>JASDDO010000008.1:276844713-278223463 GCA_030015575.1 Agapanthus africanus
ATAGACTAAAGCAGGCATCGCGGAGTTGGAACATCTGCTTTGATGAGACGGTCAAAGAATTTGGCTTTATCAAAAATCCAGATGAACCATGCATCTATAGTAGATTTGTAGCGAGAACTGTAGTGTTCCTCGTTTTATACGTGGATGACATTCTCTTAATAGGAAATGACATTCCTATGCTACAATCTGTCAAGGGGTTCTTGTCACACAGGTTCTCCATGAAAGACCTGGGTGATGCCTCGTACATTCTGGGTATCCGGATCTACCGTGACAGATCCAAGAGGATATTAGGACTTTCACAGTCCAGGTACATCGACACCATACTGAAGAGATTCAGTATGGAAGATTCCAAGCGCGGTAATCTACCGGCTTGTCACGGGATCACCCTCTCTAAAGAGATGTCTCCCAAGACTGATTTGGAGAGGGATCGCATGTCTATTATACCCTACGCTTCTGCGGTAGGCTCTATAATGTATGCGATGTTGTGTACCAGACCGGATGTAGCTTATGCACTGAGTGTGGTAAGCCGGTATCAGTCAAACCCTGGGGAGAAACATTGGATAGCAGTAAAGAACATTCTCAAGTACCTGAGAAGGACTAAGGAGATGTTCTTGGTGTATGGCGGAAAAGACCTCCAGATCGAGGCCTTTGCTGACTCCAGCTTCCAGAGTGACAAGGATGATTCCAAGTCCATGTCGGGTTTTGTTTTTACCCTCAATGGAGGGGCGGTGTGTTGGAAGAGTTCCAAACAGGAAACCGTTGCAGACTCGACGATGGAAGCGGAATACATCGCTGCATCTGATGCCGCAAAAGAAGCTGTCTGGATGAGGAAGTTCTTGAAAGAACTTCAGGTGGTTCCGTCCATTGTTGATCCAATACCTCTGTATTACGACAACAACGGGGCTATAGCTTTAGCGAAGGAACCCAGGTCCCATCAGAGATCCAGGCACATCTTGAGGCGATATCACCTGATCAGGGAGATCGTGGATCGCCAGGAGATCGAGGTTCGGAGAGTCGCTTCAGAAGACAACACTGCAGATCCATTCACCAAGGCCTTGCCCCAGACTCAGTTCGAGCGGCTGATCGAGATGATAGGTCTTCGATACGCCAGTACATGGCCTTAGTGCAAGTGGGAGATTGTTAGTGTATATGCCCTAGAGGCCATTACTGTATCATACTAGTTTGTATATTACTTAATGGAAGCTTGGGATATTCACCTTGTATATACAATCTTGCTCAAAATAGTAGTATGCTACTTGGTTTGTTTCTGCTTCAATGTGTACATGTGTTTATTTTTGTATATCGCCTATACACATTAGTGGAGCCCTTAGGATCTTTGCTTGATTACCAGCGATGTGATGGCCGTCACACTAGTGGGGCTGGGTAATCTATAAGCACATCCTTATGCAGGTCCCTGGTCGTAGGACTATCGAGACAGGGCATCGATACTCCGGAGTAGACCAGCGCATGCGCTTCTCATCCCAGTGTGGGAGACGGTCTGTCCCACAGTCGTCAGTACGTCGTACTTGAGATAGTATGCGGGTGCTCGTTAGGTTACGGGTACACTGGACAGGACTCGTCGGAACTGACTAGTTGGTATTATGCCTATCGTCAGTTATCAGTTCCCAGGTGACATGAGTACAGCTTAGTCCGCTGACTTGACACTGTCACTTCGCCTCGAGTGTGTTCCCACTGTACTTTGATCACTACCCTACCACGGCTCAAAGGAGTCGTGCAAACAGGTAGTGGTTGGGTGCAGTCCCGAAGCACTTGGAGGCAGTGACGGTTAGACAGGATTCGTCTCTCCCGGTATTGGGGGTTGACATCGCGCTGTGTCTAGGAGAGCCATTACACGAGTAGTCCCTGGCCAGGGCAAACGAGATATACTGGTAGGTTTCCAGTGTTATCTCAGGGTGTTTTGGGCTTCACTCCGGCACGACTTGTACCGCTATTGGGGGACTAACGTTTACCGCCCCCTAGGCCCGCCATACGATGTATCAGACGAACAGACCGGACTGTACGGAGAATGTCACACTCAGGCTCAGTAGGAGTTCAGATGGGTTTCGCCTCGTCGGTCTTCTTGTCGGCATTACCTGGGGACCGTTACGCACAGCTAGTGCCGCTTGCGGTCTGTGGTTAAACCCACTGCCAGCGTAGTGTCGAGTCTTTAGAGTCCCACACAGAAAGCTTTTCGCCTTTAGGCAAAAGAGTAGAGGTCGCATGGTATTGCGACAGGTCGCATGGTTTTGCGACAGGGTTCGGTCACATCCGTGCACTTGTGCACGTACAGTGTCCGGACAGTTTACACTAGCGGGCTTTGGTTTAAGCCAGATCCTAGTGTACTTTATGGGATTGGATTTATCCAGTTTGCATTCGTGTTCCTCGGAACGCGGATGCGGGTGTGTATGCACAGTTGACAGGGAGGCAGAGGCAGCGGATTCTCATTAGGGTTGTTGACAGTTGACCGTTGACTTTTTGACTTTTTGCTCAACCCTAATGAGAATATGATATGTGATTAACTATTATATTAATTAAGTATTATGGTGACTTGGTTGTTGACTTTTGTTGACTTTTGTTGACTTGTTGACTTTGTTGACCGGTTGACTAGGCTTGACTAGTTGACCATCATGATAACCATGGCTATCATTTCATGCCAAAGACTTTTTCTTGCTTGTTCATTTGAGTAAAATGAGTGCATGACATGATAAGGTTATGGTTGCTTCAACCATCACATAAGACTTTTATTGATATGATGAGTTATGATTACTTTGGATTATGAGAGGGTGAGAGACAAAAGAGAGCCTCATTCTTTCTTGCTCATTCTCTCTCTTGTTCTTGAGCTCTCCATTTTTGCTCTCACCCTCTTGCTCTTGCTCCCTCTCTTTAATCTATGGTTCACATCTCTCATGAGTTGAGAACCAAGAACCATAGATAAAATCCCATTCTATTTCCTCTCTACTCATTCTAGTTCACTAGGTTTAGCAAACCAAGTGAACTAGTTTCTTCAAAGAACGAAGAAGGAGCTAAAGGTTGGAGCTTTCAGGTGGATCTATCTTCGGCGTACGGAGACGACGAGAAGAAGCCATCGGACCACCATTGGAGCTTGAAGACGAAGGAGTTCAAGACAAGTTTAGGTATAACCATCTTCATCCGAGTAGCTAACTCTCTTTAGCAAGTTTGCTAGTTTTAGTTTAGGAAAAGATCCCGACTTTGTTTAGTCCATGTTGCCCCTTGCGCTAAAAATTTAATTTTTATACCGTTTCCGCCTCCCCGTAAGAACCGGGGGTCGCAACGTGGACTTACAGCACAGGCATCCAATGCCGTTGTGACAGGTATCTTGCCAGTATGTTCTTTCGATGCGCGAGTATTATTCGACCCAGGTTCCACACATTCATATGTATCTACACACTTTGCACCGATGTTGGGCCGTGAGTCATCGTCGTTAGATCATCCGCTTGTTGTTATTACCCCGGTAGGCGAGTCGTTTATCGCTCATTTTGTGTTTCGATTGTGTTCCGTTCGTATTGGGGAGAGGGATTCGTCGGTTGATTTGATTTTCCTCGATATGTTGGACTTTGATGTGCTTCTGGGCATGGACTGGCTGGCTACTTGTTATGCTTCGGTAGACTGCCGTGAGAAGGCAGTCAGATTTAGCTTTCCGGGAGAGCCAGTCCTTGTTATTCAGGGAGAACGCAGCGTCACCCTTCCCAGCTTGATTTCGTCTCTTCGCGCTGGTCAGCTCTTACAGAAGTGATGTCAGGGATTCTTAGCGTATATTTGTGATACTCGAGCTGCAGAGGTTCCGTTGGACCGGGTCCCGATTGTTTGTGAGTTCCCTGATGTTTTTCCTGACGAGCTGCCTAGGCTACCGCCTGAGCGCGATGTTGAGTTCTGCATTGACTTGATTCCCGGCTCAAGGCCTATTTCCATACCGCCTTATCGGATGGCCCCGGCGGAGCTTAGAGAGCTGAAAGATCAGTTGCAGGATTTGTTAGATTAGGGGATTATTCAACCTAGCATTTCTCCGTGGGGTACTCCGGTCCTGTTTGTCAAGAAGAAGGACGACAGTTTGCGTTTGTGTATCGACTACCGCCAGCTGAACAAAGTTACCGTACGGAACCGGTATCTCTTACCACGTATCGACGATTTGTTCGACCAGCTTCAGGGGGCAGGATATTTTTCAAGGATCGATTTGCGATCAGGGTACCATCAGCTACGAGTTCGACAGGAGGATATACCGAGGACAGCTTTCCGCACGCGCTACGGCCATTATGAGTTTTTGGTGATGTCGTTCGGACTCACCAACGCCCCAGCAGCATTCATGGATTTGATGAACCGTATATTCAGGCCGTATCTCGACTTGTTCATCACAGTGTTCATTGATGATATTTTGGTGTATTCCCAGAGCCGAGAGGAGCACGAGCAGCACTTGCGGATTACGTTGCAGACTTTGAGGGAGCACCAGCTTTTCGCAAAATTTTCCAAGTGTGCATTCTGGCTGGACAGCGTTGGTTTCTTGGATCATGTGATTACGAGAGATGGCATATGTGTGGACCCGAAGAAGATCGAGGCCGTTCAGCAGTGGCCCCGACCGACATCAGTTACGGAGATCCGCAGTTTCCTAGGCCTGGCTGGCTACTACAGGCGATTCGTTCAGGATTTCTCCCGTATTGCTGCACCTTTGACCGGATTGACCCGGAAGGGAGTTCCTTTCGATTGGACGGAGGAGTGCGAGCACAGTTTCCAGTAGCTACGGACTTGTTTGACTACGGCGCCGGTGTTATCATTGCCTTCAGGATCAGGCGGATTCGTGGTTTATTTTGACGCTTCACGAGTGGGGCTAGGGTGCGTATTGATGCAGCATGACAGGGTGATCGCGTATGCTTCACGGCAGTTGAAGAAACATGAACAGAACTACCCCACTCACGATTTGGAGATGGCTGCAGTGGACTTTGCACTTAAGATCTGGCGACATTACATATATGGCGAGTCGTGTCAGATATTCACTGATCACAAGAGCTTAAAGCATATATTTCAGCAGCGAGACCTGAATCTCAGACAGCGTCGTTGGATGGAACTAGTAAAGGACTACGATTGCGAGATTTTGTATCACCCGGGAAAGGCTAATGTAGTGGCGGATGCTTTGAGCATGAGGCCCGGGGGTAGTCTATCTTGTTTGCGCGCAGTACAGAGGCAGTCGTCGGCAGATTGGCAGATTTTATGCGACAGCCGGGTTGAGTTCGAGTTCACTCCGACAGGGGGACAACTTGCGCATGTTCGTTCACGTCCGCAGTTACTTGACCGTATTCGAGAGGCACAGCCCAGCGATGACCGTCTTTCAGAGATCATGGAGCAGATTAGGTAGGGCAAAGATTCCGAGTTCGTGATCGATGATCAGGGAGTACTTTGATTTGGGACTCGATTGTGCGTACCAGATTCTGAGGGACTACGACGTGAGATTCTTGAGGAGGCGCATAGATCGACATACAGCGTTCATCCGGGTTCCACCAAGATGTACCACGATTTGCGAGATGTTTACTGGTGGGACGGGATGAAGAGGGACGTCACTGATTTCGTGTCGAGATGCCTGACTTGTCAGCAAGTCAAGGCTGAGCACCAGAGGCCCGCGGGAGAGTTGCAGCCTTTGCCCATTCCGGAGTGGAAATGGGAGCAGATTTCTATGGACTTCATTATGGGTATACCCAGGACCAGTCGAGGGTACGACTCCATTTGGGTGATCGTGGATCGATTGACGAAAGCGGCTCACTTCCTGCCAGTGAAGACGACTTTCGGTTTTGCTCAGTATGCCCAGATATACATCGACGAGATTGTACGACTGCATGGAGTCCCGACGTGTATCGTGTCCGACAGAGGCTCCCAGTTTACCAGCCGACTATGGCAGAGACTTCAGGAGGCATTGGGCGCTCGTTTGAGTTTCAGCACAGCATTTCATCCGCAGACCGACGGCCAGTCAGAGCGGACTATTCAGACTCTTGAGGACATGCTCCGAGCGTGCGTTTTAGAATTTGGAGGTAGCTGGGATCGTCATTTACCCTTAGTGGAGTTCTCCTACAACAACAGCTTCCAGGATACTATTCAGATGGCACCTTTCGAGGCATTGTATGGGAGGAAATGTAGATCGCCCGTTTGTTGGACAGAGCTCAGCGAGAGCAGTATATTAGGGCCGCAGCTTGTTGAGGAGACGACCGTGAAGATACAGTTGATTCGAGACCGGATGAGAGCGGCTCGGAGCAGGCAGAAATCGTATGCAGACAGGCGCCGTCGCAGGCTAGAGTTCCCAGTTGGCGATCATGTTTTTCTGAGGGTCTCTCCGATGAAGGGCGTGATGCGATTTGGGCGAAAAGGAAATCTTAGTCCAAGATTTGTGGGTCTCTTCGAGATCCTCGAGCGTGTCGGCGCATTTGCGTATCGTTTGGCTCTTCCACCTAGCTTTCCAGATGTTCACCCCGTCTTCCATGTTTCGATGCTCCGCAAGTACCTTCACGACCCTTCGCATGCGATTCAGCACCCGACAGTCCAGTTAGAGCGCGATCTTTCTTTTGCAGAGCAGCCGGTGGTCATCCTGGATCGGCAGGTGAAGAAATTGAGATCGAAAGTTATACCGACCGTCAAGGTCCTTTGGCGTGGCCCGAGCAGCGAGGAGGTCACCTGGGAGACCGAGGACGAGATGAGGAAGAAATATCCCCATCTCTTTGAAGGTACGCGTAGATATATTTTTAATTTGGGGACCGAATTTCTTTAAGGGGGGAAGATTGTAACGCCTTGAAAAGTCATTTTGGTGTTTTCCCGAAAATCGGTGAAAATTTGGTATTTTTCCATAAATCGTCTTTTTTGTTATTTTGCAGTTTAGACCTAATTATACCTAATTCGGATATGTAATTGCTAGTTTTTAGTAGCTAATGAGTTACTTATAAAATTCTGGTAGTTTAAAATTTTTCCTTATTTTTTTTCAATTTTTTAATATTATTTTAAGCCAGTAAAAAATACATTAAATTAGCGATAAATACAAATTTGAATGGGCTAATTTTAATCTATAGAACCATGACAACTAAAATCTAGTTTGTAATATAAATTTTTAGTATTTTATTTTAAGTTCTATTTAGTTATTATCGAAGGAAACTAAAATTTTAATTATTTAAGCTAAAACTTGCAATTTTTGTAACTTGAGGGTTCTTTTTGCATAGAATTTTTTTGTGCAAACCCTCACACCCTCACCCCCCCTCCTTGGCCGGCCCCACCACCACCAAAAGCTGCCCACGTTTCCCCCCCTCTTTTTGACTTTCATGTGAATGGAAAGTGATGAATTGATTAAAATATATTAATTTGGGGGTATGGTTACCTTGAGAATTGGTGGCTTTGACTTTGACAAAAACCCACATCACCCCACACTTCTCCCCATCCCTCCTTGCTGCTGAAAATTCTGCTGAAAACAGCCCCAATTTCCCTTCTCTTTTTCCTTCCAAAAATTCATCAAAATCCATTAAAATCCATCAAAAAATCAAAAAATCCTTCACTAATTCAACACAAAACCCTATTCTATCTCTTTTCAAACCCAAATTAGTTGAAAACATGTGGAAAGGAGGCATTTTTAGAGGCAAATCACCATGCTAGATCCATAGAAATTGAGGTATAATCTTGACCCATTTAAATTCTTATGACTAAATTCCTTAAATTAAATTGTTTTAGTGTTAATTTAGTGTTAATTTCTAATCTAGTTTTTAAGAGGGTAGTTTGTTTTAAACTAAGGTTTTTAGCGCACCATTATTTAGTTAATTAAATCTATTTTGCTATCTAGTTGTTTGCTAATCTAAGTTAATGATGTTACTTTGCTTAAGTGGCTTCAAATTATGCTAATCTAAGTTTTTCTAGTGTGAAATTTTGATTGTATTTGCTAAGTATTAAAAATCAAGAAAGGAATTGGTGTTGAAAAATAGGTTTTGAAGCATGGTTAATGTGTTGAAAATTAGTATAGTGGCTATCTATGGTTAACTTGGGTGTTTGCGCGATATTGTGTGCACTTTATCGCAAATCCGCGATGTTTGCACGAATTTAGAAATCCTTTGTGCTTACTAGGTTTTCGCAAAATTTAGGGGATGAATTATATTAGTTATCGTGAGTATATTGTTGGCATCTCCTATGACATTGAGGAGGTGTGAATGCGGAATTTGGGGTAATCGGGTTTTAGTTTTGCCGGGCGCCCCAAAACGACGATTATAGTTAGTTTTTGTGATTTTCGTGTGTGTTCCACGCACCTTGTGCACGTTGTGCCTAACTCGTGAACGTTGATATTTTCGCTTGGGATTTGCGTCGTTTCATGATATGTAACCTTATGTTTTGTATTGGTGCAAATTCCAGGTTCGGTCGCGGAGACTTCGGACGCGGCACGAAAATGGAAGACGGTGATTGGACATAGCTAGCTGGGGATTTCCGGTGAGTAGATGTAACATCTATAGGGGACTATCGTTTGGATGGCGCGAGTCACCCGATAGTTTAAGTAGTTAAGGATTTCTAGTGATATTAGTAACTACATCCATGCTTATTTTGACATACATATGCGAACCCATTCTATAGGACACCTTCACCATTGCCAGGGTTTTTATATGCAGCACGAGCACTATTCATGCATACACACACGCCCTAGTAATTACCATGCCACGATACTAGATAACTTATAATCTAGAGTATTGTCACTATATTTGATACTTAAACCTGTACTATTGCAATAAATCCTTAAAATAAAAGTGTAGAATTGCTATTCATGTGCATGTATATCATTATATCATTTGTTCATGCATAGTCTATTAATCATACATTGTAACTTGAACATTGATACCATATGCATTCATTATCATGGACGTATGCACTCATGATGATTTCTTGATATTTTATGATATTTCTGGATTTCGGGGGAAAGCCGCAAAATTTCTAAACTTATTACCTTTTTTAAAATATGTAAATTGCGGTTTCCTAGTGATGTAAGTGTCGTCCACCATGTGTTTGCTGTAGTTTTCGAGACCCGTTTCGAGGAGTTGGATGAACCGTCCCGGGTACATGGTGGGCCCGGTAAGGTACCCCGGGGCAAGAAGGTCGTGTTGCTGACGTTGAGCCTGGCAGGGGATAGACTACCTACCGGTGACTTTTTGGCACGGCGGATATCCAGAGGATACCGACCGTGGCCGCGAGATGATGAGATATTGACATTTGAGATGGGTCAGCCGGACGGCTGAGGCCAGAGATACTGTGACATGGATACATGAGATTGAGACAGTTTTGAGGTGTCGATGCTGGACACAGATTCTTGTTGATTCTATTGGTATTGTGCTGATATTTCAAAAGAGATTCCTAAAGGAAAAATATGATTTCTTATACTTACACATTCAGATCACGAGTTGATTCATATTGCATACATACCTGCTAGTACATTCATGTTGCATACATATCTGCTAGTATATCCTGCCATACATGTATTATAGATGCTAGGATGCTTGTGTGCATGCTTGCGATAGCCTCTATAGATGTTATTTATTACTCACGAGTTGGCAACTCACCCCCGTTGTGCCACAGCCTTTTTCAGGTCCGCTCCGTCAGCACAGTAGCGGCGGGCGCACTTGCTTCTTTTGCCTCTTTGCCTAGACTCGAGGCTTTTGCTCGTAGGTGGGTTGTATTATTATTTTGTACCACCTTGTATATTCTTTGTATCTAGAGTACTCCATCTACTGTATCTACCAGTATTGTTGTATATTGACCTAGAGACGAGACTGTGAGATTTGTGGGCTTTTATGCTGTATTTTGGGGTCGAGCTCACTTCAGTCGACATGATGTTTTACTTGTGCTTCTTATGTTTATTTATGCACCTTGCTGATTTACATTGTGTGGGATTTGTGACCGCCTTGTGGCGAAGAGCTAGCTCCCGCTTGGGGATGCCTTATTTGTTGTATTCATATATATTCTTGTTGTACCCATTTTGGGGGCCAGTATTTATAAAGGAGACTCTGTCGAAATTTTCGGAAAAATTGATATTGTTTTTAAAAAGTCTTGATATGACTTATTTGATAAACTCGCTTTCAATTGATTGGTTTTCCTTCACTCTTCTGCTTATTGGGTTTTGATTTCTGGGCTTTGGCTTACTTATTTTACGGACACCTTGAGACGTTTGTAACTTAAGTGCCAGTTACGTTCCGTACCCTGCGGGTCGTGACACAAAGTGCCACGCCAAGTGTCATGTTAAGTGGGCGGGGGCCACCTCTTGAATCCATGGGGGCCACCTCTTGAGTCCGTGGGACCCGCTGTAGGACAATGGGGAATTTTCGGAATACATTCCGAAATGGGACAAATCTGTATTATAAATGGAATGATACCACTCTTCAATACAGAGGCGCCTTTTAAGTGAATCGGAACTATAGGAGCTTAACAACTCAGTAGTTAAGCGTGCTCGGGCCAGGGAAGTCTTCGGATGGGTGACCTCCTGGGAAGTGGCCCCTGGTCGGGTCCGGTTCATCCCGAAGGACAAAACCGTGCGGTTTCGGCCAGAGCGGACAATACTCTCTGTATTGGGGGTGGGGCATGACAGAATGGTATCAGAGATGGTTCCTCAATAGTAGGTCTTGTAGGGTTGCTAGGCACGCGCATAAGGGTCTATGAGGCATCAACCATGCCCGATTAAAATTTTAGCCGTGCCGAACAACCCGAAGCCGGATCTTTAAACTAGGGTTTAGGCGAAAACAAGCATGTTAAACTGTTTAACACTAAGCGAAAGGGATTACAACCTTTGTAGATCCGGTCCTTCACTTCATTAGCTCCGTGTAGACGTCTCCATCGCTGCGATCGTGAACTCCGGACTCTAGAAAAGCTTCACAAGAAGAACGAACGTGCTTGCTTCGATGACTTCGAGGCCGAAGATGATCTACGTCGGGGAGACACTAACTCAAGCTATTCCTTCACTAGGTCATAAACTTTGTGAAGAGAACACACTCTACTAAATGGCAAGTGGTAGAGGATGAAGAAGTAGGAAGTAGGCTCACTTTAGAATTGATTTTCTCACTCTTTTTCTCATGGCACCATTGGAGCTAGTAAGCTTTTGATGGAGCTTGATGAAGAAGAAGAAGGGAATAATTCATCCAAATGAAAACTTATCCAATGAATTATTGCACCATGGTTGAGTTAAGCCCTCATGCTTAACTCATGTAGAGAATTAACCAAGGTATGAGGTTAAGGGTTGGGTTAACTAATATCCTAAGGAATGACAAAAGAGTTGACTTTGTCAATGTTGCATACAAGCTTCTACAAGCTTGATAACATTGACTAAAGTCTCCTCTCTTTTGTTATTCTTAAGGAAATAAGTAAACCCTAATTTAACCTAAACTTGATATAAGTCTCATACACCCATCTTGTATGTATCATCAAGCATGATACAAACATGTACACTTGCATATATCACATATAAACAATGTGCACAATTTAGTGAGAAAATAAATCATAAGTGAGCTAATACTAGTTAATGCAATGCAATATATCAAATATATAATTATGCATTATATTATTAAATCAATTCTTGATTTAATAACCCGGCTATAACCGACTAATATCATGTGTAACAACTTATTGAATCAACACTTGATCCGATAACCCGGCTATATCGCATACAACCGATCAATGTTACAAATCGCGAGAATAGAATACGGTATCTCATATCGTATTAATCTCGGTCCCGCATATATCACATATGTGCTCCTACTCCGTTTCGCTTGAGCCAGGAAACACCTATGTAGGACTCTAAAGACTCGTCAATACGCCGGCAGTAGGTGATGATCATATCAAACACCCACAAGCCGCAAGCGGTCTGCTAAACGTAACGGCCACCCGGGTATTGAGCAATCAGAAGATCAACAAGCAAGCCCGCTAGTACTCCTGCGAATCCAATCAGTAACACTCCCGTACAGTTCGGTCTCGTCGTCTGATATGTCGCATATCTCGCCAAGGGGTGGTAAACGTCAGACCCCAGTAGCTCGATAAGTCGTGTCGATATGAGGTCTATAACAGTTCGAGAAACTACTGATAACACTTACCAGTAAATCTCAGCAACCCTGGCCAGGGATTTCCAGTTATAGCCATTCGAACACAGCGCAACATCAACTCCCTATACCGGGAGAGACGAATCCCCTCCTATCGCTCATTGCCTCCTTGTGATTCGGGTCTGTACCCAAAAGCCACCTTTTTGCACGCCCTCTTGGACGTGGTATGATGGAAATCAAAGCACAGTGGGAATCACACAAGACTCTATGACGATCTCGGGTCAACAGACTACTCTGTACCAGTGTCACCAGAGAACTGCCATCTGACGTAAGGTATAATACCATCTGGGAGTTCTCGGCGAGTCCGTCCAGTGTACCCAGTCTCCACTTAGCACCCGTACACCATCCTTGATGTCAAACACTGATGGATATGGGATCATCCATCGCCCATCATATGGGTCAAGATGCGTATACGCTAGTCTACTCTGGTGCATCGATGCCCTGTCTCGATACACCCTCGACTAGGAACAGTTATAGGATGTACTCGTCGACTACTGTGGCCCCACTAGTATGATCTCATCATAGTCCCAGTAGTCGAGTACATATCCTAAGGGCTTTATCAACACGTAACATCGACAATCAGAGTACATGTTAAGATAAAGAGCAACCAGATAGCATACTATCATGTCGAGCAAGAAAGTCCTCCCTATATATGTCCTAGCATCCACTACAATATACATCGTATGTACAGTAATGGCCTCTAGGGTATACATATAACTAACAATCTCCCACTTGCACTAGGGCCATCTGTTGTAGTATCACATATCCAACAATTAGCTGTGGTCGAAGTATCTCATACTCAACCATCCCATAAAAGTCTCTACTGGTAAAAAAGGCCTTTGTGAGTGGTTCCGTGCCGTTGTCCTCTGTGTCTACTCTCCTAATCTCGATCTCCCTAGAGATCAACCATCTCCATGATCAGGTGATACTGCCTAAGAATTATATCTGGATTTCTGATGGGACGGTAGTTCCTTGGCTAAAGCCACAACTCCATTGTCACACAATGGTAGGAACGAAGTTCATCTCATGAACTTAAAATATATCCAGACTGCCTCTTTGGTAGCATCTTTGGTAACAATGCATCTTGCCTTTAATCGTCTAGTAAGTCACGGTATCGAGCTTGGAACTCTTCCAACATACCGTCCCTCCACTGAGGGTAAAGACAAAGCCTGCGACAGACATTCAGTCGTCCTTATCACCCTGGAACCTTTCCAGTGATTCTCCCCAGGATCGATTGATACCATCTCACTACATCCAGTGAGAATCCTAACATCCAATTAGATCTATCTCATAGATCCAAAACTCAGGATTTAGGAGGTATTACCTTGATCCTATATAGAGAATCCTTGTGATAAGCAAAGATTGACCGAGCGTAGCATAGGAAACTCCTTCCCTATCAAGAGTATGCCATCCACGTACTCTACGAGGATCACCACCATACTCTCTACTACCTTTTTGTATATACAAGGTTCATATACCATTTTGATGAAGTCAAACTCTTTGACTACCACATCAAAACAGATGTTCCAACTCCGCGATGCCTGCTTTATCATATAAAACATCTTGCACACTTTTCCGCTGCTCCCACTGTCTACGAAGCCCTCTGACTATGTACTTATAGACGCTCTTTTCTAAAACATCATTTAGAAAAGCAGTCATGACACCCAACCACCAGATATCGTAGTCATGGTATGTAGTAGTGAGTAGGATCTGGATGGACTTAAGCATAGCTTTGAAAGTCTCAACTTTTCCATGTACACCAAGTAATCTTCTCAAGATATACTTGCTCCTAATGGATATTTAACCCTTGAGATAAAGCAACCAAAGTCCATACTTTGTTGGTGTATAAGGATTCCATCTCAGATCGCTAAGCATCCAGCCATTCTTACAGAGTCCCACTCCTGATGGCCAGCTTGAAACTAGTTGGGTCATCATCTCATGATGCAATCCTCGCTCCCACTGTCATAAAGAAACCGAAATATCTCTCAGGTGGGTGAGGAACCCTACTAGATCGGCGGAGAGGCTGAGGTTCATTGGAATCTATTGAATCCTTTGGTTCTACCAAATCATCAGCTGCAGTTTGTATAGCTGGAACCTTTCCAGTTCTACATAACAGACCTTGCCTCGAGCTTGTCCGGATTTTGCTTTTAGACATAGGCCGGACAACCCTAAATCTTAACAAACTTAAGATATGGGCTCTTCCAATTCCATATCACATATGAAGTGGTAGGCAACTGATTTGATTTGAACCCTATTCAATAGGTATGCAGCTTCTCAAGTGCATAACTCCCTAAAGGAAATAGGAAACTCAGTAGTACTCATCATAGAGCACACCATATCACATAGGGTGCTATTGCTCCGCCCTGATACACTGACGCGCTGTGGTGTATACGGAGGAGTAATGCTGAGAGAGAATCTCATTCTCCTTTAGAATAGTCCAGGAATTCCGTGCTCAAGTATTCTCCTCCTTGATCACATCAAAGGACATAATACTTTTACCCGTATTTTGGTTCTCTACTTCTAACTTACATTCTGTGAATATCTCAAAAGGTTCGGACTTGTGTTTCAATAGGAACATATGTCTGAATCTTGAGAGATCATCAGAGAATGTAATGAAGTACAAAGAACCGGTCTTGGCATGTGTAGACGGGAGACTTTCATACATCAACATGTATCAATCCCAAGAGTTCACTAACTCTTTCTCTGTTTCCAATAAACAGAGCTATAGTCATCTTATCTTTGTGACATGACCGGCAAGTTTCACAAGATGTAAATTCAAACAGATTTAAATATGCATCTAAATGTAACTTAGCTAGTCGTGTCGCATTGATATGACCTAGTATACAATGCCTCAAGAAGGATTCGTTCATTTCTGAACTCTTCCTCTTGTGTGTGTTCTGTATACTAAGAACTGTAGTTTGATTTAGAACGTCAATGCTTTTAGATAACGTGCCTGAACCGATCAACTCTTGATATAGGAAATGTTCAAAACATTATCCAACAATACAAAATTATATCCTTTCTTTACTAATAAAAAGACTGATATGATGTTGTATATCAGGTTCGGTATCTAATAACATTTGTTCAGAATCAATGTATTCTGGTAATACAGGGTGATAGTGACCAACAGACTTGGCTGCAACACTTGCACCGTTTTCTGTCTCATGAAACTTATCACCCGTTCTCAGTTCTCTACCTATCTGTAGCCCATGTAACAGATTACATATGCGGGATCCTGATCCGGTATCTCATACCGAGGACGTAAAGGATACTGAGAAACAGTTCTATGTAATGAACACACCCGAAGATGATGCATCAACATGCACTTTCTTCGTTTGGGCGGCACGGGAAATCTGGTATTCCCCAATTTCCTGCTCTGTCTTATAACAATTATAAGTTGGAGCGGGACCAACGTTCCCCAGCTCAGTATAACAAGCGGGTTCGCTCAATATATCCGTATTATTATCTTGATTAAGGCGTGATATGGTCGCTACCTGGAGAGAGAGAGAAGAAAACACTCAGCGTATGCTCTTGCAAGATTAGATTGGTTATATAATATATCTAATCAGGATGTCTCCCACTGTTTTAATCAAATCTTCCTTCAAACCCTAAAAGTAAAGACTAGCCGGGATTAATTACACGCTACAAGTTCGCCAATCTTTCAGCCATGCCAGTGTCGGTACTTTGAGGGAGGTTCCCCGTGCTTTCGCACGGACCTAATTAAAGTAAACCTCGTTTTCCCAGAGGCGTAACCCCGTTAACACCTTTCTAGACACCTACTTGATCGGCTAATTGTAATTTGTAAAACTCTCCCAGGAGTAACTCTTACTCGCGGTGGGTATCGGGATCCAACTATCTCATAGAAGGTATGCAATCTCATTGCAAATTTCAACACTTGAAATTCCCGATAATATTTTACCCCTAGCGTCCTATGACCTTGACAAAGGCCAACGAACCATAGGCTGCTAGTCAAGTTCAACCCGTCATTTCTTGATTGAATTAAACCCACCCGCACGGCCCTTGACAAAGGCCTACAAGGTCGCACGACTACCCTAATCCAATCTGCATCATATGCATAAGCAGATAAGTACTATTCAGCTACCGCACACTACGCCTTGACAAAGGCCAACAAACGCAGCACGAATACTAAACAGTCCTTATCTGAAATGACGGAGGGCTACGACAGGTTTTTATGAAAACCTTTTGCGTAATGAACTTGATATCGTTGTAGAATCGAGTGATTTTAAATGAAGTGTTTTTTAGGCTTTTCTAGTTTTGCTAAAGGGGTCACTCCCGGTGAAGGGATCGTCGGCCCTTTCCTCATCGAATAAGGTGCAGGGTATATCATATATACCGCTGTGCAAAGCAAGAACTATAGAAGCAATCAAAAGACAAACCGAGTTTGTAGCATCTGCTAGTTTCACTAAAGAGGTCACTCCCGGTGAAGGGATCTCGGCTCTTTCCTTATTGAATAAGGTGCTGGATGTTCTACAAGGAACACCGCTATGCAAAGCAAAAACTAGAGCTACCAGTTCTTAAACAAGTTTCTACAACATCTTTAGGTTTCTTTTATTTCATTAATCTCATTAATGAAGTCCCATCATTTAAGTCACCTAAACATCACAGATAAATACGACGTACACTTATGCCATCTGCATTCGCCTCGATGTCCCCTCATGCACCGTTAGGTTAGGTAACTAACGGCAGAGCGGGGTAGGGCTAGCGCGGGTGTAAAACATAAGTAACGTCTATATAATATATCATATATACTATATACAGTATCTATCACAACATATCAAATGATCACATCACAGATATCGCAGCAGAAGAAACATATGAAATAATGGATATACTAGGACGTCCGTGTTTTATTTTGAGCCTCTATAAAACACGGATTCCACGGTCGCGATGAATAGCCAAACCCACATCCCTAGACCCCTACGAGAGCGGCAAGTAACACTGCCAATTCTAGGGTTAGGAGACCCGGTCTCGACTCCTCGAGATGGTCTCCCACTGGACCCTAGAACCCGGTTACTTGTGCTCCCCGCCTTAGGTCTACCTAATGCGGAAAAGTAAATAATATACAATGGTGACATCATCCTCAGCCCGGAAGTGCCCCAATAAAAGAATATTACATACAAATGAATTTTATATGAATGAAAAAGAAAAAACTCTCATCTCACATAAAACCCCAGGCTATTCAAACGCGACGATCCAATACAACATATCACAGCAACACATAATATCTCATATCATCAGCGTAAGCAAGTATGCGTATCCCGATTATCGTTGATGTATAGCAACGAAGCCGGCGATACACCACATACTACGCTTACGGTCACAGAAAAGAAAGTGTAAAACTGCAACAGTTGGAATCCGCAACCTCCTTAGACATCGCATGCCTAACCAAATGAATTCCTTAGACATCGCATGCCTAACAATTATAAACCCCGCATTTTAGTCTCATTATCGAAAACTATTTTCAATATCAAGTCGGGCAATTCAACAAGATTCCCGATATCCTGATCGAATGCTCGTCGCAAACTTTAGTAGACGGCCGCACCCTCGGATGCCGTTGACGAAGTGCACTAAGGCGGAACACCGCTGCCGCGAGCACCCGAACGGATGCTTTTGGCGACGGGGCTCTCCTACAGTCACTTGGTCGGGGCTATGGGGCATGGCTGTCTATTAAGTTTACCCGGCGAGTATCCGCGTACGCTACGTGATTGCGACGGACTTTTGATCACATCAAAATTCTGTGGCAACCGATCATCTGAGACTAAACAGCTATATTTATAACATTCAAATTAGTTATCTCATAACTACCTGTGGATTCCAAATATTGTATCACATTCCAAATAAATAGACAATGTTAAACTTTCCGATCGAATAATCAAACACCCAAGATTTTCCCAATATATCTCAACACTTGAAATCAGTTTAAAAACATCCATCACATGCCACAGTACCAATGGTCCAGCCGTAGAAGGGTCAAGTCAACGCCTCACATGTGGCACGCCGTACTGCCACAAACCCTAAGGTTTAGAGGCGGTTCAAGACGGTCACATAATCGAGTTAAAGTTTGTTGTCTTCTAGAGGGTCCACCGAGTTACTTGCATGACTTTACGAAAGTTTCAAACTCGAGAAAAAATCCAACTTTTGAAAATTTTCCGACAGGGGAAAAAGTGAGTTATTGATATCCGGTCGAACTTTTTAACAGTTTCTAAAATTATCCGGAAAGACTAAACAAAGTTAAATTATCCGATCGAATCAACGAGTCCCCAATATAACCCTAGAAAACTCAACACTTGAGTGGAATTAAAAAATTCCCAGAAAAAATTGCCAAGAAAGGACCTAAGAATAAATATATGAAATTCCAAGGACTAATTCGAAATTTTGGCCGCGGAACCGCCGCCAAACCCTAGGTTTGGCCGCGGTTCCGCGGTCAAATCATCGAATTAAAAGTCCGTACTTCACAGTAATTCTTAGTTTTTCCTACTTAATTTTCTGAGCATTTTTAATTCATAAAAAATCACATTTTTGAAAAATATCCAGAGAAGGGTATTATCGGGGTTTTCCGGGTTCGATCGGACTTTAAACTTCGCTCAGACTTCGTCTAAAGCTCTAGCTTGGCTCTGATACCACTGTAGGGTTAAGGGTTTTCCGGGTTCAACCATGCCCGATTAAAATTTTAGCCGTGCAGCACAACCCGAAACCGGATCTTTAAACTAGGGTTTAGGCGAAAACAAGAATGTTAAACTGTTTAACACTAAGTGAAAGGGATTACAACCTTTGTAGATCCGGTCCTTCACTTCATTAGCTCCGTGTAGACATCCTCATCGCTGCGATCGTGAACTCCGGACTCTAGAAAAGCTTCATAAGAAGAACGAACGTGCTTGCTTCGATGATTTCGAGGCCGAAGATGATCTATGTCGGGGAGACACTAACTCAAGCTAGTCCTTCACTAGGTCATAAACTTTGTGAAGAGAACACACTCTACTACATGGCAAGTGGTAGAGGTTGAAGAAGTAGGAAGTGGGCTCACTTTAGAATTGATTTTCTCACTCTTTTTCTCATGGCACCATTGGAGCTAGTAAGCTTTTGATGGAGCTTGATGAAGAAGAAGAAGAAGCGAATAATTCATCCAAATGAAAACTTATCCAATGAATTATTGCACCATGGTTGAGTTAATCCCTCATGCTTAACTCATGTAGAGAATTAACCAAGGTATGAGGTTAAGGGTTGGGTTAACTAATATCCAAAGGAATGACAAAAGAGTTGACTTTGTCAATGTTGCATACAAGCTTCTACAAGCTTGATAACATTGACTAAAGTCTCCTCTCTTTTGTTATTCTTAAGGAAATAAGTAAACCCTAATTTAACCTAAACTTGATATAAGTCTCATACACCCATCTTGTATGTATCATCAAGCATGATACTAACATGTACACTTGCATATATCACATATAAACAATATGCACAATCTAGTGAGAAAATAAATCATAAGTGAGCTAATACTAGTTAATGAAATGTAATATATCAAATATATAATTATGCATTATATTATTAAATCAACTCTTGATTTAATAACCCGGCTATAACCGACTAATATCATGTGTAACAACTTATCGAATCAACACTTGATCCGATAACCCGGCTATATCGCATACAACCGATCAATGTTACAAATCGTGAGAATAGAATACGGTATCTCATATCGTATTAATCTCGGTCCCGCACATATCACATATGTGCTCCTACTCCGTTTCGCTTGAGCCAGGAAACCCCTATGTAGGACTCTAAAGACTCGTCAATACGCCGGCAGTAGGTGATGATCATATCAAACACCCACAAGCCGCAAGCGGTCTGCTAAACGTAACGGCCACCCGGGTATTGAGCGATCAGAAGATCAACAAGCAAGCCCGTTAGTACTCCTGCGAATCCAATCAGTAACACTCCCGTACAGTCCGGTCTCGTCGTCTGATATGTCGCATATCTCGCCTAGGGGTGGTAAACGTCAGACCCCAGTAGCTCGATAAGTCGTGTCGATATGAGGTCTATAACAGTTCGAGAAACTACTGATAACACTTACCAGTAAATCTCAGCAACCCTGGCCAGGGATTTCCAGTTATAGCCAATCGAACACAGCGCAACATCAACTCCCTATACCGGGAGAGACGAATCCCCTCCTATTGCTCATTGCCTCCATGTGATTCGGGACTGTACCCAAAAGCCACCTTTTTGCACGCCCTCTTGGACGTGGTATGATGGAAATCAAAGCACAGTGGGAATCACACAAGACTCTATGACGATCTCGGGTCAACAGACTACTCTGTACCAGTGTCACCAGAGAACTGCCATCTGACGTAAGGTATAATACCATCTTTGAGTTCTCGGCGAGTCCGTCCAGTGTACTCAGTCTCCACTGAGCACCCATACACCATCCTTGATGTCAAACACCGATGGATATGGGATCATCCATCGCCCATCATATGGGTCAAGATGCGTATACGCTAGTCTACTCTGGTGCATCGATGCCCTGTCTCGATACACCCTCGACTAGGAACAGTTATAGGATGTACTCGTCGACTACCGTGGCCCCACTAGTATGATCTCATCATAGTCCCAGTAGTCGAGTACATATCCTAAGGGCTTTATTAACACGTAACATAGAGACAATCAGAGTACATGTTAAGATAAAGAGCAACCAGATAGCATACTATCATCTCGAGCAAGAAAGTCCTCCCTATATATGTCCTAGCATCCACTACAATATACATCGTATGTACAGTAATGGCCTCTAGGGCATACATATAACTAACTGGTCTGTGGTTCGAGGACGAACCATTGTTCAAAGGTGGGGAGAATGTCGGGACCCGGTTCTTGCTCACGGAGCAAAGTGCCACACGGAACAAACTGCCTCGCCAAGTGTCATTTTAAGTGGGCGGGGGCCACCTCTTGAATCCGTGGAGGGCACCTCTTGAGTCCGTGGGACCCGATGTAGAACAATGGGGAATCTTCGGAATACATTCCGAAAGGGGACAGATCTGTATTATAAATGGAATGATACCACTCTTCAATACAGAGGCGCCTTTTAAGTGAATCGGAACTATATGAGCTTAAGAACTCCGTAGTTAAGCGTGCTCGAGCCAGGGAAGTCTTGGAATGGGTGACCTCCTGGGAAGTGGCCTCTGGTCGGGTCCGGTTCATCCCGAAGGACAAAAACGTGCGGCTTCGGCCAGAGCGGACAATACTCTTTGTATTGGGGGTGGGGAATGACAGAATGGTATGAGAGCTGGTTCCTCAATAGTAGGTCTGTGGTTGGAGGACGAACCATTGTTCAAAGGTGGGGAGAATGTCGGGACCCGGTTCTTGCTCACGGAGCAAAGTGCCACACGGAACAAAGTGCCACGCCAAGTGTCATGTTAGGTGGGCGGGGGCCACCTCTTGAATCCGTGGGGCCACCTCTTGCTCTTGAATCCGTGGGGGCCACCTCTTGAGTCCGTGGGACCCGCTGTAGAACAATGGGGAATCTTCGGAATACATTCCGAAAGGGGACAGATCTGTATTATAAATGGAATGATACCACTCTTCAATACAGAGACGCCTTTTAAGCGAATCGAAACTATATGAGCTTAAGAACTCCGTAGTTAAGCGTGCTCGGGCCAGGGAAGTCTTGGGATGGGTGACCTCTTGGGAAGTAGCCCCTGGTCGGGTCCGGTTCATCCCGAAGGACAAAACCGTGCGGCTTCGGCCGGAGCGGACAATACTCTCTGTATTGGGGGTGGGGCATGACAGAATGGGCCATCAACAAAACCTGTCACGCCCCGCTTCCCGGTATACGGCGAAGGGAACGCGACTGGTCCGCTACGTATACACAAGAGACATGGTATAATAAAAACAAGAGACAAGGTATAATAAAAACAAGAAGTACATACGTTAAGCGTATCTAAGCAATATAAAAGTAAATACACAAGAGACAAGGTATAATAAAAATAACGACTTTTATTTATTAACATTCTTTTATACAATGAGGGAAAAGGAAATACAACTGAAATAAAACGATGCCTAAACAATGGCATAACAGGAAATGAAAAGAACTGAATGGAAAATGTATAATTAAACTAGAGCTCTGGTCGGGTCCGGTTCATCCCGAAGGACAAAACCGTGCGGCTTCGGCCGAAGCGGACAATACTCTCTGTATTGGGGGTGGGGCATGACAGAATGGGCCACCAACAAAACCTGTCACGCCCCGCTTCCCGGTATACGGCGAAGGGAACGCGACTGGTCCGCTACGTATATACTCAGAAGTACATACGCTAAGCGTATCTAAGCAATATAAAAGTAAATACACAAGAGACAAGGTATAATAAAAACAACAACTTTTATTTATTAACATTCTTTTGTACAATGCATGAAAAGGAAATACAACTGAAATAAAACGATGCCTAAACAATGGCATAACAGGAAATGAAAAGTATTGAATGAAAAATGTATAATTAAACTAGAGCTCTGGTTCTTCAGCAAGCTGATTCAAGTCTTCTGTAGATGGCTCGATCTCTGTCGGGTCCAAACCACCTGACGACATTCAAAAAAGAAAGAAATAGAATGTCGTCAGCGAACAGATCGCTTGTTAAGTCCCAAAGATAAGGGAGAAGTAGAAAAGAAGAAAGAGAGAGAGAGAGAGTAGCTTTTAATGTTGTATTATATTGTTGTAATGTTGTATTAATGCTGTTGTTTGTAGCTTGGTACAGAAGATTGCCAGTGTATACGAGAGGGATCTCAGTATGCTAGAGACCAGGGAAAATGGAAGTACAAGGCTTCGTTATACAACCCGGAACAACGGCAATTGGATTCATGTTAGGTGTCTTCATTTTACCGTCTTGTGCCACCTTTAACACCTTCCGTACCAATCTAACCCTTAAACCCCGTAGTGTTTTATTTATATTGTTTTGTACTGTAAATTGTATTGAATGTATAATTGAAAGACTGACCGAAACCATGTTATCAGTAAACGGATGTAACCGTAGAATCATTTAAATGGAATAACTGGAGAACCATGTAAATGGAATGTATATCCATAGTTCGGTTCAGTCAAGTTGTATAGATTGATAATTGGATTCATGTTGAATTGTAATATTGAAGATTGTACTTGAATCATATTCAAGTCAAATATAATCAGACTCAAACCTGAGTCAGACAATTAGAAATGTAAATCAAAATCTTGATTAATTCTTACCTATAATTTGCTAGGGTTCTTAGGGAAATTTATAAAACTTGAGGGGGTTTTATGTAAAAATACTTTTATATACTTTTCAAAATACACCTCAAGTATTCGTTATTCGTCTTTATAGTTGTAATGAAGGTGGATTTTATATTGTGATATTTCTAGTGAAAATATCCTAATTTCATAAATAAAGGTATTTATTTGTAAAGTTGATTTATTTGGAATTCATAGTATTTTAGTGTAAAATTTATTCTTGTGATTTTTAGAAAAAGGTGGAATATTTATATCATAACAAAATAGATATTTTAATGATAAATATATATATATTTATACAAAAATAATTTTAATACATTTTTATTACATTTTATCACATTTTTATTTTAAACTTTTCATCTACCCTAACCCTATAAATTCCAACCCTACACATTACCCTCAAATTTTTAAATGTAACAACCCTCTCATCCCATAATCCTGAGCCCACTCTCTCAAAATTTTTCCAAAATGTAACAACCATAATTTTCTTATACACTTTTTCCTATACAAATTTTTAAATTGTTTTTTTTTCAAAATCCTTAAAGGGGTATTTATTGCCTGAGCACAAGACTTAAGTAATTAATTAGCAATTTAATTACAAGAAAGAGCTTGTAGCTCATTGGTAATACCTTGCACTGCTGAACCAAGCCACTAGAGTTCAAATCCCATGCCCCACATTATTTTAAATTCTTTGGAAGCCTAACAGTCCACACACAATAACTCCCAAACTTTGAACTAGACCTGAAAAACTAAATATACCAGAAGCTACACCAGACAACCCTCACCTCCCTGACCTCCGACTCGGCCCGACTCAGACGGCGGACCGGCCGACTCGGCACGGCGTCGCCGGCCGGACTCGGCCGGACGGCCGAGTCGTCAACACAAAAAAGTTAACTCTTGGCCTTCCCTACCCCCCTGTATACTCTATTTATTTAGATTGGTTCCAGATACCTTTGAAATACCCTATTTACTCCAATTTTTAATGATTTTTATACATTTTTACAATTTTTTATTTTAAACCCTTCATCTACCCTAACCCTAGCCAAACCCTATAAATACCACCCCTACCCTCTACCCTCTCACTCACATTTCTGAGCCAACTCTCAAGAAAAATCCTTTGAACCCTAGTGTGCAATCGAAACGAGCTTGAGGCGAAGCTCCGACGAATTCCCGGTGGAACTTCCGGCGACCGTTTTAGGAACTTCCGGCGACGACGGAACACATCGGTGATCCCTCTAGTTCCCTCTCACTCTCTTGAGTAATCTAAAACCCGTAAGTCCCTTTTCTATCTCTCTTTTCCATTCTCAAAATACGGATTTTCAAAACCCGACGGAATCGAAACAAATCCGATTTCCGATTCGGTTTTCTATAAAATTCCACTTCTCACTATTACAATCATACCTAAACTTCCTCATGTTGACTATTAAACACTAATCAAACAATTTGATCAAGTTTCGTCATATGAAATGATAGCTATTTCAATTTATCGTATTTTTCACTTAAATACCACATTGTTTTAATCCTTCATTTAACTCCATCAAAATTGCTATACATTTAAAGTAGATCATGAGGTAACGACCTACCTCCTCACACACTCATATGCAACACCCCCGAAAACCTAGAATACGAGAAAACAAACATTTTCATTTAAATACCACATACTTAATAAAACTAATTCTAAAAGATTTAGTTTTGATACACTTTTTAAAGAAGTACCACTTATTAGGAAAATACGATAAGTTGTGGACATTGGTCGTTTATCTAAACCTGACTTTGTGATGTCTAGGCTAGGCAAGTGAGAAAGGTAACTTTAAAAGGCCCGTCTCACGGTGATTCGTGAGCGGATCCCTCATTTCCTCACTTGTACTTACCTGGCCACAATTGGCGGTGAAGAGGCGATTTGAGACATCTCACAACTTGTCGTTTAGACCAGTTAGGAATAGTTAAATTAACTTAGGAGACCATAGAACATAGAATACGGAAAAATTGACATCTTTACAAATAAATACCACTTACTTCATAAAACCGTTTTCTAAAGGATTTAGTATTTTACAATCTTTACAAAGCGCCGCTACAACCCATTTTGGGTAACCCGTTCGGGATGGTGCGGTTTATCGCACACCCTCGGGCTTAGTAGTGCGAGATTCAGACCTCCGCAAGAAGCATTCGGTCTCGAAAGATTTAAAATACGGCATCTTAAGAAAATGAGATTTTTAGATTATAAAATATTTATTAAAATTATTTTTGTATAAATATATGTATATTTATCATTGAAATATTTATTTTGTTAAGATATAAATATTCCTCCTTTTTTCTAAAAATCACAAGAACAAATTTTACACCAAAATACCATGAATTCCAAATAAATCAATATTATAAATAAATACCTTTAATTATGAATCTAGGATATTTTTACTAGAAATATCACAATATAAAATCCACATTCATTATAACTCTAAAGACGAATAATGAATACTTGAGGTGTATTTTGAAAAGTATATAAAAGTATTTTTACATAAAACCCTCTCAAGTTTTATAAATTACCCTAAGGACCCTAGCAATTATAGGTTTAAGAAATAATCAAGACTTCGATTTACATTTCTAATTGTCTGACTCGGATTTGAGTCTGATTAATCTGACTTGAATATGATTCAAGTCAATCTACAATCTACACTCTTCAACATGAATCCATGAATCCAATTATCAATCTATACAACTTGACTGAACCGAACCATGGATATATATTCCACTTACATGGTTCCCCAGTTATTCCATTTACATGATTCTACGGTTATATCCGTTTACCGATATCATGGTTTCGGTCAGTCAATCAATTATACAATCAATACAATTTACAAAACAAACAATACAATCAAAACACTACGGGGTTTAAGGGGTAAATTGGTACGGAAGGTGTTAAAAATGGCACGAGACGGTAAGATTAAGACACCTAACATGAATCCAATTGCCGTTGTTCCGGGTTGTATAACGGAGCCTTGTACTTTCATTTGCCCTGGTCTCTAGCATACTGAGACCCCTCTCGTATACACTGGCATTCTTCTGTACCAGGCTACAAACAACAACGTTAATACAACATTACAACAATATAATACAACATTAAAAGCTACTCTCTCTCTCTTTCTTCTTTTCTACTTCTCCCTTATCTTTGGGACTTACCGAGCGATCTGTTCGCTGACGACATTCTATTCTTTCTTCTTTGAATGTCGTCAGGTGGTTTGAACCCGGCAGAGATCGAGCAATCTATGAGATAGTTGGATCCCGATACCCATTGCGAGTAAGAGTTACTCCTGGGAGAGTTTTGCACATTATAATTAGCCGATAAAAGTAGGTGTCTAGAAAGGTGTTAACGGGGTTACGCCCGTGGGAAAACAAGGTTTATTTTAATTAGGTCCGTGCGAAAGCACGGGGAATAATGAATACTTGAGGTGTATTTTGAAAAGTATATAAAAGTATTTTTACATAAAACCCCCTCAAGTTTTATAAATTTCCTTAAGGACCCTAGCAAATTATAGGTAAGAATTAATCAAGATTTCGGTTTACATTTCTAATTGTCTGACTCGGGTTTGAGTCTGATTATATTTGACTTGAATATGATTCAAGTACAATCTACAATCTTCAATATTACAATTCAACATGAATCCATGAATCCAATTATCAATCTATACAACTTGACTGAACCGAACCATCGATATACATTCCACTTACATGGTTCTCCAATTATTCCATTTACATGATTCTACGGTTACATCCGTTTACCGATATCATGATTTCGGCCAGTCTTTCAATTATACGCTCAATTCAATTTACATTACAAAACAATAAAAATAAAACACTACGGGGTTTAAGGGGTAGATTGGTACGGAAGGTGTTAAAGGTGGCACGAGACGGTAAGATTAAGACACCTAACATGAATCCAATTGCCGTTGTTCCGGGTTGTATAACAGAGCCTTGTACTTCCATTTGCCCTGGTCTCTAGCATACTGAGACCCCTCTCGTATACACTGGCATTCTTCTGTACCAAGCTACAAACAACAGCGTTAATACAACATTACAACAATATAATACAACATTAAAAGCTACTCTTTCTCTCTCTCTTTCTTCTTTTCTACTTCACCCTTATCTTTGGGACTTACCGAGCGACCTGTTCGCTGACGACATTCTATTCTTTCTTCTTTGAATGTCGTCAGGTGGTTTGGACCCGGCAGAGATCGAGCCATCTGCAGAAGACTTGGAGCAGTTTGCTGAAGTACCAGAGCTCTAGTTTCATTGTACATTTTCCATTCAGTACTTTTCATTTCCTGTTATGCCATTGTTTAAGCATCGTTTTATTTCAGTTGTATTTCCGTTTCATGCATTATACAAAAATGTTAATAAATAAAAGTTGTTGTTTTTATTATAGCTTATCTCTTGTGTATTTACTTTTATATTGCTAGATACGCTTAGCGTATGTACTTCTGAGTATATACGTAGCGGACCAGTCGCGTCCCCTTCGCCATATACTGGGAAGCGGGGCGTGACAGGTTTTGTTGGCGGCCCATGCAGGTCAGAGCTGTATGAAACTCTATCATGCAGTTCTGTTCTGCGTGAACAACCTAAGCAATATAAAACACAAGAATCAGCAACTAAAACATTCTTCATAATCATGTTCCTTGAATCCCATCATTTCTTATTCTTTGAATCATATACCTTGAATCTGTCCTAACCCAAAATTCCCTTACCTCTTTTACAATTTTACCAAAACCTTCGCATTCTTTCATTCCTTCACACATTCTTCACATTTTTAAAACCCTTGCACCACCTTGTTATTTTTCATATACTGTCAGTACACCGGCACCAAACTCTCCTTGGATTTGTTACACTTTCCTTTTACAAATTTCGAGGACGAAATTTTTTTAAGAAGGGTAGAATGTAACAACCCTAATTTTCTTATACACTTTTATTGCAAGAGGGAAGGACACTTGTGGAAGGACTGTAGGCGCGCAAAAGGCCTATGCTTGGTTTGTGGTGCGTCCAATCACGGAATTGGAAACTGTCTTTATAGACGCAACCCAGCACACACACCTGTCAACTACCCGCAGCGACTGGCTATCCAGGCTCCCGCAACTCGTCCTGCACTCCCAGCACCACCTCCACACAGAACTCCTACACAGCCTACTCGCCAATTCCAATAGGCAATGAGAGACATGCCTCGAGGGCAGAGAAACAGGCCTCAAGGACAGAATGTAACCCCAGCTAGAAGGAATGTACCACGGCGACAGACATTCACCTTAGCAGCCATAGAACCTGAAACTGTGAACCAAGGTAACCCAAGTAACTCGTTCACAACTTTGACCAAAATTTTTACAATTTTTAGTTCTGTCACCAAACTTTCCTTGAATTTGTTACACTCTCCTTTTATAAATTTCGAAAACGAAATTTTTATAAGGAGGGTAGAATGTAACAACCCTAATTTTCCTATACACATTTTTTCAAATATATTTTTTAAATCCTTAAAGGGGTATTTATTGCCTGAGCATAAGACTTAAGTAATTAATTAGCAATTTAATTACAAGAAGGAGCTTGTGGCTCATTGGTAATATCTTGCACTGCTGAACCAAGCCACCAGAGTTCAAATCTCATGCCCCATATTATTTTTTTTATTTATTTTGTTTTAAATTCTTTGGAAGCCCAACAGTCCACACACAATAACTCCCAAACATTGAACTAAACCTGAAAAACTAAATATACCAGAGGCTATACCAGACGAGCCCCCACCTCCCTGACCTCCGACTCGGCCCGACTTGGCCGACTCGGACGGCGGACCGGCCGACTCGGCAAGGTACCGCCGGCCGGACTCGGCCGGACGGCCGAGGCATCAACACAAAAAAGTTGACTCTTGGCCTCCCCTACCCCCTGTATACTCTATTTATTTAGATCGGTTCTAGAAACCTTTCAAATCCCCATTTACTCCATATTTTAATGAATTTTAATATATTTTTACATTTTTTTAAAACTCTTCACCTACCCTAACCCTAGCCTAACCCTATAAATACACCCCCTACCCCCTACCCTCTCACTCACATTTCTGAGCCAACTCTCTAAAATTCTCAAGAGATCTTGTGTACCTTGAAAATGAGCTCGAGGCGAAGCTCCGACGAATTTCCCGGCGGAACTTCCGGCGATCGTTTTAGGAACTACCGGCGACGACGCAACACATCGATGATTCCACTACTTCCCTCTCACCCTCTTGTGTGTCCTAAAACCCGTAAGTCCCTTTTCTATCTCTCTTTTCTATTCTAAAAATACGGTTTTATAAACCCGACGGAATTGGAACAAATCCGATTTCCGATTCGGTTTTCTATAAAATTCCACTTCTCACTAATACAATCATACTTAAACTTTCTCATATTGACTATTAAACACTAATCAAACAATTTGATCAAGTTTCATCACATGAAATGATAGCTATCTCAATTTATCGTATTTTTCACTTAAATACCATATTGTTTCAATCTTTCATTTAACTCCATCAAACTTGCTATACATTTAAAATAGATCACGAGGTAACGACCTACCTCCTCACACACTCATATGCAACATCCCCAAGAACCTAGAACACGAGAAAATAAACATTTTCATTTAAATACCATATATTTAATAAAACCATTTCTAATAGATTTAGTTTTGATACACTTTTTAAAGAAGTACCACTTATTATGAAAATACGATAAGTTGTGGACATTGGTCGTTTATCTAAACCTGACTTTGTGGTGTCTAGGCTAGGCAAGTGAGAAAGGTAATTTTAAAAGGCCCGACTCACGGTGATTCGTGAGCGGATCCCTCCTTTCCTCACTTGTACTTACCTGGCCACAATTGGCGGTGAAGAGGCGATTTGAGGCATCTCACAACTTGTCGTCTGGTCCAGTTAGGAATAGACTCGTTGACTTAGGAGAATCTAGAACATACAATACGGAAAATATACACCTTTACAAATAAATACCATTTACTTCATAAAACCGTTTTCTAAAGGATTTAGTATTTACAATCTTTGCAAAGCGCCGCTACAACCCACTTTGGGGAACCCGTTCGGGATGGTGCGATTTATTGCACATCCTCTAGCTTAGTAGTGCGAGATTCAGACATCCGCAAGGAGCATTCGGTCTCGAAAGATTTAAAATACGACATCTTAAGAAAATGAGATTTTTTAGAATATAAAATATTTATTAAAATTATTTTTGTATAAATATATGTATATTTATCATTAAAATACATATTTTATTATGATATAAATATTCCACCTTTTTCTAAAAATCACAAGAATAAATTTTACACTAAAATACTATGAATTCCAAATAAATCAACTTTACAAATAAATACCTTTATTTATGAAATTAGGATATTTTCACTAGAAATATCACAATATAAAATCCACCTTCATTACAACTCTAAAGACGAATAACGAATACTTGAGGTGTATTTTGAAAAGTATATAAAAGTATTTTTACATAAAACCCCCTCAAGTTTTATAAATTTCCCTAAGAATCCTAGCAAATTATAGGTAAGAATTAATCAAGATTTCGATTTACATTTCTAATTGTCTGACTCGGGTTTGAGTCTGATTATATTTGACTTGAATATGATTCAAGTACAATCTACAATCTTCAATATTACAATTCAACATGAATCCATGAATCCAATTATCAATCTATACAACTTGACTGAACCAAACCATGGATATACATTCCACTTACATGGTTCACCAGTTATTCTATTTACATGATTCTACGGTTACATCCGTTTACTGATATCATGGTTTCGGTCAGTCTTTCAATTATACACTCAATTCAATTTACATTACAAAACAATACAAATAAAATACTACGGGGTTTAAGGGGTAGATTGGTACGGAAGGTGTTAAAGGTGGCACGAGACGGTAATATTAAGACACCTAACATGAATCCAATTGCCATTGTTCCGGGTTGTATAACAGAGCCTTTTACTTTCATTTTCCCTGGTCTCTAGCATACTGAGACCCCTCTCGTATACACTGGCATTCTTCTGTACCAAGCCACAAACAACAACGTTAATACAACATTACAACAATATAATACAACATTAAAAGCTACTCTCTCTCTCTCTTTCTTCTTTTCTACTTCTCCCTTATCTTTGGGACTTACCGAGCGATCTGTTCGCTGACGACATTCTATTCTTTCTTCTTTGAATGTTGTCAGGTGGTTTGGACCCGGCAGAGATCGAGCCATCTGCAGAAGACTTGGAGCGGTTTGCTGAAGAACCGGAGCTCTAGTTTCATTGTACATTTTCCATTCATTACTTTTCATTTCCTGTTATGCCATTGTTTAGGCATCGTTTTATTTCAGTTGTATTTCCATTTCATGCATTGTATAAAAGAATGTTAATAAATAAATGTTGATTTTATTATATCTTGTCTCTTGTGTATTTACTTTTATATTGCTTAGATACGCTTAGCGTATGTACTTCTGAGTATATACATAGCGGACCGGTCGCGTCCCCTTCGCCGTATACTGGGAAGCGGGGCGTGACAGGTTTTGTTGGCGGCCCATGTAGGTCAGAGCTGTATGGAACTCTATCATGCAGTTCTGTTCTGCCTGAACAACCTAAGCAATATAAAACACAAGAATCAGCAACTAAAACATTCTTTACAATCATGTTCCTTCAATCCCATCATTTCTTATTCTTTGAATCATATACCTTGAATCTGTCATAACCCGAAATTCCCTCACCTCTTTTACAATTTTACCAAAACCTTCGCATTCTTTCATTCCTTCACACATTCTTCACATTTTTAAAACCCTTGCACCACCTTGTTATTTTTCATATACTGTCAGTACACCAGCACCAAACTCTCCTTGGATTTGTTACACTTTCCTTTTACAAATTTCGAGGACGAAATTTTTATAAGGAGGGTAGAATGTAACTAAAATGCGGGGTTTATAATTGTTAGGCATGTGATGTCTAAGGAATTCATTTGGTAAGGCATAAAATCAAAAGTATGTGATACATTGGGTTTATGATGTCTATGTGGTTGCGGATTCCAATTGTTGTAGTTTTTCACTTTTTTTTCTGCGACCGTAAGTGTAATATGTGGTGTATCGCCGGTTTCATTTCTATACGTCAACGACAATTGGGATACGCATATTTACTTACGTTGATGACATGTGATGTTATGTGTTGCTGTGATATGTTATATTGGATCGTCGTGTTTTGAATAGCCAGGTTTTTTTTATGTGAGATGAGAGTTTTTCATTTTCATTCATGTAAAAACTTGTATGTAATATTCTTTTATTAGGGCACTTCCGGGTTGAGGATGATGTCACCATTGATGTATATTATTTACTTTTCCGCATTAGGATAGACCCAAGGAGGAGAGCACAAGTAACCGGTTTCTAGGGTCCAGTAGGAGACCATCTCGAGGAGTCGAGTCCGGGCCTCCTAACTCTAGAATTGGTAGGGTTGCTTGCCACTCTCGTAGGGGTCTAGGGATGTGGGTTTGGCTATTCATCGCGACCGTGGAATCCGCGTTTTTTGTTGGCTTAATTTAAAACACGGAATTCCTAATATATTCAATATTTCACATGTGTTCTTCTGCTGCTGATATTCTGTGATGTGATCACTTTATATGATGAGACGAATGCTTATATTATATATATGATATATAATAAATATTGTTGCTTTCGTTTCTTCTGTGATACTTAGGAAGTATAATTGATGGGACTTCATTAATGAGATTATTGAAATAAAAGAAACCTAAAGATGTTGCAGAATCTTGTTTTAAAAACTGGTAGCTCTAGTTCTTGCTTTGCATAGCGGTATTCCTTGTAGAATATCCAACACCTCATTCGATGAGGAAAGAGCCGAGATCCCTTCACCAGGAGTGACCTCTTTAGCGAAACTGACAGATGCTACAGCCTACTCGGTTTTGTCTTTTGATTGCTTTTTTAGTTCTTGTTTTGCATAGAGCTATTTGTGAAATATCCAGCACCTCAATCGATGAGGAAAGAGCCGAGATCCCTTCACTGGGAGTGACCTCTTTAGCAAAACTAGTTAAAACCTCAAAAACACTCATTTTCAAAATCACTCGATTCCGCAACGATATCAAGTTCATTACGCAAAAGGTTTTCTTAAAAACATGTCGTAGCCCTCCGTCATTTCAGATAAGTACTTTTTAGTATTCGTGCTGCGTTTGTTGACCTTAGCCAAGGAGTAGTGTGCGATAGCTAATTAGTGCTTATCTGCAGCATATGATGCGATTGAGTTAGGGTAGTCGTACGACTTTGTTGACCTTAGACAAGGGTCGTACGGGTGGGTTTAATTCAATCATGAAATGACGGGTTGAACTTGGCTAGCGCTTATGATTTATTGACCATAGACAAGGTCATAATTTGCTAAGGGCAAAATATTATGGGGAATTTCAAGTATTGAAATTTGCAATGAGATTGCATACCTTCTATGAGATAGTTGGATCCCGATACCCACTGCGAGTAAGAGTTACTCTTGGGAGAGTTTTGCACATTATAATTAGCCGATAAAAGTAGGTGTCTAGAAAGGTGTTAACGGGGTTACACCCCTGGGAAAACAAGGTTTATTTTAATTAGGTCCGTGCGAAAGCACGGGGAACCTCCCTCAAAGTATCGACACTGGCCTGGCCGAAAGATTGGTGAACTTGTAGGGTGTAATTAATCCCGGCTAGTCTTACCTTTTAGGGTTTGATGGAAGATTTGATAAAAATAGTGGGAGCCATCCTGATTAGATAAAATAATAACCAATCTGATCTTGCAAGAGCATACGCTGAGTGTTTTCTTCTCTCTCTCCTGGTAGCGACCATGTCACGCCTTAATCAAGATAATAATATGGATGCATTGACCGAACCTGCTTATTATACTTAGGTGGGGAATGTTGGTTCCTCTCTATTTTATAATTGTTATAAGTCCGAGCAGGAAATAGGGGAATATCTGGATTCCTACGCAACCCAATCGAGGAATAAGCATGTTGATGCATATTCTTCGGGTGTGTTCGTTACCAATAACTGTTTCTCAGTATCCTCTACGTCCTAGGTATGAGATACCGGATTAGGATCGCACATATGTAATCAGTTGCATGGGCTAAAGAATGGCTGAGAACTGGGATTGGGTGATATGTCTCTAAGTGTTAGAGAATGGTGCAATTGTTGCAGCCAAATCAGTTGGCAAATATCACCTTGTATTAATACATTGATTCTGAACAAATATTATTACATGAACCTGATATACAACATTACAACATTTTCTTTATTAAGTTAAAGAAGGATATAATTTTGTATTGCAGGATAATGTTGTGAACATTTTCCTGAATCAAGAGTTGATTGGATCAGGCACGTTATGTAATGGCATATAAGTTCTAAATCAAAGCACAGTTCAAAGTATGTTGAACACACACAAGAGGAGTAGTTCGGAAATGAACGAATCCTTCTTGTGGCATTGTAGACTAGGTCATATCCATGTGACACGACCAGCTAAGTTACATAAGGATGAATATGAGAATCTGTTCAAATTTTCATCTTATGATACTTGACAGTCTTCTCACAAAGGTAAGGTGACCAATACTCCGTTTACTGGAAAGAGAGAAATAGTTACTGAACTCTTGGGATGAATACATGATGATGTATACGGTCCTATGTCTACTAATGCCAGGGTTGGTTCTTTGTACTTCATTACATTCATCGACGATCTCTCAAGATTCGGACATGTGTTCTTGTTGAAACACAAGTCTGAAACTTTTGAGAAATTCAAGGAATATAAGCTTGAAGTTAAGAACCAGACGGGTATAAGTATTAAAGTCCTTCGATGTGATCGAGGAGGAGAATACTTGCGCATGGAGTTCCTGGAGTTTCTAAAAGGAGAATGAGATTCTCTCTCAGCTTACTCCTTCGTGTACACCACAGCACAATGGTGTATCGGGGCGGAGGTATCGCACCCTATAAGATATGGCGCGCTCTATGATGAGTACTGCTGGGTTACCTATTTTCTTTTGGAGTTATGCACTTGAGAAGCTGCATACCTATTGAATGGGGTTCCAACCAAATTAGTGCCTACCACTTCATATGAGATATGGTATGGGAAGAGACCATGTCTTAAACGAGTTGAGATATGGGGTTGTCCGACCAATATTGAAAAGCAAAATCCGGACGAGCTCGAGGCAAGGTCAGTTCTGTATAAGTTGTTAGGATATCCCAAACATTTGCGAGGGAATATATTCTACCACATTGAGGAGCAAAAGGTGTTTTGTTTCTCAGCATACCATCTTTTTAGAAAAGGAATTTCTTATGAAGAAATTTGTGGTCATGAGGTAGAACTGGAAGGAGTTCCAGCTGGAACAACTGACAACTGATGATTTGGAGAAACCAAAGGATTCAATTGTCTCCGACGAACCTCAGCCTCTCCAGGAATCTGGTAGGATTCCTCATCCACCTGAGAGATACTACGGTTTCCTCGGTGACGGTGGGAGCGAGGATTGCATCATGGTAGATGATGACCCAACCAGGTTCAGGCAGGCCATCATGAGTGGGGACTCTGTGAAATGGCTGGATGCTATGCATTCAAAGATGGAATCCATGTACACCAACAAAGTATGACTTTGAATGTTGCATCTGAAGGGATAAAACCCATCGGGATCAAATGGATCTTGAGAATATTCTTGGTGTAAATGGAAAAGTTGAGACTTTCAAAGCTAGACATGTAGTAAAAGGCTATCGTCAATAACCAGGTGTGGTTTATGATGAAACCTTTTCTCCAGTGGCTATGCTTAAGTCCATCAGGATTAAAGCAGACATCGCGGAGTTGGAACATCTGTTTTGATGTGGCAGTCAAAGTGTTTGACTTCATCTAAAAGGTAGATGAACCTTGTATATATAAGAAGGTTGTAGAGAGTAAGGTTGTCTTCCACGTATTGTACGTAGATGACATACTATTGATAGGAAATGGTTTCCTATGCTATACTCGGTCAAGCTCCTCTTATCACGCGAATTCTCCATGGAAGATCTGGATAATACCTACTACATCTTGTGGATTATGATCTATGGTGATAGATCTAAGTGGATGTTGGGAGTGTCAAATCTAGGTACATTAACACCATACTAAAGGGGTTTAGTATGGAAGATTCTAAGCGTGGTGGTTCGCCCATTTACTCAGGAACCACTCTCTCCAAAAAGATGTCTTCCAAGACTTATTTGGAGAGAGCTCGCGTGCAAGGGATACCCTATGCTTCGGCACTAGGCTCTATCATGTATGCGATATTATGTATCGGACCAGATGTAGCTGACTCACTAGATGTAGTGATCAGGAATCAATCGGATCTTGGGAGAATCACTGGACAACTGCTAAGGACATTCTTAAGTACTTGAGAAGCACTAAAGAAATGTTCTTGGTTTTTGGTATAGGTGAACTCCAGTGGGAGTCCTTTACCAATTCCAGCTCCCAGAGTGATAAGGTCAACTGAAAGTCAGTCTCGGGCTTTGTCTTTACCCTCAGTGGAGGGACGGTATGTTGGAAGAGTTCCAAGCTAGATACTGTGGCAATCTAGACGATAAAGGCTGAATACATCGCTACCAACGATGCTACCAAAGTGGATGCCTGGATATTTCTTGTTCATGAGATGAACATGGTTCCTACCATTGAGCGTCCAATAACTGTTATTGTGACAACAATGGAGTTGTGGCTTAAGCTTAGGAACGCCGGTCCCATTAGCGATCCAGAAATATTCTGAGGACGGTATCACCTAATCAGGGAGATGGTTGATCTCCAAGGGATCGAGGTAAGGAGAGTTGACGCGAAGGAAAACACGGCAGATCCACTCATAGAGGCCTTTCCCTAGAAAGACTTTTATGGGGTGTTGAGTATAAGATACTACAACAAATGGCCTTTGTGCAAGTGGGAGATTATTAGTTATATGTATGCCCTAGAGGCCATCATTATACATGTGATGTATATTATAGTGGATGCTTGGACATATATTGGGAGGACTTTCTTGCTTGACATGATAGTATGCTATCTGGTTGCTCTTTATATTAACATGTACACTTATTGTCTCTCTATTACATGTTGATAAAGCCCTTAAGATGAGTACTTGACTATCAGGATTATGATGCAGATCATACTAGTGGGGCAGAGGTAGTCGGTATGTACATCCTTCAATAGTTCCTAGTCGCGGGAGTATCGAGACGGGGCATCGATATTCCAGAGTAGACTAGCGTATACGCTTCTCGACCCATATGATGGGCGATGGATGATCCCATATCCATTGGTGTTTGACATCAGAGATGGTATACGGGTGCTCAGTGGAGACTGGGTACACTGGACGGACTCGCCGAGAACTCTTAGTTGGTATTATACTTATCGTCAGATAGCAGTTCTCTGGTGACACTGGTACAGGTTAGTCTATCGACCCGAGATCGTCATAGAGTCTTGTGTGATTCCCACCGTGCTTTGATTTCCACCTTACCACGTTCAAGAGATCGTGCAAAACGGTGGTTTTTGGGTACAGTCCCGAGTCACATGGAGGCAATGAGCGATAGGAGTGGATTTTGTCTCTCCCGGTATTGGGGGTTGATATTGCGCTATACTTGATTGGCCATAACAGGAAATCCCTGGCCAGCGTTGCTGAGATCTACTGGTAAGTGTTATCAGTACTTTCTCGAACCGTTATAGACCACACATCGGCATGACTTATCAGGCTATTGGGGGCTAACGTTATACCACCCCCAGGCTGTGATATGCGACATATCAGAAGAAGAGACCGGACTGTACGGTAGTGTTACTTATTGGATTCGCAGGAGTATGAGCAGGCTTGCTTGTTGATCTTTTGATCGCTCAATACCCGGGTGGCCGTTATGTTTAGCAGACCGCTTGCGGCTTGTGGGTGACTGATATGATCACCACCTACTGCCGGTGTATTGACGAGTCTTTAGAGTCCTATACAGAGGTTTCCTGGCTCAAGCGAAACGAAATAGGAGCACATATGTGATATGTGCGGGACCGAGATTAATACGAGTATATGATACTGTATTCTATTCTCGCGATATGTGATATCGGTCGGTTATATGAGATATAGCCGGGTTATCGGCTCAAGTGTTGATTCGATAAGTTGATACATATGATATTAGTCGGTTATATGTGATATAGCCGGATTAATAAATCAAGTGTTGATTTAATGATTTAATGTATAATTATATATTTGATATATTAATTTACATTAACTAATATTAGCTCACTTAAACATTTCTTTTTCTCACTTTTGTGTACACTTTAATATATATGTGATATATGTTATTGTGTCATGGTTGTTGATATATGCAATATGGGTGTATGAGACTCATACCATGCTCTTGATAATTAAAGGTTTTTATTTATATTAGTAATTCACAAATTGGTGGAATTAGTCATGGTTGAAGCTTGTAGAAGCTTGTAGTGTCCATTGACTTAGTCCGCTAATTTGTTTTATTTAAGATATTTATTAACCTAACCATTATCCTTAGCCATAGTTCAGTCTTTACATGAGTTACTATATGATACAAACTCACCCATGATTGCTATTCCCACCTCATGAGTTTCATTCTCTTCTCCACTTCATCTTCTTCTTCATCAAGAGAAAGCTTTCTAGCTTTTCTCAAGGTGAAGAAATATTGTGGGAAAAATAAATCTAAAGTGAGCAAAATTCCTACTTCATCATCCTCTACTAGATTAGCCATTTAGTTTAGGGTGTTTGCTTCACTAATTCCATATTAGTGAAGAGGTAGCTTGAGTTGGTATCTCCTCGACGTAGATCATCTTCGGTCTCGAAGACTTCATGCAAGCTTGTTCCGTTCATCTTGTGGAGCCTTTCTAGAGTCCGGGAATTCACTACTTGGAGCGAAGGGACTACTACACGGAGCTATTGAAGTGAAGGACCAGTCTACAAAGGTTGTATTCCTTGTTCACTTAGATGTAAAGATGTTTACATTGTTGTTTCATCTAATTCTCTAGTTAAGATTCTAGGCTTAGGGTTGTTTAGCATGGCAAATTTTTAAAATTGGCATGGACGATGCCTCCCGAAACCTTGCTGTCGTGCTAGGCATCCCTGCAAAATATCCCCGACAATCCGATCACTGCCTCCATGTGACTCTGGACTGTACCCAACTTAAACCTATTTGCATGAATCAGAAGAGCCGTGGTAGGGTAGTAATCAAAGTACAGTAGGAACTCACACAAGACAAATGATGATCTCAGGTCGACAAACTAACCTGTACTCATGTCACCAGAGAACTGCTACCTGACACTAGGTATAATACCATCTAGCATGTTCCCGACGAGTCCGTCCAGTGACTAACTAACACCAATGACCGTGAGACCGACCATCATCCCTCGTCGAGGTCAAGAAATATATAGACTAGTCTACTCTGGAATATCGATACCCAGTCTCGATATTCCCACGACCAGGAACATTTAAGGATATTCTAATAGACTACCCAGTTCTCACAAGTGTGATCGCCACAATAACCCTAGCAGTCAACCATGAATCCTAAGGGCTCTGTCAACATGTAATAGTGGTCCATAATACCACATAATACATGTACATGATGATAGAGATGAACCAGATAGCATACTATCATCTCGAGTAAGACTATTCTTCCTGTATAGGTCCACCCTCAATCATCATAATCGCCTGCCTGCGATTACAATAATTGTCTTGAGGGCACTATATCCAACAATCTCCTACTTGCACTTAAGGCTAATTATTATGGTGTCGCATACTCACAACCCGTGTGATACCGAACACCCAACTTCTCTACTAATCAATTTCACAAATCATGTCTGCGAAACGTTCATGTTCGAGAAATAGCCTTAGTGAGTGGATCCGCTCCAATGTTTCAATCTTTATCTCTCTCTATATCTCAACTTTGCAGAGAACGACTATCTCCAAAAATGAGTGATACCTGTCTTTGAAGTTGTCTGGATATCTGATGGGACCAAGTTCATAAATGGACTACAAATCCAAAAAACTTCTTAGACTGTATCTTCCACTGAATTTAATCAGTATCCTGCACCATGCCTACCTTAGTATCCTCTTGGACCCCCTGTCTATCATACTGCCCCTCAGAAGAAGGTAAGCTTTGACTCTGATATCACTCTGTCATCTAGGTCACCTTGAAAGCCTGAAATGATAACCACCTCCTCAAAGAGGCTATCGTTACCATACACTAAGAACATTATCTCATGTTCATAGCTACTTCCAAATGTTTCTCCAGGATTGGATTATTATCTGCTTATTGCAGCTAGTGCAAAATCAATATCTGGTGTGGTACTTGATATCTCATGATTGACTCAATTGCCTAAGCAATTGATATGTCAATCATGCAAATCTCTTTCCTCATCAGTCCAGAGGACATCTCTTTAGAGAGGGTGGCTCCATCACCTGCGGGTACACCACCATGCCAGGAGTTATTCATTCTAAAATACTTTAGAATAGTGTCAATGTAACCGGATTGGGACACTTCCCAAATCTAGATCTCAAACCATAGATCTAGTCATCAGAATATCAGACATGTTTCTTTATGAAGAAACATTTGTGACAACCACAGACTAACCGATCATAGTATAGGAACAACGCTTTCTTTTAGGAGTATGTCATCCTAAAACCAATACCGTACTCCCTACTCAACCTTCTTACCAGGTCCATGTCACGACCCGGAATTGGCACGTGACCGACACTTGAATCACGTGGAGTCTATAGGACCCCACCGTAACCCAAGTAAGTCGAAAGCCCAGAAATCTAAATATTTTTAGGAAAATAATGGAGGTGAAGTTTTGAAATAAACGTATAATGAAATCAAGTTCTTTCTTTTTAAAGTATATATAAAGTTTGTTTGAAATGAAAGTGAATTATATTCTATAATTTGAAAACGTTTTTGTCATTTGAAATTTGGGCAGCACCTCCTTTGTAAATTTTGATAAAAACAAATACATAATCAATAATAATATGACATCCCCAAGCGGGAGCTAGCTCTTCGCCAATCGGCTAAAACAACGACACAAAAATGAATATACGACGCCCAAGGCGAAGATCAACACAGAAAAGAAGGTAAAGAAAACCAACGCATCATCAAACCCAAAATAAAGAATAATACACACATCTCACTCTAAGTCTCTGGTTTCTAAGTCTACCAAATATACATAGTCTGGTTGATGGAACTTTTAACTAGATACAAATGAATAATAAATGTACGCAATGGCGGTTACGATCCGAGTGTTAGGAATATGTATGCCTTAGAGACCATTATTGTATGATACAGTGGATGCTTGGACTTATATATATATATATATATATATATATATATATATATAGGAATTTCTTGCTCGACATGATAGTATGCTATCTGGTTGCTCTTTAACTTAACATGTACACTTGTATTATTATACTGTCTCTCTGATACATGTTGATAAAGCCCTTAGGATGTTGGCTTGACTACCAGGATTATGATGCAGATCATACTAGTGGGGCTTGTGTAGTCCGCAAGCACATCCTTTAACCGATCCTAGTCGAGGGAGTATCGAGACAGGGCATCGATATTCCAGAGTAGACTAGTGTGTACGTTTCTTGACCTTGTATGGGGCGATGGTTGATCCTACAACCATTGGTGTTTGACATCAAAGATTGTACACAGGTGCTCATTATAGAATGGGTACACCGAAGAGGACTCGCCGAGAACTCCTAGTTGGTACCATACCTATCGTCAGATAGCATTTCTCTGGTGACACTTGTACAGGTTACTCTGTAGACTCGAGATCGTCATAGTGTTTTGTGTGGTTCCCACTGTGCTTTGATTTCCTCCCTACCACGGCTCAAATGAGTCATGCAAACAGGTGGATTTTGGGTACAATCCCGTGTCACATGGAGGCAGTGAGCGATAGGAGGGGTTTTGTCTCTCCCGGTATTGGGAGTTAATGTTGCGCTATGCTCGATTAGCTATAACAACAAATCCCTTGCCAGGCCTGATGAGATTTACTGGTAAGTGTTATCAGTAGTTTCTCGAATGGTTATAGGCCACATATCGGCATGACTTATCAAGTTACTGGGGTCTGGCGATTCCATCCCTAGACTCGATATGCGACATATAAAACGAAGAGACCAGATTGTACGGTAAGTGTTGCTTATAGGCTTTTACGGGAGTTTGGACAAGCTTGCTTGTTGATCTTCTATTCGCTCAATACCTGTGTAGCCGTTATGTCCAGCTAGTACCGCTGACGGCTTGTGGGTGACTGATGTGATCATTACCTATTGCTGGCGTATTGACGAGTCTTCAGAGTCCCACATAGAGGTTTCCTAGCTCAAGCGAAACGAAGTAGGGCACATATGGTGATATGTGCGGGAGCTTGATTAAATACAAGTATGTGATACCGTATTCTAATCTAGCGATATTTGATATCAGTCAGGTTATATGAGATATGACTGGACTATTGAATCAAGTGTTGATTCAATGGTATATGTATATGTTGTTAATATATATATTTGATATATATTTGTGTATTTGATATTAGCCGGATTATATTTGATATAGCCGGATTATTAAATCAAGTGTTGATTTAATAATTTAATATATATATATTATATTAACTAGTATTGAATATTAGACGGTTATATGTGATATAACCGGATTATTGAATTAAGTGTTGATTTAATAATGTGATATACATATAAATAAGATATTAGTCGGTTATATATGATATAACTGGATTATTGAATCAAGTGTTGATTTAATAATTTAATATTTATTAATATATTTGATACACACACACACATAACTAATATTAGCTCACTAAACATTTTCTTCTCATTATACATATTTATATATATGTGATATATATAAATATATGTATAGATTATTGTATCATCATTGATGATACATAGAACTAGGATGTATGCGATTTACACATGAGATGTGATGAGTTGGAAATGGATTAATTTATGAATTAATGGAAAATGAGAATGGGTCATTTTCATAGATGCTTGTGGAAGCTTTGAGAAGCCATGACTCACTCCATTCTCTTTGTTTTTTTATTCATAGATATTTCCACACCATCTCATCACTTCACCTCATGGCCCACTCTCTCCTTCCAAGTTCATCATCATCTTCATCTTCTATTACTCTCTAGAATTTTCTTGAGGTGAAAAAGAAAAAGAAAAAAAAGAAAATATTGTGAGCAAAATTCCTACCTCATCAACCTACACTTTACTATCCCTTTAGTATAGGTTGTTTGCTTCACTAATATTTTGATTAGTGAAGAGTGAGCTTGAGTGAAAGAGACTTCAAGGTGGATCATCTTCGGCCTTGAAGACGACTAAGCAAGCTCGTTCTTTTCACCAAGTGGAGTCTAAGAAGAGTTCTAGGGACTACTACTTGGAGCTTTAGAAGTGAAGGACCGGTCTACAAAGGTTGTAACCCTCTTCACTTAGTATAGAAAGTCTTTTCTTGCTTACAAACCCTAATTCTCAAGTTCGATTCTAGATTAGTGTAGCTTAGACCTCTAGAGTTTTTAAAATTTCATATTTGATGCATGTGGAAACCTAGTTGAGGTGCTAAGACACACTTTCATGGTATCGGAGCCAAGCTAGAGCATTTGATGGTGTAATTAGAATTACGAAAACGAAACTACTCCTAAACAGTCGAACCGAAACCCTAGTTTCTATAAATTTTTAAAAGGTCTCTGAAATTTTTTTAAACATGTGCAGAATTTTACATGTGATGTAACTAGAACACCAGAGAAAAATGAGAACTAAACTCATTTTTTTGTCCGGCGAGATTCATGTTTTGGTCGGCCTGGCCGGTTTCAGCATGAAGATTTGGGCTCGATTTTGTTTGGTATTCTGGTGTGCTGGGTTTAGGTTTTCAGGTACTGTTTGTTTTGCCCGGATTGCATATGATGTTATCTTTTCTGTTAGGGAAATTCAGAGTGTTTCGTAGTCGCAATTTTAACATCATTTCAGGTTTAAATTTTGATGTGTGATACAATAGTTGGAATCCGCATTAAATTAGTTTTGTGAAAACTAGTTTATAATTGGTAAATCTAGCGTTTTAAGTCTCGGTTCATCGATTGCCATGGGGTTTCGATTCAGATCAAAACTCCGTCGCAATCGCGTATAGTACGAGAACACTCGCCGGATGACACTACTAGATAGTCACGCCCCATAGCCCCGACCAAGTGACTATAGGAGAACATTGTAGCCAAAAGTATCCACTCGGGTGCTCACGGCCGCGGTGTTCCGCCCAAGTGCACTTTGTTTACGGCATCGGGGGTGCGGCAATCTACTAAAGTTCCCGACGACCATTCGATCGGGAATCTTGTTGAATTACCCGACTTGTTATTGAAAAGTGTTTTCAATTCGAGACTAAAATGCAGGGTTTATATGGTTAGACATGAAATTCAGAATATGAGATATTCCGAGTTTTATGATGTCTAATGCATATGCAGATTCTAATTATTGTAGTTTTCGTTTCTTTTCTGCGACCGTAAGTGTAATATGTGGTGTATCCCCAATCTCGTTGCTAAATGTCAACGACATTCGGGATACACATATTTACTTACGTTGATGACATGTGATGTTATGTGTTGCTTCTGATATATTATAATGGATCGTCGTGTTTGAATAGCCGGGTTTTTTTTACGTAAGATGAAAGTTTTTATATTTTCATTCATGTAAATATTGTATGTAATATTCTTTTATTGGGACACTTTCGGGTTGAGGTTGTTGTCTCCATTGATGTATATTATTTACTTTTCCGCATTAGGATAGACCCAAGGCGGGGAGCACGAGTAACAGGGTTCTAGAGTCCAGTGGGAGACTGTTGGAGATAGTGCCCTCAGAGTCAATTATTGGATCACAGGCACGTGATTGCAATGATTGAGGGAGGACCTATCCCGGTAGGACAGTCTTACTCGGGATGATAGTATGCTATCTGGTTTACCTTTATCATCGTGTACTGCTTTAGGTGACCTGACATGTCGCTATTGCACGTTGATAGAGCCCCTAGGATTCTTGCTTGACTGCCAGCAGTATGAGGGCGATCATATAAGTGAGAGCTGGAGTCTATAAGCACATCCTTAAAAGGTCCCTAGTCGTGGGAGTTTCGAGACAGTGCATCGATTCTCCAGAGTAGACTAGTGTATACAGTCGAGACCCCGACGAGAGGCGGTGGCCGGTCTCACAAGCCACTGGTGTCAGTTGGTTCACCTAAGATGTATACAGGTGCTCATTGGGTTATGAGTACACCGGACGGGACTCGCCGGGAACATGCTAGTTGGTCTTATACCTGACGTCAGATAGCAGTTCCCTGGTGACATGTGTACAGGTTAGTTCATCGACCTGGGGATCGTCATTTGTCTCGTGTGAGTTCCCACTGTACTTTGATTACTGCCCTACCACGGCTCAAAGGAGTCGAGCAAACAGGTTTTAGTTGGGTACAGTCCCGAGCCACATGGAGGCAGTGAGCGGATCTTCAGGGGTTCGTCTCTCCCGGTATCTTGGGTGAGGTCGCGCAGTGTCTAAGAGAGCCATTACACGAAGACCTTGGCCAAGGCAGGAGATTTACTGGTAGGTATTCCAGTAGTATCTCAGGGTGTTCTGGGCTACACTCCGACACGACTTGTACCGCTTTTGGGGGTCTGACTTTTACCAACCCCCTAGGCCCGCCATGCGATGCTCATAGACGAACGGACCGGACTGTACGGATATTGTCACTGACAGGCTCAGTAGGGTGTCATGATGAGTTCGCTCATCGACGTCCCTTTTGGTCAATAGCTGGTGGCCCGTCACGTATTGTCTTATACCTCTGACGTGCTAGTGGTTAAATCCACAGCCATAGTATTGACGAGTCTTTAGAGTCCACCACACTTTCAGTTACTCAAGCTTTCGGGCGAAACGCTGTAGATGCCGTATGGAGATATGGCAGGGTCCGATCAGATACGTGCGGTATTGCACGGATCAGGATCGGACGGTTAGTACTAGTGGCCGTATGGTTATATGGCAGGGTTCGATCAGATACGTGCGGTATTGCACGGATCAGGATCGAACGAATATTACTAGCCGGCTTTGGTTTAAGCCGGATCCTAGTATAGTACAATGTAGATTTTGTCTCTTTGCATTTGTATCCGGACGGAATACAGATGCGGTTGTGTATGCACAGTATCGGGGTTTTCCTGTAATTTATTACGGGACCAGTTTTCTGGAGTTGCCAGTTTGCATTCCGTTCCGGCCGGTTTTCCTTTGTTCTTTCCCGGCCGGACTTTTCCGATGGAGGGGGTTATTTGCAAGTTTGCAAATAACACTTTGTGGAGGGGTTTATTGCTTTAGGATTGATTATGAAAGCATCTTTGCTTTTCATGCATTTATTGTGAAGTGAATGGATTTGATATGGATTTGAGTTTTGTGATCATTATGTTTAGGATGTGGTTACCCCTTGCTTTTTCCCTACCATCACCTCCCTCTTGCATTATGTTTTCACTCCACCACCATTTCCTTGTTGATGAGGCCGGCCACAATTTTGTGGAGAGAGGAAATATGAGAGAGTTTCATTTTGTGAGCTTGTAGCATTTTTCCTTCAACTCAATTTCCTTGCATGAAAAATGAAAGCACCATTTTTCTCAACCTCATTCCTCCATCTACAAAAGCAACAAAACCCCAAATGAGACACAACCCTACACATTCTACAGCAAATCTTGGATGCGTCGGCTAGCCAACTTCGCGTCCGAGTTTCCTCGGTATTGAGGTGGGAGCCCGTATAAGTACCCGGCTTCGTGGTGCCCTTTCCGACGAGGAGGAGACGGACGGAGATCCCGCGAGTAGATCGGAGTGGAGATGAAGACCGGAGGACTCGGATCAGTCGGTATATCTCTAACCCATCCTCTTGTTTGCTTAGACTAGTATAATGGCACGATCCGGGGTTTAGTGCGCGGTGGTGCCGGTTTTTCTAAGTCCGCAACAATTAAAGTTTATCACCGTTTCCGCGTTTGGCCGTCGGATTGACGGCCGGGGCGCCGCCGTGCACTTACAGTGGTATCAGAGCCTCGCCATTAACTTCGTCTAGCTTCGTTTGATGTGTTTTTCAGTTCCGATCGACCAAAATTCCAAAAACCTAATTTTAGTTCACGACAGTTTTCTGTTGAAATTTTTTGGTCTCCTAAAATTTTTCAGGTTGTAGAAAACTGATGTACAAGAAATTCTAAGCATACTGGAAAAGTTCGACACAGTGAGTCGACTCCTGGAGCGCGGAACAGCGGCGAAACCCCCCCTTGGGCCGCGGTTCCGCCGCACATTTGTATCCTCACTGCATCATATTTTTCCAGTGGGCTTCTGGGCTTATTTTAGGGGTTTTGGAATATTAATATTGGGCCCAGATTTTCTGTGAGTGCTGCTGCAGTATTGCTTTGGGGCCCACTTGTTAATTTTTGATCAATCGGATATTTTAAACACATTTTTCACAGTATTTACATTATATCTGCGACCGTGAATGTCACTCGATCGGTAAATCCGGTCTGACTGCTATAGCCCGGTTAGACGGATTTGCGAACGTGACTTTCACGTTGATGTTCTATGTTTATGCTGTGATGTTGCGGATCGGTCGTGGGGGATAGCCTGGATGCAATGCTAGTACAGTTTTGTTGTATTATGTACATTTGATATTGCGGGGCGAGCGTCCGACATGTGGACTGCCGTCACTGCCTGATTGTATTATTCTTTTGGGGCACGACCTGGTTGCGGTCGATGTACCCGGTGTATGTATATTTTACTTTCTGTACTAGGATTACCCCGCGGTGGGGTGCACGGACAGCCGGGTTCTGGAGGGCAACAAGCCCGCATCTCATGGCATTGGGACGGAGGGGGCTTCACTCTAGAATTGGCGGGCTTTTCGCCGCACTCGTAGGGGGTACAGGTTGACCCAGGAGGGGTGCCCAAGTTACCGGATTCCGTGAAGTGCTGGGTGGTCCATTCACGGCGCTGAAGGGGGCTGCCTCGCTTCAGTTTTTGGCGGGTAACTTGCCGCGCCCGTAGGGGTCTAGGATTTCATTGCACAGGCTATCCACATGACCAGGGGAACGTCGGGTTTCAGTAGTGGCTCTGTGAAACCCGGGGATCCCAGATATCTGTATTGTTCTGTGATGCTGTACATTTCTGTGATGTTGCATTTCTTATCACGCCTTGAGCGAATATAATATATTGGTATATATATTAGTAGATGTTGTATATGTTTTACATCCGCGCTAGTCCAGTCCCCGCTCTGCCGTTAGTTAGCTAACCTAACGGGTGATGACGGGACCCAGTGGCGAATGCGGATGGCATATACGTACGTCAGTATATTTTCGTTCTTTGTGGTGTGATCAATTGATGGGACTGCATTGATTCGGATCAATGCAAGTTAAAACAAACCTATTCTGATGTTGTTGGAACACTTTTCAAAAAGCTGTTATTGCAAGGACGTTCACTTTTGTTTTGCATCGTGGTATTCATTTTGAATATCCTGCTTCTCAGTCGACGAGACAAGGGCCGAGATCCCTTCACCGGGAGTGACCCCTTGGACAGAAGTTTACGTCAGGGCATTAACTTCACTATAGCCGATTACTTTTGCTTTGCACCGTGGTATTCAGTTGGAATATCCTGCACCTCATTCTACGGGGAAAGAGCCGAGATCCCTTCACCGGGAGTGACCTCTTTAGTAAAGGTTTTCACCACTATATTTTCTAAAAAGCTATCCGTTCCTTCAACGATATCAAGTTCATTACGTTAAAGGTTTTCGCCAGAAACCATTCGTAGCCCTCCGTCATTTCAGACGGGTAGCACGTAGTATTCATGCTATGTTTGTTGACCTTCGTCAAGGCATAGTGCATGGTAGCTGCTTGTTGCCTTTCTGCTGCATAGATAGATGTGTTGGTTTGGGACAGTCGTATAGCCTTGTTGACCTTCGTCAAGGGCTTGTACGGGTGGGTTCAAATTAACCTGGACAATGACGGGTAGAACTTGACATGTGACTTATGATTTGTTGACCTTAGTCAAGGTCATAAGAGCATGGGGCAGAAATCACATCGGGAGTTTCAAAAGAACTGAAACTTGCCAGATATGCGCATACCTTCTGGAGTGTGATACCGTGAGCGGATTCCGTCACGTTATCATGCGATGATAGTTGGATCCCGATTCCCACTGATGAGTTAGTTTACTTCTCGGGTGACCCCGACTAATTCTTCTTTCGGGTTTGGAGGAGAATTTGAGGTACAGTGGGAGGTTTCCAGATTAGATAAATTGGCAACCATTCTGATCTAGGATAGAGTGCACGCTGAGTGTTTCTTTTCTCTCTCTCTTCGGCAGCGACCATTGACCCGACCCTAGACTATGACTCAGTGACCAAGTTGACCGAACCTTCTTAACACTGGCTTTTGGATTGTCAGAGTTGCAGACCTCATTGCCACTCCTACTTTTACCCTTTTCTCCAGGACACCCCGTATTACTGCGAACGTCCACTTCCATTGGACAAAACCATCGTATGGTTAGATACGAACTCGAAGGAATTCGAGGATGGTTTCTGGTTCTGGAGAAAACGAATAGGATTATTCAGTTGTCTTTTCTTTTCACCTTCTCTCAGGTTGCGAGTACTCCTTGGTTTAGGAGTAGTACACCTATTACGCAAATTGGATAGTCTTCTTCCAAACCATAGGCTGGTGCCGACCGGTAGGGAATGAAGAAAACCAGTTAGCCTAAACGGTGTACAGAAGGTATTAAGTTCAGACAAAGAAAGGGATTAGTAAGAGGGCAAAGTAAATTGCGACTGATATTCACGACCAAACCAAGTATTTCTTCGCCAATCCTAAATCACCTTTGTATTTCTCCAGGACACTCCGTATCACTACGAAGATCTACAGATTATTGGATACTCCATCGTATGGTTATATACGAACTCGAAAGGAACTTGTTCCAGTTCGGGGATGGATTCTGGTCCAGGAGAAATAGGAATAAGGTTTATTCGGTTGTCTTTTATCTTCACCTTCTCTCGCATTGCGAGTGCTCCTAGGACTAGGACAGTACACCCATTATGCTTATTGGATAGTCTTCTTCCAAACCATAGGCTGGTGCCGAACGGTAGGGAAGGAAGAAAACCATTTGGCCTAAGGAATGTGCAGAAGGTAATGACTAAAGACATATAAAGGGATTTGGAGAGGTGGCAAAGAATTATACGGTTATAGTTGTGAATCTGGATAATTGTAGAGGCATTACTAGGAATACCAGGATACCCCATCGAAACATTTCAATGTTTCAGTTCAGCTGTGTACTGTTAAAAGAAAACTGATTTCCCGATTAGACACTTGCTCCAGGGTATGTATTTACCAGGTTTGATTCTCACATCTGTATGGTTTTACAGATGATGAGTGGGAGTAAGTTATTGGGAATTGGGTGATCATCCTCATTATATCGGGATTCGTTGTAATCGGTGATATTTGAGGAGATCATCTGGCATGTTTGCCGGTCGGCAAATATTTGGTTTTGAATATCCGCTGTTGTGCACCAATTTCAAATTGACATATCTGTACGTCTATTTTCATAGAGTGAGATATACCTTTTGATATTATGTCGATGACATTTACCTATATCAGTGGATGGTTAGGTAAGGAGCATTAAACAGCGGTGTAATTCTTCTTAACCATAAGTACAGTTTTCAACCTACGACACACAGTGAAAGAGTTGTTAGACTCAACGGACTTATACAGAGTATTGTATGTTGTCCAGTGTCCATTAGGACAGAGGGGTTGGTCCTCATACTATATTCTGTTTACTTTTAACTTCTCTAGTTCTTAGACATGTGTTTCGTAGAAACACAGGGTCTAAGTTTTGAGGAGTTATAGGTATTTGAATAGAGTAGAGAACCAGGTGTAGCAAGTATCGGGATTCTTCAAAGTGATCGAAGATGTAGATACTTGTGTATGGTATTCAGTTGATAATAATGATAAAGAGAAATTGCTTCTCTTTCAGGTTACTCATAATTGGAAGCATTCCTAAGTTGAGTAACGCTGATCGGCTTCTCTCCATTTAGTTGACATGCACTGGAGACAGCTGCATGATTTGAATCTGGTTAAATTAAATCTGTGCCTCTGGTTCTATATTGGATATAGAACAGTTCATATCTTAACGTTGTTAAGGTACGGGGAGTTGTCCGGCTTATGATTAAAACCAGACACTGGACAACTCAAGGCACGTTTCTGTAATGGCTGTTTGTGGGTTGACCCAGGCTATGACGAGGGTTGACTTTCTACCATCTGGCAGATCAATAGAAATATTGTTCTAGACTCGCCACAGTTTTATTAAAAATGGATTTTTTCAAAAACAGTAGTGGGAGTATGGTAGAACTGGAAGTCATTCCAAAACCGCAAACGATTACTGAAGATTTGATAAGGAACCTAAATATTCAATCTGATTTGACATTCCATTGGCCACTCCGCAGATAAGGTGGGTAACTTCAAGCACCCGAGAGGTACTCCGGTAGCCTCAAGGACGGTGACAGGGAAGTTCTTGTTTACCCACACTTGCCATTATTGTTGTTCCAGGCTGCGAGACCCGGCAGGAGGATGAGTATAGCGTCGTTCTAAACTAGCTTTAGAAGTGCACGTCTATATGACTCTGCCAAAGGGTTGTCGTAGTCAGTGGGAGCAGCGGAAGCATTGGTGGACATCAGGCTTATGTCTATTTATAGACTAAAGCAGATGTAGCGGAGATAGATCATCTCTTTCTGATGTGACAGTCATAGGTTTGACGTCATCAGAATAGGGGATGGATCTGTTGAGAAGGTAGTAGGAAGTGATATTCCTATACTACGATCGGTTATACTTTGGTCGTCACACAGTGGTTTCTCCACAAAGGACTTGGACATTATATCAGACATACTGGTTACTAGATCTATGGTTTTAGATCTAGATTTGGGTGTTTTCCCAATCAGGGTACTTTGACAGCATTCTAAGAGTATTTAGAATGGACGACTCCTGGCACGGTAGTGTACCTGCAGGTAATGGAGTCACCCTCTCTAAAGGTGTCTTCTAGACTAAAGTAGAGAGGGATGTGCATGATTGGCAGATCACTTGCTTAGGCAATTGAGTCAATCATGAGATGTCAAGTACCACACCAGATGTTGTTCTTGCACTAGATGCAATAAGTTGATATTGATCCAATCCTGGAGGAACAGTCGGAAGCAGTTTTAGAACATAAGTGAATGTTCTAGGGATATGATAACGGCTGCCTCCTTTAGGAGACGATTATCATTCCAGGCTTCCAAGGTGACATGGACGACAAGGAGGTTGTCAGAGTTATAGTTTTCCTTCTGACGAGGGGCAGTATTTTGGACAGGTGGTCCAAGGCAATACTGAGGGTGGCATGGCGCAGGATACTGATTAAGTTCAGTTGACGATACAGTCTAAGAAGTTTGGATTTGGAGTTCATTTATGAGCTAGGTCCCATCAGACATCCAGACATTCTAAGACAGGTATTGCTTATTTCGGGAGATGGCTTTCTCCGCGAACTTGAGATATAGAGAGACACAGAAAGAAACATCAAGGCGGATCCACTCACTGAGGCTATTCCTCGAACGCAATAGTTTCACAAACGGATTTTGTGAGACTGACTAGTAGGGGAGTTGGGTGTTCGGTATCACACAGGCTGTGAGTATGTGACATCGCAATAATTAGCCTTGAGTGCAAGTGGGAGATTGTTGGAGATAGTGCCCTCAGAGTCAATTATTGGATCACAGGCACGTGATTGCAATGATTGAGGGAGGACCTATCCCGGTAGGACAGTCTTACTCGGGATGATAGTATGCTATCTGGTTTACCTTTATCATCGTGTACTGCTTTAGGTGACCTGACATGTCGCTATTGCACGTTGATAGAGCCCCTAGGATTCTTGCTTGACTGCCAGCAGTATGAGGGCGATCATATAAGTGAGAGCTGGAGTCTATAAGCACATCCTTAAAAGGTCCCTAGTCGTGGGAGTTTCGAGACAGGGCATCGATTCTCCAGAGTAGACTAGTGTATACAGTCGAGACCCCGACGAGGGGCGGTGGCCGGTCTCACAAGCCACTGGTGTCAGTTGGTTCACCTAAGATGTATACAGGTGCTCATTGGGTTATGAGTACACCGGACAGGACTCGCCGGGAACATGCTAGTTGGTCTTATACCTGACGTCAGATAGCAGTTCCCTGGTGACATGTGTACAGGTTAGTTCATCGACCTGGGGATCGTCATTTGTCTCGTGTGAGTTCCCACTGTACTTTGATTACTACCCTACCACGTCTCAAAGGAGTCGTGCAAACAGGTTTTAGTTGGGTACAGTCCCGAGCCACATGGAGGCAGTGAACGGATCTTCAGGGGTTCGTCTCTCCCGGTATTGGGGGTGAGGTCGCGCAGTGTCTAGGAGAGCCATTACACGAAGACCTTGGCCAAGGCAGGAGATTTACTGGTAGGTATTCCAGTAGTATCTCAGGGTGTTCTGGGCTACACTCCGACACGACTTGTACCGCTTTTGGGGGTCTGACTTTTACCAACCCCCTAGGCCCGCCATGCGATGCTCATAGACGAACGGACCGGACTGTACGGATATTGTCACTGACAGGCTCAGTAGGGTGTCAGGATGAGTTCGCTCATCGACGTCCCTTTTGGTCAATAGCTGGTGGCCCGTCACGTATTGGCTTATGCCTCTGACGTGCTAGTGGTTAAATCCACAGCCATAGTATTGACGAGTCTTTAGAGTCCACCACACTTTCAGTTACTCAAGCTTTCGGGCGAAACGCTGTAGAGGCCGTATGGAGATATGGCAGGGTCCGATCAGATACGTGCGGTATTGCACGGATCAGGATCGGACGGTTAGTACTAGTGGCCGTATGGTTATATGGCAGGGTTCGATCAGATACGTGCGGTATTGCACGGATCAGGGTCGAACGAATATTACTAGCCGGCTTTGGTTTAAGCCGGATCCTAGTATAGTACAGTGTAGATTTTGTCTCTTTGCATTTGTATCCGGACGGAATACAGATGCGGGTGTGTATGCACAGTATCGGGGTTTTCCTGTAATTTATTACGGGACCAGTTTTCTGGAGTTGCCAGTTTGCATTCCGTTCCGGCCGGTTTTCCTTTGTTCTTTCCCGGCCGGACTTTTCCGATGGAGGGGGTTATTTGCAAGTTTGCAAATAACACTTTGTGGAGGGGTTTATTGCTTTAGGATTGATTATGAAAGCATCTTTGCTTTTCATGCATTTATTGTGAAGTGAATGGATTTGATATGGATTTGAGTTTTGTGATCATTATGTTTAGGATGTGGTTACCCCTTGCTTTTTCCCTACCATCACCTCCCTCTTGCATTATGTTTTCACCCCACCACCATTTCCTTGTTGATGAGGCCGGCCACAATTTTGTGGAGAGAGGAAATATGAGAGTGTTTCATTTTGTGAGCTTGTAGCATTTTTCCTTCAACTCAATTTCCTTGCATGAAAAATGAAAGCACCATTTTTCTCAACCTCATTCCACCATCTACAAAAGCAACAAAACCCCAAATGAGACACAACCCTACACATTCTACAGCAAATCTTGGACGCGTCGGCTAGCCAACTTTGCGTCCGAGTTGCCTCGGTATTGAGGTGGGAGCCCGTATAAGTACCCGGCTTCGTGGTGCCCTTTCCGACGAGGAGGAGACGGACGGAGATCCCGCGAGTAGATCGGAGTGGAGATGAAGACCGGAGGACTCGGATCAGTCGGTATATCTCTAACCCATCCTCTTGTTTGCTTAGACTAGTTTAATGGCATGATCCGGGGTTTAGTGCGCGGTGGTGCCGGTTTGCTAAGTCCGCAAAAATTAAAATTTATCACCGTTTCCGCGTTTGGCCGTCGGATTGACGGCCGGGGCACCGCCGTGCACTTACAGAGACCATGTCGAGGAGTCGAGACCGGGTCTCCTAACTCTAGAATTGGAAGGGTCGCTTGCCGCTTTCGCAGGGGTCTAGGGATGTGGGTTTGACTATTCATCACGACTGTGGAATCCGTGTTTTTCATTACTGGCTTAATTTAAAACACGGACCTTCTAGTATATCCAATATTTCATATGTTGATTTATGCTGCTTGAGTTCTGTGATGTGATCATATAACTGCGTGAGACGAATGCTGCTATATATATGATATATTAGTAGACATTATATATGTTTTTGTCACGCCCCACCCCCAATACAGAGAGTATTGTCTGCTCTGGCCGAAGCCGTACGGTTTTGTCCTTCGGAGCAAACCGGACCCGACCAGGGGCCACACTTCCCAGGAGATCACCTATCCCAGGACTTCCCTGGCCTAAGCTTAACTACAGAGTTCTTAAACTCCTGTAGTGCCAGTTCACTTAAAAGGCGTCTCTGTATTGAAAAGTGGTATCATTCTATTTATAGTACAGATCTGTCCTCTTTCGGAATGTATTCCGAAGATTCCTCATTGTTTTACAGTGGGTCCTCATGCTTATCTGGTATATATGGGTATATCGGATAATACATGGGGTATTACATTCTCCCCCACTTAGAACAATGGTTCATCCTCGAACCACAGACCTACTATTGAGGAACCAGCTTTGATACCATTCTGTCACGCCCCACCCCCAATACAGAGAGTATTGTCCGCTCTGGACGAAGCCGCATGGTTTTGTCCTTATTGTTAGTGATATGTATGCCCTAGAGGCCATTACTGTACATATGATGTATATTGTAGTGGATGCTTGGACATATATATGGAGGACTTTCTTGCTCGACATGATAGTATGCTATCTGCTTGCACTTTATCTTAACATGTACGCTGATTGTCTCTATGTTATATGTTGATAAAGCCCTTAGGATGAGTACTTGACTACCAGGACTATGATGCAGATCATACTAGTGGGAACAGTGTAGTCGCTAAGTACATCCTTCAAATGTTCCTAATCGTAGGTGTATCAAGACAGGGCATCAATATACCAGAGTAGACTAGCGTATAGCTTCTCGACCCATGTAGATGGGCGATGGATGATCCCATATCCATTGGTGTTTGACATCAGAGACAGTATACGGGTGCTCAGTGGAGACTGGGTACACTGGACGGACTCGCCGAGAACTCCCAGATGGTATTATACCTCACGTCAGATGGCAGTTCTCTGGTGACACTGGTACAGGTTAGTCTGTAGGCCCGAGATCGTCATAGAGCCTTGTGTTATTCCCACTGTGCTTTGATTTCCACCTTACCACGTTCACGAGAACGTGCAAAATGGTGGCTTTTGGGTACAGTCCTGAGTCACATGGAGGCAATGAGCGATAGGAGGGGTTTCGTCTCTCCCGGTATTGGGAGTTGATGTTGCGCTGTGCTCGATTGGCTATAACAGGAAGTCCTTGACCAAGGCTGCTTCAGAGATATACTGGTAAGTTTTATCAGTAGTTTCTCGACCCGTTATGAGCCTCATATCGACATGACTTATCGAGTTACTGGGGTCTGACGTTTACCACCCCTAGACGAGATATGCGACATATCAGACGAAGAGACCAGACTGTACGGTAGTGTTACTGATTGGATTCACAGGAGTGTGAGCAGGCTTTCTTGTTGATCTTCCGATCGCTCAATACCTGGGTGGCCGTTACGTTTAACAGACCGCTTGCTGTTAGGTCCACGTTACCCACCCCGGATCTTTCGGGGAGGCGGAATAGGTAAAAATCAAAATTTTCCTCGATAGGTAACTTGGACCGTTCATGAAGGATCTTGGCTAAACAAAAACTAACACAAAATCTACAAGTTCTAACTACTATGTAGAATGGTTATACCTAAGTCTTGAAGTCCTTCTCTTCTTGCTCCTTGGAGTGGGATGAACGGGTAGTCCTCGTCGCCTTCTCTTGCCGAAGAAAGATCCACCCGAGGGCCTCTACCTTTGGCTCCTACCTCAAACTAGAAGTAACTAAGGTGCTTGGTGTGCTAAACCTAGAACCTTAGAAAGAGTATAGAATGATTTTGGTGTTTTATCTCAAAAGCTTAATGTTTCTCAACTCATGAGAGGGAGAGCTTTGAGGGAGAGGAAGAGGATGAGAGAGAATGAGAATGATAGAATAAGAAGATAATGCCAACCTTCTCACATATATGTGAATTATGATAATTAAATAATTAGCTAAAGATAATTGTGATGGTTAACTTGAAATGACCATTGTCATTTCATATTAATTACTTTTGCAAGAATCAAAAGAGTATCTTTCATATGAAATGATGATGGTCAATATGTCAACATAGGTCAACAAGTCAACCATAGTCAAATGGTCAACAACCTTAACCATAACACAATTATAATTAATTAATATTAATAATCATATTTCACATATAAACATTAGGGTTAAGAAAAAGACAACGGTCATTAACCCTAATGAAAGTCCTCTGTCTCTGCCTCAGTCAACTGTGCATACACACCCGTATCCGTGTTCCGAGGAACACGAATACAATGAGATAAAACCAATCCCAAAACCTATACTAGAATCTGGCTTAAACCAAAGCCCTCTAGTATAAGCTGCCCGGACACCAAACGTGCACAAGTGCGTGGATGTGAACGAACCTCGTCGCAAAACCATGCGACCTCTACTCTGATTTGCCTAAAGGAGAATAACCCTCTGTGTGGGACTCTAAAGACTCGACACTACGCTGGCAGTGGGTTTAACCACAGACCGCAAGCGGCACTAGCTGTACGTAACGGTCCCCAGGTAGATGCCGATAAGAAGACTGACGAGGTAAACCCATCTGAACTCCTACTGAGCCTGAATGTGACATTCTCCGTACAGTCCGGTCTGTTCGTCTAAGAGTATCGCATGGCGGGCCTAGGGGGGTGGCAAACGTCATTCCCCTAATAGCAGTACAAGTCGTGTCGGAGTATAGCCTAAAACACCCTAAGAAACTACTGGTAACACTACCAGGGAATCTCGCTTGCCTGACCAGGGACGACTATGTGTAATAGCTCTCCTAGACACAGCGCGATATCAACTTCCAATACCAGGAAAGACGAATCCTGTCTAACCGTCACTGCCTCCAAGTGCTTCGGGACTGCTCCCAACTACTGCCTGTTTGCACGACTTAGTAGAACCGTGGTAGGGTAGTAATCAAAGAACAGCGGGAATACACTTGAGGCGAAGTGACAGTGTCAAGTCAACGGACTAAGCTGTACTCATGTCACCTGGGAACTGTTAACTGACGATAGGTATAATACCAACCAATAGTTCCCGACGAGTCCTGTCCAGTGTACTCGTAACCTAACGAGCACCCGCATACTATCTCAAGTACGACGTACTGACGGCTGTGGGACAGACCGTCTCCCCTGCTGGGATGAGAAGCGCATACGCTAGTCTACTCCGGAGTATCGATGCCCTGTCTCGATAGTCCTACGACTAGGGAACAAAATAAGAATGTGCTTATAGACAACCCGGCCCCCAATAGTGTGATCGCCATCACAACGCCGGTAGTCAAGCAAAGATCCTAAGGGCTCCATCAATATGTATCAGCGATATGTTAAAAGAAACATATACACATATTAAGATAGAAACAAACCAAGTAGCATACTACTATATCGAGTAAGACTGTCGTAAACCTGTATATATATCCCAAGCTTCCAAAATATATTAAACAAACTAGTACTATACAATAATGGCCTCTAGGGCATACATATCTAACAATCTCCCACTTGCACCAAAGGCCAGTAATTGGTGTACCACATACCCAACGTCTGCACTAGGGCCAGCTGCTGGCGTACCGCATACCCAATAGCTCAAAAAGTCGCTCGAACTGAGTCCGGGGCAAGGCCTTCGTGAGTGGATCCGCCGTGTTGTCTTTTGTGTCCACTCTCCGTACCTCGATCTCCTGTCGATCAATGATCTCCCTGATCAGGTGATACCGCCTTAAGATGTGTCTGGATTTCTGATGGGACCTTGGTTCCTTCGCTAAAGCTATAGCCCCATTGTTATCGCAATACAAAGGTATTGGGTCAACAATGGACGGAACCACCTGAAGTTCACTAATGAACTTCTTTATCCAGACCGCCTCTTTTGCGGCATCGCTTGCAGCAATGTATTCAGCCTCCATCGTCGAGTCTGCGACGGTATCCTGTTTGGAACTCCTCCAACATACCACCCCTCCGTTGAGGATAAACACAAAACCCGAGACAGACTTGCTGCCATCTTTGTCACTCTGGAAGCTTGAATCGGTAAAGGACTCGACCCTGAGGTCTCCATTACCGTAAACCAGGAACATCTCCTTAGTCCTTCTCAGGTACTTGAGAATGTTCTTCACTGCCGTCCAGTGGTCCTCACCTGGGTCTGACTGATACCGGCTCACCATGCTCAGCGCGTAAGCTACATCTGGTCTTGTACATAGCATCGCATACATTATAGATCCTACCGTCGAAGCGTAGGGTATAGTGCTCATGCGAACCCTTTCTTCGTCAGTCTTAGGAGACATCTTCTTGGAGAGGGTAATTCCGTGCAATGCGGGTATGTTACCGCGCTTGGAATCCTCCATACTAAATCTCTTTAGTACGGTCTCTATATACCTGGACTGCGAAAGTCCCAGTAGTCTCTTGGATCTATCTCTGTAGATCTTGATCCCCAGAATGTACGAGGCATCACCCAGGTCCTTCATGGAGAACCGTTGTGACAAAAATAGCTTGACCGATTGTAGCATAGGAATGTCATTTCCTATCAAAAGAATGTCGTCCACGTAAAAGACTAGGAATACGATAATTCGTCCTACAATCTTCTTATAGACACAAGGTTCATCTTCGTTCTTGATGAAATCAAATTCCTTGATTGCCTCATCAAAACAGATGTTCCAGCTCCGCGATGCCTGCTTTAATCCATAAATGGATTTAAGCAACTTGCACACCTTCCCTCTGCTCCCACTGTCTACAAAACCCTCTGGCTGATCCATGTAAACGCATTCTTCTAAACAGCCGTTCAGAAAAGCCGTTTTAACGTCCATCTGCCAGATTTCATAGTCATGGAAGGCAGCAATGGCAAGTAGGATCCGAATGGATTTGAGCATAGCCACTGGAGAAAAAGTTTCGTCATAGTCCAAACCAGGTCTTTGACGAAATCCTTTTGCAACGAGTCTAGCCTTATAGGTTTCCACCTGCCCATCTACACCAAGTTTCCTTTTGTAGATCCATTTGCATCCAACGGGTTTTACCCCAGGTGGAGCAATATCCAAGGTCCACACTTTATTGGTGTACATGGACTCCATTTCAGATTGCATTGCATCCAGCCACTTATCAGAGTCCCTACTGATAATGGCCTGCCTGAAACTGGTAGGGTCATCTTCTTCCAAGATGCAATCCTCTCGATCCCCGTCTATGAGAAAACCGCAGTATCTCTCGGGCGGATGAGAAATCCTACCAGATCTGCGGGGTGGTTGAGGTTCGTTGGGTGTAACTGAATCTAGCGGTTCCTCTAAATTTTTAGTTAAAGTTCGTGTTTCTGGAATTTCATCTAGTTCTACCGTGCTGCCACTAATATTTTTAACAAGAAATTCTTTTTCCAAAAATGTGGCATTCCTGGAAGCAATTATCTTCTGTTCCTCTACATGGTAGAATAGATACCCACTTGAATCTTGTGGGTATCCCACAAACTTACATAAAACTGCCCGTGCCTCAAGTTTGTCTGGGTTCTGCTTTTTGACATAAGCTGGGCAACCCCAAATCTTAATACGTTTAAGATACAAACTCTTACCACTCCATATTTCATACGGAGTCTTAGGCACGGATTTGGATGGAACTTGATTCAATAGATGTGCTGCTGTTTGAAGTGCATATCCCCAGAATGAAAGAGGCAACTCGGCACTACTCATCATGGAGCGAACCATATCCAATAGGGTACGATTCCTCCACTCCCATACACCGTTGTGCTGTGGTGTATAAGGAGGAGTAAGCTGAGAGAGAATACCATTCTCTTTTAAGTAATCTAGGAATTCCTTGCTTAAGTACTCCCCTCCCCTATCCGATCGGAGGATCTTGATACTTTTGCCAGTCTGGTTCTCTACTTCGTTTCTGAATTCCTTGAATTTCTCAAAAGCTTCGGATTTATGTTTCATCAGATACATGTATCCGAATCTAGAGAGATCGTCAGTGAATGTGATGAAGTACGAGAACCCACCCCTTGCATGTATAGACATCGGACCACATACATCGCTGTGTATGAGTCCCAAGAGCTCTGCTGCCCTTTCTCCATGTCCGGTGAATGGAGATTTGGTCATTTTCCCTTTGAGACAAGACTGACAAGTTTCATAAGATGAAAATTCGAATGTATTCAAGAGTCCATCTTTATGCAACTTACTTAGTCTTTTCTCTCCGATATGACCAAGTCTACAATGCCACAAGTAGGATTCATTCGTATCTGAATTCTTCCTCTTGCGTGTGTTTTGTATATTGAGAACTGTATTCTGATTTAGAACGTAGATACCATTACACAGTGTACCTTCTGCAACCAGTACCTTATGAAGGTCGATGTTCATGATATTTCTATCAAGAACAAAGTTATATCCATCTTTATCGAGTAAAGAAACTGATATGATGTTGCAAACCATGGCAGGTACATAGTAGCAATCGTTCAAAATCATAGTATTGCCATTTGGCAACACTAGGTGATATTCACCGACGGCTGCAGCATTAACTTGTGCTCCGTTCGCTACTCTGAGTGACATATCACCAGGTACAACTTTCCTACTTTTTCTCAGTCCCTGCAATAAATTACAGATATGAGATCCTGATCCGGTATCAAGTACCCAGGAGGCAGGGCTGACCGTAAAGCAGTTCTCAATTACAAGAACACCTGAAGTAGATGCAAAACCATGCTTCTTCTTCAACTGGGTATCCTTGGAATCCATATAATCCTCTTTCCCTTGCTCATACTTATGACTGTTGTCGTAAGTTAGAGCCGAACCAACGTTCCCCAGCCCCGAATAAGAATTCAGATCGGTCAAGCGATACATTTTATTATCTCGATTAGGGCGTGAAATGGTTGCTACCTGGAGAGAGAGAAAAGAAACACTTAGCGTGCGCTCTTGCAAGATTAGATTGGTTTATTGATTTATCTAATCGGGATGGCTCCCACTGTTTTCTCAAATTCTTCTTCAAACCCTAAAAGAAGAATTAGTCAGGATTAATCGCACGTCACAATACTTGCTTAACCTTTCAGCCAGGCTGGTGTTGGTACTTCGAGGGAGGTTTTCCAACGCTTTCGCGAAGTTCCTTAATTAAATAACCTCTTTTCCCTGGAGGCGTAGCCCCGCTAACACCGTTCTAGACACCTACTTGGTTTATAGCATTGATTGTTAAGTGAAATAATCTCCCGAGAGTTATCCAACTCATCAGTGGGATCGGGATCCAACTATCATTGTGCGATGACCTAGATGGAATCCACTCTAGTCACCACACTCCAGAAGGTATGCTAAATCTACAAGTTTCAGTTTCTTTACAAACTCCCGATGTGGTTTTTGCCCCTAGGACCCAAGTGACCTTGACACAGTCAACAAATCAAAGAGTCCTACTCAAGTTCAACCCGTCATTATGTTGATTGCATTAAACTCACCTGCATAACCCTTGACACAGTCAACAAGGTTAAACGACTGTCCTAACCAATCACATTGTATCCAGCAGATAAGCAATACTCAGCTACCATTCACTGCGCCTTGACACAGTCAACAAACGCAGCACGAATACTAAGTATAACTTATAAGAAATGATGGAGGGCTACGGCTGGGTTTTTGGCGAAAAAACCCGTTAACGTAATGAACTTGATATCGTTGAAGGAACCTGATAACCTTTTTGAAAATATAGTGGAGAAAACTTTTGCTAAAGAGGTCACTCCCTGTGAAGGGATCTCGGCTCTTTCTTCGTCGAATGAGGTGCAGGATATTCCAAACTGAATACCTCGATGCAAAGCAAGAATAATCGACTATAGTGAAGTTATTACCCTGACGCAAACTTTTTGTCCAAGGGGTCACTCCCGATGAAGGGATCTCGGCCCTTGCCTCGTCGACTGAGGTGCTGGGCATTCATAACCGAATACCTCTATGCAAAACAAAAGAGAATGTCCATGCAATAACAGCTTTTTGAAAATTGTTCCAACAACGACTTTTAGGTTTATTTTCTTGCATTAATTTAATGTGTCCCATCAATTAATCCTACCATTGCAGAAAACAACGAAAATATGACGTACGCTTATGCCATCCGCATTCGCCACGGGGTCCCGTCATCACCCGTTAGGTTACTTAACTAACGACAGAGCGGGGGCTGGACTAGCGCCGATGCAAAACATAAGCAACGCCTAAATAGATATCATATTTAGATATATACATTCGTCACATGCAATGATAGCCATTCCAGATCACAGATGAACACATTGAATATACTAGGAATCCGCATTTCGTACGAGCCTGTAACGAAGAGCGGATTACACGGTCGCGATGAATAGCCAAACCCCATCCTAGACCCCTACGGATGCGGCAAACTACCCGCCAAGTACCCGAAGCGAAGCAACCTCCCTCAACACCGTGAGTAGGCCACTCGGCACTTCGAGATACCCGGTAGTTTGTATACCCCACCTTGGGTCTATCCTAGGAGCAAAAACAGTAAAAGAAATTATACAATGACGGCTACAACCCCAACCCGGTTGTGCGGCCATACAAATAATATTACATCAATTTACATATTACAAGAATTGAAAGAAAAAGAAAGCTCTCATCTCAGAACCCCCCGGCTATTCATCCGCGACAATCCAACGAATTCATATACACAAACCATCAACATTACAGATCACAGATATGTATAACCCCCACTAATCGACGTATAGCGATTAGCAGACGTTCAATACATATATCACATCACAGATATAACCCATTAGCCAAAGTGTAAAGAAGTTCAATCAAAATACGGATCTGTAACCACCCCAAAAACTAACTTGTTCTCTGGAAATTCTGGGCAGAAACAAACCATCTCAAAAATCACAAAACACCAGCAGAAGAAAACTGCAGGAGAAACTATCCACGGCCGAGTCAACTCGGCCGCGGATCCGCGGCAGGAGCAAGCTCTTGCCGCGGAACCGCGGTGAGTTGGTCGACTCACTGGATCGTTTTTCTTGCCTGTTCTTAAAAAAAGCATGAGCCGATTTTTAGTACATGATTTATTATTTTTTGAACAGATCTAAAAATCGGCAGAAAGTTAGCTTTTTGAAAACGTGTTTTGCGATTTTTTCCAATCGAAGTTCTAGGTACTTTGCTAACTTGCTAGTTTGTGTTTAGCTAGGCTCTAATACCACTGTTAGGTCCACGTTACCCACCTCGGATCTTTCGGGGAGGCGGAATAGGTAAAAATCAAAATTTTCCTCGATAGGTAACTTGGACCGTTCATGAAGGATCTTGGCTAAACAAAAACTATCACAAAATCTACAAGTTCTAACTACTATGTAGAATGGTTATACCTAAGTCTTGAAGTCCTTCTCTTCTTACTCCTTGGAGTGGGATGAACGGGTCGTCCTCGTCGCCCTCTCTTGCCGAAGAAAGATCCACCCGAGGGCCTCTACCTTTGGCTCCTACCTCAAACTAGAAGTAACTAAGGTGCTTGGTGTGCTAAACCTAGAACCTTAGAAAGAGTAGAGAATGATTTTGGTGTTTTATCTCAAAAGCTTAATGTTTCTCAACTCATGAGAGGGAGAGCTTTGAGGGAGAGGAAGATGATGAGAGAGAATGAGAATGATAGAATAAGAAGATAATGCCAACCTTCTCACATATATGTGAATTATGATAATTAAATAATTAACTAAAGATAATTTTGATGGTTAACTTGAAATGACCAGGCTCCAGAAGGGGTAAAACCCGTAGGTTGCAAATGGATCTTCAGAAAGAAGATTGGTGTAGATGGGCAGGTTGAGACCTATAAAGCTAGACTTGTTGCAAAGGGTTTTCGTCAAAGACTTGGTTTGGACTATGACGAGACCTTTTCTCCAGTGGCTATGCTGAAATCCATTCGAATCCTTCTTTCCATTGCTGCCTTCCACGATTATGAAATCTGGCAGATGGACGTAAAGACGGCTTTTCTAAATGGAAATTTAGAAGAGAGCGTCTATATGGATCAGCCGGAGGGATTCATTCAGAGTGGGAGCAGCGGTAAAGTGTGCAAGTTGCTAAAGTCCATCTATGGACTAAAGCAGGCATCGCGGAGTTAGAACACCTGCTTCAATGATACTGTCAAAGAAATCGACTTTATCAAAAACCCAGATGAACCATGCATTTAGAGTAAGATTGTAGGGAGAACTGTGGTATTCCTCGTCTTGTACGTGGATGACATTCTCCTAATAGGAAATGATATTCCTATGCTACAGTCATTCAAAGGATTCTTGTCACAGAGGTTCTCCATGAAGGACCTGGGCGATGCCAACTACATTCTGGGGATCCAGATCTATCGTGATAGATCTAAGAGGATGTTGGGGCTTTCACAGTCGAGGTACATAGACACCATACTAAAACGATTTAGTATGGAAGATTCCAAGCGCGGTAATCTACCGGCTTGTCACGGAATCACCCTCTCCAAAGAGATGTCTCCCAAGACTTATTTGGAAAGGGCTCGCATGTCATCTATACCCTACGCATCTGCGGTAGGCTCTATGTAAGTCGATGTAGTACACCCCAGTACTTGTGGGGAGGCGGAATTTTCAAAAACGATCAAGTTTAAACAACGAACATCGACTAACCGCTTGAATCGAAGCTAAACAAATAATAACCAAACACATAGCTAAACTAAACTATAGTGTTAAGGGATTATACCGATCGAAACTAGTCCTTCGTCTTTGTGTCCTCCTTTGTTCTCCTCGACCTTCTCTAGGTAGTAGACGATCCACCCGAGAGCGAAACTCCAAGCTAAACCTCTAACTTGAGGTAACTAATCAACTTTGATTGCTAATCAAAGATGAAAGGATGATGTAGAGTGTAGGTTATGGATTGTTTAGTCTAACTAATCCTTTGATCTCAACACATGAGGATTAAGGATTAGGGTTTGAAGATGAGAGCTTGAGGAGAGAGAATGTGAGATAAGATAATGAGAGAAGAGAGAGAGTGTATCATAATATTATGAAGCATTCTTATTTTTCAATAATGAATAAAAAGAAATGAATAAGCATGCTTCATGAAATATCTAGTGGTGATTCATTAGCATGAGTCATTAAGCAATAAATGTGCATTAATGAAATGAATGAATCACCACCATGACTCACTCTCTTATCCAAAAGAAACCTCCTTAGTCACATCTTCTAGAAGCTTCTCGAGTAATTACGAGAACGCCCCTCCGATCCGTAAAAATACGGAAAAACTTTAGACTGTAAAAATCCAATAACCGGATACCAGTAACTGGCTTAAACCAAAGCCGACTGGTAAAAACTGTCCGAAAGTCGTACGCGCGTAAACGCACGTATGCGTCCGAACCCTTTGTCGCAAAACCATGCAACCTCTATATCGTTTCGCCTGGAGTAGGAAACTCTCTGTGTGGGACTCTAGAGACTCTACTACTACGCTGGCAGTGGGTTTAACCACAGACCGCAAGCGGCACTAGTTGTACGTAACGGTCCCCAGGTAGTTGTCGATAAGAAGGCCGATGAGTAAACCCATCCGAACTCCTACTGAGTCTGATGTGACAATCTCCATACAGTCCGGTCCGTTCGTCCAAGACTATCGCATATCGGGCCTAGGGGGGCGGCAAGCGTCAGTCCCCTAATAGCGGTATAAGTCGTGTCGGAGTGAAGCCCATCACACCCTGAGAAACTACTGGAACCTACCAGCAAATCTCGCTTGCCCTGGCCAGGGACTTTGCGTAATGGCTCTCTGACACAGCACGATATCTACTCCCAATACCGGGAGGGACGAATCCTGTCTAACCGCCACTGCCTCCAAGTGCTCGGGACTGTACCCAACTGCTACCTGTTTGCACGACTCCTTTGAGCCGTGGTAGGGTAGCAATCTAAGAACAGTGGGACACACTCGAGGCGAAGTAGCAGTGTCAAGTCTGCGGACTACGCTGTACTCATGTCACCTGGGAACTGTTTACTGACGACCGGTATCAAACCAACCAACAGTTCCCTGTGAGTCCTGTCCGGTGTACCCGTAACCTAACGAGCACCTGTATACTATCTCCAGTACGACGTACTGACGGCTGTGGGACAGACCATCTCCCCAACTGGGATGAGAAGCGTACACACTAGTCTACTCCGGAGTATCGATGCTCTGTCTCGATAATCCAACGACCAGGGACCTGAATAAGGATGTGCTTGTAGACTACCCAGCCCCCACTAGTGTGATTGCCATCACAACGCTGGTAGACAAGCAAGATCCTAAGAGCTCTATCAATACGTACACTCACATATTAAGATAGAAAAACCAAGTAGCATACTACCATGTTTAGCAAGACTGTTATATACATGTGAATATCCCAAGCTTCCATTAAGTAATATACAAGCTAGTATGATACAGTAATGGCCTTCTAGGGCATAAACACTAACAATCTCCCACTTGCACTAGGGCCATGTACTGGCATATCGCAGACCAATGATCTCGAGTAGCCTCTCGAACTGAATCTGAGGAAGGGCCTTCGTGAATGGATCAGCAATGTTCTCTTCTGAAGCAACTCTCCGAACCTCGATCTCCTGACGATCAATGATCTCCCTGATCAGGTGATACCGCCTCAAGATGTGTCTGGACTTCTGATGGGACCTTGGTTCCTTCGCTAAAGCTATAGCTCCGTTGTTGTCGCAATACAGAGGTATTGGATCAACTATGGTAGGAACCACCTGAAGTTCTGTTAGGAACTTCTTCATCCAGACTGCTTCTTTTGCGGCATCGCAAGCAGCTATATACTCCGCTTCCATCGTCGAGTCAGCAACGGTGTCCTGCTTGGAGCTCTTCCAGCACACCGCCCCTCTATTGAGGGTAAAGACATAACCCGACATGGACTTGGAATCGTCCTTATCACTCTGGAAGCCGGAATCAGCAAAGGCCTCCAACCTGAGGTCTTTTCCGCCGTAAACCAAGAACATCTCCTTAGTCCTCCTTAGGTACTTGAGAATGTTCTTTACTACTATCCAGTGCTTCTCCCCTGGGTCTGACTGATACCGGCTTACCACGCTTAGTGCGTAAGCTACATCTGGTCTGGTACACAACATCGCATACATTATAGAGCCTACCGCAGAAGCGTAGGGTATAATAGACATGCGTTCCCTTTCCAAATCAGTCTTGGGAGACATCTCTTTGGAGAGGGTGATTCCGTGACAAGCCGGTAAATTACCGCGCTTTGAATCTTCCATACTGAATCTTTTCAGTATAGTGTCGATATACCTGGACTGCGAAAGTCCCAACATCCTCTTGGATCTATCACGATAGATCCGGATCCCCAGAATGTAAGAGGCATCACCCAGGTCTTTCATGGAGAACCTGTGTGACAAGAATCCTTTGACAGATTGTAGCATAGGAATGTCATTTCCTATCAATAGAATGTCATCCACGTACAAGACGAGGAATACGACACTTCTGGCCACAACTTTACTATATATGCACGGTTCATCTGGATTTTTGATAAAGTCATATTCTTTGACTGTCTCATCAAAACAGATGTTCCAACTCCGCGATGCCTGCTTTAGTCCGTAAATGGACTTAAGCAGCTTGCATACTTTCCCGCTGCTCCCACTCTGATTGAAACCCTCTGGCTGATCCATATAGACGCTCTCTTCTAAATTTCCATTCAGAAAAGCCGTCTTTACGTCCATCTGCCAGATTTCATAATCATGGAAGGCAGCAATAGCAAGAAGGACCCGAATGGATTTGAGCATAGCCACTGGAGAAAAAGTTTCGTCATAGTCCAAACCAGGTCTTTGACGAAAACCCTTTGCAACAAGTCTAGCCTTATAGGTTTCCACCTGTCCATCTACACCAATCTTTTTCTTGAAGATCCATTTGCATCCTATGGGTTTTACCCCATCTGGAGCAAAGTCCAAAGTCCATACTTTGTTGGTGTACATGGACTCCATCTCGGTCCGCATTGCATCTAGCCATCGTACCGAGTCGCCGCTCTGGATGGCCTGCTGGAAGTCAGTAGGTTCATCATCATCTATGATGCAATCTCTCTATCCCCGTCAATGAGAAAACCGTAGTATCTCTCAGGCGGATGAGACGGCCTACTACTCCTGCGGAGGGGTGCGGGAATGTTCTGTTCTTCTTGAACCTCTGGTTCTACCAAAATTTCAGTAGCAGCTTGTGGTTCTGGAATTTCTTCCAGTTCTATTTCGCTCCCATTTGTATCCTTTTCTAAAACTTGTTGTTCTAGAAAATGGGCATTACGAGAAACAAAAACCTTTTGTTCCTCTGCGTAATAGAAGCAATATCCCTTGGAGTTCTTTGGATATCCTACAAGCTTACACAGTACTGATCGTGCCTCGAACTTGTCCACATACTGCTTTTTTACAAAAGCTGGACATCCCCAAATCCTTATATACTGAAGATAGGGTTTCTTCCCACTCCACATCTGATATGGTGTGGTAGGCACAGTTTTGGTTGGAACTCTGTTCAAAATATATGTCGCTGATTCTAGCGCATATCCCCAGAAAGATCGCGGTAACTCAGTATTACTCATCATGGATCGTACCATATCCAATAGGGTTCGATTCCGTCTCTCTGATACACCGTTGTGCTGTGGAGTGTATGGAGGAGTAAGCTGAGAGAGAATTCCTTTCTCTTTTAGGTAACCTAGGAACTCGGCACTTAAGTATTCTCCACCTCGATCAGATCTTAGTGTCTTAATACTTTTGCCTGTTTGGTTTTCCGCTTCACTCTTGAATTCCAGGAATTTCTCAAAGGCCTCTGATTTATGCTTCATTAAGAAAACATATCCATACCTAGAGAAATCATCTGTAAAAGTAATGAAGTAGGAATAACCACCTCTCGCATGTGTAGACATTGGACCGCATACATCGCTGTGTATGAGTCCTAAGAGCTCGCTCGCTCTTACTCCTTGTCCAGTGAATGGAGTCTTTGTCATCTTTCCTTTGAGACAAGATTGACAAGTGTCATAAGTTTGATATTCGAACGTGTCCAAATATCCTTCTCTATGCAACTTAGTCAACCTTCTCTCATTGATGTGACCCAGTCTACAATGCCATAAGAAAGCTTTATTTAAATCTGGAGACTTTCTTTTTAGTGTGTTCTGGACATTGAAAATTTGGAGTTGGTTTAACACATATATGCCGTTATTTAGAGTACCGGACCCAATCAAACCATGATTAAGGTGGATGTTGACAACATCTCTTACAAACGTGAAATCATAACCTTTATTTGATAACAAGGAAACTGATATGATATTACACGTTAAGCTGGGTACAAAATAACAGTTATGTAAAACCAAAATGTGTCCACTTGTCAATCCTAGGTGATAATCCCCGACGGACGCAGCTCCCACGCTAGCTCCGTTAGCAACCCTGAGGATCATATCACCTTCCTTCAGCACTCTACGGTTTCTCAGTGCCTGCAATGAATTGCAAATATGAGATCCTGATCCGGTATCCAATACCCAGGAAGCAGAGTTGATTGACAGACAATTCTCAATTACAAACACACCTGAAGTCGAAGCCACAGCTTGCTTCGGTTCCTGGTTCTTGGCGTTCCACGCCTTACAATCCTTCTTCCAGTGCCCTTTCCTGTGACAATGGAAGCACTCATCCAGGCCAACTACCGGTGCTGTAAACTTTTTCTTTCCCTTCTTTCCCACCTTACTAACAACTCCTCTAGGTCTGGGTGCGGCCTTCTTCTTCCTTCCTTTGGCCCTAGCCTTGGACCCGGAAGAAGATGAACCGCCAACAAACATAGCGGGTGTTTCCCTTGCCTTCTGCAAGGTGCCCTCCGCACTCCTTAACATGTTCAGGAGTTCCGCAAGTTCAACTTCTTTTCCTTGAAGATTGAAGTTGAGGATAAACTGGGCGTAGGTGGGAGGAAGGGACTGGAGAACAAGGTCTGTATAGAGCTCATTATCCAAAGTCGTCCCAAGGTCTGCGAGCTCTTCTATATAGCCAATCATCTGTAGGACATGTTCACCTACCGATGACCCGACAGCCAACCTCGCTCGAAACAATTTCTTAGAGGTCTCGTATCTTGCTATACGAGATTGCTCTCCATAAAGTTCCTTTGTATGGAGAAATATGCCATCTAGGGACATATCCTCGTGCCACCTCTGATGTTCATTGTTCATCGAGGCAAGCACGATGCACTTGGCTCTCGCGCAATCTAAATCCCAGGTTTTGCGGATTTCCTTATCCGCATTGCTGGATTTGGGACCAAGGACAGCAGGTGCTGTAGCGGTGAGGACGTACCCCAGTTTGTCATAGGTCAAAGCCATCTTGACATTCCGCAGCCAATCTTTATAGTTTGGCCCCGTCAGTATATTTTTCTCTAAAAGTAACTTAAGTCCAGTCATTTTCAGGGTCGCTGCAATTAGGAGAGAGAGAAGAAAACTCTTTAGCATGATGCTCTTGCAAGTTTAGAGTGGTTTTTAGTTTATCTAAACTGGATGGCTCCCACTGTTTCTCGAATCCTTCCTCAAACCATAAAAGAAGAATTAGCCAAGACTATTCTCACCGTACAATACTTGCTTAACCGTTCAGCCAGGCCGGTGTCGATACTTCGAGCGAGGTTTTCCAACGCTTTCGCGAAGTTCCTTAATTAAGTAACCTCTTTTCTCTGGGGGCGTAACCCCGCTGACACTTTTCTGGACACCTACTAGGTTTATAGCATTGATCGTTAAGTGACGAATATCCTGATAAGTAGCATATACTCACAGTAGGATCGGGATCCAAATATCATCGTCTGATAATGTTGTAGGAATGCTACCAACATTCATCAAACTCTAAATGGTATGCACTTGGTTCTTTGCAAATTTCAGTTTCTTTAGAAATTCCCGATATAAGTTTTTACCCCATGCTCTTATGACCTTGGCGTTGGTCAAAATGTCATAAGTCACATGTCAAGTTCTACCCATCATTATCTTGTTAATTTGAACCCATCCGTATATATCCCTGACGTTGGCCAAATGATAATACGACTGTCCCAAACCAACTCATCTATCTATGCAACAAATGAATACCCAGCAGCTACCAAACACTATGCCATGACGTTGGCCAAAAGTGCATAGCTTGAATACTACCGAATACCCAAATGAAATGACGGAGGGCTACGACTGGTTTTGGCGAAACCGTGAACGTAGTGAACTTGATATAACCGAAGGAACCTGATAGCTTTTAAAAGGAGTGGTTAAATCTCCGCATTTAAAAATATCTGTTTTAAAAATAACCGAGTGGTTTCTTTTAAATTGTTCCAACGATTTAAACTTTGGTTTGTTTTACTTTGCATTATAGATAATGCGTCCCATCATTAACCTATCATTGCAGAAAACAACGAAAATACAACGTCCTCTTATGCCATCCGCATTCGCCACGGGGTCCCGTCATCACCCGTTAGGTTACTTAACTAACGACAGAGCGGGGGCTGGGCTAGCGCGGGTGTAAAACATAAGTGGCGTCTAAATAGCTATCATAATATAGATATTTTACATTCGTCTGACGCAATGATATTCATTCCAGAACACAGATAAACAATATTGGATTTGCAAGCAATCTGTATTTCTTTTGAGTCTGCAAGAAAAGACAGATTACACAGTTGTGATGAATAGCCGTTACCCCACCCTCGACCCCTACGGGTACGGCAAACTACCCACCCGGCAGTCTGTGTACCCCACCTTGGGTCAGTCCTAGGAGCAAAAAAACAGTAAAATGAAATAATACAACGGTGGCAACAACCGCAACCTGGAAGTGCCCCGCGAAAATAATATTACAACAAATTACATTTACAACAAATGAATTAACCAATAACCCATTGCGAACCCCGGCTATACACCACAACAGTCCAATACAGTTTATATGCACAAACAGATATAACCATTTCAGAAATGTGCAACCCCCTGCCAACCGACATACTAGCAGTTGGGGGAGGTTTACGAACACATTAAACAATCACAGATATAATCCAATACGCAAATACTGTACAATTCGATCGAATAAACAACATCAATATTGCTCCAAAATCTGCTCTGTTAAACAGTAACCTGAGCAATAATTAAACATTCCAGAAAACCCAAAACACCACAGGGGACCCACCCAAAAAAACGAGCTCCTGACTCGTCAACTCGGCCGCGGTTGCGCGGCGGATCGGTGGGATCCGCCGCCCTTCCGCGGCGCTTTAGACGAATCAGAAGCCCAAATTTTTTGGGTGTTCTACTGTGGTCATGTCAAGCTCTCTGAACATACCTGAAAAATTTTCTGACTTCATTTTAACTTCGACAGAAACTTGACAGAATTAGGGTTTTGCGGCTTTGTTTTTCCGTTCGAAATTCGTACAAATTTGCAATTAAGTTATTTATTGTTTAGCGAGGCTCCGATACCACTGTAAGTCGATGTAGTACACCCCAGTACTTGTGGGAAGGCGGAATTTTCAAAAACGATCAAGTTTAAACAACGAACATCGACTAACCGCTTGAATCGAAGCTAAACAAATAATAACCAAACACATAGCTAAACTAAACTATAGTGTTAAGGGATTATACCGATCGAAACTAGTCCTTCGTCTTTGTGTCCTCCTTTGTTCTCCTCGACCTTCTCTAGGTAGTAGACGATCCACCCGAGAGCGAAACTCCAAGCTAAACCTCTAACTTGAGGTAACTAATCAACTTTGATTGCTAATCAAAGATGAAAGGATGATGTAGAGTGTAGGTTATGGATTGTTTAGTCTAACTAATCCTTTGATCTCAACACATGAGGATTAAGGATTAGGGTTTGAAGATGAGAGCTTGAGGAGAGAGAATGTGAGATAAGATAATGAGAGAAGAGAGAGAGTGTATCATAATATTATGAAGCATTCTTATTTTTCAATAGTGAATAAAAAGAAATGAATAAGCATGCTTCATGAAATATCTAGTGGTGATTCATTAGCATGAGTCATTAAGCAATAAATGTGCATTAATGAAATGAATGAATCACCACCATGACTCACTCTCTTATCCAAAAGAAACCTCCTTAGTCACATCTTCTAGAAGCTTCTCGAGTAATTACGAGAACGCCCCTCCGATCCGTAAAAATACGGAAAAACTTTAGACTGTAAAAATCCAATAACCGGATACCAGTAACTGGCTTAAACCAAAGCCGACTGGTAAAAACTGTCCGAAAGTCGTACGCGCGTAAACGCACGTATGCGTCCGAACCCTTTGTCGCAAAACCATGCAACCTCTATATCGTTTCGCCTGGAGTAGGAAACTCTCTGTGTGGGACTCTAGAGACTCGACTACTACGCTGGCAGTGGGTTTAACCACAGACCGCAAGCGGCACTAGCTGTACGTAACGGTCCCCAGGTAGTTGTCGATAAGAAGGCCGATGAGTAAACCCATCCGAACTCCTACTGAGTCTGATGTGACAATCTCCATACAGTCCGGTCCGTTCGTCCAAGACTATCGCATATCGGGCCTAGGGGGGCGGCAAGCGTCAGTCCCCTAATAGCGGTATAAGTCGTGTCGGAGTGAAGCCCATCACACCCTGAGAAACTACTGGAACCTACCAGCAAATCTCGCTTGCCCTGGCCAGGGACTTTGCGTAATGGCTCTCTGACACAGCACGATATCTACTCCCAATACCGGGAGGGACGAATCCTGTCTAACCGCCACTGCCTCCAAGTGCTCGGGACTGTACCCAACTGCTACCTGTTTGCACGACTCCTTTGAGCCGTGGTAGGGTAGCAATCTAAGAACAGTGGGACACACTCGAGGCGAAGTAGCAGTGTCAAGTCTGCGGACTACGCTGTACTCATGTCACCTGGGAACTGTTTACTGACGACTGGTATCAAACCAACCAACAGTTCCCTGTGAGTCCTGTCCGGTGTACCCGTAACCTAACGAGCACCTGTATACTATCTCCAGTACGACGTACTGACGGTTGTGGGACAGACCATCTCCCCAACTGGGATGAGAAGCGTACACACTAGTCTACTCCGGAGTATCGATGCTCTGTCTCGATAATCCAACGACCAGGGACCTGAATAAGGATGTGCTTGTAGACTACCCAGCCCCCACTAGTGTGATTGCCATCACAACGCTGGTAGACAAGCAAGATCCTAAGAGCTCTATCAATACGTACACTCACATATTAAGATAGAAAAACCAAGTAGCATACTACCATGTTTAGCAAGACTGTTATATACATGTGAATATCCCAAGCTTCCATTAAGTAATATACAAGCTATTATGATACAGTAATGGCCTTCTAGGGCATAAACACTAACACTCTATAATGTATGCGATGTTATGCACCAGACCAGATGTAGCATACGCATTAAGCGTTGTAAGCCGGTATCAGTCGAACACAGGGGAGAAACACTGGATAGCAGTAAAGAACATTCTCAAGTACCTGAGAAGGACTAAGGAGATGTTCTTGGTGTATGGCGGAAAAGACCTCCAGATCAAGGCCTTTGCTGACTCCAGCTTCCAGAGTGATAAGGATGACTCCAAGTCCATGTCGGGTTATGTCTTTACCCTCAATGGAGGTGCGGTTTGCTGGAAGAGTTCCAAGCAGGAGACCGTTGCTGACTCAACTATGGAAGCGGAGTACATAGCTGCTTGCGATGCCGCAAAGGAAGCTGTCTGGATGAAGAAGTTCCTCACAGAGTTTTAGGTGGTTCCTACCAGTGTTGATCCAATACCGCTGTATTGTGACAACAACGGCGCTATAGCTTTAGCGAAGGAACCCATGTCCCATCAGAAGTCCAGGCACATTTTGAGGCGGTACCATCTGATCAGGGAGATCGTAGATCGCCACGGGATCGAGGTGAAGAGAGTAAATACGGAAGATAACACTGCTGATCCATTCACGAAGGCCATACCCAAGACTCAGTTCGAGCGGCTGATCGAGATGATAGGTCTTCGATACCCAGTACATGGCCCTAGTGCAAGTGGGAGATTGTTAGTGTATATACCCTAGAGGCCAATACTGTTAGTGTATATGCCCTAGAGGCCATTACTGTATCATACTAGTTTGTATATTACTTAATGGAAGCTTGGGATATTCACCTTGTATATACAATCTTGCTCAAAATAGTAGTATGCTACTTGGTTTGTTTCTACTTCAATGTGTACATGTGTTTATTTTTGTATATCGCCTATACACATTAGTGGAGCCCTTAGGATCTTTGCTTGATTACCAGCGATGTGATGGCCGTCACACTAGTGGGGCTGGGTAATCTATAAGCACATCCTTATGCAGGTCCCTGGTCGCAGGACTATCGAGACAGGGCATCGATACTCCGGAGTAGACCAGCGCATGCGCTTCTCATCCCAGTGTGGGAGACGGTCTGTCCCACAGCCGTCAGTACGTCGTACTTGAGATAGTATGCGGGTGCTCGTTAGGTTACGGGTACACTGGTCAGGACTCGTCGGGAACTGACTAGTTGGTATTATGCCTATCGTCAGTTATCAGTTCCCAGGTGACATGAGTACAGCTTAGTCCGCTGACTTGACACTGTCACTTCGCCTCAGGTGTGTTCCCACTGTACTTTGATCACTCCCCTACCACGGCTCAAAGGAGTCGTGCAAATAGGTAGTGGTTGGGTGCAGTCCCGAAGCACTTGGAGGCAGTGACGGTTAGACAGGATTCGTCTCTCCCGGTATTGGGGGTTGACATCGCGCTGTGTCTAGGAGAGCCATTACACGAGTAGTCCCTGGCCAGGGCAAACGAGATATACTGGTAGGTTTCCAGTGTTATCTCAGGCTGTTTTGGGCTTCGCTACGGCACGACTTGTACCGCTATTGGGGGACTGACGTTTACCGCCCCCTAGGCCCGCCATGCGATGTATCAGACGAACAGACCGGACTGTACGGACAATGTCACACTCAGGCTCAGTAGGAGTTCAGATGGGTTTCGCCTCGTCGGTCTTCTTGTCGGTATTACCTGGGGACTGTTACGCACAGCTAGTGCCGCTTGCGGTCTGTGGTTAAACCCACTGCCAGTATAGTGTCGAGTCTTTAGAGTCCCACACAGAAAGCTTTTCGCCTTTAGGCAAAAGAGTAGAGGTCGCATGGTATTGCGACAGGTCGCATGGTTTTGCGACAGGGTTCGGTCACATCCGTGCACTTGTGCACGTACAGTGTCCGGACAGTTTACACTAGCGGGCTTTGGTTTAAGCCAGATCCTAGTGTACCTTATGGGATTGGATTTATCCAGTTTGCATTCGTGTTCCTTGGAACGCGGATGCGGGTGTGTATGCACAGTTGACAGGGAGGCACAGACAGCGGATTCTCATTAGGGTTGTTGACAGTTGACCGTTGACTATTTGACTTTTTGCTCAACCCTAATGAGAATATGATATGTGATTAACTATTATATTAATTAAGTATTATGGTGACTTGGTTGTTGACTTTGTTGACTTGTTGACTTTTGTTGACTTGTTGACTTTGTTGACCGGTTGACTAGCCTTGACTAGTTGACCATCATGATAACCATAGCCATCATTTCATGGCAAAGACTTTTACTTACTTGCTCATTTGTGTAAAATGAGTGCATGATATGATATGGTTATGGTTGCTTCAATCATCACATAAGACTTTTTTGATATGATGAGTTATCATTGCTTTGGATTATGAGAGGGTGAGAGACAAAAGAGAGCCTCATTCTTTCTTGCTCACTCTCTCTCTTGTTCTTGAGCTCTCCATTTTGCTCTTACCTTCTTGCTCTTGCTCTCTCTCTTTAATCTATGGTTCTCTTGTCTCATGAGTTGAGAATCAAGAACCATAGATAAAATCCCACACAAACTATTCTCTACTCATTCTAGTTCACTAGGTTTAGCAAACCAAGTGAACTAGTTTCTTCAAAGAACGAAGAAGGAGCTAAAGGTTGGAGCTTTCAGGTAGATCTATCTTCGGCGTACGGAGACGACGAGAAGGAGCCATCGGACCACCATCGGAGCTTGAAGACGAAGGAGTTCAAGACAAGCAAGGTATAACCCCCTAACCGAGTAGCTAGAAACTCATAGTTAGGATGTTAGATAGATGTTTAACCAAGATCCGGGTTATAGGTCCATGTTACCACCTCCGTAAAAATTGTTTTTTACCAAATTCCGCATTCCCGAAAGTACCGGGAGAGGTAGCATGGACTTACAGTGGTATCAGAGCCTAGTTAAACTCTATCTAGCATGTTAGCAAGTAACTAGAAGATCGATTAAAGAAAAGTCCCGAAAACGAACCCCAAGAATTTCAAGTTTCTGTCGATTTTTTTACTGTTCAAAAGTTGATTATTTTTACACCTAAAATCGGCTCAGGCTTTTCTGTGAGCACCCAACAAAAATTGTCCAACGTTCGAGTCAAAGCGCCGCGGAAACGCGGCGGGAGCACGCTCCCGCCGCAGATCCGCGGCCGAGTTGACTCGGCCGAGGTCAATTTTTGGTGCAGTGTTTTTATGGGGGTATTTTGGGATTTTTGGTACATGTATTTTCAACCCAGATTTTCCAGAACGAAAATTTTAATTTGGGGTCCCGAAATCCGTATTTTTGATCGAACTTCTAAAAGACTTAAGCTAACGGGTTTTTCTGTAATGTGATATTTGTATTGAACGTCTACTAATCGCTATATGTCGATTAGTGGGGGTTATACAAATCTGTGATCTGTAATGTGCTGGAATGTGTATATAAATATGTTGGATTGTCGCGGGTGAATAGCCGGGGGTTGTGAGACAAGAGTTTTCTTTTCTTTCAATTCATGTAAATTTGTAAATTGATGTAATAATTATTTGTATGGCCGCACAACCGGGTCGGGGTTGTAGCCGTCATTGTATAATTTCTTTTTACTGTTTTTGCTCCTAGGATAGACCCATGGAGGGGTGCACAAACTACCGGGTATGCCGAAGTGTCGAGTGGCCTACTCATGGAGATGAGGGAGGTTGCTACGCTTCGGGTACTTGGCGGGTAGTTTGCCGCACCCGTAGGGGTCTTGGGTGGAGTATTGGCTATTCACCGCGACCGTGTAATCTGTCCTTCGTTACAGGCTCGTACGAATTACAGATTCCTAGTATATCCAATGTATTTATCTGTGATCTGAAATGTTTATCATTGCAGTATATCTATATATGATATTATTTAGGCGTTGCTTATGTTTTACAGACGCGCTAGCCCAGCCCCCGCTCTGTCGTTAGTTAAGTAACCTAACGGGTAATGACGGGGCCCAGTGGCGAATGCGAATGGCATAAGCGTACGTCATATTTTGGTTGTTTTCTGCAATGGTAGGATTAAATGATGGGACGCATTAAAAGAAATAATGCAAGAATATTACGCATTAAAAGAACTAATGCAAGAAAATAAACCAAGTTAAAGTCGTTGGAACACTTTCGAAAAACCACTCGGTTCTTTTCAAAACAAACTTTTAAAATACGGAGTTTGAGCCACTCCTTTTAAAAGCTATCTCGTTCCATCGACCAAATCAAGTTCACTACGTTCACGGTTTTGCCTAAACCATTCGTAGCCCTCCGTCGTTTCACATGAATAGTCAATAGTATTCAAGCTGTGTATGTTGGCCAAAGTCAAGGCACAGTGATTGGTAGCTATTGGGTGTTCATGTGTAGCATAGATAGATGCGTTGGTTTGGAACAGTCGTACTGCCATTTTGGCCAAAGTCAAGGGTTAGTACGGATGGATCCAAATTAACCTGGATAATGACGGGTAGAACTTGACATGTGACTTATGATATTTTGGCCAAAGTCAAGGTCATAAGAGCATGGGGCAAAAATCCACATCGGGAGTTTCATAAGTACTGAAACTTGCTAGATTTGCATACCATTTGGAGTGTGATGATTCTGGTAGGATTCCTTCAGTTTCGTCACGCGATGATATTTGGATCCCGATCCTACTGTGAGTATATGCTACTCCTCGGAAAATTTCTCGCTAAACGATCAATGCTATAAACCTAGTAGGTGCCTAGAAAGGTGTTAGCGGGGCTACGCCCCCAGGGAAAAGAGGTTCTTTAATTAAGGAACTTCGCGAAAGCGTTGGAAAACCTCCCTCGAAGTACCGACACCAGCCTGGCCGAACGGTTAAGCAAGTATTGTACGGTGAGATTGATCCTGACTAATTCTTCCTTTTTGGTTTTAAGGAGGGATTCGAGAAACAGTGGGAGCCATCCTGTTTAGACAAACTAAAAACCACTCTAAACTTGCAAGAGCATCATGCTGAGTGTTTCCTCTTCTCTCCAAATTGCAGCGACCAATCAACATGACTGGACTTAAGTTACTCCTAGATAAAAACAAACTGACAGGGCCAAACTACAAAGATTGGCTCAGGAATGTCAAGATATCAATCACTTACGACAAGCTGGGGTATCTTCTTACCACCAAAGCTCCCCCTTTCCCTGGTCCAACTTCCAGCGTCGCGGATAAGGAAATCCGCAAGACTTGGGAGATTGATAGCGCGAAGGCCAAGTGCCTCGTGCTTGCCTCGATGGACAACGAACATCAGAGGAGGCACGAGAATATGGACTTGGAATCCATATTGCTCCATACAAAAGAACTGTATGGAGAGCAATCTCGTATCGCAAGATACGAAGCGTCGAAAAAGTTATTTTCGACAAGAATGGCCGTCGGATCATCAGTAGCCGAGCACGTGCTAAAGATGATCGGCTACATTGAGGAGCTCGCGGACCTAGGGATCACATTGGAGAGTGAGCTATATACGGATATAGTTCTCCGGTCCCTTCCTTCCACTTACGCCCAGTTTATACTGAACTTCAACTTACAAGAAAAAGAGGTTGAACTTTCAGAGCTCCTCAACATGCTGAGGAGCGCAGAGGGCACCCTACAGAAAGGTAGGGATACATCCACTTTGTTTGTAGGAGGATCATCTTCTTCTAGGTCCAAGGCGAAAGCCAAGGGAAAGAAGAAGAAGGCCCCCGCCAAACCAAGGGGCGGTGTTAGTAAGGTGGATACGAAGGGAAAAGGTAAAGCAACAAAGTTGGCGGGAAAGCTTGTGGATAAGGAAGAATGCTTCTATTGTCATAAGAAAGGACACTGGAAGAATGATTGCAGGGCCTGGAAGGCCAGAACACAGGAATTGAAGCAGGTTGCAGCTTCAGCTTCAGGTGTGTATGTTATTGAAAACTGTCTTTCAATAAACTCTACTTCCTGGGTATTGGATACCGGATCAGGATCTCATATCTGTAATTCTTTGCAGGCGTTGAGAAACTGTAGTGTTTTGAAAGCAGGTGACATGACCCTCAGAGTTGCAAACGGAGCTAGCATGGATGCTAAAGCCGTGGGGGACTATCACCTGGGAATGTCAGATGGACATGTTTTGGTTTTGCGTAATTGCTTTTTTGTACCCAACGCAACTTGTAATATCATTTCTGTATCTTTAGTTTCTAAAGAAGGTTATGAATTTGCGTTTGTAAGTAATGTTGTAAACATTCACCTTAATCAAGTTCTGATTGGGTCAGGTACTTTGAGTAATGGTATATACGTATTAAACCAACCACAGATTTTTAATGTCCAGAATACACACAAAAGAAAGTCTCCAGAAATAAATCAGACTTTCTTATGGCATTGTAGATTGGGTCACATCAATGAGAGAAGGTTGACAAAGTTACATACAGAAGGGTATTTGAATGCGTTCGAATATCAGTCGTATGCCACTTGTCAATCCTGTCTCAAAGGAAAGATGACAAAGACTCCGTTTACTGGACATGGAGTAAGAGCGAGCGAGCTCTTGGGACTCGTACACAGTGACGTGTGCGGTCCAATGTCTACACATGCCCGAAGCGGACATTCTTACTATATTACTTTTATGGATGACTTCTCAAGGTACGGTTATGTCTTCTTAATGAAACATAAGTCCGAGGCCTTTGGAAAATTCCAGGAGTATAAGAATGAAGTAGAGAAACAGACCGGCAAAAGTATTAAGATTCTAAGATCGGATCGAGGTGGAGAATACTTAAGTGCCGAGTTCCTGGACTATTTAAAAGAGAACGAAATTCTCTCTCAGCTTACTCCTCCATACACCCCGCAACATAACGGTGTATCGGAGAGACGGAACCGCACCCTATTAGATATGGTGCGGTCCATGATGAGTAACGCTGAGTTGCCGCGATCATTCTGGGGATATGCGCTAGAATCAGCCGCATACCTTTTGAACCGAGTTCCCACTAAGACTGTGCCTACTACGCCATTTGAGATGTGGTGTGGGAAGAGACCCCATCTTAATCACATTAAGATATGGGGAAGTCCAGCTTTTGTCAAAAAGCAACATGCGGACAAGCTGGAGGCACGCTCAGTACTGTGCAAGTTTGTGGGATATCCAAAGAATTCCAAGGGATATTTCTTCTACTGTGAAGAGGAACAAAAAGTTCTTGTTTCTCGTCATGCCCACTTTCTAGAACACCAGTTCATAGAAAAGGAAATAAGTGGGAGCGCAGTAGAACTGGAAGAGATTCCAGAACCACGGACTATTACTGAAAGTTTAGTGGAACCAGAGGGTTCGGAAGAACAGGACATTCCTACGCCGCTCCGCAGGTGTAGTAGGCAGACTCATCCGCCCGAGAGATACTACGGTTTTCTCATAGACAGGGATAGAGAGGATTGCATCATAGATTATGATGAGCCTACTAGCTTCCAGCAGGCCGTTCAGAGCGTTGACTCAGTGAAATGGCTGGATGCAATGCGGACCGAAATGGAGTCCATGTACACCAACAAGGTATGGACGTTGGACATTGCTACAGACGGGGTAAAACCCGTAGGATGCAAGTGGATCTTCAAAAGGAAGATTGGTGTAGATGGACAGGTTGAGACCTATAAAGCTAGGCTGGTAGCAAAGGGTTTTCGTCAAAGACCTGGCTTGGACAATGACGAAACCTTTTCTCCAGTAGCCATGCTGAAATCCATTCGGATCCTTCTTACCATTGCTGCCTTCCACGATTATGAGATTTGGCAAATGGACGTAAAGACAGCTTTTCTAAATGGAAATTTAGAGGAGTGTGTCTATATGGACCAGCCAGAGGGTTTCATTCAGAGTGGGAGCAGCGGAAAGGTGTGCAAGTTTCTTAAGTCCATCTATGGACTAAAGCAGGCATCGCGGAGTTGGAACATCTGCTTTGATGAGACGGTCAAAGAATTTGGCTTTATCAAAAATCCAGATGAACCATGCATCTATAGTAGATTTGTAGCGAGAACTGTAGTATTCCTCGTTTTATACATGGATGACATTCTCTTAATAGGAAATGACATTCCTATGCTACAATCTGTCAAGGGGTTCTTGTCACACAGGTTCTCCATGAAAGACCTGGGTGATGCCTCGTACATTCTGGGTATCCGGATCTACCGTGACAGATCCAAGAGGATATTAGGACTTTCACAGTCCAGGTACATCGACACCATACTGAAGAGATTCAGTATGGAAGATTCCAAGCGCGGTAACCTACCGGCTTGTCACGGGATCACCCTCTCTAAAGAGATGTCTCCCAAGACTGATTTGGAGAGGGATCGCATGTCTATTATACCCTACGCTTCTGCGGTAGGCTCTATAATGTATGCGATGTTGTGTACCAGACCGGATGTAGCTTATGCACTGAGTGTGGTAAGCCGGTATCAGTCAAACCCTGGGGAGAAACATTGGATAGCGGTAAAGAACATTCTCAAGTATCTGAGAAGGACTAAGGAGATGTTCTTGGTGTATGGAGGAAAGGACCTCCAGATCGAGGCCTTTGCTGACTCCAGCTTCCAGAGTGACAAGGATGATTCCAAGTCCATGTCGGGTTTTGTCCTCACCCTCAATGGAGGGGCGGTGTGTTGGAAGAGCTCCAAACAGGAAACCGTTGCAGACTCAACGATGGAAGCGGAATACATCGCTGCATCAGATGCCGCAAAAGAAGCTGTCTGGATGAGGAAGTTCTTGAAAGAACTTCAGGTGGTTCCGTCCATTGTTGATCCAATACCTCTGTATTGCGACAACAACGGGGCTATAGCTTTAGCGAAGGAACCCCGGTCCCATCAGAGATCCAGGCACATCTTGAGGCGGTATCACCTGATCAGGGAGATCGTGGATCGCCAGGAGATCGAGGTACGGAGAGTCACTTCAGAAGATAACACTGCAGATCCATTCACCAAGGCCCTTCCCCAGACTCAGTTCGAGCGGCTGATCGAGATGATAGGTCTTCGATACGCCAGTACATGGCCTTAGTGCAAGTGGGAGATTGTTAGTGTATATGCCCTAGAGGCCATTACTGTATCATACTAGTTTGTATATTACTTAATGGAAGCTTGGGATATTCACCTTGTATATACAATCTTGCTCAAAATAGTAGTATGCTACTTGGTTTGTTTCTACTTCAATGTGTACATGTGTTTATTTTTGTATATCGCCTATACACATTAGTGGAGCCTTTAGGATCTTTGCTTGATTACCAGCGATGTGATAGCCGTCACACTAGTGGGGCTGGGTAATCTATAAGCACATCCTTATGCAGGTCCCTGGTCGCAGGACTATCGAGACAGGGCATCGATACTCCGGAGTAGACCGGCGCATGCGCTTCTCATCCCAGTGTGGGAGACGGTCTGTCCCACAGCCGTCAGTACGTCGTACTTGAGATAGTATGCGGTGCTCGTTAGGTTACGGGTACACTGGACAGGACTCGTCGGGAACTGACTAGTTGGTATTATGCCAATCGTCAGTTATCAGTTCCCAGGTGACATGAGTACAGCTTAGTCCGCTGACTTGACACTGTTACTTCGCCTCGGGTGTGTTCCCACTGTACTTTGATCACTACCCTACCACGGCTCAAAGGAGTCGTGCAAACAGGTAGTGGTTGGGTGCAGTCCCGAAGCACTTGGAGGCAGTGACGGTTAGACAGGATTCGTCTCTCCCGGTATTGGGGGTTGACATCGCGCTGTGTCTAGGAGAGCCATTACACGAGTAGTCCCTGGCCAGGGCAAACGAGATATACTGGTAGGTTTCCAGTGTTATCTCAGGGTGTTTTGGGCTTCGCTCCGGCACGACTTGTACCGCTATTGGGGGACTGACGTTTACCGCCCCCTAGGCCCGCCATGCGATGTATCAGACGAACAGACCGGACTGTACGGACAATGTCACACTCAGGCTCAGTAGGAGTTCAGATGGGTTTCGCCTCGTCGGTCTTCTTGTCGGTATTACCTGGGGACCGTTACGCACAGCTAGTGCCGCTTGCGGTCTGTGGTTAAACCCACTGCCAGCGTAGTGTCGAGTCTTTAGAGTCCCACACAGAAAGCTTTTCGCCTTTAGGCAAAAGAGTAGAGGTCGCATGGTATTGCGACAGGTCGCATGGTTTTGCGACAGGGTTCGGTCACATCCGTGCACTAGTGCACGTACAGTGTCCGGACAGTTTACACTAGCGGGCTTTGGTTTAAGCCAGATCCTAGTGTACCTTATGGGATTGGATTTATCCAGTTTGCATTCGTGTTCCTTGGAACGCGGATGTGGGTGTGTATGCACAGTTGACAGGGAGGCACAGACAGCGGATTCTCATTAGGGTTGTTGACAGTTGACCGTTGACTATTTGACTTTTTGCTCAACCCTAATGAGAATATGATATGTGATTAACTATTATATTAATTAAGTATTATGGTGACTTGGTTGTTGACTTTTGTTGACTTTGTTGACTTTTGTTGACTTGTTGACTTTGTTGACCGGTTGACTAGCCTTGACTAGTTGACCATCATGATAACCATAGCCATCATTTCATGGCAAAGACTTTTACTTACTTGCTCATTTGTGTAAAATGAGTGCATGATATGATATGGTTATGGTTGCTTCAACCATCACATAAGACTTTTTTGATATGATGAGTTATCATTGCTTTGGATTATGAGAGGGTGAGAGACAAAAGAGAGCCTCATTCTTTCTTGCTCACTCTCTCTCTTGTTCTTGAGCTCTCCATTTTGCTCTTACCCTCTTGCTCTTGCTCCCTCTCTTTAATCTATGGTTCTCTTGTCTCATGAGTTGAGAATCAAGAACCATAGATAAAATCCCACACAAACTATTCTCTACTCATTCTAGTTCACTAGGTTTAGCAAACCAAGTGAACTAGTTTCTTCAAAGAACGAAGAAGGAGCTAAAGGTTGGAGCTTTCAGGTGGATCTATCTTCGGCGTACGGAGACGACGAGAAGGAGCCATCGGACCACCATCGGAGCTTGAAGACGAAGGAGTTCAAGACAAGCAAGGTATAACCCCCTAACCGAGTAGCTAGAAACTCATAGTTAGGATGTTAGATAGATGTTTAACCAAGATCCGGGTTATAGGTCCATGTTACCACCTCCGTAAAAATTATTTTTTACCAAATTCCGCATTCCCGAAAGTACCGGGAGAGGTAGCATGGACTTACAAATACTGTATCATATTAGCTTGTATATTAATTAATGGAAGCTTGGGATAATCACAGTTGTATACACAATCTTGCTCAAAATGGTAGTATGCTACTTGGTTTGTTTCTACTTCAATATGTGCATGTTTTTCTTTTAGCATATCGCTTATACATATTAGTAGAGCCCTTCGGATCTTTGCTTGATTACCAGCGTTGTGATGGCAGTCACACTAGTGGGGGCTGGGTAATCTACAAGCACATCCTTATACAGGTCCCTAGTCGTAGGACTATCGAGACGGAGCATCGATACTCCGGAGTAGACTAGCGTATACGCTTCTCATCCTAGCATGGGAGGTGGTCTGTCCCACAGCCATCAGTACGTCGTACTGGAGATAGTATGCGGGTGCTCGTTAGGTTACGAGTACACTGGACAAGACTCGTCGGGAACTGTTGGATGGTATTATACATATCGTCAGTTATCAGTTCCCAGGTGACATGAGTACAGCTTAGTCCGCTGACTTGACACTGTCACTTCGCCTCGAGTGTGTTCCCACTGTACTTAGATTACTACCCTACCTTGGCTCAAAGGAGTCATGCAAACAGGTAGTAGTTGGGTGCAGTCCCGAAGCACTTGGAGGCAGTGTCGGTTAGACATGATTCGTCTCTCCCGGTATTGGGGGTTGACATCGTGCTGTGTCTAGGAGAGCCATTACACGAGTAGTCCCTGGCCAGGGCAAGCGAGATATACTAGTAGGTTTCCAGTGTTATCTCAGGGTATTCTGGGCTACACTCCGACACGACTTGTACCGCTATTAGGGGACCGACGTTCAGCACCCCTTAGGCCCGCCATGCGATGTATCAGACGAACAGACCTGACTGTACGGAGATTGTCACATACAGACTCAGTAGGTGTTCGGATGGGTTTACCTCATCGGCCTTCTTATCGACATCTACCTAGGGACCGTTACGTACAGCTAGTGCCGCTTGCGGTCTATGGTTAAACCCACTGCCAGCGTAGTGTCGAGCCTTTAGAGTCCCACACAGAGAGTTTCCCTGCACTGAGCGAAACGTGTAGAGGCCGTATGGTTTTACGGCAGGGCTGCGATCACGTACGTGCACTTGTATGCTTATGCTGTTTGGGTAGGCAATACTAGTTGGCTTTGGTTTAAGCCGGATCCTAGTATTGCAAGGATGGATTTGTTTTGTCTTCTGTGCATTCGCATTCTACGGAATGCGGATGCTGGTGTGTATGCACAGTTTTGAGGAGCGATGAAGGAGGAGGTGCCTCATTAGGGTTTTTGGCAGTTGGTTCGGCCAAAACCGTTATGTGGCAGGCTCATTAGGGTTTTTACAATTCGTTCGGTCAAAACCATTATGAGCCGGAGACATTATTTACTAATCCTTTTAGTGATAATTTTGTTATGGCTAATTGCTTTGACCATTTGACCACCTTGACCACTCTTGACTTTGTTGACCCGTTGACCAAAGTTGACCTTGACCTTCATGAGAGGTCTACACTCTTCTTTGGTTTTCTTTTTCTTTTTGGATTATGAAAATGGTCATGTCAATGTAGCCATCAACTTTATCATGATAGGATTAGTAATGATGATGTTTAGTATTATTGAAACCATGGTGTCTTTTTTCTTGAGTTGACCATTTCATTTCTCTTTTCTCATTCTCTCTCTTGAAAGTGAGAAGAAAAGAAAAGCTCCATGGTTGCTAGTGCTCCTTCTTCTTCCTCCTCTTGATTCTTTCTTTTGATCTCATGTGTTGAGAGAAAAAGAATCCACATAGACAAACACTTCCATCAACCTCCTCTACATAACCTAGGACTTCAAGACTAGCGATCTTGTTGCCCTAGTTTCCTCGGCTCTAGGTGGAGCTCGGTGTATATCTCTCGGGTGGATCGTCTTCGACTCAAGAAGGCCGCGGAGGTGACCAAGATCCGGATCGACCCTCGGAGCGTGGATGGATGAGCCGGACAGCGGAGAGAAGACCCGAAGGACCGGTTTCGTGAGGTATAATTTCTACGGCATAGTAGTTAACGCCTCTAATAGTTTGCTAGTTTCTAGTTAAGCAAAGATCCGGCTTTTAGTCCATGTTGCCTTTGTGCCAAAAAATTGTTTTTCGCCGTTTCCGCCTCCCTGTAAGAACCGGGGTGAGCAACGTAGACTTACAGTGGTATCAAAGCCTAGCTAAACATAAACTAGTAAGTTAGCAAAGTATTTAGAATATCGATCGGAAAAAAATCACAAAACACATCCGGGAAAAATCCACTTTCTGTCGATTTTTTATACTGCTCAAAAAGTAATTTGACATACATGAAAAATCGTCTCAGGGTTTTGTAAAAACACAGCAGAAAAACGATCCAGTGGCTCGGTCAAAGCGCCGCGGATCCGTGGCACGAACATGCTTCCTGCCGCGGATCCGCGGCCGAGTTGACTCGGCCGTGGACCGGGTTTTCTGCAGTGTTTTTATTTGGGTATTTTGGGATTTTTAATACATGTTGTTTCTACCCAGATTTTTCAGAGAACAAATTGACTTTTGGGGTGGTTACAAATCCGTATTTTGATCGATATTCTGTAGACTTTGGCTAATGGATATTATCTGTGATGTGATATATGTATTGAACGTCTGCTAATCGTTATACGTCGATTAGTGGGGGTTATACATATCTGTGATCTGTAATGTTGATGGTTTGTGTATATGAATTCGTTGGATTGTCGCGGATGAATAGCCGGGGGGTTGTGAGATGAGAGTTTTCTTATTCTTTCAATTCTTGTAATATGTAAATTGATGTAATATTATTTGTTTGGCCGCACAACCGGGTCGGGGTTGTAGCCGTCATTGTATAATTTCTTTTTTACTGTTTTTGCTCCTAGGATAGACCCAAGGTGGGGTGCACAAACTACCGTGTATCTCGAAGTGCCGAGTGGCCTACTCACGGTGTTGAGGGAGGTTGCTTCGCTTCGGGTACTTGGCGGGTAGTTTGCCGCACCCGTAGGGGTCTAGGGTGGGGTTTGGCTATTCATCGCGACCGTGTAATCCGTTCTTCGTTACAGGCTCGTACGAATTGTGGATTCCTAGTATATCCAATGTATTCATCTGTGATCTGGAATGGCTATCATTGCATGTGACGAATGTCTATATATATCTATATGATATCTATTTAGGCGTTGCTTATGTTTTGCATCTGCGCTAGTCCAGCCCCCGCTCTGTCGTTAGTTAAGTAACCTAACGGGTGATGACGGGACCCCGTGGCGAATGCGGATGGCATAAGCGTACGTCATATTTTCGTTGTTTTCTGCAATGGTAGGATTAAATGATGGGACGCATTGGAATTAATGCAAGAAAATAAACCAAGTAAAAGTCGTTGGAACACTTTCAAAACCACTCGGTTCTTTTCAAAAACCAACTTTTAAACGCGGAGCTTGAACCACTCCATTTAAAAGCTATCTCGTTCCATCGATTATATCAAGTTCACTACGTTCACGGTTTCGCCAAAACCATTCGTAGCCCTCCTTCATTTCATATGAATATTCAATAGTATTCAAGCTATGTTTGTTGACCTTCGTCAAGGCATAGTGATTGGTAGCTGTTGGGTGTTCATATGTAGCATAGATAGATGCGTTGGTTTGAGACAGTCGTATTACCTTGTTGACCTTCGTCAAAGGTATGTACGGGTGGGTTCAAATTAACCTGGACAATGACGGGTAGAACTTGACATGTGACTTATGATTTGTTGACCTTCGTCAAGGTCATAAGAGCATGGGGAAAAAATCCACATCGGGAGTTTCAAAAGAACTGAAACTTGCTAGCACTGCATACCATTTGGAGTGTGATGATTCTGGTAGAATTCCTTCAGTTTTGTCACGCGATGATATTTGAATCCCGATCCTACTGTGAGTATATGCTACTCCTCCGGAACTTTCTCGCTTAACGATCAATGTTATAAACCAAGTAGGTGTCTAGAAAGGTGTTAGCGGGGCTACGCCCACAGGGAAAAGAGGTTATTTAATTAAGGAACTTCGCGAAAGCGTTGGAAAACATCCCTCGAAGTACTGACACCAGCCTGGCTGAACGGTTAAGCAAGTATTATACGGTGAGATTGATCCCGACTAATTCTTCCTTTATGGTTTGAGGAGGGATTCGAGAGACAGTGGGAGCCATCCTGTTTAGATAAATTAAAAACCAATCTAAACTTGCAAGACCATCATGCTAAAGTGTTTTCTTCTCTCTCTCTTAATTGCAGCGACCCAGTGACCAGACATAGGTTACATCTAGATAATAAAATGACTGAATCTGACTGTTATGACCGGCAAAGGTCTGTCCAGATGTACATTGCCCATGACAAGCTGTGACACCTCTTGACTGATCCAACCCCTGCCGTCTCAGGTCCAGTTTCCCCTGTCACGGATATTCATATCCGCCAGACATCGGAAAAAGACTGTACGAAAGCCAAGTGCCTCATGTTAGCCTCAGTTGATGGTGCATACCAGAGGCAGCACGAGAAGATGGACTCAGTTTCTATCTTCCTCCATAACAAAGATTTATATGGAGAGCAATCTCGTATCGCAAGATATGAGACCTCGAACGAATTGCTTCCAGCGAGGTTGGCTATCGGGTCATCTATAAGGGGCAACGTCCTTACAGAGACCAGCTCTTTTGAGCTCACGGACCTGAAGACCACGTTGAAGAACGGGTCAGACGCTGACTTAGTTCAACAGTCTCTACCTACTACCCTGAAGGTAACCAGGAAAGTAGAAAGAAAGGGAAGGGCAGGAGTTTCGGGACTGGATGTAGTAAAAGAGGGATGTTCCTATTGTTACAGGAATGAACACTGGCAGAAGGATTGCAGGGCTTGCAAAGCCAGTAGCCAGAATTCGAAGCATGTTGTGGCTTCGGCTTCGGGTGTGTTTGTAATAGAGAACCGTATGTCAGTTAACCCTACTTCCTGGGTATTGGATACCGGATCAGGATCTCATATCTGTAATTCGTTACAGGCTCTGAGAAACCATAGGGTTATCAAGAAAGGTGATATGACTCTCAGGGTTGCTAACGGAATGAGCATGTACGCTGAATCCGTAGGGGAATATCATCTTGGACTGACAACTGGGCAGATATTGATTCTGCATAACTGTTTTTATGTACCAGGTGCGACTTGTAATATCATATCTGTATCCTTACTTTCTAGGGAAGGATATGGTTTTACTTTTGTAAGCGATGTAGTAAACATCCACCTAAATCAAGTTCTGATTGGGTCAGGTACATTAGAAAACGGTATATACGTATTAAATCAAGCTCAGATTTTCAGTGTCCAGAACACACTTAAAAGAAAGTCTCCGGAAACAAATCAGGCTTTCATATGGCATTGTAGACTGGGTCACATTAATGAGACACGGTTAACAAAGTTACATAAATAGGGATACTTGAATCCGTTCGAGTATCAGTCTTATGCCACTTGTGAATCTTGTCTCATGGGAAAGATGACAAAGACTCCGTTCACTGGGCACGGAGAAAGAGCGAGAGAGCTCTTGGGACTCATACACAGTGATGTGTGTGGTCCAATGTCTACACATGCGCGAAGTGGTTATTCATACTTCATTACTTTCACAGATGATTTCTCTAGGTATGGGCATGTCTTCTTGATGAAGCACAAATCCGTGGCCTTTGAGAAATTTCAGGAATACAAGAATGAAGTTGAAAAACAAACAGGTAAAAGTATCAAGACACTGAGATCTGATCGAGGTGGTGAATACTTGAGTGCTGAGTTTCTGGGCTACTTAAAAGAGAATGGAATTCTCTCTCAGCTTACTCCTCCATACACACCACAACACAACGGTGTATCGGAAAGGAGGAATCGAACCCTATTGGATATGGTTCGTTCCATGATGAGTAAGGCTGAGTTGTCGCGATCTTTCTGGGATTATGCACTAGAAATTGCTGCATATCTCTTAAACAAGGCTCCAACCAAGACTGTGCCTACCACCCCATATCAGATGTGGAGTGGGAAGAAACCCTGTCTTAAGTATCTTAAGACATGGGGATGTCCAGCTTTTGTAAAAAAGCAGCATGCGGACAAGCTCGAGGCACGCTCAGTACTGTGTAAGTTTGTGGGATACCTAAAGAACTCCAGGGGGTATCTTTTCTATTCCGCAGAGGAACAAAAGGTTTTTGTTTCTCAGCATGCCCACTTCTTGGAAACTGAATTTTTAGAAAATCAGATAAGTGGGAGCGCAATAGAACTGGAAGAAATTCCAGAACCACAAGCTATTACTGAAAGCTTGAAGGAACCAGAAGTTTCAAGAGAACCGGACATCGCAGCGCCATTCCGCAGGAGTAGTAGGCAGTCTCATCCGCCCGAGAGATACTACGGTTTTCTCATAGACAAGGATAGAGAGGATTGTACTATGGATTATGGTGAGCCTACTAGCTTCCAGCAAGCCATTCAGAGCGGTGACTCGGTAAAATGGCTGGATGCAATGCGGACCGAGATGGAGTCCATGTACACCAACAAAGTTTGGACTTTGGACTTTGCTCCAGAAGGGTTAAAACCCGTAGGCTGCAAATGGATCTTCAGAAAGAAGATTGGTGTAGATGGGCAGGTTGAGACCTATAAAGCTAGACTTGTTGCAAAGGGTTTTCGTCAAAGACCTGGTTTGGACTATGACGAGACCTTTTCTCCAGTGGCTATGCTGAAATCCATTCGGATCCTTCTTGCCATTGCTGTCTTCCACGATTATGAAATCTGGCAGATGGACGTAAAGACGGCTTTTCTAAATGGAAATTTAGAAGTGCGCGTCTATATGGATCAGCCGGAGGGATTCATTCAGAGTGGGAGCAGTGGTAAAGTGTGCAAGTTGCTAAAGTCCATCTATGGACTAAAGCAGGCATCGCGGAGTTGGAACATCTGCTTCGATGATACTGTCAAAGAATTCGACTTTATCAAAAACCCAGATGAACCATGCATTTACAGTAAGATTGTAGGGAGAACTGTGGTATTCCTCGTCTTGTACGCGGATGACATTCACCTAATAGGAAATGATATTCCTATGCTACAGTCAGTCAAAGGATTCTTGTCACAGAGGTTCTCCATGAAGGACCTGGGCGATGCCAACTACATTCTGGGGATCCAGATCTATCTTGATAGATCTAAGAGGATGTTGGGGCTTTCACAGTCGAGGTACATAGACACCATACTAAAACGATTTAGTATGGAAGATTCCAAGCGCGGTAATCTACCGGCTTGTCACGGAATCACCCTCTCCAAAGAGATGTCTCCCAAGACTGATTTGGAATGGGCTCGCATGTCATCTATACTCTACGCATCTGCGGTAGGCTCTATAATGTATGCGATGTTATGCACCAGACCAGATGTAGCATACGCATTAAGCATTGTAAGCCGGCATCAGTCGAACCCAGGAGAGAAACACTGGATAGCAGTAAAGAACATTCTCAAGTACCTGAGAAGGATTAAGGAGATGTTCTTGGTGTATGGCGGAAAAGACCTCCAGATCGAGGCCTTTGCTGACTCCAGCTTCCAGAGTGACAAGGATGACTCCAAGTCCATGTCGGGTTATGTCTTTACCCTCAATGGTGGGGCGGTTTGCTGGAAGAGTTCCAAGCAGGAGACCGTTGCTGACTTAACTATGGAAGCAGAGTACATAGCTACTTGCGTTGCCGCAAAGGAAGCTGTCTGGATGAAGAAGTTCCTCACGGAGCTTCAGGTGGTTCCTACCAGTGTTGATCCAATACATTGTATTGTGACAACAACGGCGCTATAGCTTTAGCGAAGGAACCCAGGTCCCATCAGAAGTCCAGGCATATTTTGAGGCGGTACCACCTGATCAGGGAGATCGTAGATCGCCAGGAGATCGAGGTGAAGAGAGTAAATACGGAAGACAACACTGCTGATCCATTCACGAAGGCCATACCCCAGACTCAGTTCGAGCGGCTGTTCGAGATGATAGGTCTTCGATACGCCAGTACATGGCCCTAGTGCAAGTGGGAGATTGTTAGTGTATATGCCCTAAGGCCATTACTGTATCATACTAGCTTGTATATTACTTAATGGAAGCTTGGGATATTCACAGTTGTATACACAATCTTGCTCAAAATGGTAGTATGCTACTTGGTTTGTTTCTACTTCAATATGTGCATGTGTTTCTTTTAGCATATCGCTTATACATATTAGTAGAGCCCTTAGGATCTTTGCTTGATTACCAGCGTTGTGATGGCAGTCACACTAGTGGGGGCTGGGTAATCTACAAGCACATCCTTATACAGGTCTCTAGTCGTAGGACTATCGAGACGGGGCATCGATACTCCGGAGTAGACTAGCGTATACGCTTCTCATCCCAGCACGGGAGGTGGTCTGTCCCACAGCCATCAGTACGTCGTACTGGAGATAGTATGCGGGTGCTCGTTAGGTTACGAGTATACTGGACAGGACTCGTCGGGAACTGTTGGATGGTATTATACCTATCGTCAGTTATCAGTTCCCAAGTGACATGAGTACAGCTTAGTCCGCTGACTTGACACTGTCACTTCGCCTCGAGTGTGTTCCCACTGTACTTAGATTACTACCCTACCACGGCTCAAAGGAGTCATGCAAACAGGTAGTAGTTGGGTGCAGTCCCGAAGCACTTGGAGGCAGTGATGGTTAGACAAGATTCGTCTCTCCCGGTATTGGGCGTTAACATCGCGCTGTGTCTAGTAGAGCCATTACACGAGTAGTCCCTGGCCAGGGCAAGCGAGATATACTGGTAGGTTTCCAGTGTTATCTCAGGGTGTTCTGGGCTATACTCCGACATGACTTGTACCGCTATTAGGGGACCGACGTTCAGCACCCCCTAGGCCCGCCATGCGATGTATCAGACGAACAGACCGGACTGTACGGAGATTGTCACATACAGGCTCAGTAGGAGTTCGGATGGGTTTACCTCATCGGCCTTCTTATCGACATCTACCTGGGGACCGTTACGTACAGCTAGTGCCGCTTGCGGTCTGTGGTTAAACCCACTGCCAGCGTAGTGTCGAGTCTTTAGAGTCCCACACAGAGAGTTTCCCTGCTCTGAGCGAAACGTGTAGAGGCCGTTTGGTTTTACGGCAGGGCTGCGATCACTTACGTGCACTTGTGTGCGTATGCTGTTCGGGCAGGCAATACTAGTGGGCTTTGGTTTAAGCCGGATCCTAGTATTGCACGGATGGATTTGTTTTGTCTTCTGTGCATTCGCATTCTACGGAATGCGGATGCGGGTGTGTATGCACAGTTTTGAGGAGCGATGAAGGGTGTGGTGCCTCATTAGGGTTTTTGGCAGTTGGTTCGGCCAAAACCGTTATGTGGCAGGCTCATTAGGGTTTTGACAATTCGTTCGGTCAAAACCATTATGAGCCAGAGACATTATTTACTAATCCTTTTAGTGATAATTTTGTGATGGCTAATTGCTTTGACAATTTGACCACCTTGACCACTCTTGACTTTGTTGACCCGTTGACCAAAGTTGAACTTGACCTTCATGAGAGGTCTACACTCTTCTTTGGTTTTCTTTTTCTTTTTGGATTATGAAAATGGTCATGTCAATGTAGCCATCAACTTTATCATGATAGGATTAGTAATGATGATGTTTAGTATTATTGCAACCATGGTGCCTTTTTTCTTGAGTTGACAATTTCATTTCTCTTTTCTCATTCTCTCTCTTGAAAGTGAGAAGAAAAGAAAAGCTCCATGGTTGCTAGTGCTCCTTCTTCTTCCTCCTCTTGATTCTTTCTTTTGATCTCATGTGTTGAGAGAAAAAGAATCCACATAGACAAACACTTCCATCAACCTCCTCTACATAACCTAGGACTTCAAGACTAGCGATCTTGTTGCCCTAGTTGCCTCGGCTCGAGGTGGAGCTCGGTGTACATCTCTCGGGTGGATCGTCTTCGACTCAAGATGGCCGCGGAGGTGACCAAGATCCGGATCGACCCTCGGAGCGTGGATGGATGAGCCGGACAACGGAGAGAAGACCCGAAGGATCGGTTTCGTGAGGTATAATTTCTACGGCATAGTAGTTAACGCCTCTAGTAGTTTGCTAGTTTCTAGTTTAGCAAAGATCCGGCTTTTAGTCCATGTCGCCTTTGCGCCAAAAAATTATTTTTCGCCGTTTCCGCCTCCCCGTAAGAACCGAGGTGAGCAACGTGGACTTACACTAAAGACTCGACACTACGCTGGCAGCGGGTTTAACCACAGACCGCAAGCGGCACTAGCTGTACGTAACGGTCCCCAGGTAGATGCCGATAAGAAGACTGACGAGGTAAACCCATCTGAACTCCTACTGAGCCTGAATGTGACAGTCTCCGTACAGTCCGGTCTATTCGTCTAAGAGTATCGCATGGCGGGCCTAGGGGGTGGCAAATGTCAGTCCCCTAATAGCGGTACAAATCGTGTCGGTGTATAGCCCAAAACACCCTGAGAAACTACTGGTAACACTACCAGCAAATCTCGCTTGCCCTGGCCAGGGACAACTATGTGTAATGGCTCTCCTAGACACAGCGCGATATCAACTCCCAATACCGGGAGAGATGAATCTTGTCTAACCGTCACTGCCTCCAAGTGCTTCGGGACTGCTCCCAACTACTGCCTGTTTGCACGACTCAGTAGAACCGTGGTAGGGTAGTAATCAAAGAACAGTGGGAATACACTCGAGGCGAAGTGACAGTGTCAAGTCAACGGACTAAGCTGTACTCATGTCACCTGGGAACTGTTAACTGACGATAGGTATAATACCAACCAACAGTTCCCGACGAGTCCTGTCCAGTGTACTCGTAACCTAACGAGCACCCGCATACTATCTCAAGTACGACGTACTGACGGCTGTGGGACAGACCGTCTCCCCTGCTGGGATGAGAAGGGCATACGCTAGTCTACTCCGGAGTATCGATGCCCTGTCTCGATAGTCCTACGACTAGGGACCAAAATAAGGATGTGCTTATAGACTACCCGGCCCCCACTAGTGTGATCGCCATCACAACGCCGGTAGTCAAGCAAAGATCCTAAGGGCTCCATCAATATGTATCAGCGATATGTTAAAAGAAATATATACACATATTAAGATAGAAACAAACCAAGTAGCATACTACTATATCGAGCAAGACTGTCGTAAACCTATATATATATATCCCAAGCTTCCAAAATGTATTATATAAACTAGTACTATACAATAATGGCCTCTAGGGCATACATATCTAACACTTGCGGCTTGTGGGTGTTTGATATGATCATCACCTATTGTCGGCGTATTGACGAGTCTTTAGAGTCCTACACAGGGGTTTCCTGGCTCAAGCGAAACAGAGTAGGAGCACATATGTGATATGTGCGGGACCGAGATTGATACGATATGAGATACCGTATTCTATTATCGTGATTCGTGACATTGATCGGTTGTATGCGATATAGCCGGGTTATCGGATCAAGTGTTGATTCGATAAGTTGTTACACATGATATTAGTCGGTTATAGCCGGATTATTAAATCAAGAGTTGATTTAATAATTTAATGTATAATTATATATTAGATATATTACATTACATTAACTAGTATTAGCTCACTTAAGATTTGTTTTCTCACTTTGTGTGCACATTGCACATATGTAATATGTATGTTTGTGTACATGCATTGTGTCATGGTTGATGATACATGAAAGATGGGTGTATGAGACTTATACCATGATTAGGTTAAATTAGGGTTTTGTTTATGTCTTAAGATTTAACAAAAGGGATAGACTTAGTCAAAGTTGTCAAGCTTGGAAGAAGCTTGTAGAAATATTGACAAAGTCTTCTCTTTTGTCATTTCTTTAGATATTAGTTAACCCAACCCTTAACCTTATAGCTTGGTTAATTCTCTACAAGAGTTAAGCACTGTAGGGTTCCTAGGCACACTAATGAGGTCTCACAAGTGATTAAACATGGCCAATTAAAATTTTACAAGTGCCGAGAAACCCTAATACGGATCGTTAACTAGATGTATAGGCGATGCAAGCAAGTAAATGAATTTATTGCAAAAGGAAAGTGACTACAACCTTTGTAGATTCGGTCCTCCACTTCCTTAGCTCCACGATGAAGTCCCTCCACTGTACCTTTTGGATCTCGGAATCTCGCGGTGGTTTCATCGAAAGAATGATCGGGCTAGGTCGTCGACTTCGATGCCGAAGATGATCTACGTCGAGGCAACTCAAGATCAAGATCCAACTTCACCAAGTCATGAAACTTGTGAAGAAAACACCCTATACTACTTGGCAAGAGGTAGAGGATGAAGAAATAGGAGGTGGGTTCACTTTAGAATTGGATTTCTCACTCTTTTTCTCAAGTTGCCATTGATGGAGGCAATCTTTCTTCCTTTGTTGAAGAAGAAGAAGATGAAGAAAGAATATGATATGTATTTTTTCAAAAAGGAAAATAATATGAATACTTATCATATACCAACCATGGTTAGGTGTAGAGAATAGACTATGGTTAGTTTGATTGGTTAGGGTTAAGCATGAAGACAAAATGGTCACTTAGTCAAAGCTTCATGAAGCTTCAACAAAAAACAAAGAAAGCCACCATTTTTTCTTTATCTTTTCCAAAATAAATAAATAAATAAGTAAGTAAATAAACAAAACCCTAACCATTCATATAACCATGGTTTAATTCTTTACACAAACCCAAGTTTGCATGTATCATCAAACATGATACAAACAAGTGCACAAAAATATATCACATATACAACTTGTGCAATTCAAGTGAGAAAATCCATTTAAAGTGAACAAATACTAGTTAATGCAAAGTAATATATCAAATATATAATTATGCATTAAATCATTAAATCAACACTTGATTTAACGATCCGGTCATATCGCATATGACCAACTAATATTCAATGTATCGGCTTATCGAATCAATCCTCGATTCGATAACTAGGTTATATCGCATACAACCAATCGATATATTCTTCGCGAGAATAGAATACGGTATCACATACATGCATTATTCTCGGTCCCGCACATATCTCATATGCGCTCCTATTTCGTTTCGCTTGAGCCAGGAAACCTCTGTGTAGGACTCTAAAGACTCGTCAATACGCCGGCAGCAGATGATGATCATATCAAGCACCAACAAGCCGCAAGCGGTCTGCTAAACGTAACGGCCACCCGGGTATTGAGCGATCAGAAGATCGACGAGCAAGCCCGCTCACACTCTTGTGAATCCAGCCAGTAACACTTACCGTATAGTCCGGTCTGTTCGTCTGATATGTCGCATATCTCACCTAGGGGTGGTAAACGTCAGACCCCAATAGCTTGATAAGTCATGCCGACGTAAGGTCCATAACATTCATGAAACTACTGATAACTCTTACCAGTATATCACTGCAACCCTGGCCAGGGATTTCCTGTTATGGCCGGTCGAGCATAGCGCAACATCAACCCCCAATACCGGGAGAGACGAATCCCCTCCTATCGCTCATTGCCTCCATGTGAATCGGGACTGTACCCAAAAACCACCTGTTTGCACGACTCAGTAGAGCCGTGGTAGGGTGGAAATCAAAGCACAGTGGGAGACACACAAGACTCTATGACGATCTCGGGTCAACGGACTAAGCTGTACCAGTGTCACAAGAGAACTGCCATCTGACGTGAGGTATAATACCATCTGGGAGTTCTCGGCGAGTCCGTTCAGTGTACCCAGTCTCCACTGAGTACCCGCATACCATCTCCGATGTCAAACACCAATGGATATGGGATTATCCATCGCCCATCACATGGGTCGAGAAGATATACGCTAGTCTACTCTGGAATATCGATGCCCCGTCTCGATATTCCCACGACTAGGAACATTGAAGGATGTACTCATGGACTACCCATGCCCCACTAGTATGATCTACATCATAGTCCTGGAAGTCGAGTACACATCCTAAGGGCTTTATCAACATGTAACAGAGAGACAGAAAGTATACATGTTAAGATAAAGAGCAACTAGATAGCGTACTATCATGTCGAGCAAGAAAGTCCTACCTATATATGTCCCAGCATCCACTACAATATACATCCTATGTATAGTAATGGCCTCTAGGGCATACATATAACTAACAATCTCCCACTTGCACTAGGGCCATCTGTAGCAGTAGTTGTAGTATCTAATACTCAACCATCCCCTAAAAGTCTCTCTTTGGGAAAAGGCCTTTGTGAGTGGATCCGCCGTGTTGTCCTCTGAGTCTACTCTCCTAACCTCGATCACCCTGGAGATCAACTATCTCCATGATCAGGTGATGCTGCCTCAGAATATGTCTGGTTCACTGATGGGACCGGGGTTGCTGGGCCAAAGCCACACTTCCATTGTCATACAATGGTAGGAACCTAGTTCATCTTATGAACCAATATACACCCAAACTGCCTCTTTGGTAGTATCTTTAATAGCGATGTTACCAGCCTTTATCGTCTAGTCTGCCACGGTATTTCGCTTGGAACTCTTCCAACATACCGTCCCTCCACTGAGGGTAAAGAAAATGCCTGCGACTGACATTCAGTCGTGCTTATCAGTCTGGAACTTTTCCAGTGATTCTCCCCAGGATCGATTGATACAATCTCACTATACCTAGTGAGAACCCTAACATCCCTTTAGATCTATCTCATAGATCCAAATCTCAGGATTTAAGAGGTATCATCTTTATCCTATTAGAGAATCCATGTCATAAGAGAAGATCGACCGATAGTAGTATAGGAAACTCTTTTCCTATCAAGAGTATGTTGTCTACGTACAATACGAGGATGACCACCTTACTCTCTACTACCCTTTTGTACATACAAGGTTCATCTACCATTTTGATGAAGTCAAACACTTCGACTACCACATCAAAACAGACGTTCCAACTCCGCGATACCTGCTTTATCCTGTAAAGCAACTTGCACACGTTTTCGCTGCTCCCACTGTTTACGAAGCCCTCTGGCTGTGTTCTTATAGACGTTCTCTTCTAAATCATTATTTAGAAAAGTAGTCATGGCACCCAACTACCAGATATCGTAGTCATGGTATGCAGCAATGGCAAGTAGGATCTGGATGGACTTAAGCATAGTCCCTGAAAAAAGGTTTCATCATTCTCCACGCTTGGTCGATGACGAAGACCTTTAACAAGTCTAGCTTTGAAAGTCTCAACCTTTCCATTTACACCAAGTAATCTTCTCAAGATATACTTGCTCCTGATGGGGATTTAACCCTTTAGATATAGCAACCAAAGTCCATACTTTGTTGGTGTACATGGATTCCATCTCAGATCGCTATGCATCCAGCCATTCTTACAGAGTCCCTACTCTCGATGGCCTGCTCGAAACTAGTTGGGTCATCATCTCATAATGCATTCCTCGCTCCCACTGTCATCGAGAAACCGAAGTATCTCTCAAGCAGATGAGGAACCCTACTAGATCGGCGGAGAGGCTGAGGTTCGTTGGGAACTATTGAATCCTTTGGTTCTGTCAAATCATCAGCTGCAGTTTTGTATAGCTGGAACCTTTCCAGTTCTACAGAACTGACCTTGCCTCGATCTTGTCTAGATTTTGCTTTTGACATAGGCCAGACAATCCTAAATCTTAACTTACTTAAGAGATAGGCTCTTCCCATACCATATCTTATATGGAGTGGTAGGCAGTGATCTGATTCGAACCTAATTCAATAGGTATGCAGCTTCTCAAGTGCACAACCCCTTAAAATAAACAGGTAACTCAGTAATACTCATCATAGAGCACACTATATCTCATATGGTGCGATTGCTCCACCCTGATACACCGTTGTGCTATGGTGTATTCAGAGGAGTAATACTGAGATAGAATCTCATTTTCTTTTAGAATAGTCCAGGAATGCCATGCACAAGTATTCTCCTCCCCGATCTTATCATAGGACATAATACTTATACCCGTATTTTGGTTCTCTACTTCCAACTTATATTCTGTGAATACCTCAAAAGCTTCGGACTTATGTTTCAACAGGAACATATGACTGAATCTTGAGAGATTATCAGAGAATATAATGAAGTATAAAGAACCAGTCCTGGCATGTGTAGACAGAAGACCTTACATACATCATCATGTATCAGTCCCAAGAGTTCATTAACTCTTTCTCTGTTTCCAATAAACAGGGCTATGGTCATCTAATCTTTGTGACATGACTGGCAAGTTTCACAAGATGTAAATTCAAACTGATTTAAATATTCATCTAAAATGTAACTTCATCCAGTCGGGTCGCATTGATATGACCTAGTCTACAATGCCTCAAGAAGGATTCGTTCATTTCTGAACTCTTCCTCTTGTGTGTGTTCTGTATACTAGGAACTGTAGTTTGATTTAGAACGTCAATGCTTTTAGATAACGTGCCTGAACCGATCAACTTTTGATATAGGAAATGTTCAAAACATTATCCAGCAATACAAAATTTTATCATTACTTTAATAAATAAAGAGATTGATATGATTTTGTATATCAGGTTCGGTATCTAATAGCATTTGTTCAGAATCAATGTATTGGTAATACAGGGTGACAGTGACCAACAGACTTGGCTGCAACACTTGCCCCGTTTTCTGTCTCATGAAACTTATCACCCGTTCTCAGTTTTTCTACCTTTTTGTATCCCTATGTAACAGATTACATATCTGGGATCCTGATCCGGTATCAAATACCCAGGATGCGGAGGATACTGAGAAACAGTTCTTTGTAATGGACATACCCGAAGGAGATGCATCATATGCACTTTCTTCGTTTGGGCGGCATGGGGATCCTGGTATTCCCCTATTTTCTGCTCTGTCTTATAACAATTATAAGTTGGAGCGGGACCAACGTTCCCCAGCTCAGTATAACAAGCGGGTTCGGTCAATACATCCATATTATTATCTTGATTAAGGCGTGATATGGTCGCTACCTGGAGAGAGAGAAAAGAAAACACTCTGCGTGCGCTCTTGCAAGATTAGATTGGTTATTTATTTTATCTAATCAGGATGACTCCCACTGTTTTTATCAAATCTTCCTTCAAACCTTAAAAGGAAAGACTAGCCGGGATTAATTACACTCTACAAGTTCGCCAATCTTTTAGCCAGGCCGGTGTCGGTACTTTGAGGGAGGTTCCCCGTGCTTTCGCACGGACCTAATTACAATAAACCTCGTTTTCCCAGAGGCGTGACCCCGTTGACACCTTTCTAGACACCTACTTGATCGGCTAATTGTAAAGTGCAAAACTCTCCCAGGAGTAACAATTACTCGCAGTGGGTATCGGGATCCAACTATCATATAGAAGGTATGCAATCTCATTGCAAGTTTCAACACTTGAAACTCTCGATAATGGTTTTTACCCCTAGCACCTATGACCTTGGCTAAGGTCAACAAATCATAGGTACTAGTCAAGTTCTACCCGTCATTTCGTGATTAATTAGAACCACCCACATGACCCTTGGCTAAGGTCAACAAAGCCACATGACTGTCCTAACTAATCGCATCATATGCTGTGTAGGAAGACATCACTTAGCTACCGCACACTACGCCTCGGCTATGGTCGACAAACGTAGCACGAATACTAAGTACTCTACTTCCTAAAATGACGGAGGGTTGCGGATGGTTTTTATGAAAACCTTTAACGCTTTGAACTTGATCTCGTTGCGGAATCAAATGGTTTTTAAATGGAATGTTTTTTAGGCTTTTCTAGTTTTGGTAAAGGGGTCACTCCCGGTGAAGGGATCGTCGGCCCTTTCCTCGTCGAATGAGGTGCGGGATATATCATATATATCACCGTGCAAAGCAGAAACTATAGAAGCAATCAAAAGACAAACCGAGTGTGTAGCATCTGCCAGTTATTGCTAAAGGAGTCACTCCTGGTGAAGGGATCTCGGTCCTTTCCTCATCGAATAAGGTGCAGGATGTTCTACAAGGAACACCGCGATGCAAAGCAAGAACTGTAGCTACCTTTTTTATTTTTGAAATTCGATTCCACAACATCAATTAGGTTTATTTTCTTTCATTAATCTCATTAATGAATATCCCATCATTTAAGTCCACCTAAACATCACAGATAAATATAACGTACGCTTATGCCATCCGCATTCTCCTCGATATCCCCTCGTTCACCGTTAGGTTAGGTAACTAACGGCAGAGCAGGGCAGGGCTAGCATGGGTGTAAAACATAAGTAACGTCTATATAATATATCATATATACTATATACTGTATCTATCACAGAACATCACATGATCACATCACAGACATCGCAGCAGAAGAAACATATGAAACATTGGATATACTAGGACGTCCGTGTTTTCAATACGAGCCAGTATAAAACACGGATTCCACGGTCGCGATGAATAGCCAAACCCACACCCCTAGACCCCTACGAGAGCGGCAAGCAACCCTACCAATTCTAGAGTAAGGAGACCCGAACTCGACTCCTCGAGTTGGTCTCCCACTAGACTCCAGAACCCGGTTACTTGTGCCCTCCTCCTTGGGTCTATCCTAGTGCGGAAAAGTAAATAATATACATCAACGGTGACTACTTCCGCAACCTGGAAGTGCCCCAACAAAAGAATATTACATATAAGTTTTACATGAATGAAAATGAAAAACACTCATCTCACATAAAAAAAACCCGGCTATTCAAACACGACGATCCAATATAACATATCCAGCAACACATAACATCACATGTCATTAACGTAAGTAAACATGCGTATCCTAATTGTCGTTGACATATAGCAACGAAATCGGCGATATCACATATTACACTTACGGTCGCAGAAAAGAAAGTGTAAAACTACAACAGTTGGAATCCGCAACCTCCTCAGACATCGCATGCCTGACCAAATGAATTCCTTAGACATCGCATGCCTAACAATTATATACCCCGCATTTTAGTCTCTTTATCGAAAACTCTTTTCAATATCAAGTCGGGCAATTCAACAGGATTCCCGACAATCTGATCGAATGCTCGTCGCAAACTTTAGTAGGTGGCCGCACCCCCGATACCGTCGACGAAGTGCACTAAGGCGGAACACCACTGCCGCGAGCACCCGAACGGATGCTTTCGGCGACGTGGTTATCCTACAGTCACTTGGTCGGGGCTCTGGGGTGTAGCTGTCTATTAAGTTTACCCGGCGAGTATCCGCGTACGCTACGTGATTGCGACGGACTTTTGATCACATCAAAATTCCGTGGCAACCGATCAAGTGAGACTAAAGTGCTGTGTTTATAACATTCACATCAGTTATCTCATAACTACTTGTGGATTCCAAGTATTGTATCCTATTCCAGATAAATAGAAAATGTTAAACTTTCCGATCGAACATTCAAACACCCAAGTTTTCCCGAAACAGCTCAACACTTGAAACAAGTTTAAAAACATCCAGTTCATGCCTCAGTACCAACGGTCCAGCCGTAGAAGGGTCAAGCCAACGCCTCACATGTGGCACGCCGTACTGCCCCAAACCCGAAGGTTCAAAGGGCAGTTCAAGACGGTCACATAATCGAGTTAAGGTTTGTTCTCTTCTAGAGGGTCCATCGCGTTACTTGCACTACTTAGAACGTCGTTAAACTACGGAAAAATCCAACAATTGGAAATTTCCCGGCAGGGGAAAAAGTGGGTATTTATATCCGGTCGAACTTTTTAACATATTCTAAAATTACCCGGAAAAACACACAGACAAAATTAGACAATCCGATCGAAACACCGAGTCCCCAATACAACCCAGAAAACTCAACTCTTGAGTTCAGATTAAAAATTCCCAGGAAAACCAACACTGCAAAATAGGAATTACTGTGTAAAATTGAATAACAGTGGAGACTAGATGGCCGCGGAACCGCCGCATTAGGCATGCTAATGCCGCGGTTCCGCCGCGCTTTTATGGATTCAGGAGTACGGGCTTCTCAGTAATTCTTAGAATCGCCTGCTGGTTTTTCTGCATATTTTTAATTCTCAAATATCCCCGTTTTCAAAAAACGTACAGAGAGCAACTTTGAATTAGGGTTTCAGTTCGATCGGACTTCTAACTCCGTCTACGCATCGCCTAAGGCTCTAGCAAGGCTCTGATACCACTGTAGGGTTCCTAGGCACACTAATGAGGTCTCACAAGTGATCAAACATGGCCAATTAAAATTTTACAAGTGCCGAGAAACCCTAATACGGATCGTTAACTAGATGTATAGGCGATGCAAGCAAGTAAACGAATTTATTGCAAAAGGAAAGTGACTACAACCTTTGTAGATCCGGTCCTCCACTTCCTTAGCTCCACGATGAAGTCCCTCCGCTGTACCTTTTGGATCTCGGACTCTCGCGGTAGTTTCATCGAAAGAATGATCGGGCTAGGTCGTCGACTTCGATGTCGAAGATGATCTACGTCGAGGCAACTCAAGATCATGCTCCAACTTCACCAAGTCATGAAACTTGTGAAGAAAACACCCTATACTACTTGGCAAGAGGTAGAGGATGAAGAAATAGGAGGTGGGTTCACTTTAGAATTGGATTTCTCACTCTTTTTCTCAAGTTGCCATTGATGGAGGCAAGCTTTCTTCCATTGTTGAAGAAGAAGAAGATGAAGAAAGAATATGATATGTATTTTTTCAAAAAGGAAAACAATATGAATACTTATCATATACCAACCATGGTTAGGTGTAGAGAATAGACTATGGTTAGTTTGATTGGTTAGGGTTAAGCATGAAGACAAAATGGTCACTTAGTCAAAGCTTTATGAAGCTTCAACAACAAACAAAGAAAGCCACCATTTTCTCTTTATCTTTTCCAAAATAAATAAATAAATAAATAAGTAAATAAACAAAACCCTAACCATTCATATAACCATGGTTTAATTCTTTACACAAACCCAAGTTTGCATGTATCATCAAACATGATACAAACAAGTGCACAAAAATATATCACATATACAACTTGTGCAATTCAAGTGAGAAAATCCATTTAAAGTGAACAAATACTAGTTAATGCAAAGTAATATATCAAATATATAATTATGCATTAAATCATTAAATCAACACTTGATTTAACGATCCGGTCATATCGCATATGACCGACTAATATTCAATGTATCGGCTTATCGAATCAATCCTCGATTCGATAACTAGGTTATATCGCATACAACCAATCGATACATTCTTCGCGAGAATAGAATACGGTATCACATACATGCATTATTCTCGGTCCCGCACATATCTCATATGCGCTCCTATTTCGTTTCGCTTGAGCCAGGAAACCTCTGTGTAGGACTCTAAAGACTCGTCAATACGCCGGCAGCAGATGATGATCATATCAAGCACCCACAAGCCGCAAGCGGTCTGCTAAACGTAACGGCCACCCGGGTATTGAGCGATCAGAAGATCGACGAGCAAGCCCGCTCACACTCCTGTGAATCCAGCCAGTAACACTTACCGTATAGTCCGGTCTGTTCGTCCGATATGTCACATATCTCACCTAGGGGTGGTAAACGTCAAACCCCAATAGCTTGATAAGTCATGCCGACGTAAGGTCCATAACATTCGTGAAACTACTGATAACTCTTACCAGTATATCACTGCAACCGTGGTCAGGGATTTCCTGTTATGGCCAGTCGAGCATAGCGCAACATCAACCCCCAATACCGGGAGAGACGAATCCCCTCCTATCGCTCATTGCCTCCATGTGAATCGGGACTGTACCCAAAAACCACCTGTTTGCACGACTCAGTAGAGCCGTGGTAGGGTGGAAATCAACGCACAGTAGGAGACACACAAGACTCTATGACGATCTCGGGTCAACAGACTAAGCTGTACCAGTGTCACCAGAGAACTGCCATCTGACGTGAGGTATAATACCATCTGGGAGTTCTCGGCGAGTCCGTTCAGTGTACCCAGTCTCCACTGAGCACCCGCATACCATCTCCGATGTCAAACACCAATGGATATGGGATCATCCATCGCCCATCACATGGGTCGAGAAGATATACGCTGGTCTACTCTGGAATATCGATGCCCCGTCTCGATATTCTCACGACTAGGAACATTGAAGGATGTACTCATGGACTACCCAGGCCCCACTAGTATGATCTACATCATAGTCCTGGAAGTCGAGTACACATCCTAAGGGCTTTATCAACATGTAACAGAGAGACAGAAAGTATACATGTTAAGATAAAGAGCAACCAGATAGCGTACTATCATGTCGAGCAAGAAAGTCCTACCTATATATGTCCCAGCATCCACTACAATATACATCCAATGTACAGTAATGGCCTCTAGGGCATACATATAACTAACATGCACGAGGGCTTAACTGACCCATGGTTGCATTATTCATTTAAAGAAACTCATATGATGAGTTCATCTTCATCTTTTCTTCCTCTTCAAAATGCTCACTGGCTTTAATGGAGGTATGATAAAAAGTGTGAGAAAATCAATTCTAAAGTGAGCCCACTTCCTATTTCATCATCCTCTACTACTTGCCATGTAGTATATGGTGTTCTCTTCACAAAGTTCATGACCTAGTGAAGGAATAGCTTGAGTTAGTGTCTCCTCGACGTAGACCATCTTCGGCCTCGAAGTCATCGAAGCAAGCACGTTCGTTCTTCTTGTGGAGCTTCTCTAAAGTCCGGAGTTCACGATCGCAGCGGAGGGGACTACTACACGGAGCTATTGAAGTGAAGGACCGGTCTACAAAGGTTGTATTCCTCGCTCTCTTTACATATTGCAAAGTGTTTGCTTTTGATTCCGTATATTTCTAGTAAACGATCTATGTTTAGGGTTAGCTAAAACGGCAAAATTTTAATTTGGTATAGACGATGCCTCCTGAAACCTTGCTGCCATCGTAGGTAACCCTTCACTTCGGAGCGAACCGGACCCGACCAGGGGCCACTTCCCAGGAGGTCACCCATCCTAGGACTTCCTTGGCCCGAGCACGCTTAACTATAGAGTTCTTAAACTCTTGTAGTGCTAGTTCACTTAAAAGGCGCCTCTACTAGAGCCATAGTGGGTTGTTGGACCGGGTTCCTATCGTGCGAGAGTTTTCCGACGTTGTTCCAGATGAGCCGGCGGAGCTTAGGGAGCTTAAGGATCTACTGCAGAGTTGCTAGATAGGGGGACTTATACGTCCAAGTGTTTCCCTTTGAGGAGCTCCTATTCTGTTAGTCAAGAAGAAGGACGACAGTTTGAGGTTGTGTATTGATTAATCGTCAATTGGACCGTGTTACGGTGCGGATAGGTATTCTTTACCCAGCATTGACGATTTCTTTGTTCAGCTCCAAAGTGCGAGGCATTTTCTAAGTTTGTTTGGGATCGGGTCATCATTGGTTGCGGGTTTGGAGTGATGACATTCCGAAGACTGCTTTTGTGCGCGCTACGGGCTTTATGAGTTTTTGGTGGTGTCGTTGGACTCACCATTGCCCTAGCAGCATTCATGGATGTGATGAACCTGATTTCTTCAGGCCGTTCCTTGACCAGTTGATTGTTGTGTTATTGATGACATTCTGGTCTTTTCTAAGAGTTGAGAGGAACATGAGCAGCACTTGAGGATTTTCTTTGCAGATATTGGGAGAGCACCAACTGTTTGCTAAATTCTCGGAGTGTTCCTTCAGGCTTGATAGTGTTGACTTCCTGGGTCATATGGTTACGGGAGACGGTATTCGTATGGACCCGAGGGAGATCGAGGCCGTATTGTACCATTAGTGATAGGTATATACACATATGAGACACAACTACATGTACATCTTGCATACATACTTACATGTACACATACCTAGCTTGATATTGCTACACACATACCTGGAGGGTATTACATCATTATTGACATGTATATACACATGTGATATAGGTGTAAACTATATCTCGTATGTATATGGGTTGTGCGTGTCATGGCAATTATCGACGGAGTGTGTGTAGCATACAATTAGTGCTCGTGTAACATGAACCGTAAATAATGGTGTTGTGTCTCGTCAATACTATGTCCATATGCAAATAGGAAAATGAGGTATGCAACGAAGGTACACATGCACAATCAATGTCCATATACTTAATATCAAGAATCATATCATTTAAATCTAGCCCAGACGCATAACACCATGCGGGCGATTCCCCTGTAGATTATAAATATACTCACAGATGATCTTGGGCTAAGTAAAGCCAACTACTCGCTTTCCCTTCTTCTTCCTATTGTATCATCTTTTGCACCGGATACCGCTTCGGCTGACTGTGAGCAGTTTCCGATATTGCTCATTGTATATCTTTTGTTCCATGTACTCTCCATCTACCACTTTCATGTATTGACTTAGAGACGTGATATGAGGATGATATTGTATATTATTTGGTGACTTGGAGGTCTTTTATGCAGTTTTTATTTATATCGTCTTTTTCTTCGCTACGGCGTCATATATCTGTTGTGGTGGTTGTTTTCCGCCTTTGGGCGTGGATTTGCTCCCGTTGGGGATGCTTTACTTATAAATTTATGTTGTACCCTTTTTGGGGGCTTATTTTACAAAGGAGGTGCTGCTAAATTTTTAAAGAAAGTAAAGTTGGACTTTAAAGAATTTGTATTTGAGGTTTCAAAAGTTTTAACAATGTTCTTATCACTTACTACTTTTGATGGTTTAGATTGCTGGGTTTTCGGCTTACTTAGATTGCGTTACGCCTATGGACGTTGCGTGGTTTAAGGGCCGTCACGTGCCATTTCGGGTCGTGACAAAGTTGGTATCGCATATAAAGGAAAAACCGCTATTTAAATGCAACAAGTTATTAAATATATCATGCGGTTCCCAATTTCTCCAAAATCAAACGCAACATCATATAAAGGTGAACATGTAGCTATAGCCAGGTAAACGTAACCATGTCGGTATAGCAAGATATGTATATCTACCTATCAATAATGATGTAATACCCTCCAGGTATATGTGTAGCTATATCAAGCTAGGTATGTATATATACATGTCAATAATGATACAATACCCTCCAGGTATATGTGTAGCTATATCAATCTAGGTATGTGTACATGTAAGTATGTATGCAAGGTGTACATGTAGCTGTGTCTCATATGTGTATATACCTATCTCTAATGGTACAATACCATATAGATATTGGGTAGCTATCATGTAGGCATGGCAAGGCATATATGAAAGTATGTAGGTATATAGGTATGCTATATGTCATATGCACAAGACTCACGACCCAAAATTGGCCCGTGACGGCCCTAATACTACGCAACGCCCTAAGACGTAACGTAGCAAAAGAAAGCCAAAACCCAGAAGTTTAAACCATAAAAATACGGAAAAGATAATATAAGTTTTGAAACATTTGAAATCGCAACCCAAATTCTTTAAAAGTCTTACTTTCCTTCTTTAAAATTTGGCAACACACCTTTTTGTAAAAAATCAGCCAAGATGTATACAATACAAATATACGACGCCGTAGCGAAGAAATAAAGACAGTAGAGAGAAAGCTGTATATAAAAGACAACAAATCCATAATAATATACAAATACGTCCTCACCAAGTCTCTAAGTCCACAATACAATAGTAGATGGAGAGTATAAATACAACAAAGGTACAATAGGAAATACAGATAATCATCTAACCCACCTAAGCAAAACGGTACTGTGAGCTGATGCGGTATCTGTGGCAAAAGATAGTAGCTGAATAGCTGAATAGAGAAATAGCCTGCCTCGACTACTCTGGGGAACAACCTGAAACACCTGTGGCACAACGGGGGTGAGTTGCCAACTCGTGAATAGTATAAAACATATACAGGTAATCGCAGGAATGCACGTACAGCATGAATCTAAGATATGCGATTACAGTAATAACACGTCATGCAAATGCTGAATAAAGGAGAGTACACTAGCAGGTACAATCAATATGTGAAGCAATAGTAACATGACAATAGTATGCAATAACTATGCAAAAAGGATATGAGAATGTAGATAAGCAACTTATCATAAGGGTACACTAACAGGTACTACCACTATATGAATCTGTGCATAAAAATAGGTAAGGGTGAGGTATAGGGTGGAATATGTCATTCCCACGGAAACCTGACATCGTGGTAGGATCACAATCCATCAAGACACTTAAATCCCAAATCCTCAAATCAGCCCCCACATTGGGCTCTCACAACATACAGGTCTCACATCACCTCAAAGTACAATATCGAAAAGCTCTCCTATATCTCGAATGTACAGATCAACCATATCTTTCATATCCAATATCCAATCTCAATGAATCACCTATATCCCCAGTCGAATCTCAAGTAAGTTTCTAATATCCTAAAGGTAAATACACAGAAATAAGTATGATGGGGGCAATACACATATATTAGCGTCCCATTCCACTAATATTGGTGTAAGGGTATATATAACAACGGCTAAATCCCCTGTTATATATACAAAGGGGTTAAAGAAATATCATGAAAACAGTGTGGCAAGCATCGACACAGAAATCCTCGTATATCGGGCTCCGTCAGTCCGGATCGGCCCAGGGGGTCCGTCTGCGGTGTCGGCCCTCGGCCCCGACAGTACAGATCATCCCGCATCCATCTCTCGACTCTGGCCAGTATCCTCCGGACAACTGCCAGGTCCAACCAATCACCGGTAGGTACTCGCCCGCCTCCAGGCTCAATCGGCAAACCCATCGATCTTCTTGCCGAGGGGAACCATACCGGGCCCCACCATGTACTCTCATACGGCAACCACACCTCGTATGGAGTATATAATCAGCACCGATAAAACTCATGGTGGACGCGCAAATATCATATCAAGGAAACCGGGTTGTTCAATGTATGCATAATTTCATGAACTCCCGCGGTTCCCAAATCCCGAAAACATCATATAAAATCTAAATAAACAATGCGATATATCTGAATGCGAGCAGGTAAACAAAAGTATATAGCTGAACCAGATGTATGCAAAATCAATAAGGTACATCCAAGTATAGGTATCTACCCATAAGAACTGATGTCGTATACCCCCTGGGTATAAGAAGAATATGAGTAAGATATCCTCCCGGTATAACTAAAATATGTGCAAGGTATACTTGTAGCTGTATCGCAAGGTGTAAATGTACCTATCACTAAAGGTATGATACACTATAGGTATACCGGTAGCTAGATGTCATGTGTGGTAAGCAATAGTAGCTATAAGGGGTAGTGTGTGACATGGCAATTATTGACGGTGTGTGTGTAGCATACAATCCGTGTTCGTGCAACATGAACCGTCAATAATGTGTGCAGTGTCCTACGGCTGCTAGTCACAGAATAACTATATCAAGGAAAATAAAGTATGGCGCAATTCTACAATGACGTAGAATGTGCGACAGGTATTTGAATCCTAGCCCAGACGCATAACGCCATGCGGGCGATTCCCCTGTATATGTTAAATCTACTCACCTACACTCCACGCTAGGTGAATCCTACCATCTGCTCCCCCTGTAGCCGTGTCCGCAGTCCCTACCTGCAAACCTGCAAATAAGACATGGAAATCACATATAAGCCAAATATTCCGCGAAACGCGATATCGAATCGAAACGAGAAACTCGCGTCGCGAACTAATCGCGCGTGTGCACGATACGCTGAATCGTGTGTATACGCGTCTAAAACCATCGCGACACGCCGCGATACGCTGGATCACAGAACCCACTCACGTATCGCGCGTATCGCGCAAACACAACGGACACCAAAAACGATATATGACCCCAGATTTTCCTACAGGTCAAATCTTGCAAAACTAGACATGCCAAAACACTACAATACACTGCAGACAACCAATCCCAAAACCTCAAGACCCAACACCCTACCCTGGCCGCAATTTGCGGCCAAAAAGATGAAATTGGCGGCCAGGATTTTGAATGAGGGGCTCGTGTTCTGGTGGTGGTGTCTAGACCTAACAAGCATGTTCCAGTTTCCTCAATTTTATTCTGAAGGGTCCGGGCCAATAGCAGATCTCAGAAGTCACAAAAATCACTTTAAAAACACCGATTTGCACAATTAAGAAACCTTATGGTATTTTAGTGTAATCTGGGGATTTCTCAGTTGAAGTGGCCCTATTAGCACTTAAATAAACTAGGGTAGCTAGCACAATCAACAATTTTCCCAAAATTCCACTTAAACACCATAATCTAGCACTAAATTAACTAATTTAACACTAACCGACACCAATAAGCATACAAGCTAGGAAAAGGAGATAAGGGTTCAGAAAATATACCCTATTGGACCTTAAAGAGCCCTAGAAGGCAGGTGAAGAAGTGGAGAAGGTCTTCTGCGAGAGCTGGGGTTCCTGTTGCTGCTGTTGCTGATGCCTGATGGTGCTGCTTGCTGCTGCTTCTGCTACTTGCTGCTGCTGATGAAGCTTCAGGTGAGTGTGTGTGTGTGTGTGTGTGTGTTGATGAAGCTGCTGCTGTTGCTGTCTTCTTGATGCTCTTTGTGCTGCTTCAGCTCTTGTAGTTGTTGCTGATGGTGTTGATGCTGCTGCTTCTGAACATGAGTGTGAGGGTGTGTGTGTGTGAGAGAGTGAGAGAATGAGAGATGGAAAATGAAGTGGAGAAATGAGCACACACAAAGACCCCCTTCTCACTCTCTCTCTCCTCATTAAATGAGGCATGGCAAAGGCCATGATGCCCCATGCTCTCTCTCTCTCTCTCTCCCCCTCTCAAAGTCAACCATGACAATTAAACAACCCAAAACACTTAAACAAGGCCTAAAACTAGATTAAGAGATGGTTAAACCCCAAAAACAACCCTAGCTATCATGCACAAGTGTGTGTGTGCCTAACAAAATTCTAATAAAATACACAATAAAAAAGATAAAATATTTAAAACTTAATTTTGTAAACTTTTTATTAAAAACCACACATTAAAATATAATTAGCTACAAAACACATTCTAAGGTGTTACAATCTCCCCCCCTTAAAAGAAATTTGTCCCCGAATTTTAAAAATATTTCGATACGCATACCTTCAAAGAGAAGATTAAAATCCTCAAATCTCGCTCGCAGCCTCCCAAGTGACTAACTCACCATACGGCTACGTCCAAGGAAACCCTTCACAGATGGCAAGACCCTTGACCGATGTTCCTCCACCTGCCAAGCCATTAACACAATTGGCTGCTGGTGAACGAAAGATCGCGTCCAGCTAAATGGTCTGGTGCCAAATCAAGTGAGAAAGGTCAAGAAGGTGGTTGTAGAGTATCATCACCAGGAATACGGGGTGAAAATCCAATAATCTGGGCGGAAGTGCCAATTTAAAGGCAACAAAACTAACTCGCCTATAGGATCTTAAAAGGACCTAAATCCTGGGACAAGCTTCCCAAAATCCAACACGTCATTCATCGGAAAGTCCATAGGAATACATGATCGGTCCTACGAACTCGAGTCTATGACCAACACAGTCGTCATAAGACCTCAGTTCGAAATGGACAATCCCTATCCTGACCTAACACAACTGGACCGTCTCCGAAGTCTCTAGACTAGCTGGGGTCCAAAGTCCTACTTACGCGGAGTCAGAAGAACAACAGACTGGTGATCGACACGACCTAACCCCTAAGCCTAAGGGTGGCCAATTGGAGTGTCTCCTGATAACAGCTATCGAAGGAGAACCCTAACGATGGCGAGTGACGATCCCAACTGCTGACGACAAACAAAACAAACACACAACTTAACAAAAACAATTGAGCACATTGAGTATAACCGGACGACAAGAATCCGAATGGAGTCACACCCTGACCAAACTTGGGTAGAAACCATAACGAAATTCGTGGAGATCTGCTCCCATTCCTACTTCGGAACGGTAAAAGGTTGCAACTCTCCAGCCGGCCTCAGATGCTCGACTCAAGCACACAACAAGACAGACACCTTGAAACGAAACCTGAAACTTCTCCTTACATCCATGTCCACTCGTAACTATCTCACAAGTCACGCCAAAGCTGGTGGAACTTGAATGCATATAGAGAGTTGACAGATGTGCATGCTCTAGGATTACACGTCTCTACCCGATGATGTCAGGTACACAAACGCGTCCCTAACTTGGCACATCATTGTCACAATTCAAGGTCTCCGGATCATTACCCAGCCGAATATGCTCAAGTATCCCTGACGTACGAGCTTCGACGGGCAGTGTCTCGCGAAAACGATTTAAGAAAAGTGGTCGGGCGCGGACAAGAGCAAGCTGTCCCCTCCGTAGAGACGAACTCAAGATGTACTCAATGATCACACAAGGACTGTAAATCTGCAGAAGACTATCACAACAATCAAGTCCACTGCAGGAAGACGTACATTAAGCTCTAGTGGTCCGTGAAAATCTGACACGACTCTCAAACAAGTAGTGTCTCCAAATTTCCAACGCAAAACCACCGCGGCCATCTCCAGATCATGAGTGGAATACCCTTCTCGTACTTCCTCCAAATGTAGGGAAGCAAAAGCGATGACTCTGTAGTGTCACATCAGTACACCCTCGAGCCCACTCAAGAAACATTACAGTTAAACAACAAAGTCGCCCGAACCAAAAGCAAGGAAAGACTGATGTAGTTGTTAACAGAATCTTCAACTGCCGAAAACTCCGTACACATGCCTCAGTCCACAGAAAAGAAACCTCCTTCCCGGTCAATGCAGTCGATGGTGCAGCACTCCTCTAGCAATCCTGCATGAAACGGCGGTAAAACCTGCTAAGCCCAACCATCTGCGGATCCCCGTCCTGCACACATATCTGGACCTAAGCTGTACGGCCACGATTTCCCTCGGGACCATACGAAACCGTCTCCCGTGACTACAAGACCTAGGAGTCAACACAAAACAAGCCTGACGAAAATACTCAGAGAATTTAGCAAACTGCTGGGGCTCTCCCAGTATCTGCATAACAAATCCCCAAGTGTTACTCCTGTCCCTCAAGACAAATTAAGTAGACCAGAGTGTCGTAAATAACACAACAAAAACTGGTCGAGGTACGGCCTGCAGAAATCTGGTTCATCATATCTACGAATGCTGCTAGGGCATCAGGGAATCCAACGACTCACCGATACACACAAAGCCCGTAGCACGCATAAAGCAGTCTTCGGAATGCCATCATTCCGAATCCGCAATAATGATGACCTGATCCCAAACACACTTAGAAAATGTCTCGCACTCTGGAGCTGATCGAAGAAATCGTTACGGCGAGGTGAAGGATACCTATCTGCACCGTAAGCCGGCTCAATTGACGATCCGTCGATACGCAACCCTAAACTGTCGTCTTTCTCCTCGACGAACAGAAATAGGAGCTTCCAAAAGCGAAACACTCAGACGCATAAAACTCCCCAAACCATAACTCTGCAGCTGATCCTTAAGCTCCCAAGCTTCGTCGGCTCACCCGGAACAACGTCGGAAAAACTCTCGCACGAAAGGAACCTGGTCCGACAATCCCACTGTGGCTCCGGTATCACGAATGAACGCCAAGAATCCACGACATCTCCTCAGTAGCCGACTAGCGAAAAAGGCTGAATTCAAGCTGTAAGATGCGACATAACTATCCACCTGCACAACAAGAACTGACTTGCCGGGGAAAACAAAACCTAACTTGTTTCCTCACGGTAGTCCATAGACGCCTAGCACGCAATTAACCAATCCATGCCCAGGAGAACGTCAAATCCAACATCTCTAGAAGGATCAAAACGACGGACGAATCTCTATCTCCCTACCGATTGGCACAAAACTGAAATACGTGTCGCGCAACAAAAGAATCGCTGACAGAAGTTAACACCACTATGACTAATCTACCCAACCACGGTACAAGCAAGAAAACAAACGAATATATCAAAAGAACATATAAATCAAGGGTACCTGAAAACTCCACATTGGACGTCTGCGCGTCCCGATGAGTAGAAGCAAACTCCTGTGTCTGCCCTCTACTCGCAGCTGGATGAACTCCTCTGGTAGACTGAGCCCTCTGAGCGAATCTTCCACGTCCACGGCCTCTCTGAAAACGATCCTGACGAGGTGCCAAAGAACAATCCCTGACGAAGTGCTGAAGGCTCCCGCATCGAAAACATCCACGTGCTGACTGCTGACAATCCTGGGGCTGAGAGCTGAACGACTGTCCTCGTCCTAAGCCTCTGCTACTCCCGCGACGGCCACGAAATCTGTCTCGACGACCAAACCTCTGTATCTGGGCTGGTACGCTGGTACGAGTCCTCCACTGTCCTGGAACTCTCTGAGCCTCTGGAATATGTGCCTCGTCAACTGGAGCTGCAACCACTAGTGCTATGTAGGTGACGGACTGTTGCATGCTGACCGTAAGCGACAACTGAGTGACAGGGGTGACAACCTCCTGTCGTAGCTCCCGAACGATATCAACCAAAGAACTCATCGTCTGGCGGAAGTCCTGCATCTCTACCAAAAGTCTATCCATAGTATAGGTCGTAGGCTGATCCGTCTGCACCTGTGCAACTAGAGTGCCATCCTGGTCAGTACTCGTCTCACCCGAGCCAACTCTGACCTCGGCCCTCGCTGCATCACTCTGAGTCCCCATAGTCATCGACGGCAAGGCTATAAATAGATATAAGATGAGATTCGATAAGAATAAGGAATCATCAAGGAAAGAATGTCAAGCAAATTGTACTTAGGTCACTTTAGGCGAAGTATCGCATCGGGGGTATGCTGCAGACATACACACACTACGTTACTTTGCTTAAGCTACCTACTCCATCATACTAAGGTCATCCTACACTCCGAAAGGTAAAACCTAGCGCTCTGATACCAACTTTGTCATGACCCAAAATTGGCCCGTGACGGCCCTAATACTACGCAACGCCCTAAGACGTAACGTAGCAAAAGAAAGCCAAAACCCAGAAGTCTAAACTATAAAAATACGGAAAAGATAATATAAGTTTTGAAACATTTGAAATCGCAACCCAAATTCTTTAAAAGTCTTACTTTCCTTCTTTAAAATTTGGCAACACCCCTTTTTGTAAAAAATCAGCCAAGATGAATACAATACAAATATACGACGCTGTAGCGAAGAAATAAAGACAGTAGAGAGAAAGCTGTATATAAAAGACAACAAATCCACAATAATATACAAATACGTCCTCACCAAGTCTCTAAGTCCACAATACAATAGTAGATGGAGAGTATAAATACAACGAAGGTACAATAGGAAATACAGATAATCATCTAACCCACCTAAGCAAAACGGTACTGTGAGCTGATGCGGTATCTGTGGCAAAAGATAGTAGCTGAATAGCTGAATAGAGAAATAGCCTGCCTCGACTACTCTGGGGAACAACCTGAAACACCTGTGGCACAAAGGGGGTGAGTTGCCAACTCGTGAATAGTATAAAACATATGCAGGTAATCGCAGGAATGCACGTACAACATGAATCTAAGATATGCGATTACAGTAATAACACGTCATGCAAATGCTGAATAAAGGAGAGTACACTAGCAGGTACAATCAATATGTGAAGCAATAGTAACATGACAATAGTATGCAATAACTATGCAAAAAGGATATGAGAATGTAGATAAGCAACTTATCATAAGGGTACACTAACAGGTACTACCACTATATGAATCTGTGCATAAAAATAGGTAAGGGTGAGGTATAGGGTGGAATATGTCATTCCCACGGAAACCTGACATCGTGGTAGGATCACAATCCATCAAGACACTCAAATCCCAAATCCTCAAATCATCCCCCACATTAGGCTCTCACAACATACAGGTCTCACATCACCTCAAAGTACAATATCGAAAAGCTCTCCTATATCTCGAATGTACAGATCAACCATATCTTTCATATCCAATATCCAATCTCAATAAATCACCTATATCCCCAGTCGAATCTCAAGTAAGTTTCTAACATCCTAAAGGTAAATACACAGAAATAAGTATGATGGGGGCAATACACATATATTAGCGTCCCATTCCACTAATATTGGTGTAAGGGTATATATAACAACGGCTAAATCCCCTGTTATATATACAAAGGGGTTAAAGAAATATCATGAAAACAGTGTGCCAAGCATCGACACAGAAATCCTCGTATATCGGGCTCCGTCAGTCCGGATCGACCCACGGGGTCCGTCTGCGGTGTCGGCCCTCGGCCCCGACAGTACAGATCATCCCGCATCCATCTCTCGACTCTGGCCAGTATCCTCCGGACAACTGCCAGGTCCAACCAATCACCGGTAGGTACTCGCCCGCCTCCAGGCTCAATCGGCAAACCCATCGATCTTCTTGCCGAGGGGAACCATACCGGGCCCCACCATGTACTCTCATACGACAACCACACCTCGTATGGAGTATATAATCAGCACCGATAAAACTCATGGTGGACGCGCAAATATCATATCAAGGAAACCGGGTTGTTCAATGTATGCATAATTTCATGAACTCCCGCGGTTCCCAAATCCCGAAAACATCATATAAAATCTAAATAAACAATGCGATATATCTGAATGCGGCAGGTAAACAAAAGTATATAGCTGAACCAGATGTATGCAAAATCAATAAGGTACATCCAAGTATAGGTATCTACCCATAAGAACTGATGTCGTATACCCCCCTGGGTATAAGAAGAATATGAGTAACATATCCCCTCGGTATAACTAAAATATGTGCAAGGTATACCTGTAGCTGTATCGCAAGGTGTAAATGTACCTATCACTAAAGGTATGATACACTATAGGTATACCGGTAGCTAGATGTCATGTGTGGTAAGCAATAGTAGCTATAAGGGGTAGTGTGTGACATGGCAATTATTGACGGTGTGTGTGTAGCATACAATCCGTGCTCGTGCAACATGAACCGTCAATAATGTGTGCAGTGTCCTACGGCTGTTAGTCACAGTATAACTATATCAAGGAAAATAAAGTATGGCGCAATTCTACAATGACGTAGAATGTGCGACAGGTATTTGAATCCTAGCCCAGACGCATAACGCCATGCGGGCGATTCCCCTGTAGATGTTAAATCTACTCACCTACACTCCACAGTAGGTGAATCCTACCATCTGCTCCCCTCTGTAGCCGTGTTCGTAGTCCCTGCCTGCAAACCTGCAAATAAGACATGGAAATCACATATAAGCCAAATATTCCACGGAACGCGATATCGAATCGAAACGAGAAACTCGCGTCGCGAACTAATCGGGCGTGTGCACGATACGCTGAATCGTGTGTATACGCGTCTAAAACCATCGCGACACGCCGCGATACGCTGGATCACAGAACCCACTCACGTATCGCGCGTATCGCGCAAACACAACGGACACCAAAAACGATATATGACCCCAGATTTTCCTACAGGTCAAATCTTGCAAAACTAGACATGCCAAAACACTACAATACACTGCAGACAACCAATCCCAAAACCTCAAGACCCAACACCCTACCTTGGCCGCAATTTGCGGCCAAAAAGATGAAATTGGCGGCCAGGATTTTGAATGAGGGGCTCGTGTTCTGGTGGTGGTGTCTAGACCTAACAAGCATGTTCCAGTTTCCTCAATTTTATTCTGAAGGGTCCGGGCCAATAGCAGATCTCAGAAGTCACAAAAATCACTTTAAAAACACCTATTTGCACAATTAAGAAACCTTATGGTATTTTAGTGTAATCTGGGGATTTCTCAGTTGAAGTGGCCCTATTAGCACTTAAATAAACTAGGGTAGCTAGCACAATCAACAATTTTCCCAAAATTCCACTTAAACACCATAATCTAGCACTAAATTAAGTAATTTAACACTAACCGACACCAATAAGCATACAAGCTAGGAAAAGGAGATAAGGGTTCAGAAAATATACCCTATTGGACCTTAAAGAGCCCTAGAAGGCAGGTGAAGAAGTGGAGAAGGGCTTCTGCGAGAGCTGGGGTTCCTGTTGCTGCTGTTGCTGATGCCTGATGGTGCTGCTTGCTGCTGCTTCTGCTACTTGCTGCTGCTGCTGAAGCTTGCTGCTGCTGCTGAAGCTTCAGGTGAGTGTGTGTGTGTGTGTGTTGATGAAGCTGCTGCTGTTGCTGTCTTCTTGATGCTCTTTGTGCTGCTTCAGCTCTTGTAGTTGTTGCTGATGGTGTTGATGCTGCTGCTTCTGAACATGAGTGTGAGGGTGTGTGTGTTTGAGAGAGTGAGAGAATGAGAGATGGAAAATGAGGTGGAGAAATGAGCACACACAAAGACCCCCTTCTCACTCTCTCTCTCCTCATTAAATGAGGCATGGCAAAGGCCATGATGCCCCATGCTCTCTCTCTCTCTCTCTCTCCCCCTCTCAAAGTCAACCATGACAATTAAACAACCCAAAACACTTAAACAAGGCCTAAAACTAGATTAAGAGATGGTTAAACCCCAAAAACAACCCTAGCTATCATGCATAAGTGTGTGTGTGCCTAACAAAATTCTAATAAAATACACAATAAAAAAGATAAAATATTTAAAACTTAATTTTGTAAACTTTTTATTAAAAACCACACATTAAAATATAATTAGCTACAAAACACATTCTAAGGTGTTACAGAATATGAATCAATGTCTCATTGTCCCTAACCAATACAATATCACATGTGTATAGGTGTAACTATATCCCGTATGTATATGGGTTTTGCGGTTATCCGATGTTGCTCATTGTATATCTTTTGTACCATGTACTCTCCATTTACCACTTTCATGTATTGACTTAGAGACGTGATGTGAGGACGATATTGTATATTATTCGGTGACTTGGAGGTCTTTTATGCAGTTTTTATTTATATCGTCTTTTTCTTCGCTACAGCGTCGTATATTTGTTGTGGTGGTTGTTTTCCTCCTTTGGGCGTGGATTTGCTCCCGTTTGGGGATGCTTATAATTATATCTTTATATCTACCTTTTTGGGGCTAGTTTTTACAAAGGAGGTGCTGCCAAAATTTTAAAGGAAATAAAGTTGGACTTTAAAGAATTTGTATTTGAGGTTTCAAAAGTTTTAACAATATTCTTATCACTTACTACTTTTGATGGTTTAGATTGCTGGGTTTTCGGCTTACTTAGATTGCGTTACGCCTGTGGACGTTCCGTGGTTTAAGGGTCGTCACGTGCCATATTCGGTTCGTGACATACGTACATGACTCCGGTCGGTATTTCCGCGATCACCGCCGAGTCCAATACTGTCATCGGTAGGTATACAGGTATGCTAGACACTAGTTTTCATGATGTTTTTGTAAGTCTACGGTAGCGCCCCGGCCGTCGATCCGAGGCCAAAATGCGGAAATGAAAACTTTTTCTAAACTTGAAACTGGCGCTATCGCAGACTTTAATCCCGGATCGAACCATTAGCCTATAACTAGCAAACTAGAGAAGGGTTAGAAGAGCTATACCGATCGATCCGTGTCCTTCGGTCTTTGGACACCTACCCAAGCTCCTCGCGGCATCTCCGATCTCCGGTCTCCTCTTCGGAAACGGCACCACATCTTCGAATCCTTTTACGGGCTCCCGCTTCATTTGAAGCAACTCGGACACGAAGTTTGCTAGCCGACGTGTCCAAGGCGATGTAGAGAATGTGTGTGATCACTTTGTCTCAAGCATCCATTGATTCTCAACACATGAGAGTGTATCGATGGAGGTTGAAGATGATGCCATCAATGGAGATAGTGAGCTCAAGAAGAAAGAGGAGGAAGAAGAGCTTTCTTTTTCTTTCTTGTTGCAATGATAAAATGAGAGTTAGAACATAATACAAGAGCTAACCACAACCATATGGCTACCCTCTCTCTCTCTTCCTTTCATTTCAACACTCAAATCAATCAATAATGTGACACATGCACAAAGAAAGAGACCATGAGTCATCACTTGTGCATGTGTCACAATTAATGCTCCTAATCATGACTTTGAGCTCATTATTTCCATTTGTAAACATTAACCCAAATGTTTACAATAATAAAAAGATATGGCAACATCTAAAGTAAACTCGTGACGGATCACAAGGATACCCCTCACCTGTATATACATACCTGCATCCGCATTCCGACTGAATGCGAATGCGATGAGACTAAAGTAATCCAACAAATCTAATACTAGGATCCGGCTTAAACCAAAGCCCACTAGTATGATCCGTCCGATATGATCCGTACACGACTGCACGTATATGATCGAACCCTGCCATAATACCATACGGCCTCTACAACGTTTCGCCCGAAACTTGAGAAACTGTCTGTGGGGGACTCTAAAGACTCGTCAATAATTTGCCTGTGGATTTAACCACTAGCACGTCAGAGGTATTAGCCGTACGTAACGGGCTATCATGTATTGACCAAAAGGGAGGTCGATGAGCGAACTCATCCTGACACCCTACTGAGCCTGTCAGTGACAATATCCGTACAGTCCGGTCCGTTCGTCTATGAGTATCGTATGTCGGGCCTAGGGGGTTGGTAAAAGTCAGACCCCCAAAAACGGTACAAGTCATGTCGGAGTGTAGCCCAGAATACCCTGAGATACTACTGGAATACCTACCAGTCAATCTCCTGCCTTGGCCAAGGACTTCGTGTAATGGCTCTCTTAGACACAGCGCGATCTCACCCTCAATACCGGGAGAGACGAAACCCCTGCCGATCCGCTCGCTGCCTCCATATGGCTCGGGACTGTACCCAACTAAAACCTGTTTCCCCGACTCCTTTGAGCCGTGGTAGGGTAATAATCAAAGCACAATGGGAACTCACACGAGAAAAATGACGATCTCAGGTCGATGAACTAACCTGTACACATGTCACCAGGGAACTGCTATCTGACGTCAGGTATAATACCAACTAGCATGTTCCCGGCGAGTTCTGTCCGGTGTACTCATAACCCAATGAGCACCTATATACATCTTAGATGATCCAACTGTTAGATATATGTATGCCCTAGAGGCCATTATATGTATAGTAGATGCTTGGACATGTATATATGAATATAGATGACTTTCTCGCTCAACATGATAGTATGCTATCTGGTTTACTTTATCTTGACATGTTGATTTGATCATGCTTTTATTCATTTGCACATGTTGATAAATCCCTAAGGATATTTGCTTGACTACTGTGACTATGATGCGGATCATACTAGTGGGGCATGTGTAGTTTATAAGCATATCCTTGAACTGTTCCTAGTCGTGGGTGTATCGAGACGGGGCATCGATATTCCAGAGTAGACTAGCGTATACTATTCTTGTCCCATAAGATGGGCGATGGATGATCCCATATCCATCTGGTGAGGTGACACCAAAGATTGTATGTGGGTGCTCAGTGGAGACTGGGTACACTGAACGGACTTATAGAGAACTCCTATGTGGTATTATATCTATCGTCGGATAGCAGTTCTCAGGTAACACTGGTACATGTTAGTCTGTAGACCCAAGATCGTCATAGAGACTTGTGTGTCCTCCCACTGTACTTTGATATCCACCCTACCACGGTTCTACTGAGTCGTGCAAACAGGTAGACTTTGGGTACAGTCCCGAGGCACATGGAGGCGATGAGCGATAGGAGGGGTTTCGTCTCTCCCGGTATTGGGAGTTGATGTTGTGCTATGCTCGATTGGCTATAACATGAAGTCCCTAGCCAGGGCTACTGAGATTTACTGATAAACGTTATCAGTAGTTTCTCGATCTGTTATGAGCCATATACCAGTATGACTTATTGAGTTATTGGGGTCGACGATTCCATCCCTAGACTCGATATGCAACATATCTGACGAGGAGACCGGACTGTACGGTAAGTGTTGCTAGTTGGCTCGTCAGGAGTTTTGACAGCTTCACTGGTTTTCTTCTGATCGCTCAATACCCGGGTGGCCGTTACGTTTAGCTGACCACTTGCGGCTTGTGGGTGTTTGATATGATCATCACGTACTGCCGGCGTATTGACGAGTCTTAGAGTCCCACAATGAAGTTTCCTGGCTCAGGCGAAAAGATGTGGTGTGCATATGCGATATGCGCGGGGACCCGATTAAATACGGATATGTGATACCGTATATATTAATCGGGCATTTTCTATTGGTCGGGTCGTATGTGATATGACCGGTTTGCTAAATCAAGTGTTGATTTAACAAATGACGTTTAGATTAATTCTTTAATTAAACCCTTTTTCTATTTTTGTATGCATGCATGTATGCACATGATGATGTGCATGGACACATACATACATACATTGTATCATGGTTGTTGATACATATTTGGTGGCAATACAAGACTCATATTGTAGTAATCATTTATTTATTTATCATTTTGAATTAAAAGAAAGGATAATTCACTCATGGTTAATGTTTATCATCTTTGACCATACTTGAACTACTTTTTAACCTTGAGTTAATTATCCTTTAGCTTTATTAACTCATTGATAAATATCTAGATAATTACTAACCATGGTTGAAGTGAGAAGGATATAATATAGATTATTCATTCTCATCTCAATTATTCATCATATTATCCTTTGAGCTCAAGCTTAGCCACCATTATCTTCTTCTTCCTCTCTTGAGATTTTTCTTTGAGTGAAGTTGATAAAAAATAAAGGGTTTTGATTATAGAATACAAACCACATCATCTTACTACACACATCTAGCCCATTTGTGTAGGGTGTTTGCTCTACTTCATTCACATATCAAGTAAAGCAAGGAGCTTTGGGCAAAGGGACTTCGGGTGGATCTTTGTGGACTAGGAAGGCTTCCATCGATCCGTTCCAAACCCTCATAGTGCCAAGGAGTCACCAAGGGAGGTCTACAAAGATTGTAATCTCTACCCTTAGTGATAGTTTTTCATTTGCATGTGATGCTTAGTTGAAAAGAAACCCTAAATTTCTAGTTATGATTCTTGTCAAGTTCACTTAGCTCCTTTAAAATTTGATTGTGGCATATGTAATGCTTCTAAACCCTTGATGCGGTGCTAGGTAAACCCAACAATGGTATCAGAGCCCAGCTAGAGCTTTAGGCGATGTGTAGGCGAATTTAAAACTCCGATCGAACCACGAAACACCAATTTAGACCCTTCTCTGGAAATTTTCTAAAAAATTGATTTTTTCCATATTAAAAATACTCAAAAAATCAAGCAGGTAATTATATGGATTACTGTGAAATACAAGTCACTGTAGCCTTTAAGTCGCCGCGGAACCGCGGCCATACCATGCTTTTGGCGGCGGTTCCGCGGCCGTACTTGGGTGTCAGGGATATTGATTTCTAGGGTTCATCCGTATGATTTACTATATGCTTCTGGGTATTTTTAATATTACTCAGGTGTTGAGTTTTCTGGAGATCTTTTGTATTCGTTGATTCGATCGGAAAATTTAACATCGTTTAGTTTTTTAGGTAATTTAGAACGTGTTAAAACGTTCGAACGAATATCAATAACTCGCTTTTTCCCATATTGGATAATTTTCAAGTGTTGGATTTTTCACGAGTTTGAAACTTTCGGAAAATCATGCAAGCTAATCTGTGGACCCTCTAGAAGAACGTAACCTTAACTCGATTATGTGACCGTCAAAACTGCCACTGAACCCTAGGGTTTGTGGTAGTTTAGCGTTGCCACATGTGAGGCGTTGGTTTGACCCTTCTACGGCTGGATCATAGGGGCGTGACATGTTCTGGAAATTTTTGAACTCGGCTCAAGTGTTGTGCTATTTGGGAAATCTTGGGTGTTTGTTTATTCGATCGAAAAGTTTAGCATTGTCTATTTATCTGGAATGTGATACAACATGTGGAATTCATAAAGTTAGGCATGAAATGCAAAGTATGTGATATTTCGGATTTACGATGTCTAAAGTTATTGTGGATTCCAAATGTTGTAGTTTTTCACTTTATTTTCTGCGACCGTAAGTGTAGTATGTGGTGTATCGCCAATTTCGTTGCTATACATCAACGACAATCAGGATACGCATACTTGCTTACGTTGATGATATGAGATATTATGTGTTGCTGAGATATGATGTGCAGGATTGTCGCGATTGAATAGCCGGGGGTTTTATGTGAGATGAGAGTTTTATTTTCATTCATGTATAAATCAATTGTATGTAATATTTTTTTATTTGGGGCAATTCCGGGTTGAGGATGATGTCACCATTATTGTATATTATTTACTTTTCCGCATTAGGATAGACCCAAGGAGGGGAGCACAAGTGATCGGGTTCTAGGGTTCAGTGGGAGGCCATCTCGAGGAGTCGAGACCGGGTCTCCTAAACTCTAGAATTGACATGATCACTTGCGCTCTCGTAGGGGTCTAGGGGTGTGGGCTTGGCTATTCATCGCGACCGTGGAATCCGTATTTTCTATTGTTGGCTAAATACAAAATACGGACATCCTAGATATCCTTTTATTTTCATATGTGTTTCTGCTGTTGATATTCTGTAATGTGATTACTTAGTATCTGAGACGAATGGATTATTATTATATATATGATATATAATAAACGTTGCTTATGTTTGACACCCACACTAGTCCTGCCCCGCTATGCCGTTAGTTAAGTAACCTAACGGTGCATAACGGGACACTGTGGCGAATGCGGATGGCATAAGTGTACATTCTATTTTCATTTCTTTTCTGTGATGGCTTAGGAACTTAAATGATGGGATTACATTAATGAGATTAATGTAAAGTAAAAGAAACCTAAAAGATGTTGTAGAATCAGATTTGAAACCCACTCGGCCTTTTTATGAAAAATGCAAGTTTCAAAAGATACGGAGTTTAAGCCACTCCTTTTCTAAACTGTTTTGATTCTACAACGAGATCAAGTTCAAAGCGTTAAAGGTTTTAATAAAAACCATCCGCAACCCTCCGTCATTTTAGGAAGCAGAGTACTTAGTATTCGTGCTGCGTATTTTGATCATAGTCAAGGCGTAGTGTACGGTAGCTAAGTGATGTCTTCCTACAAAGCATATGATGCGATCAGTTAGGACATTCATGTGATTATGTTGATCATAGTCAAGGGTCATATGGGTGGGTCTAGTTAATCTCGAAATGACGGGTAGAACTTGACTAGTACTTATGATATTTTGACCATAGTCAAGGTCATAAGTAACTAGGGGTAAAAACAATATCGGGAGTTTCAAGAGTTGAAATTTGCAATGAGATTGCATACCATCTATATGATAGTTGGATCCCGATCCCACTGTGAGTAAGTGTTACTTCTAGGAGAATTTTACACTTTACAATTAGCTAATCCAGTAGGTGTCTAGAAAGGTGTTAACGGGGTTTGACCTCTGGGAAAATGAGGTTTATTTTAATTAGGTCCGTGTGAAAGCACGGGGAACCTCCCTCAAAGTACCGACACTGGCCTGGCTGACCGGTTAGCAAAACTGTAGAATGTAATTAATCCTGGCTAGTTTTCTTTTCAGGTTTTGAAAGAAAATTTGATAAAAGCAGTGGGAGATATCGATTAGATAAGATAATAACCAATCTAATTCTATGCAAGAGCATTTCGCTGAGTGTATTCTTTTCTCTCTCCTAATGGAAGATACCGCTGACGGGACTTAAGCTTCTACTAGAGAAAAATAAACTGACAGGACCGAACTATAAAGAATGGTTGAGGAACTTGAACATTGCACTTATATATGATAAAGTATCATATGTCCTCACAACCAAAGCCCCACCCGTCCCAGGACCTGAATCATCTGTCTCGGATAGGGAGATCCGAAAAACTTGGGATATTGATTGTAACACGGCCAAGTGCCTCGCGCTTGCTTCTATGGACAATATCCATCAGAAGAAACACGAGAATATGGATGTACAATCCATCTTTCTTCACACAAAGGACTTGTATGAAGAGCAATCTCGTACTTTGAGATACGAGTCATCTCGAAAGCTATTTCAGATGCGAACGGCCCCTGGTACATCAGTAGGAGACCATGTTTTGAAGATGATTGGTCTTATAGAAGAACTTGAGGAACTGGGATGGACCGTGGATAATTTGCAATATACGGATATTGTTCTACAGTCTCTCCCCCTGCCTTTGCTCCGTTCATAGTGAATTTCAATATGAACGATTTGGAGAAATCATTGCCAGAACTTCTCAATATGTTGAGAAGTGCAGAGAGCACGTTGAAAACAACGAGGACTCCCGCTCTGCTTGCTGGGTCATCTTCCTCTTCAGTCCCAAAAGCCAAGGCCAAGGGAAAGAAGAAGAAGAAGTCCATCAAACAGAAAGGTGGAGTTAAAAAGGCAAAGGGGAAAGACAAATCCGGGGTTGTGGGAAACGGGAAAGGAGAATGTTTTTACTGCCACAAGTCGGGACATTGGAAACGCAACTGTGCTGTGTATCTTGCTGATCTCAAGAAGAAGAAGCATGCTGATGCTTCCACTTCAGGTGTGTTTGTAACTGAAAACTGTTTTTTTTAAACTCTGCATCTTGGGTATTAGATACCGGTTCTGGTTCTCACATCTGCAATTGTATGCAGGGATTGAGAAACAGTAGAGTTTTGAAGACAGGTGACCATACTCTGCGGGTTGGAAATGGTTCCAATGTACATGCTGTATCCGTAGGAGAGTATCATCTTGGGTTGCCTTCGGGTTGTATTTTGGTTTTGAACCCGTGTTATTTTGTACCTAGTATGCCATGTAATATAATATCCGTTTCTTTGTTGGGCAATGAAGGATATCATTTTGTATTGCAAAATAATGTTATGAACATTAACTTGAATCAAGAGTTGATTGGGTATGGTACACTAAATAACGGTATTTATGTCCTGAACCAACACACAGTTTTCAATATACAACATACTAATAAAAGAAAGTTTTCAGATATAAATGAAGCTTTTCTTTGGCATTGTAGACTTGGTCATATTAATGAAATAAGACTAAACAAACTACATAAAGATGGATATTTAAATCCTTTTGAATATAAATCTTATGCGACTTGTCAGTCTTGTATCAAAGGTAAAATGACCAAAACTCCGTTTACTGGACACGGAGAAAGAGCCGTGGAACTCTTAAGCCTCATACATAGTGATGTATGTGGACCAATGTCTACACAAGCTAGAGGTGGTTTTTCATACTTCATTACTTTTACTGATGATTTCTCAAGATTCGGACACTTGTTTTTGATAATGCACAAATCCGAAGCTTTCGAGAAATTCAAGGAGTACAAACTTGAAGTAGAAAAACAAACAGGCTTGAGCATCAAGAAACTTCGATCAGATCGAGGTGGAGAATATTTAAGTACAGAGTTTTTAGACTTCTTAAAAGAGAATGGGATTCTCTCTCAGCTCAGTCCTCCTTACACACCACAGCACAATGGTGTGTCAGAACGGAGGAATCATACCCTATTAGATATGGTACGATCCATGATGTGTGATGCTGAGTTACCGCTTTCCTTTTGGGGGCATGCATTAGAGACAGTGATGTATCTATTAAACAGGGTTCCAACCAAGACCGTGTCTACCACTCCATATGAGATATGGAGTGGAAAGAGACCATCTCTTAAAAGAGTTAGGATTTGGGGTTGTCCGGCTTTTTTTAAAAAGCAGAATCTAGACAAACTCGAGACACGATCGGTCATGTGTAAATTTGTGGGGTATCCAAAACATTCGTATGGATATCTATTCTACCATAAGGAGGAACAAAAGGTGTTTGTTGCTCAGCATGCCACATTTTTGGAAAATGAAATCTTTATAGACAGTACTGATGGCAATGCGGTAGAACTAGAAGAGGATCTAGAGACACAAATTACCCAGGACGAATTGGTTGAAACTGATGTTGCAGTAGAACTTCAAGAACCTCAGCCGCTCCGGAGATCTAGTAGAACTTCTCGCCCACCAGAGAGATACTATGGGTTTCTCATTGATGGTGATAGAGAAGATTGCATCATGGATGATGATGACCCTACTAGTTTTCAGCAAGCTATCACGAGTGGTGACTCAGTGAAGTGGCTGGAAGCCATGAGATCCGAAATGGAGTCCATGTATACCAATAAAGTGTGGACTTAGGACGTTGCGCCTCCTGGGATAAAACCCGTTGGGTGCAAATGGATCTTTAAAAGAAAGATTGGTATAGATGGACAGTAGAGACCTTTAAAGCAAGGCTAGTAGCGAAAGATTTTCGTCAAAGACCAGGATTGGACTATGATGAAACTTTCTCTCCAGTAACAATGCTTAAATCCATTAGGATCCTACTTGCTATTGCTGCTCACTATGATTATGAAATCTGGCAGATGGACGTTAAAACTGCATTTCTAAATGGTGATTTAGAAGAATGCGTTTTTATGGATCAGCCAGAGCGCTTCATTGACAGTGGGAGCAGCGGGAAAGCATGTAGATTGCTTAAATCCATTTATGGATTAAAGCAGGCCTCACGGAGCTGGAACATCTGCTTTGATGATACAATCAAAGAGTTTGATTTTATCAAAAATATAGATGAACCATGCATTTATAAGAAGATTGTAGGGAGTACTGTCACATTTCTCGTATTGTACGTAGATGACATTTTCCTAATAGGAAATGATATTCCTATGCTAAAATCGGTCAAACTATTCTTATCACAAAGGTTCTCCATGAAGGACCTGGGTGATGCCTCATGCATTTTGGGCATAAGGATCTATAGAGATAGATCCAAGAGGTTATTGGGATTGTCCCAATCAAAGTACATAGACACCATCCTAAAAAGGTTTAGTATGGAAGATTCCAAGCGTGTTGCCTTGCCTGCTTGTCATGGAATCACTCTCTCTAAGGACTTCTGTCCGAAGACTGATGAAGAGAGAGCTCACATGAGCGTTATACCCTATGCTTCAGCCGTAGGATCTATAATGTATGCGATGTTATTTACTCGCCCTGATGTAGCTTACGCACTAGCTGTAGTAAGCAGGTATCAATCCAACCCAGGGGAAAAACATTGGATAGCAGTGAAGAACATTCTTAAATACTTACGAAGGACTAAAGAATTGTTCTTGGTGTATGGTAATGGGGATCTCCAGATGGAGGCCTTTACCGATTCCAGCTTCCAAAGTGATAAGGATGACAGCAAATCTATCTCAGGGTTTGTATTTACCCTCAATGGAGGGGCGGTTAGTTGGAAGAGTTCCAAACAGGATACCGTTGCAGACTCTACGATGGAAGCTGAGTATATTGCTGCAAATGCTGCTTCCAAGGAAGCTGTCTGGATGAGGAAGTTCATCACGGAACTAGGAGTAGTTCCAACCATTGTTGATCCAATACCATTGTATTGTGATAATAATGGAGCTATGGAGTTAGCCAAAGAACCAAGGTCCCATCAGAAATCCAGACACATCCTGAGGCGATATCATTTGATCCGGGAGATAGTAGATCGTCAGGAGATCGAGATTCAGAGAGTAGATACAAAGGATAACACAACGGATCCACTCACCAAGGCCCTTCCACTGCCGCAGCATGAGCGACTTTTTGAGATGTTGGGTATGAGATACGCCAATAACTGGCCTTAGTGCAAGTAGGAGATTGTTAGATATATGTATCTCTTAGAGGCCATTATATGTATAGTGGATGCTTGGACATGTATATATGAATATAGATGACTTTCTCGCTCAACATGATAGTATGCTATCTGGTTTACTTTATCTTGATATGTTGATTTGATCATGCTTTTATTCATTTGCACATGTTGATAAAGCCCTCAGGATATTTGCTTGACTACTGTGACTATGATGCGGATCATACTAGTGGGGCATGTGTAGTTTATAAGCATATCCTTGAACTGTTCCTAGTCGTGAGTGTATCGAGACGGGGCATCGATATTCCAGAGTAGACTAGCGTATACTATTCTTGTCCCATATGATGGGCGATGGATGATCTCATATCCATCTGGTGAGGTGACACCAAAGATTGTATGCGGGTGCTCAGTAGAGACTGGGTACACTGAACGGAGTCATAGAGAACTCCTATGTGGTATTATATCTATCGTTGGATAGCAGTTCTCAGGTGACACTGGTACAGGTTAGTCTGTAGACCCAAGATTGTCATAGAGTCTTGTGTTTCCTCCCACTGTACTTTGATATCCACCCTACCACGGCTCTACTGAGTCGTGCAAACAGGTGGACTTTGGGTACAGTCCCGAGGCACATGGAGGCGATGAGCAATAGGAAGGGTTTTGTCTCTCCCGGTATTGGGAGTTGATGTTGTGCTATGCTCGATTGGCTATAACATGAAGTCCTTGGCCAGGGCTACTGAGATTTACTGATAAGCGATATCGGTAGTTTCTCGATCTGTTATGAGCCATACACCAGCATGACTTATTGAGTTATTGGGGTCGACGATTCCATCCCTAGACTCGATATGCAACATATCTGACGAGGAGACCGGACTGTACGGTAAGTGTTGCCAGCTGGCTCGACAAGAGTTTTGACAGCTTCGCTGGTTTTCTTCTGATCGCTCAATACCCGGGTGGCCGTTACGTTTAGCTGACCACTTGCGGCTTGTGGGTGTTTGATATGATCATCACCTTCTGCCGGCGTATTGACGAGTCTTAGAGTCCCACAATGAAGTTTCCTGGCTCAGGCGAAAAGATCTGGTGTGCATATGAGATATGCGCGGGGACCCGATTAAATACGGATATGTGATACCGTATATATTAATCGGGCATTTTCTATTCGTCGGGTCGTATGTGATATGACCGGTTTTCTAAATCTAGTGTTGATTTAACAAATAAATTTTAGATTAATTCTTTAATTAAACCCTTTTTCTATTTTTGTATGCATGCATGTATGCACATGATGATGTGCATGGACACATACATACATACATTGTATCATGGTTGTTGATACATATTTGGTGGCAATACAAGACTCATATTGTAGTAATTATTTATTTATCATTTTGAATTAAAAGAAAGGATAATTCACTCATGGCTAATGTTTACCATCTTTGACCATACTTGAACTACTTTTTAACCTTGAGTTAATTATCCTTTAGCTTTATTAACTCATTGATAAATATCTAGATAATTACTAACCATGGTTGAAGTGAGAAGGATATAATATAGATTTTTCATTCTCATCTCAATTATTCATCATATTATCCTTTGAGCTCAAGCTTAGCCACCATTATCTTCTTCTTCCTCTCTTGAGATTTTTCTTTGAGTGAAGTTGATAAAAAGAAAGGGTTTTGATTATAGAATACAAACCACATCATCATACTACACACATCTAGCCCATTTGTGTAAGGTGTTTGCTCTACTTCATTCACATATCAAGTAAAGCAAGGAACTTTGGGCAAAGGGACTTCGGGTGGATCTTCGTGGACTAGGAAGGCTTCCATCGATTCGTTCCAAACCCTCATAGTGCCAGGGAGTCACCAAGGGAGGTCTACAAAGGTTGTAATCTCTACCCTTAGTGATAGTTTTTCATTTGCATGTGATGCTTAGTTGAAAAGAAACCCTAAATTTCTAGTTATGATTCTTGTCAAGTTCACTTAGCACCTTTAAAATTTGATTGTGGCATATGTGATGCTTCTAAACCCTTGATGAGATGCTAGGTAAACCCAACACCAACTGACACAAATGGCTTGTGAGACCGGCCACCGCCCCTCGTTGGGGTATCGACTGTATACACTAGTTTACTCTGGAGTATCGATGCCCTGTCTCGAAAACTCCCACGATTACAGACCTTTTAAGGATGTGCTTATAGACCCCAGCTCCCATGTATATGATCGCCATCATACTGCTGGCCGTCAAGTAAGAATCCTAAGGGCTCTATCAACGTGCAATAGTGACATGTAATGTCACCTAAAGCATGTACATGATGATAAAGATAAACCATATAGCATACTATCATCTTGAGTAAGACGGTCCTACCGGTATAGGTCCTCCCTCAATCATTGCAATCACGTGCCTGCGATCCAATAATTGACTTTGAGGGCACTATATCCAACAATCTCCCACTTGCACTCAAGGCTAATCATTGCGATGTCGCATACTCACAGCCCGTGTGATACCGAACACCCAACTCCTCTACTAATTGTTAGTTATATGTATGCCCTAGAGGCCATTACTGTACATGCGATGTATATTGTAGTGGATGCTAGGACATATATAGGGAGGACTTTCTTGCTCGACATGATAGTATGCTATCTGGTTGTACTTTATCTTAACATGTACTCTAATTGTCTCTATGTTACATGTTGATAAAGCCCTTAGGATATGTACTCGACTACTGGGACTGTGATGAGATCATACTAGTGGGGCCACGATAGTCGACGAGTACATCCTATAACTGTTCCTAGTCGAGGGTGTATCGAGACAGGGCATCGATACACCAGAGTAGACTAGCGTATACGCATCTTGACCCATATGATGGGCGATGGATGATCCCATATCCATCAGTGTTTGACATCAAGGATGGTGTACGGGTGCTCAGTAGAGACTGGGTACACTGGACGGACTCGCCGAGAACTCCCAGATGGTATTATACCATACGTTAGATGGCAGTTCTCCGGTTACACTGGTACAGAGTAGTCTGTTGACCCGAGATCGTCATAGAGTCTTGTGTGGTTCCCACTGTGCTTTGATTTCCATCATACCACGTCCAAGAGGGCGTGCAAAAAGGTGGCTTTTGGGTACAGTCCCGAATCACATGGAGGTAATGAGCGATAGGAGGGGATTCGTCTCTCCCGGTATAGGGAGTTGATGTTGTGCTGTGTTCGATTGGCTATAACCGGAAATCCCTGGCCAGGGTTGCTGAGATTTACTGGTAAGTGTTATCAGTAGTTTCTCAAACTGTTATAGACCTCATATCGACACGACTTATCGAGCTACTGGGGTCTGACGTTTCCACCCCTAGGCGAGATATGCGACATATCAGACGACGAGACCGGACTGTACGGGAGTGTTACTGTTTGGATTCACAGGAGAAGTTACATGCTTGCTTGTTGATCTTCTGAGCGCTCAATACCTGGGTAGCTGTTACGTTTAGCTGACCGCTAGCAGCTTGTGGGTGTTTGATATGATCATCACCTACTGCCGGCGTATTGACGATTCTTTAGAGTCCTACACAGAGGTTTCTTGACTCAGGCAAAACGAAGTAGGAGCACATATGTGATATGTGCGGGACCGAGGATAATGTGATATGTGATACCGTATTATATTCTTGCGATATTTGATATCAGCCGGGTCATCGGATCAAGTGTTGATTCGATGAATCGGTACGGATAAATATTAGTCGGTTATATGCGATATAGCCGGATTGTCGGATCAAGTGTTGATTCGATAATTTAATGTATAATAATATATATGATATATCAAATTGCATTAACTAATATTTGCTCACTAAAAGATTCTTTTTCTCACTCGGGTAATACATTGATATATATGCGATATATGTTAATTGTATTATTTTATTTTGTTACGATAAATATTATATATGTGATATATAATATTGTCACATGATATGATAACTAATGCTACTTGTTTAGTGGAGTTTAAACTTGATTAGGGTTTGGATTAGGGTTAAACCTTCTAGTTGATTCTAGAAGCTTTTCTTTTTGTCATGATAAAGATATTTGCAAGTGACTCATGCTTTAACCAAACCCAAACCCTAACCCTAGTTAATTCTCTACAAGAGTTAGCTTGACCATGGTTGCATTATCTATCATATTATTTCATTTCCTATTCATCACAAAAGAATAATCATCATTGTTCATCTTCTTCCTTCAATTCTTTCATGGAAAAACCTTTCTTGATTTTTCCAAGTGATGAATAATTGTGAGAAAAATATAAATAAAGAGAGCAAAAATCCTACTTCATCATCCTCATCTTCCCTTGCCGTTTAGATGAGGGTGTTCACATCATTTCATGAGTGTTAGCTTGTGTTAAAGAAACTTCAAGGTAGATCATCTTAGTATCGAAGATCGGAAGCAAAGGTTGCGTCTTTTTCTTCGTGGAACCTCTCGAGAGTCCGGATCCCGATGATCGCAGCGAAGGGACCACAACACGGAGCATATGAAGTGAAGGACCGGATCTACAAAGGTTGTAATCCCTCTCACTTAGTGTTAAATTGTTTAGCATGCTTGTTTTCGCCTAATCTCTAGTTTAAAGTTCCGTATTCGGGTTGTTCGGCACGGCTAAATTTTTAATCGGGCATGGTTGATGCCTCGTAGACCCTTGTGCGCGTGCCTAGCAACCCTACAGTGGTATCAGAGCCAAGCTAGAGCTTTAGACGAAGCGTAGACGGAATTTGAAGTCCGATCGAATCAAAACCCGAACCCAAAATAGCTCTCTGGATTTTTTCTAAGAACGTGGATTTTTCCAAATTAAAAATTCGTAAAAAATTCAGCAGGAAATTATAAGAATTACGGCGCAAAAAGTTTTTCATGAACAGTGCAAAGCGCGGCGGAACCGCGGCAGAAGCATGCCTTCTGCGACGGTTCCGCGGCGCAATGGTGACGTCATCAACTACTGTTTGCACAGTAACTTCTATTTAATTATTCTGGATTTTCTGGGAATTTTTAATATTTATTCAAGAGTTGAATTTTCTGGGGTTGTTTTGGGGATTCGATGATTCGATCGGATTATTAGATTTTGTCTATGTGACTTTCCGGATAAATTTTAGAAACTGTTAAAAAGTTCGAACGGATATCAATAACTCACTTTTTCCCCTGTCGGAAAATTTTTCAAAAGTTGGATTTTTCCTCGTGTTTAAGAATGTTCTAAGTCGTGCAAGTAACTCGATGGACCCTCTAGAAGACAACAAACCTTAACTCGATTATGTGATCGTCTTGAACTGCCCTTTGAACCTTAGGGTTTGGGGCAGTACGGCGTGCCACATGTGAGGCGTTGGCTTGACCCTTCTACGGCTGGACCATTGGTACTGTGGCATGTGATGGATGTTTTTAAACTGATTTCAAGTGTTGAGATATATTGGGAAATCTTGGGTGCTTGATGATTCGATCGGAAAGTTTAACTTTTTCTATTTATCTGGAATGTGATACAATAATTGGAATCCACAGGTAGTTATGAGATAACTGATTTGAATATTATAAACATAGTAGTTTAGTCTTAAATGATCGGTTGCCACGGAATTTTGATGTGATCAAAAGTCCGTCACAATCACGTAGTGTACGCGGATACTCGCCGGGTAAACTTAATAGACAGCTACACTCCATAGCCCCGACCAAGTGACTGTAGGAGAACCCCGTCGCCGAAAGCATCCGTTCGGGTGCTCCCGGTAGCGGTGTTCCGCCTTGGTGCACTTCGTCGACGGTATCGGGGGTGCGGCCGTCTACTAAAGTTTGCGACGAGCATTCGATCAGGACGCCGGGAATCTTGTTGAATTGCCCGACTTGATATTGAAAAGAGTTTTCGATAATGAGACTAAAATGCGGGGTTTATAATTGTTAGGCATGCGATGTCTAAGGAATTCATTTGGTTAGGCATGCGATGTCTAAAGAGGTTGCGGATTCCAACTGTTGTAGTTTTACACTTTCTTTTCTGTGACCGTAAGCGTAGTATGTAGTGTATCGCCGGCTTCGTTGCTATACATCAACGACAATCGGGATACGCATACTTGCTTACGTTGATGATATGAGATATTATGTGTTGCTGTGATATGCTGTATTGGATCGTCGCATTTGAATAGCCGGGGGTTTTATGTGAGATGAGAGTTTTTCTTTTTCATTCATGTAAAATTCATTTGTATGTAATATTCTTTTATTGGGGCACTTCCAGGTAGCGGAAGATGTCACCGTTGTATATTATTTACTTTTCCGCATTAGGTAGACCCAAGGCGGGGAGCACAAGTAACCGGGTTCTAGGGTCTAGTGGGAGACCATCTCGAGGAGTCGAGACCGGGTCTCCTAACCCTAGAATTGGCAGTGTTACTTGCCGCTCTCGTAGGGGTCTAGGGATGTGGGTTTGGCTATTCATCGCGACCGTGGAATCCGTGTTTTATACAGGCTCGTATTGAAAACACGGACGTCCTAGTATATCCAATACTTCATATATGTTCTTCTGCTGCAATGTTCTGTGATGAGATCATATTACTGCCTGAGACGAATGATTATATTATATATATATGAGATATATGTTATATTGCAGATTTCGTTTCAAAAGAGATGCTTGTGAAGCATAATAAAATGGGACTTCATTAATGAGATTAATGAAATAAAAGAAACCTAAGATGTTGTAGAAACTTGTTTAAAAACTGGTAGCTCTAGTTCTTGCTATGCATAGCGGTGTTCCTTGTAGAACATCCAGCACCTTATTCGATAAGGAAAGGACCGAGATCCCTTCACCGGGAGTGACTCCTTTAGCAATAACTGGCAGATGCTACAAACTCGGTTTGTCTTTTGATTGCTTCTATAGTTCTTGCTTTGCACAGCGGTATATATGATATATCCTGTGTAAGTCTACGTTAGCGCCCCGGCAGTCTACAGACGCCAAATGCGGAACAAAAACTTTTAAACTGGCGCTATCGTATACTTTAACTCGGATCTGCCATTATTGCTAAACTAACAAACTGTAAAGAGTGTAGAAAGGTTATACCGAACGATCCGAGTCCTTCGTTCTTTAACCATCATCCCACGCTCCGTTGCGGCTGCTCCGATCTCGTCAATCTCCGATCTCCTCGTCGAGGTGGCACCACATGATCGGTTCTTTAAACGGGCTCCCGCCTCTGACTCGAGGCAACTCGATCGTCAAGTTTGCTAAAAGAGACGACCAAGAATGATGTAGAGAATGAGTAGATGACTTTGTCTCACTTCGTCCAAATCCGTGGACGATCGGTGAATGAAGTTGCCGTGGAATTGGGTGATGGAATGAAATGAACTGTGAAATTCCATACACCCGAATTACTATCATAATCTTTTCTAGTGAAAAACAACAACCATATGAGAGAGAGGAGGGGGCCGGCCTCTTATAGTGAAGAGGGAGGTGACCGTAGGAGAGGGGGGTGACCATATGATAAATATCATATGTGAACACTTACAAATATCTAGCATAAAGATCTTAACCAAAACAAGAAATGGTTGAATACAAAGCATGTGTCATAAAGCTTAGTCACAAATTCTAGAACCTTCTAGAAGCACGACTCACTCTCATCCAAGAAAAGATAAATCCGCCTTTAACCAAATGTTAAAAGACGGCTGATAGAAAACTGGAAACTGGCAACTTCCAAAAGTGATCCTGAAACGAATTTCAGGATAACCCCGAAACTGTATAAATATACCCGCATTTATATTACGACCGAATATAAATGCAACTGAGACAAAGATATTATACCTACTCAATATAATACTCGGATCCGGCTTAAACTAAAGCCGACCAGTATCATCTGCCCGAAAAATAACACGTGCGTAAACGCACGTGCATTTTCCGAACCCTGCCATAAAACCATACGGCCTCTACAACGTTTCGCCCGAACTTGGGAAACTGTCTGTGGGGGACTCTAATGACTCGTCAGCACCCTGGCAGTGGGTTTAACCACAAACCGTCAGCGGCACTAGCAATGCGTAACGGCTGCCCATGGACTGACCTCAAGGGATGCCGATGAGCGCACTCATCCGGAAAACCCTACTGAGCCTAACAGTGACAATGTATATACAGTCCGGTCCGTTCGTCAATGAGTATCGCATATCTGTCTAGGGGGCTAGTAACGTCAGACCCCCAATAGCAGTATAAGTCGTGTCGGAGTGAAACCCAATACACCCTGAGATACTACTGGAGTACCTACCAGTAAATCTCCTACCATGGCCATGGATTTGTGTAATGGCTCTCCTAGACACAGCACGACCTCGCCCCCAATACCGGGAGAGACGAATCCCCTGCCGATCCGCTCACGTGCCTCCATATGGCTCGGGACTGTACCCAAAAACTACCTGTTTGCACGACTCCTTTGAGCCGTGGTAGGGTAGAAATCAAAGCACAGTGGGAACTCACACGAGACAAATGACGACCTCAGGTCGATGAACTAACCTGTACACATGTCACCAGGGAACTGCTATCTGACGATAGGTATAGTACTAACTAGCAGATTCCCGGCGAGTCCTGTCCGGTGTACTCATAACCCAATGAGCACCTGTATACATCTTAGGTGATCCAACTGACACCAGTGGCTTGTGAGACCGGCCACCGCCCCTCGTCGGGGTCTCGACTGTACACACTAGTCTACTCCGGAGTATCGATGCCCTGTCTCGAAACTCCCACGACTAGGGACCACAATTAAGGATATGCATATAAACTACCCAACTCTCACGTATATGATCGCCATCATACTGTTGGTAGTAAAGCAAGATCCTAAGGGCTCTATCAAAGTGTAACATGCAATCAGTCACCTGAACATGTACACGACTGATAAAGGCAAACCAGATAGCATACTATCATCTCGAGTAAGACTGTGCTACCGGGATAGGTCCTCCGCAATCATTGCAATCACGTACCTGCGATCCAATAATTGACTATGAGGGCACTATCTCCAACAATCTCCCACTTGCACTCAAGGCTAATATTGCGATGTCGACTACTCACAGCCCGTGTGAAACCGAACATCCAACTCCTCTACTAATCAGTTTCACAAAGCCCGTTTGTAAAACTATTGTGTTCGAGAAATAGCCTCAGTGAGTGGATCCGCCTAGAAGTATCTTTCTATATCTCTCTTAATCTCAAGTTCGCGGAGAAAACCATCTCCCGAATTGAGTAATACCGGTCTTAGAACATGTCTGGATATCTGATGGGACCTTGGTTCATAAATGAACTCCATACCCAAACTTCTTAGATTGAATCGATCACTGAACCTAATCAGTATCGGGCACCTTGCTTCCCACAGTATCCTCTTGGACCACCTGTCCATAATACTGTCCCTCTTCGTCAGAGGGAAAAACTAAAACTCTGACAATCACTCTGTCATCCATGTCACCTTTGAAGCCTGGAATGATAATCGTCTCCCAAAGGAGGCTGCCGTCATCAAATCCGTAGAACATGTACTTATGTTCTAAAACTGCTTCCTTATGTTTCTCCAGGATTGAATTAATACAAACTTATTGCATCTAGTGCAAAACCAACATTTGGTGTGGTACTTGACATCTCATGATTGACTCAATTGCCTAAGCAAGTGATCTGCCAATCATGCACATCCCTCTCCTCTTTAGTCTGTAAGACACCTTTAGAGAGGGTGACTCCATCACCTGCAGGTACACCACCATGCTAGGAGTCAACTATTCCAAAAACCATTAGAATATCTGTCAAAGTACCCACATTGGGAAACTACCCAAATCCAGATCTAAAACCATAGATCTAGAAACCAGAATGTCAAATATTATATCCATATCCTGTCTGGAGAAACAACTGTGTGACGACCACAGTACAACCGATCGTAGTATAGGAATTTTATTTCCTACTCTGTGTATGTCATCCAGATACCATGACATCATACCCTACTACCTTCTTAACAGATCCATCCCCTATTCTGATTGAAGTCAAAACCATGACTGTCACATCAAAATTAGATGATCTATCTCCGCTATAACTGCTCAAGTCTATAAATAGATATAAGCATCTTGCCCACTGTACTTCCGCTGCTCCCACTGACTACGACAACCCTCCTACCGGGTCTCATATCCTGGAACAACAGTAGTGTCAAGTCTTGGTAGATAAGAACCTCCCTGTCACCGTCTCTGAGGCTACCGAAGTACCTCTCGGGCGTCTGAGGTTACCTACCATACCTGCGGAGTGGCTATTGGAATGTCAAACTTGATTGAATGTATAGGTCCTATTAAATTTTTCGTAATCGTTCGCGGTTCTGGAATCACTTCCAGTTCTACCATACTCCCACTACTGTTTTCTGAAAAAGATCCATTTTTACTAAAACTGTGGCGAGTCAAGAACAATATCACTATTGATCTTCGAAATGGTAGAATATCAACCCTCGTCATAGCCAGGGTCAACCCACAAACAGCCACTACAGAAACGTGCCCTGAGTTATCCAGTGTCTGGTTTTAATCATAAGCTGGACAATTCCCCGTACCTTAATTTCTTTTAAGGTACGAGCCATTCTATATCCAATATAGAAACTTTGGCACTAATTTAATTGGAACCAAATTCAAATCATGCTACTGTCTCCAGTGCATATCAACTTAATGGAAAGAGGCTAATCAGCATTACTCAACTTAGGAATCCATCCACTTATGAGTAACCTGAAAGAGAAACACGTTTCTCAAAACCATCACTATCATCTGAATACCAATCACAAGAATCTACATCTTCGATTTCTTTGAAGAATCCCGATACTTGTGATACCTGGTTCTCTACTTTATTCTTATACCCACAACTTCTCAAAACTTAGACCTTGTATTTCTACGAAACACTCGTCTAAATACTAGAGAAGTTATAAGTAAATAGAACATAGTACGAGGACCTACCCCTTTGTCCTGAAGGACACTGGACAACATACAATACTCTGTATAAGTCCGCTGAGTTAAACAACTCATAACTTGTGCGTTGTCGGTGGAAAACTGTACCCTGGCGATTTCCTCAACTTATCACCAATTACAACGAATTCCGATATAATGAGGATGATCACCTAATTCCCAATATCTTACTCCCAATCATCATCTATAAAACCATACAGATATAAAAATGAAACCTGGTAAATACATACCCTTGGAGTAAGTGTCTAATCGGGAAAACAGTTTTTCCTTTAACAATGCACTGAAACATGGAAATGTTTCGTAGGGGTATCCTGGTATTCATAGCAATGCCTCTTCCATAATCCAATTCATGACTTCAACCGTATATTTTATTGCCATCTCTCCAAATCACTTTATTTGTCTTTAGTCGTTACCTTCTGTACACCATCGTTATGCTAAATGGTTTTCTTCCTTCCCTACCGTTCGGCACCAGCCTAAGGTTTGGAAGAAGACTATCCAGTAAGCATAATAGGTGTACCCTCCTAAACCAAGGAGTACTCGCATCTTGAGAGAAGGTGACGATAAAAGACAACTGAATAATATCTTATTCCTTTTAAAGGTGAAATAGGAGCGGCGATGAAGTACGCGGTTTTGGTCGTGAATGATATCAGTCGCAATTTACTTTGCCCTCTTTCTAATCCCTTTATTTTGTCTTTACATATTACCTTCTGCACACCCTTCTTAGGCTAATTGGTTTTCTTCATTCCCTACCTTTTGGCACCAGCCTATGGTTTGGAATAAGACTATCCAATAGGCGTAATAGGTGTACTCTCCTAAACCAAGGAGCTCTCGCAACCTGAGAGAAGGTGATAATAAAAGACAACTGAATAAACCAATTCTATTTCTCCTGAACCTGGATCTATCCTCGAAGAAGTCCCTTCGAGTTCGTATATAACCATACGATGGATCTATCCAATGGAAGTGGATATCCGTAGTAATACGGGTGTTCTGAGAAATGCAAAGGGTAAAAGAAGGAGTGGCAATGACTTATGCAACTCAGACAATCCAAAAGCCAGTATTTTAAGAAGGTTCGGTCAACCTGGTCACTGAGTCATAGTCTAGGGTCGGTCAAAGGTCGCTGCCAAAGAGAGAGAGAGAAAAGAAACACTCAGCGTGCACTCTAACCTAGATCAGAATGGTCATCATTTTATCTAATCCGGAAACCTCCCACTGTCCTGTCAAATTCTCCTCCAAACCTAAAGAAGAATCAATCGGGATCACCCGAAGAGTAAACCAACTCATCAGTGGTAATCAGGATCCAACTCTCATCGCATGATAACGTGATGGAATGCATCCACGTTACTCATACTCCAGAAGGTATGCGCATACTCGGCAAGTTTCATTTTCTTTAGAAACTCCTGATATTATTTTTGCCCCATGCTCTTATAACCTTGGCGTTAGGTCAAAATGTCATAAGTCACATGCCAAGTTCTACCCATCACTATCTTGTTAATTTGAACCCACCCGCACATGCCCTTGGCGTTAGGTCAAAATGGCAGAACGGCTGTCCCAAACTAACTCATCTATCTATGCAACAATTGAATACCCAGCAGCTACCAAACACTATGCCTTGGCGTTAGGTCAAAATACATAGCTTGAATACTACTAAATACCCAAAAGAAGTGACGGAGGGCTACGGCTGGTTTTTGGCGAAAAACCTTTAGCGTAGTGAACTTGATATCGCGGAAGGAACCTGATAGCTTTTTAAAATATAGTAGCGAAAACCTTTTGCTAAAGAGGTCACTCCCGGTAAAGGGATCTCGGCTCTTTCCTCGTGGAATGAGGTGCAGGATATTCCACTGAATACCGCTATGCAAAGCAACTTGTAATCGACTATAGTGAAGTTATTACTCTGACGCAAAATTCTGTCCAAGGGGTCAGTCCCGGTGAAGGGATATCGGCCCTTGCCCCGTCGAATGAGGTGCAGGATATTCCACTGAATACCGCTATACATAACAAAAGGAAACATCTTTGCAATAACACTTTTTAAATTGTTCCAACAACTGTATACAGGTTTGTTTTAACTTTGCGTTGATCAGAATCAACGCAGTCCCATCAATAATCACATCAGAAAAGAACGAAAATAAAATGTACGTATATGCCATCCGCATTCGTCACTGGGTCCCGTCATTACCCGTTAGGTTACTTAACTAACGACAGAGCGGGGACTGGACTAGCGCGGGTGTAAAACATATACAACATCTAATAGTATATAAACCAATATACAATAATCGCTCCAGGCGTGATAGTATGCAACATTACAGAAAAGTAATAAGCATCACAGAACAATACAGATATCTGGGATCCCCGAGTTTCACAGAGCCGCTGCTGAAACTCGACATTCCCCTGTCGTGTGGATAGCCTGTGCAATGAAACCTAGACCCCTACGGGTGCGGCAAGTTACCCGCCAAAACCTGAAGCGAGGTAGTCCCCACAGCATAGTGAATGGAACACCCGGCAATTCATGGAATCCGGTAAATTGAGCACCCCTCCTTGGGTCAACCTGTACCCCCTACGAGTGCGGCGAATAGTCTGCCAATTCTGAAGTGGGACCCCTCTGCCTCTCAAAGCCATGAGATGCGGACCCGTTGCCCTCCCGAACCCGGCTATCCGTGCACTCCGTCTCGGGGCAAAACCTAGTACAGTATTGAAAAATAGTACAAAAGGTACATCGACCGCAACCTGGTCGTGCCCCAAAAGAATATTATACAACAGGCAGTGACGGCTGTCCACAAGTTGGACGCTCGCCCCGCAATATCAAATGTACAAATAAACACAAACTGTACTACCATTGCACACTGCTATCCACCACGACAAATCCGCAACATCACAGCACAACACAGAACATCAACGCGAATGTCACGTTCGCAAACCCGTCTAAAAGAACTATAGCAATCAGACGCGGTTTACCGATCAAATGACATTCCCGGTCGGAGATATAATGTAAGCACTGTAAACTAACGTGTTTAAATTACGATCGACCAAAGACCAAATATCAAAAAGTGGGCCCCACTGCTTACTGGTGAACAGTAACAAAACCTGGGCCAAAATTATATATATACCAAAAACCCCAAAATCCAACACTGAACACACTGACCAAAATTGGGAGCACGTGCTCCTCACATGGCCGCGGAAGCGCGGCCAAACCATGGGTTTGGCCGCCCTTCCGCGGCGTCTTGGAGGAGTCACGACTCCAAATTTCGTCGTGGTTCTTAAATATGCCTGCACGGATTTTTAAGACATCAAGAATTCAATTTTGAAACCGTTTAAAATCAACAGAAACTGTCGGCATAGGATTTTGTAGTTTTTGATTTCCGGTCGGATCGATGTTTTAAACGCGTTAGCACAAGTTAGTATAGCAAAATGGTGAGGCTCTGATACCACTGTAAGTCTACGTTAGCGCCCCGGCAGTCTACAGACGCCAAATGCGGAACAAAAACTTTTAAACTGGCGCTATCGTATACTTTAACCCGGATCTGCCATTATTGCTAAACTAACAAACTGTAAAGAGTGTAGAAAGGTTATACCGAACGATCCGAGTCCTTCGTTCTTTAACCATCATCCCACGCTCCGTTGCGGCTGCTCCGATCTCGTCAATCTCCGATCTCCTCGTCGAGGTGGCACCACATGATCGGTTCTTTAAACGGGCTCCCGCCTCTGACTCGAGGCAACTCGATCGTCAAGTTTGCTAAAAGAGACGACCAAGAATGATGTAGAGAATGAGTAGATGACTTTGTCTCACTTCGTCCAAATCCGTGGACGATCGGTGAATGAAGTTGCCGTGGAATTGGGTGATGGAATGAAATGAACTGTGAAATTCCATACACCCGAATTACTATCATAATCTTTTCTAGTGAAAAACAACAACCATATGAGAGAGAGGAGGGGGCCGGCCTCTTATAGTGAAGAGGGAGGTGACCGTAGGAGAGGGGGGTGACCATATGATAAATATCATATGTGAACACTTACAAATATCTAGCATAAAGATCTTAACCAAAACAAGAAATGGTTGAATACAAAGCATGTGTCATAAAGCTTAGTCACAAATTCTAGAACCTTCTAGAAGCACGACTCACTCTCATCCAAGAAAAGATAAATCCGCCTTTAACCAAATGTTAAAAGACGGCTGATAGAAAACTGGAAACTGGCAACTTCCAAAAGTGATCCTGAAACGAATTTCAGGATAACCCCGAAACTGTATAAATATACCCGCATTTATATTACGATCGAATATAAATGCAACTGAGACAAAGATATTATACCTACTCAATATAATACTCGGATCCGGCTTAAACTAAAGCCGACCAGTATCATCTGCCCGAAAAATAACACGTGCGTAAACGCACGTACATTTTCCGAACCCTGCCATAAAACCATACGGCCTCTACAACGTTTCGCCCGAACTTGGGAAACTGTCTGTGGGGGACTCTAATGACTCGTCAGCACCCTGGCAGTGGGTTTAACCACAAACCGTCAGCGGCACTAGCAATGCGTAACGGCTGCCCATGGACTGACCTCAAGGGATGCCGATGAGCGCACTCATCCGGAAAACCCTACTGAGCCTAACAGTGACAATGTATATACAGTCCGGTCCGTTCGTTAATGAGTATCGCATATCTGTCTAGGGGGCTAGTAACGTCAGACCCCCAATAGCAGTATAAGTCGTGTCGGAGTGAAACCCAATACACCCTGAGATACTACTGGAGTACCTACCAGTAAATCTCCTACCATGGCCATGGATTTGTGTAATGGCTCTCCTAGACACAGCACGACCTCGCCCCCAATACCGGGAGAGATGAATCCCCTGCCGATCCGCTCACGTGCCTCCATATGGCTCGGGACTGTACCCAAAAACTACCTGTTTGCACGACTCCTTTGAGCCGTGGTAGGGTAGAAATCAAAGCACAGTGGGAACTCACACGAGACAAATGACGACCTCAGGTCGATGAACTAACCTGTACACATGTCACCAGGGAACTGCTATCTGACGATAGGTATAGTACTAACTAGCAGATTCCCGGCGAGTCCTGTCCGGTGTACTCATAACCCAATGAGCACCTGTATACATCTTAGGTGATCCAACTGACACCAGTGGCTTGTGAGACCGGCCACCGCCCCTCGTCGGGGTCTCGACTGTACACACTAGTCTACTCCGGAGTATCGATGCCCTGTCTCGAAACTCCCACGACTAGGGACCACAATTAAGGATATGCATATAAACTACCCAACTCTCACGTATATGATCGCCATCATATTGTTGGTAGTAAAGCAAGATCCTAAGGGCTCTATCAAAGTGTAACATGCAATCAGTCACCTGAACATGTACACGACTGATAAAGGCAAACCAGATAGCATACTATCATCTCGAGTAAGACTGTGCTACCGGGATAGGTCCTCCGCAATCATTGCAATCACGTACCTGCGATCCAATAATTGACTATGAGGGCACTATCTCCAACAATCTCCCACTTGCACTCAAGGCTAATATTGCGATGTCGACTACTCACAGCCCGTGTGAAACCGAACATCCAACTCCTCTACTAATCAGTTTCACAAAGCCCGTTTGTAAAACTATTGTGTTCGAGAAATAGCCTCAGTGAGTGGATCCGCCTAGAAGTATCTTTCTATATCTCTCTTAATCTCAAGTTCGCGGAGAAAACCATCTCCCGAATTGAGTAATACCGGTCTTAGAACATGTCTGGATATCTGATGGGACCTTGGTTCATAAATGAACTCCATACCCAAACTTCTTAGATTGAATCGATCACTGAACCTAATCAGTATCGGGCACCTTGCTTCCCACAGTATCCTCTTGGACCACCTGTCCATAATACTGTCCCTCTTCGTCAGAGGGAAAAACTAAAACTCTGACAATCACTCTGTCATCCATGTCACCTTTGAAGCCTGGAATGATAATCGTCTCCCAAAGGAGGCTGCCGTCATCAAGATAATATCCCGCCTTAATCAAGATAATAAAACGGATATATTGACCGAACCCGCTTGTTATACTGAGCTGGGGAACGTTGGTCCCGCTCCCACTTATAATTGTTATAAGACAGAGTAGGAAATTGGGGAATTCCAGATTTCCCGTGCCGCCCAAACGAAGAAAGTGCATGCTGATGCATCATCTTCGGGTGTGTTCATTTCACAGAACTGTTTCTCAATATCCTTTACGTCCTGGGTATGAGATACCGGATCAGGATTCCGTATATGTAATCTGTTACATGGGCTACAGAAAGGTAGAGAACTGAGAACGGGTGATAAGTTTCATGAGACAGAAAACGGTGCAAGTGTTGCAGCCAAGTCTGTTGGTCACTATCACCCTGTATTACCTGAATACATTGATTCTGAACAAATGTTATTAGATACCGAACCTGAGATACAAAATCATATCAGTCTCTTTATTAGTAAAGAAAGGATATAATTTTGTATTGTTGGATAATGTTTTGAACATTTTCTATATCAAGAGTTGATCGGTTCAGGCACGTTATCTAAAAGCATTGACGTTCTAAATCAAACTACAGTTCTTAGTATACGAACACACACAAGAGGAAGAGTTCAGAAATGAATGAATCCTTCTTGAGGCTTTGTAGACTAGGTCATATCAATGCGACCCGACTGGCTGAAGTTACATATAGATGCATATTTAAATTAGTTTGAATTTACATCCTGTGAAACTTGCCTGTCATGTCACAAAGATAAGATGACCATAGCTCTGTTTATTGGAAACAGAGAAAGAGTTAGTGAACTCTTGGGATTGATACATGCTGATGTATGAAAGTCCCCTGTCTACACATGTCAAGATCGGTTCTTTGTACTTCATTACATTCTCTGATGATCTCTCAAGATTCAGACATATGTTCCTGCTGAAACACAAGTCCGAACCTTTTGAGATATTCACAGAATATAAATTAGAAGTAGAGAACCAAAATATGGGTATAAGTATTATGTCCTTTGATGAGATCAAGGAGGAGAATACTTGAGCACGGAATTCCTGGACTATTCTAAAGGAGAATGAGATTCTCTCTCAGCATTACTCCTTCGTATACACCATAGCACGATGGTATATCGGGGTGGAGCAATAGCACCCTATTTGATATGGTGTGCTCTATGATGAGTACTACTGAGTTGCCTATTTCCTTTTGGGAGTTATGCACTTGAGAAGATGCATACCTATTGAATAGGGTTCAAATCAAATCAGTTGCCTACCACTTCATATGTGATATGGAAAGGGAAGAGCCCATATCTTAAGTTTGTTAAGATTTGGGGTTGTCCGGCCTATGTCTAAAAGCAAAATCCGGACAAACTCGAGGCAAGGTCTGTTATGTAGAACTGGAAAGGTTCCAGCTATACAAACTGCAGCTGATGATTTGGTAGAACCAAAGGATTCAATAGTTTCCAACGTACCTCAGCCTCTCCGCCGATCTAGTAGGGTTCCTCACCCACCTGAGAGATACTTTAGTTTCTCTATGACAGTGGGAGTGAGGATTGCATCATGAGATGATGACCCAACTAGTTTCGAGCTGGCCATCAGGAGTGGGACTCTGTAAGAATGGCTGGATGCTTATCGATCTGAGATGGAATCCTCATACACCAACAAAGTATGGACTTTGGTTGCTTTATCTGAAGGGTTAAATCCCCATCAGGAGCAAGTATATCTTGAGAAGATTACTTGGTGTACATGGAAAAGTTGAGACTTTCAAAGCTAGACTTGTTAAAGGTTTGCATCATAGACCAGGTATGGATTATGTTGAAACCTTTTCTAAGGACCTATGCTTAAGTCCATCCAGATCCTACTTGCCACGGCTACATACCATGACTACGATATCTGGTGGTTGGGTGTCATGACTGCTTTTCTAAGTAATGTTTTAGAAAAGAGCGTCTATAAGTACACAGCCAGAGGGCTTCGTAGACAGTGGGAGCAGCGGAAACGTGTGCAAGATGTTTTATATGATAAAACAGGCATCGCGGAGTTGGAACATCTGTTTTGATGTGGTAGTCAAAGAGTTTGACTTCATCAAAATGGTAGATGAACCTTGTATATACAAAAAGGTAGTAGAGAGTATGGTGGTGATCCTCGTAGAGTACGTGGATGACATACTCTTGATAGGGAAGGAGTTTCCTATGCTACGCTCGGTTAATCTCCGCTTATCACAAGGATTCTCCATATAGGATCAAAGTGATACCTCCTATATCCTGGGTTCTTGGATCTATGAGATAGATCTAATTAGATGTTAGGATACTCACTAGTTGTAGTGAGATGGTATCAATCGATCCTGGGGAGAATCACTGGAAAGGTTCCAGAGTGATAAGGACGACTGAATGTCAGTCGCAGGCTTGTCTTTACCCTCAGTGGAGGGATGGTATGTTGGAAGAGTTCCAAGCTAGATACCGTGACATACTAGACGATTAAAGATAAGATACATCATTACCAAGGATGCTACCAAAGAGGCAGTCTGGATATATATAAGTTCATAAGATGAACTTCGTTCCTGCCATTGTGTGACAATGGAGTTGTGGCTTTAGCCAAGGAACTACCGTCCCATCAGAAATCCAGATATAATTCTTAGGCAGTATCACCTGATCATGGAGATGGTTGATCTTCAGGGAGATCGAGGTTAGGAGAGTAGACACAGAGGACAACAACGCGAATCCACTCACAAAGGCCTTTTTCCCAGTAGAGACTTTTATGGGATGGTTGAGTATGAGATACTTCAACCACAGCTAATTGTTGGGTATGCGATACCATAACAGATGGCCCTAGTGCAAGTGGGAGATTGTTAGTTATATGTATGCCCTAGAGGCCATTACTGTACATGCGATGTATATTGTAGTGGATGCTAGGACATATATAGGGAGGACTTTCTTGCTCGACATGATAGTATGCTATCTGGTTGTACTTTATCTTAACATGTACTCTAATTGTCTCTATGTTACATGTTGATAAAGCCCTTAGGATATGTACTCGACTACTGGGACTGTGATGAGATCATACTAGTGGGGCCACGGTAGTTGACGAGTACATCCTATAACTGTTCCTAGTCGAGGGTGTATCGAGACAGGGCATCGATACACCAGAGTAGACTAGCGTATACGCATCTTGACCCATATGATGGGCGATGGATGATCCCATATCCATCGGTGTTTGACATCAAGGATGGTGTACGGGTGCTCAGTAGAGACTGGGTACACTGGACGGACTCGCCGAGAACTCCCAGACGGTATTATACCATACGTCAGATGGCAGTTCTCCGGTGACACTGGTACAGAGTAGTCTGTTGACCCGAGATCGTCATAGAGTCTTGTGTGGTTCCCACTGTGCTTTGATTTCCATCATACCACGTCCAAGAGGGCGTGCAAAAAGGTGGCTTTTGGGTACAGTCCCGAATCACATGGAGGTAATGAGCGATAGGAGGGGATTCGTCTCTCCCGGTATAGAGAGTTGATGTTGTGCTGTGTTCGATTGGCTATAACCGGAAATCCCTGGCCAGGGTTGCTGAGATTTACTGGTAAGTGTTATCAGTAGTTTCTCAAACTGTTATAGACCTCATATCGACACGACTTATCGAGCTACTGGGGTCTGACGTTTACCACCCCTAGGCGAGATATGTGACATATCAGACGACGAGACCGGACTGTACGGGAGTGTTACTGTTTGGATTCACCGGAGAAGTTACAGGCTTGCTTGTTGATCTTCTGAGCGCTCAATACCTGGGTAGCTGTTACGTTTAGCTGACCGCTTGCAGCTTGTGGGTATTTGATATGATCATCACCTACTGCCGGCGTATTGACGATTCTTTAGAGTCCTCCACAGAGGTTTCTTGACTCAGGCAAAACGAAGTAGGAGCACATATGTGATATGTGCGGGACCGAGGATAATGCGATATGTGATACCGTATTATATTCTTGCGATATTTGATATCAGCCGGGTCATCGGATCAAGTGTTGATTCGATGAATCGGTACGGATAAATATTAGTCGGTTATATGCGATATAGCCGGATTGTCGGATCAAGTGTTGATTCGATAATTTAATGTATAATAATATATATGATATATCAAATTGCATTAACTAATATTTGCTCACTAAAAGATTCTTTTTCTCACTCGGGTAATACATTAATATATATGCGATATATGTTAATTGTATTATTTTATTTTGTTACGATAAATATTATATATGTGATATATAATATTGTAACATGATATGATAACTAATGCAACTTGTTTAGTGGAGTTTAAACTTGATTAGGGTTTGGATTAGGGTTAAACCTTCTAGTTGATTCTAGAAGCTTTTCTTTTTGTCATGATAAAGATATTTGCAAGTGACTCATGCTTTAACCAAACCCAAACCCTAACCCTAGTTAATTCTCTACAAGAGTTAGCTTGACCATGGTTGCATTATCTATCATATTATTTCATTTCTTATTCATCACAAAAGAATAATCATCATTGTTCATCTTCTTCCTTCAATTCTTTCATGGAAAAACCTTTCTTGATTTTTCCAAGTGATGAATAATTGTGAGAAAAATATAAATAAAGAGAGCAAAAATCCTACTTCATCATCCTCATCTTCCCTTGCCATTTAGATGAGGGTGTTCACATCATTTCATGAGTGTTAGCTTGTGTTAAAGAAACTTCAAGGTAGATCATCTTAGTATCGAAGATCGGAAGCAAAGGTTGCGTCTTTTTCTTCGTGGAACCTCTCGAGAGTCCGGATCCCGATGATCGCAGCGAAGGGACCACAACACGGAGCATATGAAGTGAAGGACCGGATCTACAAAGGTTGTAATCCCTCTCACTTAGTGTTAAATTGTTTAGCATGCTTGTTTTCGCCTAATCTCTAGTTTAAAGTTCCGTATTCGGGTTGTTCGGCACGGCTAAATTTTTAATCGGGCATGGTTGATGCCTCGTAGACCCTTGTGCGCGTGCCTAGCAACCCTACAGTAATCAGTTTCACAAAGCCCGTTTGTGAAACTATTGCGTTCGAGGAATAGCCTCAGTGAGTGGATCCGCCCTGATGTTTCTTTCTATGTCTCTCTTTATCTCAAGTTCGCGGAGAAAGCCATCTCCCGAAATGAGCAATACCTGTCTTAGAATATGTTTGGATATCTGATGGGACCTAGTTCATAAATGAACTCCAAATCCAAACTTCTTAGACTGTATCGTCAACTGAACTCAATCAGTATCCTGTGTCATGCCTCCCTCAGTGTCCGCTTGGATAACCTGTCCAAACCACTGCCCCTCGTCAGAGGGAAAATTATAACTCTGACAGTCACTCTATCATCCAGGTCACCTTGGAAGCCTGGAATGATAACCGTCTCCTAAAAGAGGCTGTTGTTATCATATCCCTAGAACATTCACTTATGTTCTAAAATTTCTTCCAAACGTTTCTCCAGGATTGGATTAATATCAACTTATTGCATTTAGTGCAAAAACAACATCTGGTGTGGTACTTGACATCTCGTGATTGACTCAATTGCCTAAGCAAGTGATCTGCCAATCATGCACATCCCTCTCCCCTTTAGTCTGTAAAACACCTTTAGAGAGGGTGACTCCATCACCTGCAGGTATACTACCGTGTCAGGAGTCGTCTCTTGTAAAACACATGTAGAATGCTGTCTAAGTACCCAGATTGGGAAACTACCCAAATCTAGATCTAGAAACCAGAATATCTGATATAATACCCAAATCCTATGTGGAGAAAACTACTTTGTGACAACCAAAGTATAACCGATCGTAGTATAGGAATTTAACTTCCTACTCTGTGTATGTCATCCAAATACCAGGACATTACACCCTACTACCTTCTTAACAGATCCATCCCCTATTCTGATGAAGTCAAACCTATGACTGTCACATCAGAAATAGATGATCTATCTCCGCTATATCTGCTTTAGTCCATAAATAAACATAAGCTACTTGTCCACTATGCTTCCGCTGCTCCCACTGACTATGACAACCCTCTGGCAGAGTCATATACATGTACACTTCTAAAGCTAGTTTAGAACGACGCTATACTCATCCTCCTGCCGGGTCTCACAGTCTGGAACAACAACAATGGCAAGTCTGGGTAAACAAGAACCTCCCTGTCACCGTCCTTGAGGCTACCGGAGTACCTCTCGGGTGCCTGAGGTTACCCACCATATCTGCGGAGTGGCCAATGGAATGTCAAACCAGATTGAATCTTTAGGTTCTTATCAAATTTTCAGTAATCGTTTGCGGTTCCGGAATCATTTCCAGTTCTACTATACTCCCACTACTGTTTTCTGAAAAAATCCATTTTTATCAAAACTGTGGCGAGTCAAGAACAATATCACTATTGATCTTCCAGATGGTAGAAAGTCAACCCTCGTCATAGCCCGGGTCAACCCACAAACAACCATTACAGAAACGTGCCTTGAGTTATCCAGAGTCTGGTTTTAAGTATAAGCCGGACAACTCCTCGTACCTTAACATTGTTAAGATATGAACTATTCTATATCCAATATAGAAATAGAGGCACTGATTTAATTGGAACCAGATTCAAATCATGCAGCTGTCTCCAGTGCATGTCAACTAAATAGAGAGAGGCCGATCAACATTACTCAACTTAGGAGTGCATCCAATTATGAGTAACCTGAAAGAGAAGCAAGTTCTCATAATCATTACTATCAACTGAATACCATACACAAGTATCTATATCTTCGATCACCTTGAAGAATCCTGATACTTGCAATACCTGGTTCTCTACTTTATTCATATGCCTATAACTTCTCAAAACTTGGATCTTGTATTTCTATGAAACACATGTCTAAGAACTAGAGAAGTCACAAGTAAACAGAATATAGTACGAGTAGCAACCCCTCTGTCCTAACGGATACTGGACAACATACAATACTCTGTATAAGCCCCCCTGAGTCTAATAACTCAAACCTTGTGCGTCATCGGTTGAAAACTGTACTATGGTTATGAAGAATTACACCGTTGTTTAATGCTCCTTACCTAATCATCCACTGATATAGATAAATGTCATGGACATAATTTCAAAAAGTTATATCTCACTTTATAAAAATAAACGTATAGATATATCAATTTGAAATTGGTGCATAACAACGGATATTCAAAACCAAATATTTGTCGTCCGGCAAACAACCCAGGCGATTTTCTCAAATATCACCAATTACAACGAATCCCGATATAATGAGGATGATCACCCAATTCCCAATAACTTACTCCCACTCATCATCTGTAAAACCATACAGATGTGAGAATTAGATCTGGTAAATACATACCCTGGAGCAAGGGTTAATTGGGAAATCAGTTTTCTTTTAACAATACACAGTGAAACTGAAACATATAAATGTTTCGAAGGGGTATCCGGGTATTCCTAGTAATGCCTCTTCCATTATCAGACTCACAACTGTAACCGTATATTTCTTTGCCATCTCTCTAAATCCCTTTATATGTCTTTAGTCATTACCTTCTGTACACCATTTTAGGCTAAATGGTTTTCTTCCTTCCCTACCGTTCAGCACCAGCCTATGGTTTGAAAGAAGACTATCCAATAAGCGTAATAGGTGTACTGTCCTAATCCTAGGAGCACTCGCAACTTGAGAGAAGGTGAAGATAAAAGACAACTGAATAAAACCTTATTCCTATTTCTCCTGAACCAGAATCCATCCCCGAACTGGAACAAGTTCCTTCGAGTTCGTATATAACCATACGATGGAGTATCCAAATAACTGTGGATCTTCGTAGTGATACGGAGTGTCCTGGAGAAATACAAAGGTGAAGTAGGAGTGGCGATGAAATACCTGGTTTGGTCATGAATAGCAGTCGCAGTTTACTTTGCCATCTTTCTAATCCCTTTATTTGTCTTAACTTATTACCTTCTGTAATCATCGTTAGGCTAATTGGTTTTCTTCATTCCCCACCGTTCGGCACCTGCCTATGGTTTGGAAGATGACTATCTAATTAGAATAATAGGTATACCGTCCTAATCCAAGGAGCACTCGCAGTCTGAGAGAAGGTAAAAAGAAAAGACAACTGAATAGTCCTATTCATTTTCTCCAGAACCAGAATCCATCCTCGAATCTGGAACAAGTTCCTTCGAGTTCATATATAACCATACGATGGATTTATCCAATGGAAGTGGACATTCGTAATAATACGGGGAGTTCTGGAGAAAAGGGTAAAAGTAGGAGTGGCAATGAGGTATGCAACTCAGACAATCCAAAAGCCAGTGTTTTAAGAAGGTTCGGTTAACTTTGTCACTGAGTTATAGTCTAGGGTCGGGTCATGGTCGCTGCCAAAGAGAGAGAGAGAGAAACGAAACACTCTGCGTGCTCTCTAACCTATATCAGAATGGTTATCAATTTATCTAATCAGGAAACCTCCCACTGTAACCTCAAATTCTCCCCCAAACCTGAAAGAAGAATTAGTCGGGATCACCCGAGGAGTAAACCAACTCATCAGTAGGAATCGGGATCCAACTATCATCGCATGATAACGTAATGGAATCCGCTCACGTTATCATACTCCAGAAGGTATGCACATGCTTGGCAAGTTTCAGTTTCTTTAGAAACACCCGATGTGATTTTTACCCCATGCTCTTATGACCTTGACGAAGGTCAACAAATCATAAGTCACATGTCAAGTTCTATTCGTCATTGTCCAGGTTAATTTGAACCCACCCCTACAAGCCCTTGATGAAGGTCAACAAGGCTATACGACTGTCCCAAACCAACGCATCTATCTATGCAACAGAAAGGTAACAAGCAGCTACCATTCACTATTCCTTGACGAAGGTCAACAAACATAGCATGAATACTAAGCGCTGCCCGTCTGAAATGACGGAGGGCTACGAATGGTTTTTGGCGAAAAACCTTTAACGTAATGAACTTAATATCGTTGAAAGAACCGGATAGATTTTTATAAAAATATAGTGGCGAAAACGTTCGCTAAAGAGGTCACTCCCGGTGAAGGGATCTCGGCTCTGTAGGCTTCCTAGGCACTCTTGTGAAGGTTCAAAAGGCATCAAACATGCCCGGATTAAATTTTAAACGTGCCGAACAACCCAAAGCCGGGATCATTGCTAGATTATTAGGGTTTAACATGCAATAAGATAACTTTTATCTAAGTGTGAGGGATTACAACCTTTGTAGTCCGCTCCTTCACTTCACAAGCTCCGAGTAGAAGTCCCTTTGCCGCGATCCACGATCTCCCGGACTCATGAGAGGCTCCACGACTCGAACGATCCATTCTAGCTCGTCGTATTCCAAATCTCCGATGATCTACCTCGAGGTTTCAAAGAACTCAAGCTATCTCACTCTTAAAGAAGTGAACACACTAATCCCATGGGCTAGATGAGATGAGAATGATAGAGTAGTAATATTACTTTCTTTTTAAATCATTTTCTCAATTTTATTCATCACTTCAAGAAAAACTAGCAGGGTTTCTTGAAGAAGGAAGAAGATGATAATGAAAGATAATGATAATCTTTTTTCTTTTGTGATGAATAGAATATAATCATATGATTGAATTGTAACCATGGTCAAGGATGAATGGATGAGAATGAGTAGAGAAACAACTAGGGTTAGGGTTTGGTTATGTTAAATGAATGTGTCATTCTAAATATCTTAAGAATGACAAAATAAGAAAGCTTCTAGAAGGAACTTGAAGCATCCAAGCCTAATCAAACCTTAACCTCAATTAATCATCCTTAAACATGTTTAACAATTAATCATATCATGTCACAATAATATATATCACATATATATTATATATTTGCAACAAAAGAAAATAATACAATTAACATATATCGCATATATATCAATGTATCATCTCGCGAGAAAATGAAATAATAATAAAGTAAGCCAATATTAGTTAATATAATAATATGTCATATATATTATTATATATTAAATCATCGAATCAACACTTGATCCGACGATCCGGCTATATCGAATATAACCGGCTAATATATCATGTACCGATTCATCGAATCAACACTTGATCCGATGACCCGATTCATATCCATATATCGCGAGAATATAATACGGTATCCCATATCGCATTATTCTCGCTCCTGCGCATATCACATATGTGCCACTACTCTGTTTCGCCTGAGCCAAGAAACCTCTGTGTAGGACTCTAAAGAATCGTCAATACGCCGGTAGCAGGTGATGATCATATCAAACACCCACAAGCTGCAAGCGGTCAGCTAAACGTAACAGCCACCCAGGTATAGAGCGATCAGAAGATCAACAAGCTAGCCTGTGCGTTCTCCTGTGAATCCGATTAGTAACACTCCCGTACAGTCCGGTCTGTTCGTCTGATATGTCGCATATCAAGTCTAGGGGTGGTATACGTCAGACCCCAGTAACCGATAAGTCGTGTCGATGTATGGCTCATAACGGGTCGAGAAACTACTAGTAACACTTACCAGTAAATCTCTATATCAGCCCTGGCCAGGGACTTCCAGTTATAGCCAATCGAACACAGCACAACATCAACTCCCTATACCGGGAGAGACGAATCCCCTCCTATCGCTCATTGCCTCCATGTGATTCGGGACTGTACCCAAAAGCCACCGTTTTGCACGCCCTCTTGGACGTGGTAAGGTGGAAATCAAAGCACAGTGGGAATTACACAAGACTCTATGACGATCTCGGGTCTTCAGACTACCCTGTACCTGTGTCACCGGAGAACTGCCATCTGACGTGTGGTATATCACCATCTGGGAGTTCTCGGCGAGTCCGTCCAGTGTACCCAGTCTCCACTGAGCACCCGTACACCATCTCTGATGTCAAACACCGATGGATATGGGATCATCCATCACCCATCATATGGGTCAAGATGCGTATACGCTAGTCTACTCTGGTGTATCGATGCCCTGTCTCGATATACACTCGACTAGGAACTGTTATAGGATGTACTCATCGACTACCGCGGCCCCACTAGTATGATCTCATCATAGTCCCAGTAGTCGAGTACAAGTCCTAAGGGATTTATCAACATGTGAGAGTAAAACAGTAAACCAATACAAGTCAACATGTTAAGATAAAGTGAAACCAAATAGCATACTATCATGACGAGCAAGAAAGTCATCTCTATATATAACCAAGCATCCATTATAATATACATCATATGTACAACAATGGCCTCTAGGGCATATACATAACTAACAATCTCCCACTTGCACTAAGGCCAGCTGCTGTAGTATCTCATACCTAGCATCCCGAATAATCTCTCAAACTGTATCTGGGGAATAGCCTTCGTGAATGGATCCGCAGTGTTGTCCTTCGTATCTACTCTCCTGACCTCGATCTCCCGGTGATCAACTATCTCCCTGATCAGGTGATACCGCCTCAGAATATGTCTGGACTTCTGATGGGACCTGGGTTCCTTGGCTAACGCCACAGCTCCATTGTTATCGCAATACAGAGGTATTGGATGCTCAATGGATGGAACCACACCAAGTTCACTAATGAACTTCTTGATCCAGACAGCCTCTTTGGCAGCATCGTTGGCAGCGATGTATTCAGCCTCCATCGTTGAGTCTGCAACGGTATCCTGTTTGGAACTCTTCCAACATACCGCCCCTCCATTGAGGGTAAAGACAAAACCCGAATGCGACTTAGAGTCGTCCTTATCACTTTGGAAGCTGGAATCGGTAAAGGACTCCACCTGGAGTTCTCCGTTACCATACACCAAGAACATCTCCTTAGTCCTTCGTAAGTACTTGAGAATGTTCTTCACTGTTGTCCAATGACTCTCTCCAGGATCTGCTTGATACCGACTCACTACACTTAGTGAGTATGCTACATCGGGTCTAGTACATAGCATCGCATACATGATAGAGCCTACTGCCGAAGCATAGGGTATCCCTTGCATGTGAGCTCTCTCCAAATCAGTCTTGGGAGACATCTCTTTGGAGAGAGTGAGTCCAGATATCGTGGGCTGGTTCCCACGCTTGGATTCTTCCATACTAAACCTCTTTAGTATGGTGTCAATGTACCTGAATTGGGACAATCCCAGTATCCGTTTAGATCTATCTTTATAGATCATGATTCCCAATATGCAGGAGGCATCACCTAGATCTTTCATTGAGAATCTCTGTGATAAGAAGAGCTTGACTGATTGCAGCATAGGAATATCATTTCCTATCAAGAGTATGTCATCCACGTACAATATGAGGAAGACAACCTTACCCTCTGCTACCTTCTTATAGATACAAGGTTCATCTATATTTTTGATGAAGTCAAACTCTTTGACTACAACATCAAAACAGATGTTCCAACTCCGCGATGCTTGCTTTAACCCATAAATGGATTTAAGCAGCTTGCACACCTTTCCGCTGCTCCCACTATCTACGAAGCCCTCTGGCTGAGTCATGTACACGCACTCTTCTAAATCACCGTTTAGAAAGGCGGTCTTAACATCCATTTGCCAGATTTCGTAGTCATGGTATGCAGCAATGGCAAGTAAGATCCGGATGGACTTAAGCATAGCCACTGGAGAAAAGGTTTCGTCATAGTCCACACCTGGTCGTTGACGAAATCCCTTTGCTACCAGTCTAGCTTTGAAAGTCTCAACTTTTCCATCTACACCAAATTTCTTTTTAAAGATCCACTTGCTCCCAATGGGTTTTACCCCTTCAGGAGCATTTTCCAAAGTCCATACTTTGTTGGTGTACATGGATTCCATCTCAGATCGCATTGCATCCAGCCATTTCACTGAGTCTCCACTCGTGATGGCCTGCTCGAAACTAGTCGGTTCATCATCATCCATGATGCAGTCCTCGCTTCCACCATCAATGAGAAAACCGTAGTATCTCTCAGGTGGACGAGAAACCCTACTAGATCGGCGGAGAGGCTGGGGTTTGTCGGGTACTACTGAATCCTCTGGTTCCACTAAATCATCTGTTGTAGTTTGTTCTGCTGGAACTTCTTCCAGTTCTACCTCAGAGCCACTAATTTCTTTTTCAAGAAATTCCTTTTCTAAAAAGGTGGCATGTTGAGCAACAAACACCTTTTGTTGTTCAACGTGGTAGAATAGATATCCATACGAATTGCTTGGATATCCTACAAACTTACAAAGAACTGATCGTGCCTCGAGTTTGTCCGGATTTTGCTTTTTAACATAGGCCGGACAACCCCATATCTTAACTCTTTTAAGAGACGGTCTCTTCCCATTCCATATCTCATATGGAGTGGTAGGCACTGATTTAGTTGGAACTCTATTCAATAGATATATGGCTGTCTCCAGCGCATACCCCCAAAAGGAAATAGGTAACTCAGCTGTACTCATCATAGAGCGCACCATATCTAATAGGGTGCGATTCCTCCGCACAGATACACCGTTGTGCTGTGGTGTATAAGGAGGAGTACGCTGAGAGAGAATCCCATTCTCTTTTAGATAATCTAGGAACTCACCGCTTAAGTATTCACCTCCTCGATCAGATCGAAGAATCTTAATACTTTTGCCCGTTTGATTCTCTACTTCGTGCTTATATTCTCTGAATTTCTCAAAAGCTTCAGACTTGTGTTTCATCAGAAACACATGTCCGTATCTAGAGAGATCGTCAGTGAATGTAATGAAGTAGGAAGAACAGTTCCTGGCATGCGTAGACATGGGACCGCATACATCACTATGTATCAGTCCTAAGAGTTCAGCAACTCTTTCTCCGTGTCCACTAAACGGAGCTTTGGTCATTTTTCCTTTGAGACATGAATGGCAAGTATCATAAGATGATAATTCGAACGGATTCAAATAACCATCTCTATGTAACTTAGCCAGTCGTGTCGCATTGATATGACCAAGTCTACAATGCCACAAGAAGGATTCGTTCATATCTGAACTTTTCCTCTTGTGTGTGTTTTGTATATTTAGGACTGTATTCTGATTTAGAATGAATATGCCATTATGTAACTGTAGGGTTCCTAGGCACTCTTGTGAAGGTTCTTAAGGCATCAAACATGCCCGGATTAAATTTTAGACGTGCCGAACAACCCAAAGCCGGGATCTTTGCTAGATTATTAGGGTTTAATATGCAAGATGATAACTTTTATCTAAGTGTGAGGGATTACAACCTTTGTAGTCCGCTCCTTCACTTCACAAGCTCCGAGTAGAAGTCCCTTTGCCGCGATCCACGATCTCCCGGACTCATGAGAGGCTCCACGACTCGAACGATCCATTCTAGCTCGTCGTATTCCAAATCTCCGATGATCTACCTCGAGGTTTCAAAGAACTCAAGCTATCTCACTCTTAAAGAAGTGAACACACTAATCCCATGGGCTAGATGAGATGAGGATGAGAGAGTAGTAATTTAGCTTTCTTTTTATATCATTTTCTCATAATCTTTCATCACATAAGGATTTTCAAGAGAGCTTCTTCAAGAAGAAGAAGAAGAAGATAATGGATAAAGAAATAATGATAATCATAATCCTTTTCTTTTGTGATGAATAGAATAAAACATATGATTGAATTATTAACCATGGTCAAGGATGATTGGATGAAAACAAGTAGAGAAACAACTAGAGTTAGGGTTTGGTTAAGTTAAAATTGTGTCATCACAAAATATCTTTACAAATGACAAAAGAAAATTGCTTCTAGAAAGAATTTGAAGCAACTAAACCTAATCAAACCCTAACCTCAATTAATCATCCTTAAACATGTTTAACAATTAATCATATCATGTCACAATAATATATATCATATATATATTATATATTTGCAACAAAAGAAAATAATACAATTAACATATATCGCATATATATCAATGTATCATCCACTGAGAAAATGAAATAATAAAGTAAGCCAATATTAGTTAATATAATAATATATCATATATATTATTATATATTAAATCATCGAATCAACACTTGATCCGACGATCCGGCTATATCGAATATAACCGGCTAATATATCATGTACCGATTCATCGAATCAACACTTGATCCGATGACCCGATTCATATCCATAAATCGCGAGAATATAATACGGTATCCCATATCGCATTATTCTCGCTCCCGCGCATATCACATATGTGCCACTACTCTGTTTCGCCTGAGCCAAGAAACCTCTATGTAGGACTCTAAAGAATCGTCAATACGCCGGTAGCAGGTGATGATCATATCAAACACCCACAAGCTGCAAGCGGTCAGCTAAACGTAACAGCCACCCAGGTATTGAGCGATCAGAAGATCAACAAGCTAGCCTGTGCGTTCTCCGGTGAATCCAACCAGTAACACTCCCGTACAGTCCGGTCTGTTCGTCTGATATGTCGCATATCAAGTCTATGGGCGGTATACGTCAGACCCCAGTAACCGATAAGTCGTGTCGATGTATGGCTCATAACGGGTCGAGAAACTACTAGTAACACTTACCAGTAAATCTCTATATCAGTCTTGGCCAGGGACTTCCAGTTATAGCCAATCGAACACAGCACAACATCAACTCCCCATACCGGGAGAGACGAATCCCCTTCTATCGCTCATTGCCTCCATGTGATTCGGGACTGTACCCAAAAGCCACCGTTTTGCACGCCCTCTTGGACATGGTAAGGTGGAAATCAAAGCACAGTGGGAATCACACAAGACTCTATGACGATCTCGGGTCTTCAGACTACCCTGTACCTGTGTCACCGGAGAACTGCCATCTGACCTGTGGTATATCACCATCTGGGAGTTCTCGGCGAGTCCGTCCAGTGTACCCAGTCTCCACTGAGCACCCGTACACCATCTCTGATGTCAAACACCGATGGATATGGGATCATCCATCACCCATCATATGGGTCAAGATGCGTATACGCTAGTCTACTCTGGTGTATCGATGCCCTGTCTCGATATACCCTCGACTAGGAACAGTTATAGGATGTACTCATCGACTACCGCGGCCCCACTAGTATGATCTCATCATAGTCCCAGTAGTCGAGTACAGATCCTAAGGGCTTTATCAACATGTGAGAGTAAAACAGTAAACCAATACAAGTCAACATGTTAAGATAAAGTGAAACCAAATAGCATACTATCATGACGAGCAAGAAAGTCTTCTCTATATATAACCAAGCATCCATTATAATATACATCAAATGTACAACAATGGCCTCTAGGGCATATACATAACTAACAATCTCCCACTTGCACTAAGGCCAGCTGCTGTAGTATCTCATACCTAGCATCTCGAATAATCTCTCAAACTGTATCTGGGGAATAGCCTTCGTGAATGGATCCGCAGTGTTGTCCTTCGTATCTACTCTCCTGACCTCGATCTCCCGGCGATCAACTATCTCCCTGATCAGGTGATACCGCCTCAGAATATGTCTGGACTTCTGATGGGACCTGGGTTCCTTGGCTAACGCCACAGCTCCATTGTTATCGCAATACAGAGGTATTGGATGCTCAATGGATGGAACCACACCAAGTTCACTAATGAACTTCTTGATCCAGACAGCTTCTTTTGCAGCATCGTTGGCAGCGATGTATTCAGCCTCCATCGTTGAGTCTGCAACGGTATCCTGTTTGGAACTCTTCCAACATACCGCCCCTCCATTAAGAGTGAAGACAAAACCCGAATGCGACTTAGAGTCGTCCTTATCACTTTGGAAGCTGGAATCGGTAAAGGACTCCACCTGGAGTTCTCCGTTACCATACACCAAGAACATCTCTTTAGTCCTTCGCAAGTACTTGAGAATGTTCTTCACTGCTGTCCAATGACTCTCTCCTGGATCTGCTTGATACCGACTCACTACACTTGGTGAGTATGCTACATCGGGTCTGGTACATAGCATCGCATACATGATAGAGCCTACTGCCGAAGCATAGGGTATCCCTTGCATGCGAGCTCTCTCCAAATCAGTCTTGGGAGACATCTCTTTGGAGAGAGTGAGTCCAGAGATCGTGGGTTGGTTCCCACGCTTGGATTCTTCCATACTAAACCTCTTTAGTATGGTGTCAATGTACCTGGATTGGGACAATCCCAGTATCCTTTTAGATCTATCTCTATAGATCATGATTCCCAATATGCAGGAGGCATCACCTAGATCTTTCATTGAGAATCTCTGTGATAAGAAGAGCTTGACTGATTGCAGCATAGGAATATCATTTCCTATCAAGAGTATGTCATCCACGTATAATACGAGGAAGACTACCTTACCCTCTGCTACCTTCTTATAGATACAAGGTTCATCTATATTTTTGATGAAGTCAAACTCTTTGACTACAACATCAAAACAGATGTTCCAACTCCGCGATGCTTGCTTTAACCCATAAATCGATTTAAGCAGCTTGCACACCTTTCCGCTGCTCCCACTATCTACGAAGCCCTCTGGCTGAGTCATGTACACGCACTCTTCTAAATCACCGTTTAGAAAGGCGGTCTTAACATCCACTATAGATCATGATTCCCAATATGCAGGAGGCATCACCTAGATCTTTCATTGAGAATCTCTGTGATAAGAAGAGCTTGACTGATTGCAGCATAGGAATATCATTTCCTATCAAGAGTATGTCATCCACGTACAATACGAGGAAGACTACCTTACCCTCTGCTACCTTCTTATAGATACAAGGTTCATCTATATTTTTGATGAAGTCAAACTCTTTAACTACAACATCAAAACAGATGTTCCAACTCCGCGATGCTTGCTTTAACCCATAAATGGATTTAAGCAGCTTGCACACCTTTCCGCTGCTCCCACTATCTACGAAGCCCTCTGGCTGAGTCATGTACACGCACTCTTCTAAATCACCGTTTAGAAAGGCGGTCTTAACATCCATTTGCCAGATTTCGTAGTCATGATATGCAGCAATGGCAAGTAAGATCCGGATGGACTTAAGCATAGCCACTGGAGAAAAGGTTTCGTCATAGTCCACACCTGGTCTTTGACGAAAATCTTTTGCTACAAGTCTAGCTTTGAAAGTCTCAACTTTTCCATCTACACCAAATTTCTTTTTAAAGATCCACTTGCTCCCAATGGGTTTTACCCCTTCAGGAGCATTTTCCAAAGTCCATACTTTGTTGGTGTACATGGATTCCATCTCAGATCGCATTGCATCCAGCCATTTCACAGAGTCACCACTCGTGATGGCCTGCTCGAAACTAGTCGGTTCATCATCATCCATGATGCAATACTCGCTTCCACCATCAATGAGAAAACCGTAGTATCTCTCAGGTGGATGAGAAACCCTACTAGATCGGCGGAGAGGCTGGGGTTCGTCGGGTACTACTGAATCCTCTGGTTCAACCAAGTCTTCTGTTATAGTTTGTGTTGCTGGAACCTCTTCCAGTTCTACCTCAATACTACTATTCTGTTTCATAAGAAAACCTTTTTCTAAGAAAGTAGCATGTCGAGAAACAAACACCTTTTGTTTCTCGGGGTGGTAGAAGATATACCCTTGTGAATTTCTGGGATATCCTACAAACTTACATAAGACTGATCTTGCCTCGAGTTTGTCCGGATTTTTTCTTTTGACATAGGCCGGACAACCCCATATCTTAATATAATTAAGATGTGGTCTCTTCCCTTTCCATATCTCATATGGAGTGGTAGGCACAGATTTGGTAGGAACTCTATTCAATAGGTCTATGGCTGTCTCAAGCGCATACCCCCAGAAGGAAATAGGTAACTCAGCTATACTCATCATCGAGCGCACCATATCTAATAGGGTGCGATTCCTCCGCTCAGATACACCGTTGTGCTGTGGTGTATAAGGAGGAGTACGCTGAGAGAGAATCCCATTCTCTTTTAGATAATCTAGGAATTCACCGCTTAAGTATTCACCTCCTCGATCAGATCAAAGAATCTTAATACTTTTGCCCGTTTGGTTCTCTACTTCGTGTTTATATTCTCTGAATTTCTCAAGAGCTTCAGACTTGTGTTTCATCAGGAATACATGTCCGAATCTAGAGAGATCGTCAGTGAACGTAATGAAGTAGGAAGAACCGTTCCTGGCATGCGTAGACATGGGACCGCATACATCACTATGTACCAGTCCTAAGAGTTCGGTAACTCTTTCTCCGTGTCCACTAAACGGAGCTTTGGTCATTTTTCCTTTGAGACATGAATGGCAAGTATCATAAGATGATAATTCGAACGGATTCAAATAACCATCTCTATATAACTTAGCCAGTCGTCTCGCATTGATATGACCAAGTCTACAATGCCACAAGAAGGATTCGTTCATATCTGAACTTTTCCTCTTGTGTGTGTTTTGTATATTTAGAACTGTATTCTGATTTAGAATGAATATGCCATTATGTAACGAGCCTGATGCAATCAACTTTTGATCTAGGAATATGTTCATAACATTATCCTGTACTACAAAATTATATCCCTCTTTACTCAATAAAGAAACTGATATAATGTTGCACATCATGTTCGGTATATAATAGCACTCATTTAGAATCAGTGTATTACGACTTGGTAATACAAGGTGGTATTCGCCAACTGCTTTGGCTACAATACTTGCACCGTTCCCTACTTGAACGGAATGATCACCTTTTCCTAGTTCTCTACCTTTACATAGCCCATGTAACTGTTTACATATGTGGGATCCTGATCCGGTATCTAATACCCAGGACGTAGGGTGAACTGAGAAACAGTTCTCAATAACTAACACACCTGAAGAAGATGCATCAACATGCATGTTCTTTTTGGCGGCGTGAGAATCTAGATATTCTCCTGTTTCCTGTTCAGTCTTATAACTCTTATAAGAAAGAACGGGTCCAACGTTCCCTTGCTCAGTACAATAATCAGGTTTAGTCAATACATCCATATTATTATCTTGATTATGGCCTGAAATGGTCGCTACCTGGAGAGAGAGAGAAGAAAACACTTTAGCGTATGCTCTTGCAAGATTAGATTGGTTATTATCTTATCTAATCAGGATGTCTCCCACTATTTTTATCAAATCTATCTTAAAACCCTAAAAGGTAAGATTAGCCGGGATTAATTACACCCTACAATTTCGTCAATCTTTCAGCCAGATCAGTGTCGGTACTTTGAGGGAGGTTCCCCGTGCTTTCGCACGGACCTAATTAGTAAACCTCGTTTTCCCAGAGGCGTAACCTCGTTAACACTTTTCTAGACACCTACTTGAATGACTAATTGTGCTGTGTAAAACTCTCCCAGGAGTAACTCTTACTCGCAGTGGGTATCAGGATCCAACTATCTCATAGGAGGTATGCAATCTCATTGCAAATTTCAACGCTTGAAATTCCCGATAAAGCTTTTACCCCTAGTGTGCTATGACCTTGACGCATGCCAAACAACCCATAGTGCACTAGTCAAGTTCAACCCGTACATTTCGTGATTGAATTAAACCCATCCGTACGACCCTTGACGCATGCCAAACAACGCCGCACGAATACCCTAATCCAATCGCATCTCATGCTGCAGATAAGTAATAATCAGCTACCGTACGCTACGCCTTGACGCATGCCAAACTACCGTAGCACGAATACTAAATATTACTTATCTGAAATGACGGAGGGCTACGCAGGTTTTTCAGAAAAACCCTGAGCGTAATGAACTTGATATCGTCGTAGAATCATGTAGTTTTTGAAAAGGAGTGTTTTTGAGGCTTTTCTTAGTTTCGCTAAAGGGGTCACTCCCGGTGAAGGGATCGTCGGCCCTTTCCTCATCGAATAAGGTGCAGGATATATCATATATACCGCTGTGCAAAGCAAAACACTAAAAGCAATCAAAAGACAAACCGCGTTTTGTAGCATCTGCCAGTTTCGCTAAAGGAGTCACTCCCGGTGAAGGGATCTCGGTCCTTTCGTCATCGAATAAGGTGCAGGATATATCGTATATATCACTGTGCAAAGCAAAACTGTAGCTACCCTTTTTATAAAGTTTTTGATTCTACAACATCTTTAGGTTTCTTTTCTTTTATTAATCTCATTAATAAAAATCCCATCAGCTTATGCTTCCTAAGCATCACAGAAGAAACGAAAGCAGTAATATTTATATATCAGCATATATATATAGTATAAGCATTCGTCTCAGGCAGTAATATGATCTCATCACAGAACATAGCAGCAGAAGAACATATATGAAATATTGGATATACTAGGACGTCCGTGTTTTTAATACGAGCCTGTATAAAACACGGATTCCACGGTCACGATGAATAGCCAAACCCACATCCCAAGACCCCTACGAGAGCGGCAAGTAACACTGCCAATTCTAGGGTTAGGAGACCCGGTCTCGACTCCTCGAGATGGCCTCCCACTGGACCCTAGAACCCGGTTACTTGAGCTCCCCTCCTTGGGTCTACCTAATGCGGAAAAGTAAATAATATACACTGGTGACAGCAACCGCAAACTGGAAGTGCCCCAAATAAAAGAATATTATATTACAAATGAATTTTACATGAATGAAAATAAAAAACCTCATCTCACATAAAACCCCCGGCTATTCTGATCGCGACGATCCAATATAACATATCACAGCAACACATAATATCTCATATCATCAACGTAAGCAAGTATGCGTATCCCGATTGTCGTTGATGTATAGCAACGAAGCCGGCGATACACCACATACTACGCTTACGGTCACAGAAAAGAAAGTGTAAAACTACAATATTCGGAATCCACAATCACTTTAGACATCGTAAATCCGAAATATCACATACTTCGTATTTCATGCCTAACTCTATGAATTCCACATATTGTATCACATTCCAGATAAATATACGGTATTAAACTATTTGAACAGATAATCAAACACCCAAAATTTCCCGAAGTGCTCAACTCTAGAGCGGAGTTCAAATAATCCCAGAATATGTCACAGTACCAGTGATCCAGCCGTAGAAGGGCCAAGCCAACGCCTCACATGTGGCACGCCGTACTGCCTCAAACCCGAAGGTTCAAAAGGCAGTTCAAGACGGTCACATAATCGAGTTAAGGTTTGTTGTCTTCTAGAGGGTCCACCGCTTAACTTGTATAATTTTCCGAAAGATTTAAACCCAATAAAAATTCAACGCTTGAAAGTTTTCCGTGCCGGAATAAAATGGGTTAATGATATCCGTTCAACCAGTTTAACAGTTTCTAAATATCCGGAAAGAAATACGAATTTAAATATTCCGATCGAATCTACGATTATAAAATAAACCCCAGATTTTATAAACACCTGAGACAGATTAAAAATATCCAGAATACTCAGCAAGTAACTACGAGCAATACCATGAAGCCACGTGTCCCAATTCAACAGTGCCGCCGCGCAAGCGCCGCGCGAACCCCCTTTCTGCCGCGGAACCGCGCTCTGTTGGACGAATTGTGGGCACGTGTTTCATGGTAACTCTTAGAATTACCTGCTGATTTTTTTACACATTTTTAATTCTGAAAAATCCCAAAATTTAAAAAATTTCCAGAGAGGGGTCCATTTTGTTCGTTTCGGGTTCGATAGGAGTTTTAACTTCGTAAACACATCGCCTAATGCTCTAGCTAGGCTCTGATACCACTGTAGGGTTCCTAGGCACTCTTGTGAAGGTTCTTAAGGCATCAAACATGCCCGGATTAAATTTTAGACGTGCCGAACAACCCAAAGCCGAGATCTTTGCTAGATTATTAGGGTTTAATATGCAAGATGATAACTTTTATCTAAGTGTGAGGGATTAAAACCTTTGTAGTCCGCTCCTTCACTTCACAAGCTCCGAGTAGAAGTCCCTTTGCCGCGATCCACGATCTCCCGGACTCATGAGAGGCTCCACGACTCGAACGATCCATTCTAGCTCGTCGTATTCCAAATCTCCGATGATCTACCTCGAGGTTTCAAAGAACTCAAGCTATCTCACTCTTAAAGAAGTGAACACACTAATCCCATGGGCTAGATGAGATGAGGATGAGAGAGTAGTAATTTAGCTTTCTTTTTATATCATTTTCTCATAATCTTTCATCACATAAGGATTTTCAAGAGAGCTTCTTCAAGAAGAAGAAGAAGAAGATAATGGATAAAGAAATAATGATAATCATAATCCTTTTCTTTTGTGATGAATAGAATAAAACATATGATTGAATTATTAACCATGGTCAAGGATGATTGGATGAAAACAAGTAGAGAAACAACTAGAGTTAGGGTTTGGTTAAGTTAAAATTGTGTCATCACAAAATATCTTTACAAATGACAAAAGAAAATTGCTTCTAGAAAGAACTTGAAGCAACTAAACCTAATCAAACCCTAACCTCAATTAATCATCCTTAAACATGTTTAACAATTAATCATATCATGTCACAATAATATATATCATATATATATTATATATTTGCAACAAAAGAAAATAATACAATTAACATATATCGCATATATATCAATGTATCATCCACTGAGAAAATGAAATAATAAAGTAAGCCAATATTAGTTAATATAATAATATATCATATATATTATTATATATTAAATCATCGAATCAACACTTGATCCGACGATCCGGCTATATCGAATATAACCGGCTAATATATCATGTACCGATTCATCGAATCAACACTTGATCCGATGACCCGATTCATATCCATAAATCGCGAGAATATAATACGGTATCCCATATCGCATTATTCTCGCTCCTGCGTATATCACATATGTGCCACTACTCTGTTTCGCCTGAGCCAAGAAACTTCTGTGTAGGACTCTAAAGAATCGTCAATACGCCGGTAGCAGGTGATGATCATATCAAACACCCACAAGCTGCAAGCGGTCAGCTAAACGTAACAGCCACCCAGGTATTGAGCGATCAGAAGATCAACAAGCTAGCCTGTGCGTTCTCCTGTGAATCCAACCAGTAACACTCCCGTACAGTCCGGTCTGTTCGTCTGATATGTCGCATATCAAGTCTAGGGGTGGTATACGTCAGACCCCAGTAACCGATAAGTCGTGTCGATGTATGGCTCATAACGGGTCGAGAAACTACTAGTAACACTTACCAGTAAATCTCTATATCAGCCCTGGCCAGGGACTTCCAGTTATAGCCAATCGAACACAGCACAACATCAACTCCATATACCGGGAGAGACGAATCCCCTCCTATCGCTCATTGCCTCCATGTGATTCGGGACTGTACCCAAAAGCCACCGTTTTGCACGCCCTCTTGGACGTGGTAAGGTGGAAATCAAAGCACAGTGGGAATCACACAAGACTCTATGACGATCTCGGGTCTTCAGACTACCCTGTACCTGTGTTACCGGAGAACTGCCATCTGACGTGTGGTATATCACCATCTGGGAGTTCTCGGCGAGTCCGTCCAGTGTACCCAGTCTCCACTGAGCACCCGTACACCATATCTGATGTCAAACACAGATGGATATGGGATCATCCATCACCCATCATATGGGTCAAGATGCGTATACGCTAGTCTACTCTGGTGTATCGATGCCCTGTCTCGATATACCCTCGACTAGGAACAGTTATAGGATGTACTCATCGACTACCGCGGCCCCACTAGTATGATCTCATCATAGTCCCAGTAGTCGAGTACAGATCCTAAGGGCTTTATCAACATGTGAGAGTAAAACAGTAAACCAATACAAGTCAACATGTTAAGATAAAGTGAAACCAAATAGCATACTATCATGACGAGCAAGAAAGTCTTCTCTATATATAACCAAGCATCCATTATAATATACATCAAATGTACAACAATGGCCTCTAGGGCATATACATAACTAACAGTAACGAGCCTGATGCAATCAACTTTTGATCTAGGAATATGTTCATAACATTATCCTGTACTACAAAATTATATCCCTCTTTACTCAATAAAGAAACTGATATAATGTTACACATCATGTTCGGTATATAATAGCACTCATTTAGAATCAGTGTATTGCGACTTGGCAATACAAGGTGATATTCGCCAACTGCTTTGGCTACAATACTCGCACCGTTCCCTACTTGAACGGAATGATCACCTTTTCCCAGTTCTCTACCTCTACGTAGCCCATGCAACTGTTTGCATATGTGGGATCCTGATCCGGTATCTAATACCCAGGACGTAGGGTGAACTGAGAAACAGTTCTCAATAACAAACACACCTAAAGAAGATGCATCAACATGCATGTTCTTTTGGGCGGCATGAGAATCCAGATATTCTCCTGTTTCCTGTTCAGTCTTATAACTCTTATAAGAAAGAATGGGTCTAACGTTCCCTTGCTCAGTACAATAATCAGGTTCAGTCAATACATCCATATTATTATGTTGATTATGGCCTGAAATGGTCGCTACCTGGAGAGAGAGAGAAGAAAACACTTTAGCGTATGCTCTTGCAAGATTAGATTGGTTATTATCTTATCTAATCAGGATGTCTCCCACTGTTTTTATCAAATCTACCTTAAAACCCTAAAAGGTAAGATTAGCCGGGATTAATTACACCTTACAACTTCGTCAATCTTTCAGCCAGATCAGTGTCGGTACTTTGAGGGAGGTTCCCCATGCTTTCGCACGGACCTAATTAAAGTAAACCTCGTTTTCCCAGAGGCGTAACCTCGTTAACACTTTTCTAGACACCTACTTGAATGACTAATTGTCCTGTGTAAAACTCTCCCAGGAGTAACTCTTACTCGCAGTGGGTATCAGGATCCAACTATCTCATAGGAGGTATGCAATCTCATTGCAAATTTCAACACTTGAAATTCCCGATAATGCTTTTACCCCTAGCAACTTATGACCTTGGCTAAGGTCAACAAATCATAAGCGCTAGTCAAGTTTAACCTTTCATTTCTTGATTGAATTAAACCCACCCGTACGACCCTTGGCTAAGGTCAACAAAGTCGCACGACTACCCTAACTCAATCACATCTCATGTTTTTAGCAGATAAATACTAATTAGCTACCGTACACCACGCCTTGGCTAAGGTCAACAAACGCAGCACGAATACTAACTAGTCTCTATCTGAAATGACGGAGGGCTACGCAGGTTTTTCAGAAAACCCTGAGCGTAATGAACTTGATATCGTCGTAGAATCGAGTGAAGTTTTGAAAAGGAGTGTTTTGAGGCTTTTCTTAATTTCGCTAAAGGGGTCACTCCCGGTGAAGGGATCGTCGGCCCTTTCCTCATCGAATAAGGTGCAGGATATATCATATATACCGCTGTGCAAAGCAAAACACTAAAAGCAATCAAAAGACAAACCGCGTTTTGTAGCATCTGCCAGTTTCGCTAAAGGAGTCACTCCCGGTGAAGGGATCTCGGTCCTTTCCTCATCGAATAAGGTGCAGGATATATCGTATATATCACTGTGCAAAGCAAAACTGTAGCTACCCCTTTTATAAAGTTTTTGATTCTACAACATCTTTAGGTTTCTTTTCTTTTATTAATCTCATTAATAAAAATCCCATCAGCTTATGCTTCCTAAGCATCACAGAAGAAACGAAAGCAGTAATATTTATATATCAGCATATATATATAGTATAAGCATTCGTCTCAGGCAGTAATATGATCTCATCACAGAACATTGCAGCAAAAGAACATATATGAAATATTGGATATACTCGGACGTCCGTGTTTTCAATACGAGCCTGTATAAAACACGGATTCCACGGTCGCGACGAATAGCCAAACCCGCATCCCAAGACCCCTACGAGAGCGGCAAGTAACACTGCCAATTCTAGGGTTAGGAGACCCGGTCTCGACTCCTCGAGATGGCCTCCCACTGGACCCTAGAACCCGGTCACTTGTGCTCCCCACCTTGGGTCTACCTAATGCGGAAAAGTAAATAATATACACTGGTGACAGCAACCGCAACCTGGAAGTGCCCCAAATAAAAGAATATTACATTACAAATGAATTTTACATGAATGAAAATAAAAACCCTCATCTCACATAAAACCCCCGGCTATTCTGATCGCGACGATCCAATATAACATATCACAGCAACACATAATATCTCATATCATCAACGTAAGCAAGTATGCGTATCCCGATTGTCATTGATGTATAGCAATGAAGCCGGCAATACATCACATACTACGCTTACGGTCACAGAAAAGAAAGTGTAAAACTACAATATTTGGAATCCACAATCACTTTAGACATCGTAAATCCGAAATATCACATACTTCGTATTTCATGCCTAACTCTATGAATTCCACATATTGTATCACATTCCAGATAAATATACGGTATTAAACTATTTGAACAGATAATCAAACACCCAAAATTTCCCGAAGTGCTCAACTCTTGAGCGGAGTTCAAATAATCCCAGAATATGTCACAGTACCAGTGATCCAGCCGTAGAAGGGCCAAGCCAACGCCTCACATGTGGCACGCCGTACTGCCCCAAACCCGAAGGTTCAAAAGACAGTTCAAGACGGTCACATAATCGAGTTAAGGTTTGTTGTCTTCTAGAGGGTCCACCGCTTAACTTGTACAATTTTCCGAAAGATTTAAACCCAATAAAAATTCAACGCTTGAAAGTTTGCCGTGCCGGAATAAAGTGGGTTAATGATATCCGTTCAACCAGTTTAACAGTTTCTAAATATCCGGAAAGAAATACGAATTTAAATATTCCGATCGAATCTACGATTACAAAATAAACCCCAGATTTTATAAACACCTGAGACAGATTAAAAATATCCAGAACCATCAGCAAGTACCTACGGTCATTACCATCAAATCCACGTGTCCCAATCCTACAGTTAGGCCGCTGAACCGCCGCGAGAACCTAGTTAATGCCGCGGATCCGCGCTTGTATGGAGGAATTGTGGGCACGTGTTTCATGGTAATTCTTAGAATTGCCTGCTGATTTTTTTACATATTTTTAATTCAGAAAAATCCCAAAATTTAAAAAATTTCCAGAGAGGGGTCTATTTTGTCCGTTTCGGGTTCGATCGGAGTTTTAACTTCGTAAACACATCGCCTAATGCTCTAGCTAGGCTCTGATACCACTGTAGGGTTCCTAGGCACTCTTGTGAAGGTTCAAAAGGCATCAAACATGCCCGGATTAAATTTTAAACGTGCCGAACAACCCAAAGCCGGGATCATTGCTAGATTATTAGGGTTTAACATGCAATAAGATAACTTTTATCTAAGTGTGAGGGATTACAACCTTTGTTGTCCGCTCCTTCACTTCACAAGCTCCGAGTAGAAGTCCCTTTGCCGCGATCCACGATCTCCCGGACTCATGAGAGGCTCCACGACTCGAACGATCCATTCTAGCTCGTCGTATTCCAAATCTCCGATGATCTACCTCGAGGTTTCAAAGAACTCAATTTATCTCACTCTTAAAGAAGTGAACACACTAATCCCATGGGCTAGATGAGATGAGAATGATAGAGTAGTAATATTACTTTCTTTTTAAATCATTTTCTCAATTTTATTCATCACTTCAAGAAAAACTAGCAAGGTTTCTTGAAGAAGGAAGAAGATGATAATGAAAGATAATGATAATCTTTTTTCTTTTGTGATGAATAGAATATAATCATATGATTGAATTGTAACCATGGTCAAGGATGAATGGATGAGAATGAGTAGAGAAACAACTAGGGTTAGGGTTTGGTTAGGTTAAATGAATGTGTCATTCTAAATATCTTAAGAATGACAAAATAAGAAAGCTTCTAGAAGGAACTTGAAGCATCCAAGCCTAATCAAACTTTAACCTCAATTAATCATCCTTAAACATGTTTAACAATTAATCATATCATGTCACAATAATATATATCACATATATATTATATATTTGCAACAAAAGAAAATAATACAATTAACATATATCGCATATATATCAATGTATCATCTCGCGAGAAAATGAAATAATAATAAAGTAAGCCAATATTAGTTAATATAATAATATATCATATATATTATTATATATTAAATCATCGAATCAACACTTGATCCGACGATCCGGCTATATCGAATATAACCGGCTAATATATCATGTACCGATTCATCGAATCAACACTTGATCCGATGACCCGATTCATATCCATATATCGCGAGAATATAATACGGTATCCCATATCGCATTATTCTCGCTCCTGCGCATATCACATATGTGCCACTACTCTGTTTCGCCTGAGCCAAGAAACCTCTGTGTAGGACTCTAAAGAATCGTCAATACGCCGGTAGCAGGTGATGATCATATCAAACACCCACAAGCTGCAAGCGGTCAGCTAAACGTAACAGCCACCCAGGTATTGAGCGATCAGAAGATCAACAAGCTAGCCTGTGCGTTCTCCTGTGAATCCGATTAGTAACACTCCCGTACAGTCCGGTATGTTCGTCTGATATGTCGCATATCAAGTCTAGGGGTGGTATACGTCAGACCCCAGTAACCGATAAGTCGTGTCGATGTATGGCTCATAACGGGTCGAGAAACTACTAGTAACACTTACCAGTAAATCTCTATATCAGCCCTGGCCAGGGACTTCCAGTTATAGCCAATCGAACACAGCACAACATCAACTCCCTATACCGGGAGAGACGAATCCCCTCCTATCGCTCATTGCCTCCATGTGATTCGGGACAGTACCCAAAAGTCACCGTTTTGCACGCCCTCTTGGACGTGGTAAGGTGGAAATCAAAGCACAGTGGGAATCACACAAGACTCTATGACGATCTCGGGTCTTCAGACTACCCTGTACCTGTGTCACCGGAGAACTGCCATCTGACGTGTGGTATATCACCATCTGGGAGTTCTCGGCGAGTCCGTCCAGTGTACCCAGTCTCCACTGAGCACCCGTACACCATCTCTGATGTCAAACACCGATGGATATGGGATCATCCATCACCCATCATATGGGTCAAGATGCGTATATGCTAGTCTACTCTGGTGTATCGATGCCCTGTCTCGATATACCCTCGACTAGGAACAGTTATAGGATGTACTCATCGACTACCGCGGCCCCACTAGTATGATCTCATCATAGTCCCAGTAGTCGAGTACAAGTCCTAAGGGCTTTATCAACATGTGAGAGTAAAACAGTAAACCAATACAAGTCAACATGTTAAGATAAAGTGAAACCAAATAGCATACTATCATGACGAGCAAGAAAGTCATCTCTATATATAACCAAGCATCCATTATAATATACATCATATGTACAACAATGGCCTCTAGGGCATATACATAACTAACAGGCTCTTTCCCCGTAGAATGTGGTGCAGGATATTCCAACTGAATACCACGATGCAAAGCAAAAAGTAATCGACTATAGTGAAGTTATTACCCTGACGCAAACTTCTGCCCAAGGGGTCACTCCCGGTGAAGGGATCTCGGCCCTTGCCTCATCGACTGAGGTGCTGGATATTCATAACCGAATACCACTGTGCAAAGCAAAAGAGAACGTCCTTACAATAACAGCTTTTTAAAAAATGTTCCAACAACATCAAACAGGTTTGTTTAGCTTGCATTGATCCGAATCAATGCAGTCCCATCAATTAATCACACCACAAAAGAACGAAAATATGATGTACGTATATGCCATCCGCATTCGCCACTGGGTCCCGTCATCACCCGTTAGGTTACTTAACTAACGACAGAGCGGGGACTGGACTAGCGCGGGTGTAAAACATATACAACATCTACTAGTATATATATCAATATATAATATTCGCTCATGGCGTGATAAAATGCAACATCACAAAGTTAATAAGCATCACAGAACAATACAGATTATCTGGGATCCTCGGGTTTCATAGAGCCGCTACTGAAACCCGACGTTCCCCTGGTTATGTGGATAGCCTGTGCAATGAAATCCTATACCCCTGCGGGTGCGGCAAGTTACCCGCCAAAACCTGAAGCGAGGCAGCCCCCTTTAACAAAGTGAATGGACCACCCTGTACTTCACGGAATTTGGTAACTTGAGCACCCCTCCTTGGGTCAACCTATACCCCCTACGAGTGCGGCGAATAGCCCGCCAATTCTAGAGTAAATCCCCCTCCGTCTCAAAGCCATGAGATGCGGGCTCGTTGCCCTCTAGAACCCGGCTATCCGTGCACCCCACAGCGGGGTAATCCTAGTACAGAAAAGAAAAATATATACAACGGGTACATCGACCTCAGCCCAGTCGTGTCCCAAAAGAATAATATACAAACAGGCATTGATGGAAGTCCACATGTCGGACGCTCGCCCCGCAATATCAAATGTACAAATAATACCAAACTGTACTGCCATTGCTCCAGGATATCCACCACGACAAATCCGCAACATTACAGCACAACACAGAACATCAACGTGAATGTCACGTTCGCAAATCCGTCTAAAAGAGCTATAGCAATTAGACAAGATTTGCCAATCAAATGACATTCACGGTCACAGATAGTAATGTAAGTACTGCGAACTAACTTATTTAAAATATTCGATCGACAAAATTTCCCGAAGTGGGCCCCAAGTACTAATCCAGCACTCAAAACAATCTGGGCCAGAACTGAATATTCCAGAAACTCCAATTCCAAGTCAAAGACCACAGTAGAAAAATTGGTGCACTGAAGCTACAGTACCGCGGCGGAACCGCGACCAAAACGTGGGTAATGCCGCGGTTCCACGACGCTATGGTGGAATCACACTTCCAACTTTCTACAGTGGTCTTAAAAAAGCCTGCCTGATTTTCTGACGTACCCAAAATAATTTTTAGACCACAAAAAAAATTCGACAGAAACTTGACTTTTGAAATTGCGGTTTCGGAAATTTTGTTAAATCGATGTTTTAAACAAGTTAGAACTAGCTAGTAAAGGTTAATGGCATGGCTCTAATACCATGTAAGTCTACGGTAGTGCCCCGGCCGTCGATCCGAGGCCAAAATGCGGAAACGAAAAACTTTTTCTAAACTTGAAACCGGCGCTATCGCAGACTTTAATCCCGGATCGAACCATTAACCTATAACTAGCAAACTAGAGAAGGGTTAGAAGAGCTATACGGATCGATCCGTATCCTTCGGTCTTTGGCCACCAACCCAAGCTCCTCGCGGCATCTCCGATCTCCGGTCTCCTCGTCGGAAAGGGCACCACATCTTCGAATCCTTTTACGGGCTCCCGCTTCATCCGAAGCAACTCGGACACGAAGTTTGCTAGCCGACGTGTCCAAGGCGATGTAGAGAATGCGTGTGATCACTTTGTCTCAAGCATCCACTTATTCTCAACACATGAGAGTGTATGGATGGAGGTTGAAGATGATGCCATCAATGGAGATAGTGAGCTCAAGAAGAAAGAGGAGGAAGAAGAGCTTTCTTTTTCTTTCTTGTTGCAATGATAAAATGAGAGTTAGATCATAATACAAGAGCTAACCACAACCATATGGCTGCCCTCTCTTTCTCTTCCTCTCATTTCAACACTCAAATCAATCAATAATGTGACATATGCACAAAGAAAGAGACCATGAGTCATCACTTGTGCATGTGTCACAATTAATGCTCCTAATCATGACTTTGAGCTCATTATTTCCATTTGTAAACATTAACCCAAATGTTTACAACAATAAAAATATATAGCAACATCTAAAGTAAACTCGTGACGGATCACAGAGATACCCCTCACCTGTATATACATACCTGCATCCGCATTCCGACTGAATGCGAATGCGATGAGACTAAAGTAATCCAACAAATCTAATACTAGGATCCGGCTTAAACCAAAGCCCACTATTATGATCCGTCCGATCATGATCCGTGCACGACTGCACGTATATGATCGAACCCTGCCATAATACCATACGGCCTCTACAACGTTTCGCCCGAAACTTGAGAAACTGTCTGTGGGGGACTCTAAAGACTCGTTAATACTTTGGCTGTGGATTTAACCACTAGCACGTCAGAGGTATTAGCCGTACGCAACGGGCTACCAGGTATTGACCAAAAGGGAGGTCGATGAGCGAACTCAACCTGACACCCTACTGAGCCTATCAGTGACAATATCCGTACAGTCCGGTCCGTTCGTCTATGAGTATCGCATGTCGGGCCTAAGGGGTTGGTAAAAGTCAGACCCCTAAAAGCGGTACAAGTCGTGTCGGAGTGTAGCCCAGAACACCCTGAGATACTATTGGAATACCTACCAGTAAATCTCTTGACTTGGCCAAGGACTTCGTGTAATGGCTCTCCTAGACACAGCGCGATCTCACCCCCAATATCGAGAGAGACGAAACCCCTGCCGATCCGCTCACTGCCTCCATGTGGCTCGGGACTGTACCCAACTAAAACCTGTTTGCATGACTCCTTTGAGCCGTGGTATGGTAATAATCAAAGCACAGTGGGAACTCACACGAGACAAATGACGATCTCAGGTCGATGAACTAACCTGTACACATGTCACCAGGGAACTGCTATCTGACGTCAGGTATAATACCAACTAGCATATTCCCGGCGAGTCATGTCCGGTGTACTCATAACCCAATGAGCACCTGTATACATCTTAGGTGATCCAACTGACACCAATGGCTTGTGAGACTGGTCACCGCCCCTCGTCGGGGTCTCGACTGTATACACTAGTCTACTCTGGAGTATCGATGCCCTGTCTCGAAAACTCCCACGACTAGGAACCATTTAAGGATGTGCTTATAGACCCCAGCTCCCACGTATATGATCGCCATCATATTGCTGGCCGTCAAGCAAGAATCCTAAGGGCTCTATCAACGTGCAATAGTGACATGTAATGTCACCTAAAGCATGTACACGATGATAAAGATAAACCAGATAGCATACTATCATCTTGAGTAAGACTGTCCTACCGGTATAGGTCCTCCCTCAATTATTGCAATCACGTGCCTGCCATCCAATAATTGACTTTGAGGGCACTATATCCAACAGTTTTCGGATGTCGATGTTAGACACTCAGGTTTCATGAGACTTACAGGATGTGTTTTATTCCGTACTCAGCATTTATTTGATATGCATTGCTTCATGTATTAGTAGTACCTGATAGAGTACCTTTCATGACTGTTGCATATACTTATTGCTATTTATTGCTATCATCTTGCATGTGTTAGATGTCGCAGTACGTGCATACTTACGATTACCTGCATATGTTAATTACTATTCACGAGTTGGCAACTCACCCCCGTTGTGCCACAGTGGTTTGCAGGTAGTCCCTCAGGGCAGCCACGATAGGGCTTCTTCTTCCTATTGTATCTTCTTTTGCAGCGGATACCGCTTCGGCTGACTGTGAGCAGTTTTGCGATAGGTGGGTTTTGCGGTTATCCAATGTTGCTCATTGTATATCTTTTGTACCATGTACTCTCCGTCTACCACTTTCATGTATTGAGTTAGAGACGTGATGTGAGGAAGATATTGTATATTATTTGTTGACTTGGAGGTCTTTTATGCAGTTTTTATTTATATCGTCTTTTTTTTCGCTACGACGTCGTATATCTGTTGTGGTGGTTGTTTTCCGCCTTTGGGCGTGGATTTGCTCACGTTTGGGGATTCTTTTACTTATAACTTTATATGTACCCTTTTTAGGGCTAGTTTTTACAAAGAGGTGCTGCCAAAATTTTAAAGGAAATAAAGTTGGGCTTTAAAGAATTTGTATTTGAGCTTTCAAAATTTTTAACAATGTTCTTATCACTTACTACTTTTGATGGTTTAGATTGCTGGGTTTTCGGCTTACTTAGATTGCGTTACCCCTGTGGATGTTGCGTAGTTTAAGGGCCGTCACTTGCCATTTTCGGGTCGTGACAAAGTTGGTAGCTGTGTCTCATATGTGTATATACCTATCTCTAATGGTACAATACCATATAGATATAAGGTAGCTAGCATGTAGGCATGACAAAGCATATGTGTAAGCATGCACGTATACAGGTATGCTATATGTCATATGCACAAAGGAATATAAATCAATGTCTCAATGTCCCTAACCAATACAATATCACATGTGTATAGGTGTAACTATATCTCGTATGTATATTGGTTGTGCGTGTCATGACAATTATCGACGGAGTGTGTGTAGCATACAATTAGTGCTCGTGTAACATGAACCGTCAAAAATGGTGTTGTGTCTCATCAATACTATGTCCATATGCAATAGGAAAATGAGGTATGCAACAAGGGTACACATGCACAATCAATGTCCATATACTTAATATCAAGAATCATATCATTAAATCTAGCCCAGACGCATAACGCCATGCGGGCGATTCCCATGTAGATGTTAAATCTACTCACAGATGATTTTGGGCTAAGTAAAGCCAACCACTTGCTTTCCCTTCTTCGCAGCGTCCGAAGTCCTCGTCTGCGATCCTAAATCACATAACAACAAAGCAAGTGTATATTAGAAATCGACCAATAACATATACAAATTACGTTTGACCGACGCACCAACTCCAAACATACTCTCAAGTGTTCGTCTAGTGGCTAACGTACGTAGCGACACTACGAAACCAGCTCAAGAGCAAAAGCTACACAGAGACACGTACCTAGCTTGATATAGCTACACATATACCTAGAGGGTATTACATCATTATTGATAGGTAGATACACATATCTTGCTATACCGACATGGTTACGCATACCTGGCTATAGCTACATGTTCACCTTTATATGATGTTGCGTTTGATTTCGGAGAAATTAGGAACCGCTTGATATATTTAATAACTTGTTGCATTTAAATAGAGGTTTTTTCCTTTATATGCTCATATTACTATTACATGTTGCATATATTATATTTCATGGATTTACGCATTGAGATATGGATTTCATATGATGTTTTACTCCTGCGTATGTATATATATATATATATATATATATATCAGTGGTATGGGACGCTGATATATACGTATATATATGTATATATATATATATATATATATATATATATATATATCAGTGGCATGGGACGCTGTTATATATGTACACCTACATAATATATCATCATAATGATCTATGCAAATATACTTATTCATTACTTGATGTTTTCGTGATTTGAGGACGTGGTAGTTTCATGAAATTATGCATTATTTGAAAAACCCGGTTTCTCTTGATATGATATTTCGATGCGTCCACCATGAGATTTCTGGATTCTGAGATTATGATATATACCCCATGCGAAGAGTGGAGTGGGCCATGTGCGGGTACATGGTGGGGGCCCGGAGGTACCGCGGGGCAAGAAGATCGCAGGTGATGGCGATGAGTTAGTGGGGGAGTCCTACCTACCCGTGACAGTATTGGACTCGGCGATGATCGCGGAGATACCGACCGGAGCCATGTACGTATGGATACGTGGAATTTCGAGTGTCGAAGCTGGGCATTCGGGTTTCGGTAGCGTATGATACGTATGTTGGAGATAGTGCTCTCAGAGTCAATTATTGGATCACAGGCACGTGATTGCAATGATTGAGGGAGGACCTATTCCGGTAGGACAGTCTTACTCAAGATGATAGTATGCTATCTGGTTTACCTTTATCATCGTGTACTGCTTTAGGTGACCTTACAGGTCACTATTGCGCGTTGATAGAGCCCCTAGGATTCTTGCTTGACTGCCAGCAGTATGAGGGCGATCATATACGTGGGAGCTGGTATTCTATAAGCATATCCTTAAAAGGTCCCTAGTCGTGGGAGTTTCGAGACAGGGCATCGATACTCCAGAGTAGACTAGTGTATACAGTCGAGACCCCGACGAAGGGCGGTGGCCGGTCTCACAAGCCACTGGTGTCAGTTGGTTCACCTAAGATGTATACAGGTGCTCATTGGGTTATGAGTACAACGGACAGGACTCGCGGGAAACATGCTAGTTGGTCTTATACCTGACGTCAGATAGCAGTTCCCTGGTGACATGTGTACAGGTTAGTTCATCGACCTGAAATCGTCATTTGTCTCGTGTGAGTTCCCACTGTACTTTGATTACTACCCTACCACGCTCAAAGGAGACGTACAAACAGGTTTTAGTTGGGTACAGTCCCGAGCCACATGGAGGCAGTGAGCGGATCTGCAGGGGTTCGTCTCTCCCGGTATTGGGGGTGAGGTCGCGCTGTGTCTAGGAGAGCCATTACACGAAATCCTTGGCCAAGGCAGGAGATTTACTGGTAGGTATTCCAGTAGTATCTCAGGGTGTTCTGGGCTACCCTCCGACACGACTTGTACCGCTTTTAGGGGTCTGACTTTTACCAACCCCCTAGGCCCGCCATGCGATGCTCATAGACGAACGGACCGGACTGTACGGATATTGTCACTGACAGGCTCAGTAGGGTGTCAGGATGAGTTCGCACATCGACGTCCCTTTTGGTCAATACCTGGTAGCAGGTTACGTATGGCTAATACCTCTGACTTGCTAGTGGTTAAATCCACAGCCAAAGTGTTGACGAGTCTTTAGAGTCTGTAAGTCCACGTTACCTCTCCCGGTTCTTTCGGGCTTGCGGAAACGGTAAAAAATGATTTTTAAGACTTAGGTAACATGGACTACAAAAACGGATCTTTGCTAAACTACACACTAGCAACCTAACTAGAGAGTTGTCTACTCGGTTAGGGGTTATACCTCAACTTGAACTCCTTCTTCTTGGACTCTTTGTAGTGGTCGGATGATGCTTTCCTTGTCGACTTCTCTTGTCGAAGATGGATCCACCTGAGGGTCTCTACCTTGAGCTTCTTCCTCGAACTTTGAGAAAACTAAAGTCTCCAGCTTGCTAGACCTTCAACCTTAGGATGAGTAGAGAGTGGCTTTGGGTGTTTTATCTCCAAGGAGAGGTTTCTCAACACATGAGAATTGCTCTTCTTGAACTAGAGGAGGAAGAAGAAGAAGAGAGGAGAGAGAATGGTTATCATAGAATGAGATGGTTTTTTACAACCATAACAAATATATGTGAATTAATCAATTAACAAAATTAATCAAAATGAAAAAGGTGATGGTTTGTTGAAATGACCATTATCATTTCACATTAAATGAGTTTTGCAAAAGTCAAAGAGCATCTTTGCTTGAAATGATGATGGTCAACCTTTCAACCTTGGTCAACTAGTCAACCTTGGTCAACAAGTCAACAACCCTAACCATGACACAATTTCATTTAATTAATATTATTAATTGATATTTCACATATCCATTAGGGTTTGGAAAAAGACAACTGTCAACTTTGCATACACACCCGTTCCGAAACCCTAATGAAAATCCTCTTCCTCCGTCTCAATCAACTGTGCATACACACCCGCATTCGTGTTCCGAGGAACATGAATACTAAGAGATAAAACTAACACCAAAACATATACTAGGATCTGGCTTAAACCAGAGCCCGCTAGTAATGTCTGTCCGGACGCCAAACGTGCACAAGTGCGCGGATGTGAACGAACCCTGTCGTAAAACCATGCGACCTCTACTCTGTTTTGCCCAAAGGCGAATAACCCTCTGTGTGGGACTCTAAAGACTCGACACTACGCTGGCAGTGGGTTTAACCACAGACCGCAAGCGGAACTAGCTGTAAGTAACGGTCCCCAGGTAGATGCCGACAAGAAGACTGACGAGGTAAACCCATCTGAACTCCTACTGAGCTTGTATGTGACAGTCTCCGTACAGTCCTGTCTGTTCGTCTGAGAACATCGCATGGCGGGCCTAGGGGGGCGGTAAACGTCAGTCCCCTACTAGCGGTACAAGTCGTGTCGGAGTGTAGCCCAGAAGACCTGAGATAACACTGGAAACCTACCAGTCTATCTCGCTTGCCCTGGCCAGGGACTTTGTGTAATGGCTCTCCTAGACACAGCGCGATATCAACCCCCAATACCGGGAGAGACGAATCCTGTCTAACCGTCACTGCCTCCAAGTGCTTCGGGACCGCACCCAAAAACTACCTGTTTGCATGACTCCTTTGAGCCGTGGTAGGGTAGTAATCAAAGTACAGTGGAACACACTCGAGGCGAAGTGACAGTGTCAAGTCAACGGACTAAGCTGTACTTATGTCATCTGGGAACTGATAACTGACGATAGGTATAATACCAACCAACAGTTCCCAACGAGTCCTGTCCAGTGTACTCGTAACCTAACGAGCACCCGCATACTATCTCAAGTACGACGTACTGACGGCTGTGGGACAGACCGTCTCCCAAGCTGGGATAAGAAGCGCATACGCTAGTCTACTCCGGAGTATCGATGCCCTGTCTCGATAGTCCTGCGACTAGGGACCTGCATAAGGATGTGCTTATAGATTACCCAGCCCCTACGAGTGTGACTGCCATCATAACGCTGGTAATCAAGTAAAGATCCTAAGGGCTCCACTAATGTGTAAAGGCGATATGCTAAAAGAAACACATGCACACATTAAAGCAGCAACAAACCAAGTAGCATACTACCATTTTGAGTAAGATTGTCAATACAAGGTGAATATCCTAAGCTTCCAGTAAGTAATATACATACTAGTATGATACAGTAATGGTCTCTAGGGCATATACACTAACAGAGTCCCCCACAGACCGTATTCTCAAGTTTCGGGCGAAACGCTGTAGAGGCCGTATGGAGATATGGCAGGGTTCGATCAGATACGTGCGGTATTGCACGGATCATGATCGGACGGATAATACTAGCGGGCTTTGGTTTAAACCGGATCCTAGTATTATACAGTGTAGATTTTGTCTCATTGCATTTGTATTCGGTCGGAATACAAATGCGGGTATGTATGTACAGTAGCGGGGTTTTCCTGTAATTTATTACAGGATCAGTTTTATGAAGTTGCCAGTTTGTTTTCCGTTGCGGCCATTTTTCTTTGTATCTTTCATTGGCTGAAAATTGGTGGAGGAGGGCTTATTTGCAATTGTGCAAATTAGCATTGTGGCGGGTGGTCTTTGCATTTTGTTGCTTCATGATAGCTCTTGTTTGACCTTGACTTCTTGACTTCATCATTGCTTGACTTTGGGTGTGATGATTGGGTTTTGGAGTGTTGGATTTGTTATGAGATGATTATTTTTCATGATAACCTTTTTCTCTCTCTTTGATTATTGGCTCACTCTCATTCTTGATCCTCACTCTCTACTCTCTCTCACTTGCGGGCCGGCCAAGTAAAAGGGGGAGGGGGCTGTCCAAAATTCTAGGGGGGAATTTTGATCTCTTTTGGCTTGCAAAATTCCCATTGCTCCATCTCCAAAAATGCTATCATCTTATTCCTCCACAAAAGGCAACTTCCACAACCCCAAAGAGACATAGAGTTCTACAGTTAACTTACAGCACTCTTGGGCACGTCGGCTCGCCAATTTCGTGCCCGAGTTGCCTCGGTCCAGAGGTGGGAGCCCGTAAAAGAAGCCGACGACGTGGTGCACTTCCGGCGAGGAGGCGAAGACCGGAGATTCCGCAGGGAGATCGGGATGACGACGAGAGGACCGAAGGACACGGATCGCTCGGTATATCTCTCTACCCTTCTCTAGTTAGCTAGGATTATGTTAATGGCCCGATCCGGGATTATAGTGCGCGGTGGTGCCAGTTCAAAAGTTAAAGTAAATTATCGTTTCCGCATTTTGGCCTCGGATTGACGTCCGGGGCGCTGCCGTGCACTTACATGGTATCAAAGCCACGCCATTAACCTAGTCTAGCTTGGTCTAACGTGTTTACAAGTTCGATCGATCGAATTTTCAAAAACCGCATTTTCAAAAGCATCAGTTTCTGTCGAAATATTTTTGGCTCGAAAATTTTTTCAGGTTGTTGCAGAAATATGTGCAGGGAATTCTAAGACTTCTGTAGAAATTTGGTTGCATGACGTCATAGTTCCACCGCGGAACCGCGGCCAAACCCATGCATTGGCCGCGGTTCCGCCGCGACCTTGACTCCTCTCTGCACCAAATTTGCACATTAGGCTTCTGACTTGAAAATAGGGTTTTTGGAACATTCTTTTTGGGGCCAGAATTTCTTTGAGTGCTACAGTAGTGCTTGGGGCCCACTTGGGAAAATTTGGTCGATCAAATATTTTAAACATGTTAGTTCACAGTATTTACATTATTTCTGCGACCGTGAATGTCACTTGATCGGTAAATCCTGTCTAACTGCTATAACCCTTTTAGACGGATTTGCGAACATGACATTCACGTTGATGTTCTGTGTTGTGCTGTGATGTTGCGGATTGGTCGTGGGGGATAGCCTGGATGCAATGTTAGTACAGTTTTGTTTTATAAGTACATTTGATATTGCGGGGCGAGCGTCCAACATGTGGACTGCCGTCACTGCCTGTTTGTATATTATTCTTTTGGGGCACGACCGGGGTGAGGTCGATGTACCCGTTGTATGTATATTTTACTTTCTGTACTAGGATTACCCCAAGGTGGGGTGCACGGATAACCGGGTTCTAGAGGGCAACGGGCCCGCATCTCATGGCATTGAGACGGAGGGGGCTTTACTCTAGAATTGGCGGGCTATTCACCGCACTCGTAGGGGGTACAGGTTGACCCAGGAGGGGTGCCCAAGTTACCGGATTCCGTGAAGTGCTGGGTGGTCCATTCACGTTGCTGAAGGGGGCTGCCTCGCTTCAGGTTTTGGCGGGTAACTTGCCGCGCCCGTAGGGGTCTAGGATTTCATTGCACAGGCTATCCACACGACCAGGGGAACGTCGGGTTTTAGTAGCGGCTCTGTGAAACCCGGGGATCCCAGATATCTGTATTGTTCTGTGATGCTTATTACATTTCTGTGATGTTGCATTTTATCACGCCTTGAGCGAATATTATATATTGATATATATACTAGTAGATGTTGTATATGTTTTGCATCCGCGCTAGTCCAGTCCCCGCTCTGTCGTTAGTTAAGTAACCTAACGGGTAATGACGGGACCCAGTGGCGAATGCAGATGGCATATACGTACATCATTATTTTCGTTCTTTATTGGTGTGATCAATTGATGGGACTGCATTGATTCGGATCAATGCAAGCTAAACAAACCTATTCTGATGTTGTTGGAACATTTTTCAAAAAGCTGTTATTGCAAGGGCGTTCTCTTTTGTTCTGCACAGTGGTATTCGGTTGTGAATATCCAGCTCCTCAGTCGACGAGGCAAGGGCCGAGATCCCTTCACCGGGAGTGACCCCTTGGACAAAAGTTTGCGTCAGGGCAATAACTTCACTATAGCCGATTACTTTTGCTTTGCATCGTGGTATTCAGTTGGAATATCCTGCACCTCATTCTACGGGGAAAGAGCCGAGATCCCTTCACCAGGAGTGACCTCTTTAGCAAAGGTTTTCGTCACAATATTTTTAAAAGCTATCCGGTTCCTTCAACGATATCAAGTTCATTACGTTAAAGGTTTTCTCCAGAAACCATTCGTAGCCCTCCGTCGTTTCATATGGATAGTCAATAAGTATTCAAGCTGTGTTTGTTGGCCAAAGTCAAGGCACAGTGATTGGTAGCTATTGGGTATTCATATGCAGCATAGATAGATGTGTTGGTTTGGGGCAGTCGTATAGTCTTGTTGGCCAAAATCAAGGGCTTGTACGGGTGGGCTCAAATTAACCTGGAGAATGATGGGTAGAACTTGACATGTGACTTATGATTTGTTGGCCAAAGTCAAGGTCATAAGAGCATGGGGTAGAAATCACATCGGGAGTTTCTAAAGAAACTGAAACTTGCCAGATATGCGCATACCTTCTGGAGTGTGATAACGTGAGCGGATTCCGTCACGTTATCATGCGATGATAGTTGGATCCCGATTTTCACTGATGAGTTGGTTTACTCCTCGGGTGATCCCGACTAATTCTTCTTTCAGGTTTGGAGGAGAATTTGACGTTACAGTGGGAGGTTTCCAGATTAGATAAATTGGTAACCATTCTGATCTAGGTTAGAGTGCACGCTGAGTGTTTCTTTTCTCTCTCTCTTTGGCAGCGACCATGACCCGACCCTTGACTATGACTCAATGACCAAAATTAACCGAACCTTCTTATAAGACTGGCTTTTGGATTGTCAGTGTTGCAAACCTCATTGCCACTCCTACTTTTACCCTTTTCTACAGGACACCCCGTATTATTACGAACGTCCACTTCCATTGGACAAAACCATCGTATGGTTATATACGAAATCGAAGGAATTTATTCGAGGATGGTTTCTGGTTCTGGAGAAAACGAATAGGACTATTCAGTTGTCTTTTCCTTTTACCTTCCCTCAGGTTGCGAGTACTCCTTGGTTTAGGAGATAGTACACCTATTACGCAAATTGGATAGTCTTCTTCCAAACCTTAGGCCGGTGCCAAACAGTGGGGAATGAAGAAAACCAATTAGCATAACGATGGTGTACAGAAGGTATTAATTAAGTAAAGACATATTAAGGGATTAGTAAGAGGGCAAAGTAAATTGCGACTGATATTCACGACCAAACCATTTATTTCATCGCCACTTCCAGATCACCTTTGTATTTCTCCAGAACACTCCGTATCACTATGAAGATCCACAGTTTATTGGATACTCCATCGTATGGTTATATACGAACTCGAAAGGAACTTGTTCCAGTTCGGGGATGGATTCTGGTTCAGGAGAAATAGGAATAAGGTTTATTCAGGTGTCTTTTATCTTCACCTTCTCTCGCATTGCGAGTGCTCCTAGGATTAGGACAGTACACCCATTATGCTTATTGAATAGTCTTCTTCCAGACCATAGGCTGGTGCCGAACGGTAGGGAATGAAGAAAACCATTTAGCCTAAAGGGGTGTACAGAAGGTAATGACTAAAGACATATGAAGGGAATTGGAGAGATGGCATAGAAATATACAGTTACAGTTGTGAATCTGGATAATGGAAGAGGAATTACTAGGAATACCCGAATACCCCTACGAAACATTTCAATGTTTCAGTTTCACTATGTACTGTTAAAACAAAACCGATTTCCCAATTAGCCCTTGCTCCAGGGTATGTATTTACCAAGTATGATTCTCACATCTGTATGGTTTTACAGATGATGAGTGGGAGTAAGTTATTGGGAATTAGGTGATCATCCTCATTATATCAGAATTCGTTGTAATTGGTGATATTTGAGGAAATCGCCTGGGCTGTTTGCCGGTCGGCAAATATTTGGTTTTGAATATCCGCTGTTATGCACCAATTTCAAATTGATATATCTGTACGTCTATTTTTATAGAGTGAGATATACCTTTTTGAAATTATGTCTATGACATTTACCTATATCAGTGGATGGTTAGGTAAGGAGCATTAAACAGCGGTGTAATTCTTCTTAACCATAAGTACAGTTTTCAACCTACGACACACAGGGAATGAGTTATTAGACTCAAAGGACTTGTACAGAGTATTGTATGTTGTCCAGCGTCCATAAGGACAGAGGGGTAGGTTCTCGTACTATATTCGGTTTACTTATGACTTCTCTAGTTTTTAGACAGGTGTTTCGTAGAAACACAGGGTCCGAATTTTGAGAAGTTATAGGTATATGAATAAAGTAGAGAACCAGGTATTGCAAGTATCAGGATTCTTCAAGGTGATCGAAGATGTAGATACTTGTGTAGGGTATTCAGTTAATAGTAATGATTAAGAGAACTTGATTCTCTTTCAGATTACTCATAATTGGAAGCACTCCTAACTTGTGTAATGCTGATCGGCCTCTCTCCATTTAGTTAACATGCACTGGAGACAGCTGCAAGATTTGAATCTGGTTCAATTAAATCAGTGCCTCTGGTTCTATATTGGATATAGAACAGTTCATATCTTAACGATGTTAAGGTACGGGGAGTTGTCCGGCTTATGCTTAAAACCAGACTCTGGATAACTCAAGGCGCGTTTCTGTAATGGCTGTTTGTGGGTTGACCCAGGCTATGAAGAGGGTTGACTTTCTACCATCTGGAAGATCAATAGTGATATTGTTCTAGACTCGCCACAGTTTTAACAAAAATGGATTTTTCAGAAAACAGTAGTGGGAGTATGGTAGAACTGGAAGTGATTCCAGAACCGCAAACGATTACTGAAAATTTGATAAGAACCTAAAGATTCAATCTGGTTTGACATTCCATTGGCCACTCCGCAGATACGGTGGGTAACCTCAGGCACCCGAGGGGTACTCCGGTAGCCTCAAAGACGGTAACAGGGAGGTTCTTGTTTACCCAGAGTTGCCATTGCTGTTGTTCCAGGCTGCGAGACCCGGCAGGAGGATGAGTATAGCGTCGTTCTAAACTATCTTTAGAAGTGTACGTGTATATGACTCTGCCAGAGGGTTGTCGTAGACAGTGGGAGCAGCGGAAGCATTGGTGGACAAGTGGCTTATGTCTATTTATAGACTAAAGGAGATATAGCGGAGATAGATCATCTATTTTTGACGTGACAGTCATAGGTTTGACTTCATCAGAATAGGGGATGGATCTGTTAAGAAGGTAGCAGGGTGTGATGTCCTGGTATTTGGATGACATACACAGAGTAGGAAGTGATATTCCTATACTACGATCGGTTATACTTTGGTTGTCACACAGTGGTTTCTCCACATAGGATTTGGATATAATATCAAGACATTCTGGTTATTAGATCTATAGATCTAAATTTGGGAGGTTTCCCAATCAGGGTACTTAGACAACATTCTAAGAGTTTTTAGAATAGACGACTCCTGGCACGGTAGTATACCTGCAGGTGATGGAGTCACCCTCTCTAAAGGTGTCTTACAGACTAAAGGGGAGAGGGATGTGCATGATTGGCAAATCACTTGCTTAGGCAATTGAGTCAATCATGAGATGTCAAGTACCACACCATATGTTGTTTTTGCAGTGGATGCAATAAATTGATATTAATCCAATCCTGGAGAAACATTAGGAAGCAGTTTTAGAACATAAGTGAATGTTCTAGGGATATGATAACATCAGCCTCATTCAGGAGACGGTTATCATTCCAGGCTTCCAAGGTGACCTGGACGACAGAGTGACTGTCAGAGTTATAGTTTTCCTTCTGACGAGGGGCAGTATTTTGGACAGGTGGTCCAGGCGGATACTGAGGGAGGCATGGCGCAGGATACTGATTAAGTTCAGTTGACGATACAGTCTAAGAAGTTTGGATTTGGAGTTCATTTATGAACTAGGTCCCATCAGATATCCAAACATACTCTAAGACAGGTATTGCTCATTTCGGGAGATGGCTTTCTCCGCGAACTTGAGATATAGAAAGATATAGAAAGAAACATCAAAGCGGATCCACTCGCTGAGGCTATTCTTCGAACGCAATAGTTTCACAAACGTGTTTTGTGAGACTGACTAGTAGAGGAGTTGGGTGTTCGGTATCACACGGGCTGTGAGTATGCGACATCGCAATAATTAGCCTTGAGTGCAAGTGGAAGATTGTTGGAGATAGTGCCCTCAGAGTCAATTATTGGATCACAGGCACGTGATTGCAATGATTGAGGGATGACCTATTCCGGTAGGACAGTCTTACTCAAGATGATAGTATGCTATCTGGTTTACCTTTATCATCGTGTACTGCTTTAGGTGACCTTACAGGTCACTATTGCGCGTTGATAGAGCCCCTAGGATTCTTGCTTGACTGCCAGCAGTATGAGGGCGATCATATACGTGGGACCTGGTAGTCTATATGCATATCCTTAAAAGGTCCCCAGTCGTGGGAGTTTCGAGACAGGGCATCGATACTCCAGAGTAGACTAGTGTATACAGTCGAGACCCCGACGAGGGGCGGTGGCCGGTCTCACAAGCCACTGGTGTTAGTTGGTTCACCTAAGATGTATACAGGTGCTCATTGGGTTATGAGTACACCGGACAGGACTCGCCGGGAACATGCTAGTTGGTCTTATACCTGACATCAGATAGCAGTTCCCTGGTGACATATCTACAGGTTAGTTCATCGACCTGAGATCGTCATTTGTCTCGTGTGAGTTCCCACTGTACTTTGATTACTACCTTACCACGCTCAAAGGAGACGTGCAAACAGGTTTTAGTTGGGTACAGTCCCGAGCCACATGGAGGCAGTGAGCGGATCTGCAGGGGTTCGTCTCTCCCGGTATTGGGGGTGAGGTCGCGCTGTGTCTAGGAGAGCCATTACACGAAGTCCTTGGCCAAGGCAGGAGATTTACTGCTAGGTATTCCAGTAGTATCTCAGGGTGTTCTGGGCTACACTCCGACACGACTTGTACCGCTTTTGGGGGTCTGACTTTTACCAACCCCCTAGGCCCGCCATGCGATGCTCATAGATGAACGGACCGGACTGTACGGATATTGTCACTGACAGGCTCAGTAGGGTGTCAGGATGAGTTCGCTCATCGACGTCCCTTTTGGTCAATACCTAGTAGCAGGTTACGTATGGCTAATACCTCTGACTTGCTAGTGGTTAAATCCACAGCCAAAGTGTTGACGAGTCTTTAGAGTCCCCCACAGACCATATTCTCAAGTTTCGGGCGAAACGCTGTAGAGGCCGTATGGAGATATGGCAGGGTTCGATCAGATACGTGCGGTATTGAACGGATAATGATCGGACGAATAATACTAGCGGGCTTTGGTTTAAGCCGGATCCTAGTATTGTACAGTATATATTTTGTCTCATTGCATTTGTATTCGGTCGGAATACAAATGCGGGTATGTATGTACAGTAGCGGGGTTTTCCTGTAATTTATTACGGGATCAGTTTTAAGAAGTTGCCAGTTTGTTTTCCGTTTCGGCCATTTTTCTTTGTATCTTTCATTGGCTGAAAATTGGTGGAGGAGGGCTTATTTGCAATTGTGCAAATTAGCATTGTGGAGGGTGGTCTTTGCATTTTGTTGCTTCATGATAGCTCTTGTTTGACCTTGACTTCTTGGCTTCATCATTGGTTGACTTTGGGTGTGATGATTGGGTGTTGGAGTGTTGGATTTGTTATGAGATGATTATTTCTCATGATAACCTTTTTCTCTCTCTTTGATTATTGGCTCACTCTCATTCTTGATCCTCACTCTCTACTCTCTCTCACTTGCTTCCTCATACATGGCCGGCCAAGTAAAAGGGGGAGGGGGCTGTCCAAAATTCTAGGGGGGAATTTTGATCTCTTTTTGCTTGCAAAATTCCCATTGCTCCATCTCCAAAAATGCTATCATCTTATTCCTCCACAAAAGGAAACTTCCACAACCCCAAAGAGACATAGAGTTATACAGTTAACCTACAGCACTCTTGGGCACGTCGGCTCGCCAACTTCGTGCCCGAGTTGCCTCGGTCCAGAGGTGGGAGCCCGTAAAAGAAGCCGACGACGTGGTGCACTTCCGGCGAGGAGGCCAAGACCGGAGATTCCGCGGAGAGATCGGGATGACGACGAGAAGACCGAAGGACACGGATCGCTCGGTATATCTCTCTACCCCTTCTCTAGTTAGCTAGGATTATGTTAATGGCCCGATCCGGGTTTATAGTGCGCGGTGGTGCCAGTTCAAAAGTTAAAGTAAATTATCGTTTCCGCATTTTGGCCTCGGATTGACGGCCGGGGCGCCGCCGTGCACTTACAACGTACCTATCAGGGCCAGTCGTAGTGACGACGCCTGATAAATTGTTTGTTATGTGTCGATACTAGACACTAGTTTTCATGATATTTTCGGGTGTCGATGTTAGACACTCAGGTTTCATGAGACTTACTGGATGTGTTTTATTCCGTACTCAGCATTTATTTGATACGCATTGCTTCATGTATTAGTAGTACCTGATAGAGTACCTTTCATGACTGTTGTATATACATATTGCCATTTATTGCTATCATCTTGCATGTGTTATATGTCGCAGTACGTGCATACTTGTGATTACCTGCATATGTTAATTACTATTCACGAGTTGGCAAGTCACCCCTGTTGTGCCACAGTGTTTTGCAGGTAGTCTCTCAGGGCAGTCACGGCAGGGCTTCTTCTTCCTATTGTATCATCTTTTGCAGCGGATACCGCTTCGGCTGACTGTGAGCAGTTTCGCAATAGGTGGGTTTTGCGGTTATCCGATGTTGCTCATTGTATATCTTTTGTACCATGTACTCTCCATCTACCACTTTCATGTATTGACTTAGAGACTTGATGTGAGGACGATATTGTATATTATTTGGTGACTTGGAGGTCTTTTATGCATTTTTTATTTATATCCTCTTTTTCTTCGCTACGGCGTCATATATCTGTTGTGGTGGTTGTTTTCCGCCTTTGGGCGTGGATTTGCTCCCGTTTGGGGATGCTTTTACTTATATCTTTATATGTACCCTTTTTAGGGCTAGTTTTTACAAAGGCGGTGCTGCCAAAATTTTAAAGGAAATAAAGTTGGACTTTAAAGAATTTGTATTTGAGGTTTCAAAAGTTTTAACAATGTTCTTATCACTTACTACTTTTGATGATTTAGATTGCTGGGTTTTCGGCTTACTTAGATTGCGTTACGCCTATGGACGTTGCGTGGTTTAAGAGCCGTCACGTGCCATTTTCGGTTCGTGACAAAGTTGTACCTGATAGAGTAACTTTCATGACTGTTGCATACATATGGCCATTTATTGCTATTAGCTTGCATGTGATAGATTCGCGCAGTACGTGGATACTTGCGATTACCTGCATATGTTATTTACTATTCACGAGTTGGCAACTCACCACCGTTGTGCCACAGTATTTTGCAGGTAGTCCCTTAGGGCAGTCAGAGGCAGGGCTTTCATCTATTGTATCATCTTTTGCTGCGGATACCGCTACGGCTGACTGGGTGCAGTTTTGCTATAGGTGGGTTTTGCGCTTATCCGATGTTGCTCATTGTATATTCGTTGTATCCAGTACTCTCCATCTACTACTTCATGTATTGACTTAGATACGAGTTGTTGTAAGTCAACGTTACACACTCCACAAGATGCGGGGAGGCGGAATAGGAAAAACAATCATTTTGTTCAAAGTAACATCAACTATTAAACGGATCTTTGCTAAACCCTAACTGACAAACTATCTAGAAGTTGTTAACTACTATGATAGATGATTATACCTCAAGATACTAGTCCTTCTTGTTCTTGTTGTTCACCTCTTCGTCGACCTTTTCGATGTAATAGAAGATCCACCCGATAGTTCCTTCTTTAAGCTTTAACCTCTAACTTGAGGTAACTAAGTGGCTAGGATTGCTAATCCAAGTGACCTAGAGGATATAGATATTGATTAAGGATCTATTAGTCTTGCTAACCCTAGGGTTCTCAACACATGAGAGGATTAGGGTTAGGATGAAGAAGATGAGAGCTTGAGGAGAGAGAATGTGTATGTGATAATGAATTGAAACTTAAGTCATTTGGATAAATAATGAAGCATAACAAAATATCTAAACAATAATATATAAAATCAACAACCATGCTTCATTAATTACCTTGAGGTGAATCACCTCATGACTCATGGTGCAATTAATGAAAACAACATATCATCTATCCACCTCATTATGTTTAATTCATAAATGAATTAAAACTAAATGAGTCACCTATCTTCTAGAAACTTCTCGACTAATTACTAGAATGCCCCTCCCATCCGTATTTACGAAAAACACGGATATACTGAGACCGCATAAATCCAATAATCCAATACTAGAATCTGGCTTAAATCAAAACCTGCTAGAATAATCTGTCCGAACATTACACGTGCACAAGTACACGTATATGTCTGAACCCTGTCGTAAAACCATACGACCTCTATATCGTTTCACCTGAAGCAGGAAAACCCTCTGTGTGGGACTCTAAAGACTCGACACTACGCTGGCAGTGGGTTTAACCACAGGCCGCAAGCGGTACTAGCTGTACGTAACGGTCCCAGGTAGATGTCGATAAGAAGGTCGATGAGGAAACCCATCCGAACTCCTACTGAACCTCATGTGAAAATCTCCGTACAGTCCGGTCTGTTTGTCTAAGACTATCGCATATCGGGCCTAGGGGGCGGCAAGCGTCAGTCCCCTAATAGCGGTATAAGTCGTGTCGGAGTGAAGCCCATTATACCTTGAGAAGCTACTGGAAAACCTACCAGTAAATCTCGCTTGCCCTAGTCAGAGACCTTGCATAATGGCTCTCCAAAACACAGCACGATATCAACCCCAAACACCGGGAGAGACGGATCCTATCTAACCGCCACTGCATCCAAGTGCTTCGGGACCGCACCCAACTTCTACCTGTTTGCATGACTCAGTCGAGCCGTGGTAAGGTAGTAATCTAAGAACAGTGGGAACACACTCGAGGTGAAGCAGCAGTGTCAAGTCTACGGACTATGCTGTACTCATGTCACCTGGGAACTGTTAACTGATAACGGGTATAATACCAACCAATAGTTCCCTGCGAGTCCTGTCCGGTGTACCCGTAACCCAACGAGCGCCTGCATACTATCTCCAGTACAACGTACTAATGGCTGTGGGACAGACCATTTCCCCTGCTGGGACGAGAAGCGTACACATTAGTCTACTCCGGAGTATCGATGCCCTGTCTCGATAATCCTACGACTAGGGACCTGAAAAAGGATGTGCTTGGAGACTACCCAGCCCCCACTAGTGTGACTGCCATCACAACGCTGGTAGTCAAGCAAGATCCTATGGGCTCTATCAATATGTATTCGTGATATGCTAAAAGAAACATATACACATATTAAGATAGATATAAACCAAGTAGCATACTACCATGTTGAGCAAGACTGTTAATACAACTGTGAATATCCCAAGCTTCCATTAAGTAATATACAAGCTAGTATGATACAATAATGGCCCCTAAGGCATATACACTAACAATCTCCCACTTGCACTAGGGCCATGTACTGGCGTATCGAAGACCTATCATCTCGAATAGCCTCTCGAACTGTGTCTGAGGTAAGGCCTTTGTGAATTGATCTACAGTGTTCTCCTCTGTAGCAACTCTCCGGACCTCGATCTCCCGGCGATCTATGATCTCCCTGATCAGGTGATACCGCCTCAAGATGTGTCTGGACTTTTGATGGGACCTGGGTTCCTTCGCTAAAGCTATAGCCCTATTGTTGTCATAATACAGTGGTATTGGATCAACAATGGATGGAACCACCTGAAGTTATGTTAAGAACTTCTTTACCCAGACTGCTTCTTTTGAGGCATCAGAAGCTGCGATATACTCCGCTTCCATCATCGAGTCAGCAACGGTGTCCAGCTTGGAACTCTTCCAGCACACCGCCCCTCCATTGAGGGTAAAGACATAACCTGACATGGACTTGGAGTCATCCTTGTCACTCTGGAAGCTAGAGTCAGCAAAAGCCTCGATCTGGAGGTCTTTTCCGCCGTAAACCAAGAACATATCCTTAGTCCTTCTCAGGTACTTGAGAATGTTCTTTAATGCTATCCAGTGCTTCTCCCCTGGGTCTGACTGATACCGGCTTACCATGCTTAGTGCGTAAGCTACATCTGGTCTGGTACACAACATCGCATACATTATAGAGCCTACCGTAGAAGCGTAGGGTATAATCGACATGCGATCCCTTTCCAAATCAGTCTTGGGAGACATCTCTTTGGAGAAGGTGATTCCGTGACAAGCCAGTAAATTACCGCACTTAGAATCTTCCATACTGAATCTTTTCAGTATAGTGTTGATATACCTGGACTGCGAAAGTCCCAACATCCTCTTAAATCTATCACGATAGATCTGGATCCCCAGAATGTAAGAGGCATCACCCAGGTCTTTCATGGAGAACCTGTGTGACAAGAATCCTTTGACAGATTGTAGCATAAGAATGTCATTTCCTATCAAGAGAATGTCATCTATGTACAAGACGAGGAATACAACAGTTCGTGCTACAATCTTACTATATATACATGGCTCATCTGGATTTTTGATAAAGTCATATTCTTTGACCGTTTCATCAAAACAGATGTTCCAACTCCGCGATGCCTGCTTTAGTCCATAAATGGACTTAAGCAACTTGCACACTTTCCCGCTGCTCCCACTCTGATTGAAACCTTATGGCTGATCCATATAGACGCACTCGTCTAAATTTCCATTTAGAAAAGCCGTCTTTACGTCTATGTGCCAGATCTCATAATCATGGAAGGCAGTAATGGCAAGAAGGATCCGAATGGATTTGAGCATAGCCACTGGAGAAAATGTTTCGTCATAGCCCAAGCCAGGCCTCTGACGAAAACCCTTTGCAACAATTCTAGCCTTATAGGTTTCCACCTTTCCATCTACACCAATCTTCTTTCTGAAGATCCACTTGCATCCTATGGGTTTTACCCCATTTGGAGCCAAGTCTGAAATCCATACTTTGTTGGTGTACATGGACTCTATCTCGGTCCGCATTGCATCCAGCCATCTTACTGAGTCGCCGCTTTGGATGGCCTACTGGAAGCTAGGAGGTTCATCATTATCAATGACGCAATCCTCTCTATCCTCGTCTATGAGAAAACCGTAGTATCTCTCAGGCGGATGAGACGGCCAACTACTCCTGCGGATGTAGGGTTGCTAGGCACACGCACAAGGGTCTACGAGGCATCAACCATGCCCGATTAAAATTTTAGCCGTGCCGAACAACCCAAAGCCGGATCTTTATACTAGGGTTTAGGCGAAAACAAGTATGTAAACAGTTTAACACTAAGTGAGAGGGATTACAACCTTTGTAGATCCGGTCCTTCACTTCAATAGCTCCGTGTAGATGTCCCCTTCGCTGGGATCGTGAACTCCGGACTCTAGAGAATCTCCACAAGAAGAACGAACATGCTTGCTTCGATGACTTCAAGGCCGAAGATGATCTACGTCGGGGAGACACTAACTCAAGCTATTCCTTCACTAGGTCAAGAACTTTGTGAAAAGAACACACTCTACTACATGGCAAGTGGTAGAGGATGAAGAAGTAGGAACTGGGCTCACTTTAGAATTGATTTTCTCACACTTTTTCTCATGGCACCATTGGAGCTAGTAAGCTTTTCATGGAGCTTGATGAAGAAGAAGAAGAAAGAATAATATCATCATATGGATTAATCCTTCTCAATAATGTAACCATGGGTGAGTTAAGCTATCATGCTTAACTCATGTAGAGCATTGACCAAGGTATATGGTTAAGGGTTGGGTTAACTAAATATCCTTAAGAATGACAAAAGAGTTGACTTTGTCAATGTTTCCACAAGCTTCATGAAAACTTGAGAACTTTGACAAAGTCTTTCGCTTTTGTTATTCTTAAGATATAAACAAAACCCTAATCTTTACCCTAATCTTGGTATAAGTCTCATACACCCATCTTTGATGTATCATCAAGCATGACACAATCATATGTACACAAATATATATCACATATACACTTATGTACAATCTAGTGAGAAAATAAATCATAAGTGAGCTAATACTAGTTAATGTAATGTAATATATCAAATATATAATTATACATTAAATTATTAAATCAACTCTTGATTTAATAACCAAGCTATAACTGACTAATATCATGTGTAACAACTTATCGAATCAACACTTGATCCGATAACCCGGCTATATCGCATACAACCGATCAATGTCACGAATCACGAGAATAGAATACGGTATCTCATATCGTATTAATCTTGGTCCCGCACATATCACATATATGCTCCTACTCCGTTTCGCTTGAGCCAGGAAACCCCTTTGTAGGACTCTAAAGACTAGTCAATACGCCGGCAGTAGGTGATGATCATATCAAACACCCACAAGCCGCAAGCGGTCTGCTAAATGTAACGGCCACCCGGGTATTGAGTGATCAGAATATCAACAAGCAAGCCTGTACATTCTCCTGTGAATCCAATCAGTAACACTCCCGTACAGTCCGGTCTCGTCGTCTGATAGGTCGCATATCTCGCCTAGGGGTAGTAAACGTCAGACCCCAGCAGCTCGATAAGTCATGTCGATATGAGGTCTATAACAGTTCGAGAAACTACTGATAACACTTACCAGTAAATCTCAGCAACCCTGGCCAGGGATTTTCGGTTATAGCCAATCGAACACAGCACAACATCAACTCCCTATACCGGGAGAGACGAATCCCCTCCTATCGCTCATTGCCTCCATGTGATTCGGGACTGTACCCAAAAGCCACCTTTTTGCACGCCCTCTTGAACGTGGTATGATGTAAATCAAAGCACAGTGGGAATCACACAAGACTTTATGACGATCTCGGGTCAACAGACTACTCTGTACCAGTGTCACCGGAGAACTGCCATCTGACGTGAGGTATAATACCATCTGGGAGTTCTCGGCGAGTCCGTCCAGTGTACCCAGTCTCCACTGAGCACCCGTACACCATCCTTGATGTCAAACACCGATGGATATGGGATCATCCATCACCCATCATATGGGTCAAGATGCGTATACGCTAGTCTACTCTGGTGTATCGATACCCTGTCTCGTTACACCCTCGACTAGGAACAGTTATAGGATGTACTCGTCGACTACCGTGGCCCCACTAGTATGATCTCATCATAGTCCTAGTAGTCGAGTACATATCCTAAGGGCTTTATCAAAATGTAACATAGAGACAATCAGAGTACATGTTAAGATAAAGTACAATCAGATGGCATACTATCTTGTCGAGCAAGAAAGTCCTCCATATATATGTCCATGCATCCATTACAATATACATCGTATGTACAGTAATGGCCTCTAGGGCATACATATAACTAACAATCTCCAACTTGCACTAGGGCCATCTGTTGTGGTATCACATACCCAACAATTAGCTGTGGTTGAAGTATCTCATACTCAACCATCCCATAAAAGTCTCTACTGGGAAAAAGGCCTTTGTGAGTGGATCCGCGCTGTTGTCCTCTGTGTCTACTCTCCTAACCTCGATCTCCCTGGAGATCAACCATCTCCATGATCAGGTGATACTGCCTAAGAATTATATCTGGATTTTTTATGGGACGGGGGTTCCTTGGCTAAAGCCACAACTCCATTGTCACAAAATGGTAGGAACGAAGTTCATCTCATGAACTTATATATATCCAGACTGCCTCTTTGGTAGCATCCTTGGTAACGATGTATCTTGCCTTTAATCGTCTAGTAAGTCACGGTATCTAGCTCGGAACTCTTCCAACATACCGTCCCTCCACTGAAGGTAAACACAATGCCTGCGACTGACATTCAGTCGTCCTTATCACCCTGGAACCTTTCCAGTGATTCTCCCCAGGATCGATTGATACCATCTCATTACAACTAGTGAGTATCCTAACATCCAATTAGATCTATCTCATAGATCCAAAATCCAGGATTCAGGAGGTATCATTATGATCCTATATGGAGAATCCTTATGATAAGCGGAGATTGACCGAGCGTAGCATAGGAAACTCCTGCCCTATCAAGAGTATGTCATCCATGTACTCTACGAGGATCACCACCATACTCCCTACTACCTTTTTGTATATACATGGTTCATATACCATTTTGATGAAGTCAAACTCTTTGACTACCACATCAAAACAGATGTTCCAACTTCGCGATGCCTGCTTTATCACATAAAACATCTTGCACACGTTTCCGCTGCTCCCACTATCTACGAATCCCTCTGGCTGTGTACTTATAGACACTATCTTCTAAAACATCATTTAGAAAAGCAGTCATGACACCCAACCACCAGATATCGTAGTCATGGTATGTAGCTGTGGCAAGTAGGATCTGGATGGACTTAAGCATAGCTTTGAAAGTCTCAATTTTTCCATGTACACCAAGTAATCTTCTCATGATATACTTGCTCCTGATGGGGATTTAACCCTTCAGATAAAGCAACCAAAGTCCATACTTTGTTGGTGTATAAGGATTCCATCTCAGATCGATAAGCATCCAGCCATTCTTACAGAGTCCCACTCCTGATAGCCTGCTCGAAACTAGTTGGGTCATCATCTCATGATGCAATCCTCGCTCCCACTGTCATAGAGAAACCGAAGTATCTCTCAGGTGGGTGAGGAACCGTACTAGATCGGCGGAGAGGCTGAGGTTCGTTGGTTACTATTGAATCCTTTGGTTCTACCAAATCATTAGCTGCAGTTTGTATAGCTGGAACCTTTCCAGTTCTACATAACAGACCTTGCCTTGAGCTTGTCCGGATTTTGCTTTTAGACATAGTTCGGACAACCCCAAATCTTAACAAACTTAAGATATGGGCTCTTCCCTTTCCATATCACATATGAAGTGGTAGGCAACTGATTTGATTTGAACCCTATTCAATAGGTATGCAGCTTCTCAAGTGCATAACATCAAAAAGGAAATAGGAAACTCAGTAGTACTCATCATAGAGCACACCATATCACATAGGGTGCTATTGCTCCGTCCCGATACACCGACGTGTTGTGGTGTATACGGAGGAGTAATGCTGAGAGAGAATCTCATTCTCCTTTAGAATAGTCCAGGAATTCCGTGCTCAAGTATTCTCCTCCTTGATCACATCAAAGGACATAATACTTTTACCCGTATTTTGGTTCTCTACTTCTAACTTACATTCTGTGAATATCTCAAAAGGTTCGGACTTGTGTTTCAACAGGATCATATGTCTGAATCTTGAGAGATCATCAGAGAATGTAATGAAGTACAAAGAACCGGTCTTGGCATGTGTAGACGGGAGACTTTCATACATCAGCATGTATCAATCCCAAGAGTTCACTAACTCTTTCTCTGTTTCCAATAAACAGAGCTATGGTCATCTTATCTTTGTGATATGACCGGCAAGTTTCACAAGATGTAAATTCAAACAGATTTAAATATGCATCTAAATATAACTTAGCTAGTCGGGTCGCATTGATATGACCTAGTCTACAATGCCTCAAGAATGATTCGTTCATTTCTGAACTCTTCCTCTCGTGTGTGTTCTGTATACTAAGAACTGTAGTTTGATTTAGAACGTCAATGCATTTAGATAACGTGCCTGAACCGATCAACTCTTGATATAGGAAATGCTCAAAACATTATCCAACAATACAAAATTATATCCTTTCTTTACTAATAAAGAGACTGATATGATGTTGTATATCAGGTTCGGTATCTAATAACATTTGTTCAGAATCAATGTATTCTGGTAATACAGGGTGATAATGACCAACAGACTTGGCTGCAACACTTGCACCGTTTTCTGTCTCATGAAACTTATTACCCATTCTCAGTTCTCTACCTTTCTGCAGCCCATGTAACAGATTACATATGCGGGATCCTGATCCGGTATCTCATACCCAGGACGTAAAGGATACTGAGAAACAGTTCTCTGTAATGAACACACCCGAAGTAGATGCATCAGCATGCACTTTCTTCGTTTGGGCGGCACGGGAAATCTGGTATTCCGTAATTTCCTGCTCTGTCTTATAACAATTATAAGTTGGAGCGGGGCCAACGTTCCCCAGCTCAGTATAACAAGCGGGTTCGGTCAATACATCTGTATTATTATCTTGATTAAGGCGTGATATGGTCGCTACCTAGAGAGAGAGAGAGAAGAAAACACTCAGCGTATGCTCTTGCAAGATTAGATCGGTTATCTAATATATCTAATCAGGATGTATTCCACTGTTTTAATCAAATCTTCCCTCAAACCCTAAAAGGAAAGACTAGCCGAGATTAATTACACGCTACAAGTTCGCCAATTTTTCAGCCAGGCCAGTGTCGGTACTTTGAGTGAGGTTCCCCAAGCTTTCGCACGGACCTAATTAAAGTAAATCTCGTTTTCCCAGAGACGTAACCCCGTTAACACCTTTCTAGACACCTACTTGATCGGCTAATTACCCGGACAAAAAGAACAAAGTTAAATAATCAGATCGAATCATCGAATCCCCAATACAACCCAGAAAACTCAACTCTTGAGTATATGACCGTCTTGAACTGCCTCTGAACCCTAGGGTTTGTGGCAGTACGGCGTGCCACATGTGAGGCGTTGGCTTGACCCTTCTACGGCTGGACCATTGGTACTGTAGCATGTGATGGATGTTTTTAAACTAATTTCAAGTGTTGAGAACTATTTGGGAAAACTTGGATGTTTGATTATTCGATCGGATAGTTTAACCTTGTCTATTTATCTGGAATGTGATACAATATTTGGAATTCACAAGTAGTTATGAGATAACTAATTTGAATGTTATAAATCTAGCAGTTCAGTCTCAGATGATCGGTTGCCACGGAATTTTGATGTAATCAAAAGTCCGTCGCAATCACGTAGCGTACGCGGATACTCGCCGGGTAAACTTAACAGACAGCCACGCCCCATTGCCCCGACCAAGTGACTGTAGGAGAACCCCGTCGCCAAAAGCATCCGTTCGAGTGCTCGCGGCAGCGGTGTTCCGCCTTAGTGCACTTCATCGACGGCATCCGGGGGTGCGGCCGTCTACTAAAGTTTGCGACGAGCATTCGATCAGGATGTTGGGAATCTTGTTGAATTGCCCGACTTGATATTGAAAAGAGTTTTCGATAATGAGACTAAAATGCGGGGTTTATAATTGTTAGGCATGCGATGTCTAAGAAGGTTGCGGATTCCAACTGTTGTAGTTTTACACTTTCTTTTCTGTGACCGTAAGCGTAGTATGCGGTGTATCGCCGGCTTCATTGCTATACATCAAAGACAATCGGGATACGCATACTTGCTTACGTTGATGATATGAGATATTATGTGTTGGTGTGATATGTTATATTGGATCGTCGCGTTTTGAATAGCCGGGGGTTTTATGTGAGATGAGAGTTTTTCTTTTTCATTCATGTAAAATTCATTTGTATGTAATATTCTTTTATTAGGGCACTTCCGGGCTGAGGATGATGTCACCGTTGTATATTATTTACTTTTCCGCATTAGGTAGACCCAAGGCGGGGAGCACAAGTAACCGGGGTCTAGGGTCCAGTGGGAGACCGTATCGAGGAGTCGAGACCGAGTCTCCTAACCCTAGAATTGGCAGTGTTGCTTGCCGCTCTCGTGGGGGTCTAGGGATGTGGGTTTGGTTATTCATCGCGACCGTGGAATCCGTATTTTATACAGGCTCGTATTGAAAACATGGACATCCTAGTATATCCAATATTTCATATATGTTCTTCTGCTGCAATGTTCTGTGATGAGATCATATTACTGCCTGAGACGAATGTTTATATTATATATATGAGATATATATTATATATTGTTGATTTCGTTTCATATCTGATGCTTGTGAAGCAAAATAAAATGGGACTTCATTAATGAGATTAATGAAACTAAAAGAAACCTAAAAATGTTGTAGAAACTTGTTTAAAAACTGGTAGCTCTAGTTCTTTCTTTGCATAGCGGTGTTCCTTGTAGAACATCCATCACCTTATTCGATAAGGAAAGAGCCGAGATCCCTTCACCGGGAGTGACCTCTTTAGCGAAACTAGCAGATGCTACAAACTCGGTTTGTCTTTTGATTGCTTCTATAGTTCTTGCTTTGCATAGTGATATTTGCGGAATATCCTGCACCTTATTCGATGAGGAAAGGGCCGACGATCCCTTCATCGGGAGTGACCCCTTTAGCAAAACTAGAAAAGCCTCAAAAACACTCCATTTAAAAATCACTCGATTCTACAACGATATCAAGTTCATTACGCAAAGGGTTTTCTTAAAAACCTGTCGTAGCCCTCCGTCATTTTAGATAAGTAGTATTTAGTATTCGTGCTGCGTTTGTTGACCTCTGTCAAGACGTAGTGTGCAGTAGCTGATTAATGCTTATCTGTATAAACATATGATGTGATTGATTTAGGGTAGTCGTGCGACCTTGTTGACCTCTGTCAAGGGTCGTGCGGGTGGGTTTACTTCAATCAGGAAATGACGGGTTGAACTTGACTAGCAGCCTATGGTTTGTTAACCCCTGTCAAGGTCATAGGATGCTAGGGGCAAAATATTATCAGGAATTTCAAGTGTTGAAATTTGCAATGAGATTGCATACCTTCCATGAGATAGTTGGATCCCGATACCCGCTGCTAGTAAGAGTTACTCCTGCGAGAGTTTTACACATTATATTAGTCGGTTTTCACCGGGTTATTAAATCAAGAGTTGATTTAATAATAAATCAAAAATTCCCAGAAAACACAGGAATTACAGACGGGCATTACTGTGCAAACCACGTTCCTTAATTCAACTTTTCGGCCGCGGAACCGCCGCGCAAGCCAGGTACGGCCGCGGTTCCGCGGCGGTTTGGTCGAATTGGGGGCACGTGCTGCACAGTAATTCCTAGAAAACCCTGCTGAATTTTTTGAGCATTTTTAATTAGGAAAAATCCATAGTTTTGGAAAAAGGACAGAGAAGGGTATATATTAGGGTTTCGGGGTTCGATCGGATTTCTAACTTCGTCTACACTTCGCCTAAAGCTCTAGCTAGGCTCTGATACCACTGTAGGGATGCTAGGCATACGCACAAGGGTCTACGAGGCATCAACCATGCCCGATTAAAATTTTAGCCGTGCCGAACAACCCAAAGCCGGATCTTTATACTAGGGTTTAGGCGAAAACAAGTATGTTAAACAGTTTAACACTAAGTGAGAGGGATTACAACCTTTGTAGATCCGGTCCTTCACTTCTATAGCTCCGTGTAGATGTCCCCTTCGCTGCGATCGTGAACTCCGGACTCTAGAGAAGCTCCACAAGAAGAACGAACGTGCTTGCTTCGATGACTTCGAGGCCGAAAATGATCTACGTCGGGGAGACACTAACTCAAGCTATTCCTTCACTAGGTCAAGAACTTTGTGAAGAGAACACACTCTACTACATGGCAAGTGGTAGAGGATGAAGAAGTAGGAAGTGGGCTCACTTTAGAATTGATTTTCTCACACTTTTTCTCATGGCACCATTGGAGCTAGTAAGCTTTTCATGGAGCCTGATGAAGAAGAAGAAGAAAGAATAATATCATCATATGAATTAATCCTTCTCAATAATGTAACCATGGGTGAGTTAAGCTATCATTCTTAACTCATGTAGAGAATTGACCAAGGCTTATGGTTAAGGGTTGGGTTAACTAAATATCCTTAAGAATGACAAAAGAGTTGACTTTGTCAATGTTTCCACAAGCTTCATGAAAGCTTGAGAACTTTGACAAAGTCTTTCTCTTTTGTTATTCTTAAGATATAAACAAAACCCTAATCTTTACCCTAATCTTGGTATAAGTCTCATACACCCATCTTTGATGTATCATCAAGCATGACACAATCATATGTACACAAATATATATCACATATACACTTATGTACAATCTAGTGAGAAAATAAATCATAAGTGAGCTAATACTAGTTAATGTAATGTAATATATCAAATATATAATTATACATTAAATTATTAAATCAACTCTTGATTTAATAACCCAGCTATAACCGACTAATATCATGTGTAACAACTTATCGAATCAACACTTGATCCGATAACCCGGCTATATCGCATACAACCGATCAATGTCACGAATCGCGAGAATAGAATACGGTATCTCATATCGTATTAATCTCGGTCCCGCACATATCACATATGTGCTCCTACTCCGTTTCGCTTGAGCCAGGAAACCCCTGTGTAGGACTCTAAAGACTCGTCAATATGCCGGCAGTAGGTGATGATCATATCAAACACCCACAAGCCGCAAGCGGTCTGCTAAACGTAACGGCTACCCGGGTATTGAGGGATCAGAAGATCAACAAGCAACCCTGTACATTCTCCTGTGAATCCAATCAGTAACACTCCCGGACAGTCCGGTCTCGTCGTCTGATATGTTGCATATCTCGCCTAGGGATGGTAATGTTAGTTATATGTATGCCCTAGAGGCCATTACTGTACATAGGATGTATATTGTAGTGGATGCTGGGACATATATAGGGAGGAATTTCTTGCTCGACATGATAGTATTGGAGATAGTGCCCTCAAAGTCAATTATTGGATCGCAGGAACGTGATTGCAATGATTGCGGAGGACCTATCCCGGTAGCACAGTCTTACTCGAGATGATAGTTTGCTATCTGGTTTGCCTTTATCAGTCGTGTACATGTTCAGGTGACTGATTGCATGTTACACTTTGATAGAGCCCTTAGGATCTTGCTTTACTACCAACAGTATGATGGCGATCATATACGTGAGAGTTGGGTAGTTTATATGCATATCCTTAATTGTGGTCCCTAGTCGTGGGAGTTTCGAGACAGGGCATCGATACTCCGGAGTAGACTAGTGTATACAGTCGAGACCCCGACGAGGGGCGGTGGCCGGTCTCACAAGCCACTGGTGTCAGTTGGATCACCTAAGATGTATACAGGTGCTCATTGGGTTATGAGTACACCGGACAGGACTCGCCGGGAATCTGCTAGTTAGTACTATACCTATCGTCAGATAGCAGTTCCCTGGTGACATGTATACAGGTTAGTTCATCGACCTGAGGTCATCATTTGTCTCGTGTGAGTTCCCACTGTGCTTTGATTTCTACCCTACCACGGCTCAAAGGAGTCGTGCAAACAGGTAGCTTTAGGGTACAGTCCCGAGCCATATGGAGGCACGTGAGCGGATCGACAGGGGATTCGTCTCTCCCGGTATTGGGGGCGAGGTCGTGCAGTGTCTAGGAGAGCCATTACACAAAGTCCATGGCCATGGCAGGAGATTTACTGGTAGGTACTCCAGTAGTATCTCAGGGTGTTATTGGGCTATACTCCGACACGACTTATACTGTTATTGGGGGTCTGACGTTACTAGCCCCCTAGGCGGATATGCGATACTCATTGACGAACGGACCGGACTGTATATACATTGTCACTGTTAGGCTCAGTAGCGTTTTCCGGATGAGTGCGCTCATCGGCATCCCTTGAGGTCAGTCCATGGGCAGCCGTTACGCATTGCTAGTGCCGCTGACGGTTTGTGGTTAAACCCACTGCCAGGGTGCTGACGAGTCATTAGAGTCCCCCACAGACAGTTTCCCAAGTTCGGGCGAAACGTTGTAGAGGCCGTATGGTTTTATGGCAGGGTTTGGAAAATGCACGTGCGTTTACGCACGTGTCGATTTTCGGACAGGTAATACTGGTCGGCTTTGGTTTAAGCCGGATCCGAGTATTGATTAGGTATAATATCTTTGTCTCAGTTGCATTTGTATTCGGTCGTAATACAAATGCGGGTATATTTATACAGTTTCGGGGTTATCCTGAAAGTCGTTTCAGGATCACTTTTGGAAGTTGCCAGTTTCCAGTTTTCTATCAGCCGTCTTTTAACATTTGGTTAAAGACGGATTTATCTTTTCTTGAGATGAGTGTGGATTCTTCTAGAAGTTTCTAGATGAGGTGACTAGGCTATTTGGTGTAGTGTTCTTATTGGTTGCATTTAATGGTTCATTAATGCTTGATGAGGTGTTTAAGTGATTCATGCTTTAGCATTAAAGCATTTTGTTTAGCTAAGGATATTTCTTCTTTATCTTTTGAGTGAGAAGCTTTCTTGTGGTCACCCCCCTCTCCTACACTCACCTTCCTCCTTCTTTATAAGTGGCCACCCCTCTCTCTCTCCTCACACTCTCTCTCACTTGAAGTTTCATTTTGACTAGAAAAGATTATGATAGTATTCGGGGGTATGGAATTTTACAGTTCATTTCATTCCATCACCCGATTTCCACGGCAACTTCATTAACCGATCGTCCACGGACTTGGACGAAGTGAGACAAAGTCATCTACTCATTCTCTACATCATTCTTGGTCGTCTCTTTTAGCAAACTTGACGATCGAGTTGCCTCGAGTCAGAGGCGGGAGCCCGTTTAAAGAATCGGTGATGTGGTGTCACCTCGACGAGGATATCGGAGTTCGAAGAGATCGGAGCAGCCGCAACGGAGCGTGGGATGATGGTTGAAGAACGAAGGACTCGGATCGTTCGGTATAACCTTTCTACACTCTTTACAGTTTGTTAGTTTAGCAATAATGGCAGATCCGGGTTAAAGTATACGATAGTGCCAGTTTAAAAGTTTTTGTTCCGCATTTGGCGTCTGTAGACTGCCGGGGCGCTAGCGTAGTTTACAGTGGTATCAGAGCCTCACCATTTTGCTATACTAACTTGTGCTAACGCGTTTAAAACATCGATCCGACCGAAAATAAAAAACGGCAAAATCCTAGCTCGACAGTTTCTGTTGTTTTTAAATGGTCTCAGAAATTAATTCTGCATATCTTAAAAATCCGTGCAGGGTTTTTTAAGCGTACGGACAAAATTTGGGCACGCAATCTCACCAGAGCGCCGCGGATTAGCCGCCAAACCCATGGTTTGGCCGCTCATCCGCGGCCGTTCTAGGGGATCAGTGCATCAAATTTTTTCTGTGTGTTCTCTGTTGGATTTTGGGGTTTTTGGTAAATATCGTTTTGGCCCAGCTTTTGTTACTGTTCACCAGTAAGCAGTGGGGCCCACTTTTTGATATTTGGTCTTTGGTCGATCGAAATTTAAACACGTTAGTTTACAGTGCTTACATTATATCTCCGACCGGGAATGTCATTTGATCGGTAAACCGCGTCTGATTGCTATAGTTCTTTTAGACGGGTTTGCGAACGTGACATTCGCGTTGATGTTCTGTGTTGTGCTGTGATGTTGCGGATTTGTCGTGGTGGATAGCAGTGTGCAATGGTAGTACAGGTTGAGTTTATTTGTACATTTGATATTGCGGGGCGAGCGTCCAACTTGTGGACAGCCGTCCCTGCCTGTTGTATAATATTGTTTTTGGGGCACGACCAGGTTGCGGTCGATGTACCTATTGTACTATTTTTCATTACTGTACTAGGTTTTACCCCAAGACGGAGTGCACGGATAGCCGGGTTCTGGAGGGCAACGGGTCCGCATCTCATGGCTTTGAGAGGCAGAGGGGTCCCACTCCAGAATTGGCAGACTATTCGCCGCACTCGTAGGGGGTACAGGTTGACCCAAGGAGGGGTGCTCAATTTACCGGATTCCGTGAAGTGCCGGGTGTTCCATTCACTATGCTGTGGGGACTACCTCGCTTCAGGTTTTGGCGGGTAACTTGCCGCACCCGTAGGGGTCTAGGTTTCATTGCACAGGCTATCCACACGACAGGGGAACGTCGAGTTTCAGCAGCGGCTCTGTGAAACTCGGGGATCCCAGATTATCTGTATTGTTCTGTGATGCTTATTACTTTTCTGTAATGTTGCATACTATCACGCTTGGAGCGATTATGTATATTGGTTTATATACTATTAGATGTTGTATATGTTTTACACCCGCGCTAGTCCAGTCCCCGCTCTGTCGTTAGTTAAGTAACCTAACGGGTGATGACGGGACCCAGTGACAAATGCGGATGGCATATACGTACATTTTATTTTTCGTTCTTTTCTGGTGTGATTAATGATGGGACTGCGTTGATTCTGATCAATGCAAAGTAAAACAAACCTGTTTGAGTTGTTGGAACAATTTTAAAAAGTGTTATTGCAAAGACGTTTTCTTTTGTTATGCATAGCGGTATTCAGTGGAATATCCTGCACCTCATTCGACGGGGCAAGGGCCGATATCCCTTCACCGGGACTGACCCCTTGGACAGAAGTTTGCGTCAGAGTAATAACTTTACTATAGTCGATTACAAGTTGCTTTGCATAGCGGTATTCAGTGGAATATCCTGCACCTCATTCCACGAGGAAAGAGCCGAGATCCCTTTACCGGGAGTGACCTCTTTAGCAAAAGGTTTTCGCCACTATATTTTAAAAAGCTATCAGGTTCCTTCAGCGATATCAAGTTCACTACGCTAAAGGTTTTTCGCCAAAAACCAGCCGTAGCCCTCCGTCACTTCTTTTGGGTATTCAGTAGTATTCAAGCTATGTATTTTGACCTAACGCCAAGGCATAGTGTTTGGTAGTTACTGGGTATTCAATTGTTGCATAGATAGATGAGTTGGTTTGGGACAGCCGTTCTGCCATTTTGACCTAACGCCAAGGGCATGTGCGGGTGGGTTCAAATTAACAAGATAGTGATGGGTAGAACTTGGCATGTGACTTATGACATTTTGACCTAACGCCAAGGTTATAAGAGCATGGGGCAAAAATCATATCAGGAGTTTCTAAAGAAAATGAAACTTGCCGAGTATGCGCATACCTTCTGGAGTATGAGTAACATGGATGCATTCCATCACGTTATCATGCGATGAGAGTTGGATCCTGATTCCCACTGATGAGTTGGTTTACTCTTCGGGTGATCCCGATTGATTCTTCTTTAGGTTTGGAGGAGAATTTGACAGGACAGTGGGAGGTTTCCGGATTAGATAAAATGATGACCATTCTGATCTAGGTTAGAGTGCACGCAGAGTGTTTCTTTTCTCTCTCTCTCTTTGGCAGCGACCTTTGACCGACCCTAGACTATGACTCAGTGACCAAGTTGACCGAACCTTCTTAAAATACTGGCTTTTGGATTGTCTGAGTTGCATAAGTCATTGCCACTCCTTCTTTTACCCTTTGCATTTCTCAGAACACCCGTATTACTACGGATATCCACTTCTATTGGATAGATCCATCGTATGGTTATATACGAACTCGAAGGAACTTCTTCGGGGATGGATCCAGGTTCAGGAGAAATAGAATTGGTTTATTCAGTTGTCTTTTATTATCACCTTCTCTCAGGTTGCGAGAGCTCCTTGGTTTAGGAGAGTACACCTATTACGCCTATTGGATAGTCTTATTCCAAACCATAGGCTGGTGCCGAAAGGTAGGGAATGAAGAAAACCAATTAGCCTAGGTAGGGTGTGGAGAAGGTAATATGTAAAGACAAAATAAAGGGATTAGAAAGAGGGCAAAGTAAATTGCGACTGATATCATTCACGACCAAAACCGCGTACTTCATCGCCACTCCTATTTCACCTTTAAAAGAATAAGGTATTATTTAGTTGTCTTTTATCATCACCTTCTCTCGAGATGCGAGTACTCCTTGGTTTAGGAGGGTACACCTATTATGCTTACTGGATAGTCTTCTTCCAAACCATAGGCTGGTGCCGAACGGTAGGGAAGGAAGAAAACCAGTTAGCCTAACGATGGTGTACAAAAGGTAACGACTAAAGACAAATAAAGGGATTTGGAGAGACGGCAATAAAATATACGGTTGAAGTCATGAATAGGATTATGGAAGAGGCATTGCTATGAATACCAGGATACCCCTACGAAACATTTTCATGTTTCAGTGCATTGTTAAAGAAAAACCGTTTTCCCGATTAGACACTTACTCCAAGGGTATGTATTTACCAGGTTTCATTCTCATATCTATATGGTTTTACAGATGATGAGTGGGAGTAAGATATTGGAAATTAGGTGATCATCCTCATTATATCGGAATTCGTTGTAATTGGTGATATTTGAGGAAATCGCCAGGGTACAGTTTTCAACCTACGACGCACAGGTTTTGAGTTATTTAACTCAGTGGACTTATACGGAGTATTGTATGTTGTCCAAGTGTCCATCAGGACAAAGGGGTAGGTCCTCGTACTATGTTCTGTTTACTTATAACTTCTCTAGTATTTAGACGAGTGTTTCGTAGAAATACAAGGTCTATGTTTTGAGAAGTTGTGGGTATAAGAATAAAGTAGAGAACCAGGTATCACAAGTATCGGGATTCTTCAAAAAGATCGAAGATGTAGATTCTTGTGATTGGTATTCAGATGATAGTGATGGTTTTGAGAAACGTGTTTCTCTTTCAGGTTACTCATAATTGGATGGATTCCTAAGTTGAGTACTGCTGATTAGCCTCTTTCCATTAAGTTGATATGCACTGGAGACAGCTGCATGGATTGAACATGGTTCCAATTAAATTAGTGCCAAAGTTTCTATATTGGATATAGAATAGTTCGTACCTTAAAAGAAATTAAGGTACGGGGAGTTGTCCAGCTTATGCTTAAAACCAGACACTGGATAACTCAGGGCACGTTTCTGTAGTGGCTGTTTGTGGGTTGACCCTGGCTATGACGAGGGTTGATATTCTACCATTTCGAAGATCAATAGTGATATTGTTCTTGACTCGCCACAGTTTTAGTAAAATGGATCTTTTTCAGAAAACAGTAGTGGGAGTATGGTAGAACTGGAAGTGATTCCAGAACCGCAAACGATTACGGAAAATTTAATAGGACCTATATATTCAATCAGGTTTGACATTCCAATTGCCACTCCGCAGGTATGGTAGGTAACCTCAGACACCCGAGAGGTACTTCGGTAGGCTCAAGGACGGTGACAGGGAGGTTCTTATCTACCAAGACTTGACACTACTGTTGTTCCAGGTTATGAGACCCGGTAGGAGGGTTGTCGTAGTCAGTGGGAGCAACGGAAGCATAGTGGGCAAGATGCTTATATCTATTTATAGACTTGAGCAGTTATAGCGGAGATAGATCATCTAATTTTGATGTGACAGTCATGGGTTTGACTTCAATCAGAATAGAGGATGGATCAGTTAAGAAGGTAGTAGGGTGTGATGTCATGGTATCTGGATGACATACACAGAGTAGGAAGTAAAATTCCTATACTACGATCGGTTGTACTGTGGTCGTCACACAGTTGTTTCTCCAAACAGGATATGGATATAATATTTGACATTCTGGTTTCTAGATCTATGGTTTTAGATCTGGATTTGGGTAGTTTCCCAATGTGGGTACTTTGACAGATATTCTAATGGTTTTTGGAATAGTTGACTCCTAGCATGGTGGTGTACCTGCAGGTGATGGAGTCACCTTCTCTAAAGGTGTCGTACAGACTAAAGAGGAGAGGGATGTGCATGATTGGCAGATCACTTGCTTAGGCAATTGAGTCAATCATGAGATGTCAAGTACCACACCAAATGTTGGTTTTGCACTAGATGCAATAAGTTTGTATTAATCCAATCCTGGAGAAACATAAGGAAGCAGTTTTAGAACATAAGTACATGTTCTACGGATTTGATGACGGCAGCCTCTTTCGGGAGACGGTTATCATTCCAGGCTTCAAAGGTGACATGGATGACAGAGTGATTGTCAGAGTTTTAGTTTTCCCTCTGACGAGGGACAGTATTATGGACAGGTGGTCTAAGAGGATACTGTGGGTGGCATGGTGCCGGATACTGATTAGGTTCAGTGATCCATACAGTCTAAGAAGTTTGGATATGGAGTTCATTTATGAACTAAGGTCCCATCAGATATCCAGACATATTCTAAGACAGGTATTACTCGATTCGGGAGATGGCTTTCTCCGCGAACTTGAGATTTAGAGAGATATAGAAAGAAACTTCTAGGCGGATCCACTCACCGAGGCTATTTCTCGAACACAATAGTTTTACAAACGGGCTTTGTGAACTGATTAGTAGAGGAGTTGGATGTTCGGTTTCACACGGGCTGTGAGTAGTCGACATCGCAATATTAGCCTTGAGTGCAAGTGGGAGATTGTTGGAGATAGTTCCCTCATAGTCAATTATTGGATCGCAGGAACGTGATTGCAATGATTGCGGAGGACCTATCCCGGTAGCACAGTCTTACTCGAGATGATAGTATGCTATCTGGTTTGCCTTTATCAGTCGTGTACATGTTCAGGTGACTGATTGCATGTTACACTTTGATAGAGCCCTTAGGATCTTGCTTTACTACCAACAGTATGATGGCGATCATATACGTGAGAGTTGGGTAGTTTATATGCATATCCTTAATTGTGGTCCCTAGTCGTGGGAGTTTCGAGACAGGGCATCGATACTCCGGAGTAGACTAGTGTATACAGTCGAGACCCCGACGAGGGGCGGTGGCCGGTCTCACAACCCACTGGTGTCAGTTGGATCACCTAAGATGTATACAGGTTCTCATTGGGTTATGAGTACACCGGACAGGACTCGCCGGGAATCTGCTAGTTAGTACTATACCTATCGTCAGATAGCAGTTCCCTGGTGACATGTGTACAGGTTAGTTCATCGACCTGAGGTCGTCATTTGTCTCGTGTGAGTTCCCACTGTGCTTTGATTTCTACCCTACCACGGCTCAAAGGAGTCGTGCAAACAGGTAGCTTTTGGGTACAGTCCCGAGCCATATGGAGGCACGTGAGCGGATCGGCAGGGGATTCGTCTCTCCCGGTATTGGGGGCGAGGTCGTGCAGTGTCTAGGAGAGCCATTACATAAAGTCCATGGCCATGGCAGGAGATTTACTGGTAGGTACTCCAGTAGTATCTCAGGGTGTTATTGGGCTATACTCCGACACGACTTATACTGCTATTGGGGGTCTGACGTTACTAGCCCCCTAGGCGGATATGCGATACTCATTGACGAACGGACCGGACTGTATATACATTATCACTGTTAGGCTCAGTAGCGTTTTCCGGATGAGTGCGCTCATCGGCATCCCTTGAGGTCAGTCCATGGGCAGCCGTTACGCATTGCTAGTGCCGCTGACGGTTTGTGGTTAAACCCACTGCCAGGGTGCTGACGAGTCATTAGAGTCCCTCACAGACAGTTTCCCAAGTTCGGGCGAAACGTTGTAGAGGCCGTATGGTTTTATGGCAGGGTTCGGAAAATGCACGTGCGTTTACGCACGTGTCGATTTTCGGACAGGTAATACTGGTCGACTTTGGTTTAAGCCGGATCCGAGTATTGAGTAGGTATAATATCTTTGTCTCAGTTGCATTTGTATTCGGTCGTAATACAAATGCGGGTATATTTATATAGTTTCGGGGTTATCCTGAAAGTCGTTTCAGGATCACTTTTGGAAGTTACCAGTTTCCAGTTTTCTATCAGCCGTCTTTTAACATTTGGTTAAAGGCGGATTTATCTTTTCTTGAGATGAATGTGGATTCTTCTAGAAGTTTCTAGATGAGGTGACTAGGCTATTTGGTGTAGTGTTCTTATTGGTTGCATTTAATGGTTCATTAATGCTTGATGAGGTGTTTAAGTGATTCATGCTTTAGCATTAAAGCATTTTGTTTAGCTAAGGATATTTCTTCTTGATCTTTTGAGTGAGAAGCTTTCTTGTGGTCACCCCCCTCTCCTACACTCACCATCCTCCTTCTTTATAAGTGGCCACCCCTCTCTCTCTCCTCACACTCTCTCTCACTTGAAGTTTCATTTTGACTAGAAAAGATTATGATAGTATTCGGGGGTATGGAATTTTACAGTTCATTTCATTCCATCACCTGATTTCCACGGCAACTTCATTAACCGATCGTCCACGGACTTGGACGAAGTGAGACAAAGTCATCTACTCATTCTCTACATCATTCTTGGTCGTATCTTTTAGCAAACTTGACGATCGAGTTGCCTCGAGTCAGAGGCGGGAGCCCGTTTAAAGAATCGGTGATGTGGTGTCACCTCGACGAGGATATCGGAGTTCGAAGAGATCGGAGCAGCCGCAACGGAGCGTGGGATGATGGTTGAAGAACGAAGGACTCGGATCGTTCGGTATAACCTTTCTACACTCTTTACAGTTTGTTAGTTTAGCAATAATGGCAGATCCGGGTTAAAGTATACGATAGCGCCAGTTTAAAAGTTTTTGTTCCGCATTTGGCGTCTGTAGACTGCCGGGGCGCTAGCGTAGTTTACAGATAGTATGCTATCTGGTTACTCTTTACCTTAACGTGTACACTGATTGTCTCTCTGTTACATGTTGGTAAAGCCCTTAGGATGTGTACTTGACTACCTGGACTATGATGCGGATCATACTAGTGGGGACATGATAGTCCATAAGTACATCCTTCAAAGTCCCTAGTCGTGGGTATATCGAGACGGGGCATCGATATACCAGAGTAGACTAGCGTATACCTTCTCGACCCATACAGATGGGCGATGGATGATCCCATATCCATTGGTGTTTGACATCAGAGATGATATACGGGTGCTCAGTAGAGACTGGGTACACTGGACGGACTCGCCGAGAACTCCCAAATGGTATTATACCTTACGTCAGATGGCAGTTCTCAGGTGACACTGGTACAGTGTAGTCTGTTGACCCGAGATCGTCATAGAGTCTTGTGTGGTTCCCACTGTGCTTTGATTTCCACCTTACCACGTCCAAGAGGGCGTGCAAAACGGTGGTTTTTGGGTACAGTCCCGAATCACATGGAGGCAATGAGCAATAGGAGGGGATTCGTCTCTCCCGGTATAGGGAGTTGATGTTGCGCTGTGTTCAATTGGCTATAACCGGAAATCCCTGGCCAGGGTTGCTGAGATTTACTGGTAAGTGTTACCAGTAGTTTCTCGAACTGTTATAGACCTCATATCGACACGACTTATCGAGCTATTGGGGTCTGACGTTTACCACCCCTAGGCAAGATATGCGACATATCAGACGATCAGACCGGACTGTACGGTAAGTGTTACTGGTTGGATTCACAGGAGTGTGAGCGGGCTTGCTCGTCGTTCTTCTGATCGCTCAATACCCGGGTGGCCGTTACGTTTAGCAGACCGCTTGCGGCTTGTGGGTGTTTCATATGATCATCACCTGCTGCCGGCGTATTGACGAGTCTTTAGAGTCCTACACAGAGGTTTCCTGGCTCAAGCGAAACGAAATAGGAGCACATATGGGATATGTGCGGGACCGAGAATAATGCGTGTATGTGATACCGTATTTCATTCTCGGGATGAATGTGTCGAAAGGTTGTATGCGATATAACCTAGCTATCGAATCAAGGATTGATTCGATAAGCCGATACATTGGATACTAGCCGGTTATATGCGACATGACCAGATCATTGAATCAAGTGTTGATTTAATGATTTAATGTATAATAATATATTTGATATATTACTTTGCATCAACTAGTATTGGTTCACTTTAAATGGATTTACTCACTTGAAATGCACATTGTATATGTGATATATTTTGTGCACATGATTGTATCATGTTTGATGATACATTCTAGCTTGGGTTTGTGTAAAGGATTAAACCATGGTTGGTTAGTGGTTAGGGTTTCATTTCTTTTATCTATTTATTTATTTTATTTTATTTCATTTAGAAAAGATGAAGAGAAAAGAATGGTTGCTAGTTTTGTTTTTATTTGAAGCTTTGAACAAGTCCACCATTCTTGTCTCTTCTCTAACCCTAACCACTCATCTAACCTTAGTTAAATCTCTACACTAAACCATGGTTGAAGTCATGATAAGTATTCATTTTTATTTTCTTTTTGAATAACTTATCATATATTATCTTCTTCTTCTTCTTCTTCTTCAAGAAGAAAGATGTTGATAGCTTCAATGGCAACTAGCCAAAACAAGTGAGAAATCCAAATCTAAAGTCTACCCACTTCCTATTTCTTCATCCTCTACTACTTGCCATGTAGTAGAGTGTGTTGTCTTCACAAGTTTCTTGACTTGGTGAAGGCGGAGCTCGAGTTTGTGATGCCTCGACGTAGATCATCTTCGGCATCGACCCGACGACCAAGTCCGCCCTTTTCTCCGATGAAGCCGATGCTAGAGTCATGGGTTCCTTTTGGACAGCGGAAGGAGATCATCGCGGAGCTAAGGAAGTGGTGGACCGGATCTACAAAGGTTGTATTTCCGTTCACTTAGTTAATTTGTAAACTAGTTGCTTGATTCGCCTAAACTTCTAGCCAACGGTCCGTATTAGGGTTTCTGGGCACCTCTAATTTTTGAATTAGCCATGTTTGATACCTTGTGAGACTTCATTAGTGTGCCTAGGAACCTTTCATTGGTATCAGAGCCTAGCTAGAGCCTTAGGCGAAGTCTAGACGGAGTTTGAAGTCCGATCGACCCGAAACCCCAACTCAAAACGGCTCTCTGGACTTTTTCTGAATTTGTGGATTTTTGAGTATTAAAAATATGCAGAAAACTAAGAAGGAGATTCTAAGAATTACTGTACAAAACGGGACTCATGATTCCTCTAAAGCGCGGCGGAACCGCGGCATAAGCATGGCTTATGCGGCGGTTCTGCGGTCAACAAGTCTCATCAATCAACGATTTTGGCACAGTAACTTCTTTATTTTAATGCTGAGTTTTCTGGAAATTTTTAATATTTATTCAAGAGTTGGATTTTCTGGGGTTGTTTTGGGGATTCGGTGTTTCGATCGGAGTATCAGATTTTGTCTATGTGGCTTTCCGGATAAATTTTAGAATATGTTAAAAAGTTCGACCGGATATAAATACCCAATTTTTCCCCTGTCGGGAAATTTCCAAGTGTTGGATTTTTCCGTAGTTTAAAGACGTTCTAAGTAGTGCAAGTAACTCGATGGACCCTCTAGAAGACAACAAACCTTAACTCGATTATGTGACCGTCTTGAACTGCCCTTTGAACCTTCGGGTTTGGGGCAGTACGGCGTGCCACATGTGAGGCGTTGGCTTGACCCTTCTACGGCTGGACCGTTGGTACTGAGGCACGAACTGAATGTTTTTAGACTTGTTTCATGTGTTGATCTGTATCGGGAAAACTTGGGTGTTCGATTGTTCGATCGGAAAGTTTGACATTTTCTATTTATCCGGAATGGGATACAATAATTGGAATTCACAAGATGTTATGAGATAACTGAATGAATGTTATAAACATAGCAGTTTAGTCTCACTTGATCGGTTGCCACGGAATTTTGATGTGATCAAAAGTCCGTCGCAATCACGTAGCGTACGCGGATACTCGCCGGGTAAACTTAATAGACAGCTACACCCCATAGCCCCGACCAAGTGACTGTAGGAGAACCCCGTCGCCGAAAGCATCCGTTCGGGTGCTCGCGGTGGCGGTGTTCCGCCTTGGGGCACTTCGTCGACGGCGTCGGGGGTGCGACCGTCTACTAAAGTTTGCGACGAGCATTCGATCAGGATGTTGGGAATCTTGTTGAATTGCCCGACTTGATATTGAAAAGAGTTTTCGATTTTGAGACTAAAATGCGGGGTTTATAATTGTTAGGCATGCGATGTCTAAGTAATTCATTTGGTCAGGCATGCGATGTCTGAGGTGGTTGCGGATTCCAACTGTTGTAGTTTTACACTTTCTTTTCTGTGACCGTAAGTGTAATATGTGATATCGCCGGTTTCGTTGCTATATGTCAACGACAATTGGGATGCGTATATTTACTTACGTTGATGACATATAATGTTATGTGTTGCTGGATATGTTATATTGGATCGTCGTGTTTTGAATAGCCCGGGGGTTTTTATGTCAGATGAGTGTTTTTCATTTTCATTCATGTAAAAACTTGTATGTAATATTCTTTTATTGGGGCACTTCCAGGTTGCGGAAGATGTTACCGTTTGTATATTATTTACTTTTCCGCACTAGGATAGACCCAAGGAGGGGAGCACAAGTAACCGGGTTCTGGAGTCCAGTGGGAGACCAACTCGAGGAGTCGAGTCCGGGTCTCCTAACTCTAGAATTGGTAGGGTTGATTGCCGCTCTCGTAGGGGTCTAGGGGTGTGGGTTTGGCTATTCATCACGGCCGTGGAATCCGTGTTTTATACTGGCTCGTATTGAAAACACGGACGTCCTAGTATATCCAATATTTCATATGTTTCTTCTGCTGCGATATCTGTAATGTGATCATGTGATGTTCTGTGATAGATACAGTATATAGTATATATGATATATTATATAGGCGTTACTTATGTTTTACACCCGCGCTAGCCCTGCCCCGCTCTGCCGTTAGTTACCTAACCTAACGGTGCATGAGGGGACATCGAGGCGAATGCGGATGGCATAAGCGTACGTCGTATTTATCTGTGATGTTTAGGTACTTAAATGATGGGACTTCATTAATATGATTAATGAAATAAAAGAAACCTAAAATGTTGTAGAATCGAATTTCAAAATAAAACAGGTAGCTACAGTTCTTGCTTTGCACAGCGGTATATGTGATATATCCTGCACCTTATTCGATAAGGAAAGGAACGAGATCCTTTCACCGGGAGTGACTCCTTTAGCAATAACTGGCAGATGCTACACCCCTCGGTTTGTCTTTTGATTGCTTTTAAGAGTTTTTGCTTTGCACAGTGATATATATGATATATCCCGCACCTCATTCGACGAGGAAAGGACCGACGATCCCTTCACCGGGAGTGACTCCTTTAGAAAAACTAGAAAAGCCTCAAAAACACTCCATTTTAAAATCATTTGATTCTACAACGATATCAAGTTCATTACGCAATAGGTTTTCAGAAAAACCTGTCGTAGCCCTCCGTCATTTCAGATAAGTTGTATATAGTATTCGTGCTGCATTTGTTGGCTTTCGTCAAGGTGCAGTGTGCGGTAGCTATATGCTGCTTATCTGCCAGCATACGATGCGATTGGATTAGGGTAGTCGTGCGGCTTTGTTGGCTTTCGTCAAGGGTCGTGCGGGTGGGTTTAATTCAATCAAGAAATGTACGGGTTGAACTTGACTAGCGGGCTATGGTTTGTTGGCTTTCGTCAAGGTCATAGCACGTTAGGGGCAAAATATTATCGGGAATTTCAAGTGTTGAAATTTGCAATGAGATTGCATACCTTCTATGAGATAGTTGGATCCCGATATCCGCTGCGAGTAAGAGTTACTCCTGGGAGAGTTTTACACATTACAATTAGCCGATCAAGTAGGTGTCTAGAAAGGTGTTAATGAGGTTACGCCTCTGGGAAAACGAGGTTTACATTAATTAGGTTCGTGCGAAAGCACGGGGGACCTCCCTCAAAGTACCGACACTGGCCTGGCTGAAAGATTGGCGAACTTGTAGTGTGTAATTAATCCCGGCTAGTCTTTCCTTTTAGGGTTTGAAGGAAGATTTGATAAAAAGCAGTGGGAGCCATCCTGATTAGATAAAATAATAACCAATCTATTCTTGCAAGAGCGCACGCTGAGTGTTTTCTTCTCTCTCTCTCCAGGTAGCGACCATATCACGCCTTAATCAAGATAATAATACGGATGTATTGACCGAACCCGCTTGTTATACTGAGCTGGGGAACGTTGGTCCCGCTCCAACTTATAATTGTTATAAGATCGAGCAGGAAATTGGGGATTACCAGAATTCCCGTGCCGCCCAAACGAAGAGAGTGCATGTTGATGCATCATCTTCGGGTGTGTTCGTTACACAGAACTGTTTCTCAGTATCCTCTGAATCCTGGGTATATGATACCGGATCAGGATCCCAGATATGTAATCTGTTACATAGGGCTGCAAAAGGGTAGAAAAACTGAGAACGGGTGATAAGTTTCATGAGGCAGAAAACGGAGCAAGTGGTGCATCCAAGTCTGTTGGTCACTGTCACCCTGTATTACCAATACATTGATTCTGAACGAATGTTATTAGATACCGAACCTGATATACAAAATCATATCAGTCTCTTTATAAGTAAAGAAATGATAAAATTTTGTATTGTTGGATAATGTTTTGAACATTTCCTATATCAAAAGTTGATCGGTTCAGGCACGTTATCTAAAAGCATTGATGTTCTAAATCAAACTACAGTTCTTAGTATACGGAACACACACAAGAGGAAGAGTGCAGAAATGAACGGATCCTTCTTGAGGTATTGTAGACTAGGTCATATCAATGCGACCCGACTAGCTGGAGTTACATAAAGATGCATATTTAAATTAGTTTGAATTTACATCTTATGAAACTCGCCAGTCATGTCACAAAGATAAGATGACCACAGCTCTGTTTATTGGAAACAGAGAAAGAGTTAGTGAACTCTTGGGATGATACTTGTTGATGTATGTAAGTCCCCTGTCTACACATACCAAGACCGGTTCTCTATACTTCATTACATTCTCTGATGATCTTTCGAGATTCAGACCTATGTTCCTGTTGAAACACAAGTCCGAACCTTTTAAGATATTCACAGAATATAAGTTAGAAGTAGAGAACCACAATACGGGTATAAGTATTATGTCCTATGATGAGATCAGGGAGGAGAATACTTGTGCACGGAAATCCTGGTCTATTCTATAGGAGAATGAGATTCTCTCTCAGCATTACTCCTCTGTATACACCATAGCACGATGGTATATCGGGGCGGAGCAATCACACCCTATATGATAAGGTGTGCTCTATGATGAGTACTACTGAGTTACCTATTTCCTTTTGGGAGTTATGCGCTTGAGAAGCTGCATACCTATTGAATAGGGTTCCAATCAAATCAGTTGCCTACCGCTTCATATGTGATATGGAATGGGAAGAGCCCATGTCTTAAGTTAGTTAATATTTGGGGTTGTCCGGCCTATGTCTAAAAGCAAAATCCGGACACGCTCGAGGCAATGTCTGTTAAGTAGAACTGGAAAGGTTCCAGCTATACAAACTGCAGCTGATGATTTGATAGAACCAAAGGATTCAGTAGATTAAAACGAACCTCAGCCTCTCCGCCGATCTAGTAGGGTTCCTCACCCACCTGAGAGATACTTCTGTTTCTCTATGACAGTGGGAGCGAGGATTGCATCATGAGATGATGACCCAACTAGCTTCGAGCTGGCCATCAGGAGTAAGACTCTGTAAGAATGGCTGGATGCTTAGCGATCTGAGATGGAATCCATGTACACCAACAAAGTATGGACTTTGGTTGTTATATCTGAAGGGTTAAATCCCCATCAGGAGCAAGTATATCTTGAGAAGATTACTTGGTGTACATGGAAAAGTTGAGACTTTCAAAGCTAAACTTGTTAAAAGTTTGCATCATTGACCAGGTGCGGATAAGATGAAACCTTTTCAAGTAGCTATGCTTAAGTCCATCCAGATCCTACTTGTCACGGCTACATACCATGACTACGATATCTGGTGGTTGGGTGTCATGACTGCTTTTCTAAATGATGTTTTGGAAGAGTGCGTCTATAAGTACACAGCCAGAGGGCTTCGTAGACAGTGGGAGCAGCAGAAACGTGTGCAAGATGCTTTATAGGATAAAGCAGGCATCGCGGAGTTGGAACGTCTGTTTTGATGTGTTAGTCAAAGAGTTTAACATCATCAAAATGGTAGATGAACCTTGTATAAACAAAAAGGTAGTGGGGAGTATGGTGATGATCCTCGTAGAGTACGCGGATGACATACTCTTGATAGGGAAAGAGTTTCCTATGCTACGCTCGATCAATCTCCGCATATCACAATGATTCTCCATAAAGGATCAAAGTGATACCTACAAAATCCTAAGCTTTGGATCTATGAGATAGATTTAATTGGATGTTAGGATACTCACTAGTTGTAGTGAGATGGTATCAATTGATCCTGGGGAGAATCACTGGAAGTGTTCCAGGGTGACAAAGACGACTGAATGTCAGTCACAGGCATTGTCTTAATCCTCAGTAGATGGACGGTATGTTGGAAGAGTTCCAAGCTAGATACCGTGACATACTAGACGATAAAGGCAGGATACATCGCTACTTAAGATGCTACCGAAGAGGCTGTTTGGGTGTATATTGGTTCATGAGATGAACTATGTTCCTCCCATTGTGTGACAATGGAGTTGTGGCTTATGCCAAGGAACGCAGATCCCATCAGTGATCCAGACATATTCTAAGGCAATATCATTTGATCATGGAGATGGTTGATCTCTAAGGGATCGAGGTTAGGAGAGTAGAAACACGGCGGATCCACTCAAGAAGGCCTATTCCTAGAGAGAGAATTTTATGGGATGGTTGAGAATGAGATACTACAACTACTGCTTCAGATGGCCCTAGTGCAAGTGGGAGATTGTTAGTTATATGTATGCCCTAGAGGCCATTACTGTACATAGGATGTATATTGTAGTGGATGCTGGGACATATATAGGGAGGACTTTCTTGCTCGACATGATAGTATGCTATCTGGTTACTCTTTACCTTAACGTGTACACTGATTGTCTCTCTGTTACATGTTGGTAAAGCCCTTAGGATGTGTACTTGACTACCTGGACTATGATATGGATCATACTAGTGGGGACATGGTAGTCCATAAGTACATCCTTCAAAGTCCCTAGTCGTGGGTATATCGAGACGGGGCATCGATATACCAGAGTAGACTAGCGTATACCTTCTCGACCCATACAGATGGGCGATGGATGATCCCATATCCATTGGTGTTTGACATCAGAGATGATATACGGGTGCTCAGTAGAGACTGGGTACACTGGACGGACTCGCCGAGAACTCCCAAATGGTATTATACCTTACGTCAGATGGCAGTTCTCAGGTGACACTGGTACAGTGTAGTCTGTTGACCCAAGATCGTCATAGAGTCTTGTGTGGTTCCCACTGTGCTTTGATTTCCACCTTACCACGTCCAAGAGGGCGTGCAAAACGGTGGTTTTTGGGTATAGTCCCGAATCAAATGGAGGCAATGAGCGATAGGAGGGGATTCGTCTCTCCCGGTATAGGGAGTTGATGTTGCGCTGTGTTCGATTGGCTATAACCGGAAATCCCTGGCCAGGGTTGCTGAGATTTACTGGTAAGTGTTACCAGTAGTTTCTCGAACTGTTATAGACCTCATATCGACACGACTTATCGAGCTATTGGGGTCTGACGATCATACCGGACTGTACGGTAAGTGTTACTGGTTGGATTCACAGGAGTGTGAGCGGGCTTGCTCGTCGTTCTTCTGATCGCTCAATACCCGGGTGGCCGTTACGTTTAGCAGACCGCTTGCGGCTTGTGGGTGTTTCATATGATCATCACCTGCTGCCGGCGTATTGACGAGTCTTTAGAGTCCTACACAGAGGTTTCCTGGCTCAAGCGAAACGAAATAGGAGCACATATGGGATATGTGCGGGACCGAGAATAATGCGTGTATGTGATACCGTATTTCATTCTCGCGATGAATGTGTCGAAAGGTTGTATGCGATATAACCTAGCTATCGAATCAAGGATTGATTCGATAAGCCGATACATTGGATACTAGCCGGTTATATGCGACATGACCGGATCATTGAATCAAGTGTTGATTTAATGATTTAATGTATAATAATATATTTGATATATTACTTTGCATCAACTAGTATTGGTTCACTTTAAATGGATTTACTCACTTGAAATGCACATTGTATATGTGATATATTTTGTGCACATGATTGTATCATGTTTGATGATACATTCTAGCTTGGGTTTGTGTAAAGGATTAAACCATGGTTGGTTAGTGGTTAGGGTTTCATTTCTTTTATCTATTTATTTATTTTATTTTATTTCATTTAGAAAAGATGAAGAGAAAAGAATGGTTGCTAGTTTTGTTTTTATTTGAAGCTTCTTGAAGCTTTGAACAAGTCCACCATTCTTGTCTCTTCTCTAACCCTAACCACTCATCTAACCTTAGTTAAATCTCTACACTAAACCATGGTTGAAGTCATGATAAGTATTCATTTTTATTTTCTTTTTGAATAACTTATCATATATTATCTTCTTCTTCTTCTTCTTCAAGAAGAAAGATGTTGATAGCTTCAATGGCAACTAGCCAAAACAAGTGAGAAATCCAAATCTAAAGTCTACCCACTTCCTATTTCTTCATCCTCTACTACTTGCCATGTAGTAGAGTGTGTTGTCTTCACAAGTTTCTTGACTTGGCGAAGACGGAGCTCGAGTTTGTGATGCCTCGACGTAGATCATCTTCGGCATCAAACCGACGACCAAGTCCGCCCTTTTCTCCGATGAAGCCGATGCTAGAGTCATGGGTTCGTTTTGGACAGCGGAGGGAGATCATCGCGGAGCTAAAGAAGTGGTGGACCGGATCTACAAAGGTTGTATTTCCGTTCACTTATTTAATTTGTAAACTAGTTGCTTGATTCGCCTAAACTTCTAGCCAACGGTCCGTATTAGGGTTTCTCGGCACCTCTAATTTTTGAATTAGCCATGTTTGATGCCTTGTGAGACTTCATTAGTGTGCCTAGGAACCTTTCATTGGTATCAGAGCCTAGCTAGAGCCTTAGGCGAAGTCTAGACGGAGTTTGAAGTCCGATCGACCCGAAACCCCAACTCAAAACGGCTCTCTGGACTTTTTCTGAATTTGTGGATTTTTGAGTATTAAAAATATGCAGAAAACTAAGAAGGAGATTCTAAGAATTACTCTACAAAACGGGACTCATGATTCCTCCAAAGCGCGGCGGAACCGCGGCATAAGCATGGCTTATGCGGCGGTTCCGCGGTCAACAAGTCTCATCAGTCAACGATTTTGGCACAGTAACTTCTTTATTTTAATGCTGAGTTTTCTGGGAATTTTTAATATTTATTCAAGAGTTGGATTTTCTGGGGTTGTTTTGGGGATTCGGTGTTTCGATCGGAGTATCAGATTTTGTCTATGTGGCTTTCCGGATAAATTTTAGAATATGTTAAAAAGTTCGACCGGATATAAATACCCAATTTTTCCCCTATCGGGAAATTTCCAAGTGTTGGATTTTTCCGTAGTTTAAAGACGTTCTAAGTAGTGCAAGTAACTCGATGGACCCTCTAGAAGACAACAAACCTTAACTCGATTATGTGACCGTCTTGAACTGCCCTTTGAACCTTCGGGTTTGGGGCAGTACGGCGTGCCACATGTAAGGCGTTGGCTTGATCCTTCTACGGCTGGACCGTTGGTACTGAGGCATGAACTGAATGTTTTTAGACTTGTTTAATGTGTTGATCTGTATCGGGAAAACTTGGGTGTTCGATTGTTCGATCGGAAAGTTTGACATTTTGTATTTATCCGGAATGGGATACAATAATTGGAATTCACAAGATGTTATGAGATAACTGAATGAATGTTATAAACATAGCAGTTTAGTCTCACTTGATCGGTTGCCATGGAATTTTGATGTGATCAAAAGTCCGTCGCAATCACGTAGCGTACGCGGATACTCGCCGGGTAAACTTAATAGACAGCTACACCCCATAGCCCCGACCAAGTGACTGTAGGAGAACCCCGTTGCCGAAAGCATCCGTTCGGGTGCTCGCGGTGGCGGTGTTCCGCCTTGGGGCACTTCATCGACGGCGTCGGGGGAGCGGCCGTCTACTAAAGTTTGCGACGAGCATTCGATCAGGATGTCGGGAATCTTGTTGAATTGCCCGACTTGATATTGAAAAGTGTTTTCGATTTTGAGACTAAAATGCGGGGTTTATAATTATTAGGCATGCGATGTCTAAGTAATTCATTTGGTCAGGCATGCGATGTCTGAGGTGGTTGCGGATTCCAACTGTTGTAGTTTTACACTTTCTTTTCTGTGACCGTAAGTGTAATATGTGATATCGCCGGTTTCGTTGCTATATGTCAACGACAATTGGGATGCGCATATTTACTTACGTTGATGACATATGATGTTATGTGTTGCTGGATATGTTATATTGGATCGTCGTGTTTTGAATAGCCCGGGGTTTTTTTTATGTCAGATGAGTGTTTTTCATTTTCATTCATGTAAAAACTTGTATGTAATATTCTTTTATTGGGGCACTTCCAGGTTGCGGAAGATGTCACCGTTTGTATATTATTTACTTTTCCGCACTAGGATAGACCCAAGGAGGGGAGCACAAGTAACCGGGTTCTGGAGTCCAGTGGGAGACCAACTCGAGGAGTCGAGTCCGGGTCTCCTAACTCTAGAATTGGTAGGGTTGCTTGCCGCTTCTTGCATGTGTAGACATTGGACCACATACATCGCTGTATATAAGTCCTAAGAGCTCGCTCGCTCTTACTCCGTGTCCAGTGAACAGAGTTTTTGTCACCTATCCTTTGAGACATGATTGACAAGTGGCATAAGATTGATATTCGAACGAATCCAAATATCCTTCTTTATGTAACTTAGTTAGCCTTGTCTCATTGATGTGACCTAGTCTACAATGCCATAAGAAAGCCTGATTTATATCTGGAGACTTTATTTTTAGTGTGTTCTGGACATTGAAAATCTGCAATTGGTTTAACACGTATATACCGTTATCTGGTGTACCGGACCCAATCAAACCATGATTAAGGTGGATGTTAACAACATCGCTTGCAAATGTGAAATCATAACCTTCTTTTGATAACAACGATACTGATATAATATTACACGTTAAACTAGGTACACAAAAACAGTTGCGCAAAACCAAAATATGTCCACTCGTCAATCCAAGGTGATAATCCCCTACGGACACAGCATCTACGCTCGCTCCGTTCGCAACTCTCAGGGTCATATTATCAGTCTTCAGCACTCTACGGCTTCTCAGTGCCTGCAGTGAACTGCATATATGAGATCCTGATCCTGTATCCAATACCCAGGAAGTAGAGTTGATAGACAGACAATTTTCAATTACAAACACACCTGAAGCCGAAGCCATAACTTGCCTCGGGTCCTGGTTCTTGGCAATCCAAGCTTTGCAATCCTTCTTTCAATGGCCTTTCCTACGACAGTGGAAGCACTCGTCCTTTGCTACTACCGGCACCGCAACCATTGCCTTTCCCTTGACCCCCACCTTACCAACACCACCTCTTGGTTTGGTAGCGGCCTTCTTCTTCCTTTCTTTGGCCCTTGCCTTGGACCTGGAAGAGGAAACACAACGAACAAACATAGTGGGTGTTTCCCTTGTTTTCTGCAAGGTGCCCTCTGCACTCCTCAATATGTTAAGGAGTTCTGGAAGTTCAACTTCTTTACCTTGAATATTGAAATTCCAGATAAACTGCGCGTAGGTGGAAGGAAGGGACTGAAGAACCAAGTCTGTATACAGCTCATTCTCTAATGTTGTCCCGAGGTCTACGGGCTCCTCAATGTAGCCAATCATCTTAAGGACATGTTCCCCTATAGATGATCCGACGGCCAGCCTCGACTGAAACAAGTTCTTCGAGGTCTCGTATCTAGCTATACGAGATTGCTCTCCATACAGTTGCTTGGTGTGGAGAAATATGGCTTCAAGATCCATATTCTCGTGCCTCTTCTGATGTTCATTATCCACAGAGGCAAGCACGATGCATTTGGCCTTCGCACAGTCTAACTCCCAGGTCTTGCGGATTTCCTTATCCGCGACACTGGATTCTGGACCTGGGACGGCAGGGGCCTTAGTAGTAAGGACATACCCCAATTTGTCATAGGTGATTGCCATCTTGACATTCCAGAACCAATCTTTATAGTTTGGTCCTGTCAAAATATTTTTATCTAATAATAACTTAAGGCCTGTCATGTTCTTGGTCGCTGCAATTAGGAGAGAGAGAAGAAAACACTTTAGCATGATACACTTGCAAGTTTAGAGTGGTTTTTAGTTTATCTAAACAGGATGGCTCCCACTGTTTCTCGAATCCTTCCTCAAACCAAAAAAGAAGAACTAGTCAGGACTATTCTTACCGTACAATACTTGCTTAACCATTCAGCCGGGCCGGTGTCGGTACTTCGAGGAAGGTTTTATGATGCTTTCGCGAAGTTCCTTAATTAAATAACCTCTTTTCCCTGGGGGCGTAACCCCGCTGACACCTTTCTCGACACCTACTTGGTTTATAGCATTGATTGTTTAAGTGAAAGAATCTCCCGATGAGTAGCATATACTCTCAGTAGGATCGGGATCCAAATATCATTGTGTGATAAAGCTGAAGGAATCTTACCAAAATTATCACACTCCAAATGGTATGCAACTATAGCAAGTTCCAGTTTCTTTAGAAACTCCCGATGTGGATTTTTGCCCCATGCTCTTATGACCTTGACGTTGGCCAAAATGTCATAAGTCACATGTCAAGTTCTACCCATCATTATCTTGTTAATTTGAACCCACCCATACATACCCCTGACGTTGGCCAAATGGCAGTACGACTGTCCCAAACCAACTCATCTATCTATGCAACAGATGAATACCCAGCAGTTACCAAACACTATGCCTTGGCGTTGGTCAAAATACATAGCTTGAATACTACTGAATACCCAAATGATATGACGGAGGGCTACGAATGGTTTTGGCAAAACCTTGAACGTAGTGAACTTGATATAATCGAAGAAACCTGATAGCTTTTTAAAAAGAGTGGTTTAAGCTCCGCAATTAAAAATCTGCTGTTTTAAAATAACCGAGTGGTCTCTTTTAAATTGTTCCAACTATTCAACTTTGGTTCTTTGCATTAATATAATGCGTCCCATCAATTAACCTATCATTGTAGAAAACAACGAAAATACGACGTCCGCTTATGCCATCCGCATTCGCCACTGGGCCCCGTCATTCACCCGTTAGGTTACTTAACTAACGACAGAGAGGGGGCTGGGCTAGCGCGGATGCAAAACATAAGCAACACCTACTAGATATCATATATAGATATTGTACATTCGTCAGACGCAATAATAGGCATTCCAGATCACAGATGAACATATTGGATATTCTAGGAATCCGCATTTCCTTTGAGCCTGCAATGAAAGACGGATTACATAGTCATGATGAATAGCCAACCCCACCCTAGACCCCTACGGGTACGGAAAACTACCCGTCAAGTACCCGAAGTGAAGTGTCTCCCTCAACGACGTGAGTAGGCCACTAAGCACTTCAAAGTACCCGGTAGTCACCTTGGGTCTATCCTAGGAGCAAAAAACAGTAAATGAAATAATACAACGTTGGCTACAACCTCAACCCGGATGTGCCCCGCAAAAGAATATTACAACAAATTACAATTTACATTTGGATGAAAGAAACACTCGTCTCACATCCCTGGCTATCCATTCACGACAATCCAACAAGTTCATATCCACAAACATAAAGTAACCATTACAGAAATGTGCAACCCCATGCTAACCGACATACTAGCAATTAGGGGAGGTTTACGAACACATTAAATACAACACAGATATAATCCTGTTAGCCAAACTTCTTAGAATTTCGATCAATCACAACATTTGAATCTACTCCAAATACTTCTCTTTGCGCATAAATCCTAAGCAGAAACAAAATATCCCAGAAAACCCAACATCAACACAGAAGAATAACTGAGCAAATTTGGGTTGACTCGGTGTCAACTCGGCCGCGGATCCACGCCGGATCGCTTGGATCGGCCGCGGTTCCACGGCGGTTTGGACGAGTCACGATTCCAAATTTCTTCACAATTCTTTAAAAACCCTGCTTGTATTTTTAAGGCCCCTGAAAAAAATTTTAGACCCCAATTTAAAATCGGCAGAAACTTGGTGAAAATGTCGTTTTTTCGGGATTAAATCGCGATCGAATTTCTAAAGACTTTGCTAACATGTTAGTTACGGTTTAGCTAGGCTCTGATATAACTGTAAGTCAACGTTACACACCCAACAAGATGCGGGGAGGCGGAATAGGAAAAACAATCATTTTGTTCAAAGTAACATCGACAATCAAACAGATCTTTGTTAAACCCTAACTAACAAACTATCTAGAAGTAAGAAACTACTATGATAAATGATTATACCTCAAGATACTAGTCTTTCTTGTTCTTGTTGTTCACTTCCTCGTCGGCCTCCTCGATGTAATAGAAGATCCACCCGAGAGTTCCTTCTTCAAGCTTTAACCTCTAACTTGAGGTAACTAAGTGGCTAGGATTGTTAATCCAAGTGACCTAGAGGATATAGATATTGATCAAGGATCTATTAGTCTTGCTAACCCTAGCGTTCTCAACACATGAGAGGATTAGGGTTAGGATGAAGAAGATGAGAGCTTGAGGAGAGAGAATGTGTATGTGATAATGAATTGAAACTTAAGTCATTTGGATAAATAATGAAGCATAACAAAATATTTAAACAATAATATATAAAATCAACAACCATGCTTCATTAATTACCTTGAGGTGAATCACCTCATGACTCATGGTGGAATTAATGAAAATAACATATCATCTCTCCACCTCATTAAGTTTAATTCATAAATGAATTAAAACTAAATGAGTCACCTATCTTCTAGAAACTTCTCGACTAATTACTAGATTGCCCATCCCATCCGTATTTACGAAAAACACGAATATACTAAGACTGCATAAATCCAATAATCCAATACTAGAATCTGGCTTAAACCAAAGCCTGCTGGTATAATCTGTCCGAACATTACACGTGCACAAGTACACGTATATGTCTGAACCCTGTCGTAAAACCATACGACCTCTATATCATTTCGCTTGTGTTGGTTATAGTGCCCTCAAAGTCAATTATTGGATCGCAGGCACATGATTGCAATGATTGAGGAGGACCTATACCGGTAGGACAGTCTTACTTGAGATGATAGTATGTTATCTGGTTTGCCTTTATCAGTCGTGTACATGTTCAGGTGAGTGATCACTATTACACGTTGATAGAGCCCTTAGGATCTTGCTTGACTACCAACAGTATGATGGTGATCATATACGTGAGAGTTGGGTAGTGTATAAGCACATCCTTAATTGTAGTCCCTAGTCGTGGGAGTTTGGAGACAGGGCATCGATACTCCGGAGTAGACTAGTGTATACAATTGAGACCCCGACGAGGGGCGGTGGCCGGTCTCACAAGCCACTGGTGTCAGTTGGATCACCTAAGATGTATACAGGTGCTCATTGGGTTATGAGTACACCGGACAGGACTCGTCGGGAACCTGTTAGTTGGTATTTATACCTAGCGTCAGATAGCAGTTCCCTGGTGACATGTGTACAGGTTAGTTCATCGACCTGAGGTCGTCATTTGTCTCATGTGAGTTCCCACAGGGCTTTGATTTCTACCCTACCACGGCTCAAAGGAGTCGTGCAAACAGGTCTTTTTTGGGTACAGTCCCGAGCCACATAGAGGCAAGTGAGCGGATCGGCAGGGGATTCGTCTCTCCCGGTATTGGGGGTGAGATCGTGTTGTGTCTAGGAGAGCCATTACACCAAGTCCTTGGCCAAGGCAGGTGAGAATTACTGGTAAGTATTCCAGTAGTTTCTTAGGGTGTTCAGGGCCTGTCTCCGGCACGACTTATACCGCTATTGGGGGTTTGACGTTACCAGCCCCCTAGGCCCGATATGCGATACTCATAGACAAACGGACCGGACTGTATGTATATTGTCACTGTTGGGCTCAGTAGGGTTCCAGGATGAGTTCGCTCATCGGCTTCCCTTGAGGTCAGTACATGGGCAGCCGTTACGCACTGCTAGTGCCGCTAACGTGCTTGTGGTTAAACCCACTGCCAGGGTACTGATGAGTCATTAGAGTCCCCCACAGATAGTTCCCAAGTTCGGGCGAAACGTAGTAGAGGCCGTATGGTTTTATGGCAGGGTTCGGAAAATGCACGTGCATTTATGCACGTGTCATATTTCGGGCAGATAATACTGGTGGGCTTTGGTTTAAGCCGGATCCATGTATTATATTGAGTCGGAATATTTTTAGTCTCTCGTATTCGTATTCAGTCGGAATACGCATACATGTATGTATATAGAGGCGAGGGTTATTTTCGTAATCCGTTTCGAGAATATTTTAGAAGATGCATTTCTTTTTGGATTAATCATTTTGGTTTAAATGATTATTTGTTTTGGAAAGGGTGACTCATTATGGATGACACATTATTCTAGCATGTTCATTAGTGACTCATGCTAATGAGTCACTAAGTGAGTCATGAAGAATTAATGGTGTTTTGTTTTGTGAAGAGATATTTTGAGGAGATATTTTCTTTAGATATTTCTCTTTGGGTTTTGATAAAGATAACATCATATATATATATTCACAAAGAAGGAAACAAGAAAAAAGTTGATTATGCTTTGTTTTCTTTTTGCTCTCTTGATTTTCTTGAGTTCATCATTTCCAAACCCTAGCATCTTCTTCATCCTCCACTCTTACCCTCTCATGTGATGGGAACCAAAGAGTGTTTGAGACAAAGTATTCTACTCGTTCTCTACTTTATCTTGATCATCTCTTTTAGCAGACTTGATGACCGAGTTGCCTCGGTATAGAGGCGGGAGCCCGTTTAAAGATCCGTAGATGTGGTGCCACCTCGACGAGGAGAAAAGAGATCAGAGTTGCCGCAAAGGAGCGTGGGATGATGGCTAAAGACCGAAGGACTCGGATCGTTCGGTATAGCTTTTCTACCTCTTTACAGTTTGTTAGTTTAGCGTTAATGGCAAGATCCAGGTTATAGTATGCGATAGCGCCAGTTATAAAAATTTTATTCCATGTTTGGCGTCAGAATGACGGCCGGGGCGCTACCGTAGACTTACATGGTATCAGAGCCACGCCATTAAGCTTTTCTAACTTATTCTAACGCGTTTAAAATATCGAACGAACGAAATTTCCGGAACCGCGACTTTCCAGCTAAAGTTTCTGTCGAATTTTTAAACAGGTCTAAAAATTATTTTGAGCATCTCAGAAAATTGAGCAGGCTTTTTTAAGGCTACAGTAGAAATTGGGTCCACTGATTCAACAGTACTGCCGCGGAACCGCCGCACAAACCATGGTTTGGCCGCAGTTCCGCCGCCAGTTTGTAGGAACAGTACCCCATTTTTCTTCTGTGGGTTCTGCATAGAGAATTGTGGTTTCTGAAATATTTGTTTTGGGCCCAGATTTTATTTATGTACTGCAGATGTACGTGGGGCCCACTTCGGGAAGTTTTATCGATCGAAATTTTAAACTTGTTAGTTTACAGTACTTAAATTATATCTCCGACCGTGAATGTCATTCGAGCGGTAAATTGTGTCTAATTGCTATAGTCCTTTTAGACGGGTTTGCGAACGTGACATTCGCGTTGATGTTCTGTGTTGTGCTGTGATGTTGCGGATTTGTCGTGGTGGATAGCAGGGTGCAATGATAGTGCAGTTTGGATTTATTTGTACATTTGATATTGCGGGGCGAGCGTCCAACATGTGGACTGCCGTCACTGCCTGTTTGTATAATATTCTTATGGGGCACGACCGGGCTGAGGTCGATGTACCCGTTGTACATATTTTTATTTCTGTACTAGGTTTACCCCGCGACGGAGTGCACGGATAGCCGGGTTCTGGAGGGCAACGGGTCCGTATCTCATGGCTTTGAGAGGCATAGGGGCCTCACTCTAGAATTGGCAGACTATTCGCCGCACTCGTAGGGGGTACAGGTTGACCCAAGGAGGGGTGCTCAAGTTACCGGATTCCGTGAAGTGCCAGGTGGTCCATTCATTTTGCTGTAGGGGGCTGCCTCGCTTCAGGTTTTGGCAGGTAACTTGCCGCACCCGTAGGGGTCTAGGTTTTCATTGCACAGGCTATCGACACGACCAGGGGAACGTCGGGTTTCAGTAGCGGCTCTGTGAAACTCGGGGATCCCGGATTATCTGTATTGTTCTGTGATGCTTATTACTTTTCTGTAATGTTGCATATTATCACGCCTGGATCGATTATTGTATATTGGTATATATTCTATTAGATGTTGTATATATTTTACACCCGCGCTAGTCCAGCCCCCGCTCTGTCATTAGTTAAGTAACCTAACGGGTGATGACGAGACCCAGTGACGAATGCGGATGACATATACGTACATTTTATTTTCGTTCTTTTCTGGTGTGATTAATTGATGGGACTGCATTGATTCTGATCAATGCAAAGGAAAACAAACCTGTTTGGATGTTGTTGGAACAGTTTTTAAAAAGTGTTATTACAAAGACGTTTCCTTTTGTTTTTCACAGTGGTATTCAGTTGGAATATCCTGCACCTCATTCGATGAGGCAAGGGCCGAGATCCCTTCACCGGGAGTGACCCCTTGGGCAGAAGTTTGCATCAGGGTAATAACTTCATTATAGTCAATTACATGTTGCTTTGCATCGCGGTATTCAGTTGGAATATCCTGTACCTCATTCCACGAGGAAAGAGCCGAGATCCCTTCACCGGGAGTGACCTCTTTAGCAAAGGTTTTCACCACTATATTTTTATATAAAAGGCTATCGGGTTCCTTCAGCGAGATCAAGTTCATTACGTTAAAGGTTTTTCGCCAAGAACCAGCCATAGCCCTCCGTCATTTCATTTGGGTATTCAGTAGTATTCAAGCTATGTATTTTGACCTACGCCAAGGCATTGTGTTTGGTAGATGCTGGGTATTCATCTGTTGCATAGATAGATGAGTTGGTTTGGGACAGTCGTTCTGCCATTTGGCCAACGTCAGGGGCATGTGCGGATGGGTTCAAATTGAAAATATAATGATGGGTAGAACTTGGCATGTGACTTATGATATTTTGGCCTACGTCAAGGTCATAAGGGCATGGGGCAAAAATCATATCGGGAGTTTCTAAAGAAACCGAAACTTGCCAAGTATGCACATACCTTCTGGAGTGTGATAACATGAGTGGATTCCTTCACGTTATCATACGATGAGAGTTGGATCCCGATTCCTACTGATGAGTTAGTTTACTCTTCGGGTGATCCCGATTGATTCTTCTTTCAGGTTTGGGGGAGAATTTGACGGTACAGTGGGATGTTTCCTGATTAGATAAAGTGATAACCATTCTGATCTAGGTTAGAGTGTATGCAGAGTGTTTCTTTTCTCTCTCTCTTTGGCAGCGACCTTTGACCGACTCTAGACTATGACTCAGTAACCAAGTTGACCGAACCTTCTTAAAATACTGGCTTTTGGATTGTCTAAAGTTGCATAAGTCATTGCCGCTCCTTCTTTTACCCTTTGAATTTCTCAGAACACCTCGTATCATTACGAACATCCATTTCCATCGGATAGATCCCTCGTATGGTTATATACGAACTCAAAGGGACTTCTTCGAGGATGGATCCAGGCTCAGGAGAAATTGAATTGGTTTATTCAGTTGTCTTTTATCATCACCTTCTCTCAGGTTGCGAGGGCTCCTTGGTTTAGGAGAGTACACATATTACGCTTATTGGATAGTTTTCTTCCAAACCATAGGCAGGTGCCGAAAGGTAGGGAATGAAGAAAACCAATTATCTTAAGTAGGGTGTAGAGAAGGTAATAAGTAAAGACAAGATAAAGGGATTAGAAAGAGAGCAAAGTAAATTGCAACTGCTATCATTCACGACCAAACCGCGTACTTCATCGCCACTCTTACTTCACCTTTGCTTTTTTTTCCACCAGTTCGGGAGAAATAGAATAAGGTATTATTCAGTTGTCTTTTATCATCACCTTCTCTCAAGTTGCGAGTACTCCTTGGTTTAGGAGAGTACACCTATTATGCTTACTGGATAGTCTTCTTCCAAACCATAGGCTGGTGCCGAACGGTAGCGAAGGAAGAAAACCACTTAGCCTAAAGGGGTGTACAGAAGGTAATGAATAAAGACAAATAAAGGGATTTGGAGAGATGGCAAAGAAATATACGGTTACAGTCATGAATAGGATTATGGAAGAGGCATTACTAGGAATTCCAAGATACCCCTACGAAACATTTTTATGTTTCAGTTTCACTATGCATTGTTAAAGGAAAACTAATTTTCCGATTAGATACTTACTCCAGGGTATGTATTTACCATGTATGATTCTCACATCTGTATGGTTTTACAGATGATGAGTGGGAGTAGCTTATTGGGAATAAGGTGATCATCCTCATTATATCGGAATTCGTTGTAATTGGTGATATTTGAGGAAGTCGCCTGGGTTTTTGCCGGACGGCAAGTATTTGGTTTTGAGTATCCGTTGTTGTGCACCAATTTCAAACTGATATATCTGTATGTTTATTTTTATAAAGTGAGATATAACTTTTTTAAATTATGTCCGTGACATTTACCTATATCAGTTGTCGATTGGGTAAGGAGCATTGAACAGCGGAGTAGTTCTTAACCAAAAGTACAGTTTTCAACCTACAATGCACAGGTTTTGAGTTATTCAACTCAGGGGACTCATACAGAGTATTCTATGCTGTCCAGTGTCCATCAGGACAAAGAGGTTGGTCCTCGTACTATGTTCTGTTTACTTATAATTTCTCTAGTTTTTAGACAAGTGTTTCGTAGAAAAAGAAGGTCTAAGTTTTGAGAAGTTGTGGGTATAGGAATAAAGTAGAGAACCAGATGTCGCAAGTATCAGGATTCTTCAAAGAGATCGAAGATGTAGATTCTTGTGATTGGTATTCAGTTGACAGTAATGGTTTTGAGAAACTTGTTTCTCTTTCAGGTTAATCATAATTGGATATATTCCTAAGTTGAGTAATGCTGATTTGCCTCTCTCTATTAAGTTGATATGCACTGGAGACAGCTGCATGATTAGAATCTGGTTCCAATTAATTGAAGTGCAAAAGTTTCTATATTGGATATAGAATGGTTCATATCTTAACGATGTTAAGGTACGGGGAGTTGCCTGGCTTATGATTAAAACCAGACCCTGGATAACTCAAGGCACGTTTCTGTAATGGCAGTTTGTGGGTTGACCCGGGCTATGTCGAGGGTTGACTTTCTACCATCTGGAAGATCAATAGTGATATTGTTCTTGACTCGCCACAGTTTTAGTAAAATGGATTTTTTTTCAGAAAACAGTAGTGGGAGTATGGTAGAACTGGAAGTGATTCCAGAACCGCAAACGATTACGGAAAATTTAATAGGACCTAAAGATTCAATCAGGTTTGACATTCCAATAGCCACTCCGCAGATATGGTGGGTAACCTCCGACACCCGAGAGGTACTCCGGTAGCCTCAAGGACGGTGACGGGGAGGTTCTTGTTTACCCAGACTTGACACTACTGTTGTTCCAGGCTATGAGACCCGGCAGGAGGTTAAGTATAGCGTCGTTCTAAACTAGCTTTAGAAGTGCACGTATATATTATTCTGCCAGAGGGTTGTTGTGGTCAGTGGGAGCAGCGGAAGCATAGTGGGCAAGTAGCTTATTTCTATTTATAGACTCGAGAAGATATAGCGGAGATAGATCATCAAATTTTCATGTGACAGTCATGGCTTTGACTTTATCAGAATAAGGGATGGATCTGTTAAGAAGGTAGTAGGGTGTGATGTCATGGTATTTGGATGACAACCACAGAGTAGGAAGTAAAATTCCTATACTACGATCGGTTGTACTGTGGTCGTCACACAGTTGTTTCTCCACAAAGGATATGGATATAATATCAGACATTCTGGTTTCTAGATCTATGGTTTTAGATCTAGATTTGGGTAGTTTCCTAATGTGGGTACTTTGACAGTATTCTAAAGGTATTTAGAATAGATGACTCCTGGCATGGTGGTGTACCTGCAGGTGATGGAGTCACCCTCTCTAAAGGTGTCTTACAGACTAAAGGGGAGAGGGATGTGCATGATTGGCAGATCACTTACTTAGGCAATTGAATCAATCGTGAGATGTCAAGTACCACATCAGATGTTGTTTTTGCACTAGATGCGATAAGTTTATATCAATCCAATCCTGAAGAAACATAAGGAAGCAGTTTTAGACCATAAGTGCATGTTCTAGGGATTTGATAACGGTAGTCTCCTTCGGGAGACGGTTATCATTTCAGGCTTCAAAGGTGACATGGATGACAGAGTGATCGTCAGAGTTTTAGTTTTTCCTCTGATGAGGGACAGTATTATGGACAGGTGGTTCAAGAGGATACTGTGGGAGGCATGGTGCAGGATACTGATTAGGTTCAGTTGACGATACAGTCTAAGAAGTTTGGATTTGGAGTTCATTTATAAACTAGGTCCCATCAGATATCCAGACATATTCTAAGACATGTATTACTCAATTCGGGAGATGGCTTTCTCCGCGAACTTGAGATTAAGAGAGACATAGTAAAAAACATCGGGGCGGATCCACCCACTGAGGCTATTCCTCGAACACAAGAGTTTTTACAAACGAGCTTTGTGAAACTGTTTAGTAGAGGAGTTGGGTGTTCGGTATACACGGGCTGTGAGTATGCGACATCGCAACAATTAGCCTTAAGTGCAAGTGGGAGATTGTTGGTTATAGTGCCTTCAAAGTCAATTATTGGATCGCAGGCACGTGATTGCAATGATTGAGGAGGACCTATACCGGTAGGACAGTCTTACTCGAGATGATAGTATGCTATCTGGTTTGCCTTTATCAGTCGTGTACAGGTTCAGGTGACTGATCACTATTACACGTTGATAGAGCCCTTAGGATCTTGCTTGACTACCAACAGTATGATGGCGATCATATACGTGAGAGTTGGGTAGTCTATAAGCACATCCTTAATTGTGGTCCCCAGTCGTGGGAGTTTTGAGACAGGGCATCGATACTCCGGAGTAGACTAGTGTATACAGTGGAGACCCCGACGAGGGGCGGTTGCCGGTCTCACAAGCCACTGGTGTCAGTTGGATCACCTAAGATGTATACAGGTGCTCATTGGGTTATGAGTACACCGGACAGGACTCGCCGTGAACCTGCTAGTTGGTATTTATACCTAGCGTCAGATAGCAGTTCCCTGGTGACATGTGTACAGGTTAGTTCATTGTTGGATATAGTGCCCTCAAAGTCAATTATTGGATCGCAGGTACGTGATTGCAATGATTGAGGCAGGACCTATACCGATATGACAGTCTTGCTCGAGATGATAGTATGCTATCTGGTTTGTATTTATCATTTTATACATGCTTTAATTCGCTATTGCATGTTGATATAGCCTATAGGATTCTTGCTTGACTGCCAGCAGTATGATGGCGATCATATACGTGGTAGCTGGGGTCTGTAAGCACATCCTTAAAGTGTCCCTAGTCCTGGGAGTTTCGAGACAGGGCATCGATACTCCAGAGTAGACTAGTGTATACAGTCGAGACCCCGACGAGGGGCGGTGGCCGGTCTCAAAAGCCATTGGTGTCAGTTGGTTCACCTAAGATGTATACAAGTGCTCATTGGGTTATGAGTACACCGGACAGGACTCGCCGGGAACATCCTAGTTGGTATTATACATATCGTCAGATAGCAGTTCCCTGGTGACATGTGTACAGGTTAGTTTGTCGACCTGAGATCGTCATTTGTTTCGTGTGAGTTCCCACTGTGCTTTGATTTCTACCCTACCACACTCAAAGGAGACGTGCAAACAGGTATTTTTTGGGTACAGTCCCGAGCCACATGGAGGCAGTGAGCGGATCGTCGGGGATTCGTCTCTCCCGGTATTGGGGGTTGATGTCGCACAGTGCACCAGTGACCATCACTAGAAATCCTTGGCCGAGGTAGTGCAGAATTACTGATTTGGATCAGTAGTTTCTCAGATGGTGATGGGCTTCATGCCGACACGATTTATCGCGCTATTAGGGGTCTGACTTTATCCATCCCCCTAGACTCGATATGCGATACTCTTTAGACGAACGGACCGGACTGTACGGATATTGTCACTGTCAGGCTCAGTAGGGTTTATGGATGAGTTCGCTCCTCAGCTTTCCTTCCAATCAATACATAGGCAACCGTTACGTACAGCTAGTACCTCTAACGTGCTAGAGGTTATACCGAGTTCCAGTGTGTTGATGAGTCATTAGTGTCCCCCACAGACCGTTTCCCAAGTTCGGGCGAAACGTTGTAGAGGCCGTATGGTTTTATGGCAGGTTTCGGAAAATGCACGTGCGTTTACGCACGTGTCATATTTCGGGCTGATAATACTGGTGGGCTTTGGATTAAGCCAGATCCTAGTATTATACTGTGTAGATATAATATATTTGTCTCAGTTGCATTTGTATTCGGTCGTAATACAAATGCGGGTATGTTTATACTGTTACGGGGTTATCCTGAAATTCGTTTCAGGATCACTTTTGGAAGTTGCCAATTTCCAGTTTTCTATCGCCCGTCTTTAACGTTCGGTTAAAGACGGATTTATCTTTTCTTGAGATGAGTGTGGAAGCTTATAGATGATGACTAAGATGGTGACTAGGATTAGTGACTCATGGGTGCATTAATTGTTCATTTAATGCTATGATGATGTGTTAGATGATTCATTAGTTCATTAATGGTTTTTGGTGACAAGGTTAAAATGACTCATTCTTTCATTAATGTTGTGGTCACCCCGTCCTCTCTCCTACACTCACCTCCCTCCTATATGTATGTGGCCGGCCCCTCTTCACAAGGAGAGAAGGTTGTTCATTTGAGAGAAAAAAGATTATGGTTCATGGAAATTAATCTACTCATTTCCCATTTACCCGATTCCATAAAAGGCAACTTCATTAACCGTTCGTCCATGGCTTTGGACGAAGCGAGACAAAGTGTTCTACTCATTCTCTACTTCATCTTGGTCGTCTCTTTTAGCAAACTTGACGACCGAGTTGCCTCGGTTCAGAAGCGGGAGCCCGTTTAAAGATCCGTCGACGTGGTGCCACCTGGACGAGAAGACTGGAGATTCAGGAGATCGGAGCAGCCGCAACAAAGCGTGGGATGATGGTTGAAGACCGAACGACTCGGATCGTTCGGTATAACATTTCTACCCACTTTGTAGTTTGTTAGTTTAGCTTTAATGGCAGATCCGGGTTATAGTACGCAATAGCGCCAGTTGTAAAAAGTTTTTGTTCCGCATTTGGCGTCTTTTAGACGGCCGGGGCGCTACCGTGGACTTACAGTGGTATCAGATCCTCACCATTAAGCTATACTAACTTGTGCTAACGTGTTTAACACATCGATCGAACGAACTTTCGCAAAACTACAATTTTCTGTTCAAACTTTCTTTCGATTTTAAATCAGGCCTAAAAATTATTTTGTGCATCTCAGAAAGTTGAGCTGGGTTTTTTAAGCAAACTGCAAAAATTTGGTCACGTGATCCTACAGTACCGCCGCGTATCCGCGGTCAAACCTAGGGTTTGACCGCGCATCCGCGGAAAGATTGAAGGAACAGTGGTCCAAATTTGTGCAGTAGCTTCTTCACAGGAAATTGTGGTTTTTGGTAGTATTCTTTTGGGCCCAGATTTTGTTACTGTGCAGCAGTTGTACGTGGGGCCCACTTTGGGATATTTAGTCGATCGAAATTTAAACGTGTTAGTATACAGTACTTATATTATATCTCCGACCAGGAATGTCATTCGAGCGGTAAATTGCGTCTAATTGCTATAATTCTTTTAGACGGATTTGCGAACGTGACATTCGCGTTGATGTTCTGTGTTGTGCTGTAATGTTGCGGATTTGTCGTAGTGGATAGCAGGGTGCAATGATAGTGCAGTTTGGATTTATTTGTACATTTGATATTGCGGGGCGAGCGTCCAACATGTGGACTGCCGTCACTGCCTGTTTGTATAATATTCTTTTGGGGCACGACCGGGCTGAGGTCGATGTACCCGTTGTACATATTTTTATTTCTGTACTAGGTTTACGCCGCGACGGAGTGCACGGATAGCCGGGATCTGGAGGGCAACGGGTCCGTATCTCATGGCTTTGAGAAGCATAGGGGCATCACTCTAGAATTGATAGACTATTCGCCGCACTCGTAGGGGGTACAGGTTGACCCAAGGAGGGGTGCTCAAGTTACCGGATTCCGTGAAGTACCAGGTGGTCCATTCATTTTGCTATAAGGGGCTGCCTCGCTTCAGGTTTTGGCAGGTAACTTGCCGCACCCGTAGCGGTCTAGGTTTTCATTGCACAGGCTATCCACACGACCAGGGGAACGTCGGGTTTTAGTAGCGGCTCTGTGAAACCCGGGGATCCCAGATTATCTGTATTGTTCTGTGATGCTTATTACTTTTCTGTAAGGTTGCATATTATCACGCCTGGAGCGATTATTGTATATTGGTATATATACTATTAGATGTTGCATATGTTTTACACCCGCGCTAGTCCAGCCCCCGCTCTGTCGTTAGTTAAGTAACCTAACGGGTGATGATGGGACCCAGTGACGAATGCGGATGGCATATACGTACATTTAATTTTCGTTCTTTTCTGGTGTGATTGTTTGATGGGACTGCATTGATTCTTATCAATGCAAGGATAAAACAAACCTATATTTGATGTTGTTGGAACAAATTTTAAAACGTGTTATTACAAAGACGTTTCCTTTTATTTTGCATAGTGATATTCAGTTGGAATATCCTGCACCTCATTCCACGAGGCAAGGGCCGAGATCCCTTCACCGGGAGTGACCCCTTGGGCAGAAGTTTACGTCAGGGTAGTAACTTCACTATAGTCGATTACAAGTTGCTTTGCATCGTGGTATTCAGTTGGAATATCATGCACCTCATTCCACAAGGAAAGAGCCGAGATCCCTTCACCGGGAGTGACCTCTTTAGCAAAGGTTTTCGTCACTATATTTTATAAAAAGCTATCGCGTTCCTTCAACGAGATCAAATTCATTACGTTAAAGGTTTTTCGCCAAAAACCAGTCGTAGCCCTCCGTCGTATCTTATGGATGGTCAGTAGTATTCAAGCTATGTTTGTTGACTAAAGTCAAGGCATAGTGTTTGGTAGTTGCTGGGTAATCATCTGTTGCATAGATAGATGCGTTGGTTTGGGACAGTCGTATTACCTTGTTGAATAAATTCAAGGGTATGTACGGGTGGGTTCAAATCAACCTGGATAATGACGGGTAGAACTTGACATGTGACTTATGATTTGTTGACTAAAGTCAAGGTCATAAGAGCATGAGGCAAAAATTTACATCGGGAGTTTCAAACAAACAGCAAACTTGCCAGGCATACGCATACCTTCTGGAATGTGATAACTTGAGTGGCTTCCATCAAGTTATCATGCGATGATAGTTGGATCCCGATTCTCACTGATGAGTTGGTTTACTCTTCGGGTGATCCCGACTAATTCTTCTTTCGGGTTTGGAGGAGAATTTGAGATTACAGTGGGAGGTTTCCTGATTAGATAAAGTGATAACCATTCTGATCTAGGTTAGAGTGCACGCAGAGTGTTTCTATTCTTTCTCTCTTTTTGGCAGCGACCTTTGACCGACCCGAGACTATGACTCAGTGACCAAGTTGACCGAACCTTCTTAAAATACTGGCTTTTGGATTGTCTGAGTTGCATAAGTCATTGCCAGTCCTTCTTTTACCCTTTGTATTTCTCAGAACACCCCGTATTACTACGGATATCCACTTCCATTGGATAGATCCATCGTATGGTTATATACGAACTCGAAGGGACTTCTTCGAGGATGGATCCAGGTTCAGGAGAAATAGAATTAGTTTATTCAGTTGTCTTTTATTATCACCTTCTCTCAGGTTGCGATGGCTCCTTAGTTTAGGTGAGTACACATATTATTCTTATTGGATAGTCTTATTCCAAACCATAGGCTGGTGCCAAAAGGTAGAGAATGAAGAAAACCAATTAGCCTAAGTAGGGTGTGCAGAAGGTAATATGTAAAGACAAGATAAAGGGATTAGAAAGAGGGAAAAGTAAATTGCGACTGTTATCATTCACGACCAAACCGCGTACTTCATCGCCACTCCTATTTCACCTGTAATAGAATAAGGTATTATTCATTTGTCTTTTATCATCACCTTCTCTCAAGTTGCGAGTACTCCTTGGTTTAGGAGGGTACACCTATTATGCTTACTGGATAGTATTCTTCCAAACCATAGACTGGTGCCGAACGGTAGGGAAGGAAGAAAACCGTTTAGCCTAACGATGGTGTACAAAAGGTAACGACCAAAGACAAATAAAGGGATTTGGAGAGATGGCAAAGAAATATACGGTTAAAGTCATGAATTAGATTATGGAAGAGGCATTACTAGGAATACCAGGATACCCCTACGAAACATTTTCTTGTTTCAGTGCATTGTTAAAAGAAAACTAATTTCCCGACTAGATACTTACTCCAGGGTATGTATTTACCAGGTATGGTTCTCACATCTGTATGGTTTTACAGATGATGAGTGAGAGTAAGTTATTGGGAATAAGGTGATCATCCTCATTATATCGGAATTCGTTGTGATTGGTGATATTTGAGAAGTCGCCTGAGTTTTTGCCGAACGACATGTATTTGGTTTTGAGTATCCGTTGTTGTGCACCAATTTCAAAATGATATATCTGTACGTTTATTTTTTATAAAGTGAGATATAACTTTTTGAAATTATGTCCGTGACATTTACCTATATCAGTTGACGATTGGGTAAGGAGCATTAAACAACGGAGTAGTTCTTAAACCATAAGTACAGTTTTCAACCTACGACGGACAGTTTTGTGTTATTCAACTCAGCAGACTTATACAGAGTATTGTATGTTGTCCAGTGTCCATCAGGACAAAGGGGTTGGTCCTTGTACTCTGTTCTGTTTACTTGTAATTTCTCTAGTTTTTAGACAAGTGTTTCGTTGAAATACTATGTCTAAGTTTTAAGAAGTTGTGTGTATAAGAATAAAGTAGAGAACTAGATATCGCAAGATCGGGATTCTTCAAAGAGATCGAAGATGTAGATTCTTGTGATAGGTATTCAGTTGATAGTAATGGTTTTGAGAAACTTGTTTCTCTTTCAGGTTACTCATAATTGGATGGATTCCTAAGTTGAGTAATGCTGAGTAGCCACTTTCCATTAAGTTGATATGCACTGGAGACAGCTGCATGATTTGAATCTGGTTCCAATTAAATTAGTGCCTCTATTTCTATATTGTATATAGAATGGTTCATATCTTAACGATGTTAAGATACGGGGAGTTCTCCAGCTTATGCTTAAAACCAGACACAGGATAGATCAAGGCACGTTTCTGTAATGGCGGTTTGTGGGTTGACCCTAGCTTTGACGAGGGTTGATTTTCTACCATCTGGAAGATCAATAGTGATATTGTTCTTGACTCGCCACAGTTTTAGTAAAATGGATTTTTTCAGAAAACAGTAGTGGGAGTATGGTAGAACTAGAAGAGATTCCAGAACCGCAAACGATTACGAAAAATTTAATAGGACCTATATATTCAATCAGGTTTGACATTCCAATAGCCACTCCGCAGATATGGTGGGTAACCTCAGACACTCGAGAGGTACTTCGGTAGCCTCAAGGACGGTGACAGGGAGGTTCTTGTTTACCCAGACTTGACACTACTGTTGTTCCAGACTATGAGACCCGGCAGGAGGATATGTATAGCATCGTTCTAAACTAGTTTTAGACGTACACGTATATATTATTCTGTCAGAGGGTTGTTGTGGTCAGTGGGAGCAGCGGAAGCATAGTGGACAAGTAGCTTATGTCTATTTATAGGCTTGAGCAGATATAACGGAGAGAAGATCATCTAATTTTGATGTAACAGTCATGGCTTTGACTTCATCATAATAGAGGATGGATCTGTTGAGAAGGTAGTAGAGTGTGATATCCTGGTATTTGGATGACATACACAGAGTAGGAAATAAAATTCCTATACTATGATCGGTTATACTTTGGTCGTCACACAGTTGTTTCTCCATAAGGATATGGATATAATATCAGACATTCTGGTTACTAGATCTATGGTTTTAGATCTAGATTTGGGTAGTTGCCCAATATGGGTACTTTGACAATATTCTGAATAGTATTTTAAAATAAATGACTCCTGGCATGGTGGTGTACCTGCAGGTGATGGAGTCACCCTCTCTAAAGGTGTCTTAGAGACTAAAGGGGAGAGGGATGCGCATGATTGGCAGATCACTTGCTTAGGCAATTGAGTCAATCGTGAGATGTCAAGTACCACACCGGATGTTGTTTTTGCACTAGATGCAATAAGTTTATATTAATCCAATCCTGAAGAAACATAAGGAAGCAGTTTTAGAACATAAGTGCATGTTCTAAGGATTTAATGACGGTAGCCTCCTTCGGGGAGACGGTTATCATTCCAGGCTTCAAAGGTGACAAGGATGACAGAATGATTGTCAGAGTTACAGTTTTCCCTCTGACGAGGGACAGTATAGTGGACAGGTGGTCCAAGAGGATACTGTGGGAGGCATGGTGCTGGATACTGATTAGTTTCAGTTATCAATAATGTCTAAGAAGTTTGGATTTGGAGTTCATTTATGAACTAGGTCCCATCAGATATTCAGACATATTCTAAGACAGGTATTACTCGATTCGGGAGATGGCTTTCTCCGCGAACTTGAGATTAAGAGAGACATAGAAAGAAACATCACGGCGGATCCACTCACTGAGGCTATTTCTCGAATACAAGAGTTTTACAAACTAGTTTTGTGAAACTGATTAGTAGAGGAGTTGGGTATTTGGTATCACACGAGCTGTGAGTATGCGACAACGCAATAATTAGCCTTAAGTGCAAGTGGGTGATTATTGGATATAGTGCCATCAAAGTCAATTATTGGATCGCAGGTACGTGATTGCAATGATTGAGGCAGGACCTATACCGATATGACAGTCTTGCTCGAGATGATAGTATGCTATCTGGTTTGTATTTATCATTGTATACATGCTTTAGTTCGCTATTGCATGTTGATAGAGCCCATATGATTCTTGCTTGACTGCCAGCACTATGATGGCGATCATATACGTGGGAGCTGAGGTCTGTAAGCACATCCTTAAAGTGTCCCTAGTCGTGGGAGTTTCGAGACAGGGCATCGATACTCCAGAGCAGACTAGTGTATACAGTCGAGACCCCGACGAGGGGCGGTGGCCGGTCTCACAAGCCATTGGTGTCAGTTGGTTCACCTAAGATGTATACAGGTGCTCATTGGGTTATGAGTACACCGGACAGGACTCGCCGGGAACATGCTAGTTGGTATTATACATATCGTCAGATAGCAGTTCCCTGGTGACATGTGTACAGGTTAGTTTGTCGACCTGAGATCGTCATTTGTCTTGTGTGAGTTCCCACTGTGCTTTGATTTCTACCCTACCACGCTCAAAGGAGACGTGCAAACAGGTATTTTTTGGGTACAGTCCCGATCCACATGGAGGCTGTGAGCGGATCGTCGAGGATTCGTCTCTCCCGGTATTGGGGGTTGATGTCGCACAATGCACGGGTGGCCATCACTAGAAATCCTCGGCCGAGGTAGTGGAGAATTACTGATTTGGATCGGTAGTTTCTCATATGGTGATGGGCTTCATGCCGACACGATTTATCGCGTTATTAGGGGTCTGACTTTATCCACCCCCTTAGACTCGATATGCGATACTCTTTAGACGAACGAACCGGACTATACAGATATTGTCACTGTCAGGCTCAGTAAGGTTTATGGATGAGTTCGCTCGTCAGCTTCTCTTCCAATCAATACATAGGCAACCATTACGTACAGCTAGTACCTCTGACGTGCTAGAGGTTATACCCAGTGCCAGTGTGTTGATGAATCATTAGAGTCCCCCACAGACCGTTTCCCAAGTTCGGGCGAAACGTTGTAGAGGCCGTATGGTTTTATGGTAGGTTTCGGAAAATGCATGTGCGTTTACGCACGTGTCATATTTCGGGCTGATAATACTAGTGGGCTTTTGTTTAAGCTGGATCCCAGTATTATACTGTGTAGATATAATATCTTTGTCTCAGTTGCATTTGTATTCGGTCGTAATACAAATGCGGGTATGTTTATACTGTTACGGGGTTATCCTGAAATTCGTTTCAGGATCACTTTTGGAAATTGCCAATTTCCAGTTTTCTATCGCCCATCTTTAACGTTCGGTTAAAGACGGATTTATCTTTTCTTGAGATGAGTGTGGAAGCTTATAGATGATGACTAAGATGGTGACTAGGATTAGTGACTCATGGGTGCATTAATTGTTCATTTAATGCTATGATGATGTGTTAGATGATTCATTAGTTCATTAATGGTTTTTGGTGACAAGGTTAAAATGACTCATTCTTTCATTAATGTTGTGGTCACCCCCTCCTCTCTCCTACACTCACCTCCCTCCTATATGTATGTGGCCGGCCCCTCTTCACAAGGAGAGCAGGTTGTTCATTTGAGAGAGAAAAGATTATGGTTCATGGAAATTAATCTACTCATTTCCCATTTACCCGATTCCATAAAAGGCATCTTCATTAACCGTTCGTCCATAGCTTTGGACGAAGCGAGACAAAGTGTTCTACTCATTCTCTACTTCATCTTGGTCGTCTCTTTTAGCAAACTTGACGACCGAGTTGCCTCGGTTCAGAGGCGGGAGCCCGTTTAAAGATCCGTCGACGTGGTACCACCTGGACGAGAAGACTGGAGATTCAGGAGATCGGAGCAGCCGCAACAAAGCGTAGGATGATGGTTGAAGACCGAAGGACTCAGATCGTTCGGTATAACATTTCTACCCACTTTGTAGTTTGTTAGTTTAGCTTTAATGGCAGATCCAGGTTATAGTACGCAATAGCGCCAGTTGTAAAAAGTTTTTGTTCCGCATTTGGCGTCTGTTAGACGGCCGGGGCGCTACCGTGGACTTACATTCATCGACCTGAGGTCGTCATTTGTCTCGTGTGAGTTCCCACTGTGCTTTGATTTCTACCCTAGCACGGCTTGAAGGAGTCGTGCAAACAGGTCTTTTTGGGGTACAGTCTCGAGCCACATGGAGGCAAGTGAGCGGATCGGCAGGGGATTCGTCTCTCCCGGTATTGGGGGTGAGATCTTGCTGTGTCTAGGAGAGCCATTACACCAAGTCCTTGTCTAAGGCAGGTGAGAATTACTGGTAAGTATTCCAGTAGTTTCTCAGGGTGTTCAGGGCTTGTCTCCAACACGACTTATACCGCTATTGGGTGTCTGACGTTACCAGCCCCCTAGGCCCGATATGCGATACTCATAGACGAACGGACTGGACTGTATGTATATTGTCACTGTTAGGCTCAGTAGGGTTCCAGGATGAGTTCGCTCATCGGCTTCCCTTGAGGTAAGTACATGGGCAGCTGTTACGCACTGCTAGTGCCATTGACGTGCTTGTGGTTAAACCCACTGCCAGGGTACTGATGAGTCATTTGAGTCCCCCACAGATAGTTTCCCAAGTTCGGGCGAAACGTTGTAGAGGCCGTAAGGTTTTATGGCAGGGTTCGGAAAATGCACGTGCATTTAAGCACGTATCATATTTCTGGCAGATAATACTGGTGGGCTTTGGTTTAAGCCGGATCCATGTATTATGTTGAGTCGGAATATTTTTAGTCTCTCGTATTCGTATTCGGTCGGAATACGCATACAGGTATGTATATACAGGCGAGGGGTATTTTTGTAATCCGTTACGAGAATATTTTAGAAGATGCATTTCTTTTTGGATTAATCATTTTGGTTTAAATGATTATTTGTTTTGGAAAGGGTGACTCATTATGGATGACACATTATTCTAGCATGTTCATTAGTGACTCATGCTAATGAGTCACTAAGTGAGTCATGATGAATTAATGGTGTTTTGTTTTGTGAAGAGATATTTTGAGGAGATATTTTCTTTAGATATTTCTCTTTGGGTTTTGATAAAGATAACCTCATATATATCTATTCACAAAAGAAGGAAACAAGAAAAAAGTTGATTATGCTTTATTTTCTTTTTGCTCCTTTGATTTTCTTGAGTTCATCATTTCCAAACCCTAGCATCTTCTTCATCCTCCACTCTTACCCTCTCATGTGATGAGAACCAAAGAGTGTTTGAGACAAAATATTCTACTCGTTCTCTACTTCATCTTGGTCATCTCTTTTAGCAAACTTGATGACCGAGTTGCCTCGGTATAGAGGCGGGAGTCCGTTTAAAGATCCGTAGATGTGGTGCCACCTCGACGAGGAGCAAAGAGATCAGAGTTGCCACAAAGGAGCGTGGGATGATGGATAAAGACCGAAGAACTCGGATCGTTCGGTATAGCCTTTCTACCTCTTTACAGTTTGTTACTTTAGCGTTAATGGCAAGATTCGGGTTATAGTATGCGATAGCGCCAGTTATAAAAGTTTTTGTTCCGCGTTTGGCGTCAGAATGACGGCCGGGACGCTACCGTAGACTTACAGCCTGAAGCAGGAAAACCCTCTGTGTGGGACTCTAAAGACTCGACATTACACTGGCAGTGGGTTTAAACACAGGCCGCAAGCGGTACTAGCTGTACGTAACGGTCCCCTGGTAGATGTCGATAAGAAGGTCGATGAGGAAACCCATCCGAACTCCGACTGAGCCTGATGTGACAATCTCCGTACAATCCGGTCTGTTCGTCTAAGACTATCGCATATCGGGCCTAGGGGCAGCAAGCGTCAGTCCCCTAATAGCAGTATAAGTCGTGTCGGAGTGAAGCCCATTATACCTTGAGAAGCTACTGGAAAACCTACCAGTAAATCTCGCTTGCCCTGTCCAGGGACCTTGCGTAATGGCTCTCCAAAACACAGCGCGATATCAACCCCCAACACCGGGAGAGACGAATCCTATCTAACCGCCACTGCCTCCAAGTGCTTCGGGACCGCACTCATTTGCTACCTGTTTGCACGACTCAGTCGAGCCGTGGTAGGGTAGCAATCTAAGAACAGTGGGAACACACTCGAGGCGAAACAGCAGTGTCAAGTCTACGGGCTATGCTGTACTCATGTCACCTGGGAACTGTTAACTGACGACGGGTATAATACCAACCAACAGTTCCCTGCGAGTCCTGTCCGGTGTACCAGTAACCCAACGAGCACCTGCATACTATCTCCAGTACAACGTACTAATGGCTGTGGGACATACCATTTCCCCTGCTGGGACGAGAAGCGTACACACTAGTCTACTCCGGAGTATCGATGCCCTGTCTCGATAATCCTATGACTAGGGACCTGAAAAAGGATGTGCTTGGATACTACCCAGCCTCCACTAGTGTGACTGCCATCACAACGCTGGTAGTCAAGCAAGATCATATGGACTCTATCAATATGTATTCGTGATATGCTAAAAGAAACATATACACATATTAAGATAGATATAAACCAAGTAGCATACTACTATGTTGAGCAAGACTGTTAATACAACTGTGAATATCCCAAGCTTCCATTAAGTAATATACAAGCTAGTATGATACAATAATGGCCCCTAGGGCATATACACTAACAGTTGTGAGGACGATATTGTATATTATTTTATGACTTTGGAGGTCTTTTATGATATTTCACTTTATATCGTCTTTTTGGGGCTAGTTTTTATAAAGGAGGTGCTGCCAAAATTTTAAAGGAAATAAAGTTGGACTTTAAAGAATTTGTATTTGAGGTTTCAAAAGTTTTAACAATGTTCTTATCACTTACTATTTTTGATGGTTTAGATTGCTGGGTTTTCTGCTTACTTAGATTGCGTAACGCCTGTGGACGTTGCGTGGTTTAAGGGCCGTCACGTGCCATTTTCACATCAGTCAGCGTTCAGTGTTTACCCAAGTGCCACCAAGATGTAACGTGACTTGAGAGTTAGTTACGGGTGGGCAGGGATGAAGAGTGAAGTTTCAGATTTCGTTTCGAAGTGCTTGGCCTGTTGGCGAGCTAAGGTTGAGCATTTGAGGCCGGCTGGAGAGTTGCAACCTTTTTACCGTTCCAGAGTGGGAATGGGAGCAGATCTCCATGAATTTCGTTGTGATATCTACTCCATTCGGGTGATTGTTGTCCGGTTATGCTCAGTTTGCTATGTTGTTCTTTGTTAAGATGGTGCATTTGCACGGAGTTCCTTTATGCGTTGTATCCAATAGAGGCACCCAGTTCGCTAGCCGTTTTTGGCAGAAACTTCAGGAAGCCTTAGGTACTGGTTGAGGTTTAGCTCCGCTTTCCATTCGTAGGCCGATGGTCTGATAGAGCGGACTATACAGACTCTGGAGGATATGCTTGTGCGTACGTACTTATTGTTTTTTGGCAGTTGGGATCGTCACTTGCCATTGATGGAGTTCTCCTACGATGATGGTTATCAGGAGACGCTTCAGATGGCAACATTTAGGCCTTGTGTGTAGGTTGTGTCGATCGCCAGTCTGTTTTACTGACTCAGCGAGAGTTGGATTTTTGGACCCCAGCTAGTCCAGAGACTTCGGAGAAGATCCAGTTGATTCAGGTCAGGATGAGAGCAACCCAGTGCAGACAGAAATCCTATGCCGACCGTGGTGGTCGCAGACTTGAGTTCGCACTGGGAGATCATGTATTCCTACGGATTTTTCTGATGAAAGGGCGTGTTGAGTTTTGGGAAGCATAGTCCCAGAATTGTAGGTCCTTTTAAGATCCTTGAAGCGAGTTACTACCGTTGCCTATAATTTGACACTTCCGACCAGATTTTTGAGTATTCACCCAGTATTCCTTGTGTCGATACTTTGCAAATACCTTCATGACCTTTCTCACATGATTAAGCATCAGACCATTTAGCTTATACGCGATCTTTTTGTTCACCGGCAGCCGATAGTGTTAGTGGATCGGCAGATGGAGAAACTTCGATCAAGGGTCTTGCCATCTGTGGAGGTTTCTTTGGCGTAGCCGTCTAGTGAGGAGATCACTTGGGAGGCTGCGAGTGAGATTTAGAAGTTTTGCACTCATCTCTTTGAAGGTACGTATAGAAAGAATTTTTAATTCGGGGACGAATTTTCTATAAGGGGGGAGATTGTAACATCTTAGAATGCGATTAGTGTTAATTAGGCGTTAATGCGGGTTTTCTGTAAAAAGTTTACCAATTCGGTTTTCTCACATTTTATAACATTTAATTAATAATTTATTATTATTTGTTATGGCTTGCACACACTTGTGCATGTTAATGTGAGGGTGTGTTTGTGTTAATCTTGTTTAGTGACTATGACAACATAATCTAATCCTAATCCTTTGCTTTAACCCTAAACCTCTAGATATTTGTGGAGAGATATTTCTTTGTGTTTTGGATTGGAGAGGAGGTGGCATGGTGACTCATGTGAGGGCATGGTTTGCATTAATGAGAGAGTTAATGAAATGGTGCACTCACCCTTATCCTCACCACTCTTTCTCTTTTCATCTCACCCTCTCTCATTCTCTCTCACTTCATCTCTTTCTCATTTATCTTCATCTCTCTTCATCTCAACTGAACACTTACTCATTCACCACAAAACCTACACTAATCTTCATCAAATCTCACCCAAATCACTTCTTAAACCTTGTTTTGCCTCTTGGATGCCTTGGAGCTTGGAAAGCTAGGATCTTTGAGCTTGTGTGGATAGGTAATGATCTCTATCTGTTAAGTAGGTATTTTTAGTATTGCGTAGCTTATTCGTTTCAGTTTAGGGGCTTCGGAGGCATTGGAGTCAAATATCGTATTTTTAGTGTCATTGTGTGATATCTGTGATCTGCTGTGACCCAGAGTGTGTACTAGAAAATCTAGCAGAGTAGTTGTGTTGTACCAGATACCCTAAGCTTTCACCTGAAGCACGAACCCCAACCCACCGGATTTGGCCGGCGACTTTCAATGGAAATTCGGCGACCATGGCCTATTAGAGGTGTTAGGGCTTGGATTTTTCAGGGTAGCTGTATGATGTGGTTTTAGTGTGTTTGGTTCTGTTTGATTTTTATGTTTCTACTGTATACAAAGTCTGGGATCACTTTGCTAGTTTCTTGTGTTACGATTACGCGCGTTACGTTATCCGACACGGTTCGTGTTCTTGTGTTGCTTTGGCTCTTGGGTTGGTTTCGTAGTGTCGCTACGCATTTTAGCCACTAAACGAACATTTGAGAGTATGTTTGGAGTTGGTGCGTCGGTCAAACGTAGTTTGTACGTGTTACTGGTCGATTGCTAATATACACTTGTTATTGTTGTTTATGATCTTAGGGACGCAGGCGAGGACTGTTGGAGATAGTGCCCTCAGAGTCAATTATTGGATCACAGGCACGTGATTGCAATGATTGAGGGAGGACCTATCCCGGTATGACAGTCTTACTCAAGATGATAGTGTGCTATCTGGTTTATCTTTATCATCGTGTACTGCTTTAGGTGACCTGACATATCGCTATTACACGTTGATAGAACCCCTAGGATTCTTGCTTGACTGACGGCAGTATGATGGCGATCATATATGTGAGAGCTGGTGGTCTATAAGCACATCCTTAAAAGGTCCCTAGTCGTGGGAGTTTCGAGACAGGGCATCGATTCTCCAGAGTAGACTAGTGTATACAGTCGAGAACCCGACGAGGGGCGGTGGCCGGTCTCATAAGCCACTGGTGTCAATTGGTTCACCTAAGATGTATACAGGCGCTCATTGGGTTATGAGTACACCGGACAGGACTCGCCGGGAACCTGCTAGTTGGGATTATACCAGACGTCAGATAGCAGTTCCCTGGTGACATGTGTACAGGTTAGTTCATCGACTTGGCGATCATCATTTGTCTCGTGTGAGTTCCCACTGTACTTTGATTACTATCCTACCACGGCTCAAAGGAGTCGTGCAAACAGGTTTTAGTTGGGTACAGTCCCGAGCCACATGGAGGCAGTGAGCGGATCTTCAGGGGTTCGTCTCTCCCGGTATTGGGGGTGAGGTCGCGCTGTGTCTAGGAGAGCCATTACGCAAAGCCCTCGGCCGAGGCAGGAGATTTACTGGTAGGTATTCCAGTAGTATCTCAGGGCGTTCTGGGCTACACTCCGACACGACTTGTACCGCTCTTGGGGGTCTGACTTTTACCAACCCCCTAGGCCCGACATGCGATGCTCATAGACGAACGGACCGGACTGTACGGATATTGTCACTGACAGGCTCAGTAGGGTGTCAGGATGAGTTCGCTCATCGACGTCCCTTTTGGTCAATAGCTGGTGGCCCATCACGTATTGGCTTATACCTCTGACGTGCTAGTGGTTAAATCCACAGCCATAGTATTGACGAGTCTTTAGAGTCCACCACACTTACAGTTACTCAAGCTTTCGGGCGAAACGCTGTAGAGGCCGTATGGAGATATGGCAGGGTCCGATCAGATACGTGCGGTATTGCACGAATCAGGATCGAATGGATATTACTAGCCGGCTTTGGCTTAAGCCGGTCCTAGTTTAGTACAGTGTAGATTTTGTCTCATTGCATTTGTATCCGGTCGGAATACAGATGCGGGTGTGTATGCACAGTATCGGGGTTTTTCCTGTAATTTATTACGGGACCAGTTTTCTGGTGTTGCCAGTTTGCATTCCGTTCCGGCCGGTTTTCCTTTGTTCTTTCCCGGCCGGACTTTCCTGATGGAGGGGGTAATTTGCAGTTTTGCAAATTACATTTGTGAAGGGGTTTCTTGCATATGTATTCATTATGATAGCATCTTTAGATACCATTCTTTTCCTTCATCATTTCATGCTTTATTAAGATTAGAAATGAGTTGAAAGATGATGTGAGATTGTTATGATGAGGTTTAGGATATGGTTACCACTTGCTTTTACTACCCTCACCTCCCTCTTGCTTAGGTTGGTTTTTCCTCCACCATTTTCTCACTTGATGAAAACAAGCCACACTTGAGAGAAGAAGAGAGAAGAAGAAGAGAGAGTTTCATTTTGAGCTTGAGGGATTTTTCTTGATCTCATTTCATGCTAGGAAAAATGCAAGCACCATTTTTCCTTATCTAGTTTCCTCCATCAAGGCAACATAACCCCAAAGAGACAAGCATCATCTACACTACATTCTACAGCACTTCTTGGGCATGTCGACTTGCCGGCTTCATGCTTGAGTTGCCTCGGTATTGAGGCGGGAGCCCGTAAAAGACGGAGGCGATGTGGTGCCCTTCCGACGAGGAGGCGATGGCATGGAGACTAGACTTTCCGCGGGAGATCGGGACGATGACGAGAAGACCGGAGGACTCGGATCACTTGGTATACTTCTCTTCCCATCTCTTGTTAGCTAGCATTAAGTTAATGGTTAACGATCTGGGTTTTCTTTGTCCGCGGTAGCGCCGGTTTCCGAGTAAGGAAAAATTTTGATTCCGCATTTTGGCCTCGGTAAGAAGGCCGGGGCGCTGCCGTGGCGCAACATGGTATCAGAGCCATGCCATTAACTTTACCTAGCTTGTTCTAATGTGTTTTACATTTCCGATCGAACAAAATCCCAAAAACCACATTTCGTGTGCATCAGTTTTCTGTTGAAATTTTTTGGTGTCTAAAAATTTTTCAGGTTGTAAAAAACTAATATACTACAAATTATAAGACTGCTGTAAAAATTCGACGCACTCAGTCGATGGATGAAGCGCGGAACCGCGGCCAAACCCCCCCTTGGGCCGCGGTTCTGCCGCACTTTGCTGTCCTCACTGTGTCCAATTTTTATAGTGGACTTGTGGGCTGATTTTGAGGGTTTTGGGATATTAAATTTGGGCCCAGATTTTCTGTGACTGCTGCAGTATTACTTGGGGGCCCACTTGTTAGTTTTTGATCGATTAGATATTTTAAACACATTATTTCACAGTATTTACATTATATCTGCGACCGTGAATATCACTTGATCGGTAAATCCTGTCTCACTGCTATAGCCCGGTTAGACGGATTTGCGAACGTGATTTTCACGTTGATGTTCTATGTTTATGCTGTGATGTTGCGGATCGGTCGTGGGGGATAGCCTGGATGCAATGCTAGTACAGTTTACTTGTATTATGTACATTTGATATTGCGGGGCGAGCGTCCGACATGTGGACTGCCGTCACTGCCCGTTTGTATTATTCTTTTGGGGCACGACCTGGTTGCGGTCGATGTACCCGGTGTATGTATATTTTACTTTCTGTACTAGGATTACCCCGCGGTGGGGTGCACGGATAGCCGGGTTCTAGAGGGCAACGGGCCCGCATCTCATGGCATTGAGACGGACGGGGCTTTACTCTAGGATTGGCGGGCTATTCGCCGCACTCGTAGGGGGTACAGGTTGACCCAGGAGGGGTGCCCAAGTTACCGGATTCCGTGAAGTGCAGGATGGTCCATTCACGGTACTGAAGGGGGCTGCCTCGCTTCAGGTTTTGGCGGGTGACTTGCCGCGCCCGTAGGGGTCTAGGATTTCATTGCACAGGCTATCCACACGACCAGGGGAACGTCGGGTTTCAGCAGCGGCTCTGTGAAACCCGGGGATCCCAGATATCTGTATTGTTCTATGATGCTGTACATTTCTGTGATGTTGCATTTTATCACGCCTTGAGTGAAATATAATATATTGGTATATATATTAGTAGATGTTGTATATGTTTTGCATCCGCGCTAGTCCAGTCCCCGCTCTGTCGTTAGTTAAGTAACCTAACGGGTGATGACGCGACCCAGTGGCGAATGCGGATGGCATATACGTACATCAGTATATTTTCGTTCTTTGTGGTGTGATCAATTGATGGGACTGCGTTGATTCGGATCAATGCAAGATAAACAAACCTATTCTGATGTTGTTGGAACATTTTTCAAAAAGCTGTTATTGCAACGACATTCACTTTTGTTTTGCATCGTGGTATTCAGTTGGAATATCCTGCTCCTCAGTCGACGAGGCAAGGGCCGAGATCCCTTCACCGGGAGTGACCCCTTGGACAAAAGTTTGCGTCAGGGCATTAACTTCACTATAGTCGATTACTTTTGCTTTGCATCGTGGTATTCAGTTGGAATATCCTGCACCTCATTCTACGGGGAAAGAGCCGAGATCCCTTCATCGGGAGTGACCTCTTTAGTAAAGGTTTTCGTCACTATATTTTATAAAAGGCTATGCAGTTCCTTCAACGATATCAAGTTCATTACGTTAAAGGTTTTTCGCCAAAAACCAGCCGTAGCCCTCCGTCATTTCCTACAGGTATTATTTAGTATTCGTTCTGCGTTTGTTGACCTAGTCAAGACGTAGTGTTCGGTAGCTAAGTGGTACTTGTTTGTTGCATAAGTGGGATTGGTTAAGACAGTCGTGCGGCCTTGTTGACCTAGTCAAGGGCACGTACGGGTGGGTTTAATGCAATCCAGAATAATGATGGGTTGAACTTGACTGGCGGTTTATGGTTTGTTGACCTAGTCAAGGTCATAAACCGCTTGGGGTAAAAATCACATCGGGAGTTTCAAAAGAACTGAAACTTGCCAGGCATGCGCATACCTTCTGGAGTGTGGTGACTTGAGTGGATTCCGTCAAGTTATCATGCGATGATAGTTGGATCCCGATTCCCACTGATGAGTTAGTTTACTCCTCGGGTGACCCCGACTAATTCTTCTTTCAGGTTTGGAGGAGAATTTGAGGTACAGTGGGAGGTTTCCAGATTAGACAAAGTGATAACCATTCTGATCTTGGTTAGAGTGCACGCTGAGTGTTTCTTTTCTCTCTCTCTGGCAGCGACCTTTGACCCGACCCTGGACTATGACTCAGTGACCAAGCTGACCGAACCTTCTTAACACAGGCTTTTGGATTGTCAGAGTTGCAAACCTCATTGCCACTCCTACTTTTACCCTTTTCTCCAGGACACCCCGTATTACTACGAACGTCCACTTCCATTGGACAAAACCATCGTATGGTTATATACGAACTCGAAGGACTTCGAGGATGGTTTCTGGTTCTGGAGAAAACGAATAGGATTATTCAGTTGTCTTTTCCTTTTACCTTCTCTCAGGTTGTGAGTACTCCTTGGTTTAGGAGATAGTACACCTATTACGCAAATTGGATAGTCTTCTTCCAAACCTTAGGCTGGTGCCGACCGGTAGGGAATGAAGAAAAACCAATTAGCATAACGATGGTGTGCAGAAGGTATTAAGTTAAGACAAAGCAAGGGATTAGTAAGAGGGCAAAGTAAATTGCGACTGCTATTCACGACCGAACCAAGTATTTCTTCGCCAATCCTAAATCACCTTTGTATTTCTCCAGGACACTCCGTATCACTACGAAGATCCACAGTTTATTTGGATACTCCATCGTATGGTTATATACGAACTCGAAAGGAACTTGTTCCAGTTCGGGGATGGATTCTGGTTCAGGAGAAATAGGAATAAGGTTTATTCGGTTGTCTTTTATCTTCACCTTCTCTCGCTTTGCGAGTGCTCCTAGGATTAGGACAGTACACCTTTTATGCTTATTGGATAGTCTTCTTCCAAACCATAGGCTGGTGCCGAACGGTAGGGAAGGAAGAAAACCATTTGGCCTAAAGGGGTGTGCAGACGGTAATGACTAAAGACATATAAAGGGATTTGGACAGATGGCAAAGAGATATACGGTTACAGTTGTGAATCTGGATAATGGAAGAGGCATTACTAAGAATACCGGAATACCCCACCGAAACATTTCAATGTTTCAGTTTCACTGTGTAATGTTAAAAGAAAACTGATTTCCCGATTAGATACTTACTCCAGGGTATGTATTTACCAGGTATGATTCTCATATCTGTATGGTTTTACAGATGATGAGTGGGAGTAAGTTATTGGGAATAGGGTGATCATCCTCATTATATCGGGATTCGTTGTAATCGGTGATATTTGAGGAGATCATCTGAGCTGTTTGCCGGTCGGCAAATATTTGGTTTTGAATATCCGCTGTTGTGCACCAATTTCAAATTGATATATCTGTACATCTATTTTCATAGAGTGAGATATACCTTTTGATATTATGTCGATGACATTTACCTATATCTGTGGATGGTTTGGTAAGGAGCATTAAACAGCGGTGTAATTCTTCTTAACCATAAGTACATTTTTCAACCTACGACGCATAGTGAAAGAGTTGTTAGACTCAGCGGACTTATACAGAGTATTGTATGTTGTCCAGTGTCCATTAGGACAGAGGGGTTGGTCCTCATACTATATTCTGTTTACTTTTAACTTCTCTAGTTCTTAGACATGTGTTTCGTAGAAACACAGGGTCTAAGTTTTGAGGAGTTATAGGTATTTGAATAGAGTAGAGAACCAGGTGTAGCAAGTATCGGGATTCTTCAAAGTGATCGAAGATGTAGATACTTGTGTATGGTATTCAGTTGATAGTAATGATAAAGAGAAATTGCTTTTCTTTCAGGTTACTCATAATTGGAAGCATTCCTAAGTTGAGTAATGCTGATCGGCCTCTCTCCATTTAGTTGACATGCACTGGAGACAGTTGCATGATTTTGAATCTGGTTCAATTAAATCAGTGCCTCTAGTTCTATATTGGATATAGTACAGTTCATATCTTAACATTGTTAAGGTACGGGGAGTTGTCCGGCTTATGACTAAAACCAGACTCTGGATAACTCAAGGCACGTTTCTGTAATGGCTGTTTGTGGGTTGACCCAGGCTATGACGAGGGTTGACTTTCTACCATTTGGCAGATCAATAGAAATATTGTTCTAGACTCGCCACAGTTTTACTAAAAATGGATTTTTTCAAAAAACAGTAGTGGGAGTATGGTAGAACTGGAAGTGATTCCAGAACCGCAAACGATTACTGAAGATTTGATAAGAACCTAAAGATTCAATCTGATTTGACATTCCATTGGCCACTCCGCAGATATGATGGGTAACCTCAGGCACTCGAGAGGTACTTCGGTATGCTCAAGGACGGTGGCAGGGAGGTTCTTGTTTACCCAGACTTGCCATTGCTGTTGTTCCAGGCTGCGAGACCCGGTGGGAGGATGAGTATAGCGTCGTTCTAAGCTAGCTTTAGAAGTGCACGTCTATATGACTCTGCCAGAGGGTTGTCGTAGTCAGTGGGAGCAGCGGAAGCATTGGTGGACATCAGGCTTATGTCTATTTATAGACTAAAGCAGATGTAGCGGAGATAGATCATCTATTTCTGATGTGACAGTCATAGGTTTGACTTCATCAGAATAGGGGATGGATCTGTTGAGAAGGTAGTAGGGTGTAATGTCCTGGTATTTGGATGACATACACAGAGTAGGAAGTGATATTCCTATACTACGATCGGTTATTCTTTGGTTGTCACACAGTGGTTTCTCCACATAGGACTTGGATATTATATCAGACATTCTGGTCACTAGATCTATGGTTTTAGATCTAGATTTGGGTGGTTTCCCAATCTGGGTACTTTGACAGCATTCTATGAGTATTTAGAATGGACGACTCCTGGCACGGTAGTATACCTGCAGGTAATGGAGTCACCCTCTCTAAAGGTGTCTTACAGACTAAAGGGGAGAGGATGTGCATGATTGGCAGATCACTTGCTTAGGCAATTGAGTCAATCATGAGATGTCAAGTACCACACCAGATGTTGTTCTTGCAGTAGATGCAATAAGATGATATTGATCCAATCCTGGAGAAACAGTCGGAAGCAGTTTTAGAACATAAGTTGATGTTCTAGGGATATGATAGCAGCAACCTCCTTTAGGAGACGGTTATCATTCCAGGCTTCCAAGGTGACCTGGATGGCAGAGTGGCTGTCAGAGTTATAGTTTTTCCTTCTGACGAGGGGCAGTATTTTGGACAGGTGGTCCAAGGCAATACTGAGGGAGGCATGGCGCAGGATACTGATTAAGTTCAGTTGATGATACAGTCTAAGAAGTTTGGATATAGAGTTCATTTATGAGCTAGGTCCCATCAGACATCCAGACATATTCTAAGACAGGTATTGCTCATTTCGGGAGATGGCTTTCTCCGCGAACATGAGATATAGAGAGACATAGAAAGAAACATCCCAGCGGATCCACTCACTGAGGCTATTCCTCGAACGCAATAGTTTCGCAAACGAGATTTGTGAGACTGGCTAGTAGAGGAGTTGGGTGTTCGGTATCACACGGGCTGTGAGTATGCGACATCGCAATAATTAGCCTTGAGTGCAAGTGGGAGATTGTTGGAGATAGTGCCCTCAGAGTCAATTATTGGATCACAAGCACGTGATTGCAATGATTGAGTGAGGACCTATCCCGGTATGACAGTCTTACTCAAGTTGATAGTGTGCTATCTGGTTTATCTTTATCATCGTGTACTGCTTTAGGTGACCTGACATGTCGCTATTACACGTTGATAGAGCCCCTAGGATTCTTGCTTGACTGACGGCAGTATGATGGCGATCATATACGTGAGAGCTGGTGGTCTATAAGCACATCCTTAAAAGGTCCCTAGTCGTGGGAGTTTCGAGACAGGGCATCGATTCTCCAGAGTAGACTAGTGTATACAGTCGAGACCCCGACGAGGGGCGGTGGCCGGTCTCATAAGCCACTGGTGTCAGTTGGTTCACCTAAGATGTATACAGGTGCTCATTGGGTTATGAGTACACCGGACAGGACTCGCCGGGAACCTGCTAGTTGGGATTATACCAGACGTCAGATAGCAGTTCCCTGGTGACATGTGTACAAGTTAGTTCATCGACTTGGGGATCGTCATTTGTCTCGTGTGAGTTCCCACTGTACTTTGATTACTACCCTACCACGGCTCAAAGGAGTCGTGCAAACAGGTTTTAGTTGGGTACAGTCCCGAGCCACATGGAGGCAGTGAGCGGATCTTCAGGGGTTCATCTCTCCCGGTATTGGGGGTGAGGTCGCGCTGTGTCTAGGAGAGCCATTACGCAAAGCCCTCGGCCGAGGCAGGAGATTTACTGGTAGGTATTCCAGTAGTATCTCAGGGCGTTCTGGGCTACACTCCGACACGACTTGTACCGCTCTTGGGGGTCTGACTTTTACCAACCCCCTAGGCCCGACATGCGATGCTCATAGACGAACGGACCGGACTGTACGGATATTGTCACTGAAAGGCTCAGTAGGGTGTCAGAATGAGTTCGCTCATCGACGTCCCTTTTGGTCAATAGCTGGTGGCCCGTCACGTATTGGCTTATACCTCTGACGTGCTAGTGGTTAAATCCACAGCCATAGTATTGACGAGTCTTTAGAGTCCACCACACTTACAGTTACTCAAGCTTTCGGGCGAAACGTTGTAGAGGCCGTATGGAGATATGGCAGGGTCCGATCAGATACGTGCGGTATTGCACGAATCAGGATCGAACGGATATTACTAGCCGGCTTTGGCTTAAGCCGGTCCTAGTTTAGTACAGTGTAGATTTTGTCTCATTGCATTTGTATCCGGTCGGAATACAGATGCGGGTGTGTATGCACAGTATCGGGGTTTTTCCTGTAATTTATTACGCGACCAGTTTTCTGGAGTTTCCAGTTTGCATTCCGTTCCGGCCGGTTTTCCTTTGTTCTTTCCCGGCCGGACTTTCCTGATGGAGGGGGTAATTTGCAGTTTTGCAAATTACATTTGTGAAGGGGTTTCTTGCATATGTATTCATTATGATAGCATCTTTAGATACCATTCTTTTCCTTCATCATTTCATGCTTTATTAAGATTAGAAATGAGTTGAAAGATGATGTGAGATTGTTATGATGAGGTTTAGGATATGGTTACCACTTGCTTTTACTACCCTCACCTCCCTCTTGCTTAGGTTGGTTTTTCCTCCACCATTTTCTCACTTGATGAAAACAAGCCACACTTGAGAGAAGAAGAGAGAAGAAGAAGAGAGAGTTTCATTTTGAGCTTGAGGGATTTTTCTTGATCTCATTTCATGCTAGGAAAAATGCAAGCACCATTTTTCCTTATCTAGTTTCCTCCATCAAGGCAACATAACCCCAAAGAGACAAGCATCATCTACACTACATTCTACAGCACTTCTTGGGCATGTCGACTTGCCGGCTTCATGCTCGAGTTGCCTCGGTATTGAGGCGGGAGCCCGTAAAAGACGGAGGCGATGTGGTGCCCTTCCGGCGAGGAGGCGATGGCATGGAGACTAGACTTTCCGCGGGAGATCGGGACGATGACGAGAAGACCGGAGGACTCGGATCACTTGGTATACTTCTCTTCCCATCTCTTGTTAGCTAGCATTAGGTTAATGGTTAACGATCCGGGTTTTCTTTGTCCGCGGTAGCGCCGGTTTCCGAGTAAGGAAAAATTTTGATTCCGCATTTTGGCCTCGGTAAGAAGGCCGGGGCGCTGCCGTGGCGCAACAAGGACTTCGTGCGCTGCGAAGAAGGGAAACCAAGTGGTTGGCTTTACTTAGCCCAAGATCATCTGTGAGTAGATTTAACATCTACAGAGGAATCACCCACATGGCGTTATGCGTCTGGCTAGATTTAATGATATGATTCTTGATATTAAGTATATGGACATTGATTGTGCATGTGTACCCTTATTGCATACCTCATTTTCCTATTGCATATGGACATAGTATTGATGAGACACAACACCATTATTGACGGTTCATGTTACACGAGCACTAATTGTATGCTACACACACTCCGTCGATAATTTCCATGACACGCATAACCCATATACATACGAGATATAGTTACACCTATACACTTGTGATATTGTATTGGTTAGGGACATTGAGACATTGATTCATATTCCTTTGTGCATATGATATATAGCATACCAGTATACCTACATGCTTACACATATGCCTTGCCATGCCTACATGCTAGCTACCCTATATCTATATGGTATTGTACCATTAGAGATAGGTATATACACATATGAGACACAGCTACATGTATACCTTGCATACATACTTACATGTACACATACCTAGCTTGATATAGCTACACATATACCTGGAGGGTATTGTATCATTATTAACACTGGTGGCCCGGATGTTTTCTTTGATACCAACTTTGTCACGACCCGAAAATGGCACGTGACGGCCCTTAAACCACGTAACGTCCACAAGCGTAACACAATCTAAGTAAGCCGAAAACCAAGCAATCTAAACCATCAAAAGTAGTAAGTGATAAGAACATTGTTAAAACTTTTGAAACCTCAAATAAATATTCTTTAAAGTCCAACTTTATTTCCATTAAAATTTTGGCAGCACCTCTTTTTTAAAAACTAGCCCCAAAAAGGGTACATATAAAGATATAAGTAAAAGCATCCCTGAACGGGAGCAAATCCACGCCCAAAGGCGGAAAACAACCACCACAACAGATATACGACGTCGTAGCGAAGAAAAAGACGATATAAATAAAAACTGCATAAAAGATCTTCGAATCACCAAATAATATACAATATCGTCCTCACATCACATCTCTAAGTCAATACATGAAAGTGGTAGATGGAGAGTACATGGTACAAAAGATATACAATGAGCAACATCGGATAACCGCAAAACCCGCCTATCGCGAAACTACTCACAGTCAGCCGAAGCGATAACTTTGTCACGACCCAAAATTGGCACGTGACGGCCCTTAAACCACACAACGTCCACAGGTGTAACGCAATCTAAGTAAGCCGAAAACCCAGCAATCTAAACCATCAAAAGTAGTAAGTGAAGAACATTTTTAAAACTTTTGAAATCTCAATCAAAATTCTTTAAAGTACAAATTTACTTTCTTAAAAATTTGGCAGCACCTCCTTTGTAAAACAAGCCCCCAAAAAGAGTACAACATAAAAATATAACTAAAAGCATCCCCAACGGGAGCAAATCCATGCCCAAAGGCGAAAAACAACCACTACAATAGATATACGACGCCGTAGCGAAGAAAAAAGACGATATAAATAAAAACTGCATAAAAGACCTCCAGGTCACCAAATAATATACAATATCGTCCTCACAACTCGTCTCTAAGTCAATACATGAAATAGTAGATGGAGAGTACTGGATACAACGAATATACAATGAGCAATATCGGATAACCGCAAAACCCACCTATAGCAAAATTGCACAAAGTCAGCCGTAGCGGTATCCGCTGCAAAAGATGATACGATAGATGAAAGCCCTGCCTCTGTCACGCCCCACCCATAATACAGAGACCAGGACGGTACGCTCGTTGCACAGGAGCAGATTGATCCGCCTTCGATAGATCGTATCGCTAGGCTTGTGGCAAATATGCAAGACTTGCGCCAGATGATGAGGTCGTTGGTTGAGGCCAGTCGAGCGCAGCGACAGGAGATTGCCACCACTGTTACCCAGTTATTCCTTGCTATCAGCACACAACATTATGTTACGTATACAACAGCAATAGATGCAGCCCGTTTAGCTGAGGAGCGTCTTCCCGAGACCTTGGGAGTTCCGAGACCGAGGAGGACTCATACAGGTGCGTGGAGACAGAGGTTTAGACGCCGCGACAGATATCGTTTATGTCGTGGGAGTAGCAGAGGCTTAGGACGAAGACAGTTGTTTAGCTCTTATCCCCAGGAGGGTCAGCAGCCATCGTATGGATGTTTTCGATACGGGAGCCTTCAACACTGCGTCAAACATTGTTCCTTGGCACCGCGTCAGACTTATGTTCAGAGAGGTCATGGTCGCGGAGGGTTCATTCAGAGGGGACAGGATGGTAGAGGAGGAGTTCAGCCAGTTGCGGGTAGAGGGCAGACACGAGTGTTTGCTTCTACTCATCGGGATGCGAGAGCGTCCAATGCAGAGTTTTCAGGTATTCTTAATTCGTATATTCTTTTTATTCGTATGTTGTTTAATTCGGGATCTATGCACTCGTTTGTTCTACACACTTCGTGTCGTGGTTGGGCCGAGAGTCGTGTTTGCTAGATCATCTGTTTGTTGTATTTACTCCTGTTAGCGATTCCTTAGTTGCGCAACACGTGTTTCGGTCGTGTGCCAATTGGTTAAGAGATAGAGATTCGTCCGTCGATTTGATCCTTCTAGAGATGTTGGACTTTGACGTTCTCCTAGGCACGGACTGGTTATCTACGTGCTATGCGTCTGTGGACTGCCGCGAGAAGACAGTCAGGTTTCTTCTTCTTGGTGAGTCGGTTGTTGTTGTGCAGGGGGACAGTGGTGCCGCCCCTCACAGCTTGATTTCAGCCTTTTTCGCTAGTCGGCTTTTGAGGAGAAGATGTCGAGGATTCTTGGCTTTCGTTAGTGACACCGGAGCCACAGTGGATTCGTTGGACCGGGTTCCTAACGTGTGAGAGTTTTTCGACGTTGTTCCAGTTTAGCCGGTGGAGCTAAGGGAGCTTAAGGGTCAGCTGCTGAGTTGCTAGATAGGGGGACTTGTTCGTCCGAGTGTTTCGCTTTGGGGAGCTCCTATTCTGTTCTTCAAGAAGAAGGACGACAGTTTGAGGTTGTGCATTGATCGATCGTCAATTGAACCGAGTTGCTGAAGGGTTACCTACAACGGCAACAAGGTTTCGGGAGGCATCATCCAAGCCAAATTAAAATTTTGCCGATTTAGATAACCCTAACATAGATCGTCTACTAGAAATATAGAGAAAGATATATGCAAACACTTTGCAATAAGTAAAGAGAGCAAGGAATACAACCTTTGTAGACTGCTCCTTCACTTCAATATCTCCGTGTAGTAGTCCCCTTCGCTGCGATCGCAAACTCCGGACTCTAGAGAGGCTCCGTTGAAGAAACGAATGTGGTTGCTTCAAAGACTTCGAGGCCGAAGATGATCTACGTCGGGGAGGCACTAACTCAATCTATTCCTTCACTAGGTCATGAACTTTGTGAAGAGAACACCCTATGCTACATAGCAAGTAGTAGAGGATGATGAAGTAGGAAGTGGGCTCAATTTAGAATTGATTTTCTCACACTTTTTCTCATAGCACCATTAGAGCTAGTAAGCTTTTTCATGGAGCTTGATGAAGAAAAAGAAGAAAGAATAATGAATAATTCATCCTTATGAATTATTGTGACCATGGGTGAGTTAAAGCTATCATGCTTAACTCATGTAGAGAATAAACCCTAGGCTAGAGTTAAGGTTTGGGTTAAGGAAAATATCCTAAGGAATGACAAAAGAGTGGACTTTGTCAAAGTTTCTACAAGCTTCATCCAAGCTTGTCAACTTTGACAAAGTCTTCTCTCTTTTGTTAAACCTTAAGAAATAAACCAAACCCTAATTTAACCCTAAAATGGTATAACTCTCATACACCCATCTTGTTCATCAAGCATGACACAATACACGTACACAAACATACATATCACATATATACATTGTGTACAATCTAGTGAGAAAATAAATCTTGAGTAAATACTAGTTAATGTAATGTAACATATCAAATATATAATTATACATTAAATTATTAAATCAACTCTTGATTTAATAATCCGGCTATAACCGACTAATATCATGTGTAACAACTTATTGAATCAATACTTGATCCGATAACCCGGCTATATCGCATACAACCGATCAATGTCATGAATCACGAGAATAGAATACGGTATCTCATATCGTATCAATCTCAGTTCCGCACATATCATATATGTGCTCCTACTCCGTTTCGCTTGATCCAGGAAACCCATGTGTAGGACTCTAAAGACTCATCAATACGCCGGCAGTAGGTGATGATCATATCAAACACCCACAAGAAGCAAGCGGTCTGCTAAACGTAACGGCCACCCGGGTATTGAGCGATCAGAAGATCAACAAGCAAGCCTGCTCACACTCCTACGAATCCAATCAGTAACACTACCGTACAGTCCGGTCTCTTCGTCTGATATGTCGCATATCTCGTCTAGGGGTGGTAAACGTCAGACCCCAGTAACTCGATAAGTCGTGTCGATATGTGGCTCATAACTTGTCGAGAAACTACTGATAACACTTACCAGTATATCTCTGAAGCTGCCTTGGCCAAGGACTTCCTGTTATAGCCAATCGAGCACAGCGTAACATCAACTCCCTATACCGGGAGAGATGAAACCCCTCCTATCGCTCATTGCCTCCATGTGATTCGGGACTGTACCCAAAAGCCACCGTTTTGCACGCCCTCTTGGACGTGGTATGTTGGAAATCAAAGCACAGTAGGAATCACACATGACTCTATGACGATCTCGGGTTTACAGACTAACAAGTACCAGTGTCACCAGAGAACTGCCATCTGACGTTAAGTATAATACCATATGGGAGTTCTCGGCGAGTCCGTCCAGTGTACCCAGTCTCCACTGAGCACCCGTATACTATCTCTGATGTCAAACACCAATGGATATGGAATCATCCATCGCCCATCTGTATGGGTCGAGAAGCTATACGCTAGTCTACTCTGGTATATCGATGCCCTGTCTCGATACACCTACGAATAGGAACATTTGAAGGATGCACTTAGCGACTACACTGTCCCCACTAAAATGATCTGTTAGTTATATGTATGCCCTAGAGGCCATTACTGTACATACGATGTATATTGTAGTGGATGCTAGGACATATATAGGGAGGACTTTCTTGCTCGACATGATAGTATGCTATCTGGTTGTACTTTATCTTAACATGTACTCTGCTTGTCTCTATGTTACATGTTGATAAAGCCCTTAGGATATGTACTCGACTACTGGGACTATGATGAGATCATACTAGTGGAGCCATGGTAGTCGACGAGTACATCCTATAACTGTTCCTAGTCGAGGGTGTATCGAGACAGGGCATCGATACACCAGAGTAGACTAGCGTATACGCATCTTGACCCATATGATGGGCGATGGATGATCCCATATCCATCGGTGTTTGACATCAAGGATGGTGTACGGGTGCTCAGTGGAGACTGGGTACACTGGACGGACTCGCCGAGAACTCCCAGATGGTATTATACCTTACGTCAGATGGCAGTTCTCCGGTAACACTGGTACAGAGTAGTCTCTGTAGGGTTCCTAGGCACTCTAGTGAGGTCTCTAAAGGCATCTACCATGCCAATTTCAAAAAATCGGTGCCGAGAAACCCTAATGTACGGATCGTTTGCTAGATTTCTAGGCGAAAAAGAACTAGTTAACAATTAACTAAGGGAATACGGAAATACAACCTTTGTAGATCCGTTTGTCCACCTCCATAGCTCCGCGATGAGGTCCTCTCCGCTGTCCAAATCGAATCCGGGCTCTAGCGTCGGCTTCATCGGAGACTGGACGGGCTAGGTCGTCGACGACGTGCCGAAGATGATCTACGTCGAAGCATCACTAGATCGAGCTCCACCTTCACCAAGTCTTGAAAACTTGTGAAGGAAACACACTCTACTACTTGGCAAGAGGTAGAGGATGAAGAAATAGGAAGTGGGTAGACTTTAGTTTTGGATTTCTCACACTCTTCATCAATCCACCATTGATGAAGTGAAGGTTTCTTCTTTTGTTCAAGGAAGAAGAAGAAGAAATGATACGATAAGTTAAATTAAAAAAGAAAAGAATAATCCATTCTTATCATAACATAACCCAAGTTAAGTGTAGAGAATTGACCAAGGTTAAAGAATGGTTAGGGTTAAGGAGATGAGACAAAAATGGTGACTTAATGAAAGCTTCTTGTTGAAAACAAAACTAGCCACCATTTTTCACTTCTTTTCTTTTTCTCATTTATCTTTTAAATGCAAATGAAAAGATAAATGAATGAATAAAAGAAAACCCTAATCATTTACTTAACCTAGGTTTAATTCATTACACTTAACACAAAAGATATGTATCATCAAACATGATACAATCAAGTGCACAAAAATCATATCGCATATGCAATGCGCACACCCGAGTGAGAAAATCCATTTAAAGTGAACCAATACTAGTTAATGCAAAGTAATATATCAAATATATAATTATACATTAAATCATTAAATCAACACTTGATTTAACGATCCGGTCATATCGCATATAACCGACCAGTATCCTATGTATCGGCTTATCGAATCAACCTTTGATTCGATAACTAGGGTATATCGCATATAACCTAATCGATACATTCATCGCGAGAATGGAATACGGTATCACATACACGCATTATTCTCGGTCCCGCACATATCTCATATGCGCTCCTATTTCGTTTCGCTTGAGCCAGGAAACCTCTGTGTAGGACTCTAAAGACTCGTCAATACGCCGGCAGCAGGCGATGATCATATCAAACACCCACAAGCCGCAAGCGTTCTGCTAAACGTAACGGCCACCCGGGTATTGAGCGATCTGAAGATCGACGAGCAAGCCCGCTCACACTCTAGTGAATCCGACCAGTAACACTACCGTACATTCCGGTCTGATCGTCTGATATGTCGCATATCTTGCCAAGGGGTGGTAAACGTCAGACCCCAATAGCTCGATAAGTCGTGTCGATATGAGGTCTATAACTGTTCGAGAAACTACTGGTGACACTTACCAGTAAATCTCAGCAACCCTGGCCAGGGATTTCCTGTTATAGCCAATTGAACACAGCGCAACATCAACTCCCTATACCGGGAGAGACGAATCCCCTCCTATCGCTCATTGCCTCCATGTGACTCGGGACTGTACCCAAAAACCACCGTTTTGCACGCCCTCTTGGACGTGGTAAGATGGAAATCAAAGCACAGTGGGAACCACACAAGACTCTATGACGATCTCGGGTCAACAGACTACTCTGTACCAGTGTCACCAGAGAACTGCCATCTGACGTGAGGTATAATACCATCTGGGAGTTCTCGGCGAGTCCGTCCAGTGTACCCAGTCTCCACTGGGCACCCGTATATCATCTCTGATGTCAAACACCAATGGATATGGGATCATCCATCGCCCATCTATATGGGTCGAGAAGGTACACGCTAGTCTACTCTGGTATATCGATGCCCCGTCTCGATACACCCACGACTAGGGACTTTGAAGGATGTACTTATGGACTACCATGTCCCCACTAGTATGATCCGCATCATAGTCCAGGTAGTCAAGTTCACATCCTAAGGGCTTTACCAACATGTAACAGAGAGACAATCAGAGTATACGTTAAGGTAAAGAGCAACCAGATAGCATACTATCATGTCGAGCAAGAAAGTCCTCCCTATATATGTCCCAGCATCCACTACAATATACATCCTATGTACAGTAATGGCCTCTAGGGCATACATATAACTAACAATCTCCCACTTGCACTAGGGCCATCTGTAGCAGTGGTTGTAGTATCTCATACTCAACCATCCCATAAAAGTCTCTCTCTGGGAATAGGCCTTCGTGAGTGGATCCGCTGCGTTATCCTCTAAGTCTGCTCTCCTTGCCTCGATCAGCCTGGAGATCAACCATCTCCATGATCAGGTGATACTGCCTTAGAATATGTCTGGATCACTGATGGGACGGACGTTCCTTGGCATAAGCCACAACTCCATTGTCTCACAATGGTAGGAACATAGTTCATCTCATGAACCATTATACATCCAAACAGCCTCTTTGGTAGCATCTTAAGTAGCGATGTATCCTGCCTTTATCGTCTAGTATGTCACGGTATCTAGCTTGGAACTCTTCCAACATACCGTCCCTTTACTGAGGGTAAAGACAATGCCTGCGACTGACATTCAGTCGTCTTTATCACTCTGGAACACTTCCAGTGATACTCCCCAGGATCGATTGATACCATCTCACTACAGCTAGTGAGAATCCTAACATCCAATTAAATCTATCTCATAGATCCAAAACTCAGGATTAAGGAGGTATCATTTTGATCCTACACGGAGAATGTTTGTGATAAACGGAGATTGATCGAGCGTAGCATAAGAAACTCCTTCTTATCAAGAGTATGACATCCATGTACTCTACGAGGATCACCACCATACTCTCTACTACCTTTTCGTTCATACAAGGTTCATCTACCATTTTGATGATGTCAAACTCTTTGACTAACTCATCAAAACAGATGTTCCAACTCCGTGATGCCTGCTTTATCAGATAAAACATCTTGCACACGTTTCCGCTGCTCCCACTGTTTACGAAGCCCTCTGGCTGTGTACTTATTGACTCACTCTTCTAAAACATCATTTAGAAAAGCAGTCATGACACCCAACCACCAGATATCGTAGTCATGGTATGTAGCCGTGGCAAGTAGGATCTGGATGGACTTAAGCATAGGTACTGGAAAAGGTTTCATCATTATCCATGCCTGGTCAATGACGAAAACCTTTAACTAATCTAGCTTTGAAAGTCTCAACTTTTCCGTGTACACCAAGTAATCTTCTCAAGATATACTTGCTCCTGATGGGGATTTAACCCTTCAGATATAGCAACTAAAGTCCATACTTTGTTGGTGTATAAGGATTCTATCTCAGATCGCTAAACATCCAGCCATTCTTACAGAGTCCCAACTCTTGATGGCCAGCTCGAAACTAGTTGGGTCATCATCTCATGATGCAATCCTCGCTCCCACTGTCATAGAGAAACCGAAGTATCTCTCAGGTGGGTGAGGAACCCTACTAGTTCGGCGGAGAGGCCGAGGTTCGTTGGAATCTACTGAATCCTTTGGTTCTATCAAATCATCAGCTGCAGTTTGTATGGCTGGAACATTTCCAGTTCTACATTACAGACCTTGCCTCGAGCTTGTCCGGATTTTGCTTTTAGACATAGGCCGGACAACCCCAAATCTTAACTAACTTAAGATATGGGCTCTTCCCTTTCCATATCTCATATGAAGTGGTAGGCACTGATTTGATTAGAATCCTATTCAATAGGTATGCAGCTTCTCAAGTGCATAACACCCAATAGGAAAAAGGTAACTCAGTATTACTCATCATAGAGCACACCATATCAAATAGGGTGTATCTGCTCCGCCCCGATATACCATCGTGCTATGGTGTATCCGGAGGAGTAATGCTGAGAGAGAATCTCATTCTCCTTTAGAATAGTCCAGGATTTCCGTGCTCAAGTATTCTCCTCCTTGATCACATCAAAGGACATAATACTTATACCCGTATTTTGGTTCTCTACTTCTAACTTATATTCTGTGAATATCTCAAAAGGTTCGGACTTGTGTTTCAACAAGAACATATGTCTGAATCTAAAGAGATCATCAGAGAATGTAATGAAGTATAAAGAACCAATCCTGGCATGTGTAGACATCGGACCTACATACATCAACATGTATCATCCCAAGAGTTCACTAACTCTTTCTCTGTTTCCAATAAACAGAGCTGGTGTCATCTTATCTTTGTGACATGACTGGCGAGTTTCACAAGATGTAAATTCAAACTAATTTAAATATGCATCATTGTGTAACTCTAGCTAGTCGGGTCGCATTGATATGACCCAGTCTACAATACCTTAAGAAGAATCCGTTCATATCTGAACTTTTCTTCTTATGTGTGTTCCCTATACTTAGAACTGTAGTTTGATTTAGAACAATAATGCTTTTAGATAACGTGCCTGAACCGATCAACTTTTGATATAGGAAATGTTCAAAACATTATCCAACAATACAAAATTATATCCTTTCTTTACTAATAAAGAAACTGATATGATTTTGTATATCAGGTTCGGTATCTAATAACATTCGTTCAAAATCAATGTATCGGTAATACAGGGTGACAGTGACCGACAGACTTGGCTGCAACTCTTGCCCCGTTTTCTGCCTCATGAAACTTATCACCCGTTCTCAGTTTTTCTACCTTTTTGTAGCCCTATGTAACATCTTACATATCTGGGATCCTGATCCGGTATCATATACCAAGGATTCAGAGGATAATGAGAAACAGTTCTGTATAATGAACACACCTGAAGATGATGCATCAGCATGCACTCTCTTCGTTTGGGCGGCACGGGAAATCTGGTATTCCCCAACTTCCTGCTCTGTCTTATAACAATTATAAGTTGGAGCGGGACCAACGTTCCCCAGCTCAGTATAACAAGCGGGTTCGGTCAATAATCCATTTTATTATCTTGATTAAGGCGTGATATGGTCGCTACCAGGAGAGAGAGAGAAGAAAACACTCAGCGTGCGCTCTTTCAAGAATAGATTGGTTATTATTTTATCTAATCAGGATGGCTCCCACTGCTTTTTATCAAATCTTCCTTCAAACCCTAAAAGGAAAGACTAGCCGGGATTAATTACACACTACAAGTTCGCCAATCTTTCAGCCAGGCCAGTGTCGGTACTTTGAGGGAGGTCCCCCGTGCTTTCGCACGAACCTAATTAATGTAAACCTCGTTTTCCCAGAGGCGTAACCCCGTTGACACCTTTCTAGACACCTACTTTATCGGCTAATTGTAATGTATAAAACTCTCCCAGGAGTAACTCTTACTCGCAGCGGGTATCGGAATCCAACTATCTCATAGAAGGTATGCAATCTCATTGCAAATTTCAACACTTGAAATTCCCGATAATATTTTGCCCCTAGCGTCCTATGACCTTGACAGAGGTCAACAAACCATAGGCTGCTAGTCAAGTTCAACCCGTCATTTCTTGATTGAAGTAAACCCACCCGCACGACCCTTGACAGAGGCCAACAAGGTCGCACGACTACCCTAAATCAATCACATCATATGCTTATGCAGATAAGCGCTAATCAGCTACCGCACACTACGCCTTGACAGAGGTCAACAAACGTAGCACGAATACTAACCAGTACATATCTGAAATGACGGAGGGCTACGATAGGTTTTTCAGAAAACCTATTGCGTAATGAACTTGATATCGTTGTAGAAATGATTTTTAAAATGGAGTGCTTTTGAGGCTTTTCTAGTTTTGCTAAAGGAGTCACTCCCGGTGAAGGGATCGTCGGTCCTTTCCTCGTCGAATGAGGTGCGGGATATATCATATATATCACTGTGCAAAGCAAAAACTCTTAAAAGCTATCAAAAGACAAACCGAGTGTGTAGCATCTGCCAGTTATTGCTAAAGGAGTCACTCCCGGTGAAGGGATCTCGGTCCTTTCCTTATCGAATAAGGTGCAGGATATATCACATATACCGCTGTGCAAAGCAAGAACTGTAGCTACCTGTTTTATTTTGAAATTCGATTCTACAACATCTTAGGTTTCTTTTATTTCATTAATCTCATTAATGAAGTCCCATCATTTAATTACCTAATCATCATAGATAAATACGACGTACACTTATGCCATCCGCATTCGCCTCGATGTCCCCTCGTGCACCGTTAGGTTAGGTAACTAACGACAGAGCGGGGCAGGGCTAGCGCGGGTGTAAAACATAAGTAACATCTATATAATATATCATATATACTATATACTGTATCTATCACAGAACATCACATGATCACATCACAGATATCGCAGCAGAAGAATCATATGAAATATTGGATATACTAGGACGTCCGTGTTTTCAATACGAGCCAGTATAAAACACGGATTCCACGGTCGTGATGAATAGCCAAACCCACACCCCTAGACCCCTACGAGAGCGGCAAGCAACCCTACCAATTCTAGAGTTAGGAGACCCGGCCTCGACTCCTCGAGTTGGTCTCCCACTGGACTCCAAAACCCGGTTACTTGTGCCCTCCTCCTTGGGTCTATCCTAGTGCGGAAAAGTAAATAATATACAAACGGTGACTACTTCCGCTACCAGGAAGTGCCCCAATAAAAGAATATTACATACAAGTTTTTACATGAATGAAAATGAAAAACACTCATCTCACATAAAAACCCCGGCCATTCAAACCCGACGATCCAATATAACATATCCAGCAACACATAACATCACATGTCATCAACGTAAGTAAATATGCGCATCCCAATTGTCGTTGACATATAGCAACGAAACCGGCGATATCACATATTACACTTACGGTCACAGAAAAGAAAGTGTAAAACCACAACAGTTGGAATCCGCAATCTGCATAGACATCGCATGCCTAATCAAATGAATACCTTAGACATCGCATGCCTAACAGTTATAAACCCCGCATTTTAGTCTCAGAATCGAAAACTCTTTTCAATATCAAGTCGGGCAATTCAACAAGATTGCCGACATTCTGATCGAATGCTCGTCGCAAACTTCAGTAGACGGCCGCACCCCCGATACCGTCGACGAAGTGCACCAAGGCGGAACACCGCTACCGCGAGCACCCTAACGGATGCTTTCGGCGACGGGGTTCTCCTACAGTCACTTGGTCGGGACTATGGAGTGAAGCTGTCTATCAAGTTTACCCGACGAGTATCCGCGTACGCTACGTGATTGCGACGGACTTTTGATCACATCAAAATTCCGTGGGAACCGATCAAGTGAGACTAAATTGCTACGTTTATAACATACATTCAGTTATCTCATAACTTATTGTGAATTCCAATTATTGTATCCCATTCCGGATAAATAGAAAATGTCAAACTTTCCGATCGAACAATCGAACACCCAAGTTTTCCCGATACAGATCAACACATGAAATAAGTCTAACAACATTCAGTTCGTGCCTCAGTACCAACGGTCCAGCCGTAGAAGGGTCAAGCCAACGCCTCACATGTGGCACGCCGTACTGCCCCAAACCCGAAGGTTCAAAGGGCAGTTCAAGACGGTCACATAATCGAGTTAAGGTTTGTTGTCTTCTAGAGGGTCCATCGCGTTACTTGCACTACTTAGAACGTCGTTAAACTTCGGAAAAATCCAACACTTGGAAATTTCCCGACAGGGGAAAAATTGGGTATTTATATCCGGTCGAACTTTTTAGCATATTCTAAAATTTATCCGGAAAGCCAAATAGACAAAATTTGATACCCCGATCGAAATACCGAATCCCCAAAACAACTGCAGAAAATTCAACTCTTGAAAAATTATTAGAAATTCCCAGAAAACTCAGAAAATTAAAATAGGAATTACTGTACAATAATTCGGAGGTGACGTCATCACCTAGCCGCGGAACCGCCGCAGAAGCTGGGCTTCTGCCGCGGTTCCGCGCTCTTTTTGATGAATCTTTCGCCTGAGTTTATACAGTAATTCTTATAATTATTTATTGAATTTTTTAGGCATTTTTAATACGGAAAAATCCACGATTTTAAAATCGGGACAGAGAGCATGTTAGGTTTGGGTTTTCGGGTTCGTTCGGACTTCAAATCCCGTCTGGACTTCGCCTAAGGCTCTAACTAGGCTCTGATACCACTGTAGGGTTCCTAGGCACTCTAGTGAGGTCTCTAAAGGCATCTACCATGCCAATTTCAAAAAATCGGTGCCGAGAAACCCTAATGTACGGATCGTTTGCTAGATTTCTAGGCGAAAAAGAACTAGTTAACAATTAACTAAGGGAATACGGAAATACAACCTTTGTAGATCCGTTTGTCCACCTCCATAGCTCCGCGATGAGGTCCTCTCCGCTGTCCAAATCGAATCCGGGCTCTAGCGTCGGCTTCATCGGAGACTGGACGGGCTAGGTCGTCGACGACGTGCCGAAGATGATCTACGTCGAAGCATCACTAGATCGAGCTCCACCTTCACCAAGTCTTGAAAACTTGTGAAGGAAACACACTCTACTACTTGGCAATAGGTAGAGGATGAAGAAATAGGAAGTGGGTAGACTTTAGTTTTGGATTTCTCACACTCTTCATCAATCCACCATTGATGAAGTGAAGGTTTCTTCTTTTGTTCAAGGAAGAAGAAGAAGAAATGATATGATAAGTTAAATTAAAAAAGAAAAGAATAATCCATTCTTATCATAACATAACCCAAGTTAAGTGTAGAGAATTGACCAAGGTTAAAGAATGGTTAGGGTTAAGGAGATGAGACAAAAATGGAGACTTAATGAAAGCTTTATGAAGCTTCTTATTGAAAACAAAACTAGCCACCATTTTTCACTTCTTTTCCTTTTCTCATTTATCTTTTAAATGCAAATGAAAAGATAAATGAATGAATAAAAGAAAACCCTAATCATTTACTTAACCTAGGTTTAATTCATTATACTTAACACAAAAGATATGTATCATCAAACATGATACAATCAAGTGCACAAAAATCATATCGCATATGCAATGCGCACACCCGAGTGAGAAAATCCATTTAAAGTGAACCAATACTAGTTAATGCAAAGTAATATATCAAATATATAATTATACATTAAATCATTAAATCAACACTTGATTTAACGATCCGGTCATATCGCATATAACCGACCAGTATCCTATGTATCGGCTTATCGAATCAACCTTTGATTCGATAACTAGGGTATATCGCATATAACCTAATCGATACATTCATCGCGAGAATGGAATACGGTATCACATACACGCATTATTCTCGGTCCCGCACATATCTCATATGCGCTCCTATTTCGTTTCGCTTGAGCCAGGAAACCTCTGTGTAGGACTCTAAAGACTCGTCAATACGCCGGCAGCAGGCGATGATCATATCAAACACCCACAAGCCGCAAGCGGTCTGCTAAACGTAACGGCCACCCGGGTATTGAGCGATCTGATGATCGACGAGCAAGCCCGCTCACACTCCATTGAATCCGACCAGTAACACTACCGTACATTCCGGTCTAATCGTCTGATATGCCGCATATCTTGCCTAGGGGTGGTAAACGTCAGACCCCAATAGCTCGATAAGTCGTGTCGATATGAGGTCTATAACTGTTCGAGAAACTACTGGTAACACTTACCAGTAAATCTCAGCAACCCTGGCCAGGGATTTCCTGTTATAGCCAATCGAACACAGCGCAACATCAACTCCCTATACCGGGAGAGACGAATCCCCTCCTATCGCTCATTGCCTCCATGTGACTCGGGACTGTACCCAAAAACCACCGTTTTGCACGCCCTCTTGGACGTGGTAAGATGGAAATCAAAGCACAGTGGGAACCACACAAGACTCTATGACGATCTCGGGTCAACAGACTACTCTGTACCAGTGTCACCAGAGAACTGCCATCTGACGTGAGGTATAATACCATCTGGGAGTTCTCGGCGAGTCCGTCCAGTGTACCCAGTCTCCACTGAGCACCCGTATATCATCTCTGATGTCAAACACCAATGGATATGGGATCATCCATCGCCCATCTATATGGGTCGAGAAGGTACACGCTAGTCTACTCTGGTATATCGATGCCCCGTCTCGATACACCCACGACTAGGGACTTTGAAGGATGTACTTATGGACTACCATGTCCCCACTAGTATGATCTGCATCATAGTCCAGGTAGTCAAGTTCACATCCTAAGGGCTTTACCAACATGTAACAGAGAGACAATCAGAGTATACGTTAAGGTAAAGAGCAACCAGATAGCATACTATCATGTCGAGCAAGAAAGTCCTCCCTATATATGTCCCAGCATCCACTACAATATACATCCTATGTACAGTAATGGCCTCTAGGGCATACATATAACTAACAGTCTGTTGACCCGAGATCGTCATAGTGTCTTGTGTGATTCCCACTGTGCTTTGATTTCCATCATACCACGTCCAAGAGGGCGTGCAAAAAGATGGCTTTTGGGTATAGTCCGGAATCACATGGAGGCAATGAGCGATACGAGGGGATTCGTCTCTCCCGGTATAGGGAGTTGATGTTGCGCTGTGTTCGATTGGCTATAACTGGAAATCCCTGGCCAGGGTTGCTGAGATTTACTGGTAAGTGTTATTAGTAGTTTCTCGAACTGTTATAGACCTCATATCGACACGACTTATCGAGCTACTGGGGTCTGACGTTTACCACCCCTAGGAAAGATATGCGACATATCAGACGACGAGACCGGACTGTACGGGAGTGTTACTGTTTGGATTCACAGGAGAATGTACAGGCTTGCTTGTTGATCTTCTGAGCGCTGAATACCTGGGTGGCTGTTACGTTTAGCTGACCGCTTGCAGCTTGTGGGTGTTTGATATGATCATCACCTACTGCCGGCGTATTGACGATTCTTTAGAGTCCTACAAAGAGGTTTCTTAGCTCAGGCAAAACGGAGTAGGAGCATATATGTGATATGTGCGGGACCGAGGATAATGCGGTATATGATACCGTATTGGATTCTCGCAATATGAGATATCGGCCAGGTATATGTGATATAGCCGGGTCATCGTATTAGTCGGTTATTTGTGAAATAGCCGGATTATTGGACCAAGTGTTGATTTGATAATTTAATATATAATAATATATATGATATATTAAATTACATTAACTAATATTAGCTCACTAAAAGATTCATTTTCTCATGGGATAATACATTGATATATATGCGATATATGTTAATCGTATTATTTTCTATTGTTACAAAATATATTGTATATGTGATATATAATATTGTAACATGTTAGGGTTACAAATTTAACAATGGATTAGGGTTTAAACTTGGTTAGGGTTTGGATTAGGGTTAGCTTTTGCATGAAGCTTTGACTTTGTGGTTGCTTGATATTTTTTGTGAGATATTATGTTAACCCAATCCAAACCATTAACTCTAGTTAACTCTCTACAAGGGTTAACTCTCTCATGCTTAACCCTTGGTTAGATTTGTAACCACTACAATAATTCATTGTTCATCACAAAAGGATTAAGTTATCATCTTCATTCTTCTTCTTCATGCTTGAGTTCCTTCATGAAAAAGCTGTCTTTTGTGATGAAATTGAGTGAGAAAAAGATTATAAATGAGAGCAAAAATCCTACTTCATCATCCTCATCTATCCTTACCATTTAGATGAGGGTGTTCACTTCATATTATGAGTGTTAGCTTGTGTTAACGAAACTTCAAGGTAGATCATCTTTGTATCCAAGATCGGAAGCAAAGGTTGCATCATTCTCTTCGTGAAGCCTCTCGAGAGTCCAGAACACGATGATCGTAGCGAAGGGACCTCAACACGGAGCTTAAGAAGTGAAGGACCGGATCTACAAAGGTTGTAATCCCTCTCACTTAGTGTTAAAGAGTTTAACATGCTTGTTTTCGCCTAAACCCTAGTTTAAAGATCCGGCTTCGGGTTGTTCGGAACGGCTAAAATTTTAATCGGGCATGGTTGATGCCTCGTAGACCCTTGTGCGCGTGCCTAGCACCCCTACAAGTGTATCAGAGCCAAGCTAGAGCGTTAGGCGAAATCTAGACAAAGTTTAAAGTCCGATCGAACCCGAAAACCCCGATGTTTACCCTTCTCTGTACATTTTTCAAAAATGTGGTTTTTTATGAATTAAAAATGCTCAAAAAATAAGCAGGAAAAACTAAGAATTACTGTGAAGTACGGCTCTCTAATTCGCAAATATGACCGCGGAACCGCGGCCAAACCAAGGGTTTGGCGGCGGTTCAGCGGCTCAAATTGTGACTTAGTCCCTGGAATTTTATGTAATTATTCTTAGGTCCTTTCTTGTTATTTTTTTCTGGGAATTTTTTAAGTCCACTCAAGTGTTGAGTTTTCTAGGGTTGTATTGGGGACTCAATGATTCGATCGGATAATTTAACTTCGTTTAGTTTTGTCCGGGTAATTTTTAGAAACTGTTAAAAAGTTCGAACGGATATCTAACTCACTTTTTCCCCAGTCGGAAAATTTTTCAAAAGTTGGATTTTTTCTCGAGTTTAAGAACGTTCTAAGTCGTGCAAGTAACGCGGTTGACCCTCTAGAAGACAACAAACCTTAACTCGATTATGTGACCGTCTTGAACTGCCTAAAACCTTAGGGTTTGGGGCAGTACGGCGTGCCACATGTGAGGCGTTGGCTTGACCCTTCTACGGCTGGACCATTGGTACTGTGCCATGTGATGGATGTTTTTAAACTAATTTCAAGTGTTGAGATATATTGGGGAAATCTTGGGTGTTTGATTATTCGATCGGAAAGTTTAACATTGTCTATTTATCTGGAATGTGATACAATATTTGGAATCCACAAAAAGTTATGACATAACTAATTTGAATATTATAAACATAGCAGTTTAGTCTCAGATGATCGGTTGTCACGGGATTTTGATGTGATCAAAAGTCCGTCGCAATCACGTAGAGTACGGGGATACTCGCCGGGTAAACTTAATAGACATCCAGCCCCAAAGCCCCGACCAAGTGACTGTAGGAGAACCTCGTCGCCAAAAGAATCCGTTCGGGTGCTCGCGGCAGCGGTGTTCCGCCTTAGTGCACTTCGTCGACGGCATCCGGGGCGCGGCCGTCTACTAAAGTTTGCGACGAGCATTCGATCAGGATATCGGGAATCTTGTTGAATTGCTCGACTTGATATTGAAAAGAGTTTTCGATAATAAGACTAAAATGCGGGGTTTATAATTGTTAGGCATGAGATGTCTAAGGAATTCATTTGGTTAGGCATGCGATGTCTAAGGTGGTTGCGGAATCCAACTGTTGTAGTTTTACACTTTCTTTTCTGTGACCGTAAGCGTAGTATGTGGTGTATCGCCGGCTTCGTTGCTATACATCAACAACAATTGGGATACGCATACTTGCTTACGTTGATGATATGAGATATTATGTGTTGCTGTGATATGTTATATTGGATCGTCGCGTTCTGAATAGCCGGGGGTTTTATGTGAGATGAGAGTTTTTCTTTTTCATTCATGTAAAATTCATTTGTATGTAATATTCTTTTATTGGGGCACTTCCGGGCTGAGGATGATGTCACCATTGTATATTATTTACTTTTCCGCATTAGGTAGACCCAAGGCGGGGAGCACAAGTAACCGGGTTCTAGGGTCCAGTGGGAGACCATCTCGAGGAGTCGAGACCGGGTCTCCTAACCCTAGAATTGGCAGTGTTGCTTGCCTCTCTCGTAGGGGTCTAGGGATGTGGGTTTGGCTATTAATCGCGACCGTGGAATCCGTGTTTTATACAGGCTCGTATTAAAACACGGACGTCCTAGTATATCCAATATTTCATATATGTTTCTTCTGCTGCAATGTTCTGTGATGAGATCATATTACTGCCTGAGACGAATGTTTATATTATATATATGAGATATATGTTATATTGCAGATTTCGTTTCAAAAGAGATGTTTGTGAAGCATAATAAAATGGGACTTCATTAATGAGATTAATGAAATAAAAGAAACCTAAAGATGTTGTAGAAAATTGTTTAAAAACCGGTAGCTCTAGTTCTTGCTTTGCATAGCGGTGTTCCTTGTAGAACATCCAGCACCTTATTCGATAAGGAAAGAGCCGAGATCCCTTCACCGGGAGTGACTTCTTAAGTGAAACTAGCAAATGCTACAAACTCGGTTTGTCTTTTGATTGCTTCTATAGTTCTTGCTTTGCATAGTGGTATATATGATATACCCTGCACCTTATTCGATGAGGAAAGGGCCGACGATCCCTTCATCAGGAGTGACCCCTTTAGCAAAACTAGAAAAGCCTCAAAAACACTCCATTTAAAATCACTCGATTCTACAACGATATAAAGTTCATTGCGCAAAAGGTTTTCTTAAAAACCTGTCGTAGCCCTCCGTCATTTCAGATAAGTAATAGTTAGTATTCGTGCTGCGTTTGTTGACTCAGTCAAGGCGTAGTGTGCGGTAGCTGATTAGTGCTTATCTGCAAAGCATATGATGCGATTGGATTAGGGTAGTCGTGAGGCCTTGTTGACTCAGTCAAGGGTCGTGCGGGTGGGTTTAATTCAATCGGGAAATGACGGGTTGAATTTTACTTGCGGTCTATGGTTTGTTGACTCAGTCAAGGTCATAGATCGCTTGGGGCAAAATATTATTGGGAATTTCAAGTATTGAAATTTGCAATGAGATTGCATACCTTCTATGAGATAGTTGGATCCCGATACCCGCTGCAAGTAAGAGTTACTCCTGGGAGAGTTTTACACATTACAATTAGCCGATCAAGTAGGTGTCTAGAAAGGTGTTAACGGGGTTACGCCTCTGGGAAAACGAGGTTTACTTTAATTAGGTCCGTGCGAAAGCACGGGGCACCTCCCTCAAAGTACCGACACTGGCCTGGCTGAAAGATTGGCGAACTTGTAGCGTGTAATTAATCCCGGCTAGTCTTTCCTTTTAGGGTTTGAAGGAAGATTTGATTAAAACAGTGGGAAACATCCTGATTAGATATATTAGATAACCAATCTAATCTTGCAAGAGCATACGCTGAGTGTTTTCTTCTCTCTCTCTCCAGGTAGCGACCATATCACGCCTTAATCAAGATAATAATACGGATGAATTGACCGAACCCGCTTGTTATACTGAGCTGGGGAACGTTGGTCCCGCTCCAACTTATAATTGTTATAAGACAGAGCAGGAAATTGGGGAATACCAGATTTCTCGTGCCGCCCAAACGAAGAAAGTACATGCTGATGCATCATCTTCGGGTGTGTTAATTTCATAGAACTGTTTCTCAGTATCCTTTACATCATCGGTATGAGATACCGGATCAGGATCCCGTATATGTAATATGGGCTACAGAAAGGTAGAGAACTGAGAACGGGTGATAAGTTTCATGAGATAGAAACGGTGCAAGTGTTGCAGCCAAGTCTGTTAGTCAGTATCACCCTGTATTACTAGAATACAATGATTCTGAACGAATGTTATTAGATACCGAACCTGATATACAAAATCATATCAGTCTCTTTATTAGTAAAGAAAGGATATAATTTTGTATTGTTGGATAATGTTTTGAACATTTCCTATATCAAGAGTTGATCCGTTCAGGCACGTTATCTAAAAGCATTGACGTTCTAAATCAAACTACAGTTCTTAGTTTACAGAACACACACAAGAGGAAGAATTCAGAAATGAACGAATCCTTCTTGAGGCATTGTAGACTAGGTCATATCAATGCGACCCGACTAGCTAAAGTTACATATAGATGCATATTTAAATTAGTTTATATTTACATCTTATGAAACTTGCCGGTCATGTCACAGAGATAAGATGACCACAGCTCCGTTTATTGGAAACAGAGAAAGAGTTAGTGAACTCTTGGGATTGATACATGCTGATGTATGAAAGTCTCCTGTCTACACATGCTAAGACCGATTCTTTGTACTTCATTACATTCTCTGATGATCTCTCAAGATTCAGACATATGTTCCTGTTGAAACACAAGTCCGAAGCTTTTCAGATATTCACAGAATATAAGTTAGAAGTAGAGAACCAAAATACGGGTATAAGTATTATGTCCTTTGATGAGATCAAGGAGGAGAATACTTGAGCATGGAATTCCTGGACTATTCTAAAGAAGAATGAGATTCTCTCTCAGCATTACTCCACCGAATACACCACAGCACGTCGGTGTATCGGGGCGGAGCAATAGAACCCTATATGATATGGTGTGCTCTATGATGAGTACTACTGAGGTTCCTATTTCCTTTTGGGTGTTATGCGCTTGAGAAGCTGCATACCTATTGAATAGGGTTCAAATCAAATCAGTTGCCTACCACTTCATTTGTGATATGGAAAGAGAAGAGCCCATATCTTAAGTTTGTTAAGATTTGGGGTTGTCCGGCCTATGTCTAAAAGCAAAATTCGGACAAGCTCGAGGCAAGGTCTGTTATGTAGAACTGGAATAGTTCCAGCTATACAAACTACAGCAGATGATTTGGTAGAACCAAAGGATTCAATAGTAACCAACGAACCTCAGCCTCTCTGCCGATCTAGTAGGGTTCCTCACCCACCTAAGAGTTACTTCGGTTTCTCTATGATAGTGGGAGAGAGGATTGCATCATGAGATGGTGACCCAACTTATTTCGAGCTGGCCATCAGGAGTGGGACTCTGTAAGAATGGCTGGATGCTTAGCGATCTGAGATGGAATCCTTATACACCAACAAAGTATGGACTTTGGTTGCTTTATCTGAAGGGTTAAATCCCCATCAGGAGCGAGTATATCTTGAGAAGATTACTTGGTGTACATGGAAAAGTTGAGACTTTCAAAGCTATGCTTAAGTCCATCCAGATCCTACTTGCCACGGCTACATACCATGACTACGATATCTGGTGGTTGGGTGTCATGACTGCTTTTCTAAATGATGATTTGGAAGAGAGCGTCTATAAGTACACAGCCAGAGGGCTTCGTAGACAGTGGGAGCAACGGAAACGTGTGCAAGATGTTTTATGTGATAAAGCAGGCATCGCGGAGTTGGAACATCTGTTTTGATGTGGTAGTCAAAGAGTTTGACTTCATCAAAATGGTAGATGGACCTTGTATATAGAAAAAGGTAGTAGGGAGTATGGTGGTGATCCTCGTAGAGTACGTGGATGACATACTCTTGATAGGGAAGGAGTTTCCTATGCTACGCTCGGTCAATCTCAGCTTATCACAAGGATTCTCTATATAGGATCAAGGTGATACCTCCTAAATCCTGAGTTTTGGATCTATTAGATAGATCTAAAATGGATGTTAGGATACTCACTAGTTGTAGTGAGATGGTATCAATCGATCCTGGGGAGAATCACTGGAAAGGTTCCAGGGTGGTAAGGACGACTGAATGTCAGTCGCAGACATTATCTTTACCCTCAGTGGAGGGACGGTATGTTGGAAGAGTTCCAAGCTAGATACCGTGACATACTAGACGATTAAAGGCAAGATACATCGTTACCAAAGATGCTACCAAAGAGGCAGTCTGGATATATATAAGTTCATGAGATGAACTTCGTTCCTACCATTGTGTGACAATGGAGTTGTGGCTTTAGCCAAGGAACTACCGTCCCATCAGAAATCCAGATATAATTCTTAGGCAGTATCACCTGATCATGGAGATGGTTGATCTCCAAGGAGATCGAGGTTAGGAGAGTAGACACAGAGGACAACAGCGCGGATCCACTCACAAAGGCCTTTTTCCCAGTAGAGACTTTTATGGGATGGTTGAGTATGAGATACTTCAACCGCAGCTAATTGTTGGGTATGTGATACCACAACAGATGGCTCTAGTGCAAGTGGGAGATTGTTAGTTATATGTATGCCCTAGAGGCCATTACTATACATACGATGTATATTGTAGTGGATGCTAGGACATATATAGGGAGGACTTTCTTGCTCGACATGATAGTATGCTTTCTGGTTGTACTTTATCTTAACATGTACTCTGCTTGTCTCTCTGTTACATGTTGATAAAGCCCTTAGGATATGTACTCGACTACCGGGACTATGATGAGATCATACTAGTGGGGCCACGGTAGTCGACGAGTACATCCTATAACTGTTCCTAGTCGAGGGTGTATCAAGACAGGGCATCGATACACCAGAGTAGACTAGCGTATACGCATCTTGACCCATATGATGGGCGATGGATGATCCCATATCCATCGGTGTTTGATATCAAGGATGGTGTACGGGTGCTCAGTGGAGACTGGGTACACTGGACGGACTCGCCGAGAACTCCCAGATGGTATTATACCTTACGTCAGATGGCAGTTCTTCGGTGACACTGGTACAGAGTAGTCTGTTGACCCGAGATCGTCATAGAGTCTTGTGTGATTTCCACTGTGCTTTGATTTCCATCATACCACGTCCAAGAGGGCGTGCAAAAAGGTGGCTTTTGGGTACAGTCCCGAATCACATGGAGGCAATGAGCGATACGAGGGGATTCGTCTCTCCCGATATAGGGAGTTGATGTTGCGCTGTGTTCGATTGGCTATAACTGGAAATCCCTGGCCAGGGTTGCTGAGATTTACTGGTAAGTGTTATCAGTAGTTTCTCGAACTGTTATAGACCTCATATCGACACGACTTATCGAGCTACTGGGTCTGACGTTTACCACCCCTAAGCAAGATATGCGACATATCAAACGACGAGACCGGACTGTACGGGAGTGTTACTGTTTGGATTCACAGGAGAATGTACAAGCTTGCTTGTTGATCTTCTGAGCGCTCAATACCTGGGTGGCTGTTACGTTTAGCTGACCACTTGCAGCTTGTGGGTGTTTGATATGATCATCACCTACTGCCGGCGTATTGACGATTCTTTAGAGTCCTACAAAGAGGTTTCTTGGCTCAGGCAAAACGGAGTAGGAGCATATATGTGATATGTGCAGGACCGAGGATAATGCGGTATATGATACCGTATTGGATTCTCGCGATATGAGATATCGGCCGGGTATATGTGATATAGCCGGGTCATCGTATTAGTCGGTTATTTGTGAAATAGCCGGATTATTGGATTAAGTGTTGATTCGATAATTTAATGTATAATAATATATATGATATATTAAAGAGAATAATGGAGGAAAGAGGCCATAGGAGGGGATTTCCTCCTATGGCGTGGAAAAAATACAACCTCCGCCATGTTTTCCGACGATCGGCACCCATCATCATCATCGTTATCATCTAAGATGTGAGCACACCAATTTTCATGTGATTCCACAATTTTTTCACCGTTGATTTAGGGCGTTCAAAATTAACGGTTTACCGACAATAGAACTTTTTACATTCCTAAATCAACGGTGAAAAAGTTGTGGAATCACATGAAATTTGGTGTACTCACATCTTAGATGATAACGATGATGATGATGGGTGCCGATCGTCGGAAAAAATGGTGGAGGTTATATTTTTCCACGCCATAGGAGGAAATCCCCTCCTATGGCCTCTTTTCTCCATTATTCTCTATATTAAATTACATTAACTAATATTAGCTCACTAAAAGATTCATTTTCTCATGGGATAATACATTGATGTATATGCGATATATGTTAATCGTATTATTTTCTATTGTTACAAAATATATTGTATATGTGATATATAATATTATAACATATTAGGGTTACAAATTTAACTATGGATTAAGGTTTAAACTTGGTTAGGGTTTGGATTAGGGTTAGCTTTTGCATGAAGCTTCCATGAAGCTTCATGAAGCTTTGACTTTGTGGTTGCTTGATATTTTTTGTGAGATATTATGTTAACCCAATCCAAACCATTAACTCTAGTTAACTCTCTACAAGGGTTAACTCTCTCATGCTTAACCCTTGGTTAGATTTGTAACCACTACAATAATTCATTGTTCATCACAAAAGGATTAAGTTATCATCTTCATTCTTGAGTTCCTTCATGAAAAAGCTTTCTTTTGTGATGAAATTGAGTGAGAAAAAGATTATAAATGATAGGAAAAATCCTACTTCATCATCGTCATCTATCCTTGCCATTCAGATGAGGGTGTTCACTTCATATTATGAGTGTTAGCTTGTGTTAACGAAACTTCAAGGTAGATCATCTTTGTATCGAAGATCGGAAGCAAAGGTTGCATCATTCTCTTCGTGAAGCCTTTCGAGAGTCCAGAACACGATGATCGCAGTGAAGGGACCTCAACACGGAGCTTAAGAAGTGAAGGACCGGATCTACAAAGGTTGTAATCCCTCTCACTTAGTGTTAAAGAGTTTAACATGCTTGTTTTCGCCTAAACCCTAGTTTAAAGATCCGGCTTCGGGTTGTTCGGAACGGCTAAAATTTTAATCGGGCATGGTTGATACCTTGTAGACCTTTGTGCGCGTGCCTAGCAACCCTACAAGTGTATCAGAGCCAAGCTAGAGCTTTAGGCGAAGTCTAGACGAAGTTTAAAGTCCGATCGAACCCGAAAACCCCGATGTTTACCCTTCTCTGTACATTTTTCAAAAATGTGGTTTTTTATGAATTAAAAATGCTCAAAAAAATAAGCAGGAAAAACTAAGAATTATTGTGATGTACGGCTCTCTAATTCGCAAATATGACCGCGGAACCGCGGCCAAACCAAGGATTTGGCGGCGGTTCAGCGGCCCAAATTGGGACTTAGTCCCTGGAATTTCATGTAATTATTCTTAGGTCCTTTCTTGTTATTTTTTTCTGGGAATTTTTTAATTCCACTCAAGTGTTGAGTTTTCTAGGGTTGTATTGGGGACTCGATGATTTGATCGGATAATTTAACTTCGTTTAGTTTTGTCCGGGTAATTTTTAGAAACTGTTAAAAAGTTCGAACGGATATCTAACTCACTTTTTCCCCAGTCGGAAATTTTTTCAAAAGTTAGATTTTTTCTCGAGTTTAAGAACGTTCTAAGTCGTGTAAGTAACGCGGTTGACCCTCTAGAAGACAACAAACCTTAACTCGATTATGTGGCCGTCTTGAACTGCCTTTAAACCTTAGGGTTTGGGGCAGTACGGCGTGCCACATGTGAGGCGTTGGCTTGACCCTTCTACGGCTGGACCATTGGTACTGTAGCATGTGATGGATGTTTTTAAACTAATTTCAAGTGTTGAGATATATTGGGGAAATCTTGGGTGTTTGATTATTCGATCGGAAAGTTTAACATTGTCTATTTATCTGGAATGTGATACAATATTTGGAATCCACAAAAAGTTATGAGATAACTAATTTGAATATTATAAATATAGCAGTTTAGTCTCAGATGATCGGTTGCCACGGGATTTTGATGTGATCAAAAGTCCGTCGCAATCACGTAGAGTACGCGGATACTCGCCGGTTAAACTTAATAGACATCCATGCCCCAAAGCCCCGACCAAGTGACTGTAGGAGAACCTCGTCGCCAAAAGCATCTGTTCGGGTGCTCGAGGCAGTGGTGTTCCGCCTTAGTGCACTTCGTCGACGGCATCCGGGGGTGCGGCCGTCTACTAAAGTTTGCGACGAGCATTCGATCAGGATATCGGGAATCTTGTTGAATTGCCCGACTTGATATTGAAAAGAGTTTTCGATAATGAGACTAAAATGCGGGGTTTATAATTGTTAGGCATGAGATGTCTAAGGAATTCATTTGGTTAGGCATGCGATGTCTAAGGTGGTTGCGGATTCCAACTGTTGTAGTTTTACACTTTCTTTTCTGTGACCGTAAGCGTAGTATGTGGTGTATCGCCGGCTTCGTTGCTATACATCAACGACAATTGAGACACGCATACTTGCTTACGTTGATGATATGAGATATTATGTGTTGCTGTGATATGTTATATTAGATCGTCGCGTTCTGAATAGCCGGGGGTTTTATGTGAGATGAGAGTTTTTCTTTTTCATTCATGTAAAATTCATTTGTATGTAATATTCTTTTATTGGGGCACTTCCGGGCTGAGGATGATGTCACCATTGTATATTATTTACTTTTCCGCATTAGGTAGACCCAAGGCGGGGAGCACAAGTAACCGGGTTCTAGGGTCCAGTGGGAGACCATCTCGAGGAGTCGAGACCGGGTCTCCTAACCCTAGAATTGGCAGTGTTGCTTGCCGCTCTCGTAGGGGTCTAGGGATGTGGGTTTGGCTATTCATCGCGACCGTGGAATCCGTGTTTTATACAGGCTCGTATTAAAACACGGACGTCCTAGTATATCCAATATTTCATATATGTTTCTTCTGCTGCAATGTTCTGTGATGAGATCATATTACTGCCTGAGACGAATGTTTATATTATATATATGAGATATATGTTATATTGCAGATTTCGTTTCAAAAGAGATGCTTGTGAAGCATAATAAAATGGGACTTCATTAATGAGATTAAGGAAATAAAAGAAACCTAAAGATGTTGTAGAAACTTGTTTAAAAACTGGTAGCTCTAGTTCTTGCTTTGCATAGCGGTGTTCCTTGTAGAACATCCAGCACCTTATTCGATAAGGAAAGAGCCAAGATCCCTTCACCGGGAGTGACCTCTTTAGTGAAACTAGCAAATGCTACAAACTCGGTTTGTCTTTTGATTGCTTCTATAGTTCTTGCTTTGCATAGTGGTATATATGATATACCCTGCACCTTATTCGATGAGGAAAGGGCCGACGATCCCTTCACCGGGAGTGACCCCTTTAGCAAAACTAGAAAAGCTTCAAAAACACTCCATTTAAAATCACTCGATTCTACAACGATATAAAGTTCATTGCGCAAAAGGTTTTCTTAAAAACCTGTCGTAGCCCTCCGTCATTTCAGATAAGTAATAGTTAGTATTCGTGCTGCGTTTGTTGACTCAGTCAAGGCGTAGTGTGCGGTAGCTGATTAGTGTTTATCTGCAAAGCATATTATGCGATTGGATTAGGGTAGTCGTGCGGCCTTGTTGACCAGTCAAGGGTCGTGCGGGTGGGTTTAATTCAATCGGGAAATGACGGGTTGAACTTTACTTGCGGTCTATGGTTTGTTGACTCAGTCAAGGTCATAGATCGCTTGGGTTAAAATATTATTGGGAATTTCAAGTGTTGAAATTTGCAATGAGATTGCATACCTTCTATGAGATAGTTGGATCCCGATACCCGCCGCAAGTAAGAGTTACTCCTGGGAGAGTTTTACACATTACAATTAGCCGATCAAGTAGGTGTCTAGAAAGGTGTTAACGGGGTTACGCCTCTGGGAAAACGAGGTTTACTTTAATTAGGTCCCTGCGAAAGCACGGGGCACCTCCCTCAAAGTACCGACACTGGCCTGGCTGAAAGATTGGCGAACATGTGGTGTGTAATTAATCCCGGCTAGTCTTTCCTTTTAGGGTTTGAAAGAAGATTTGATTAAAACAGTGGGAAACATTCTGATTAGATATATTAGATAACCAATCTAATCTTACAAGAGCATACGCTGAGTGTTTTCTTCTCTCTCTCTCCAGGTAGCGACCATATCACGCCTTAATCAAGATAATAATACGGATGAATTGACCGAACCCGCTTGTTATACTGAGCTGGAGAACGTTGGTCCCGCTCCAACTTATAATTGTTATAAGACAGAGCAGGAAATTGGGGAATACCAGATTTCTCGTGCCGCCCAAACGAAGAAAGTGCATGCTGATTCATCATCTTCGGGTGTGTTCATTACATAGAACCGTTTCTCAGTATCCTTTACGTCCTCGGTATTAGATACCGGATCAGGATCCCGCATATGTAATATGGGTTACAGAAAGGTAGAGAATTGAGAACGGGTGATAAGTTTCATGAGATAGAAACGGTGCAAGTGTTGCAGCCAAGTCTGTTGGTCACTATCACCCTGTATTACTAGAATACAATGATTCTGAACGAATGTTATTAGATGCCGAACCTGATATACAAAATCATATCAGTCTCTTTATTAGTAAAGAAAGGATATAATTTTGTATTGTTGGATAATGTTTTGAACATTTCCTATATCAAGAGGTGATCCGTTCAGGCACGTTATCTAAAAGCATTGACGTTCTAAATCAAACTACAGTTCTTAGTATACAGAACACACACAAGAGGAAGAGTTCAGAAATGAACGAATCCTTCTTGAGGCATTGTAGACTAGGTCATATCAATGCGACCCGACTAGCTAAAGTTACATATAGATGCATATGTAAATTAGTTTAAATTTACATCTTATGAAACTTGCCGGTCATGTCACGGAGATAAGATGACCACAGCTCCGTTTATTGGAAACAGAGAAAGAGTTAGTGAACTCTTGGGATTGATATATACTGATGTATGAAAGTCTCCTGTCTACACATGCCAAGACCGGTTCTTTGTACTTCATTACATTCTCTGATGATCTCTCAAGATTCAGACATATGTTCCTGTTGAAACACAAGTCTGAAGCTTTTCAGATATTCACAGAATATAAGTTAGAAGTAGAGAACCAAAATACGGGTATAAGTATTATGTCCTTTGATGAGATCAAGGAGGAGAATACTTGAGCACGGAATTCCTGGACTATTCTAAAGGAGAATGAGATTCTCTCTCAGTATTACTCCTCCGAATACACCACAGCACGTCGGTGTATCGGGACGGAGCAATAGCACCCTATATGATATGGTGTGCTCTATGATGAGTACTACTGAGTTTCCTATTTCCTTTTGGGTGTTATGCGCTTGAGAAGCTGCATACCTATTGAATAGGGTTCAAATCAAATCAGTTGCCTACCACTTCATATGTGATATGGAAAGGGAAGAGCCCATATCTTAAGTTTGTTAAGATTTGGGGTTGTCCGGCCTATGTCTAAAAGCAAAATTCGGACAAGCTCGAGGCAAGGTCTGTTATGTAGAACTGGAATAGTTCCAGCTATACAAACTACAGCAGATGATTTGGTAGAACCAAAGGATTCAATAGTAACCAACGAACCTCAGCCTCTCCGCCGATCTAGTAAGGTTCCTCACCCACCTGAGAGTTACTTCGGTTTCTCTATGATAGTAGAAGAGAGGATTGCATCATGAGATGGTGACCCAACTTATTTCGAGCTGGCCATCAGGAGTAGGACTCTGTAAGAATGGCTGGAGGCTTAGCGATCTGAGATGGAATCCTTATAAACCAACAAAGTATGGACTTTGGTTGCTTTATCTGAAGGGTTAAATCCCCATCAGGAGCGAGTATATCTTGAGAAGATTACTTGGTGTACATGGAAAAGTTGAGACTTTCAAAGCTATGCTTAAGTCCATCCAGATCCTACTTGCCACGGCTACATACCATGACTACGATATCTGGTGGTTGGGTGTCATGATTGCTTTTCTAAATGATGATTTGGAAGAGAGCTTCTATAAGTACACAGCCAGAGGGCTTCGTAGACAGTGGGAGCAATGAAAACGTGTGCAAGATGTTTTATGTGATAAAGCAGGCATCGCGGAGTTGGAACATCTGTTTTGATGTGGTAGTCAAAGAGTTTGACTTCATCAAAATGGTAGATGGACCTTGTATATACAAAAAGGTAGTAGGGAGTATGGTGGTGATCCTCGTAGAGTACGTGGATGACATACTCTTGATAGGGAAGGAGTTTCTTATGCTACGCTCGGTCAATCTCCGCTTATCACAAGGATTCTCTATATAGGATCAAGGTGATACCTCCTAAATCCTGAGTTTTGGATCAATGAGATAGATCTAAAATGGATGTTAGGATACTCACTAGTTGTAGTGAGATGGTATCAATCGATCCTGGGGAGAATCACTGGAAAGGTTCCAGGGTGGTAAAGACGACTGAATGTCAGTCGCAGGCATTGTCTTTACCCTCAGTAGAGGGACGGTATGTTGGAATAGTTCCAAGCTAGATACCGTGACATACTAGACGATTAAAGGCAAGATACATCGTTACCAAAGATGCTACCAAAGAGGCAGTCTGGATATATATAAGTTCATGAGATGAACTTCGTTCTTACCATTGTGTGACAATGGAGTTGTGGCTTTAGCCAAGGAACTACCGTCCCATCAGAAATCCAGATATAATTCTTAGGCAGTATCACCTGATCATGGAGATGGTTGATCTCCAAGGAGATCGAGGTTAGGAGAGTAGACACAGAGGACAACAGCGCGGATCCACTCACAAAGGCCTTTTTCCCAGTAGAGACTTTTAAGGGATGGTTGAGTATGAGATACTTCAACCGCAGCTAATTGTTGGGTATGTGATACCACAACAGATGGCCCTAGTGCAAGTGGGAGATTGTTAGTTATATATATGCCCTAGAGGCCATTACTATACATACGATGTATATTGTAGTGGATGCTAGGACATATATAGGGAGGACTTTCTTGTTCGACATGATAGTATGCTATCTGGTTGTACTTTATCTTAACATGTACTCTGCTTGTCTCTATGTTACATGTTGATAAAGCCCTTAGGATATGTACTCGACTACTGGGACTATGATGAGATCATACTAGTGGAGCCACGGTAGTCGACGAGTACATCCTATAACTGTTCCTAGTCGAGGGTGTATCGAGACAGGGCATCGATACACCAGAGTAGACTAGCGTATACGCATCTTGACACATATGATGGGCGATGGATGATCTCATATCCATCGGTGTTTGACATCAAGGATGGTGTACGGGTGCTCAGTGGAAACTGGGTACACTGGACGGACTCGACGAGAACTCCCAGATGGTATTATACCTTACGTCAGATGGCAGTTCTCCGGTGACACTGGTACAGAGTAGTCTGTTTACCCGAGATCGTCATAGAGTCTTGTGTGATTCCCACTGTGCTTTGATTTCCATCATACCACGTCCAAGAGGGCGTGCAAAAAGGTGGCTTTTGGGTACAGTCCCGAATCACATGGAGGCAATGAGCGATAGGAGGGGATTCGTCTCTCCTGATATAGGGAGTTGATGTTGCGCTGTGTTCGATTGGCTATAACTGGAAATCCCTGGCCAGGGTTGCTGAGATTTACTGGTAAGTGTTATCAGTAGTTTCTCGAACTGTTATAGACCGCATATCGACACGACTTATCGAGCTACTGGGGTCTGACGTTTACCACCCCTAGGCAAGATATGCGACATATCAGACGACGAGACCGGACTGTACGGGAGTGTTACTGTTTGGATTCACAGGAGAATGTACAGGCTTGCTTGTTGATCTTCTGAGCGCTCAATACCTGGGTGGCTGTTACGTTTAGCTGACCGCTTGCAGCTTGTGGGTGTTTGATATGATCATCACCTACTGCCGGCGTATTGACGATTCTTTAGAGTCCTACAAAGAGGTTTCTTGGCTCAGGCAAAACGGAGTAGGAGCATATATGTGATATGTGCGGGACCGAGGATAATGCGGTATATGATACCGTATTGGATTCTCACGATATGAGATATCGACCGGGTATATGTGATATAGCCGGGTCATCGTATTAGTCGGTTATTTGTGAAATAGCCGGATTATAGGATCAAGTGTTGATTCGATAATTTAATGTATAATAATATATATGATATATTAAATTACATTAACTAATATTAGCTCACTAAAAGATTCATTTTCTCACGGGATAATACATTGATATATATGCGATATATGTTAATCGTATTATTTTCTATTGTTACAAAATATATTGTATATGTGATATATAATATTGTAACATGTTAGGGTTACAAATTTAACAATGGATTAGGGTTTAAACTTGGTTAGGGTTTGGATTAGGGTTAGCTTTTGCATGAAGCTTCCATGAAGCTTCATGAAGCTTCCATGAAGCTTCATGAAGCTTTGACTTTGTGGTTGCTTGATATTTTTTGTGAGATATTATGTTAACCCAATCCAAACCATTAACTCTAGTTAACTCTCTACAAGGGTTAACTCTCTCATGCTTAACCCTTGGTTAGATTTGTAACCACTACAATAATTCATTGTTCATCACAGAAGGATTAAGTTATCATCTTCATTCTTCTTCTTCATGCTTGAGTTCCTTCATGAAAAAGCTTTCTTTTGTGATGAAATTTAGTGAGAAAAAGATTATAAATGAAAGCAAAAATCCTATTTCATCATCCTCATCTATCCTTGCCATTCAGATGAGGGTGTTCACTTCATATTATGAGTGTTAGCTTGTGTTAACGAAACTTCAAGGTAGATCATGTTAGTTATGTATATGCCCTATAGGCCATTGTTGTACATTTGATGTATATTATAATGGATGCTTGGTTATATATAGAGAAGACTTTCTTGCTCGTCATGATAGTATGCTATTTGGTTTTACTTTATCTTAACATGTTGACTTGTATTGGTTTACTGTTTTACTCTCACATGTTGATAAATCCCTTAGGACTTGTACTCGACTACTGGGACTATGATGAGATCATACTAGTAGGGCCGCGGTAGTCGATGAGTACATCCTATAACTGTTCCTAGTCGAGGGTATATCGAGACAGGGCATCGATACACCAGAGTAGACTAGCGTATACGCATCTTGACCCATATGATGGGCGATGGATGATCCCATATCCATCGGTGTTAGACATCAGAGATGGTGTACGGGTGCTCAGTAGAGACTGGGTACACTGGACGGACTCACCGAGAACTCCCAGATGGTGATATACCACACATCAGATGGCAGTTCTCCCGTGAAACAGGTACAGGGTAGTCTGTAGACCCGAGATCGTCATAGAGTCTTGTGTGATTCCCACTGTGCTTTGATTTCCACCTTACCACGTCCAAGAGGGCGTGCAAAACGGTGGCTTTTGGGTACAGTCCCGAATCACATGGAGGCAATGAGCGATAGGAGGGGATTCGTCTCTCCCGGTATAGGGAGTTGATGTTGTGCTGTGTTCGATTGGCTATAACTGGAAGTCCCTGGCCAGGGCTGATATAGAGATTTACTGGTAAGTGTTACTAGTAGTTTCTCGACCCGTTATGAGCCATACATCGACACGACTTATCGGTTACTGGGGTCTGACGTATACTACCCCTAGACTTGATATGCGACATATCAGACGAACAGACCGGACTGTACGGGAGTGTTACTGGTTGGATTCACAAGAGAACGCACAGGCTAGCTTGTTGATCTTCTGATCGCTCAATACCTGGGTGGCTGTTACGTTTAGCTGACCGCTTGCAGCTTGTGGGTGTTTGATTTGATCATCACCTGCTACCGGCGTATTGACGATTCTTTAGAGTCCTACACAGAGGATTCTTGGCTCAGGCGAAACAGAGTAGTGGCACATATGTGATATGCGCAGGAGCGAGAATAATGCGATATGGGATACCGTATTATATTCTCGCTATATATGGATATGAATCGGGTCATCGGATCAAGTGTTGATTCGATGAATCGGTACATGATATATTAGCCGGTTATATTCGATATAGCCGGATCGTCGGATCAAGTGTTGATTCGATGATTTAATATATAATAATATATATAATATATTATTATATTAACTGATATTGGCTTACTTTATTATTTCATTTTCTCAGTGGATGATATATTGATATATATGCGATATATGTTAATTGTATTATTTTCTTTTGTTGCAAATATATAATATATATGTGATATATATTATTGTGACATGATATGATTAATTGTTAAACATATTTAAGGATGATTAATTGAGGTTAAGGTTTGATTAGGGTTGGATGCTTCAAGTTCCTTCTAGAAGCTTTCTTTCTTTTGTCATTACAAAGATCTTTTGTGATGACACATTTTAACCTAACCAAACCCTAACCCTAGTTGTTTCTCTACTTGTTCTCATCCAATCATCCTTGACCATGGTTAATAATTCAATCATATGTTTCTTTCTATTCATCACAAAAGGTTTTTTAATCTCATTATTGATTTTCCATTATCTTCTTCTTCTTCTTCTTGAAGAAGCTCTCTTGAAAATCCTTAAGTGATGAAATAAAATGAGAAAATGATATTAAAAGAAAGCAAAATCACTACTCTCTCATACTCATCTCATCTAGCCCATGGGATTAGTGTGTTCACTTCTTTAGAGTGAGATAGCTTGAGTTCTTCGAAACCTCGACGTAGATCATCGGAGATTTGGAATACGACAAGCTAGAATGGATCGTTCGAGTCGTGGAGCCTCTCATGAGTCCGGGAGATCGTGGATCGCGGCAAAGGGACTTCTACTCGGAGCTTGTGAAGTGAAGGAGCGGACTACAAAGGTTGTAATCCCTCACCCTTAGATAAAAGTTATCTTATTGCATGTTAAACCCTAATAATCTAGCTAAGATCCCGGCTTTGGGTTGTTCGGCACGTCTAAAATTTAATCCGGGCATGTTTGATGCCTTTTGAACCTTCACAAGAGTGCCTAGGAACCCTACAGTGGTATCAGAGCCTAGCTAGAGCATTAGACGAAGTGTTTACGAAGTTAAAACTCCGATCGAACGCGAAACGACGGAAAAAACCCCTTCTCTGGAAATTTTTTAAAATTTGGGATTTTTCTGAATTAAAAATATGTAAAAAAATCAGCAGGCAATTATAAGAATTACCATAAAATCCGAGCCTCTAATTCCACCAAACAGCGGCGGAAGCGCGGCGCAAGCATGGCTTGAGCGGCGCTTCCGCGGTGGAACAGTAAGATCAGGACACGTGGCTTTGATGGTAATTCCCGTAGGTACTTGCTGACCATTCTGGATATTTTTATTCTGTTCCAGGTGTTTAAAATTCTGGGGTTTGTTTTGTAATAGTAGACTCGATCGGAATATTTAAGTTCGTATTTCTTTCCGGATATTTAGAAATTGTTAAACTAGTTGAACGGATATCATTAACCGACTTTTTCCCGGCACGGCAAACTTTCAAGCGTTGAATTTTTATTGGGTTTAAATCTTTCGGAAAATTGTACAAGTTAAGCGGTGGACCCTCTAGAAGACAACAAACCTTAACTCGATTATGTGACCGTCTTGAACTGCCTTTTGAACCTTTGGGTTTGGGGCAGTACGGCGTGCCACATGTGAGGCGTTGGCTTGACCCTTCTACGGCTGGATCACTGGTACTGTGACATATTCTGGGATTATTTGAACTCCGCTCAAGAGTTGAGCACTTTGGGAAATTTTGGGTATTTGATTATCTGTTCGGAAAGTTTAATTCTGTCTATTTATCTGGAATGTGATACAATATGTGGAATTCATAGAGTTAGGCATGAAATGCGGAGTATGTGATATTTCGGATTTATGATGTCTAAAGTGATTGTGGATTCCAAATATTGTAGTTTTACACTTTCTTTTCTGTGACCGTAAGTGTATTATGTGATATCGCCGGTTTCGTTGCTATATGTCAACGACAATTGGGATGCGCATATTTACTTACGTTGATGATATGAGACATTATGTGTTGCTGTGATATGTTATATTGGATCGTCGCGATCAGAATAGCCGGGGGTTTTATGTGAGATGAGGGTTTTTATTTTCATTCATGTAAAATTCATTTGTAATGTAATATTCTTTTATTTGGGGCACTTCCTGGTTGCGGTTGCTGTCACCAGTGTATATTATTTACTTTTACGCATTAGGTAGACCCAAGGAGGGGAGCACAAGTAACCGGGTTCTAGGGTCCAGTGGGAGGCCATCTCGAGGAGTCGAGACCGGGTCTCCTAACCCTAGAATTGGCAGTGTTACTTGCCGCTCTCGTAGGGGTCTTGGGATGTGGGTTTGGCTATTCGTCGCGACCGTGGAATCCGTGTTTTATACAGGCTCGTATTGAAAACACGGACGTCCTAGTATATCCAATATTTCATATATGTTCTTCTGCTGCGATGTTCTGTGATGAGATCATATTACTGCCTAAGACGAATGCTTATACTATATATATATGCTGATATATAAATATTACTGCTTTCGTTTCTTCTGTGATGCTTAGGAAGCATAAGCTGATGGGATTTTTATTAATGAGATTAATAAAAGAAAAGAAACCTAAAGATGTTGTAGAATCAAAAACTTTATAAAAAGGGTAGCTATAGTTTTGCTTTGCACAGTGATATATACGATATATCCTGCACCTTATTCGATGAGGAAAGGACCGAGATCCCTTCACCGGGAGTGACTCCTTTAGCAAAACTGGCAGATGCTACAAAACGCGGTTTGTCTTTTGATTGCTTTTAGTGTTTTTCTTTGCACAGCGGTATATATGATATATCCTGCACCTTATTCGATGAGAAAAGGGCCGACGATCCCTTCACCGGGAGTGACCCCTTTAGCGAAACTAAGAAAGGCCTCAAAACACTCCTTTTCAAAAACACTCGATTCTACGACGATATCAAGTTCATTACGCTCAGGGTTTTCAGAAAAACCTGTGTAGCCCTCCGTCATTTCAGATAGATATTATTTAGTATTCGTGCTATGTTTGTTGACTTAGTCAAGGCGTAGTGTACGGTAGCTAAGTAGTACTTATCTGCTAAAACATGAGGTGTGATTGGATTAGGGTATTCGCACGGCCTTGTTGACTCAGTCAAGGGTCGTACGGGTGGGTTTAATTCAATCAAGAAATGTACGGGTTGAACTTGACTTGCGATTTATGGTTTGTTGACTTAGTCAAGGTCATAGATCGCTAGGGGCAAAATATTATCGGGAATTTCAAGTGTTGAAATTTGCAATGAGATTGCATACCTCCTATGAGATAGTTGGATCCTGATACCCACTGCGAGTAAGAGTTACTCCTGGGAGAGTTTTACACAGGACAATTAGTCATTCAAGTAGGTGTCTAGAAAAGTGTTAACGAGATTACGCCTCTGGGAAAACGAGGTTTACTTTAATTAGGTCCGTGCGAAAGCACGGGGAACCTCCCTCAAAGTACCGACACTGATCTGGCTGAAAGATTGACGAAGTTGTAGGGTGTAATTAATCCCGGCTAATCTTACCTTTTATGGTTTGAAGGTAGATTTGATAAAAACAGTGGGAGACATCCTGATTAGATAAGATAATAACCAATCTAATCTTGCAAGAGCATACGCTAAAGTGTTTTCTTCTCTCTCTCTCCAGGTAGCGACCATTTCAGGCCATAATCAAGATAATAATTTGGATGTATTGACTGAACCTGATTATTGTACTGAGCAAGGGAACGTCAGACCCGTTCTTTGTTATAAGAGTTATAAGACTGAACAGGAAACAGGAGAATATCTGGATTCTCACGCCGCCCAAAAGAACATGCATGTTGATGCATCTTCTTCAGGTGTGTTAGTTATTGAGAACTGTTTCTCAGTTCACCCTACGTCCTGGGTATTAGATACCGGATCAGGATCCCACATATGTAAATTGTTACATGGGCTGCGTAAAGGTAGAGAACTGGGAAAAGGTGATCATTCCGTTCAAGTAGCGAACGGTGCAAGTATTGTAGCCAAAGCAGTTGGCGAATATCACCTTGTATTACCAAGTCGTAATACACTGATTCTAAATGAGTGCTATTATATACCGAACATGATGTGCAATATTATATCAGTCTCTTTATTAAGTAAAGAAGGATATAATTTTGTAGTACAGGATAATGTTATGAACATATTCCTAGATCAAAAGTTGATTGCATCAGGCTCGTTACATAATGGCATATTCATTCTAAATCAGAATACAGTCCTCAATATACAAAACACACACAAGAGGAAAAGTTCAGAAGTGAACGAATCCTACTTGTGGCATTGTAGACTTGGTCATATCAATGCGACACGACTGGCTAAGTTACATAGAGATGGTTATTTGAATTCGTTCGAATTATCATCTTATGATACTTGCCATTCATGTCTCAAAGGAAAAATGACCAAAGCTCCGTTTAGTGGACACGGAGAAAGAGTTACCGAACTCTTAGGACTGGTACATAGTGATGTATGCGGTCCCATGTCTACGCATGCCAGGAACGGTTCTTCCTACTTCATTACATTCACTGACGATCTCTCAAGATTCGGATATGTGTTCCTGATGAAACACAAGTCTGAAGCATTTGAGAAATTCAGAGAATATAAGCACGAAGTAGAGAATCAAACGGGTAAAAGTATTAAGATTCTTCGATCTGATCGAGGAGGTGAATACTTAAGCGGTGAGTTCCTAGATTATCTAAAAGAGAATGGGATTCTCTCTCAGCGTACTCCTCCTTATACACCACAGCACAATGGTGTATCTGAGCGGAGGAATCGCACCCTATTAGATATGGTGCGCTCTATGATGAGTACAGCTGAGTTACCTATTTCCTTTTGGGGGTATGCGCTTGAGACAGCCATATACATATTGAATCTAGTTCCGTCTAAATCTGTACCTACCACACCATATGAGATATGGAGTGGGAAGAGACCATATTTTAAACGAGTTAAGATATGGGGTTGTCCGGCCTATGTCAAAAGACAAAATCCGGACAAACTCGAGGCACGATCAGTCCTTTGCAAATTTATGGGATATCCAAAGAATTCTCAAGGATATTTTTTCTACCACGCTGAGGAACAAAAAGTGTTTGTTGCTCAACATGCCACCTTTTTGGAAAGGGAATTTCTTGCAAAAGAAATTAGTGGCAGAGAGGTAGAACTGGAAGAGGTTCCAGCACCACAAACTGCAACTGATGATTTGATGGAACCAGAAGATTCAATAGTACCCGACGAACCCCAGCCTCTCCGCAGATCTAGTAGGGTTTCTCGTCCACCTGAGAGATACTACGGTTTTCTCATTGATGGTGGAAGCGAGGATTGCATCATGGATGATGATGAACCAACTAGTTTCGAGCAGGCCATCACGAGTGTTGACTCTGTGAAATGGCTGGATGCAATGCGATCTGAGATGGAATCCATGTACACCAATAAAGTATGGATTTTAGAAAATGCTCCTGAAGGGGTAAAACCCATTGGGAGCAAGTGGATTTTTAAAAAGAAATTTGGTGTAGATGGAAAAGTTGAGACTTTCAAAGCAAGACTTGTAGCAAAGGGTTTTCGTCAAAGACCAGGTGTGGACTATGACGAAACCTTTTCTCCAGTGGCTATGGTTAAGTCCATCCGGATCTTACTTGCCATTGCTGCATACCATGACTACGAAATCTGGCAAATGGATGTTAAGACCGCCTTTCTAAACGGTGATTTAGAAGAGTGCGTGTACATGACTCAGCCAGAGGGCTTCGTAGATAGTGGGAGCAGCGGAAAGGTGTGCAAACTGCTTAAATCCATTTATGGGTTGAAGCAAGCATCGCGGAGTTGGAACATCTGTTTTGATGTTGTAGTCAAAGAGTTTGACTTCATCAAAAATATAGATGAACCTTGTATCTATAAGAAGGTAGCAGAGGGTAAGGTTGTCTTCCTCGTATTGTACGTGGATGACATACTCTTGATAGGAAATGATATTCCTATGCTGCAATCAGTCAAGCTATTCTTATCACAGAGATTCTCAATGAAAGATCTAGGTGATGCCTCCTGCATATTGGGAATCATGATCTATAGAGATAGATCTAAACGGATATTGGGATTGTCCCAATCCAGGTACATTGACACCATACTAAAGAGATTTAGTATGGAAGAATCCAAACGTGGGAATCAGCCCACGATATCTGGACTCACTCTCTCCAAAGAGATGTCTCCCAAGACTGATTTGGAGAGAGCTCGCATGTAAGGGATACCCTATGCTTCGGCAGTAGGCTCTATTATGTATGCGATGCTATGTACCAGACCCGATGTAGCATACTCACTAAGTGTAGTGAGTCGGTATCAAGCAGATCCTGGAGAGAGTCATTGGACAGCAGTGAAGAACATTCTCAAGTACTTACGAAGGACTAAGGAGATGTTCTTGGTGTATGGTAACGGAGAACTCCAGGTGGAGTCCTTTACCGATTCCAGCTTCCAAAGTGATAAGGACGACTCTAAGTCGCATTCGGGTTTTGTCTTTACCCTCAATGGAGGGGCGGTATGTTGGAAGAGTTCCAAACAGGATACCGTTGCAGACTCAACGATGGAGGCTGAATACATCGCTGCCAACGATGCTGCCAAAGAGGCTGTCTGGATCAAGAAGTTTATTAGTGAACTTGGTGTGGTTCCATCCATTGAGCATCCAATACCTCTGTATTGCGATAACAATGGAGCTGTGGCTTTGGCCAAGGAACCCAGGTCCCATCAGAAGTCCAGACATATTCTGAGGCGGTATCACCTGATCAGGGAGATAGTTGATCGCCGGGAGATCGAGGTCAGGAGAGTAGATACGAAGGACAACACTGCGGATCCATTCACGAAGGCTATTCCCCAGATACAGTTTGAGAGATTATTCGGGATGCTGGGTATGAGATACTACAGCAGCTGGCCTTAGTGCAAGTGGGAGATTGTTAGTTATGTATATGCCCTAGAGGCCATTGTTGTACATTTGATGTATATTATAATGGATGCTTGGTTATATATAGAGAAGACTTTCTTGCTCGTCATGATAGTATGCTATTTGGTTTCACTTTATCTTAACATGTTGACTTGTATTGGTTTACTGTTTTACTCTCACATGTTGATAAAGCCCTTAGGACTTGTACTCGACTACTGGGACTATGATGAGATCATACTAGTAGGGCCGCGGTAGTCGATGAGTACATCCTATAACTGTTCCTAGTCGAGGGTATATCGAGACAGGGCATCGATACACCAGAGTAGACTAGCGTATACGCATCTTGACCCATATGATGGGCGATGGATGATCCCATATCCATCGGTGTTAGACATCAGAGATGGTGTACGGGTGCTCAGTAGAGACTGGGTACACTGGACGGACTCGCCGAGAACTCCCAGATGGTGATATACCACACATCAGATGGCAGTTCTCCCGTGACACAGGTACAGGGTAGTCTGTAGACCCGAGATCGTCATAGAGTCTTGTGTGATTCCCACTGTGCTTTGATTTCTACCTTACCACGTCCAAGAGGGCGTGCAAAACGGTGGCTTTTGGGTACAATCCCGAATCACATGGAGGCAATGAGCGATAGGAGGGGATTCGTCTCTCCCGGTATAGGGAGTTGATGTTGTGCTGTGTTCGATTGGCTATAACTGGAAGTCCCTGGCCAGGGCTGATATAGAGATTTACTGGTAAGTGTCACTAGTAGTTTCTCGACCCGTTATGAGCCATACATCGACACGACTTATCGGTTACTGGGGTCTGACGTATACCACCCCTAGACTTGATATGCGACATATCAGACGAACAGACCGGACTGTACGGGAGTGTTACTTGTTGGATTCACAGGAGAACGCATAGGCTAGCTTGTTGATCTTCTGATCGCTCAATACCTGGGTGGCTGTTACGTTTAGCTGACCGCTTGCAGCTTGTGGGTGTTTGATTTGATCATCACCTGCTACCAGCGTATTGACGATTCTTTAGAGTCCTGCACAGAGGTTTCTTGGCTCAGGCGAAACAGAGTAGTGGCACATATGTGATATGCGCAGGAGCGAGAATAATGCGATATGGGATACCGTATTATATTCTCGCGATATATGGATATGAATCGGGTCATCGGATCAAGTGTTGATTCGATGAATCGGTACATGATATATTAGCCGGTTATATTCGATATAGCCGGATCGTCGGATCAAGTGTTGATTCGATGGTTTAATATATAATAATATATATGATATATTATTATATTAACTGATATTGGCTTACTTTATTATTTCATTTTCTCAGTGGATGATACATTGATATATATGCGATATATGTTAATTGTATTATTTTCTTTTGTTGCAAATATATAATATATATGTGATATATATTATTGTGACATGATATGATTAATTGTTAAACATATTTAAGGATGATTAATTGTGGTTAAGGTTTGATTAGGGTTGGATGCTTCAAGTTCCTTCTAGAAGCTTTCTTTCTTTTGTCATTACAAAGATCTTTTGTGATGACACATTTTAACCTAACCAAACCCTAACCCTAGTTGTTTCTCTACTTGTTCTCATCCAATCATCCTTGACCATGGTTAATAATTCAATCATATGTTTCTTTCTATTCATCACAAAAGGTTTTTTAATCTCATTATTGATTTTCCATTATCTTCTTCTTCTTCTTCTTGAAGAAGCTCTCTTGAAAATCCTTAAGTGATGAAATAAAATGAGAAAATGACATTAAAAGAAAGCAAAATCACTACTCTCTCATACTCATCTCATCTAGCCCATGGGATTAGTGTGTTCACTTCTTTAGAGTGAGATAGCTTGAGTTCTTCGAAACCTCGACGTAGATCATCGGAGATTTGGAATACGACAAGCTAGAATGGATCGTTCGAGTCGTGGAGCCTCTCATGAGTCCGGGAGATCGTGGATCGCGGCAAAGGGACTTCTACTCGGAGCTTGTGAAGTGAAGGAGCGGACTACAAAGGTTGCAATCCCTCACCCTTAGATAAAAGTTATCTTATTGCATGTTAAACCCTAATAATCTAGCTAAGATCCCGGCTTTGGGTTGTTCGGCACGTCTAAAATTTAATCCGGGCATGTTTGATGCCTTTTGAACCTTCACAAGAGTGCCTAGGAACCCTACAGATCATCTTTGTATCGAAGATCGGAAGCAAAGGTTGCATCATTCTCTTCGTGAATCCTCTCGAGAGTCCAGAACACGATGATCGCAGCGAAAGGACCTCAACACGGAGCTTAAGAAGTGAAGGACCGGATCTACAAAGGTTGTAATCCCTCTCACTTAGTGTTAAAGAGTTTAACATGCTTGTTTTCGCCTAAACCCTTGTTTAAAGATCCGGCTTCGGGCTGTTCGGAACGACTAAAATTTTAATCGGGCATGGTTGATGCCTCGTAGACCCTTGTGCGCTTGCCTAGCAACCCTACATGATCTACATCATAGTCCTGGTAGTCAAGTACTCATCCTAAGGGCTTTATCAACATGTAACATAGAGACAATCAGAGTACATGTTAAGATAAAGAGCAACCAGATAGCATACTATCATGTCGAGCAAGAAAGTCCTCCCTATATATGTCCAAGCATCGTCTACAATATACATCATATGTACAGTAATGGCCTCTAGGGCATACATATCACTAACAATCTCCCACTTGCACTAGGGCCATCTGTTGTAGTATCTCATACCCAACAATCAGTAGTGGTTGAAGTATCTCATAATCAACTATCCCATAAAAGTCTCTACTAGGAAATAGGCCTTTGTGAGTGGATCCGCGCTGTTTTCCTCTGTGTCTACTCTCCTAACCTCGATCTCCCTGGAGTTTAACCATCTCCACTGATCAGGTGATACTGCCTATGAATATGTCTGGATCACAAATAGGACGGGGGTTCCTACGCCAAAGCCACAACTCCATTGTCACATAATGGTAGGAACGAAGTTCATTTCATGAACTAGTGTACATCCAGACTATTTCTTTGGTAGCATCCTTGGTAGCAATGTATCCAGCCTTTATCGTCTAGTATGTCACGGTATCTAGCTTGGAACTCTTCCAACATACCGTCCCTACACCGAGGGTAAAGACAATGCCTATGACTGACATTCAGTCGTCCTTACCACCCTGGAAGCTATCCGGTGATTCTTCCCAGGATCGATTGATACCATCTCACTACACCTAGTGAGAATCCTAACATCCAACTAGATCTATCTCATAGATCCAAAATCCAGGATTTAGGAGGTATCAGGTTGATCCTATATGGAGAATCCTTGTGATAAGAGGAGATTGACTGAGCGTAGCATAGGAAACACCTTTCCTATCAAGAGTATGTCATCCACGTACAATACGAGGATCACTACCATACTCCCTACTACCTTTTTGTATATACAAGGTTCATCTACTATTTTGATGAAGTCAAACTCTTTGACTACCACATCAAAACAGATGTTCCAACTCCGCGATGCCTGATTTAACTCATAAAGCAAATTGCACATGTTTCTGCTACTCCCACTGTCTACGAAGCCCTCTGGCTGTGTACTTATAGACGCTCTCTTCTAAATCATTATTTAGAAAAGCAGTCATGACACCTATCCTCCAGATATCATAGTCATGGTATGAAGCAGTGACAAGTAGGATCCGGATGGACTTAAGCATAGCTTCTGGAGAAAAAGGTTTCATCATAAACCACACCTGGTCGACGATGAGAACCTTTTGCAATAAGCCTAGCTTTGAAAGTCTCAACTTTTCCAAGTACACCAAGTAATCTTCTCAAGATATACTTTCTCCTGATGGGGATTTAACCCTTTAGATAAAGCAACCAAAGTCCATACTTTGTTGGTGTAAATGGATTCCATCTCAGATCGCATAGCATCCAGCCATTCTCACAGAGTCCCCACTCCTGATGGCCAGCTCGAAACTAGTTGGGTCATCATCTCATGATGCAATTCTCGCTCCCACTGTCTTAGAGAAAACCGAAGTATCTCTCAGGTGGGTAAGGAACCCTACCAGATCGGCGGAGAGGCTGAAGTTCGTTGGAAGCTATTGAATCCTCCGGGTTTAGCAAATAATCAGCTGCACTTTGTATAGCCGGAACTTTCCAGTTCTACCTCATGACCACTAATTTCTTCACAAGAAATTCCCTTTCTCAAAGGTGACATGCCGAGAAACAAAACACCTTTTGTTCCTCAGTGTGGTAGAAGATATTCCCTTGCGAACTCTTGAGATATCCAACAAACTTCCACAGAACTGACCTTGCCTCGAGTTTGTCCGGATTTTGCTTTTAGACATATGCCGAACAACCCTAAATCTTAACTTCCTTAAGAGATGGGCTCTTCCCATTCCATATCACATATGGAGCGGTAGGCATCTGATTTGATTGGAACCCTATTTAATAGGTATGCAGCTTCTCAAGTGCATAACTCCCAAAAGGAAATAGGTAACTCAGTAGTACTCATCATAAAGCACACCATATCACATAGGGTGCGATTGCTCCACCCCGATACACCGACGTGCTGTGGTGTATACGGAGGAGTAATGCTGAGAGAGAATCCCATTCTCCTTTAGAATAGTCCAGGATCTCCGTGCTCAAGTATTCTCCTTCTCGATCACATCAAAGGACATAATACTTATACATTTTTTGGTTCTCTACTTCTATCTTATATTCTTTGAATATCTTAAAAGCTTCGGAATTGTGTTTCAACTGGAACATATGTCTTAATCTTGAGAGATCATCAGTGAATGTAAAGAAGTACAAAGAACCGGTCCTGGCATGTGTAGACAGGGGACCTTCATACATCAGCATGTATCAATCCTAAGAGTTCACTAACTCTTTCTCTGTTTCCAATAAACGGAGCTATGGTCATCTATCTTTGTGACATGACTGGCAAGTTTCACAAGATGTAAATTCAAACTGATTTAAATATGCATTTTTATGTAACTTATCTAGTCGGGTTGCATTGATATGACCTAGTCTACAATGCCTCATGAAGGATTCGTTCATTTCTGAACTCTTCCTCTTGTGTGTGTTCTGTACGTTAAGAACTGTAGTTTGATTTAGAACGTATATGCTTTTAGATAACGTGCCTGAACCGATCTGATATAGAAAATGTTCAAAATATTATCCAACAATACAAAATTATATCATTCTTTACTAATAAAGAGACTGATATGATGTTGTATATCAGGTTCGGTATCTAATAACATTCGTTCAGAATCAATGTATTTGGTAATACAGGGTGATAACTGCCAACAGACTTGGCTGCAACACTTGCACCATTTTTAACTCTTAAAACTTATCACCCTTTCTCAGTTCTTTACCAGTCTTATAGCCCGTGTAACTGATTACATTTATGGGATCCTGATCCGGAATCTCATACTCAGGACGTAAAGGTAACTGAGAAACAGTTCTCTGTATTGAACACACCCGAAGAAGATGCATCATCATGTACTTTCTTCGTTTGGGCGGCACAGGAATTCTGGTAATCCCCTATTTCCTGCTCTGTCTTATAGCAATTATAAGTTGGAGCAGGACCAACGTTCCCTAGCACAGTATAACAAGCGGGTTCGGTCAATACATCCGCTTTATTATCTTGATTAAGGTGTGACATGGTCTCTACCTGGAGATAAAGAGAAGAAAACACTCAGCGTATGCTCTTGCAAGATTAGTTTGGTTATTAATATATCTAATCAGGATGGCTCCTTCTGTTTTAGTCAAATCTGTAAGTGCACGGCGGCGCCCCGGCCGTCAATCCGACGGCCAAATGCGGAAGCGGTGATAAACTTAAATTTTCTTGAACTGGCAAACCGCCGCGCACTAATACCCGGATCGAACCATTAATTAGTCCTAGCTAACTACAAGATGAGGAAGAGAGATATACCGACTGATCCGAGTCCTCCGGTCTTCTCGTCGTCGTCCCGATCTCCTGCAGAAGCTCCGGTCTCCACCTCGTCGCCGGAAGTGCACCACATCGCCTACTTCTTTTACGGGCTCCCACCTCAATGCCGAGGCAACTCGGGCACGAAGCTGGCTAGTCGACGTGCCCAAGATTTGCTGTAGAATATTGTGTAGAACTTGTGTCTCATTTTGGGGTAGTGGATGTTGCCTTTTGAGATGGTGGAGGAATTGATTTTTGAGATGAACTAGAGAGCTTTTCTTAGCACCATGAGAGAACCAAAATGCCACACCCCATGAAATGAATCCCATCCTTTCCCCTAAGGGAATGGCCGGCCCATGTGAGGGAGTGGGGAGAGAGAGGGTCAAGACAAAGAGGTGGTTGAAAAGCAAGTGATGATGAGAAACAATGATCACTCCCAAAACCAATACTCAACCAACAATCATCAACAACCATGATTGTTTACAAAGTCAAGCCATGATGGAAAAGAAAGAGTCAAAGGATGGGCTCCATCATGAAACCATCATGATACAAATATATGCAAAGAACACCCTCCACAAATGCCTATTTGCAACAATGCAAATAAGCCCTCCTCCACCAAACTTCGGCCAATGAACGATACAAAGGAAATTGGCCGAAACGAAAAGCAAACTGGCAACTCCAGAAAACTGGTCCCGTAATAAATTACAGGAAAACCCCGATACTGTGCATACACACCGCATTTGTATTTCGACCGAAATACAAATGCAATGAGACAAAATTCACACTGTACTATACTAGGATCCGGCTTAAACCAAAGCCGGCTAGTAATATCCGTTCGATCCTGATCCGTGCAATACCGCACGTATCTGATCGAACCCTGCCATATATCCATACGGCCTGTAGTACAAACTATCCGATCCTGATCCGTGCAATACCGCACGTATCTGATCGGACCTTGCCATATCTCCATACGGCCTCTACAGCTTTTCGCCCAAAAGCTGAGTAACTGAATGTGGGGGACTCTAAAGACTTGTCAACACCTTGGTTGTGGATTTAACCACTAGCACGTCAGAGGTATAAGCCAATACGTAACGGGCTACCAGGTATTGACTAAAAGGGACGTCTGTGAGCGAACTCGGCCCGACAACCCTACTGAGCCTGTCAGTGACAATATCCGTACAGTCCGGTCCGTTCGTCTATGAGCATCGCATGGCGGGCCTATGGGGTTGGTAAAAGTCAGACCCCCAAAAGCGGTACAAGTCGTGTCGGAGTGTAGCCCAGAACACCCTGAGATACTACTGGAATACCTACCAGTAAATCTCCTTGCCTCGGCCGAGGGCTTCGTGTAATGGCTCTCCTAGACACAGCACGACCTCACCCCCAATACCGGGAGAGACGAACCCCTGAAGATGCGCTTACTGCCTCCATGTGGCTCGGGACTGTACCCAACTAAAACATGTTTGCACGACTCCTTTGAGCCGTGGTAGGGTAGTAATCAAAGTACAGTGGGAACTCACACAAGACAAATGACGATCCCCAGGTCGATGAACTAACCTGTACACATGTCACCAGGGAACTGCCATCTGACGTCTGGTATATGACCAACTAGCATGTTCTCGGCGAGTCCTGTCCGGTGTACTCATAACCCAATGAGCACCTGTAGACATCTTAGGTGAACCAACTGACACCAGTGGCTTGTGAGACCGGCCACCGCCCCTCGTCGGGGTCTCGAATGTACACACTAGTCTACTCTGGAGTATCGATGCACTATCTCGAAACTCACATGACTAGGGACCATTTAAGGATGTGCTTATAGACTACCAGCTCCCACGTATATGATCGCCCTCATACTGCTGGTGGTCAAGCAAGAATCTTAGGGGATCTATCAACGTGCAATAGTGACCTGTCAGGTCACCTAAAGCAGTACACGATGATAAAGATAAACCAGATAGCATACTATCATCATGAGTAAGACTGTCCTATCGGGATAGGTCCTCCATCAACCATTGTAATCATGTGCCTGTGATCGAATAATTGAATCTGAGGGTACTATCTCCAACAATCTCCCACTTGCACTCAAGGCTAATTATTGCGATGTCGCATACTCACAGCACGCGTGATACCGAACACCCAACTCCTCTACTAGTCAGTCTCACAAAGCTCGCTTGCGAAACTATTGCGTTCGAGGAATAGCCTTAGTGAGTGGATCCGCCTTGATGTCTCTTTCTATGTCTCTCTATATCTCAAGTTCGCGGAGAAAGCCATCTCCCGAAATGAGCAATACCTGTCTTAGAATGTGTCTCCATGTCTGATGGGACCTAGCTCATAAATGAACTCCAAATCCAAACTTCTTAGACTGTATCGTCAACTGAACTTAATCAGTATCCTGCGCCATGCCTCCCTCAGTATTGCCTTGGACCACCTGTCCAAAATACTGCCCCTCGTCAGAAGGAAAACTATAACTCTGACAACCTCCTTGTCGTCCAGGTCACCTTGGAAGCCTGGAATGATAACTGTCTCCCGAATGAGGCTGTCGTTATCATATCCCTAGAACATCCACTTATGTTCTAAAACTGCTTCCGACTGTTTCTCCAGGATTGGATCAATGTCAACTTATTGCATCTAGTGCAAGAACAACATCTGGTGTGGTACTTGACATCTCATGATTGACTCAATTGCCTAAGCAAGTGATCTGTCAATCATGCACATCCCTCTCTACTTTAGTCTGTAAGACACTTTTAGAGAGGGTGACTCCATCACCTGCAGGTACACTACCGTGCCAGGAGTCGTTCATTCTAAATACTCTTAGAATGCTGTCTAAGTACCCTTAATTGGGAAACCACCCAATTCTAGATCTAAAACCATAGATCTAGTAACCAGTATATCCAAGTCCTGTGTGGAGAAAACACTGTGTGACGACCAAAGTATAACCGATTGTAGTATAGGAGTTTCTTTTCCTACTCTGTGTATGTCATCCAAATACCAGGATATCACACCCTACTACCTTCTCAACAGATCCATCCCCTATTCTGATGAAGTCAAACCCATGACTGTCACATCAGAAATGGATGATCTATCTCCGCTACATCTGCTTTAGTCTATAAATAGACATAAGCTACCTGTCCACCAATGCTTCCGCTGCTCCCACTGACTACGACAACCCTCTGGCAGAGTCATATACACGTACACTTCTGAAGCGAGTTCAGAACGACGCTATACTCATCCTCCCGCCGGGTCTCGCAGCCTGGAACAACAACAATGGTAATTGTGGGTAAACAAGAACTTCCCTGTCACCGTCCTTGAGGCTACCGTAGTACCTCTCGGGTGCCTGAAGTTACCCACCGTATCTGTGGAGTGGCCAATGGAATGTCAATCCAGATTGAATCTTTAGGTTCCTTATCAAATCTTCAGTAATCGTTTGTGGTTCTGGAATCACTTCCAGTTCTACCATACTCCCACTACTGTTTTCTGAAAAAATCCATTTTTAATAAAACTGTGGCGAGTCTAGAACAATATTGCTATTGTTCATCCAGATGGTAGAAAGTCAACCCTCGTCATAGCCTGGGTCAACCCACAAACAGCCATTACAGAAACGTGCCTTGAGTTGTCCAGTGTCTGGTTTTAAGCATAAGCCGGACAACTCCCCGTACCTTAACAACGTTAAGATATGAACTGTTCTATATCCAATATAGAACCAGAGGCACTGGTTTAATTGAACCAGATTCAAATCATGCAGCTGTCTCCAGTGCATGTCAACTAAATGGAAGGAGGCCGATCAGCGCTACTCAACTTAGGAGTGCTTCCAATTATGAGTAACCTGAAAGAGAAGCAAGATCTCTTAATCATTACTATCAACTGAATACCATACACAAGTATCTACATCTTCTATCACTTTGAAGAATCCCGATACTTGCAATATCTGGTTCTCTACTTTATTCAAATACCTACAACTTCTCAAAATTCAGACCCTGTGTTTCCACGAAACACTTGTCTAAAAACTAGAGAAGTCATAAGTAAACCGAATATAGTACGAGGACCAACCCCTCTGTCCTGATGGACCCTGGACAACATACAATATTCTGTATAAGTCCCTTGAGTTTGATAACTCATTTACTGTGTGTCGTAGGTTGAAAACTATACTTATGGTTAAGAAGAATTACACCGCTGTTTAATGCTCCTTACCTAACCATCTACTGATATAGGTAAATGTCGTAGACATAATTTCAAAAGGGTATATCTCACTCTATGAAAATAGACGTACAGATATATCGATTTGAAATTGGTGCATAACAACGGATATTCAAAACCAAATATTTGCCGACCGGCAAACAGCCCAGGTGATTTCCTCAAATATCACCGATTACAACGAATCCCGATACAATGAGGATGATCACCTAATTCCCAATAACTTACTCCCACTCATCATCTATAAAACTATACAGATGTGAGAATCATACTTGGTAAATACCTACCCTGGAGCAAGTGTCTAACTGGGAAATCAGTTTTCCTTTAACAGTACACAGTGAAACTGAAACATTGAAATATTTCGTAGGGGTATTCTGGTATTCCTAGTAATGCCTCTTCCATTATCCAGATTCACAACTGTAACCGTGTAATTCCTTGCCACCTCTCCAAATCCCTTTATATGTCTTTAGTCATTACCTTCTGCACACCCCTTTAGGCCAAATGGTTTTCTTCCTTCCCTACCGTTCGGCACCAGCCTATGGTTTGGAAGAAGACTATCCAATAAGCATAATGGGTGTACTGTCCTAATCCTAGGAACACTCGCAATGCGAGAGAAGGTGAAGATAAAAGACACCTGAATAAATCTTATTCCTATTTCTCCTGAACCAGAATCCATCCCCGAACTGGAACAAGTTCCTTTCGAGTTCGTATATAACCATACGATGGAGTATCCAATAAACTGTGGATCTTCGTAGTGATACGGAGTGTCCTGGAGAAATACAAAGGTGATTTAGGATTGGCGAAGGAATACTTAGTTTGGACGTGAATAGCAGTCGCAATTTACTTTGCCCTCTTACTAATCCCTTGCTTTGTCTTAACTTAATACCTTCTGTACACCATCGTTAGGCTAATTGGTTTTCTTCATTCCCTACCGGTCGGCACCAGCCTAAGGTTTGGAAGAAGACTATCCAACTTGCGTAATAGGTGTACTATCTCCTAAACCAAGGAGTACTCGCAATCTGAGAGAGAAGGTAAAAGGAAAAGACAACTGAATAGTCCTATCCGTTTTCTCCAGAACTGGAAACCATCCTCGAATAAATTCCTTCGAGTTCGTATCTAACCATACGATGGTTTTGTCCAATGGAAGTGGACGTTCTTAGTAATACGGGGTGTCCTGGAGAAAAGGGTAACAGTAGGAGTGGGAATGAGGTTTGCAAGTCTGACAATCCATAAGCCAGTGTTAAGAAGGTTCGGTCAACTTGGTCACTGAGTCAATGTCTTAGTGTCGGGTCAATGGTCGCTGCGAAAGAGAGAGAGAAAAGAAACACTCAGCGTGCACTCTAACCTAGATCAGAATGGTTACCAATTTATCTAATCTGGAAACCTCCCACTGTACCGTCAAATTCTCCTCCAAACCTGAAAGAAGAATTAGTCGGGATCACCCGAGGAGTATACTAACTCATCAGTGGAAATCGGGATCCAACTATCATCGCATGATAACGTGACGGAATCCGCTCACGCTATCACACTCCAGAAGGTATGCGCATATCTGGCAAGTTTCAGTTCTTTTGAAACTCCCGATGTGATTTTTACCCCATGCTCTTATGACCTTGACTAAGGCCAACAAATCATAAGTCACATGTCAAGTTCTACCCGTCATTATCCAGGTTGATTTGAACCCACCCGTACAAGCCCTTGACTAGGGCCAACAAGGCTATACGACTGTCCCAAACCAACGCATCTATCTATGCAGCATATGAACACCCAATAGCTACCAAACACTGTGCCTTGACTATGGCCAACAAACACAGCTTGAATACTATTGACTATCCATATGAAATGACGGAGGGCTACGAATGGTTTCTGGCGAAAACCTTTAACGTAAAGAACTTGATATCGTTGAAGGAACTGTATAGCTTTTAAAAATATAGTGACGAAAACCTTTGCTAACAAGGTCACTCCCGGTGAAGGGATCTCGGCTCTTTCCCCGTAGAATGAGGTGCAGGATATTCCAACTGAATACCACGGTGCAAAGCAAAAGTAATTGGCTATAGTGAAGATAATGCCCTGACGCAAAATTCTGTCCAAGGGGTCACTCCCGGTGAAGGGATCTCGGCCCTTGCCTCGTCGACTGAGGAGCAGGATATTCAAACTGAATACCACGATGCAAAACAAAAGAGAACGTCCTTGCAATAACAGCTTTTTGAAAAGTGTTCCAACAACATCAGATTAGGTTTGTTTTTAACTTGCATTGATCCGAATCAACGCAGTCCCATCAATAGATCACACCACAAAGAACGAAAATAATATGACGTACGTATATGCCATCCGCATTCGCCACTGGGTCCCGTCATTACCCGTTAGGTTAGCTAACTAACGACAGAGCGGGGACTGGACTAGCGCGGATGTAAAACATATACAACATCTACTAATATATATACCAATATATTATATTTCGCTCAAGACGTGATAAGAAATGCAACATCACAGAAATGTACAGCATCACAGAACAATACAGATATCTGGGATCCCCGGGTTTCACAGAGCCACTACTGAAACCCGACGTTCCCCTGGTCGTGTGGATAGCCTGTGCAATGAAAACCTAGACCCCTACGGGCGCGGCAAGTCACCCACCAAAACCTGAAGCGAGGCAGCCCCCTTCAGTACTGTGAATGGACCACCCAGCACTTCACGGAATCCGGCAACTTGGGCACCCCTCCTGGGTCAACCTGTACCCCCTACGAGTGCGGCGAATAGCCCGACAATCCTAGAGTGAAGCCCCCTCCGTCTCAATGCCATGAGATGCGGGCCCGTTGCCCTCTAGAACCCGGCTATCCGTGCACTCCTCCGCGGGGTAATCCTAGTACAGAAAGTAAAATATACATACAACCGGTGCATCGACCGCAACCTGGCCGTGCCCCAAAATAATAATACAATCAGGCAGTGACGGCAGTCCACATGTCGGACACTCGCCCCGCAATATCAAATGTACATAATACAACCACAACCGTACTAGCATTGCATCCAGGCTATCCCCCACGACCGATCCGCAACATCACAGCAAAAACAGAACATCAACGTGAAAGTCACGTTCGCAAATCCGTCTAACCGGACTATAGCAGTTAGACCGGATTTACCGATCAAGTGACATTCACGGTCGCAGATATAATGTAAATACTGTGAAATAATGTGTTTAAAATATCCGATCAATCAAATTTTAACAAGTGGGCCCCCAAGCATTACTGTAGCAGATCAGGAAATTCTGGGCCCAATATTATTATTCCAAAACCCCAAATTTAACCCATGAAGCCTACTGGAAAAATTGTACACACTGATCCATCAATACCGCGGCGGAACCGCGGCAACAAGTAGGGTTTTGCCGCGTTTCCCTGAAGAGAACAGTGTCTCGAATTTCTACGGTAGTCTTAGGTCTTTCAGCACAGTACTTTTATACAACCTGAAAAAATTTTGGGGACCAAAAAATTTCAACAGAAAACTGTCGCTAGCAAAAATGTAGATTTTTGAATTTTGGTCGATCAGAAATGCAAAACACATTAAACCAAGCTAGACTAAGTTAATGGCGAGGCTCTGATACCACTGTAAGTGCACGGCGGCGCCCCGGCCGTCAATCCGACGGCCAAATGCGGAAGCGGTGATAAACTTAAATTTTCTTGAACTGGCAAACCGCCGCGCACTAATACCCGGATCGAACCATTAATTAGTCCTAGCTAACTACAAGATGGGGAAGAGAGATATACCGACTGATCCGAGTCCTCCGGTCTTCTCGTCGTCGTCCCGATCTCCTGCGGAAGCTCCGGTCTCCACCTCGTCGCCGGAAGTGCACCACATCGCCTACTTCTTTTACGGGCTCCCACCTCAATGCCGAGGCAACTCGGGCACGAAGCTGGCTAGTCGACGTGCCCAAGATTTGCTGTAGAATATTGTGTAGAACTTGTGTCTCATTTTGGGGTAGTGGATGTTGCCTTTTGAGATGGTGGAGGAATTGATTTTTGAGATGAACTAGAGAGCTTTTCTTAGCACCATGAGAGAACCAAAATGTCACACCCCATGAAATGAATCCCATCCTTTCCCCTGAGGGAAAGGCCGGCCCATGTGAGGGAGTGGGGAGAGAGAGGGTCAAGACAAAGAGGTGGTTGAAAAGCAAGTGATGATGAGAAACAATGATCACTCCCAAAACCAATACTCAACCAACAATCATCAACAACCATGATTGTTTACAAAGTCAAGCCATGATGGAAAAGAAAGAGTCAAAGGATGGGCTCCATCATGAAACCATCATGATACAAATATATGCAAAGAACACCCTCCACAAATGCCTATTTGCAACAATGCAAATAAGCCCTCCTCCACCAAACTTCGGCCAATGAACGATACAAAGGAAATTGGCCGAAACGAAAAGCAAACTGGCAACTCCAGAAAACTGGTCCCGTAATAAATTACAGGAAAACCCCGATACTGTACATACACACCCGCATTTGTATTTCGACCGAAATACAAATGCAATGAGACAAAATTCACACTGTCCTATACTAGGATCCGGCTTAAACCAAAGGCGGCTAGTAATATCCGTTCGATCCTGATCCGTGCAATACCGCACGTATCTGATCGAACCCTGCCATATAACCATACGGCCTATAGTACAAACTTTCCGATCCTGATCCGTGCAATACCGCACGTATCTGATCGGACCTTGCCATATCTCCATACGGCATCTACAACCTTTCGCCCGAAAGCTGAGTAACTGAATGTGGGGGACTCTAAAGACTCGTCAACACCATGGTTGTGGATTTAACCACTAGCACGTCAGAGGTATAAGCCAATACGTAACGGGCTACCAGGTATTGACTAAAAGGGACGTCTGTGAGCGAACTCAGCCCTACAACCCTACTGAGCCTGTCAGTGACAATATCCGTACAGTCTGGTCCGTTCGTCTATGAACATCGCATGGCGGGCCTAGGGGGTTGGTAAAAGTCAGACCCCCAAAAGTGGTACAAGTCGTGTCGGAGTGTAGCCCAGAACACCCTGAGATACTACTGGAATACCTACCAGTAAATCTCCTTGCCTCGGCCGAGGGCTTCGTGTAATGGCTCTCCTAGACACAGCACGACCTCACCCCCAATACCGGGAGAGACGAACCCCTGAAGATGCGCTTACTGCCTCCATGTGGCTCGGGACTGTACCCAACTAAAACCTGTTTGCACGACTCCTTTGAGCCGTGGTAGGGTAGTAATCAAAGTACAGTGGGAACTCACACAAGACAAATGACGATCCCCAGGTCGATGAACTAACCTGTACACATGTCACCAGGGAACTGCCATCTGACGTCTGGTATATGACCAACTAGCATGTTCCCGGCGAGTCCTGTCCGGTGTACTCATAACCCAATGAGCACCTGTATACATCTTAGGTGAACCAACTGACACCAGTGGCTTGTGAGACCGGCCACCGCCCCTCGTCGGGGTCTCGAATGTACACACTAGTCTACTCTGGAGTATCGATGCCCTATCTCGAAACTCACACGCCTAGGGACCATTTAAGGATGTGCTTATAGACTACCAGCTCCCACGTATATGATCGCCCTCATACTGCTGGTGGTCAAGCAAGAATCCTAGGGGCTCTATCAACATGCAATAGTGACCTGTCAGGTCACCTAAAGCAGTACACGATGATAAAGATAAACCAGATAGCATACTATCATCACGAGTAAGACTGTCCTATCGGGATAGGTCCTCCATCAACCATTGTAATCACGTGCCTGTGATCGAATAATTGAATCTGAGGGCACTATCTCCAACAAAATCTTCCTTCAAACCCTAAAAGGAAAGACTAGCCGGGATTAATTACAACCTACAAGTTCGCCAATCTTTCAGTCAGGCCAGTGCCGGTACTTTAAGGGAGGTTCCCCGTGCTTTCGCACGGACCTAATTAAAATAAACCTCGTTTTCCCAGGGGCGTAACCCCGTTGACACCTTTCTAGACACCTACTTGATCGACAAATTTTAATGTGTAAAACTCTCCCAGGAGTAACTCTTACTCGCAGTCGGTATCGGGATCCAACTATCTATAGGAGGTATGCAATCTCATTGCAAATTTCAACACTTGAAATTCCCAATAATATTTTACCCCTAGCTGTAGGGTTCCTAGGCACTCTCAAGAGGTCTCACAAGGCATCAACCATGCCAATTTCAAATTTTTTAGGGTGCCGAGAAAACCTAATACGGATCGTTGACTAGAGATTGGGCGAAATACGAAACTAGTTAACATCTTAACTATAGGAGAGAGGCTACAACCTTTGTAGATCCGTTTCTCCACTTCCTTAGCTTCACGTAGGTGTCCTCTCGCTGTCCATCTTGAATCCCGAACTCAATCGTCGGCTTCATCGGGAAAATGGGCGGACTAGGTCGTCGGCTTCGTGCCGAAGATGATCTACGTCGAGGCATCACAAGTTCAAGCTCCAACTTCACCAAGTTGTGAAACTTGTGAAGAAAACACCCTATACTACTTGGCAAGAGGTAGAGGGTGAAGAAATAGGAGGTGGGTTCACTTTAGAATTGGATTTCTCTCACTTTTGCTCAAGTTGCCATTGATGGACTTAAGCTTTTCTTGAAGAAGAAGATGATAAAGAAGAAGAAAGAATATGATAAGTCTTCTAAAAAGAAAAAGAAAAATGAAAACTTATCATAATCTTAACCATAGTTAAGTGTAGAGAATGAACTAGGGTTAGTTCAAATGGTTAGGGTTAAGCATGAGACAAGAAGGGTGACTAAGTCAAAGCTTCATGAAGCTTCAATAAGAAACAAAGAAAGCCACCATTCTCATCTTTATCTTTTCCAAATAAATAAATAAACAAACAAATAAATAAATGAAAAAGCAAAACCCTAAACATCAACTTAGCCATGGTATCATTCTATACACTTAACCAAATGAGCAAGTATCATCAAACATGATACAAACATGTGCACAAAAATATATCACATATACAACTTGCACATCAAGTGAGAAAATCCATTTAAAGTGAACCAATACTAGCTAATGCAAAGTAATATATCAAATATATAATTATACATTAAATCATTAAATCAACACTTGATTTAACGATCCGGTCATATCGCATATAACCGACTAGTATCCTATGTATCGTCTTATCGAATCAATCCTTGATTCGATATCTAGGTTATATCGTATATAACCAATCGATACATTCATCGCGAGAATTGAATACGGTATCACATACACGCATTATTCTCGGTCCTGCACATATCTCATATGCGCTCCTATTTCGTTTCGCTTGAGCCAGGAAACCTCTGTGTAGGACTTTAAAGACTCGTCAATACGCCGGTAGCAGATGATGATCATATCAAACATCCACAAGCCGCAAGCGGTCTGCTAAACGTAACGGCCATCCGGGTATTGAGCGATCAGAAGATTCGACGAGCTAGCCCGCTCACACTCCTGTGAATCCTACCAGTAACACTTACCGTACAGTCCGGTCTGTTCGTCTGATATATCGCATATCAAGTCTAGGGGTGGTAAACGTCAGACCCCAATAACCGATAAGTCGTGCCGATGTGAGGCTCATAACGGGTCGAGAAACTACTAGTAACACTTACCAGCAAATCTCTGATCAGCCCTGGCCAGGGACTTGCCTGTTACGGCCAATCGAGCACAGCGCAACATCAACCCCCAATACCGGGAGAGACGAAACCCCTCCTATCGCTCATTGCCTCCATGTGACTCGGGACTGTACCCAAAGATCACCGTTTTGCATGCCCTCATGGACGTGGTAAGGTGGAGATCAAAGCACAGTGGGAATCACACAAGACTCTATGACGATCTCGGGTCTACGGACTAACCTGCACAAGTGTCACCTGAGAACTGCCATCTGACGTGAGGTATAATACCATCTGGGAGTTCTCGGCGAGTCCGTCCAGTTTACCCAGTCTGCACTGAGCACCCGTATACCATCTCTGATGTCAAACACCAATGGATATGGGATCATCCATCGCCCATCTCATGGGTCGAGAAGCGTATACGCTTGTCTACACTGGTATATCGATGCCCCGTCTCGATACACCCACGACTAGGGACCTTGAAGGATGTACTTATGGACTACCATGTCCCCACTAGTATGATCTGCATCATAGTCCAGGTAGTCAAGTACACATCCTAAGGGCTTACCAACATGTAACTATAAGACAGATTAAAGAGACTAGTATACATGTTAAGATAAAGAGTAACCAGATAGCATACTATCATATCGAGCAAGAAAGTCATCTCTATATATGTCCAAGCATCCAATATAATATACATCATCTGTACAATACTGGCCTCTAGGGCACACATACAACTAACAATCTCCCACTTGCACTAGGGCCAGCTGCTGTAGTATCGCATACCGAGCATCCCGAAGAGTCTCTCAAACTGTATCTGGGGAATGGCCTTCGTGAGTGGATCCGCCGTGTTGTTCTTCGTGTCAACCCTCCTGACCTCGATCTCCCGGCGATCAACTATCTCCCGGATCAGGTGATACCGCCTCAGAATATGCCTGGATCGCTGATGGGACCTGGGTTCCTTGGCCAAAGCCACCGCTCCATTGTTATCGCAATACAAAGGTATTGGATGCTCAATGGATGGAACCACTCCAAGTTCAGTAATGAACTTCTTGATCCATACAGCCTCTTTGGCAGCATCGTTGGCAGCGATGTATTCAGCCTCCATCGTCGAGTCTGCCACGGTTTCCTGCTTGGAACTCTTCCAGCTAACCGCCCCTCCGTAAAGGGTAAAGACAAATCCCGACTGCGACTTAGAGTCGTCCTTATCACTCTGGAAGCTCGAATCGGTAAAGGACTCCACTTGGAGTTCTCCGTTACCATACACCAAGAGCATCTCTTTAGTCCTTCGCAAGTACTTGAGAATGCTCTTCACAGCTGTCCAGTGACTCTCTCCAGGATCAGCTTGATACCTGCTCACTACACTTAGGGAGTATGCAACATCGGGTCTGGTACATAGCATCGCGTACATGATAGAGCCTACAGCCGAAGCATAGGGTATCCCTTGCATGCGAGCTCTCTCCAAATCAGTCTTGGGAGACATCTCTTTGGAGAGAGTGACTCCAGAGATCGTGGGCAAGTTCCCACGCTTGGATTCTTCCATACTAAACCTCTTTAGTATGGTGTCAATGTACCTGGATTGGGACAATCCCAATATCCGTTTGGATCTATCTCTATAGATCCTAATTCCCAATATGCAGGAGGCATCACCAAGATCTTTCATTGAGAATCTTTGTGATAAGAAGAGCTTAACCGATTGCAGCATAGGAATATCATTTCCTATCAAGAGTATGTCGTCCACGTACAATACGAGGAAGACAACCTTACTCTCTGCCACCTTCTTGTAAATACAAGGTTCATCTGGGTTTTTGACGAAATCAAACTCTTTGATAACGACATCAAAGCAGATGTTCCAACTCCGCGATGCTTGCTTTAATCTATAAATGGATTTAAGCAGCTTGCACACCTTCCCGCTGCTCCCACTGTCTACGAAGCCCTCTGGCTGAGTCATGTACACGCACTATTCTAAATCACCATTTAGAAAGGCGGTCTTAACATCCATTTGCCAGATTTCGTAATCATGATATGCAGCGATGGCAAGCATGATCCGGATGGATTTAAGCATAGCCACTGGAGAAAAGGTTTCGTCATAGTCCACACCTGGTCTTTGACGAAAACCCTTTGCAACAAGTCTAGCTTTGAAAGTCTCCACTTTCCCATCTACACCAAGTTTCTTCTTGAAGATCCACTTTCTCCCAATGGGTTTTACCCCTTCAGGAGCAACGTCCAAAGTCCATACTTTGTTGGTGTACATGGATTCTATCTCGGACCGCATAGCATCCAGCCATTTCACTGAGTCTCTACTCGTGATGGCCTGCTCGAAGCTAGTTGGGTCATCATCCTCCATGATGCAATCCTCGCTCCCACCATCCATGAGAAAACCGTAGTATCTCTCAGGTGGGCGAGGAACCCTACTAGATCAGCGAAGAGGCTGAGGTTCATCGGGAGCTGCTGAATCCTCTGGTTCAACCAAATCTTCTGTTGTACTCTTTATTGCTGGAACCTCTTCCAGTTCTACCTCCTTGCCACTAATCTCTTTTTCAAGAAATTCCTTTTCTAAAAAGGTGGCATGTCGAGAAACAAACACCTTTTGTTCCTCGGTGTGGTAAAAGATATACCCTCGCGAATGTTTGGGATATCCAATAAACTTACACAGAATAGACCTTGCCGCGAGTTTGTCCGGATTTTGCGTTTTTACATATGCCGGACAACCCCATATCTTAACATAATTAAGACATGGTCTCTTTCCTTTCCATATCTCATATGGAGTGGTTGGCACGGTTTTGGTGGGAACCATATTCAATAGGTCTGCAGCTGTTTCTAGTGCATATCCCCAGAAGGAAATAGGTAACTCAGCTGTGCTCATCATAGAGCGCACCATATCCAATAGGGTGCGGTTCCTCCGTTCTGATACACCGTTGTGCTGTGGTGTATATGGAGGAGTCAGCTGAGAGAGAATCCCAGTCTCTTTTAGGAAGTTCAGGAATTCATTGCTTAAGTATTCTCCTCCTCGATCAGATCGAAGGATTTTAATACTTTTTCCGGTTTGGTTCTCGACTTCTTGTTTATATTCTCTAAATTTCTCAAAAGCTTCTGATTTGTGTTTCATCAGGAACACATATCCGAATCTAGAGAGATCGTCAGTGAATGTAATGAAGTACGAAGAACCATCCCTGGCATGTGTAGACATGGGACCGCATACATCACTATGTATCAGTCCTAAGAGTTCGGTAACTCTTTCTCCGTGTCCCGTAAACGGAGTTTTGGTCATCTTGCCTTTGAGACATGACTGGCAAGTGTCATAAGATGAAAATTCAAACGGATTTAAATATCCATCTTTATGCAACTTAGCTAGTCGTGTCGCATTGATGTGACCCAGTCTGCAATGCCACAAAAAGGATTCGTTCAGTTCTGAACTCTTCCTCTTGTGTGTGTTTGTTATGCTCAGAACTGTTGATTGATTTAGAACATAAATGCCATTGCACAACGTGCCTGATCCAACCAACTTTTGGTTACGGAAAATGTTCATAACATTGTCCTGTAATACAAAATTATATCCCTCTTTACTCAACAAAGAAACCGATATAATGTTGCATATCAGGTTCGGCATGTAATAGCATTCGTTCAGAACCAATGTATTACCAGTTGGTAATACAAGGTGATATTCCCCGACAGTCTTAGCTGCAACAATTGCACCATTTCCAACTCTAATGTCTTTATCACCTTCTCCAAGTTCTCTACCTTTCCTAAGCCCATGTAACTGATTACATATATGGGATCTTGACCCGGTATCTAATACCCAGGACGTAGGGCAAATGGAGAAACGGTTCTCTGTAACGAACACACCCGAAGAAAATGCATCAACATGTACTTTCTTCAATCGGGTGGCATGGGAATCCTGGTATTCCCCTATGTCATGTTCATTCCTATAACTCTTATAAGAAAGAACGGAACCAACGTTCCCCAGCACAGTATGACATGCGGGTTCGGTCAATACATCCATATTATTATCTTTATTAGGGCATGAAATGGTCGCTACCTGGAGAGAGAGAGAAGAAAACACTTTAGCGTATGCTCGTGCAAGATCAGATTGGTTATTATCTTATCTAATCAGGATGGCTCCCACTGTTTTTTATCAAATCTTCCTTCAAACCCTAAAAGGAAAGACTAGCCGGGATTAATTACACCCTACAACTTCGTCGATCTTTCAGCCAGGCCAGTGTCGGTACTTTGAGGGAGGTCCCCCGTGCTTTCGCACGAACCTAATTAATGTAAACCTCGTTTTCCCAGAGGCGTAACCTCGTTAATACCTTTCTTGACATCTACTTGATCGGCTAATTGTAATGTGTAAAACTCTCCCAGGAGTAACTCTTACTCGCAGTGGGTATCGGGATCCAACTATCTCATAGAAGGTATTCAATCTCATTGCAAATTTCAACACTTGAAATTCCCGATAATATTTTGCCCCTAGCGTCCTATGACCTTGACGCAGGCCAACAAACCATAGTGCGCTAGTCAAGTTCAACCCGTCATTTCCTGATTGAATTAAACCCACCCGTACGACCCTTGACGCAGGCCAACAAAGTCGCACGACTACCCTAATCCAATCTGCATCATATGCATCAGCAGATAAATACTAGTTAGCTACCGCACACTACGCCTTGATGCAGGCCAACAAACGTAGCACGAATACTAACTACTACTCATCTGAAATGACGGAGGGCTACGACAGGTTTTTCTGAAAACCTATTGCGTAATGAACTTGATATCGTTGTAGAATCAAATGAAGTTTTGAAATGGAGTGATTTTGAGGCTTTTCTAGTTTTTGCTAAAGGGGTCACTCCCGGTGAAGGGATCGTCGGCCCTTTCCTCGTCGAATGAGGTGCGGGATATATCATATATATCACTGTGCAAAGCAGAAACTATAGAAGCAATCAAAAACAGACCGAGTTTGTAGCATCTGCCAGTTATTGCTAAAGGAGTCACTCCCGGTGAAGGGATCTCGGTCCTTTCCTCATCGAATAAGGTGCGGGGTATATCATATATACCGCTATGCAAAGCAAGAACTGTAGCTACCTGTTTTGTTTAAAATTTGATTCTACAACATCTTAGGTTTCTTTTCTTTCATTAATCACATTAATGAAGTCCCATCATATAAGTCACCTAAACATCACAGATAAATACGACGTACACTTATGCCATCCGCATTCGCCTGGATGTCCCCTCGTGCACCGTTAGGTTAGGTAACTAACGACAGAGCAGGGCAGGGCTAGTGCGGGTGCAAAACATAAGTAACGTCTATATAATATATCATATATACTATATACTGTATCTATCACTAAACATCACATGATCGCATCACAGATATTGCAGCAGAAGAAACATATGAAACATTGGATATACTAGGACGTCCGTGTTTTCAATACGAGCCAGTATAAAACACGGATTCCACGGTCGTGATGAATAGCCAATCCCACACCCGTAGACCCCTACGAGAGCGGCAAGCAACCCTACCAATTCCAGGGTTAGGAGACCCGGACTCGACTCCTCGAGATGGTCTCCCACTGAACCCTAGAACCCGGTTACTTATGCTCCCCTCCTTGGGTCTATCCTAATGCGGAAATGTAAATAATATACAAAAGGTGACAACTTCCGCAACCTGGAAGTGCCCCAAATAAAAAGAATATTACATACAAGTTTTTACATGAATGAAAATGAAAAACACTCATCTCACATAAAAACCCCCGGCTATTCAAACACGACGATCCAATATAACATATCCAGCAATACATAACATCACATGTCATCAACGTAAGTAAACATGCGTATCCCAATTGTCGTTGACATATAGCAACGAAACCGGCGATATCACATATTACACTTACGGTCACAGAAAAGAAAGTGTAAAACTACAACAGTTGGAATCCGCAACCACCTCAGACATCGCATGCCTGACAAAATGAATTCTTTAGACATCGCATGCCTAACAATTATAAACCCCGCATTTTAGTCTCAAAATCGAAAACTCTTTTCAATATCAAGTCGGGCAATTCAACAAGATTCCCGACATTTTGATCGAATGCTCGTCGCAAGCTTTAGTAGGCGGCCGCACCCCCGACGCCGTCGACGAAGTGCACCAAGGCGGAACACCGCTACCGCGAGCACCCAAACGGATGCTTTCGGCGACGGGGTTCTCCTACAGTCACTTGGTCGGGGCTATGGGGTGAGGCTGTCTATTAAGTTTACCCGGCGAGTATCCGCGTACGCTACGTGATTGCGACGGACTTTTGATCACATCAAAATTCCGTGGCAACCGATCAAGTGAGACTAAACTGCTATGTTTATAACATTCATTCAATTATCTCATAACTGCTTGTGAATTCCAATTGTTGTATCCCATTCCAGATAAACAGAAAATATTAAACTTTCCGATCGAACATTCAAACACCCATGTTTTCCCGAAACCGATCAACACATGAAATAAGTTCAAAGACATTCACTTCATGCCTCAGTACCAACGGTCCAGCCGTAGAAGGGTCAAGCCAACGCCTCACATGTGGCACGCCGTACTGCCCCAAACCCGAAGGTTCAAAGGGCAGTTCAAGATGGTCACATAATCGAGTTAAGGTTTGTTGTCTTCTAGAGGGACCATCGCGTTACTTGCACTACTTAGAACGTCATTAAACTACGGAAAAGTCCAACAATTGGAAATTTCTCGGCAGGGGAAAGGTTGGGTATTTACATCCGGTCGAAACTTTTAACATATTCTAAATATCCGGAAAACACATAGACGACATTTGAAATTTCCGGTCGAATCATCGAAGCTCTAAAACACCTCAGAAAACTCAACTGTTGAGTGCATATTAAAACTTCCCAGAAAACTCAGCTGCTGAAATGATGAATTACTGTGCAAAACTTACAGGAAAAACCCATTAGTTGGCCGCGGAACCGCCGCAGAAGCCAAGCTTCTGCCGCGGTTCCGCCGCACTATTTACTGTTCATGAGGTAAATTTTGCACCGTAGTTCTTAGAATTCCCTGCTGAATTTTTTAAGAATTTTTAATCTAGAAAAATCCCAGTTTTTGGAAAAAGTCCAGAGAGCATGATGTGTTAGGGTTTCGATGTGTATTCGGGTTTCAAACGTCGTCTAGACTTCGCCTAAGGCTCTAGCTAGGCTCTGATACCACTGTAGGGTTCCTAGGCACTCTCAAGTGGTCTCACAAGGCATCAACCATGCCAATTTCAAATTTTTTAGGGTGCCGAGAAAACCTAATACGGATCGTTGACTAGAGATTGGGCGAAATACGAAACTAGTTAACATCTTAACTATAGGAGAGAGGCTACAACCTTTGTAGATCCGTTTCTCCACTTCCTTAGCTCCACGTAGGCGTCCTCTCGCTGTCCATCTTGAATCCCGAACTCAATCGTCGGCTTCATCGGGAAAATGGGCGGACTAGGTCGTCGGCTTCGTGCCGAAGATGATCTATGTCCAGGCATCACAAGTTCAAGCTCCAACTTCACCAAGTTGTGAAACTTGTGAAGAAAACACCCTATACTACTTGGAAAGAGGTAGAGGGTGAAGAAATAGGAGGTGGGTTCACTTTAGAATTGGATTTCTCTCACTTTTGCTCAAGTTGCCATTGATGGACTTAAGCTTTTCTTGAAGAAGAAGATGATAAAGAAGAAGAAAGAATATGATAAGTCTTCTAAAAAGAAAAAGAAAAATGAAAACTTATCATAATCTTAACCATAGTTAAGTGTAGAGAATGAACTAGGGTTAGTTCAAATGGTTAGGGTTAAGCATGAGACAAGAAGGGTGACTAAGTCAAAGCTTCATGAAGCTTCAATAAGAAACAAAGAAAGCTACCATTCTCATCTTTATCTTTTCCAAATAAATAAATAAACAAATAAATAAATAAATGAAAAAGAAAAACCCTAAACATCAACTTAGCCATGGTATCATTCTATACACTTAACCAAATGAGCAAGTATCATCAAACATGATACAAACATGTGCACAAAAATATATCACATATACAACTTGCACATCAAGTGAGAAAATCCATTTAAAGTGAACCAATACTAGCTAATGCAAAGTAATATATCAAATATATAATTATACATTAAATCATTAAATCAACACTTGATTTAACGATCCGGTCATATCGCATATAACCGACTAGTATACTATGTATCGTCTTATCGAATCAATCCTTGATTCGATATCTAGGTTATATCGTATATAACCAATCGATACATTCATCGCGAGAATTGAATATGGTATCACATACACGCATTATTCTCGGTCCTGCACATATCTCATATGCGCTCCTATTTCGTTTCGCTTGAGCCAGGAAACCTCTGTGTAGAACTCTAAAGACTCGTCAATACGCCGGTAGCAGATGATGATCATATCAAACATCCACAAGCCGCAAGCGGTCTGCTAAACGTAACGGCCATCCGGGTATTGAGCGATCAGAAGATTCGACGAGCTAGCCCGCTCACACTCCTGTGAATCCAACCAGTAACACTTACCGTACAGTCCGGTCTGTTCGTCTGATATGTCGCATATCAAGTCTACGGGTGGTAAACGTCAAACCCTAATAACCGATAAGTCGTGCCGATCTGAGGCTCATAACGGGTCGAGAAACTACTAGTAACACTTACCAGCAAATCTCTGATCAGCCCTGGCCAGGGACTTGCCTGTTACGGCCAATCGAGCACAGCGCAACATCAACCCCCAATACCGGGAGAGACGAAACCCCTCCTATCGCTCTTTGTCTCCATGTGACTCTGGACTGTACCCAAAGATCACCGTTTTGCATGCCCTCATGGACGTGGTAAGGTGGAGATCAAAGCACAGTGGGAATCACACAAGACTCTATGACGATCTCGGGTCTACAGACTAACCTGCACAAGTGTCACCTGAGAACTGCCATCTGACGTGAGGTATAATACCATCTGGGAGTTCTCGGCGAGTCCGTCCAGTGTACCCAGTCTGCACTGAGCACCCGTATACCATCTCTGATGTCAAACACCAATGGATATGGGACATCCATCGCCCATCTCATGGGTCGAGAAGCGTATACGCTAGTCTACACTGGTATATCGATGCCCCGTCTCGATACACCCACGACTAGGGACCTTGAAGGATGTACTTATGGACTACCATGTCCCCACTAGTATGATCTGCATCATAGTCCAGGTAGTCAAGTACACATCCTAAGGGCTTTACCAACATGTAACTATAAGACAGATTAAAGAGACTAGTATACATGTTAAGATAAAGAGTAACCAGATAGCATACTATCATATCGAGCAAGAAAGTCATCTCTATATATGTCCAAGCATCCAATATAATATACATCATCTGTACAATACTGGCCTCTAGGGCACACATACAACTAACACTAGCATCCTATGACCTTGACGAAAGCCAACAATCCATAGGGAGTATAATACTAGTCAAGTTCAACCCGTACATTTCCTGATTGAATTAAACCCACCCGCATGACCTTTGACGAATGCCAAACAACGCCGTACGAATACCCTAATCCAATCGCATCGTATGCTAGCAGATAAGCACTAGTTAGTTACCGTACACTACGCCTTGACGAATGGCAAACTACCGCAGTATGAATACTAAGTAGTACTTATCTGAAATGACGGAGGGCTACGACAGGTTTTTCAGAAAACCTATTGCGTAATGAACTTGATATCATTGTAGAATCGAGTGATTTTAAATGGAGAGTTTTTTAGGCTTTTTCTAGTTTTGCTAAAGAGGTCACTCCCGGTGAAGGGATCGTCGGCTCTTTCCTTATCGAATAAGGTGTAGGATATTTCACAAATATCACTATGCAAAGCAAACTTATAGTAGCAGTCAAAAAACAACCCGAGTGTGTAGCATCTGCTAGTTTCGCTAAAGAGGTCACTCCCGGTGAAGGGATCTCGGCTCTCTTCTTATCGAATAAGGTGCTGGATATTCTACAAGGAATACCGCTATACAAAGCAAAAACTAGAGCTACCAGTTTTTAAAACAAGTTTCTACAACATCTTTTAGGTTTCTTTTATTTCGTTAATCTCATTAATGAAGTCCCATTTAATATGCTTCACAAGCATCAGATCTGAAACGAAATCAACAATATATAATACATATCTCATATATATAATATAAACATTCGTCTCAGACAGTAATATGATCTCATCACAGAACATTGCAGCAGAAGAACATATATGAAATATTGGATATACTAGGATTTCCGTGTTTTATATCAAGCCAGTATAAAACACGGATTCCACGGTCGCGATGAATAGCCAATCCTACACCCCTAGCCCCTACGAGAGCGGCAAGCAACCCTGCCAATTTTAGAGTTAGGAGACCCGATCTCGAGTCCTCGAGATGGTCTCCCACTGGACACTAGAACCCGGTTACTTGTGCTCCCCGCCTTGGGTCTATCCTAATGCGGAAAAGTAAATTATATACAATGGTGACATCATCCTCAACCCGAAAGTGCCCCAATAAAAGAATATTACATACAATGAATTTTACATGAATGAAAACGAAAAACTCTCATCTTGTTAGTTATATGTATGCCCTAGAGGCCATTACTGTACATACGATGTATATTGTAGTGGATGCTAGGACATATATAGGGAGGACTTTCTTGCTCGACATGATAGTATGCTATCTGGTTGTACTTTATCTTAACATGTACTCTGATTGTCTCTATATTACATGTTGATAAAGTCCTTAGGATATGTACTCGACTACTGGGACTATGATGAGATCATACTAGTGGGGCCACGGTAGTCGACGAGTACATCCTATAACTGTTCCTAGTCAAGGGTGTATCGAGACAGGGCATCGATGCACCAGAGTAGACTAGCGTATACGCATCTTGACCCATATGATGGGTGATGGATGATCCCATATCCATCGGTGTTTGACATCAAGGATGGTGTACGGGTGCTCAGTGGAGACTGGGTACACTGGACGGACTCGCCGAGAACTCCCAGATGGTATTATACCATACGTCAGATGGCAGTTCTCCGGTGACACTGGTACAGAGTAGTCTGTTGACCCGAGATCGTCATGGAGTCTTGTGTGATTCCCACTGTGCTTTGATTTCCATCATACCACGTCCAAGAGGGCGTGCAAAAAGGTGGCTTTTGGGTACAGTCCCGAATCACATGGAGGCAATGAGCGATAGGAGGGGATTCGTCTCTCCCGGTATAGGGAGTTGATGTTGTGCTGTGTTCGATTGGCTATAACCGGAAATCCCTGGCCAGGGTTGCTGAGATTTACTGGTAAGTGTTATCAGTAGTTTCTCGAACTGTTATAGACCTCATATCGACACGACTTATCGAGCTACTGGGGTCTGACGTTTACCACCCCTAGGCGAGATATGCGACATATCAGACGACGAGACCGGACTGTACGGGAGTGTTACTGTTTGGATCCACAGGAGAATGTACAGGCTTGCTTGTTGATCTTCTGAGCGCTCAATACCTGGGTAGCTGTTACGTTTAGCTGACCGCTTGCAGCTTGTGGGTGTTTGATATGATCATCACCTACTGCCGGCGTATTGACGATTCTTTAGAGTCCTACACAGAGGTTTCTTGACTCAGGCAAAACGGAGTAGGAGCACATATGTGATATGTGCGGGACCGAGGATAATGCGGTATGTGATATCGTATTGTATTCTCGCGATATATGATATCAGCCGGGTCATCGGATCAAGTGTTGATTCGATGAATCGGTACGGATAAATATTAGCCGGTTATATGCGATATAGCCGGATTGTCGGATCAAGTGTTGATTCGATAATTTAATGTATAATAATATATGTGATATATTAAATTGCATTAACTAATATTTGCTCACTAAAAGATTCTTTTTCTCACTCGGGTAATACATTGATATATATGCGATATATGTTAATTGTATTATTTTATTTTGTTACGGTAAATATTATATATGTGATATATAATATTGTAACATGATATGACAACTAATGCAACTCGTTTAGTGGAGTTTAAACTTGATTAGGGTTCGGATTAGGGTTAATCTTTCTAGAAGTTTCTAGAAGGATTTGTTTTGTTTTGTGAAAGATATTTGTTCATGACTCATTCTTTTATTTACCCAAAACCCTAACCCTAGTCAATTCTCTACATAGGTTAAGTGAACCATGGTTGCTTTATCTATCATATTATTATTTCCTATTCATCACAAATGAATTAAGCTTCTTCTTCTTCCTTCATCTTCTTCCATGAAAAAAGCTTGAAATGGTTTCTAGCTTTGATTTTGTGATGGATATATGTGAGAAAAATATAAATAAATAGAGCAAAATTCCTACTTCATCATCCTCATCTTCACTTGCCATTTAGATGAGGGTGTTCACATCATTTCATGAGTGTTAGCTTGTGTTAAAGAAACTTCGAGGTAGATCATCTCAGTATCGAAGATCGGAAGCCAAGGTTGCGTCTTTCTCTTCGTGGAACCTCTCGAGAGCCCGGAACCCGATGATCGCAGCGAAGGGACCACAACACGGAGCATATGAAGTGAAGGACCCGATCTACAAAGGTTGTAATCCGTCTCACTTAGTGTTAAAGTGTTTAGCATGCAAGTTATCGCCTAATCTCTAGTTTAAAGTTCCGTATTCGGGTTGTTCGGTACGGCTAAATTTTTATTCGGGCATGTTTGATGCCTCGTAGACCCTTGTGCGCGTGCCTAGCAACCCTACAGTGGTATCAGAGCCAAGCTAGAGCTTTAGGCGAAGTCTAGACGAAGTTTAAAGTCCGATCGAACCCGGAAAACCCGAAACACTAAACTCAAAATTGCTCTCTGGAAATTTTCTAAAATCTGGGATTTTTCCAAATTAAAAATGTCCAAAAATTACAGCAGGCAATTACAAGAATTACTGTGAAACACGTGCGCGTAATTCGATAACAGTAGCGCGGAACCGCCGCCCCACCCCCTTTTGCGCGGCGCTTGCGCGGTCACGTGATCGATTCAGCGCACGTGCTTTTCACAGTAACTCCTATTTTCTAATGTTGTATTTTCTGGAAATTTTTATTTTATTATTCAACTGTTGAATTTGCTGGGTTGTTTTGGTTATTCGATGTTTCGATCGGAGTATTAGATTTTGTCTGTGTGTGCTTTCCGGATATCTTATAGAAACTGTTAAAAAGTTCGAACGGATATCAATAACTCACTTTTTCCCCTGTCGGAAATTTTTTCAAAAGTTGGATTTTTTCTCGTGTTTAAGAATGTTCTAAGTCGTGCAAGTAACTCGATGGACCCTCTAGAAGACAACAAACCTTAACTCGATTATGTGACCGTCTTGAACTGCCCTTTGAACCTTAGGGTTTGGGGCAGTACGGCGTGCCACATGTGAGGCGTTGGCTTGACCCTTCTACGGCTGGATCATTGGTACTGTGGCATGTAATGGATGTTTTTAAACTGTTTTCAAGTGTTGAGATATATTGGGGAATTCTTGGGTGCTTGATGATTCGATCGGAAAGTTTAACTTTTTCTATTTATCTGGAATGTGATACAATAATTGGAATCCACAGGTAGTTATGAGATAACTGATTTGAATATTATAGACATAGCAGTTTAGTCTCAGATGATCGGTTGCCACGGAATTTTGATGTGATCAAAAGTCCGTCGCAATCACGTAGCGTACGTGGATACTCGCCGGGTAAACTTAATAGACAGCCTCACTCCATAGCCCCGACCAAGTGACTGTAGGAGAACCCCGTCGCCGAAAGCATCCGTTCGGGTGCTCCCGGTAGCGGTGTTCCACCTTGGTGCACTTCGTCGACGGTATCGGGGGTGCGGCCGTCTACTAAAGTTTGCGACAAGCATTCGATCAGGACGTCAGGAATCTTGTTGAATTGCCCGACTTGATATTGAAAAGAGTTTTCGATAAGGAGACTAAAATGCGGAGTTTATAATTGTTAGGCATGTGATGTCTAAGAAATTCATTTGGTTCGGCATGCGATGTCTAAAGAGGTTGCGGATTCCAACTGTTGTAGTTTTACACTTTCTTTTCTGTGACCGTAAGCGTAGTATGTGGAGTATCGCCGGCTTCGTTGCTATACATCAACGACAATCGGGATACGCATACTTGCTTACGTTGATGATATGAGATATTATGTGTTGCTGTGATATGTTATATTGGATCGTCGCGTTTGAATAGCCGGGGTTTTATGTGAGATGAGAGTTTTTCTTTTTCATTCATGTAAAATTCAGTTGTATGTAATATTCTTTTATTGGGGCACTTCCAGGTAGCGGAAGTTGTCACCGTTGTATATTATTTACTTTTCCGCATTAGGTAGACCCAAGGCGGGGAGCACAAGTAACCGGGTTCTAGGGTCCAGTGGGAGACCATCTCGAGGAGTCGAGACCGGGTCTCCTAACCCTAGAATTGGCAGTGTTACTTGCCGCTCTCGTAGGGGTCTAGGGATGTGGGTTTGGCTATTCATCGCGACCGTGGAATCCGTGTTTTATACTGGCTCGTATTGAAAACACGGACGTCCTAGTATATCCAATATTTCATATATGTTCTTCTGCTGCAATGTTCTGTGATGAGATCATATTACTGTCTGAGACGAATGTTTATATTATATATATGAGATATATGTTATATTGCAGATTTCGTTTCAAAAGAAATGCTTGTGAAGCATAATTAAAATGGGACTTCATTAATGAGATTAATGAAATAAAAGAAACCTAAGATGTTGTAGAAACTTGTTTATAAAAACTGGTAGCTACAGTTCTTGCTTTGCATAGCGGTGTTCCTTGTAGAACATCCAGCACCTTATTCGATAAGGAAAGGACCGAGATCCCTTCACCGGGAGTGACTCCTTTAGCAATAACTGGCAGATGCTACAAACTCGGTCTGTCTTTTGATTGCTTCTATAGTTCTTGCTTTGCACAGCGGTATATATGATATATCCTGCCCCTTATTCGATGAGGAAAGGGCCGACGATCCCTTCACCGGGAGTGACCCCTTTAGCAAAACTAGAAAAGCCTCAAAAGCATTCCATTTAAAATCACTCGATTCTACAACGATATCAAGTTCATTACGCAAAGGGTTTTCTGAAAAACCCGTCGTAGCCCTCCGTCATTTCAGATAAGTACTGGTTAGTATTCGTGCTACGTTTGTTGACCTTAGTCAAGGCGTAGTGTACGGTAGCTGATTAGTGCTTATCTGCATAAGCATATGATGCGATTGGATTAGGGTAGTCGTGCGACTTTGTTGACCTAGTCAAGGGTCGTGCGGGTGGGTTTAATTCAATCAGGAAATGACGGGTTGAACTTGACTTGCGGTCTATGGTTTGTTGACCTTGTCAAGGTCATAGATCGCTTGGGGCAAAATATTATTGGGAATTTCAAGTGTTGAAATTTGCAATGAGATTGCATACCTTCTATAAGATAGTTGGATCCCGATACCCGCTGCGAGTAAGAGTTACTCCTGGGAGAGTTTTACACATTACAATTAGCCGATCAAGTAGGTGTCTAGAAAGGTGTTAACGGGGTTACGCCTCTGGGAAAACGAGGTTTACTGTAATTAGGTTCGTGCGAAAGCACGGGGGACCTCCCTCAAAGTACCGACACTGGCCTGGCTGAAAGATTGGCGAACTTGTAGCGTGTAATTAATCCCGGCTAGTCTTTCCTTTTAGGGTTTGAAGGAAGATTTGACTAAAACAGTGGGAGACATCCTGATTAGATATATTATATAACCAATCTAATCTTGCAAGAGCATACGCTGAGTGTTTTCTTCTCTCTCTCTCCAGATAGCAACCATATCACGCCTTAATCAGATAATAAAACAGATATATTGACTGAACCCGCTTGTTATACTGAGCTGGGGAACGTTGGTCCCGCTCCAACTTATAATTGTTATAAGACAGAGCAGGAAATTGGGGAATACCAGATTTCCCGTGCCGCCCAAACGAAGAATGTGCATGCTGATGCATCATCTTCGGGTGTGTTCATTACAGAGAACTATTTCTCAGTATCCTTTACGTCCTGGGTATGTGATACCGAATCAGGATCCCGCATATGTAATCTGTTACATGGGCTACAGATAGGTAAAGAACTGAGAACGGGTGATAAGTTTCATGAGACAGAAAACGGTGCAAGTGTTGCAGCCAAGTCTGTTGGTCACGATCACCCTGTATTACCGGAATACATTGATTCTGAACAAATGTTATTAGATACCGAACCTGATATACAAAATCATATCAGTCTCTTTATTAGTAAAGAAAGGATATAATTTTGTATTGTTGGATAATGTTTTGAACATTTCCTATATCAATAGTTGATCGGTTCAGGCACGTTATCTAAAAGCATTGATGTTCTAAATCAAACTACAGTTCTTAGTATACGGAACACACACAAGAGGAAGAGTTCAGAAATGAACGAATCCTTCTTGAGGCATTGTAGACTAGGTCATATCAATGCGACCCGACTGGCTGAAGTTACATTTAGATGCATATTTAAATCTGTTTGAATTTACATCTTGTGAAACTTGCCAATCATGTCACAAAGATAAGATGACCACAGCTCTGTTTATTGGAAACAGAGAAAGAGTTAGTGAACTTTTGGGACTGATACATGCTGATGTATGAAAGTCCCCTGTCTACACATGCCAAGATTGGTTCTTAGTACTTCATTACATTCTCTGATAATCTCTTAAGATTCAGACATATGTTCCTGTTGAAACACAAGTCCGAACCTTTTGAGATATTCACAGAATATAAGTTAGAAGTAGAGAACCAAAATACGGGTGTAAGTATTATGTCCTTTGATGAGATCAAGGAGGAGAATACTTGAGCACGGAATTCCTGGACTATTCTAAAGGAGAATGAGATTCTCTCTCAGCATTACTCCTCCGTATACACCATAGCATGATGGTATATCGGGGCGGAGCAATAACACCCTATGTGATATGGTGTGCTCTATGATGAGTACTACTGAGTTTCCTATTTCCTTTAGGGAGTTATGCACTTGTGAAGCTGCATACCTATTGAATGTGGATTCAATGGTTTCCAACGAACCTCAGCCTCTCCGCCGATCTAGTACGGTTCCTCACCCACCTGAGAGATACTTCGGTTTCTCTATGACAGTGGGAGCGAGGATTGCATCATGAGATGATGACCCAACTAGTTTCGAGCTGGCCATCAGGAGTGGGACTCTGTAAGAATGGCTGGATGCTTATCGATCTGAGATGGAATCCTTATACACCAACAAAGTATGGACTTTGTTTGCTTTATCTGAAGGGTTAGATCCCCATCAGGAGCGAGTATATCTTGAGAAGATTACTTGGTGTACATGGAAAAGTTGAGACTTTCAAAGCTATGCTTAAGTCCATCCAGATCCTACTTGCCACGGCTACATACCATGACTACGATATCTGGTGGTTGGGTGTCATGACTGCTTTTCTAAATGATGTTTTAGAAAAGAGTGTCTATAAGTACACAGCCAGAGGGCTTCGTAGACAGTGGGAGCAGCGGAAACGTGTGCAAGATGTTTTATATGATAAAGCAGGCATCGCGGAGTTGGAACATCTGTTTTGATGTGGTAGTCAAAGAGTTTGACTTCATCAAAATGGTAGATGAACCTTGTATATACTAAAAGGTAGTAGAGAGTATGGTGGTGATCCTCGTAGAGTACGTGGATGACATACTCTTGATAGGGAAGGAGTTTTCTATGCTACGCTCGGTTAATCTCCGCTTATCACAAGGATTCTCCATATAGGATCAAAGTGATACCTACTAAATCCTAGGTTTTGGATCTATGAGATAGATCTAATTGGATGTTAGGATACTCACTAGTTGTAGTGAGATGGTATCAATCGATCCTGGGGAGAATCACTGGAAAGGTTCCAGGGTGATAAGGACGACTGAATGTCAGTCGCAGGCTTGTCTATACCCTCAGTAGAGGGACGGTATGTTGGAAGAGTTCCAAGCTAGATACCGTGACATACTAGACGATTAAAGGCAAGATACATCGTTACAAAAGATGCTACCAAAGAGGCAGTCTGGATATATATAAGTTCATAAGATGAACTGTGTTCCTACCATTGTGTGACAATGGGGTTGTGGCTTCAGCCAAGGAACTTCCGTCCCATCAGAAATCCAGATATAATTCTTAGGCAGTATCACCTGATCATGGAGATGGTTGATCTCCAGGGAGATCGAGGTTTGGAGAGCAGACACAGAGGACAACAGCGCGGATCCACTCACGAAGGCCTTTTTCCCAGTAGAGACTTTTATGGGATGGTTGAGTATGAGATACTTCAACCGCAGCTAATTGTTGGGTATGTGATACCACAACAGATGGCCCTAGTGCAAGTGGGAGATTGTTAGTTATATGTATGCCCTAGAGGCCATTACTGTACATACGATGTATATTGTAGTGGATGCTAGGACATATATAGGGAGGACTTTCTTGCTCGACATGATAGTATGCTATCTGGTTGTACTTTATCTTAACATGTACTCTGATTGTCTCTATATTACATGTTGATAAAGCCAATAGGATATGTACTCGACTACTGGGACTATGATGAGATCATACTAGTGGGGCCACGGTAGTCGACGAGTACATCCTATAACTGTTCCTAGTCGAGGGTGTATCGAGACAGGGCATCGATGCACCAGAGTAGACTAGCGTATACGCATCTTGACCCATATGATGGGCGATGGATGATCCCATATCCATCGGTGTTTGACATCAAGGATGGTGTACGGGTGCTCAGTGGAGATTGGGTACACTGGACGGACTCGCCGAGAACTCCCAGATGGTATTATACCATACGTCAGATGGCAGTTCTCCGGTGACACTGGTACAGAGTAGTCTGTTGACCCGAGATCGTCATGGAGTCTTGTGTGATTCCCACTGTGCTTTGATTTCCATCATACCACGTCCAAGAGGGCGTGCAAAAAGGTGGCTTTTGGGTACAGTCCCGAATCACATGGAGGCAATGAGCGATAGGAGGGGATTCGTCTCTCCCGGTATAGGGAGTTGATGTTGTGCTGTGTTCGATTGGCTATAACCGGAAATCCCTGGCCAGGGTTGCTGAGATTTGCTGGTAAGTGTTATCAGTTGTTTCTCGAACTGTTATAGACCTCATATCGACACGACTTATCGAGCTACTGGGGTCTGACGTTTACCACCCCTAGGCGAGATATGCGACATATCAGACGACGAGACCGGACTGTACGGGAGTGTTACTGTTTGGATCCACAGGAGAATGTACAGGCTTGCTTGTTGATCTTCTGAGCGCTCAATACCTGGGTAGCTGTTACGTTTAGCTGACCGCTTGCAGCTTGTGGGTGTTTGATATGATCATCACCTACTGCCGGCGTATTGACGATTCTTTAGAGTCCTACACAGAGGTTTCTTGACTCAGGCAAAACGGAGTAGGAGCACATATGTGATATGTGCGGGACCGAGGATAATGCGGTATGTGATATCGTATTGTATTCTCGCGATATATGATATCAGCCGGGTCATCGGATCAAGTGTTGATTCGATGAATCGGTACGGATAAATATTAGCCGGTTATATGCGATATAGCCGGATTGTCGGATCAAGTGTTGATTCGATAATTTAATGTATAATAATATATGTGATATATTAAATTGCATTAACTAATATTTGCTCACTAAAAGATTCTTTTTCTCACTCGGGTAATACATTGATATATATGCGATATATGTTAATTGTATTATTTTATTTTGTTACGGTAAATATTATATATGTGATATATAATATTGTAACATGATATGATAACTAATGCAACTCGTTTAGTGGAGTTTAAACTTGATTAGGGTTCGGATTAGGGTTAATCTTTCTAGAAGTTTCTAGAAGGATTTGTTTTGTTTTGTGAAAGATATTTGTTCATGACTCATTCTTTTATTTACCCAAAACCCTAACCCTAGTCAATTCTCTACATAGGTTAAGTGAACCATGGTTGCTTTATCTATCATATTATTATTTCCTATTCATCACAAATGAATTAAGCTTCTTCTTCTTCCTTCATCTTCTTCCATGAAAAAAGCTTGAAATGGTTTCTAGCTTTGATTTTGTGATGGATATATGTGAGAAAAATATAAATAAATAGAGAAAAATTCCTACTTCATCATCCTCATCTTCACTTGCCATTTAGATGAGGGTGTTCACATCATTTCATGAGTGTTAGCTTGTGTTAAAGAAACTTCGAGGTAGATCATCTCAGTATCGAAGATCGGAAGCCAAGGTTGCGTCTTTCTCTTCGTGGAACCTCTCGAGAGCCCGGAACCCGATGATCGCAGCGAAGGGACCACAACACGGAGCATATGAAGTGAAGGACCGGATCTACAAAGGTTGTAATCCGTCTCACTTAGTGTTAAAGTGTTTAGCATGCAAGTTATCGCCTAATCTCTAGTTTAAAGTTCCGTATTCGGGTTGTTCGGCACGGCTAAATTTTTATTCGGGCATGTTTGATGCCTCGTAGACCCTTGTGCGCGTGCCTAGCAACCCTACACATCTCACATAAAAAAAACCCCGGCTATTCAAAACACGATGATCCAATATAACATATCACAGCAACACATAACATTACATGTCATCAACGTAAGTAAATATGCGTATCCCAATTGTCGTTGGCATATATAGCACCAAAAACGGCGATACATAACATATTACACTTACGGTCGCAGAAAAGAAAGTGAAAAACTACAACAGTTGGAATCCGCAACCACCTTAGACATCATAAACCCAACGTATCACATACTTTGGATTTCATGCCTAACCAAATGAATTCTTTAGACATCCTATGCCTAACAATTATAAACCCCGCATTTTAGTCTCAATCTTGAAAACACTTTTCAACATCAAGTCGGGTAATTCAACAAGATTCCCGATAGTCTGATCGAATGCTCGTCGGAAACTTTAGTAGATGGCCTCACCCCCGATGCCGTCGACGAAGTGCACTAAGGAGGAACACCGCTGCCGCGAGCACCCGAACGGATGCTTTTGGCGACGGAGTTCTTCTACAGTCACTTGTTCGGTGCTATGGGGCGTGGCTATCTATTAAGTTTAACCGGCGTGTATCCGTGTACACTACGTGATTGCGACGGACATTTGATCACATCAAAATCCCGTGGCAACCGATCAAATGAGACTAAACTGCTAGATTTATAACATTCAAACTAGTTATCTCATAACTACATGTGGATTCCAAATATTGTATCCCATCACATAATATCCGGACGATGTTAAACTCTTCGATCGATTCATTAAAGTCCCACAATTTCCCGACAGCTCAACACTTGAGCACAGCTTTAGTAATACCTAGAAGATGCCATAGTACCTATGAACCAGCTGTAGAAGGGTCAAACCAACGCCTCACATGTGAAACGCCAAACTACCACAAACCCTAAGGTTCAAGTGATGGTTTTGACGGCCACATAATCGAGTTAAGGTTTACGTTCTTCTAGAGGGTCCAAAGAATCACTTGCATGTTTTTCCGAGTACGTTAAACTTGGGAAAATGGGATTTTAACATTCGATCGAACCTTTTAACATTGTCTAGACAATATGTGAAACACCCGAAACAATGTTAAAACTACGAATACGAAACACTCCGATTTGCTTATAGTGTAAAATTACATCACATGCAAAATTAGCAAAAATAAACAACACCTGAAAGAACAAAACCAAGTCACTGGAACACAGGCAAAAAATTGGGGAAGGGGTGCTCGGTTTTGGCCAATATGGGACCTATGGTGGCCGGCCCATTTTTCACCAAATGTCCTGAAATTTTGCCAGTGTTCATGATATATCCCAGACATCACTCTGTACTTGTTTAAAATTTTTTTTGACAACTTTTAAAAAACGACAGTAAGCAGGTTTTCCGTTTCAAGTTTCGGAGTTGTTTCGGTTTCATAATCTTAACAAAATCCGCATAAATTTCCAGCATGGCTCTGATACCACTGAAAGGTTACCTACGACGGCAGCAAGGTTTCAGGAGGCATCGTCCATGCCAAATTAAAATTTTGCCGATTTAGATAACCCTAACATAGATCCTCTACTAGAAATATACGGAAAGATATATGCAAACACTTTGCAATAACTAAAGAGAGCAAGGAATACAACCTTTGTAGACCGGTCCTTCACTTCAATAGCTCCGTGTAGTAGTCCCCTTCGCTGCGATCGCAAACTCCTGACTCTAGAGTGGCTCCGTTGAAGAAACGAATGTGCTTGGTTCGAAAACTTCGAGGCCGAAGATGATCTACGTCGGGGAGACACTAACTCAAGCTATTCCTTCACTAGGTCATGAACTTTGTGAAGAGAACACCCTATACTACATGGCAAGTAGTAGAAGATGATGAAGTAGGAAGTGGGCTCACTTTAGAATTGATTTTCTCACACTTTTTCTCATAGCACCATTAGAGCTAGCAAGCTTTTTCATGGAGCTTGATGGAGAAGAAGAAGAAAGAATAATGAATAATTCATCCTTATGAATTATTGTGACCATGGGTGAGTTAAAGCTATCATGCATAACTCATGTAGAGAATAAACCCTAGGCTAGAGTTAAGGTTTGGGTTAAGGAAAATATCCTAAGGAATAACAAAAGAGTGGACTTTGTCAAAGTTTCTACAAGCTTCATCCAAGCTTGTCAACTTTGACAAAGTCTTCTCTCTTTTGTTAAACCTTAAGAAATAAACCAAACCCTAATTTAACCCTAAAATGGTATAACGCTCATACACCCATCTTGTATGTATCATCAAGCATGACACAATACATGTACACAAACATACATATCACATATATACAATGTGTACAATCTAGTGAGAAAATAAATCTTAAGTGAGCAAATACTAGTTTATGTAATGTAATTTATCAAATATATAATTATACATTAAATTATTAAATCAACTCTTGATTTAATAATCCGGCTATAACCGACTAATATCATGTGTAATAACTTATCGAATCAACACTTGATCCGATAACCCGGCTATATCGCATACAACCGATCAATATCACGAATCGCGAGAATAGAATACGGTACCTCATATCGTATCAATCTCGGTCCCGTACATATCACATAAGTGCTCCTACTCCATTTCGCTTGAGCCAGGAAACCCCTGTGTAGGACTCTAAAGACTCGTGGCAGTAGGTGATGATCATATCAAACACCCATAAGCCGCAAGCGGTCTGCTAAACGTAACGACCACCCGGGTATTGAGCGATCAGAAGATCAACAAGCAATCCTGCTCACACTCCTGCGAATCCAATCAGTAACACTACCGTACAGTCCGGTCTCTTCGTCTGATATGTCGCATATCTCGTCTAGCGGTGGTAAACGTCATACCCCAGTAACTCGATAAGTCATGTCGATATGAGGCTCATAACGGGTCGAGAAACTACTGATAACACTTACCAGTATATCTCTGAAGCTGCCTTGGCCAAGGACTTCCTGTTATAGCTAATCGAGCACAGCGCAACATCAACTCCCTATACCGGGAGAGGCGAAACCCCTCCTATCGCTCATTGCCTCCATGTGATTCGGGACTGTACCCAAAAGCCTCCGTTTTGCACGTCCTCTTGGACGTGGTATGATGGAAATCAAAGTACAGTGGGAATCATACAAGACTCTATGTCGATCTTGGGTTAACAGACTAACCTGTACCAGTGTCACCAGAGAACTGCCATTTGACGTTAGGTATAATACCATCTGGGAGTTCTCGGCGAGTCCGTCCAGTGTACCCAGTCTCCACTGAGCACCCGTATACTATCTTTGATGTCAAACAATAATGGATATGGGATCATCCATCGCCCATCTGTATGGGTCGTGAAGCTATACGCTAGTCTATTCTGGTATATCGATGCCCTGTCTCGATACACCTACGAATGGGAACATTTGAAGGATGTACTTAGCGACTACACTGTCCCCACTAGTATGATCTACATCATAGTCTTGGTAGTCAAGTACTCATCCTAAGGGCTTTATCAACATGTAACATAGAGACAATCAGAGTACAAGTTAAGATAAAGAGCAACCAGATAGCATACTATCATGTCGAGCAAGAAAGTCCTCCCTATATATGTCCAAGCATCCACTACAATATACATCGTATGTACAGTAATGGCTTCTAGGGCATACATATCACTAACAGTTACGGTGCGGATAGGTATCCTTTAGCTCGCATTGATGATTTCTTTGATCAACTCCAGAGTGCGAGACATTTTCTAAGTTTGTTTGGGATCGGGTCATTATTGGTTGCGGTTTCAGAGTGATGACATTCCGAAAACTGCTTTTGTGCGTGCTACGGGCTTTATAAGTTTTTGGTGGTGTCGTTAGGCTCACCAATGCCCTAGCAGCATTCGTGGATATGATGAACCAGATTTCTTCAGGCCGTTCCTCGACCAGTTGATTGTTGTGTTATTGATGACATTCTGGTCTATTCCAAGAGTCGTGAGGAACATGAGCAGCACTTGAGGATTTTCTTTGCAGACATTAGGAGAGTACCAACTGTTTGCTAAATTCTTGAAGTGTTCCTTCAGGCTTGATAGTGTCGACTTCCTAGGTCATGGGGTTACAGGAGACGGTATTCATATGGACCCGAGGAAGATCGAGGCCGTACAGCTTTGGCCCAGACCTGTTCAGGGACAGAGGTCTGCAGATTTTTGGGCTTAGCCGGTTTTTACCGCCGTTTCGTGCAGAATTTTTGTGTATCGCTGCACCGTTGACCGTACTGACAAGGAAGGGGTTCCTTTTCTTTAGACTGAGGCATGCATGCTGAGTTTTTCAAAGTTGAAGACCCGGTTGACGACTGCACCAGTTTTATCTTTGCTTTCTGGATTGGGCGACTTTGTTGTTTATGTGATGTTTCTGTAAGTGCACGGCGGCGCCCCGGCCGTCAATCCGACGGCCAAACGCGGAAACGGTGGTAAACTTTAATTTTGCGGACTTAGCAAACGGGCACCACCGCGCACTAAACCCCGGATCGTACCATTAAACTAGTCTAAGCTACTAACAAGAAAGGTTAGAGATGTACCGACTGATCCGAGTCCTCCGGTCTTCATCTCCACTCCGATCTCCTCGCGGGATCTCCGGTCGTCTCCTCCTCGTCGGAAAGGGCACCACGAAGCCGGGTACTTTTACGGGCTCCCACCTCAATACCGAGGCAACTCGGGCGCGAAGCTGGCGAATCGACGCGTCCGAGATTTGCTGTAGGAATATAGTGTAGAGTGTATGTCTCACTTTGGGGTTGGTTGCCATTTGTGGATGATGGAGGAAACAAGACAAGAAAAATGGTGCTTGCATTTTTCTTAACATGAAATGAGATCAAGAAAATGAAACACTCTCAAGGATGAATATGAAACTCTCTTCTTCTCTTTTCTTTCTCTCTTTTTTTTTTCTTCTCACTTCAACCATGAAAAACTTATGAACTTAGAAAATGGTGGAGAAAGAATAAAGAAGCATGAAGGGAGGTGATCGTAGTAAAAGGAGGAGGGTGACCACATCCAAAAACATTATCATCACAAAACTTACATCAACCTCAAATCATTTCTAATCTCATCAAATCATGAAAAGCAAAGATGCTTATCATATCACACCTTATGCAAATAAGTCCCCCACAAATTGTTATTTGCAAAACTGCAAATAACCCCCTCCATCGGAAAAGTCCGGCCGGGAAAGAACAAAGAAAAACCGGCCGGAACGGAATGCAAACTGGCAACTCCAGAAAACTGGTCCCGTAATAAATTACAGGAAAATCCCTATACTGTGCATACACACCCGCATCTGTATTCGGTCCGGATACAAATGCAAAGAGACAAAATCTACACTGTACTAAACTAGGACCGGCTTAAACCAAAGCCGGCTAGTAAAAATCCGTCCGATCCTGATTCGTGCAATACCGCACGTATCTGATCGAACCTTGCCATTTAACCATACGGCCACTAGTACAAAACCGTCCGATCCTGATCCGTGCAATACCGCACGTATCTGATCGGACCCTGCCATATCTCCATACGGCCTCTACAGCGTTTCGCCCGAAACTTGAGTAACTGAAAGTGTGGTGGACTCTAAAGACTCGTCAATACTATGGCTGTGGATTTAACCACTAGCACGTCAGAGGTATAAGCCAATACGTGACGGGCCACCAGCTATTGACCAAAAGGGACGTCGATGAGGAAGCTCACCCCGACACCCAACTGAGCCTGTCAGTGACAATATCCGTACAGTCCGGTCCGTTCGTCTATGAGCATCGCATGGCGGGCCTAGGGGGTTGGTAAAAGTCAGACCCCCAAAAGCGGTACAAGTCGTGTCGGAGTGTAGCCCAGAACACCCTGAGATACTACTGGAATACCTACCAGTAAATCTCCTGCCTTGGCCAAGGTCTTTGTGTAATGGCTCTCCTAGACACAGCGCGACCTCACCCCCAATACCGGGAGAGACGAACCCCCGAAGATCCGCTCACTGCCTCCATGTGGCTCGGGACTGTACCCAACTAAAACCTGTTTGCACGACTCCTTTGAGCCGTGGTAGGGTAGTAATCAAAGTACAGTGGGAACTCACACGAGACAAATGACGATCCCCAGGTCGATGAACTAACCTGTACACATGTCACCAGGGAACTGCTATCTGACGTCAGGTATAAGACCAACTAGCATGTTCCCGGCGAGTCCTGTCCGGTGTACTCATAACCCAATGAGCACCTGTATACATCTTAGGTGATCCAACTAACACCAGTGGCTTGTGAGACCGGCCACCGCCCCTCGTCGGGGTCTCGACTGTATACACTAGTCTACTCTGGAGAATCGATGCCCTGTCTCGAAACTCCTACGACTAGGGACCTTTTAAGGATGTTCTTATAGACTACCAGCTCTCACTTATATGATCGCCCTCATACTGCTGGCAGTCAAGCAAGAATCCTAGGGGCTCTATCAACGTGCAATAGCGACCTCTCAGGTCACCTAAAGCAGTACACGATGATAAAGGTAAACCAGATAGCATACTATCATCTTGAGTAAGATTGTCCTCCCGGGATAGGTCCTCCCTCAATCATTGCAATCACGTGCCTGTGATCCAATAATCGACTCTGAGGGCACTATCTCCAACAATCTCCCACTTGCACTCAAGGCTAATTATTGCGATGTCGCATACTCACAGCCCGTGTGATACCGAACACCCAACTCCTCTACTAGTCAGTCTCACAAATCCCGTTTGTGAAACTATTGCGTTCGAGGAATAGCCTCAGTGAGTGGATCCACCTTGATGTTTCTTTCTATGTCTCTCTCTATATCTCAATGTTCGCGGAGAAAGCCATCTCCCGAAATGAGCAGTACCTGTCTTAGAATGTCTGGATGTCTGATGGGACCGAGCTCATAAATGAACTCCAAATCCAAACTTCTTAGACTGTATCGTCAACTGAACTTAATCAGTATCCTGCACCATGCCACCCTCAGTATTGCCTTGGACCACCTGTCCAAAATACTGCCCCTCGTCAGAGGGAAAAACTATAACTCTGACAACCTCCTTGTCGTCCATGTCACCTTGGAAGCCTGGAATGATAATCGTTTCCTAAAGGAGGCAGCCGTTATCATATTCCTAGAACATCCACTTATGCTCTAAAAACTGCTTCCGACTGTTTCTCCAGGATTGGATCAATATCAACTTATCGCACCTAGTGCAAGAACAACATCTGGTGTGGTACTTGACATCTCATGATTGACTCAATTGCCTAAGCAAGTGATCTGCCAATCATGCGCATCCCTCTCTACTTTAGTCTATAAGACACCTTTAGAGAGGGTGACTCCATCACCTGCAGGTACACTACCGTGCCAGGAGTCGTCCATTCTAAATACTCTTAGAATGCTGTCAAAGTACCCTGATTGGGAAACCACACAAATCTAGATCTAAAACCATAGATCTAGTAGCCAGTATGTTTGATATAATGTCCAAGTCCTTTGTGGAGAAACCACTGTGTGACGACCAAAGTATAACCGATCGTAGTATAGGAGTTTCTTTTCCTACTTTGTGCATGTCATCCAAATACCAGGATATCACACCCTACTACCTTCTCAACAGATCCATCCCCTATTCTGATGACGTCAAAACTATGACTGTCATGTCAGAAATAGATGATCTATCTCCGCTATATCTGCTTTAGTCTATAAATAGACATAAGCCACCTGTCCACCAATGCTTCCGCTGCTCCCACTGACTACGACAACCCTCTGCCAGAGTCATATAGACGCGCACTTCTAAAACTAGTTTAGAGCGACGCTATACTCATCCTCCTGCCGGGTCTCGCAGCCTGGAACAACAACAATGGTAAGTGTGGGTAAACAAGAACTTCCCTGTCACCGTCCTTGAGGCTACCGGAGTACCTCTCGGGTGCGTGAAGTTAGCCACCTTATCTGCGGAGTGGCCAATGGAATGTCAAATCAGATTGAATCTTTAGGTTCCTTATCAAATCTTCAGTAATCGTTTGCGGTTCTGGAATCACTTCCAGTTCTACCATACTCCCACTGCTGTTTTTGAAAAAAAAAAATCCATTTTTAATAAAACTGTGGCGAGTCTTGAACAATATTTCTATTGATCTCCCAGATGGTAGAAAGTCAACCCTCGTCATAGCCTGGGTCAACCCACAAACAGCCATTACAGAAACGTGCCTTGAGTTATCCAGAGTCTGGTTTTAATCATAAGCCGGACAACTCCCCGTACCTTAACAATGTTAAGATATGAACTGTACTATATCCAATATAGAATCAGAGGCACTGATTTAATTGAACCAGATTCAAATCATGCAACTATCTCCAGTGCATGTCAACTAAATGGAAGGAGGCCGATCAGCGTTACTCAACTTAGGAATGCTTCCAATTATGAGTAACCTGAAAGAGAAGTAATTACTATAAACTGAATACCATACACAAGTATCTATATCTTCGATCACTTTGAAGAATCCCGATACTTGCTACACCTGGTTCTCTACTCTATTCAAATACCTATAACTCCTCAAAACTTAGACCCTGTGTTTCCACGAAACACATGTCTAAGAACTAGAGAAGTTAAAAGTAAACAGAATATAGTATGAGGACCAACCCCTCTGTCCTAATGGACACTGGACAACATACAATACTCTGTATAAGTCCGCTGAGTCTAACAACTCTTTCACTATGTGTCGTAGGTTGAAAACTGTACTTATGGTTAAGAAGAATTACACCGTTGTTTAATGCTCCTTACCTAACTATCCACTGATATAGGTAAATATCATCGACATAATATCAAAAGGTATATCTCACTCTATAAAAATAGACGTACAGATATATCAATTTGAAATTGGTGCACAACAGCGGATATTCAAAACCAAATATATGCCGACCGGCAAACAACCCAGATGATCTCCCCAAATATCACCGATTACAACGAATCCCGATATAATGAGGATGATCACCCTATTCCCAATAACTTACTCCCACTCATCATCTGTAAAACCATACAGATGTGAGAATCATACCTGGTAAATACATACCCTGGAGTAAGCGTCTAATCGGGAAATCAGTTTTCTTTTAACAGTACACAGTGAACCTGAAACATTGAAATGTTTCGTTGGGGTTTCCTGGTATTCCTAATAATGCCTCTACCATTATCCAGATTCACAACTATAACCGTATAATTCTTTGCCACCTCTCCAAATCCCTTCATATGTCTTTAGTCATTACCTTCTGTACACCTCTTTAGGCCAAATGGTTTTCTTCCTTCCCTACCGTTCGGCACCAGCCTATGGTTTGGAAGAAGACTATCCAAAAAGCATAAAGGGTGTACTGTCCTAATCCTAGGAGCACTCGCATCGCGAGAGAAGGTGAAGATAAAAGACACCTGAATGTACTTTATTCCTATTTCTCCTGAACCAGGATCCATCCCCGAACTGGAACAAGTTCCTTTCGAGTTCGTATATAACCATACGATGGATTATCCAATAAAATGGGATCTTCGTAGTGATACGGAGTGTCCTGGAGAAATACGAAGGTGATTTAGGATTGGCGAAGAAATACTTGGTTTGGTCGTGAATAGCAGTCGCAATTTACTTTGCCCTCTTACTAATCCCTTGCTTTGTCTGAACTTAATACCTTCTGTACACCGTTTAGGCTAACTGATTTTCTTCATTCCCTACCGGTCGGCACCAGCCTATGGTTTGGAAGAAGACTATCCAATTTGCATGATAGGTGTACTACTCCTAAACCAAGGAGTACTCGCAACCTGAGAGAAGGTGAAAAGAAAAGACAACTGAATAATCCTATCCGTTTTCTCCAGAACCGGAAACCATCCTCGAATTCCTTCGAGTTCGTATCTAACCATATGATGGTTTTGTCCAATGGAAGTGGACGTTCGCAGTAATACGGGGTGTCCCGGAGAAAAGGGTAAAAGTAGGAGTGGCAATGAGGTCTGCAACTCTGACAATCCAAAAGCCAGTGTTAAGAAGGTTCGGTCAACTTGGTCACTGAGTCATAGTCTTAGGGTCGAGTCAATGGTCGCTGCCAGAGAGAGAGAGAAAGAAACACTCAGCGTGCACTCTATCCTAGATCAGAATGGTTACCAATTTATCTAATCTGGAAACCTCCCACTGTACCTCAAATTCTCCTCCAAACCTGAAAGAAAAATTAGTCGGGGTCACCCGAGGAGTAAACCAACTCATCAGTGGGAATCGGGATCCAACTATCATCGCATGATAACGTGACGGAATTCGCTCACGCTATCACACTCCAGAAGGTATGCGCATATCTGGCAAGTTTCAGTACTTTTGAAACTCCCGAGGTGATTTCTGCCCCATGCACTTATGACCTTGGCGTGAGCTCAAAATATCATAAGTCACATGTCAAGTTCTACCCGTCATTATCCAGGTTAATTTGAATCCACCCGTACATACCCTTGACGTAGGCCAAAATAGTAGTACGACTGTCCCAAACCAACGCATCTATCTATGCAACAGATAAATACCCGGCAGCTACCAATCACTATGCCTTGGCGTGAGGTCAAAATACATAGCTTGAATACTACCGAATATTTAACTGAAATGACGGAGGGCTACGAATGGTTTCTGGAGAAAACCTTTAACGTAAAGAACTTGATATCGTCGAAGGAACGGATAGCTTTTAAAAATATAGTGACGAAAACCGTTGCTAAAGAGGTCACTCCCGGTGAAGGGATCTCGGCTCTTTCCCCGTAGAATGGGGTGCAGGATATTCCAACTGAATACCGCGATGCAAAGCAAAAGTAATCGGCTATAGTGAAGTTAATGCCCTGACGCAAACTTTTTGTCCAAGGGGTCACTCCCGGTGAAGGGATCTCGGCCCTTGCCTCGTCGACTGAGGAGCAGGATATTCAAACTGAATACCACGATGCAAAACAAAAGTGAACGTCCTTGCAATAACAGCTTTTTGAAAAGTGTTCCAACAACATCAGATTAGGTTTGTTTATCTTGCATTGATCCGAATCAACGCAGTCCCATCAATTAATCACACCAAAAAGAACAAAAATATACTGATCTACGTATATGCCATCCGCATTCGCCACTGGGTCCCGTCATTACCCGTTAGGTTAGCTAACTAACGGCAGAGCGGGGACTGGACTAGCGCGGATGTAAAACATATACAACATCTACTAATATATATACCAATATATTATATTTCGCTCAAGGCGTGAAAAGAAATGCAACATCACAGAAATGTACAGCATCACAGAACAATACAGATATGTGGGATCCTCGGGTTTCACAGAGCCACTACTGAAACCCGACGTTCCCCTGGTCGTGTGGATAGCCTGTGCAATGAAATCCTAGACCCCTACGGGCGCGGCAAGTCACCCGCCAAAACCTGAAGCGAGGCAGCCCCCTTCAGCACCGTGAATGGACCACCCAGCACTCCACGGAATCCGGCAACTTGGGCACCCCTCCTGGGTCAACTTGTACCCCCTACGAGTGCGGCGAATAGCCCGCCAATCCCAGAGTGAAGCCCCCTCCGTCCCAATGCCATGAGATGCGGGCTTGTTGCCCTCCAGAACCCGGCTATCCGTGCACCCCACCGCCGGGTAATCCTAGTACAGAAAGTAAAATATACATACACCGGGTACATCGACCGCAACCAGGTCGTGCCCCAAAAGAATAATACAATCAGGCAGTGACGGCAGTCCACATGTCGGACGCTCGTCCCGCAATATCAAATGTACATAATACAACAACACTGTACTAGCATTGCATCCAGGCTATCCCCCACGACCGATCCGCAACATCACAGCATAAACATAGAACATCAACGTGAAAGTCACGTTCGCAAATCCGTCTAACCGGGCTATAGCAGTTAGACCGGATTTACCGATCGAGTGACATTCACGGTCGCAGATATAATGTAAATACTGTGAAATAATGTGTTTGAAATATCCGATCGATCTAAAATTAACAAGTGGGCCCTCAATCAAAACTGTAGCACTCACAGAAATCCTGGGCCCAATTTTAATATTCCAAAACCCATATTTTAAGCCCAGAAGACCTCTGAAAAAAAATGGTGAAGTGATCTCCACAGTGCGTGGCGGAAGGGCGGCGGGAAGGGGGTTTTCGCGGCGCTTCCGCGCTCCCACTGTGGAATTACTTCGTCGAATTTTTACAGAGTTCTTAGATTTTCCAGTACATCAATATTTTACAACCTGAAAAATTTTTCGAGACCAAAAATTTTCAACAGAAACTGATGCGAACTAAAATGCAGTTTTGGAACATTCGATCGATCGAAACAGAAAAACACATTACACCAAGCTAGACTATGTTAATGGCGAGGCTCTGATACCACTGTAAGTGCACGGCGGCGCCCCGGCCGTCAATCCGACGGCCAAACGCGGAAACGGTGGTAAACTTTAATTTTGCGGACTTAGCAAACCGGCACCACCGCGCACTAAACCCCGGATCGTACCATTAAACTAGTCTAAGCTACTAACAAGAAAGGTTAGAGATGTACCGACTGATCCGAGTCCTCCGGTCTTCATCTCCACTCCGATCTCCTCGCGGGATCTCCGGTCGTCTCCTCCTCGTCGGAAAGGGCACCACGAAGCCGGGTACTTTTACGGGCTCCCACCTCAATACCGAGGCAACTCGGGCACGAAGCTGGCGAATCGACACGTCCGAGATTTGCTGTAGGAATATAGTGTAGAGTGTATGTCTCACTTTGGGGTTGGTTGCCATTTGTGGATGATGGAGGAAACAAGAAAAGAAAAATGGTGCTTGCATTTTTCTTAACATGAAATGAGATCAAGAAAATGAAACACTCTCAAGGATGAATATGAAACTCTCTTCTTCTCTTTTCTTTCTATCTTTTTTTTTTCTTCTCACTTCAACCATGAAAAACTTATGAACTTAGAAAATGGTGGAGAAAGAATAAAGAAGCATGAAGGGAGGTGATCGTAGTAAAAGGAGGAGGGTGACCACATCCAAAAACATTATCATCACAAAACTTACATCAACCTCAAATCATTTCTAATCTCATCAAATCATGAAAAGCAAAGATGCTTATCATATCACACCTTATGCAAATAAGTCCCCCACAAATTGTTATTTGCAAAACTGCAAATAACCCCCTCCATCGGAAAAGTCCGGCCGGGAAAGAACAAAGAAAAACCGGCCGGAACGGAATGCAAACTGGCAACTCCAGAAAACTGGTCCCGTAATAAATTACAGGAAAATCCCTATACTGTGCATACACACCCGCATCTGTATTCGGTCCGGATACAAATGCAAAGAGACAAAATCTACACTGTACTAAACTAGGATCGGCATAAACCAAAGCCGGCTAGTAAAAATCCGTCCGATCCTGATTCGTGCAATACCGCACGTATCTGATCGAACCTTGCCATATAACCATACGGCCACTAGTACAAAACCGTCCGATCCTGATCCGTGCAATACCGCACGTATCTGATCGGACCCTGCCATATCTCCATACGGCCTCTACAGCGTTTCGCCCGAAACTTGAGTAACTGAAAGTGTGGTGGACTCTAAAGACTCGTCAATACTATGGCTGTGGATTTAACCACTAGCACGTCAGAGGTATAAGCCAATACGTGACGGGCCACCAGCTATTGACCAAAAGGGACGTCGATGAGGAAGCTCACCCCGACACCCAACTGAGCCTGTCAGTGACAATATCCGTACAGTCCGGTCCGTTCGTCTATGAGCGTCGCATGGCGGGCCTAGGGGGTTGGTAAAAGTCAGACCCCCAAAAACGGTACAAGTCGTGTCGGAGTGTAGCCCAGAACACCCTGAGATACTACTGGAATACCTACCAGTAAATCTCCTGCCTTGGCCAAGGTCTTTGTGTAATGGCTCTCCTAGACACAGCGCGACCTCACCCCCAATACCGGGAGAGACGAACCCCCGAAGATCCGCTCACTGCCTCCATGTGGCTCGGGACTGTACCCAACTAAAACCTGTTTGCACGACTCCTTTGAGCCGTGGTAGGGTAGTAATCAAAGTACAGTGGGAACTCACACGAGACAAATGACGATCCCCAGGTCGATGAACTAACCTGTACACATGTCACCAGGGAACTGCTATCTGACGTCAGGTATAAGACCAACTAGCATGTTCCCGGCGAGTCCTGTCCGGTGTACTCATAACCCAATGAGCACCTGTATACATCTTAGGTGATCCAACTAACACCAGTGGCTTGTGAGACCGGCCACCGCCCCTCGTCGGGGTCTCGACTGTATACACTAGTCTACTCTGGAGAATCGATGCCCTGTCTCGAAACTCCTACGACTAGGGACCTTTTAAGGATGTTCTTATAGACACCAGCTCTCACTTATATGATCACCCTCATACTGCTGGCAGTCAAGCAAGAATCCTAGGGGCTCTATCAACGTGCAATAGCGACCTCTCAGGTCACCTAAAGCAGGACAGGATGATAAAGGTAAACCAGATAGCATACTATCATCTCGAGTAAGACTGTCCTCCCGGGATAGGTCCTCCCTCAATCATTGCAATCACGTGCCTGTGATCCAATAATCGACTCTGAGGGCACTATCTCCAACAGTTTCGCGAGTGGGGCTCGATTGTGTACTGATGTAGCATGATAGAGTTATCGCTTATGCTTCCCAACAGTTGGAGGAATTACGAGCAGGATTTATCCCACTCATGATCTGGAGATGGCCACGGTGGTCTTGCGCTAGAGATTTGGGGACACTACTTGTACGGAGAGTCATGTCATATTTTCACGTACCACTAGAGATTAGTGTACATCTTCCTGCAGCGTGTTTTGATTGTTGAGACAACGCCATTGGGTGGATCTTATGAAGGATTGTGTTTGTGAGATCCTTTATTACCCGTGGCAAGGCGATTGTGGTAGCTGATGTTAGTGTATATGCCTTAGAGGCCATTACTGTATCATGCTAGTTTGTATATTACTTAATGGAAGCTTGGGATATTCACCTTGTATAGACAATCTTGCTCAAAATAGTAATATGCTACTTGGTTTTTTTCTGCTTTAATGTGTACATGTGTTTATTTTAGTATATCACCTATACACATTAGTGGAGCCCTTAGGATCTTTGCTTGATTACCAGCGTTGTGATGGCAGTCACACTCGTGGGGGCTGGGTAATCCACAAGCACATCCTTATGCAGGTCCCTGGTCATAGGACTATCGAGACAGGGCATCGATACTCCGGAGTAGACTAGCGTATGCGCTTCTCATCCCAGCAGGGGAGACGGTCTGTCCCACAGCCGTCAGTACATCGTACTTGAGATAGTATGCGAGTGCTCGTTAGGTTACAAGTACACTGGACAGGACTCGTCGGGAACTGTTGGTTGGTACTATACCTATCGTAAGTTATCAGTTCCCAGGTGACATGAGTGCAGCTTAGTCCGCTGACTTGACACTGTCACTTCGCCTCGAGTGTGTTCCCACTGTACTTAGATTACTACCCTACCACGGCTCAAAGGAGTCGTGCAAACAGGTAGTAGATGGGTGCAGTCCCGAAGCACTTGGAGGCAGTGACGATTAGACAGGATTCGTCTCTCCCGGTATTGGGGGTTGATATCACGCTGTGTCTAGGAGAGCCATTACACAAAGTCCCTGGCCAGGGGAAGCGAGATATACTGGTAGGTTTCCAGTGTTATCTTAGGGTGTTCTAGGCTACACTCCGACACGACTTGTACCGCTATTAGGGGACTGACGTTTACTGCCCCCTAGGCCCGCCATGCGATATTCTCAGACGAACATACCGGACTGTACGCAGATTGTCACATTCAGGCTCAGTAGGAGTTCAGATGGGTTTCACCTCGTCCGTCTTCTTATCGGCATCTACCTGGGGGTCGTTACACACAGCTAGTGCCGCTTGCGGTCTGTGGTTAAACCCACTGCCAGCGTAGTGTCGAGTCTTTAAAGTCCCACACAGATAGCTATTCGCCTTTAGGCAAAAGAGTAGAGGTCGCATGGTTTTGCGACAGGGTTCGGTCACATCCGTGCACTTGTGCACGTTTGGTGTCCGGGCAGTTATCACTAGCGGGCTTTGGTTTAAGCCAGATCCTAGTGTACGTTTTGGGATTGGTTTTATCTCGTTTGTATTCGTGTTCCTCGGAACGCGGATGCGGGTGTGTATGCACGGTTGACAGAGAGACAGAGGCAGAGGATTCTCATTAGGGTTGTTGACTGTTGACTTTTGCTAAACCCTAATGAGAATAAGAAATATGATTAATGATAATATTAATTAAGTATTATTGTGCCATGGTTGGGTTGAAGGGTTGACTTTGTTGACTTGTTGACTTAGTTGACCGGTTGACTAGATTGGACTTGTTGACCATCATCATGACAATGGCTATCATTTCTTGGCATTGACCTTGGCTTGCTTGTTTGTTCACAAATTGCATTTAATGCAAGAAATGATATGGCCATTTGATATGATAACAACCATCACATAATACTCAATTATTATTATGAGTTATGATTATTTTAGATTATGAGAGCAAGGGTGAGAAAAGTCTTGCTCATTCTATCATTCTCCTTCTCTTTCATCCTCAAGCTCTCCCTCTTCCTCTTGCTCTCTCTCTAGTCCATGGTTCTACTTGTCTCATGTGTTGAGAAGCAAGAACCATAGAGATAAAACCCAACACACTTCTCTAATCATCCTAGTATACAAGGTTTAGCAAACTAAGTGTTCTAGTTTCCTCAAGATTGAGGTTGAAGCCAAAGGTAGAAGCTTTCAGGTGGATCCATCTTCGGCACAAGGAGACGACGAGGAGAGAACCATCCGACCACCACAAGGAGTCTAAGAGAAGGAGTTCAAGTTGAGGTATAACCCCTAACCGAGTAGGTAAAACTCTTAGTTAGGTTGTTAGATAGTTGTTTAACAAAGATCCGTATTTTGAGTCCATGTTACCCACCAAAAGAAAAAAAACGTTTTTCATCAATTCCGCAAGCCCGTAAGAACCGGGAGAGGTAACGTGGACTTACAGTGGTATCAGAGCATAGTTAAACACTATCTAACATGTTAGAAAAGTAACTAGAATTTCGATCGGAGAAAAAGTCGCGAAACATGCCTGTAATATCAAGTTTCTGCCGATTCTGTTTTATGTTCAAAAAATAATTAATCTTACACTAAAAATCGGCTCAGGCTTTTTAAAACCCACACAAGAAAATTGGTCCACCGACTCGATCAAAGCGCCGCGGAAACGCGGCAGGAGCATGCTCCCGCCGCGGATTCGCGGCCGAGTTGACTCGGTCGTGGCACAATTTTCCTGCAGTGTTTTTTGTAGGGTTCCTAGGCACTCTTGTGAAGGTTCTTAAGGCATCAAACATGCCCGGATTAAATTTTAGACGTGCCGAACAACCCAAAGCCGGGATCTTTGCTAGATTATTAGGGTTTAATATGCAAGATGATAACTTTTATCTAAGTGTGAGGGATTACAACCTTTGTAGTCCGCTCCTTCACTTCACAAGCTCCGAGTAGAAGTCCCATTGCCGCGATCCACGATCTCCCGGACTCATGAGAGGCTCCACGACTCGAACGATCCATTCTAGCTTGTCGTAATCCAAATCTCCGATGATCTACCTTGAAGTTGCTTCGACTCAAGCTTTCTCACTCAAAAGAGAAGAACACCCTAATCCCAAGGGCTAGATGAGATGAGGATGAGAGAGTAGTGATTTTGCTTTCCTTTTATATCATTTTCTCATAATCTTTCATCACTTAAGAAAATCTAGCAAGCTTTTCAAGAAGCAAGAAGATGAGAATGGAAAAAGAATAATGATAATTTATTTTCTTTTGTGATGAATAGAAATAAAACATATGATTGATCTTTTAACCATGGTCAAGGATGAATGGATGAGGATGCGTAGAGAAACAACTAGAGTTAGGGTTTGGTTAAGTAAATAATGTGTCATCACAAAATATCTTTACAAATGACAAAAGAAAATTGCTTCTAGAAGGAACTTGAAGCATCTAAACCTAATCAAACCCTAACCTCAATTAATCATCCTTAAACATGTTTAACAATTAATCATATCATGTCACAATAATATATATCATATATATATTATATATTTGCAACAAAAGAAAATAATACAATTAACATATATCGCATATATATCAATGTATCATCCACTGAGAAAATGAAATAATAAAGTAAGCCAATATTAGTTAATATAATAATATATCATATATATTATTATATATTAAATCATCGAATCAACACTTGATCCGACGATCCGGCTATATCGAATATAACCGGCTAATATATCATGTACCGATTCATCGAATCAACACTTGATCCGATGACCCGATTCATATCCATAAATCGCGAGAATATAATACGGTATCCCATATCGCATTATTCTCGCTCCTGCACATATCACATATGTGCCACTACTCTGTTTCGCCTGAGCTAAGAAACCTCTGTGTAGGACTTTAAAGAATCGTCAATACGCCGGTAGCAGGTGATGATCATATCAAACACCCACAAGCTGCAAGCGGTCAGCTAAACGTAACAGCCACCCAGGTATTGAGCGATCAGAAGATCAACAAGCTAGCCTATGCGTTCTCCTGTGAATCCGATCAGTAACACTCCCGTACAGTCCGGTCTGTTCGTCTGATATGTCGCATATCAAGTCTAGGGGTGGTATACGTCAGACCCCAGTAACCGATAAGTCGTGTCGATGTATGGCTCATAACGGGTCGAGAAACTACTAGTAACACTTACCAGTAAATCTCTATATCAGCCCTGGCCAGGGACTTCCAGTTATAGCCAATCGAACACAGCACAACATCAACTCCCTATACCGGGAGAGACGAATCCCCTCCTATCGCTCATTGCCTCCATGTGATTCGGGACTGTACCCAAAAGCCACCGTTTTGCACGCCCTCTTGGACGTGGTAAGGTGGAAATCAAAGCACAGTGGGAATCACACAAGACTCCATGACGATCTCGGGTCTTCAGACTACCCTGTACCTGTGTCACCGGAGAACTGCCATCTGACGTGTGGTATATCACCATCTGGGAGTTCTCGGCGAGTCCGTCCAGTGTACCCAGTCTCCACTGAGCACCCGTACACCATCCTTGATGTCCAACACCGATGGATATGGGATCATCCATCGCCCATCATATGGGTCAAGATGCGTATACGCTAGTCTACTCTGGTGTATCGATGCCCTGTCTCGATATACCCTCGACTAGGAACAGTTATAGGATGTACTCATCGACTACCGCGGCCCCACTAGTATGATCTCATCATAGTCCCAGTAGTCGAGTACAAACCCTAAGGGCTTTATCAACATGTGAGAGTAAAACAGTAAACCAATACAAGTCAACATGTTAAGATAAAGTGAAACCAAATAGCATACTATCATGACGAGCAAGAAAGTCTTCTCTATATATAACCAAGCATCCATTATAATATACATCATATGTACAACAATGGCCTCTAGGGCATATACATAACTAACAATCTCCCACTTGCACTAAGGCCAGCTGCTGTAGTATCTCATACCTAGCATCCCGAATAATCTCTCAAACTGTATCTAGGGAATAGCCTTCGTGAATGGATCCGCAGTGTTGTCCTTCGTATCTACTCTCCTAACCTCGATCTCCCGGCGATCAACTATCTCCCTGATCAGGTGATACCGCCTCAGAATATGTCTGGACTTCTGATGGGACCTGGGTTCCTTGGCCAAAGCCACAGCTCCATTGTTATCGCAATACAGAGGTATTGGATGCTCAATGGATGGAACCACACCAAGTTCACTAATGAACTTCTTGATCCAGACAGCCTCTTTGGCAGCATCGTTGGCAGCGATGTATTCAGCCTCCATCGTTGAGTCTGCAACGGTATCCTGTTTGGAACTCTTCCAACATACCGCCCCTCCATTGAGGGTGAAGACAAAACCCGAATGCGACTTAGAGTCGTCCTTATCACTTTGGAAGCTGGAATCGGTAAAGGACTCCACCTGGAGTTCTCCGTTACCATACACCAAGAACATCTCCTTAGTCCTTCGCAAGTACTTGAGAATGTTCTTCACTGTTGTCCAATGACTCTCTCCTGGATCTGCTTGATACCGACTCACTACACTTAGTGAGTATGCTACATCGGGTCTGGTACACAGCATCGCATACATGATAGAGCCTACTGCCGAAGCATAGGGTATCCCTTGCATGCGAGCTCTCTCCGAATCAGTCTTGGGAGACATCTTTTTGGAGAGAGTGAGTCCAGATATCGTGGGCTGATTCCCACGTTTGGATTCTTCCATACTAAACCTCTTTAGTATGGTGTCAATGTACCTGGATTGGGACAATCCCAATATCCGTTTAGATCATCTCTATAGATCATGATTCCCAATATGCAGGAGGCATCACCTAGATCTTTCATTGAGAATCTCTGTGATAAGAAGAGCTTGACTGATTGCAGCATAGGAATATCATTTCCTATCAAGAGTATGTCATCCACGTACAATACGAGGAAGACAACCTTACCCTCTGCTACCTTCTTATAGATACAAGGTTCATTTATATTTTTGATGAAGTCAAACTCTTTGACTACAACATCAAAACAGATGTTCCAACTCCGCGATGCTTGCTTCAACCCATAAATGGATTTAAGCAGCTTGCACACCTTTCCGCTGCTCCCACTATCTACGAAGCCCTCTGGCTGATTCAGGTACACGCACTCTTCTAAATCACCGTTTAGAAAGGCGGTCTTAACATCCATTTGCCAGATTTCGTAGTCATGGTATGCAGCAATGGCAAGTAAGATCCGGACGGACTTAAGCATAGCCACTGGAGAAAAGGTTTCGTCATAATCCATACCTGGACGTTGACGAAAACCCTTTGCTACAAGTCTAGCTTTGAAAGTCTCAACTTTTCCATCTACACCAAATTTCTTTTTAAAAATCCACTTGCTCCCAATGGGTTTTACCCCTTCAGGAGCATTTTCTAAAATCCATACTTTATTGGTGTACATGGATTCCATCTCAGATCGCATTGCATCCAGCCATTTCACAGAGTCACCACTCGTGATGGCCTGCTCGAAACTAGTTGGTTCATCATCATCCATGATGCAATCCTCGCTTCCACCATCAATGAGAAAACCGTAGTATCTCTCAGGTGGACGAGAAACCCTACTAGATCGGCGGAGAGGCTGGGGTTCGTCAGGTACTACTGAATCCTCTGGTTCCACTAAATCTTCAGTTGCAGTTTGTGTTACTGGAAATTCTTCCAGTTCTACCTCTTCGCCACTAATTTCTTTTGTAAGAAATTCCTTTTCTAAAAAGGTGGCATGTCGAGAAACAAACACCTTTTGTTCCTCGCGATGGTAGAAAAGATATCCATGTGAATGTTTAGGATATCCCACAAACTTGCATAGAACTGACCGTGCCTCGAGTTTGTCTGGATTTTGCCTTTTGACATAGGCCAGACAACCCCATATCTTAACTCGTTTAAGACATGGTCTCTTCCCACTCCATATCTCATATGGTGTGGTAGGTACAGATTTAGTTGGAACTTGATTCAATAGGTATGCTGCTGTCTCCAATGCATACCCCCAGAAGGAAATAGGTAACTCAGTCTCGCTCATCATAGAGCGCACCATATCTAATAGGGTGCGATTCCTCCGCTCGGATACACCGTTGTGCTGTGGTGTATAAGGAGGAGTAAGCTGAGAGAGAATCCCATTCTCTTTTAGATAATCTAGGAACTCACCGCTTAAGTATTCACCTCCTCGATCAGATCGAAGAATCTTAATACTTTTGCCCGTTTGGTTCTCTACTTCGTGCTTATATTCTCTGAATTTCTCAAAAGCTTCAGACTTGTGTTTCATCAGGAACACATATCCGAATCTTGAGAGATCGTCAGTGAATGTAATAAAGTAGGAAGAACCGTTCCTGGCATGCGTAGACATGGGACCGCATACATCACTATGTACCAGTCCTAAGAGTTCGGTAACTCTTTCTCCGTGTCCACTAAACGGAGCTTTGGTCATTTTTCCTTTGAGACATGAATGGCAAGTATCATAAGATGATAATTCGAACGGATTCAAATAACCATCTTTATGTAACTTAGCCAGTCGTGTCGCATTGATATGACCAAGTCTATAATGCCACAAGAAGGATTCGTTCATATCTGAACTTTTCCTCTTGTGTGTGTTTTGTATATTCAGGACTGTATTCTGATTTAGAATGAATATGCCATTATGTAACGAGCCTGATGCAATCAACTTTTGATCTAGGAATATGTTCATAACATTATCCTGTACTACAAAATTATATCCCTCTTTACTCAATAAAGAAACCGATATAATGTTGCACATCATGTTCGGTATATAATAGCATTCATTTAGAATCAGTGTATTACGACTTGGTAATATAAGGTGATATTCGCCAACTGCTTTGGCTACAATACTTGCACCGTTCCCTACTTGAACGGAATGATCACCTTTTCCCAGTTCTCTACCTTTACGTAGCCCATGTAACTGTTTACATATGTGGGATCCTGATCCGGTATCTAATACCCAGGACGTAGGGTGAACTGAGAAACAGTTCTCAATAACAAACACACCCGAAGAAGATGCATCAACATGCATGTTCTTTTGGGCGGCGTGAGAATCTAGATATTCTCCTGTTTTCTGTTCAGTCTTATAACTCTTATAAGAAAGAATGGGTCCAACGTTCCCTTGCTCAGTACAATAATTAGGTTCAGTCAATACATCCATATGATTATCTTGATTATGGCCTGAAATGGTCGATACCTGGAAAGAGAGAGAAGAAAACACTTTAGCGTATGCTCTTGAAAGATTAGATTGGTTATTATCTTATCTAATCAGGATGTCTCCCACTGTTTTTATCAAATCTACCTTAAAACCCTAAAAGGTAAGATTAGCCGGGATTAATTACACGCTACAATTTCGTCAATCTTTCAGCCAGATCAGTGTCGGTACTTTGAGGGAGGTTCCCCGTGCTTTCGCACGGACCTAATTAGTAAACCTCGTTTTCCCAGAGGCGTAACCTCGTTAACACTTTTCTAGACACCTACTTGAATGACTAATTGTCCTGTGTAAAACTCTCCCAGGAGTAACTCTTACTCGCAGTGGGTATCGGGATCCAACTTTCTCATAGGAGGTATGCAATCTCATTGCAAATTTCAACACTTGAAATTCCCGATAATGTTTTTGCCCCTAACCCCTATGACCTTGACAAAGGCCAACAAACCATAGGAAGCTAGTCAAGTTCAACCCGTCATTTCCCGATTGAATTAAACCCACCCGCACGACCCTTGACAAAGGCCAACAAGGTCGTACGAATACCCTAATCCAATCACATCATATGTTTAAACAGATAAGTACTAGTTAGCTACCGCACACTACGCCTTGACAAAGGCCAACAAACGCAGCACGAATACTAAATAGTCTTTATCTGAAATGACGGAGGGCTACGCAGGTTTTTCAGAAAACCCTGAGCGTAATGAACTTGATATCGTCGTAGAATCATGTAGTTTTGAAAAGGAGTGTTTTTGAGGCTTTTCTTAATTTCGCTAAAGGGGTCACTCCCGGTGAAGGGATCGTCGGCCCTTTCCTCATCGAATAAGGTGCAGGATATATCATATATACCGCTGTGCAAAGCAAAACACTTAAAGCAATCAAAAGACAAACCGCGTTTTGTAGCATCTGCCAGTTTTGCTAAAGGAGTCACTCCCGGTGAAGGGATCTCGGTCCTTTCCTCATCGAATAAGGTGCAGGATATATCGTATATATCTCTGTGCAAAGCAAAACTGTAGCTACCCTTTTTATAAAGTTTTTGATTCTACAACATCTTTAGGTTTCTTTTCTTTTATTAATCTCATTAATAAAAATCCCATCAGCTTATGCTTCCTAAGCATCACAGAAGAAACGAAAGCAGTAATATTTATATATCAGCATATATATATAGTATAAGCATTCGTCTCAGGCAGTAATATGATCTCATCACAGAACATTGCAGCAGAAGAACATATATGAAATATTGGATATACTAGGACGTCCGTGTTTTTAATACGAGCCTGTATAAAACACGGATTCCACGGTCGCGACGAATAGCCAAACCCACATCCCAAGACCCCTACGAGAGCGGCAAGTAACACTGCCAATTCTAGGGTTAGGAGACCCGGTCTCGACTCCTCGAGATGGCCTCCCACTGGACCCTAGAACCCGGTTACTTGTGCTCCCCTCCTTGGGTCTACCTAATGCGGAAAAGTAAATAATATACACTGGTGACAGCAACCGCAACCAGGAAGTGCCCCAAATAAAAGAATATTACATTACAAATGAATTTTACATGAATGAAAATAAAAACCCTCATCTCACACAAAACCCCCGGCTATTCTGATCGCGACGATCCAATATAACATATCACAGCAACACATAATATCTCATATCATCAACGTAAGCAAGTATGCGTATCCCGATTGTCGTTGATGTATAGCAATGAAGCCGGCGATACACCACATACTACGCTTACGGTCACAGAAAAGAAAGTGTAAAACTACAATATTTGGAATCCACAATCACTTTAGACATCGTAAATCCGAAATATCACATACTTCGTATTTCATGCCTAACTCTATGAATTCCACATATTGTATCACATTCCAGATAAATATACGGTATTAAACTATTTGAACAGATAATCAAACACCCAAAATTTCCCGAAGTGCTCAACTCTTGAGCGGAGTTCAAATAATCCCAGAATATGTCACAGTACCAGTGATCCAGCCGTAGAAGGGCCAAGCCAACGCCTCACATGTGGCACGCCGTACTGCCCCAAACCCGAAGGTTCAAAAGGCAGTTCAAGACAATCACATAATCGAGTTAAGGTTTGTTGTTTTCAAGAGGGTCCACTGCTTAACTTGTACAATTTTCCGAAAGATTTAAACCCAATAAAAATTCAACGCTTGAAAGTTTGCCGTGCCGGAATAAAGTGGGTTAATGATATCCGTTCAACCAGTTTAACAGTTTCTAAATATCCGGAAAGAAATACGAATTTAAATATTCCGATCGAATCAACGATTACAAAATAAATCCCACATTTTATAAACACCTGAGACAGATTAAAAATATCCAGAATACTCAGCAAGTAACTACGAGCTATACCATGAAGCCACGTGTCCCAATTCAACAGTTCCGCCGCGGATCCGCCGCGTTGACCATGGTTATGCCGCGCTTCCGCGCTTGGTTGGTGGAATTATGGGCACGTGTTTCAGGGTAATTCTTAGAATTCCCTGCTGATTTTTTTTACATATTTTTAATTCTGAAAATCCCAAAATTTAAAAAATTTCCAGAGAGGGGTCCATTTTGTCCGTTTCGGGTTCGATCGGAGTTTTAACTTCGTAAACACATCGCCTAATGCTCTAGCTAGGCTCTGATACCACTGTAGGTCAGGCAGCCACCCCATCCAATGGGGTCGCCGTGGCACCAACGGGTCCCTCAACCGCTACTTTTTACGCATGCCCCCTCGCGAGGACTACAACCCACCGGAACACCTTCCGGTCTCGGGACACCCTGGGGGTAAGAGCTTATGCTTCGCCACACTGTCACACAGTGAGAACCCCCCATAGGTCGACATCCAATGCCTAGTAGCTCTGATACCACTGTAGGGTTCCTAGGCACTCTTGTGAAGGTTCTTAAGGCATCAAACATGCCCGGATTAAATTTTAGACGTGCCGAACAACCCAAAGCTGGGATCTTTGCTAGATTATTAGGGTTTAATATGCAAGATGATAACTTTTATCTAAGTGTGAGGGATTACAACCTTTGTAGTCCGCTCCTTCACTTCACAAGCTCCGAGTAGAAGTCCCTTTGCCGCGATCCACGATCTCCCGGACTCATGAGAGGCTCCACGACTCGAACGATCCATTCTAGCTTGTCGTAATCCAAATCTCCGATGATCTACCTTGAAGTTGCTTCGACTCAAGCTTTCTCACTCAAAAGAGAAGAACACCCTAATCCCAAGGGCTAGATGAGATGAGGATGAGAGAGTAGTGATTTTGCTTTCCTTTTATATCATTTTCTCATAATCTTTCATCACTTAAGAAAATCTAGCAAGCTTTTCAAGAAGCAAGAAGATGAGAATGGAAAAAGAATAATGATAATTTATTTTCTTTTGTGATGAATAGAAATAAAACATATGATTGATCTTTTAACCATGGTCAAGGATGAATGGATGAGGATGTGTAGAGAAACAACTAGAGTTAGGGTTTGGTTAAGTAAATAATGTGTCATCACAAAATATCTTTACAAATGACAAAAGAAAATTGCTTCTAGAAGGAACTTGAAGCATCTAAACCTAATCAAACCCTAACCTCAATTAATCATCCTTAAACATGTTTAACAATTAATCATATCATGTCACAATAATATATATCATATATATATTATATATTTGCAACAAAAGAAAATAATACAATTAACATATATCGCATATATATCAATGTATCATCCACTGAGAAAATGAAATAATAAAGTAAGCCAATATTAGTTAATATAATAATATATCATATATATTATTATATATTAAATCATCGAATCAACACTTGATCCGACGATCCGGCTATATCAAATATAACCGGCTAATATATCATGTACCGATTCATCGAATCAACACTTGATCCGATGACCCGATTCATATCCATAAATCGCGAGAATATAATACGGTATCCCATATCGCATTATTCTCGCTCCTGCGCATATCACATATGTGCCACTACTCTGTTTCGCCTGAGCTAAGATACCTCTGTGTAGGACTCTAAAGAATCGTCAATACGCCGGTAGCAGGTGATGATCATATCAAACACCCACAAGCTGCAAGCGGTCAGCTAAACGTAACAGCCACCCAGGTATTGAGCGATCAGAAGATCAACAAGCTAGCCTATGCGTTCTCCTGTGAATCCGATCAGTAACACTCCCGTACAGTCCGGTCTGTTCGTCTGATATGTCGCATATCAAGTCTAGGGGTGGTATACGTCAGACCCCAGTAACCGATAAGTCGTGTCGATGTATGGCTCATAACGGGTCGAGAAACTACTAGTAACACTTACCAGTAAATCTCTATATCAGCCCTGGCCAGGGACTTCCAGTTATAGCCAATCGAACACAGCACAACATCAACTCCCTATACCGGGAGAGACGAATCCCCTCCTATCGCTCATTGCCTCCATGTGATTCGGGACTCTACCCAAAAGCCACCGTTTTGCACGCCCTCTTGGATGTGGTAAGGTGGAAATCAAAGCACAGTGGGAATCACACAAGACTCCATGACGATCTCGGGTCTTCAGACTACCCTGTACCTGTGTCACCGGAGAACTGCCATCTGACGTGTGGTATATCACCATCTGGGAGTTCTCGGCGAGTCCGTCCAGTGTACCCAGTCTCCACTGAGCACCCGTACACCATCCTTGATGTCCAACACCGATGGATATGGGATCATCCATCGCCCATCATATGGGTCAAGATGCGTATACGCTAGTCTACTCTGGTGTATCGATGCCCTGTCTCGATATACCCTCGACTAGGAACAGTTATAGGATGTACTCATCGACTACCGCGGCCCCACTAGTATGATCTCATCATAGTCCTAGTAGTCGAGTACAAACCCTAAGGGCTTTATCAACATGTGAGAGTAAAACAGTAAACCAATACAAGTCAACATGTTAAGATAAAGTGAAACCAAATAGCATACTATCATGACGAGCAAGAAAGTCTTCTCTATATATAACCAAGCATCCATTATAATATACATCATATGTACAACAATGGCCTCTAGGGCATATACATAACTAACATTTTTCTGGGGCTGTTTTGGGATTTTTACAATATGTTTTTTATGCCCAGATTTTACAGAAAGCAAAATTTGTTTTTGGGGTTTAAAAATCCGTATTTTGATCGAACTTCTAAAGACTTAAGCTAACGGGTTATATCTGTGATGTGATGTATGTATTGAACGTCTGCTAATCGCTATACGTCGATTAGTGGGGGTTATACATATCTGTGATCTGTAATGTTGATGGTATGTGTATATGAATTCATTGGATTGTCGCGGATGAATAGCCGGGGGTTGTGAGATGAGAGTTTTCTTTTTCTTTCAATTCATGTAATTTGCAATTGATGTAATATTATTTATATGGCCGCACAACCGGGATGGGGTTGTAGCCGTCATTGTATAATTTCTTTTACTGTTTTTGCTCCTAGGATAGACCCAAGGTAGGGTGCACAAACTACCGGGTATCTCGAAGTGCCGAGTGGCCTACTCACAGTGTTGAGGGAGGTTGCTTCGCTTCGGGTACTTGGCGGTTCGTTTGCCGCACTCGTAGGGGTCTAGGGTGGGGTCTTGGCTATTCATCACGACCGTGTAATCCGCTCTTCGTTACAGGCTCGTACGGATTGCGGATTCCTAGTATATCCAATATGTTCATCTGCGATCTGGAATGGCTATCATTGCATGTGACGAATGTGTATATCTATATATAATATCTATTTAGGCGTTGCTTATATTTTGCATCCGCGCTAGTCCAGCCCCCGCTCTGTCGTTAGTTAAGTAACCTAACGGGTAATGACAGGGCCGCGTGGCGAATGCGGATGGCATAAGCGTACGTTATATTTTCGTTGTTTTCTGCAATGGTAGGATTAAATGATGGGACACATTAAATTAATGCAAGAAAATAAACCAAAGTTGAGTCGTTGGAACACTTTCAAAACCACTCAGTTTCTTTTCAAAAACAACTTTTAAACGCGGAGCTTAAGCCACTCCTTTTAAAAGCTATCTCGTTCCATCGATTATATCAAGTTCACTACGTTCACGGTTTCGCCAAAACCATTCGTAGCCCTCCGTCGTTTCACATGGATAGTCAACAGTATTCAAGCTATGTTTGTTGGCTAAAGTCAAGGCATAGTGATTGGTAGCTATTGGGTATTCATGTGCAGCATAGACAGATGTATTGGTTTGGGACAGTCGTACTGCCTTGTTGGCCAAAGTCAAGGGTAGGTACGGGTGGGTTCAAATTAACCTGGAGAATGACGGGTAGAACTTGACATGTGACTTATGATTTGTTGGCCAAAGTCAAGGTCATAAGAGCATGGGGCAAAAATCCACATCGGGAGTTTCAAAAGAAACTGAAACTTGCTAGCGCTGCATGTTGGAGATAGTGCCCTCAGAGTCAATTATTAGATCACAGGCACGTGATTGCAATGATTGAGGGAGGACCTATCCCGGTAGGACAGTCTTACTCAAGATGATAGTATGCTATCTGGTTTATCTTTATCATCGTGTACTGCTTTAGGTGACCTTACAGGTCACTATTGCACGTTGATAGAGCCCCTAGGATTCTTGCTTGACTGCCAGCAGTATGAGAGCGATTATATACGTGGGAGCTGGTAGTCTATAAGCACATCCTTAAAAGGTCCCTAGTCGTGAGAGTTTCGAGACAGGGCATCGATACTCCAGAGTAGACTTGTGTATACAGTCGAGACCCCGACGAGGGGCGGTGGCCGGTCTCATAAGCCACTGGTGTTAGTTGGTTCACCTAAGATGTATACATATGCTCATTGGGTTATGAGTACACCGGACAGGACTCGCTGGGAACATGCTAGTTGGTCTTATACCTGACGTCGTCAGATAGCAGTTCCCTGGTGACATGTGTACAGGTTAGTTCATCGACCTGAGATCGTCATTTGTCTCGTGTGAGTTCCCACTGTACTTTGATTACTACCCTACCACGCTCAAAGGAGACGTGCAAACATGTTTTAGTTGGGTACAGTCTCGAGCCACATGGAGGCAGTGAGCGGATCTGTAGGGGTTCGTCTCTCCCGGTATTGGGGGTGAGGTCGCGCTGTGTCTAGGAGAGCCATTACACAAAGCCCTCGGCCGAGGCAGGAGATTTACTGGTAGGTATTCCAGTAGTATCTCGGGGTGTTCTGGGCTACACTCCGACATGACTTGTACCGCTTTTAGGGGTCTGACTTTTACCAACCCCCTAGGCCCGCCATGCGATGCTCATAGACGAACGGATCGGACTATACGGATATTGTCACTGACAGGCTCCGTAGGGTGTCAGGATGAGTTCGCTCATCGACGTCCCTTTTGGTCAATACCTGGTAGCCCGTTACGTATAGGCTAATACCTCTGACGTGCTAGTAGTTAAATCCACAACCAAAGTATTGAAGAGTCTTTAGAGTCCCCCACAGACCAGTTTCTCAAGTTTCGGGCGAAACGCTGTAGAGGCCGTATGGAGATATGGCAGGGTTCGATCATGTACGTGCGGTATTGCACGGATCATGATCGGACGGATAATACTAGCGGGTTTTGGTTTAAGCCGGATCCTAGTATAGTACAGTGTAGATTTTGTCTCATTGCATTTGTATTTCGGTCGGAATACAAACGCGGGTATGTATATACAGTATCGGGGTTTCCTGTAATTTATTACGGGATCAGTTTTATGAAGTTGCCAGTTTGTTTTCCGTTTCGGCCATATTTCTTTGTATCTTTCATTGGCTGAAGATTGGTGGAGGAGGGCTTATTTGCATTTGTGCAAATAAGCATTTTGGAGAGTGGTCTTTGCATATTGTTGCTTCATGATAGATCTTGTTTGACCTTGACTTCTTCACTTGATCATTACTTGACTTTTGGAGTAATGATGATGGATGGTGATGGAGGGTTATGATGATAGTTTATGAGTGTTGGGCTTGTTTTTGTTATGATGATTCATGATAACCCTTCCTCTCTCTGGTTTTATTTTTGCTCACTCATTTCTTTTGAGACACACTCATTCTCCCTCTTCTCATACTCCATGACCATGGCCGGCCAAGGAAGATGGTGGTTGTCCCAAATTCTAGAGGTGGGATTTTTGGTCTTTTGTCTTCACAAAAAATCCCATAGCTCCATCCAAAAAGTTGATATATCATTTCCTCCACCAAAAGGCAACTTCCTACAAACCCCATGAGACATAGAGTTCCACACTGATTCTACAGCAAATCTTGGGCACGTCGACTCGCCAACTTCGTGCCCGAGTTGCCTCGGTCAAGAGGTGGGAGCCCGTAAAAGAAGCCGGCGACGTGGCGCCCTTCCGGCGAGGAGGTGAAGACCGGAGATTCCGCGAGGAGATCGGGACGACGATGAGAAGACCGGAGGACACGGATCGCTCGGTATATCTCTCCACCCGTTCTTTAGTTAGCTAGGATTAGATTAATGACCCGATCCGAGATTTTTGTGCGCGGTGGTGCCGGTTTACAAGTTCGTAAAAAGTTTAGTTTCCGCGTTCCGGCGTCGGATTGACGGCCGGGGCGCCGCCGTGCACTTACATGGTATCAGAGCCACGCCATTAACCTAGTCTAGCTTGGTCTAACGTGTTTACAAGTTCGATCGATCGGATTTTCAAAAACCGCATTTTCAAAAGCATCAGTTTCTGTCGAAATATTTTTGGCTCGAAAATTTTTTCAGGTTGTTGAAGAAATATGTGCAGGGAATTCTAAGACTTCTGTAGAAATTTGGTTGCATGACGTCATAGTTCCACCGCGGAACCGTGGCCAAAACCATGCATTGGCCGCGGTTCTGCCACGACCTTGACTCCTCTCTGCACCAAATTTGCACAGTAGGCTCCTGAGTTGAAATTTGGGTTTTTGGAATGTTCTTTTTGGGCCCAGATTTTCTTTAAGTGCTACAGTAGTGCTTGGGGGCCTACTTGGGTAAATTTGATCGATTGAATGTTTAAACATGTTAGTTCACGGTATTTACATTATATCTGCGACCGTGAATGTCATTTGATCGGTAAATCCTGTCTGACTGCTATAGCCCTTTTAGACGGATTTGCGAACGTGACATTCACGTTGATGTTCTGTGTTGTGCTGTGATGTTGCGGATTGGTCGTGGTGGATAGCCTGGATGCAATGGTAGTACAGTTTTGTTTTATATGTACATTTGATATTACGGGGCGAGCGTCCGACATGTGGATTGCCGTCACTGCCTGTTTGTATATTATTCTTTTGGGGCACGACCGGGGTGAGGTCGATGTACTCGTTGTATGTATATTTTACTTTCTGTACTAGGATTACCCCAAGGTGGGGTGCACGGATAGCCGGGTTCTAGAGGGCAACAAGCCCGCATCTCATGGCATTGAGACGGAGGGGGCTTTACTCTAGAATTGGCGGGCTATTCGTCGCACTCGTAGGGGGTACAGGTTGACCCAGGAGGGGTGCCCAAGTTACCGGATTCCGTGAAGTGATGGGTGGTCCATTCACGTTGCTGAAGGGGGCTGCCTCGCTTCAGGTTTTGGCGGGTAACTTGCCGCGCCCGTAGGGGTCTAGGATTTCATTGCACAGGCTATCCACACGACCAGGAGAACGTCGGGTTTCAGTAGCGGCTCTGTGAAACCCGGGGATTCCAGATATCTGTATTGTTCTGTGATGCTTATTACATTTATGTGATGTTGCATTTTATCATGCCTTGAGCGAATATTATATATTGATATATATACTAGTAGATGTTGTATATGTTTTGCATCCGCGCTTGTCCAGTCCCCGCTCTGTCGTTAGTTAAGTAACCTAACGGGTATTGACGGGACCCAGTGGCGAATGCGGATGGCATATACGTACATCATTATTTTCGTTCTTTGTGGTGTGATCAATTGATGGGACTGCGTTGATTCGGATCAATGCAAGTTACACAAACCTATTCTGATGTTGTTGGAACACTTTTCAAAAAGCTATTATTGCAAGGACGTTCACTTTTGTTTTGCACAGTGGTATTCAGTTGGAATATCCTACTCCTCAGTCGACGAGGCAAGGGCCGAGATCCCTTCACCGGGAGTGACCCCTTGGACAGAAGTTTGCGTCAGGGCAATAACTTCACTATAGCCGATTACTTTTGCTTTCCATCGTGGTATTCAGTTGGAATATCCTGCACCTCATTCTACGGGGAAAGAGCCGAGATCCCTCCACCGGGAGTGACCTCTTTAGCAAAGGTTTTCGTCACTATATTTTTAAAAGCTATCCGGTTCCTTCAACGATATCAAGTTCATTACGTTAAAGGTTTTCCCCAGAAACCATTCGTAGCCCTCCGTCGTTTCATATGGATAGTCAATATGTATTCAAGCTGTGTATGTTGGCCAAAGTCAAGACACAGTGATTGGTAGCTATTGGGTATTCATATGCAGCATAGATAGATGCGTTGGTTTGGGGCAGTCGTATAGCCTTGTTGGCCAAAGTCAAGGGCTTGTACGGGTGGGATCAAATTAACCTGGAGAATGACGGGTAGAACTTGACATGTGACTTATGATATGTTGGCCAAAGTCAAGGTCATAAGTGCATGGGGTAAAAATCCACATCGGGAGTTTCTAAAGAAACTGAAACTTGCCAGATATGCGCATACCTTCTGGAGTGTGATAACATGAGCGGATTCCGTCACGTTATCATGCGATGATAGTTGGATCCCGATTCCCACTGATGAGTTGGTTTACTCCTCGGGTGATCCCGACTAATTCTTCTTTCAAGTTTGGAGGAGAATTTGACGGTACAGTGGGAGGTTTCCAGATTAGATAAAGTGAAAACCATTCTGATCTAGGTTAGAGGGCACGCTGAGCGTTTCTTTTCTCTCTCTCTTTGGCAGCGACCATTGACCCGACCCTAGACTATGACTCATAGACCAAAATTGACCGAACCTTCTTAAACACTGGCTTTTGGATTGTCAGAGTTGCAAACCTCATTACCACTCCTACTTTTACCCTTTTCTCCAGGACACCCCGTATTACTACTGTTAGTTATATGTATGCCCTAGAGGCCATTACTATACATGTGTTGTATATTGTAGTGGATGCTTGGACATATATAGGGAGGACTTTCTTGCTCGACATGATAGTATGCTATCTGGTTACTCTTTACCTTAACGTGTACACTGATTGTCTCTCTGTTACATGTTGGTAAAGCCCTTAGGATGTGTACTTGACTACCTGGACTGTGATGCGGATCATACTAGTGGGGACATGGTAGTCTATAAGTACATCCTTCAAGGTCCCTAGTCGTGGGTATATCGAGACGGGGCATCGATATACCAGAGTAGACTAGCGTATGCCTTCTCGACCCATACAGATGGGCGATGGATGATCCCATATCCATTGGTGTTTAACATCAGAGATGATATACGGGTGCTCAGTGGAGACTGGGTACACTGGACGGACTCGCCGAGAACTCCCAGATGGTATTATACCTTACGTCAGATGGCAGTTCTCTGGTGACACTGGTACAGGTTAGTCTGTAGACCCGAGATCGTCATAGAGTCTTGTGTGATTCCCACTGTGCTTTGATTTCCACCTTACCACATCCAAGAGGGCGTGCAAAACGGTGGTTTTTGGGTACAGTCCCGAGTCACATGGAGGAAATGAGCGATAGGATGGGTTTCGTCTCTCCCGGTATTGGGGTTGATATTGCACAGTGCTCGATTGGCCATAACAGGGAAGTCCCTGGCCAGGGCTGGTTTAGAGATTTACTGGTAAGTGTTACCAGTAGTTTCTCGACCCGTTATGAGCCTCTCATCGGCATGACTTATCGGTTATTGGGTTCTGACGTTTACCACCCCTAGACTTGATATGCGACATATCAGACGAGGAGACCGGACGGTACGGTAGTGTCACTGTCAGGCTTTTTGCAGGAGTTGGAGCGGGGTTGCTTGCTGATCTTCTGATCGCTCAATACCCGGGTAGCCGTTATGTCCAGCTAGTACCGCCGACGGCTTGTGGGTGTTTGATATGATCATCACCTACTACCGGCGTATTGACGAGTCTTTAGAGTCCTACATAGAGGTTGTACTGGCTCAGGCAAAACGAGATAGGAGCGCATATGTGATATGTGCGGGACCGAGAATGATGCGAGTATGTGATACCGTATTCAATTCTCACGATGATTGTATCGATTGGTTGTATGCGATATAACCTAGTTATCGAATTAAGGATTGATTCGATAAGTCGATACATTAATATTAGTCGGTTATATGCGATATGACCGGATCGTTAAATCAAGTGTTGATTTAATGATTTAATGTATAATTATATATTTGATATATTACTTTACATTAACTAGTATTGGTTCACTTAAGATTGATTTTTTCACTTGAAGTGCACAAGTTGTATATGTGATATATTTTTTTGTGCACAAGATTGTATCATGTTTGATGATACATGCAAACTTGGGTGTGTATGGTTTAAACCATAGTTTAGGTTAATGGTTAAGGTTTTATTTATTTATTTATTTTTGGAAAAACAAAATGGTGGCCTTTTTGTTTCCTTGCTAGAAGCTTCATGAAGCATGCTAGCATCTTTGAAAAAGTCTTGCCATTTTGTTTTATCCTTAACCTAACCATCAACCTAAACCCTAGTTTATTCTCTACATGAGTTAACCTCACCCATGGTTGCATTATGATAAGTCTTCACTTGATTTTCTATTATGGGATTATTCTTTTCATTCTTATTCTTTTCTTTTCTTCTTCTTCTTCTTGAAGAAAAGGAAAAGCTTGCTAGAAAAATTATCATGTGATGAATCCAAGTGAGAAATCAAAATCTAAAGAGTACCCACTTCCTATCTCACCATCCTTTACTAGACTAGCACTTTAGTTTAGGGTGTTTTCTTCACTAATTCTATGGTTAGTGAGGTAGAAGCTTGAGTCCGTATTCCCTCGACGTAGATCATCTTCAGCGCCGAAGACTTCAAGCGATCCCGTTGCAATTTCCTCATGGAGCCGTCCGAGAGTCCGGGAGTTGGTTGATCGCAGCGAAGGGACGTCGTTACGGAGCTATGGAAGTGGAGGAACGGATCTACAAAGGTTGTAGTCCCTTTCCTTTAGGGTAAATGTGATCTACTTGCCATAGTTATCGCCTAATCTCTAGTTAACGATCTTGCTTCGGATTGTTAGGCACCTAAAAATTTTAATCCGGCATGGTCGATGTCTTGTAGAGCTTCCTTAGTGTGCCTAGTAACCCTACAACTACGAACGTCCACTTCCATTGGACAAAACCATCGTATGGTTAGATACGAACTCGAAGGAATTTATTCGAGGATGGTTTCCGGTTCTGGAGAAAACGAATAGGACTATTCAGTTGTCTTTTCCTTTTACCTTCTCTCAGGTTGCGAGTACACCTTGGTTTAGGAGATAGTACACCTATTACGCAAATTGGATAGTCTTCTTTCAAGCCTTAGGCTGGTGCCGAACGGTAGGGAATGAAGAAAACCAATTAGCATAACGATGGTGTACAGAAGGTATTAAGTAAAGACATATCAAGGGATTAGTAAGAGGGCAAAGTAAATTGCGACTACTATTCACGACCAAACCAAGTATTTCATTACCACTCCCACTTCATCTTTGTATTTCTCCAGGACACTCCGTATCACTACGAAGATCCACAGTTTATTGGATACTCCATCGTATGGTTATATACGAACTCGAAAGGAACTTGTTCCAGTTCGGGGATGGATTCTGGTTCAGGAGAAATAGGAATAAGGTTTATTCGGTTGTCTTTTATCTTCACATTCTCTCGCATTGCGAGTGTTCATAGGATTAGGACAGTACACCCATTATGCTTATTGGATAGTCTTCTTCCATACCATAGGCTGGTGCCGAACGGTAGGGAAGGAAGAAAACCATTTAGCCTAAGAGGGTGTGCAGAAGGTAATGACTAAAGACATATAAAGGGATTTGGAGAGATGGCAAAGAATTATACGGTTACAGTTGTGAATCTGGATAATGGAAGAGGCATTACTAGGAATACCCGGGAACCCCTACGAAACATTTCAATGTTTCTGTTTCACTGTGTACTGTTAAAGGAAAACTGATTTCCCGATTAGATACTTACTCCACGGTATGTATTTACCATGTATGATTCTCACATCTGTATGGTTTTACAGATAATGAGTGGGAGTAAGTTATTGGGAATTCGGTAATCATCCTCATTATATCGGGATTCGTTGTAATCGGTGATATTTGAGGAAGTCACCTGGGTTATTTGCCGGACGGCAAATATTTGGTTTTGAATATCCGCTGTTATGCACCAATTTCAAATTGATATATCTGTACGTCTATTTTCATAGAGTGAGATATACCTTTTTGAAATTATGTCTACGACATTTACCTATATCAGTGGATGGTTAGGTAAGGAGCATTAAACAGCGGTGTAATTCTTCTTAACCAAAAGTACAGTTTTCAACCTGCAACACACAGGGAGTGGGTTATTAGACTCAAGGGACTTATACAGAGTATTGTATGTTGTCCAGTGTCCATTAGGACAGAGGGGATGGTCCTCGTACTATATTCGGTTTATTTATGACTTCTCTAGTTTTTAGACAGGTGTTTCGTAGAAACACAAGGTCCGAATTTTGAGAAGTTATAGGTATTTGAATAAAGTAGAGAACCAGGTATTGCAAGTATCGGGATTCTTCAAAGTGATCGAAGATGTAGATACTTGTGTATGGTATTCAGTTGATAGTAATGGTTAAGAGAACTTGCTTCTCTTTCAGGTTACTCATAATTGGAAGTGCTCCTAAGTTGAGTAACGCTGATCGGCCTCCTTCCATTTAGTTGACATGCACTGGAGACAGCTGCATGATTTGAATCTGGTTCAATTAAATCAGTGCCTCTGGTTCTATATTGGATATAGAACAGTTCATATCTTAACGATGTTAAGGTACGGGGAGTTGTCCGGCTTATGCTTAAAACCAGACTCTGGATAACTCAAGGCACGTTTCTGTAATGGTTGTTTGTAGGTTGACCCAGGTTATGACGAGGGTTGACTTTCTACCATCTGGAAGATCAATAGTGATATTGTTCTTAACTCGCCACGGTTTTAATAGAAATGGATTTTTTCAGAAAACTGTAGTGGGAGTATGGTAGAACTGGAAGTGATTCCAGAACCGAAAACGATTACTGAAAGTTTGATAGCAACCTAAAGATTCAATCTGACTTGACATTATATTGGCCACTCCGCAGATACGGTGGGTAACCTCAGGCACCCGAGAGGTACTCCGGTAGCCTCAAGGACGGTGACAGGGAGGTTCTTGTTTACCCAGACTTTCCATTGCTGTTGTTCCAGACTGTGAGACCCGGCAAGAGGATGAGTATAGTGTCGTTCTAAACTAGCTTTAGAAGTGTACGTGTATATGACTCTGCCAGAGGGTTGTCGTAGTCAGTGGGAGCAGCGGAAGCATTGGTGGACAAATGGCTTGTGTCTATTTATAGACTAAAGCAGATGTAGCGGAGATAGATCATCTATTTCTGATGTGACAGTCATAGGTTTGACTTCATCAGAATAGGGGATGGATCTGTTAAGAAGGTAGTAGGGTGTGATGTCCTGGTACTTGGATGACATACACAGAGTAGGAAGTGAAATTCCTATACTACGGTCGGTTATACTTTGGTTGTCACACAGTGGTTTCTCTACATAGGATATAGATATAATATCAGACATTCTGGTTACTAGATCTATGGTTTTAGATCTAGATTTGGGTAGTTTCCCAATCAGGGTACTTAGACGACATTCTAGAGGTGCTTCAGAATGGACGACTCCTGGCATGGTGGTGTACCTGCAGGTGATGGAGGCACCCTCTCTAAAGGTGTCTTACAGACTAAAGGTGAGAGGGATGTGCATGATTGGCAGATCACTTGCTCAGGTAATTGAGTCAATCATGAGATGTCAAGTACCACACCAGATGTTGTTTTTGCACTTGATGCAATAAGTTGACATTGATCCAATCCTAGAGAAACAGTCGGAAGCAGTTTTAGAATATAACTGGATGTTCTAGGGATATGATAACGACAGCCTCATTCGGGAGACAGTTATCATTCCAGGCTTCCAAGGTGACATGGATGACAGAAAGGTTGTCAGAGTTATAGTTTTCCTTCTGACGAGGGGCAGTATTATGGACAGGTGGTCCAAGGGGATACTGAGGGAGGCATGACGCAGGATACTGATTAAGTTCAGTTGACGATACAGTCTAAGAAGTTTGGATTTGGAGTTCATTTATGAGCTAGGTCCCATCAGACATCCAGACATATTCTAAGACAGGTATTGCTCATTTCGGGAGATGGCTTTCTCCGCGAACTTGAGATATAGAGAGACATAGAAAGAAACATCAAAGCGGATCCACTCGCTGAGGCTATTCCTCGAACGCAATAGTTTCAAAAACGGGTTTTGTGAGACTGACTAGTAGAGGAGTTGGGTGTTCGGTATCACACGGGCTGTGAGTATGCGACATCGCAATAATTAGCCTTGAGTGCAAGTGGGAGATTGTTGGAGATAGTGCCCTCAGAGTCAATTATTGGATCACAGGCACGTGATTGCAATGATTCGGGGAGGACCTATCCCGGTAAGACAGTCTTACTCAAGATGATAGTATGCTATCTGGTTTATCTTTATCATCGTGTACTGCTTTAGGCGACCTTACAGGTCACTATTGCATGTTGATAGAGCCCCTAGGATTCTTGCTTGACTGCCAGCAGTATGAGGGCAATCATATACGTGGGAGCTGGTAGTCTATAAGCACATCCTTATAAGGTCCCTAGTCGTGGGAGTTTCGAGACAGGGCATCGATACTCCAGAGTAGACTAGTGTATACAGTCGAGACCCCGACGAGGGGCGGTGGCCGGTCTCATAAGCCACTGGTGTTAGTTGGTTCAACTAACATGTATACAGGTGCTCATTGGGTTATGAGTACACCGGACTGTTGGAGATAGTGCCCTCAGAGTAAATTATTGGATCGCAGGTACGTGATTGCAATGATTGCGGAGGACCTATACCGGTAGGACAGTCTTACTCAAGATGATAGTATGCTATCTGGTTTGCCTTTATCAGTCGTGTACATGTTCAGGTGACTGATTACATGTTACACTTTGATAGAGCCCTTAGGATCTTGCTTTACTACCAACAGTATGATGGCGATCATATACGTGAGAGTTGGGTAGTTTATATGCATATCCTAAATTGTGGCCCCTAGTCGTGGGAGTTTCGAGACAGGGCATCGATACTCCGGAGTAGACTAGTGTATACAGTCGAGACCCCGACGAGGGGCGGTGGCCGGTCTCACAAGCCACTGGTGTCAGTTGGATCACCTAAGATGTATACAGGTGCTCATTGGGTTATGAGTACACCGGACAGGACTTGCCGGGAATCTGCTAGTTAGTACTATACCTATCGTCAGATAGCAGTTCCCTGGTGACATGTGTACAGGTTAGTTCATCGACCTGAGGTCGTCATTTGTCTCGTGTGAGTTCCCACTGTGCTTTGATTTCTACCCTACCACGGCTCAAAGGAGTCGTGCAAACAGGTAGTTTTTGGGTACAGTCCCGAGCCATATGGAGGCACGTGAGCGGATCGGCAGGGGATTCGTCTCTCCCGGTATTGGGGGGGAGATCGTGCTGTGTCTAGGAGAGCCATTACACAAAGCTCACGGCCGTGGCAGGAGATTTACTGGTAGGTACTCCAGTAGTATCTCAGGGTGTTATTGGGCTTCACTCCGACACGACTTATACTGCTATTGGGGGTCTGACGTTACTAGCCCCTAGGCAGATATGCAATACTCATAGACGAACGGACCGGACTGTATATACATTGTCACTGTTAGGCTCAGTAGGGTTTCCGGATGAGTTCGCTCTTCGGCCTCCCTTGAGGTCAGTCCATGGGCAGCCATTACGCATTGCTAGTGCCGCTGACGGTTTGTGGTTAAACCCACTGCCAGGGTACTGACGAGTCATTAGAGTCCCCCACAGACAGTTTCCCAAGTTCGGGCGAAACGTTGTAGAGGCCGTATGGTTTTATGGCAGGGTTCGGAAAATGCACGTGCGTTTACGCACGTGTTATTTTTCGGGCAGATGATACTGGTCGGCTTTGGTTTAAGCCGGATCCGAGTATTATATTGAGTAGATACAAATGCGGGTATATTTATACAGTTTCGGGGTTATCCTGAAAGTCGTTTCAGGATCACTTTTGGAAGTTGCCAGTTTTCAGTTTTCTATCAGCCGTCTTTTAACATTCGGTTAAAGACGGATTTATCTTTTCTTGGATGAGGGTGAGTCATGCTTCTAGAAGGTTCTAGAAAGGGTGACTTGACATGGTGAGTCGTTAGTGCTTTAATGGAGCCATTAATGCAATGGTGACTAGGTTAATGAATCACCATTTGCATTAATGAGGTTTTGTTTGCTTAAGGATATTTTTCTTGTGTTCACACATGATATTTCTTTCTTAAGGTCACCTTCTTCTCTCCTACACTCACCCCCCCTCCCTATATATGGCCGGCCCCTCCTCTCTCTCAAACAGACTTGAGGTTTTCACTTGAAAAGATTATGATAGATTTTGGGGTGTATGGAATTCACAGCTCATTTCATTCCATCACCCGATTCCCTCGGCAACTTCATTAACCGATCGTCCACGGACTTGGACGAAGTGAGACAAAGTCATCTACTCATTCTCTACATCATTCTTGGTCGTCTCTTTTAGCAAACTTGATGACCGAGTTGCCTCAAGTCAGAGGCGGGAGCCCGTTTAAAGAATCAGTGACGTGGTGCCACCTGGACGAGCAGATCGGAGATCGACGAGATCGGAGCAGCCGCAACGGAGCGTAGGATGATGGTTAAAGAACGAAGGACTCGGATCGTTCGGTATAACCTTTCTACACTCTTTACAGTTTGTTAGTTTAGTAATAATGGCAGATCCGGGTTAAAGTATACGATAGCGCCAGTTAAAAAGTTTTTGTTCCGCATTTGGCGTCTGTAGACGGCCGAGGCGCTAGCGTAAACTTACAGTGGTATCAGAGCCTCACCATTTTGCTATACTAACTTGTGCTAACGTGTTTAAAACATCGATCGAACCGGAAATCAAAAACCGCATTTTTCCATTTTCACAGTTTCTGTAGATTTTAAATGATGTCCTAAAATTATTCTACATATCTCAGAAATCTGTGCAGGGTTATATTAGAACACCGTACAAATTTGGGATCATGATTCGACATGACTGCCGCGGAAACGCGGCCAAACCCATAGTTTGGCCGCGGATCCGCGGCCATTCTGTGTCATCATGCCCCAAATTTGCTCAGTGTGTTCTTCTCTGGAAATTGGGGTTTTTGGTATATATATTTTGGACCCAGATTTTGTTACTGTTCAACAGATGTTCGTGGGGCCCACTTATTGATATTTAGTCGATCGAAATTTAAACATGTTAGTTTACAGTGCTTACATTATATCTCCGACCGGGAATGTCATTTGATCGGTAAACCGCGTCTGATTGCTATAGTTCTTTTAGACGGGTTTGCGAACGTGACATTCGCGTTGTTGTTCTGTGTTGTGCTGCGATGTTGCGGATTTGTCGTGGTGGATAGCAGTGTGCAATGGTAGTACAGTTTGAGTTTATTTGTACATTTGATATTGCGGGGCGAGCGTCCAACTTGTGGACTGCCGTCACTGCCTGTTGTATAATATTCTTTTAGGGCACGACCAGGTTGCGGTCGATGTACCTGTTGTACTATTTTTCATTACTGTACTAGGTTTTGCCCCGCGACGGAGTGCACGGATAGCCGGGTTCTGGAGGGGCAACGGGTCCGCATCTCATGGCTATGAGAGGCAGAGGGGCCCCACTCTAGAATTGGCAGACTATTCGCCGCACTCGTAGGGGGTACAGGTTGACCCAAGGAGGGGTGCCCAAGATTACCGGATTCCGTGAAGTGCTGGGTGGTCCATTCACTATGCTATAGGGGGCTGCCTCGCTTCAGGTTTTGGCGGGTAACTTGCCGCATCCGTAGGGGTCTAGGTTTCATTGCACAGGCTATCCACACGACAGGGGAACGTCGAGTTTCAGCAGCGGCTCTGTGAAACTCGGGGATCCCAGATTATCTGTATTGTTCTGTGATGCTTATTACTTTTCTGTAATGTTGCATATTATCACGCCTGGAGCGATTATTGTATATTGGTTTATATACTATTAGATGTTGTATATGTTTTACACCCGCGCTAGTCCAGTCCCCGCTCTGTCGTTAGTTAAGTAACCTAACGGGTGATGACGGGACCCAGTGACGAATGCGGATGGCATATACGTACATTTTATTTTCGTTCTTTTCTGGTGTGATTGATTGATGGGACTGCGTTGATTCTGATCAATGCAAAGTAAAACAAACCTGTTTACAGTTGTTGGAACAAATTTAAAAAGTGTTATTGCAAAGACGTTTCCTTTTGTTATGCATAGCGGTATTCAGTGGAATATCCTGCACCTCATTCGACGGGGCAAGGGCCGATATCCCTTCACCGGGACTGACCCCTTGGGCAGAAGTTTGCGTCAGGGTAATAACTTCACTATAGTTGATTACAAGTTGCTTTGCATAGCGGTATTCAGTGGAATATCCTGCACCTCATTCCACGAGGAAAGAGCCGAGATCCCTTTACCGGGAGTGACCTCTTTAGCAAAAGGTTTTCGCCACTATATTTTAAAAAGCTATCAGGTTCCTTCAGCGATATCAAGTTCGTTACGTTAAAGGTTTTTCGCCAAAAACCAGCTGTAGCCCTCCGTCACTTCTTTTGGGTATTCAGTAGTATTCAAGCTATGCATTTTAGCCAAAGTTAAGGCATAGTGTTTGGTAGCTGCTGGGTATTCATTTGTTGCATAGATAAATGAGTTAGTTTGGGACAGTCGTTCTGCCGATTGGCCAAAGTCAGGGGCATGTGCGGGTGGGTTCAAATTGACAAGATAGTGACGGGTAGAACTTGGCATGTGACTTATGACATTTTGACCAAAGCCAAGGTTATAAGAGCATGGGGCAAAAATTATATCGGGAGTTTCTAAAGAAACTGAAACTTGCCAAGTATGCGCATACCTTCTGGAGTATGAGTAACGTGGATGCATTCCATCACGTTATCATGCGATGAGAGTTGGATCCCGATTCCCACTGATGAGTTGGTTTACTCTTCGGGTGATCCCGATTGATTCTTCTTTCTGGTTTGGAGGAGAATTTGACAGGACAGTGGGAGGTTTCCGGATTAGATAAAGTGATAACCATTCTGATCTAGGTTAGAGTGCACGCAGAGTGTTTCTTTTCTCTCTCTCTTTTGCAGCGACCTTAGACCGACCCTAGACTATGACTAAGTGACCAGGTTGACCGAACCTTCTTAAAATACTGGCTTTTGGATTGTCTGAGTTGCATAAGTCATTGCCACTCCTTCTTTTACCCTTTGAATTTCTCAGAACACCCGTATTACTACGGATATCCACTTCCATTGGATAGATCCATCGTATGGTTATATACGAACTCAAAGGGACTTCTTCGAGGATGGATCCAGGTTCAGGAGAAATAGAATTGGTTTATTCAGTTGTCTTTTATTATCACCTTCTCTCTGGTTGCGAGGGCTCCTTGGTTTAGGAGAGTACACCTATTACGCTTATTGGATAGTCTTATTCCAAACCATAGGCAGGTGCCGAAAGGTAGGGAATGAAGAAAACCAATTAGCCTAAGTAGGGTGTGCAGAAGGTAATATGTAAAGACAAAATAAAGGGATTAGAAAGAGGGCAAAGTAAATTGCGACTGTTATCATTCATGACCAAACCGCGTACTTCATCGCCACTCCTATTTCACCTTTAAAGGAATAAGTTATTATTCAGTTGTCTTTTATCATCACCTTCTCTCAAGATGCGAGTACTCCTTGGTTTTGGAGGGTACACCTATTATGCTTACTGGATAGTCTTCTTCCAAACCATAGGCTGGTGCCGAACGGTAAGGAAGGAAGAAAACCATTTAGCCTAACGATGGTGTACAGAAGGTAACGACTAAAGACAAATAAAGGGATTTGGAGAGATGGCAAAGTGATATATGGTTGAAGTCATGAATTGGATTATGGAAGAGGCATTACTATGAATACCAGGATACCCCTACGAAACATTTTCATGTTTCAGTGCATTTTTAAAGGAAAACTGTTTTCCCGATTAGATACTTACTCCAAGGGTATGTATTTACCAGGTTTCATTCTCATATCTGTATGGTTTTACAGATGATGAGTGGGAGTAAGTTATTGGGAATCAGGTGATTATCCTCATTATATCGGAATTCGTTGTAATTGGTGATATTTGAGGAAATCGCCGGGGTACAGTTTTCAACCTACGACGCACAGGTTTTGAGTTGCTTAAACTCAGCGGACTTATACAGAGTATTGTATGTTGTCCAGTGTCCATCAGGACAAAGGGGTAGGTCCTCGTACTATGTTCTGTTTACTTATAACTTCTCTAGTATTTAGACAAGTGTTTCGTAGAAATACAAGGTCTAAGTTTTGAGAAGTTGTGGGTATAAGAATAAAGTAGAGAACCAGGTGTCACAAGTATCGGGATTCTTCAAAGAGATCGAAGATGTAGATTCTTGTGATTGGTATTCAGATGATAGTGATGGTTTTGAGAAACGTGTTTCTCTTTCAGGTTACTCATAATTGGATGGATTCCTAAGTTGAGTAATGCCGGTTAGCCTTTTTCCATTAAGTTGATATGCACTGGAGACAGCTGCATGGTTTGAAATGGTTCCAATTAAATAAGTGCCAAAGTTTCTATATTGGATATAGAATAGTTCGTACCTTAAAAGATATTAAGCTATGGGGAGTTGTCCAGCTTATGCTTAAAACCAGACTCTGGATAACTCAGGGCACGTTTCTGTAATGGCTGTTTGTGGGTTGACCCTGGCTATGACGAGTGTTGATATTCTACCATTTGGAAGATCAATAGTGATATTGTTCTTGACTCGCCACAGTTTTAGTAAAATGGATTTTTTCAGAAAACAGTAGTGGGAGTATGGTAGAACTGGAAGTGATTCCAGAACCGCGAACGATTATGGAAAATTTAATAGGACCTATATATTCAATCAGGTTTAACATTCCATTAGCCACTCCGCAGATATGGTGGGTAACCTCAGACACCCGAGAGGTACTCCGGTAGCCTCAAGGACGGTGACAGGGAGGTTCTTGTTTACCCAGACTTGACACTACTGTTGTTCCAGGCTAGGAGACCCGGTAGGATGGTTGTCGTAGTCAGTAGGAGCATCGGAAGTATAGTGGGCAAGATGCTTATGTCTATTTATAGACTAGAGCAGTTATAGCGGAGATAGATCATCTAGTTTTGATGTGACAGTCATGGATTTGACTTCAATCAGAATAGGGGATGGATCTGTTAAGAAGGTAGTAGGGTGTGATGTCATGGTATTTGGAGGACATACACAGAGTAGGAAGTAAAATTCCTATACTACGATCGGTTGTACTGTGGTCGTCACACAGTTGTTTCTCCAGACAGGATATGGATATAATATTTGACATTCTGGTTTCTGGATCTATGGTTTTAGATCTGGATTTGGGTAGTTTCCCAATGTGGGTACTTTGACAGATATTCTAATGGTTTTTAGAATAGTTGACTCCTAGCTTGGTGGTGTACCTGCAGGTGATGGAGTCACACTCTCTAAAGGTGTCGTATAGACTAAAGGGGAGAGGGATGTGCATGATTGACAGATCACTTGCTTAGGCAATTGAGTCAATCGTGAGATGTCAAGTACCACACCAGATGTTGTTTTTGCACTAGATGCAATAAGTTTGTATTAATCCAATCCTGGAGAAACATAAGGAAGCAGTTTTAGAACATAAGTACATGTTCTACGGATTTGATGACGGCAGCCTCTTTCGGGAGACGGTTATCATTCCAGGCTTCAAAGGTGACATGGTTGACAGAGTGATTGTCAGAGTTATAGTTTATCCCTCTGACGAAGAGGGACAGTATTATGGACAGGTAGTCCAAGAGGATACTGTGGGAGGCTTGGTGCAGGATACTGATTAGGTTCAGTGATCGATACAGTCTAAGAAGTTTGGATTTGGAGTTCATTTATGAACTAGGTCCCATCAGATGTCCAGACATATTCTAAGACAGGTATTACTCAATTCGGGAGATGGCTTTCTCCGCGAATTTGAGATTAAGAGAGATATAGAAAGAAACATCTAGGCGGATCCACTCACTGAGGCTATTTCTCGAACACAATAGTTTTACAAACGGGCTTTGTGAAACTGATTAGTAGAGGAGTTGGATGTTCGGTTTCACACGGGCTGTGAGTAGTCGACATCGCAATAATTATCCTTGAGTGCAAGTGGGAGATTGTTGGAGATAGTGCCCTCAGAGTCAATTATTGGATCGCAGGTACGTGATTGCAACGATTGCGGAGGACCTATACCGGTAGGACAGTCTTACTCAAGATGATAGTATGCTATCTGGTTTGCCTTTATCAGTCGTGTACATGTTCAGGTGACTGATTACATGTTACACTTTGATAGAGCCCTTAGGATCTTGCTTTACTACCAACAGTATGATGGCGATCATATACGTGAGAGTTGGGTAGTTTATATGCATATCCTTAATTGTGGTCCGTAGTCGTGGGAGTTTCGAGACAGGGCATCGATACTCCGGAGTAGACTAGTGTATACAGTCGAGACCCCGACGAGGGGCGGTGGCCGGTCTCACAAGCCACTGGTGTCAGTTGGATCACCTAAGATGTATACAGGTGCTCATTGGGTTATGAGTACACCGGACAGGACTCGCCGGGAATCTTCTAGTTAGTACTATACCTATCGTCAGATAGCAGTTCCCTGGTGACATGTGTACAGGTTAGTTCATCGACCTTAGGTCGTCATTTGTCTCGTGTGAGTTCCCACTGTGCTTTGATTTCTACCCTACCACGGCTCAAAGGAGTCGTGCAAACAGGTAGTTTTTGGGTACAGTCCCGAGCCATATGGAGGCACGTGAGCGGATCGGCAGGGGATTCGTCTCTCCGGTATTGGGGGCGAGATCGTGCTGTGTCTAGGAGAGCCATTACACAAAGCCCACGGCTGTGGCAGGAGATTTACTGGTAGGTACTCCAGTAGTATCTCAGGGTGTTATTGGGCTTCACTCTGACACGACTTATACTGCTATTGGGGGTCTGACGTTACTAGCCCCCTAGGCAGATATGCGATACTCATAGACGAACGGACCGGACTGTATATACATTGTCACTGTTAGGCTCAGTAGGGTTTCCGGATGAGTTCGCTCATCGGCCTCCCTTGAGGTCAGTCCATAGGCAGCAGTTACGCATTGCTAGTGCCGCTGACGGTTTGTGGTTAAACCCACTGCCAGGGTACTGACGAGTCATTAGAGTCCCCCACAGACAGTTTCCTAAGTTCGGGCGAAACGTTGTAAAGGCCGTATGGTTTTATGGCAGGGTTCAGAAAATGCACGTGTGTTTACGCACGTGTTATTTTTCGGGCAGATGATACTGGTCGGCTTTGGTTTAAGCCGGATCCGAGTATTATATTGAGTAGATATAATATCTTTGTCTCAGTTGCATTTGTATTCGGTCGTAATACAAATGCGGGTATATTTATACAGTTTCGGGGTTATCCTGAAAGTCGTTTCAGGATCACTTTTGGAAGTTGCTAGTTTCCAGTTTTCTATCAGCCGTCTTTTAACATTCGGTTAAAGACGGATTTATCTTTTCTTGGATGAGGGTGAGTCATGCTTCTAGAAGGTTCTAGAAAGGGTGACTTGACATGGTGAGTCGTTAGTGCTTTAATGGAGCCATTAATGCAATGGTGACTAGGTTAATGAATCACCATTTGCATTAATGAGGTTTTGTTTGCTTAAGAATATTTTTCTTGTGTTCACACATGATATTTCTTTCTTAAGGTTACCCTCTTCTCTCCTACACTCACCCCCCTCCCTATATATGGCAGGCCCCTCCTCTCTCTCAAACAGACTTGAGGTTTTCACTTGAAAAGATTATGATAGATTTTGGGGTGTATGGAATTCACAGCTCATTTCATTCCATCACCCGATTCCCTCGGCAACTTCATTAACCGATCGTCCACGGACTTGGACGAAGTGAGACAAAGTCATCTACTCATTCTCTACATCATTCTTGGTCGTCTCTTTTAGCAAACTTGACGATCGAGTTGCCTCAAGTCAGAGGCGGGAGCCTGTTTAAAGAATCAGTGACGTGGTGCCACCTGGACGAGCAGATCGGAGATCGACGAGATCGGAGCAGCCGCAACGGAGCGTGGGATGATGGTTAAAGAACGAAGGACTCGGATCGTTCGGTATAACCTTTCTACACACTTTACAGTTTGTTAGTTTAGCAATAATGGCAGATCCGGGTTAAAGTATACGATAGCGCCAGTTAAAAAGTTTTTGTTCCGCATTTGGCGTCTGTAGACGGTCGAGGCGCTAGCGTAGACTTACACGGACAGGACTCGCCGGGAACATGCTAGTTGGTCTTATACCTGACATCAGATAGCAGTTCCCTGGTGACATGTGTACAGGTTAGTTCATCGACCTGAGATCGTCATTTGTCTCGTGTGAGTTCCCACTGTACTTTGATTACTACCCTACCACGCTCAAAGGAGACGTGCAAACAGGTTTTAGTTAGGTACAGTCCCGAGCCACATGGAGGCAGTGAGCGGATCTGCAGGGGTTCGTCTCTCCCGGTATTGGGGGTGAGGTCGCGCTGTGTCTAGGAGAGCCATTACACAAAGCCCTCGGCCGAGGCAGGAGATTTACTGGTAGGTATTCCAGTAGTATCTCAGGGTGTTCTGGGCTACACTCCGACACGACTTGTACCGCTTTTGGGGGTCTGACTTTTACCAACCCCCTAGGCCCGCCATGCGATGCTCATAGACGAACGGACCGGACTGTACGGATATTGTCACTGACAGGCTCAGTAGGGTGTCAGGATGAGTTCGCTCATCGACGTCCCTTTTGGTCAATACCTGGTAGCCCGTTACGTATAGGCTAATACCTCTGACGTGCTAGTGGTTAAATCCACAACCAAAGTATTGACGAGTCTTTAGAGTCCCCCACAGACCAGTTTCTCAAGTTTCGGGCGAAACGCTGTAGAGGCCGTATGGAGATATGGTAGGGTTCGATCATGTACGTGCGGTATTGCACGGATCATGATCGGACGGATAATACTAGCGGGTTTTGGTTTAAGCCGGATCCTAGCATAGTACAGTGTAGATTTTGTCTCATTGCATTTGTATTTCGGTCGGAATACAAACGCGGGTATGTATATACAGTATCGGGGTTTCCTGTAATTTATTAGGGATCAGTTTTATGAAGTTGCCAGCTTGTTTTCCGTTTCAGCCATATTTCTTTGTATCTTTCATTGGCTGAAGATTGGTGGAGGAGGGCTTATTTGCATTTGTGCAAATAAGCATTTTGGAGGGTGGTCTTTGCATATTGTTGCTTCATGATAGATCTTGTTTGACCTTGACTTCTTCACTTGATCATTACTTGACTTTTGGAGTAATGATGATGGATGGTGATGGAGGGTTATGATGATAGTTTATGAGTGTTGGGCTTGTTTTTGTTATGATGATTCATGATAACCCTTCCTCTCTCTGGTTTTATTTTTGCTCACTCATTTCTTTTGAGACACACTCATTCTCCCTCTTCTCATTCTCCATGAGCCATGGCCGGCCAAGGAAGATGGTGGCTGTCCCAAATTCTAGAGGTGGGATTTTTGGTCTTTTGTCTTCACAAAAAATCCCATAGCTCCATCCAAAAAGTTGATATATCATTTCCTCCACCAAAAGGCAACTTCCTACAAACCCCATGAGATATAGAGTTCCACACTGATTCTACAGCAAATCTTCGGCACGTCGACTCGCCAACTTCGTGCCCGAGTTGCCTCGGTCAAGAGGTGGGAGCCCGTAAAAGAAGCTGGCGACGTGGTGCCCTTCCGGCGAGGAGGTGAAGACCGGAGATTCCGCGAGGAGATCGGGACGACGACGAGAAGACCGGAGGACATGGATCGCTCGGTATATCTCTCTACCCGTTCTTTAGTTAGCTAGGATTAGATTAATGGCCCGATCCGAGATTTTTGTGCGCGGTGGTGCCGGTTTACAAGTTCGTAAAAAGTTTAGTTTCCGCGTTCCGGCATCGGATTGACGGCCGGGGCGCCGCCGTGCACTTACACTGCATACCATTTGGAGTGTGATGATTCTGGTAGGATTCCTTCAGTTTTGTCACGCAATGATATTTGGATCCCGATCCTACTGTGAGTATATGCTACTCCTCGGGAAATTTCTCACTTAACGATCAATGCTATAAACCAAGTAGGTGTCTAGAAAGGTGTTAGCGGGGCTACGCCCACAGGGAAAAGAGGTTATTTAATTAAGGAACTTCGCGAAAGCGTTGGAAAACCTCACTCGAAGTACCGACACTAGCCTGGATGAACGGTTAAGCAAGTATTGTACGGTGAGATTGATCCTGACTAATTCTTCCTTTTTGGTTTGAGGAGGGATTCGAGAGACAGTGGGAGCCATCCTGTTTAGACAAATTAAAAACCACTCTAAACTTGCAAGAGCATCATGCTAAAGTGTTTCTTCTCTCTCTTCTAATTGCAGCGACCAAACATCATGACTGGACTTAAGTTACTACTAGATAAAAACATACTGACAGGGCCAAACTACAAAGATTGGCTCAGGAATGTCAAAATGGCAATCACTTATGACAAGTTGGGGTATCTCCTTACCACCAAAGCTCCCCCTGTCCCAGGTCCCAAAACCAGCGTCGCGGATCGGGAAATCCGTAAGACCTGAGAAATCGACTGCGCGAAGGCCAAGTGCCTCGTGCTTGCCTCTATGGATAATGAACATCAGAGGAGGCACGAGAATATGGACCTTGAATCCATATTTCTCCATACAAAAGAACTGTATGGAGAGCAATCCCGTATCGCCAGATACGAAGTCTCGAAAAAGCTGTTTTCGGTGGGATTGGCCGTCGGATCATCGGTAGCGGAACACGTGCTTAAGATGATTGGCTTCATTGAGGAGCTCGCGGACCTTGGGACCACGTTAGAGAACGAGCTCTACACGGACTTGATTCTCCAGTCCCTTCCTTCCACTTACGCCCAGTTTATCCTGAACTTCAACTTGCAAGAAAAAGAAGTTGAACTTTCAGAACTCCTCAACATGCTGAGGAGTGCAAAGGGCACCCTACAGAAAGGTAGGGAAACATCCACTTTGTTTGTAGGAGGATCTTCCTCTTCTAGGTCCAAGGCGAGAGCCAAGGGAAAGAAGAAGAAAGCCCCCGCCAAACCAAGGGGCGGTGTTAGTAATGTGGATACGAAGGGAAAGACGAAGGCAACAAAGGTAGCGGGAAAGCTTGTGGGAAAGGAGGAATGCTTTTACTATCATAAGAATGGACACTGGAAAAAGGATTGCAGGGCTTGGAAGGCCAAAAACCAGGATCTGAAGCAAGTTGCTGCTTCAGCTTCAGGTGTGTATGTTATTGAAAACTGTCTACCAATAAACTCTACATCCTGGGTATTGGATACCGGATCAGGATCTCATATCTGTAATTCTTTACAGGCACTGAGAAGGCGTAGGGTTTTGAAGGCAGGTGATATGACCCTCAGAGTTGCAAATGGAGCTGGCATGGATGCTAAGTCCGTGGGGGACTATCACCAGAGATTGTCAGATGGACACGTTTTGGTTTTGCGTGATTGTTATTTTGTACCCAATGCAACCTGTAATATCATATCTGTATCTTTATTATCTAAAGAAGGTTATGAATTTGCATTTTTAAGTAATGTTGTGAACATTCACCTTAATCAAGTTTTGATTGGGTCAGGTACATTATGTAGTGTTCCTAGGCACTCTTGTGAAGGTTCATAAGGCATCAAACATGCCCGGATAAAAATTTAGATGTGCCGAACAACCCAAAGCTGGGATCTTTGCTAGATTATTAGGGTTTAACGTGCAAGTAAACATCTTTACTACTAAGTGTGAAGTATTACAACCTTTGTAGTCCGCTCCTTCACTTCAAAAGCTCCGAGTAGAAGTCCCTTCGCCGCGATCCACGATCTCCCGGACTCAAGAGAGGCTCCACGACTCGAACGATCCATGCTAGCTTGTAGTATTCCTTTTCTCCGATGATCTACGTCGAAATTGCAATAGCTCAAGCTCTCTCACTCTAATGAGGTGAACACCCTAATCTAATGGGCTAGATTAGATGAGGATGATGGAGTAGTATTTATGCTATCTTTTTATATCATAATCTCACATGAAATCATGACAAAAGAAATAACTAGTAAGCTTTCTCAAAGCTAAGAGAGAAGAAGATGATGAATGAAAAAGATAATCCTTTTGTGATGAATAGTAGAAGTAAATATATGATTAATTATGGAACCATGGTCAAGGATGAGAAGCTTAACCTTTGTAGAGAATAAACTAGGACTAGGGTTTGGTTGGGTTAAAACAATGAGTCATGAGAAAATATCTATCATAATATCTTCTTTAAGACAAAAGGAAAAGTTCTAGAAGGTGCAAGAAAGAACTAACCCTAATCAAATCCTAACCTTGCTTTATCTCCACAAAACATGTTCCATAATTAATCATAACATGTTACTATAATATATATCACATATATATTATATATTTGTAACAAAAGAAAAATAATACAATTAACATATATCACATATATATCAATGTATTATCCGGTGAGAAAATGAAATAATAAAGCGAGCCAATATTAGATAATGTAATACAATATATCATATATATTATTATACATTAAATCATCGAATCAACACTTGATTTGACAATCCGGCTATATCGAATATAACCGACTAATATATCATGTACCGATTCATCGAATCAACACTTGATCCGATGATCCGGTTCATATCTAAATATTGCGAGAATATAATACGGTATCTCATATCGCATTATCCTCGGTCCTGCACATATCACATATGTGCCTCTACTCCGTTTTGCCTGAGCCAAGAAACCTCCGTGTAGGACTCTAAAGAATCGCCAATACGCCGGTAGCAGGTGATGATCATATCAAACACCCACAAGCTGTAAGCGGTTAGCTAAACGTAACAGCCACCCAGGTATTGAGCGATCAGAAGATCAACAAGCTAGCCCGTACATTCTCCTGTGAATCCAACCAGTAACACTCCCGTACAGTCCGGTCTCTTCGTCTGATATGTCGCATATCAAGTCTAGGGGTGGCATACGTCAGACCCCAGTAACCGATAAGTCGTGTCGATGTGTGGCTCATAACGGGTCGAGAAACTACTGGTAACACTTACCAGTAAATCTCTATATCAGCCCTGGCCAGGGACTTCCAGTTATAGCCAATCGAACACAGCACAACATCAACTCCCTATACCGGGAGAGACGAATCCCCTCCTATCGCTCATTGCCTCCATGTGATTCGGGACTGCACCCAAAAGCCATCGTTTTGCATGCCTTCTTGGACGTGGTAAGGTGGAAATCAAAGCACAGTGGGAATCACACAAGACTCTATGACGATCTCGGGTCTACAGACTACCTTGTACCAGTGTCACCGGAGAACTGCCATCTGACATGTGGTATATCACTATCTGGGAGTTCTCGGCGAGTCCGTCCAGTGTACCCAGTCTCCACTGAGCACCCGTACACCATCTCTGATGTCAAACACCGATGGATATGGGATCATCCATCGCCCATCATATGGGTCAAGATGCGTATACACTAGTCTACTCTGGTGTATCGATGCCCTGTCTCGATATACCCTCGACTAGGAACAGTTATAGGATGTACTCATCGACTACCATGGCCCCACTAGTATGATCTCATCATAGTCCCAGTAGTCGAGTACAGATCCTAAGGGCTTTATCAACATGTGAGAGAAAAACAGTAAACCAATACAAGTCAACATGTTAAGATAAAGTGAAACCAAATAGCATACTATCATGACGAGCAAGAAAGTCCTCTCTATATATATCGAAGTATCCATTATAATATACATCATATGTACAACAATGGCCTCTAGGGCATATACATAACTAACAATCTCCCACTTGCACTAAGGCCAGCTGCTGTAGTATCTCATACCTAGCATCCCGAATAATCTCTCAAACTGTATCTGGGGAATAGCCTTCGTTTATTGATCCGCAGTATTGTCCTTCGTATCTACTCTCCTGACCTCGATCTCCCGGCGATCAACTATCTCCCTGATCAGGTGATACCGCCTCAGAATATGTCTGGACTTTTGATGGGACCTGGGTTCCTTGGCCAAAGCCACAGCTCCATTGTTTTCGCAATACAGAGGTATTGGATGCTCAATGGATGGAACCACACCAAGTTCACTAATGAACTTCTTTATCCAGACAGCCTCTTTGGCAGCATCGTTGGCAGTGATGTATTCAGCCTCCATCGTCGAGTCCGCAACGGTATCCTGTTTGGAACTCTTCCAACATACCGCCCCTCCATTAAGGGTTAAGACAAATCCCGAGTGCGACTTAGAGTCGTCCTTATCACTTTGGAAGCTGGAATCGGTAAAGGACTCCACCTGGAGTTCTCCGTTACCATACACCAAGAACATGTCTCTAGTCCTTCGCAAGTACTTGAGAATGTTCTTCACAGCTGTCCAGTGACTCTCTCCAGGATCTGCTTGATACCGACTCACTATACTTAGTGAGTATGCTACATCGGGTCTGCTATATAGCATCGCATACATGATAGAGCCTACTGCTGAAGCATAGGGTATCCCTTGCATGCGAGCTCTCTCCAAATCAGTCTTGGGAGACATCTCTTTGGAGAGAGTGAGTCCAGAGATCGTGGGTAGGTTCCCACGCTTGGATTCTTCCATACTAAACCTTTTTAGTATGGTGTCAATGTACCTGGATTGGGACAATCCCAGTATCCGTTTAGATCTATCTCTATAGATCATGATTCCCAATATGCAGGAGGCATTACCTAGATCTTTCATTGAGAATTTTTGTGATAAGAAGAGCTTGACTGATTGCAGCATAGGAATATCATTTCCTATCAAGAGTATGCCATCCACGTACAATACGAGGAAGACAACCTTACTCTCTGCTACCTTCTTATAGATACAAGGTTCATCTATATTTTTGATGAAGTCAAACTCTTTGACTACAACATCAAAACAGATGTTCCAACTCCGCGATGCTTGCTTTAACCCATAAATGGATTTAAGCAGCTTGCACACCATTCCACTGCTCTCACTATCTACGAAGCCATCTGGCTGAGTCGTGTACACGCACTTGATTAGTCGAAAATACTGCATTTTTAACACGGCAATTTCCCTATCTTTTGCACTCATCTAGAAGTGTTCGGCATTCATATTACATATATTAGCAAAATAGTCCTGAAATATCAGATTACATGTGTTATACTCTAAAACTGACATTTATGAGGGAAATTGTGTGTTTATCATGGCATCGCATCATCCCTGTATTGCGCAACACTTGTTTCGAGATTTGTGCAGGAAATTGCAGGAACAAAGCCAAAAGAAGCTGATAAAAGATACGCCAACTCCAAGATGTAAGATCTGGTAGTGATACAGAAGGCCAAGAAAAATTCAACATATCAGAAGCAGGCCCAAATGTCAGCCCAAACATTTACCAGAAATCCCAAGCACTATGGCCCACAGAGCGCCGCGGATCCGCGGCGGGAGCCTGCTTGCGCCGCGGACCCGCCGCAGCTTAGCCACGTCAGCTCCCCATTTTCAGTGCACAATTCTTCTCTCAAGGCCCACATTCATTTCACATGCTTCAAATTCCAGAGAACTCTCGAAGCTTCTACCAGATCAACAAAGATCATTTAGCAAGCTAATCTTGATTAAGCTCCTAACAAACTATTTCTAGAAGCTCCCTCCTAACTAACTACTTCTAGAAGCCTCTCCCTCTAACTAACTTTTGGAGGGAAATTCAAATTTTTAATCCTAGATCTAGGGTTTTGGAAGTCTATAAATAGGAGCTTAGATCTAGGGTTAAATTTCTTCCAAAATCTTTAGTTGTTCAATTTTTCATTAATCTCCATCTTCTTCCATCCACAAGTTAAGTGACACGACTTGTGCGAAACCATAAGCCTAATTCCAATCCAAATTCAAGATCTCGAGTACCAAATCAAGCGAGAATCCTTCAACCTTTTAGGAGCGGAGCCGATCTTCAATCGAGCAAGTGATCCAAACCGATCCGCGACTCAAGGAGCCGAGCGAAGCCAAATCGACGATCGAGTTCTTCCTCTTGTAGTTCTTGAGTGATTGTAACGGAATTGTTGATATAAATAAAAGGTGAAATTCTTTAATTTCGCTTTCTTTAAATTCTTGCATCATGATTCGATCTCAATTTGTAATTGTAGTTCTTGTTGTGATGTTCGAGTAAAACTCCGCTCGTAAAGGAGTCGAGACGATCAATAGAATGATGATGTAGCAAATCTTAAAACGATTCTTAAGTCCTACGAGTTTTGTAAACCCTAGCAAGTTGAAGAATTGATGACCTAGTTTCGTTGCGATACTTTCTTGATTGTTATCGCTCGAAATTAGGAATCTACGATCGTTTCTTGAATTTACTAGAGGCTAGAATGCGAATGATATCGACGAAGGAACAAGGGATAAATGATGAAACACTAGTTTCACTAGAAATCCCTAATTCTCGTCGATCATCATCGATCTAGTATCAATTCATCGATAGATAAGAATACGTCATCGTAAGATTACATCACATCTATAGATCCAATCGATTCCTACGAGCCTCATTTAGATTCTTGATATTTGGTTGGAAAAATCAACAAACTCTCAATTCTTGATTCTATCGTTTTCTTGTTATTAGATCTAGATTTTCTAATTCTTGAACTTCAACTATAAATCATGAATTGTTTGTTTTCTTTTCTTTAAAGTTTCAATTCGAGCAAATCAAAATACGAACGAATCGCGCAATCCCTGTGGACGATCCGCACTTACTAACGCGCTACATCCGACACCGTTATTGATTGCGGTCAAAATATTTTTGGTTGTGATTTCTATACATTTTCCAACATACACAATCCGAAATCGTTTCAATCAGCACTCTTCTAAATCACCGTTTAGAAAGGCGGTCTTAACATCCATTTGCCAGATTTCGTAGTCATGGTATGCAGCAATGGCAAGTAAGATCCGGATGGATTTAAGCATAGCCACTAGAGAAAAGGTTTCATCATAATCCACACCTGGTCGTTGACGAAAACCCTTTGCTACAAGTCTAGATTTGAAAGTCTCAACTTTTCCATCTACACCAAATTTCTTTTTAAAGATCCACTTGCTCCCAATGGGTTTTATCCCTTCAGGAGCATTTTCCAAAGTCCATACTTTGTTGGTGTACATGGATTCCATCTCAGATCGCATTGCATCCAGCCATTTCACAGAGTCACCACTCGTGATGGCCTGCTCGAAACTAGTCGGGTCATCATCATCCATGATGCAATCCTCTCTTCCATCATCAATGAGAAAACCGTAGTATCTTTCAGGTGGATGAGAAACCCTACTAGATCGGCGGAGAGGCTGGGGCTTGTCGGGTACTACTGAATCCTCTGGTTCCACTAAATCATCTGTTGTAGTTTGTTCTGCTGGAACTTCTTCCAGTTCTACCTCAGAGCCACTAATCTCTTCTGCAAGAAATTCCTTTTTCTAAAAAGGTGGCGTGTTGAGCAACAAACACCCTTTGTTCCTCACTGTGGTAGAAAATATACCCCCGCGAATGCTTGGGATATCCAATAAACTTACATAAAACACATCTTGCCTCGAGTTTGTCCGGGTTTTGTCTTTTGACATAGGCCGGGCAACCCCATATCTTAACAAAATTAAGATATGGTCTCTTCCCTTCCCATATCTCATATAGGGTGGTAGGCACAGATTTGGTAGGAACTTTATTCAGTATGTATGCTGCTGTCTCAAGCGCATACCCCCAGAAGGAAATAAGTAATCCAGCAGTGCTCATCATCGAGCGCACCATATCTAATAGGGGCGATTCCTCCGTTCCGATACACCGTTGTGCTGTGGTGTATAAGGAGGAGTAAGCTGAGAGAGAATCCCATTCTCTTTTAGATAATCCAGAAAATCATTGCTCAAGTATTCTCCTCCTCGATCAGATCGAAGGATCTTAATACTTTTGCCCGTTTGGTTCTCTACTTCGTGCTTATATTCTCTGAATTTCTCAAAAGCTTCAGATTTGTGTTTCATCAGGAACACATGTCCGTATCTAGAGAGATCTTCAGTGAATGTAATGAAGTAGGAAGAACCGTTCCTGGCATGCGTAGACATAGGACCGCATACATCACTATGTACCAGTCCTAAGAGTTCCGTAACTCTTTCTCCGTGTCCACTAAACGGAGTTTTGGTCATTTTGCCTTTGAGACATGAATGGCAAGTATCATAAGATGATAATTCGAACGGATTCAAATATCCATTTTTATGTAACTTAGCTAGTCGTGTCGCATTGATATGACCAAGTCTACAATGCCACTAGAAGGATTCGTTCATCTCTGAACTCTTCCTCTTGTGTGTGTTTTGTATATTGAGGACTGTATTTTGATTGAGAATGAATATACCATTATGTAACGAGCCTGATGCTATCAACTTTTGATTTAGGAAGATCTTCATAACATTATCCTGTACTACAAAATTATATCCTTCTTTACTTAATAAAGAAACTGATATAATGTTGCACATCATGTTCGGTATATAATAGCACTCATTCAGAATCAGTGTATTACGACTTGGTAATACTAGGTGATATTCGCCAACTGCTTTGGCTGCAATACTTGCACCATTCCCTACTTGAACGGAATGATCACCTCTTCCCAGTTCTCTACCTTTCCGTAGCCCATATAACAATTTACATATGTGGGATCCTGATCCGGTATCTAATATCCAGGACGTAGGGTGAACTGAGAAACAGTTCTCAATAACTAACACACCTGAAGAAGATGCATCAACATGCATGTTCTTTTGGGCGGCTTGAGAATCTAGATATTCTCCTATTATCTGTTCAGTCTTATAACTCTTATAAGAAAGAACGGGTCCAACGTTCCCCTGCTCAGTATAATAAGTGGGTTCAGTCAATACATCCATATTATTATCTTGATTATGGCCTGACATGGTCGCTACCTGGAGGGAGAGAGAAGAAAACACTTTAGCGTATGATCTTGCAAGATTAGATTGGTTATTATCTTATCTAATCAGGATATCTCCCACTGTTTTTATCAAATCTTCCTTCAAACCCTAAAAGGTAAGATTAGCCGGGATTAATTACACCCTACAATTTCGTCAATCGTTCAGCCAGATCAGTGTCGGTACTTGAGGGAGGTTCCCCGTGCTTTGGCACGGACCTAATTAACGTAAACCATGTTTTCCTAGAGGCGTAACCTCGTTAAAACTTTTCTAGACACCTACTTGATCGGCTAATTTTCCTGTGTAAAACTCTCCCAGGAGTAACTCTTACTCGCAGTGGGTATCGGGATCCAACTATCTCATAGGAGGTATGCAATCTCATTGCAAATTTCAACACTTGAAATTCCCGATAATATTTTGCCCCTAGCATCCTATGACCTTGACGGAGGTCAACAAACCATAGTCTACTAGTCAAGTACAACCCGTCATTTCCTGATTGAATTAAACCCACCCGCACGACCCTTGACGGAGGTCAACAAGGCCGTATGACTACCCTAATCCAATCTGCATCATATGCATGAGCAGATAAATACTAATTAGCTACCGTACACTACGCCTTGACAGAGGTCAACAAACGTAGCACGAATACTAAGTAGGACTTATCTGAAATGACGGAGGGCTACGTCAAGTTTTTCTGAAAACCTATTGCGTAATGAACTTGATATCGTCGTAGAATCGAGTGCTTTTGAAAAGGAGTGTTTTTGAGGCTTCTAGTTTCGCTAAAGAGGTCACTCCCGGTGAAGGGATCTCGGCTCTTTCCCCATCGAATAAGGTGCAGGATATATCATATATACCGCTATGCAAAGCAAGACTATATAAGCTGTCGAAAACTAAACCGCGAGTTTGTAGCATCTGCCAGTTTCTCTAAAGAGGTCACTCCCGGTGAAGGGATCTCGGCTCTTTCCTCATCGAATAAGGTGCAGGATATATCATATATACCGCTGTGCAAAGCAAAACTGTAGCTACCCTTTTTATAAAGTTTTGATTCTACAACATCTTTTAGGTTTCATTTCTTTTTATTAATCTCATTAATAAATCCCATCAGCTTATGCTTCCTAAGCATCACAGAAGAAACGAAAACAGTAATATTTATATATCAGCATATATATATAGTATAAGCATTCGTCTCAGGCAGTAATATGATCTCATCACAGAACATTGCAGCAGAAGAACATATATGAAATATTGGATATACTAGGATGTCCGTGTTTTCAATACGAGCCGGTATAAAACACGGATTCCACGGTCGCGACGAATAGCCAAACCCACATCCCAAGACCCCTACGAGAGCGGCTAGTAACACTGCCAATTCTAGGGTTAGGAGACCCGGTCTCGACTCCTCGAGATGGCCTCCCACTGGACCCTAGAACCCGGTTACTTGTGCTCCCCTCCTTGGGTCTACCTAATGCGGAAAAGTAAATAATATACAATGGTGACATCAACCTCATCCCGGAAGTGCCCCAATAAAAGAATATTACATACAAATGAATTTTACATGAATGAAAATAAAAACCCTCATCTCACATAAAACCCCCGGCTATTCAGAACACGACGATCCAATATAACATATTACAGCAACACATAATATCACATATCATCAACGTAAGTAAGTATGGATACACCGATCGTCGTAGATGTATAGCAACGAAGACCGGCAATATAACTACATACTACACTTACGGTCACAGAAAAGAAATTGTAAAACTACAATATTTGGAATCCACAATCACTTTAGACATCGTAAATCCGAAATATCACAAACTTCGCATTTCATGCCTAACTTTATGAATTCCACAAATTGTATCACATTCCAGATAAATAGACAGTATTAAACTTTCCGAACAGATAATCAAATACCCAAAATTTCCTAAATAGCTCAACACTTGAGCGGAGTTCAAATAATCCCAGAATATGTCACAGTACCGGTGATCCAGCCGTAGAAGGGTCAAGCCAACGCCTCACATGTGGCACGCCGTACTGCCCCAAACCCTAAGGTTTAGAGGTAGTTCAAGACGGTCACATAATCGAGTTAAGATTTGTGTTCTTCTAGAGGGTCCACCGCGTAACTTGTACAATTTTCCGAAAGAATTAAACCCGATAAAAATTCAACGCTTGAAAGTTTTACGTGCCGGGAAAAAGTGAGTTAATGATATCCGTTCGAACATTTTAACAGTTTCTAAATATCCGGAAATAAAAACGAATTTAAATTTTCCGATCGAATCAACGATTAGAAAATAAACCCCAGAACACTCAACATTTGAGTCAGATTAAAAATACCCAAAAATTATAAACTACGGATACTGATATCACTGCAGAAAAACCAAGACCCAACTCCACATTCCCACCGCGGATCCGCGGCCCAAGCTCGGTACGGCCGCGGTTCCGCGGTGGTATGTACGGATTGGTGACACGTTTTTCACAACAATATTTATATTTACCTGCTGAATTTTTTGGGAATTTTTAATTCTGAAAAATCACAGTTTTTAGAAAAAGTCCAGAGAGGGGTTCAAATCGTCGTATCGGAGTTCGTTCGGAGTTTTAACTTCGTAAACACGTCGCCTAATGCACTAGCTAGGCTCTGATACCACTGTAGGGTTCCTAGGCACTCTTGTGAAGGTTCATAAGGCATCAAACATGCCCGGATAAAAATTTAGACATGCCGAACAACCCAAAGCCGGGATCTTTGCTGGATTATTAGGGTTTAACATGCAAGTAATCATCTTTACTACTAAGTGTGAAGGATTACAATCTTTGTAGTCCGCTCCTTCGCTTCATAAGCTCCGAGTAGAAGTCCCTTCGCTGCGATCCACGATCTCCCGGACACAAGAGAGGCTCCACGACTCGAACGATCCATGCTATCTTGTAGTATTCCTTTTCTCCGATGATCTACGTCGAAGTTGCAATAGCTCAAGCTCTCTCACTCTAATAAGGTTAACACCCTAATCTAATGGGCTAGATTAGATGAGGATGATGGAGTAGTATTTATGCTATCTTTTTATATCATAATCTCACATGAAATCATCACAAAAGAAATAACTAGTAAGCTTTCTCAAAGCTAAGAGAGAAGAAGATGATGAATGAAAAAGATAATCCTTTTGTGATGAATAGTAGAAGTAAATATATGATTGATTATGGAACCATGGTCAAGGATGAGAAGCTTAACCTTTGTAGAGAATAAACTAGGGCCGGGGTTTGGTTGGGTTAAAATAATGAGTCATGAGAAAATATCTATCATAATATCTTCTTTAAGACAAAAGGAAAAGTTCTAGAAGGTGCAAGAAAGAACTAACCCTAATCAAACCCTAACCTTGCTTTATCTCCACAAAACATGTTCCGTAATTAATCATAACATGTTACTATAATATATATCACATATATATTATATATTTGTAACAAAAGAAAAATAATACAATTAACATATATCACATATATATCAATGTATTATCCGGTGAGAAAATGAAATAATAAAGCGAGCCAATATTAGATAATGTAATACAATATATCATATATATTATTATACATTAAATCATCGAATCAACACTTGATTTGACAATCCGGCTATATCGAATATAACCGACTAATATATCATGTACCGATTCATCGAATCAACACTTGATCCGATGATCCGGTTCATATCTAAATATTGCGAGAATATAATACGGTATCTCATATCGCATTATCCTCGGTCCTGCACATATCACATATGTGCCTCTACTCCGTTTTGCCTGAGCCAAGAAACCTCTGTGTAGGACTCTAAAGAATCGTCAATACGCCGGTAGCAGGTGATGATCATATCAAACACACACAAGCAGCAAGCGGTCAGCTAAACGTAACAGCCACCCAGGTATTGAGCGATCAGAAGATCAACAAGCTAGCCTGTACATTCTCCTGTGAATCCAACCAGTAACACATCCGTACAGTCCGGTCTCTTCGTCTGATATGTCGCATATCAAGTCTAGGGGTAGCATACGTCAGACCCCAGTAACCGATAAGTCGTGTCGATGTGTGGCTCATAACGGGTCGAGAAACTACTGGTAACACTTACCAGTAAATCACTATATCAGCCCTGGCCAGGGACTTCCAGTTATAGCCAATCGAACACAGCACAACATCAACTCCCTATACCGGGAGAGACAAATCCCCTCCTATCGCTCATTGCCTCCATGTGATTCGGGACTGCACCCAAAAGCCACCGTTTTGCACGCCCTCTTGGACGTGGTAAGGTGGAAATCAAAGCACAGTGGGAATCACACAAGACTCTATGACGATCTCGGGTCTACAGACTACCCTGTACCAGTGTCATCGGAGAACTGCCATCTGACGTATGGTATATCACCATCTGGGAGTTCTCGGCGAGTCCGTCCAGTGTACCCAGTCTCCACTGAGCACCCGTACACCATCTCTGATGTCAAACACCGATGGATATGGGATCATCCATCGCCCATCATATGGGTCAAGATGCGTATACGCTAGTCTACTTTGGTGTATCGATGCCCTGTCTCGATATACCCTCGACTAGGAACAGTTATAGGATGTACTCATCGACTACCGTGGCCCCACTAGTATGATGTCACGACCCGAAAGTACGGAACATGACCAGCACTTAAACTACGAACGTCTCGAGGCGTACGTAATCTAAGTAAACCGAAAACCCAGAAATCCAAACCAAGAAAAGTAGTAGAGAGTAGGAAAAACCAATTTAAATCAAGTAGTTTTAATAGCATAAGCCGAATTATGCGGGTTTCTAAAGACATCAAAAATTTACTGAAAATTTCGGCAGAGTCTCCTTTGTAAATACTGGCTCCCAAACAGGATACAACATGAATAGTATATGAAATCAATAAAAGGCATCCCCAAGCGGGAGCTAGCTCTTCGTCAATCGATGGTCACAACCACACAAGCAATATAATATACAACGCCAACGGCGAGGATCAAAAACTCAAAAGGGAACTAAAAACCACCAGAATATAACGAGCGACTCTAAGGTCGAAAGAATAAACAACACTGGTCTCTATCTCAATAGATACATGTTTGGTTGATGGAATTTACTAGATACAACTGAATAATATCATACAAGGTAATATGATGGGTACGATACAAGAAAAACCCACCTACTAGCAAGTCACCCGAATGAAACTGAGCCCGCAAGCCGTAATGAAACCTGTACGGCAAACCTGCAAGAAACTGGGGCACAACGGGGGTGAGTTGCCAACTCGTGAATAGAAAAAACATCTACGCACAGAAATCGCATAAATAACGCAACCTAGGTCAATGATCATAGTATATCCTCAAATATAAGTATAACAGGCAGCCTATAACAATGGCTAGGGTAATATCTAACCCGAGTATAATTTCATGTGCCCGTGTCAGTGCCTCAGGTAGCAATATATCATATGAATGAGGTATGAATGCATGAAACAGAATACATGTAAATGAAGAAACTGTTTTCATAAATTAGTGAGATTTCCTTCGTATTTTTAAACTGAGGTATCATAAATGAAATCAGCATCAACAGTGTCTAGCATCGACACAAAACATAAATCTCACTGTCTCGAAATATCAATGTCTCAATCTCAATATCTAGGGCGCCGTCAGTCCAGACCGGCCCCTACCATTCATCTCAAGACCACGACGGTATCCTTCGGATATCCGACGCGTCGGGTAATATCACCGGTAGGTAGTGCTCCCCAGCCAGGCTCAACGTCAACACCACATTCCTCTTGCCCCAGGGTACCATACCGGGCCCACCATGTACCCGTGACGGTTCCTCCACTCCTCGACACGGATCTCCAAAACCACAGCAAACTCATGGTGGACGACACTTTACATCACTAGAAAACCGCAATATTTTATATTTTAAAAGATCATAAGTTGTAAATTTTGCGGCTTTCCCCGAAATCCAGAAATATCATAAATCTTAAGAAATCATCACAAGTGCATATGTCAATGATAATGAACTAGGCATGAACCACTGAATAACAGTATGCATGAAGTGGTAGGTAATAACTACAATGTCTAATATGACATATAAGGGAAGTACGCTAATATCATGTCAACACTACTAGCTAACAATCTAAGTCAAGCAATTATATTCTCTAAAATGTACGTGACATGGCAATTACCGATGAAGATGTGTGTGAGCCGGCAAGTAGGTGTACGTGGTACATACGCATCATCGGTAATGGTGCTGGTGTCCTAACAGCATGATATCAATAATGGAATATGCAGCAAAATAAATATGCGAGGCAGAGCGAACAACAATAATGTGCGGGAGCTGAATACTAGACACAACGATAACTAATCTGCAATAATCTAATATAAATCCTACAAATGGTGCCTTTTGAAATAGGGGCTACGGTGTTTTTATGAAAAGATACGTCGTTTTTGAAATATCCGTAGATTCCCTTGAGCTGTCTTTAAAAATGCCCACGATTCGTTAGTTTTTGAAATAGGTAAGAAGTCTAATCTAATTTAACAACTACACTAAACTATACGGCTGAACTAACAAGCTGAACTACAGGTAAGGAAACCGCCTATCATCTGAGTCGATACATATACATACCTGTATATGTATAGTCGGTGATCCCGCCTCAATAATATCATATCCGATACCATATCTATAATCAGGCATCCCAAGTCAAGAGTGCGGATCAATCATCAATATAGCTCGTACGTAAATCCGTCGTACGGCATCCCAATCTGGGTACGGGTCAATATCACATTCATCATACTATTCACCCGGTATCCTCTTTATCAAATATCATGATCGGGGTACTGATCTACGTCTAGTACCATACTGATACCGCCTACGTATGCATGGACGTGTGTGAAACATTACGTTAAGGACCCGCTACAACGTCATGTCGTATCTAAGATACGAACCCTGCTATATCACCGATCTCACGGCCTCAAATCAAATCTCATCGACTCAGCTCAATCCTAAGTATCATCCTCAGTCCGTATGTGAACACATAGTCCCATACCCATGTGAACACATAACTATAAAGAATCCCATGAGCACATATCAATAGGAATGTATGCAAGTATGTATGTGTGTATGTGTGTGTAACACTACCCTAGGGTTCGCAACACTAAAGTAATCCAACACACCAATATTCATCCTAAGCATCGTTATTAATCCTAAATAACATATAATAATTGTTGGTGTGTATACGCATCCGTATACACCACGACGGACTGCGGGGGTGCTATACGCCATCCACCCGACTTCTCCCCGTAGATATAAATCTACTCACCTGGTCCTCGCTAGCCGGTGCCGACGTCGCCACGCGCTTGCTTGTCGTCTCGAAGTCCACATGTGGGTACCTACATATCATAACGTACCATATCGCATTAAAACTAAATTCGAAATCGAAACGGCATACGAAAATCAAATCGGCACGCGTATCACGCATAGGTCCAAACCTATCGCCCACGCATGCAGGAATAGTCAAACCAACCCTCGATGTCGATGTACGAACGTCAAACCATCGAGAAAATCCAATCACACTCATTTGCACATTCACGAACACTAATTTTAATATAAAATAGCTTAAAATTCCCAAAAACCCCAATTTCACTTAAAAAGTCGTTTTTCCGAAAATCTAGCAAGCACAATTCGCCGTTTGTACAAAACATGATGTTTAAACGAAACTAATGGCCACAATATCCACCAATTATCATAACCAACTTATAGAAACCATATCAATAATTTATTCTCATCAACTTGTATAAATTTCAAAATTCTAGTTTTGCAAAAATATCCAATTTAACACTTTTTAACGCAAAATTTCACAATTTAACAATTTATCTTGGCTTTGCATATTTTAAATGGTTAAACCACTCATGGAAACCTTAATGATATGCTAAAAACCCTAACTAGATTTTAATCCCACATTTTAATAAAATTTCTAAAACCTAGTTAGCAAATTAGCATAATTATCACAATTTGGGCAAATTAAATATAACAATATGCAAATTAGCTACAAGATTTGGTTTTGCATAACTTAAGATGCTAAAATACATCACACTACCATGAACAAATTAACACAACCATAACTTTAATTTAACCCTTCTCTTGAATTTAAACTTGCAATTTAAAACCTAAATTAAACACCTAATTAAGTTGATTTAAAGTATCTAACATAATTAAGCAAAAGGGTTAGAGTTATACCTTCACAACCCATAAGATCAAATATGGAACTTGACCTCCAAATTGAGATCTTTGCATCAAGATCCATGCTATAAGGGCTAAGGAAAAATGGGTAGGGAATGGATTTGGGATTTGTGAGGTTTTGTGTTGATTTGTGAGGCAATTTTGATGAGTTTTTTGAAGAGAAATGTGATGAGAAAAGAGGAGGGGCTGTTGTGTGCAGGAAATGGGGAGGGTCGGCCACTAGAGGGTGATTGGAGAGAGTGTGTGGTGAGGAAAGTCGCAAGTAAAGAAGTCCAAGTCAACACAAGGTCAAAGTCCAACACAATTATCCATTTTCTTTTCTTTTCTTTCATTTCCTTTCATTTGAAAATCAAGTGGGGAAAAATTAGGGGGGCTGCTGAATTCAGCCATGGGGAGGAGTAAGTGGGTGTGTGTGGGTGTGGGTACGGGTGTGGGGTGATGAAAAATGATAAATACAGTACCCCAAGCATCCATTTACGCTAAAAAAAAGCCTTTTTTCTTCAATAATTTCTAAACCGTTTTGACAAATGATTCGTTCCAAAAACCACATGATAAATTTTTATTTAATGTTTTATGATGCACAAAATTTGTTTCAACTCATTCCAATTTGTAATTTTCCCTAATTAAATGTATTAGTGACGGCTTAAATAATAATAAAATAATATTTTTTTTCAGAAAATTTGAAATTTCACCAGCGGCTCAATAAACACAAAATAATAGCAATTACATAGCTAGAATATGTATATTTAATTTTTATAATAAGATATTTGTATTTTGACTTTTTACAGAAAACCCCCTCATTTTACCGATTTTCCGAAATTTCACCGAAACGATTTTCAAAATGCTACAATCTTCCCCCCTTAAAGAAATTCGGTCCCCGAATTTAAATTCAAACTCCCCCAAATACTAAAACATCTAAGTAAAACCATCAAGTCGTCGGGGCTCCGAAATTGTAAATACATAAAACAAATCGTAGCGCAGCGCATGCGCTTGAAAAATGAGTATATAACTCAAATCAAAACTCCGTCAAGCATCCCGCAATCATCAGAGTCATGGAGAAGACATCAATGCCAAATCCAAATCAAAACCAATATGATATTACTCGAAACTATACATGTAAATATCGAATCTATATCTGTAAGTATCTGAAGGAAATGCATGCCAAACCCCTTTAAGTCGCTGTGCAACGCGTATAACACTGCACGGTGGCGGACGTCTATCATAAGAAAATAACTATATACATATATACCTTTGTTTGAAATGTACGTTCCGCCGTTTTGGAAACAATTTAGAAGGGTCTCCTTATTTTAAACATTTCGTGTCATATCAGACACGTAGGTAAATACTGAGGCTATAGCTCGCTTTTTGGAAATCCTTTCCATAACTATCAATGCATGCAAAATATATTCAGGTACTGTCCTCTGACTAGTCCCGCTCAGTACGAAAACACATAGCAATATCATAAAAACGTACTGCTCTATAAGAAATCAATCCCAAAATATACACATGAATACTACGTGCGTCTGGTGCGCACGGAAATCAAAATCTATGAATGTGCCATACATGCGCACAGAAACAACATCTAAGTGCATCGGGTGTGCACGAAACATCTGTCGTAGGCAACAGGTGTGCCTGACAGCAAAATCAGGTGCATCTGACATGCACACAAAAAAAAATCTCGATTTAGTGCATCTGGTGTGCACCAAATCGCATCTCGTAACAGGCGCCCAACAGGCGCTAAAAATCCAATCCGGTGCATAAAATGCACAAAACAAATGTCGAGCATCACCCTCGAAATCGAAATCCAGTGTATCCAAGTGCACAAAATATATGTCACTGCACTGCCAGCATATATAAACTATACAGAGTGTAGGAACCAAATCGCGTGCGTGCATACGCACAAAATCAACTCAACTGTTTAAAACCGTAAAATCACAAACATGTGAAACTAAAGCACGAAAACGATATCAAGTGGAACACTGTGCAAAGATCGTAAATCCTCAATCATCAAAATCAAATCATACGAATAAATCACCCAAAACATCGAAATCAATAATGGCGAAACAGTACCGCTCAAGTGCATTCTCTAAGAATCTCGGCCAACTGTCGCGGTCACTAGTGGGACGTCTCGTCGATGATCATGAACTCTGTCTTGCTGGTGTGCGTAACTATGACCACTCCTGGGTCAAGGTCTTCACTGTGAATTACCAATCTTTCGGTCCATCGGCTTATCGACCCTGTCAGGTGTGCTAACGGGGACGATTCCGTTCTGGCACTTCTCTGGTCATCTCTTGGTCAATCATCACGACCACTCGTAAGACAGCATATCACTGGCGTCGGCCTCTGGCTCTCTGAATGTACGTGACACATCTGATCCTGGGTGCAAGTATCATTGCAGCAGTGTCCTGGAAGAAATCATGCTCACGGTCTCTTCCATGTCTCGTCTCTTCCAACTGTCCGGAAGTCATCGTCCTTTCCTATATCTGCATCTTGCTCCGGAATGGCTGCATACCCATCGCGACCTCTTCTGGAAGGTATATCCAGTACTCTGCCTCGGCATGCGTATCGCATCTCTGATGTCGGCGGAGTGGAACGTCATCTCATCTAGATCTGGTGCGAACCTCTTACTCCACTTTTCTCTAATGTCGTCTGCTTTGGACTCGTCTCGTCGCGGCTGCATGGACTGAGCTCCAACGGCTATCCTCGTATCGGGAGTCTCCCAAGAAATGCATCTCACCACCTAGCATCCGAATTAAGTCGAGCCATCCGATCGAGTCGTCAAAACCTCATAATCCCCCAAGAGCTCAACATCTTGGGCACAGTTTAATAGTATCGAGTACATACCACAGCATCGGTGGTCCAGCCGTAGAAGGGCAAACCCAAGCCTCACTAATGGCGCCGTAGAACTGCCGCAAACCCGAAGGTTCAAAGACTTTCACACGGTCATTAAGTCGAGTTAGGGTTTCATTCTTCTAGAGGGACCACAGAATTGCCTGCATGTCTTTCCGAATACTTTAAACTTGGAATAATAGGTTTCTGACATTCGATCGTCTCTGTCGACTCCCAACGTCTCCGCGTGAAGTCGTCTCTAGCTGGAATCAATCTATCTGATGACCTCGCATCGGGGTAAGCGAACGAACCACCTGTCCTAGTCATTCATCATCGGGTGACTAGCGACCTTCTATCATCTATTCGTACAACTCGCCCCGCCATAGTTCCAACATATGGGGCGATATCTCGTCGCTCGCAGCAACAACTGGCTCGCTCGTCTGCACTCTGAACAGTGCTTCAATCATCAGGAGTAAGCAACACACCAACGGTCATCAAAATCTGGCTGGCCTCTGTCAGTGGCTCAATCCTCTAGTGTCGATTAGCACATCCGAGTAACCTCATAAAGGCGATCCGCCAAACGCTCGCGGCGCGGAAACACAGTAAAAAGACATATCTCTGCAATCGTGTGTCGCCGGAATTTCGTCCTGGTCAGTCCTCGTTCGTGACGAGCTTGTGCTGACCGCAACTCTAGCCGTAGCTCTCCCTGCCGGTAACCGTAGCAGCAAAACCAAACTGGTACCGATGAGGCTAGATCAGGAAGGAATATAATACTGAACAAGGAAATGTACATCCTAAGGCTTCATAAGTGGAGTGGCGTTGTTAGTGTATATGCCCTAGAGGCCATTACTGTATCATACTAGTTTGTATATTACTTAATGGAAGCTTGGGATATTCACAGTTGTATATACAATCTTGCTCGAAATGGTAGTATGCTACTTGGTTTGTCTCTGCTTTAATATGTGCATGTGTTTCTTTTAGCATATTGCAGGTATACATATTAGTAGAGCCCTTAGGATCTTTGCTTGATTACCAGCGTTGTGATGGCGCTCGCACTCGTGGGAGCTGGGTAATCTATAAGCACATCCTTATACAGGTCCCTGGTCGTTGGACTATTGAGACAGGGCATCGATACTCCGGAGTAGACTAGCGTATGCGCTTCTCATCCCAGTGTGGGAGACGGTCTGTCCCACAGCCGTTAGTACGTCGTACTTGAGATAGTATGCGGGTGCTCGTTAGGTTACGAGTACACTGGACAGGACTCGTCGGGAACTGTTGGTTGGTAATATACCTATCGTCAGTTATCAGTTCCCAGGTGACATGAGTACAGCTTAGTCCGCTGACTTGACACTGTCACTTCGCCTCGAGTGTGTTCCCACTGCACTTTGATTACTACCCTACCACGGCTCAGAGGAGTCGTGCAAACAGGTAGTTTTTGGGTGCAGTCCCGAAGCACTTGGAGGCAGTGACGGTTAGACAGGATTCGTCTCTCCCGGTATTGGGGGTTGACATCGCGCTGTGTCCAGGAGAGCCATTACACGAGTAGTCCCTGGCCAGGGCAAGCGAGATATACTGGTAGGCTTCCAGTGTTATCTCAGGGTGTTCTGGGCTTCACTCCGACACGACTTGTACCGCTATTAGGGGACTGACGTTCACCGCCCCCCTAGGCCCGCCATGCGATGTATCAGACGAACAGACCGGACTGTACGGAGATTGTCACATACAGGCTCAGTAGGAGTACAGATGGGGTTCACTTCGTCAGTCTTCTTATCGACATCTACCTGGGGACCGTTACGTACAGCTAGTGCCGCTTGCGGTCTGTGGTTAAACCCACTGCCAGCGTAGTGTCGAGTCTTTAGAGTCCCACACAGAGAGCTATTCGCCTTTAGGCAAAACGAGTAGAGGTCGCATGGTTTTGCGACAGGGTTCGTTCGCATCCGCGCACTTGTGCACGTTTGCTGTCCGGACAGTTTATACTAGCGGGCTTTGGTTTAAGCCGGATCCTAGTATATGATTTGAGATTGGTTTTTCTCAGAGTATTCGTGTTCCTCGGATCACGAATGCGGGTGCGTATGCACAGTTGCTTGAGATTGAGGGAGAGGACCTTGTTTAGGGTTAATGACTATTGTCATTTTATTAACCCTATTGCTTTTGTGTGTATTATTGTTAATTAATAATTAGCTTAATTATTGTGCATGGTTGTTCTTGTTGACCTTTTGACTTCATTGACTTGTTGACCAAGTTAACAATTTGACCATGATCATTTCATTTGGAAGATGCTCTTTGATCCTTGCAATTTGCATTAAAAGTGAAATGATAATGGTCACCTCTTGATTAAACCATGACAATTTTCTAGCTAATTAATTAATTAGAATATCACACACATATTAGTGAGAATGGCTCACTAATAATTCATTCTATCATATCCTTTCTCTCTCTTGCTCATCCTCTCCCTCAAGCTCTCTCCCTCTCATGTGTTGAGAAACAAAAAAGCTTGAGAAAAACCTTCACTTGATCTTCTCTACTCACTTCTAGGGTTCAAGTCTTAGCATTTCTTGCACTCTAGTTACTCCTAGCTTGGAGTTGAAGCTAAAGGTCGAGGCTTTCGGGTGGATCCTTCTTTGACGGAAGAAGACAAGCAAGGTGAGGCCTTTCTACCATTCCGACGAGCAAGGAGAGAAGGAGTTCGAGCTCAAGGTATAACCTTTCTACAACTTAGTTAGTTGTTAGTTTACTTTAGCTAGTTTTTGTTTAGCAAAGATCCTCACAAACAAGGTCCATGTTGCCTAAGTCATTAAAAATCCAATTTTTATTATGTTTTCCGCCTCCCCGCAAGCACCGGGGTGGGCAACGTGGAATTACAGTGGTATCAGAGCCTAACTAAACTCAAACTAGCTAGGTAGTAAAGTTTAACGAAGTTTCGAAACCGGAAAATCCAAAAACCAAACTTTTGAAAAACCCTAGTTTCTGTTAAAAATTTTTCTGCTCTAAATGAAAAACTTTATATTTGTAAATTCGGCTCAGGGTTTTTTATAAACACCCACGAAAAACAGTACAGTGATTCGTTCAAACCGCCGCCCTTCCGAGGCACGAGGTAGGCATGTGCCGCGGAAGCGCCGCGGTTTGTCGTCTTCTCTGCATCGTTTTTCGTGCAGTGTGTGTCTATGTTGGTTTTAGGATTTTTAGGATATATTATATGTGCCCAGATTTTCCAGAACTAAAATTTATTTTTGGGGGCCTATAAATCCGTATTTTTCGGAACTTCACTACACTTTAACTACATCGGTTATATCTGTAATGCTTGCATGTATTGAACGTCGGCTAATCGCTATAAGACGATTAGTCGGGGTTATACATGATCTGTGATTGTTATTGGTTTGTGGATATGAATGGATTGGATTGTCGCGGGTGAATGGCCGGGGTGGATGTGAGATGAGCGTTGTTTTTCTTTCATTCATTTGTAACATGTAAATTGATGTAATAATATTATTTGTATGGCCGCACAACCGGGTCGGGGTTGTAGCCGTCATTGTATAATTCTTTTTTACTGTTTTTGCTCCTAGGATAGACCCATGGAGGGGGTGCACAAACTACCGGGTATCTCGAAGTGCCGAGTGGCCTACTCATGGTGGTGAGGGAGGTTGCTTCGCTTCGGGTGCTTGGCGGGTAGTTTGCCGCACCCGTAGGGGTCTTGGGTGGGGTATTGGCTATTCACCGCGACCGTGTAATCCGCTTTGCGTTGCAGGCTCGAACGCATTGCGGATTCCTAGTATATCCAATGTATTCATCTGTGATCTGTAATGTCTATCATTGCTATATATTTATATATAATAACTATTTAGGCGTTGCTTATGTTTTACAGCCGCGCTAGCCCAGCCCCCGCTCTGTCGTTAGTTAAGTAACCTAACGGGTGATGACGGGGCCCCGTGGCGAATGCGAATGGCATAAGCGTACGTCATATTTTGGTTGTTTTCTGCAATGGTAGGATTAAATGATGGGACGCATTAAAAGAACTAATGCAAGAAATAAACCAAGTAAAAGTCGATTGGAACACTTTGAAAACCACTCGGTTCTTTTCAAAACTAAACTTTTAAACGCGGAGCTTGAACCACTCCTTTTAAAAGCTATCTTGTTCCATCGATTATATCAAGTTCACTACGTTCACGGTTTCGCCAAAACCATCCGTAGCCCTCCATCATTTCGGTTAAATATTCGGTAGTATTCAAGCTATGTATTTTGACCTCACGCCAAGGCATAGTGATTGGTAGCTGCCGGATATTTATCCGTTGCATAGATAGAATGCGTTGATTTGAGACAGTCGTACTGCCATTTTGGCCTACGTCAAGGGTAGGTACGGGTGGGTTCAAATTAACCAGGATAATGATGGGAAGAACTTGACATGTGACTTATGACATTTTGACCTCACGCCAAGGTCATAAGAGCATGGGGCAAAAATCCACATCGGGAGTTTCATAAGTACTGAAACTTGCTAGCGTTGCATACCATTTGGAGTGTGATGATTCTGGTAGGATTCCTTCGGTTTTATCACGCGATGATATTTGGATCCCGATCCTACTGTGAGTATATGCTACTCCTCGGGAAAACTCTCACTTAACGATCAATGCTATAAACCTAGTAGGTTCCTAGAAAGGTGTTGGCGGGGCTACGCCCACAGGGAAAAGAGGTTATTTAATTAAGGAACTTCGCGAAAGCGTTGGAAAACCTCACTCGAAGTACCGACACTGGCCTGGCTGAACGGTTAAGCAAGTATTGTACGGTGAGAATGATCCCGGCTAATCCTTTTCTTTATGGTTTGAGAAGGGATTCGAGAAACAGTGGGAGCCATCCAGTTTAGACAAACTAAAAACCACTCTAAACTTGCAAGAGCATCATGCTAAAGTGTTTCTTTTCTCTCTCCTAATTGCAGCGACCATTCAACATGACCGGACTTAAGTTACTGTTAGATAAAAATATATTGACAGGGCCAAACTACAAAGATTGGCTCAGGAATGTCAAGATGGCGATCACTTATGACAAGCTGGGGTATATACTTACCACCAAAGCTCCCCCTGTCCCAGGTCCCACCTCCAGCGTCGCGGATGTAGAAATCCGTAAGACATGGGAGATAGATTGCGTGAGGGCCAGATGCCTCGTACTAGCCTCGATGGACAACGAACATCAGAGGAGGCACGAGAATATGGACCTAGAGTCCATATTTCTCCATACAAAAGAACTGTATGGGGAGCAGTCTCGTATCGCTAGATACGAAGTGTCGAAGAAGCTTTTTTCGGCAAGGTTGGCTGTCGGATCATCGGTAGCGGACCACGTGCTTAAGATGATGGGCTACATAGAGGAGCTCGCGGACCTAGGGACCACGTTGGAGAATGAACTCTATACCGATTTGATTCTCCAGTCCCTTCCTTCCACTTACGCCTAGTTCATTCTTAACTTCAACATGCAAGGAAAGGAGGTTGAACTTGCCGAACTTCTGAACATGTTGAGGACTGCTGAGGGCACCCTACAGAAGGGTAGGGAGACATCCACTTTGTTTGTAGGAGGATCTTCCTCTTCTAGGTCCAGGGCGAAAGCCAAGGGCAAGAAGAAGAAAGCCCCCGCCAAACCAAGAGGCGGTGTCGGTAAAGTGGATACGAAGGGAAAGGGTAAAGCAACAAAAGTAGCGGGGAAGATGGTGGGGAAGGAAGAATGCTTCTATTGTCACAAAAGTGGTCACTGGAAACAGGATTGCAAGGCTTGGAAAGCCAGAACACAGGATTTGAAGCGAGTTGCAGCTTCAGCTTCAGGTGTGTATGTTATTGAAAACTGTCTATCAATAAACTCTACATCCTGGGTATTGGATACCGGATCAGGATCTCATATCTGTAATTCTTTGCAGGCGTTGAGAAAGCGTAGAGTTTTGAAGGCAGGTGACATGACCCTCAGAGTTGCAAACGGTGCTAGCATGGATGCAGAGGCCGTGGGGGACTATCACCTGGGATTATCAGATGGACACTTTTTGGTTTTGCGTAGTTGTTATTATGTACCAAATGCAACCTGTAATATCATTTCTGTATCTTTATTATCTAAAGAAGGTTATGAATTTGCATTTGTAAGTAATGTAGTGAACATTCACCTTAATCAAGTTTTGATTGGGTCAGGTACATTGAACAACGGTATATACGTTTTAAACCAACCACAAGTTTTCAATATCCAGAATACACACAAAAGAAAGTCTCCAGAAATTAATAAAACTTTCTTATGGCATTGTAGACTGGGTCACATCAATGAGAGAAGATTGACTAAGTTACATACTGAAGGATATTTGGATCCGTTCGAATATCAATCGTATGCAACTTGTCAATCCTGTCTCAAAGGAAAGATGACAAAGGCTCCGTTTTCTGGACACGGAGAAAGAGCGAGCGAGCTCTTGGGACTCGTACACAGCGACGTATGCGGTCCAATGTCTACACATGCGCGAAGCGGTTTTTCTTACTTCATTAATTTTACGGATGATTTCTCAAGATTCGGACACATCTTCCTCATGAAGCATAAATCCGAAGCTTTTGATAAGTTCCAGGAATATAAGAATGAAGTAGAAAAACAGACCGGCAAAAGTATCAAGATCCTAAGATCGGATCGAGGAGGAGAATACTTAAGTGCCGAATTCCTGAACTACTTAAAAGAGAATGGAATTCTCTCTCAGCTTACTCCTCCATACACTCCGCAACATAACGGTGTATCGGAGAGACGGAACCGGACCCTATTGGATATGGTACGGTCCATGATGAGTAACGCTGAGTTACCGCGATCGTTCTGGGGATATGCGCTAGAAACAGCTGCATATCTTTTGAACTGTGTTCCCACTAAGACTGTGCCTACCACACCATATGAGTTATGGAGTGGGAAGAAACCCTATCTTCAATACTTGAAGATTTGGGGATGTTCAGCTTATGTCAAAAAGCAGCATACGGACAAGCTCGAGGCACGCTCAATACTGTGCAAGTTTGTGGGATACCCAAAGAACTCCAGGGGGTATCTTTTCTATTACGCAGAGGAACAAAAAGTCCTTGTTTCTCGAAATGCCCATTTTCTGGAACATCAGTTTTTAGAAAAAGAAATAAGTGGGAGCGCAATAGAACTGGAAGAAATTCCAGAACCACAAACTGTTACTGAAAGCTTAGTGGAACCAGAAGGTTCAAAAGAACAGGACATTCCTACGCCACTCCGCAGGAGTAGTAGGCAGTCTCATCCGCCCGAGAGGTACTACGGTTTTCTCATTGACGGGGATAGAGAGGACTGCATCCTAGATTGTGATGAGCCTACTAGCTTCCAGCAAGCCATTCAGAGCGTCGACTCGGTAAAATGGCTGGATGCAATGCGGACCGAGATGGAGTCCATGTACACCAACAAAGTATGGACGTTGGACATTGCTCCAGACGGGGTAAAACCCGTAGGATGCAAGTGGATCTTCAAAAGGAAGATTGGTGTAGATGGACAGGTTGAGACCTATAAAGCTAGACTGGTAGCAAAGGGTTTTCGTCAGCGACCTGGTTTGGACTATGACGAAACCTTTTCTCCAGTAGCTATGCTGAAATCCATTCGGATCCTTCTTGCCATCGCTGCTTTCCACGATTATGAGATTTGGCAGATGGACGTAAAGACAGCTTTTCTAAATGGTCATTTAGAGGAGTGTGTCTATATGGACCAGCCAGAGGGTTTCATTCAGGGTGGGAGCAGCGGAAAGGTGTGCAAGTTGCTCAAGTCCATTTATGGACTCAAGCAGGCATCGCGGAGTTGGAACATCTGCTTTGATGAGACGGTCAAAGAATTTGGCTTTATCAAAAATCCAGATGAACCATGCATCTATTGTAGATTTGTAGCGAGAACTGTAGTATTCCTCGTTTTATACGTGGATGACATTCTCTTAATAGGAAATGACATTCCTATGCTACAATCTGTCAAGGGGTTCTTGTCACACAGGTTCTCCATGAAAGACCTGGGTGATGCCTCATACATTCTGGGTATCCGGATCTACCGTGACAGATCCAAGAGGATATTAGGACTCTCGCAGTCCAGGTACATCGACACCATACTGAAGAGATTCAGTATGGAAGATTCCAAGCGCGGTAATCTACCGGCTTGTCACGGGATCACCCTCTCCAAAGAGATGTCTCCCAAGACTGATTTGGAGAGGGATCGCATGTCTATTATACCCTACGTTTCTGCGGTAGGCTCTATAATATATGCGATGTTGTGTACCAGACCGGATGTGGCTTATGCACTGAGTGTGGTAAGCAGGTATCAGTCAAACCCTGGGGAGAAACATTGGATAGCAGTAAAGAACATTCTCAAGTACCTGAGAAGGACTAAGGAGATGTTCTTGGTGTATGGCGGAAAAGACCCGCAGATTGAGGCCTTTGCTGACTCCAGCTTCCAGAGTGACAAGGATGATTCCAAGTCCATGTCGGGTTTTGTCTTTACCCTCAATGGAGGGGCGGTGTGTTGGAAGAGCTCCAAACAGGAAACCGTTGCTGACTCGACTATGGAAGCGGAATACATCGCTACATCTGATGCCGCAAAAGAAGCTGTCTGGATGAGGAAGTTCTTGAAAGAACTTCAGGTGGTTCCGTCCATTGTTGACCCAATACCTCTGTATTGCGACAACAACGGGGCTATAGCTTTAGCGAAGGAACCCAGGTCCCATCAGAAATCCAGACACATCTTAAGGCGGTATCACCTGATCAGGGAGATTGTGGATCGCCAGGAGATCGAGGTCCGGAGAGTTGCATCAGAGGATAACACAGCAGATCCATTCACCAAGGCCTTGCCCCAGACTCAGTTCGAGCGGCTGATCGAGATGATAGGTCTTCGATACGCCAGTACATGGCCTTAGTGCAAGTGGGAGATTGTTAGTGTATATGCCCTAGAGGCCATTACTGTATCATACTAGTTTGTATATTACTTAATGGAAGCTTGGGATATTCACAGTTGTATATACAATCTTGCTCGAAATGGTAGTATGCTACTTGGTTTGTCTCTGCTTTAATATGTGCATGTGTTTCTTTTAGCATATTGCAGGTATACATATTAGTAGAGCCCTTAGGATCTTTGCTTGATTACCAGCGTTGTGATGGCGCTCGCACTCGTGGGAGCTGGGTAATCTATAAGCACATCCTTATACAGGTCCCTGGTCGTTGGACTATCGAGACAGGGCATCGATACTCCGGAGTAGACTAGCGTATGCGCTTCTCATCCCAGTGTGGGAGACGGTCTGTCCCACAGCCGTTAGTACGTCGTACTTGAGATAGTATGCGGGTGCTCGTTAGGTTACGAGTACACTGGACAGGACTCGTCGGGAACTGTTGGTTGGTAATATACCTATCGTCAGTTATCAGTTCCCAGGTGACATGAGTACAGCTTAGTCCGCTGACTTGACACTGTCACTTCGCCTCGAGTGTGTTCCCACTGCACTTTGATTACTACCCTACCACGGCTCAGAGGAGTCGTGCAAACAGGTAGTTTTTGGGTGCAGTCCCGAAGCACTTGGAGGCAGTGACGGTTAGACAGGATTCGTCTCTCCCGGTATTGGGGGTTGACATCGCGCTGTGTCCAGGAGAGCCATTACACGAGTAGTCCCTGGCCAGGGCAAGCGAGATATACTGGTAGGCTTCCAGTGTTATCTCAGGGTGTTCTGGGCTTCACTCCGACACGACTTGTACCGCTATTAGGGGACTGACGTTCACCGCCCCCCTAGGCCCGCCATGCGATGTATCAGACGAACAGACCGGACTGTACGGAGATTGTCACATACAGGCTCAGTAGGAGTGCAGATGGGGTTCACCTCGTCAGTCTTCTTATCGACATCTACCTGGGGACCGTTACGTACAGCTAGTGCCGCTTGCGGTCTGTGGTTAAACCCACTGCCAGCGTAGTGTCGAGTCTTTAGAGTCCCACACAGAGAGCTATTCGCCTTTAGGCAAAACGAGTAGAGGTCGCATGGTTTTGCGACAGGGTTCGTTCGCATCCGCGCACTTGTGCACGTTTGCTGTCCGGACAGTTTATACTAGCGGGCTTTGGTTTAAGCCGGATCCTAGTATATGATTTGAGATTGGTTTTTCTCAGAGTATTCGTGTTCCTCGGATCACGAATGCGGGTGCGTATGCACAGTTGCTTGAGATTGAGGGAGAGGACCTTGTTTAGGGTTAATGACTATTGTCATTTTATTAACCCTATTGCTTTTGTGTGTATTATTGTTAATTAATAATTAGCTTAATTATTGTGCATGGTTGTTCTTGTTGACCTTTTGACTTCATTGACTTGTTGACCAAGTTGACAATTTGACCATGATCATTTCATTTGGAAGATGCTCTTTGATCCTTGCAATTTGCATTAAAAGTGAAATGATAATGGTCACCTCTTGATTAAACCATGACAATTTTCTAGCTAATTAATTAATTAGAATATCACACACAAATTAGTGAGAATGGCTCACTAATAATTCATTCTATCATATCCTTTCTCTCTCTTGCTCATCCTCTCCCTCAAGCTCTCTCCCTCTCATGTGTTGAGAAACAAAAAAGCTTGAGAAAAACCTTCACTTGATCTTCTCTACTCACTTCTAGGGTTCAAGTCTTAGCATTTCTTGCACTCTAGTTACTCCTAGCTTGGAGTTGAAGCTAAAGGTCGAGGCTTTCGGGTGGATCCTTCTTTGACGGAAGAAGACAAGCAAGGTGAGGCCTTTCTACCATTCCGACGAGCAAGGAGAGAAGGAGTTCGAGCTCAAGGTATAACCTTTCTACAACTTAGTTAGTTGTTAGTTTACTTTAGCTAGTTTTCGTTTAGCAAAGATCCTCACAAACAAGGTCCATGTTGCCTAAGTCATTAAAAATCCAATTTTTGTTATGTTTTCCGCCTCCCCGCAAGCACCGGGGTGGGCAACGTGGAATTACAGGCGTGTCGTAAATATGCCGCGGAACATACCAACGGTACGTCACTCTACTTTAGTCACCTATTCCATCAACCAAGGGTCATCCTACGCTCCGAAGGTTAAAATCTAACGCTCTGATACCAACTTTGTCACGACCCGAAAGTACGGAACATGACCGGCACTTAAACTACGAACGTCTCAAGGCGTACGTAATCTAAGTAAACCGAAAACCCAGAAATCCAAACCAAGAAAAGTAGTAGAGAGTAGGAAAAACCAATTTAAATCAAGTAGTTTTAATAGCATAAGCCGAATTATGCGGGTTTCTAAAAACATCAAAAATTTACTGAAAATTTCGGCAGAGTCTCCTTTGTAAATACTGGCTCCCAAACGGGATACAACATGAATAGTATACGAAATCAATATAAGGCATCCCCAAGCGGGAGCTAGCTCTTCGTCAATCGACGGTCACAACCACACAAGCAATATAATATACAACGCCAACGGCGAGGATCAAAAACTCAAAAGGGAACTCAAAACCACCAGAATATAACGAGCGACTCTAAGGTCGAAAGAATAAACAACACTGGTCTCTATCTCAATAGATACATGTTTGGTTGATGGAATTTACTAGATACAACTGAATAATATCATACAAGGTAATATGATGGGTACGATACAAGAAAAACCCACCTACTAGCAAGTCACCCGAATGAAACTGAGCCCGCAAGCCGTAATGAAACCTGTACGGCAAACCTGCAAGAAACTGGGGCACAACGGGGGTGAGTTGCCAACTCATGAATAGAAAAAACATCTACACACAGAAATCGCATAAATAACGCAACCTAGGTCAATGATCATAATATATCCTCAAATATAAGTATAACAGGCAGCCTATAACAATGGCTAGGGTAATATCTAACCCGAGTATAATTTCATGTGCCCATGTCAGTGCCTCAGGTAGCAATATATCATATGAATGAGGTATGAATGCATGAAACAGAATACATATAAATGAAGAAACTGTTTTCATAAATTAGTGAGATTTCCTTCGTATTTTTAAACTGAGGTATCATAAATGAAATCAGCATCAACAGTGTCTAGCGTCGACACAAAACATAAATCTCACTGTCTCGAAATATCAATGTCTCAATCTCAATATCTAGGGCGCCGTCAGTCCAGACCGGCCCCTACCATCTATCTCAAGACCACGACGGTATCCTCCGGATATCCGACGCGTCGGGTAATATCACCGGTAGGTAGTGCTCCCCAGCCAGGCTCAACGTCAACACCACATTCCTCTTGCCCCGGGGTACCATACCGGGCCCACCATGTACCCGTGACGGTTCCTCCACTCCTCGACACGGATCTCCAAAACCACAGCAAACTCATGGTGGACGACACTTTACATCACTAGAAAACCGCAACATTTTATATTTTAAAAGATCATAAGTTGTAAATTTTGCGGCTTTCCCCGAAATCCAGAAATATCATAAATCTCAAGAAATCATCACAAGTGCATATGTCAATGATAATGAACTAGGCATGAACCACTGAATAACAGTATGCATGAAGTGGTAGGTAATAACTACAATGTCTAATATGACATATAAGGGAAGTACACTAATATCATGTCAACACTACTAGCTAACAATCTAAGTCAAGCAATTATATTCTCTAAAGTGTACGTGACATGGCAATTACCGATGAAGATGTGTGTGAGCCGGCAAGTAGGTGTACGTGGTACATACGCATCATCGGTAATGGTGTTGGTGTCCTAACAGCATGATATCATTAATGGAATATGCAGCAAAATAAATATGCGAGGCAGAGCGAACAACAATAATGTGCGGGAGATGAATACTAGACACAACGATAACTAATCTGCAATAATCTAATATAAATCCTACAAATGGTGCCTTTTGAAATAACACGAATCGTGGGGTTTTGAAAATAGGGGCTACGGTGTTTTTATGAAAAGATACGTCGTTTTTGAAATATCCGTAGATTCCCTTGAGCTGTCTTTAAAAATGCCCACGATTCGTTAGTTTTTGAAATAGGTAAGAAGTCTAATCTAATCTAACAACTACACTAAACTATACGGCTGAACTAACAAGCTGAACTACAGGTAAGGAAACCGCCTATCATCTGAGTCGATACATATACATACCTGTATATGTATAGTCGGTGATCCCGCCTCAATAATATCATATCCGATACCATATCTATAATCAGGCATCCCAAGTCAAGAGTGCGGATCAATCATCAATATAGCTCGTACGTAAATCCGTCGTACGGCATTCCAATCTGGGTACGGGTCAATATCACATTCATCATACTATTCACCTGGTATCCTCTTTATCAAATATCATGATCGGGGTACTGATCTACGTCTAGTACCATACTGATACCGCCTACGTATGCATGGACGTGTGTGAAACACTACGTCAAGGACCCGCTACAACGTCATGTCGTATCTAAGATACGAACCCTGCTATATCACCGATCTCACGACCTCAAATCAAATCTCATCGACTCAGCTCAATCCTAAGTATCATCCTCAGTCCGTATGTGAACACATAGTCCCATACCCATGTGAACACATAACTATAAAGAATCCCATGAGCACATATCAATAGGAATGTATGCAAGTATGTATGTGTGTGTAACACTACCCTAGGGTTCGCAACACTAAAGTAATCCAACACACCAATATCCTTCCTAAGCATCGTTATTAATCCTAAATAACATATAATAATTGTTGGTGTGTATACGCATCCGTATACACCACCACGGACTGCAGGGGTGCTATACGCCATCCACCCGACTTCCCCCCGTAGATATAAATCTACTCACCTGGTCCTCGCTAGCCGGTGCCGACGTCGCCACGCGCTTGCTTGTCGTCTCGAAGTCCACATGAGGGTACCTACATATCATAATGTACCATATCGCATTAAAACTAAATTCGAAATCGAAACGGCATACGAAAATCAAATCGGCACGCGTATCACGCATAGGTCCAAACCTATCGCCCACGCATGCAGGAATAGTCAAACCAACCCTCGATGTCGATGTACGAACGTCAAACCATCGAGAAAATCCAATCACACTCATATGCACATTCACGAACACTAATTTTAATATAAAATAGCTTAAAATTCCCAAAAACCCCAATTTCACTTAAAAAGTCGTTTTTCCGAAAATCTAGCAAGCACAATTCGCCGTTTGTACAAAACATGATGTTTAAACGAAACTAATGGCCACAATATCCACCAATTATCATAACCAAGTTATAGAAACCATATCAATAATTTATTCTCATCAACTTGTATAAATTCCAAAATTCCAGTTTTGCAAAAATATCCAATTTAACACTTTTTAACGCAAAATTTCACAATTTAACAATTTATCTTGGCTTTGCATATTTTAAATGGTTAAACCACTCATGGAAACCTTAATGATATGCTAAAAACCCTAACTAGATTTTAATCCCACATTTTAATAAAATTTCTAAAACCTAGTTAGCAAATTAGCATAATTATCACAATTTGGGCAAATTAAATATAACAATATGCAAATTAGCTACAAGATTTGGTTTTGCATAACTTAAGATGCTAAAATACATCACACTACCATGAACAAATTAACACAACCATAACTTTAATTTAACCCTTCTCTTGAATTTAAACTTGCAATTTAAAACCTAAATTAAACACCTAATTAAGTTGATTTAAAGTATCTAACATAAATTAAGCAAAAGGGTTAGAGTTATACCTTCACAACCCATGAGATCAAATATGGAACTTGACCTCCAAATTGAGATCTTTGCATCAAGATCCATGCTATAAGGGCTAAGGAAAAATGGGTAGGGAATGGATTTGGGATTTGTGAGGTTTTGTGTTGTTTGTGAGGCAATTTTGATGAGTTTTTTGAAGAGAAATGTGATGAGAAAAGAGGAGGGGCTGTTGTGTGCAGGAAATGGGGAGGGCCGGCCACTAGAGGGTGATTGGAGAGAGAGTGAGGTGAGGAAAGTAGCAAGTAAAGAAGTCCAAGTCAACACAAGGTCAAAGTCCAACACAATTATCCATTTTCTTTTCTTTTCTTTCATTTCCTTTCATTTGAAGATCAAGTGGGGAAAAAATAGGGGGGCTGCTGAATTCAGCCATGGGGAGGAGTAAGTGGGTGTGTGTGGGTGTGGGTACGGGTGTGGGGTGATGAAAAATGATAAATACAGTACCCCAAGCATCCATTTACGCTAAAAAAAAGCCTTTTTTCTTCAATAATTTCTAAACCGTTTTGGCAAATGATTTCGTTCCAAAAACCACATGATAAATTTTTATTTAATGTTTTATGATGTACAAAATTTGTTTCAACTCATTCCAATTTGTAATTTTCCCTAATTAAATGTATTAGTGACGGCTTAAATAATAATAAAATAATATTTTTTTCAGAAAATTTGAAATTTCACCAGCGGCTCAATAAACACCAAATAATAGCAATTACATAGCTAGAATATGTATATTTAATTTTTATAATAAGATATTTGTATTTTGATTTTTTACAGAAAACCCCCTCATTTTACCGATTTTCCGAAATTTCACCGAAACGATTTTCAAAATGCTACATATGATCTCATCATAGTCCCAGTAGTCGAGTACAGATCCTAAGGGCTTTATCAACATGTGAGAGAAAAACAGTAAACCAATACAAGTCAACATGTTAAGATAAAGTGAAACCAAATGACATACTATCAGATGAGCAAGAAAGTCCTCTCTCTATATATCGAAGCATCCGTTATAATATACATCATATGTACAACAATGGCCTCCAGGGCATATACATAACTAACACATTAAGCAATGGTATATACGTATTAAACCAACCACATATTTTCAATGTCCAGAATACACACAAAAGAATGTCTTCGGAAACAAATCAGGCTTTCTTATGGCATTGTAGACTGGGTCACATCAATGAGAGAAGGTTGACGAAGTTACATACAGAAGGAAATTTGGATCCGTTCGAATATCAATCATATGCAACTTGTCAATCCTGTCTCAAAGGAAAGATGACAAAGACACCGTTCACTGGACACGGAGTAAGAGCGAGCTAGCTCTTGGGACTCGTACACAGCGACGTGTGCGGTCCAATGTCTACACATGCGCGAAGCAGTTATTCTTACTTCATTACTTTTATGGATGACTTTTCAAGGTACGGATATGTCTTCTTAATGAAACATAAATCCGAAGCCTTTGAAAAATTCCAGGAATATAAGAATGAAGTAGAAAAACAAACAGGCAAAAGTATCAAGACACTGAGATCTGATCGAGGTGGTGAATACTTAAGTGCCGAGTTCCTGGATTACTTAAAAGAGAATGGAATTCTCTCTCAGCTTACTCCTCCATACACTCCGCAACATAACGGTGTATCGGAAAGACGGAACCGAACCCTATTGGATATGGTACGTTCCATGATGAGTAACGCTGAGTTACCCCGATCATTTTAGGGATATGCACTAGAATCAGCTGCATACCTTTTGAACCGAGTTCCAACTAAGACTGTGCCACACCATATCAGATGTGGTGTGGAAAGAAACCCTATCTTAAACACATTAAGACATGGGGATGTCCAGCTTTTGTCAAAAAGCAGCATGCGGACAAACTCGAGGCACGCTCAGTACAGTGCAAGTTTGTGGGATATCCAAAGAACTCCAAGGGATATTTCTTCTATTGCGAAGAGGAACAAAAGGTTTTTGTTTCTCGTCATGCCCACTTCTTGGAAACTGAGTTTTTGGAAAATCAGATAAATGGGAGCGCAATAGAACTGGAAGAAATTCCAGAACCACGAGCTATTACTGAAAGCTTAGTAGAACCAGAGGGTTCGATAGATCAGGACATTCCTGCGCCGCTCCGCAGGAGTAGTAGGCAGTCTCATCCGCCCGAGAGATACTACGGTTTTCTCATAGACGGGGATAGAGAGGATTGCATCATTGATAGTGATGAGCCGACTAGCTTCCAGCAGGCCATTCAGAGCGTCGACTCGGTAAAATGGCTGGATGCAATGCGGACCGAAATGGAGTCCATGTACACCAACAAAGTATGGACGTTGGACGTTGCTCCAGATGGGGTAAAACCCGTAGGATGCAAGTGGATCTTCAAAAGGAAGATTGGTGTAGATGGACAGGTTGAGACCTATAAGGCTAGACTTGTTGCAAAGGGTTTTCGTCAAAGACCTGGTTTGGACTATGACGAAACCTTTCTCCAGTGGCTATGCTGAAATCCATTCGGATCCTTCTTGCCATTGCAGCCTTCTACGATTATGAGATTAGGCAGATAGACGTAAAGACCGCTTTTCTGAATGGAAATTTAGAGGAGTGTGTCTATATGGACCAGCCAGAGGGTTTCATTCAGAGTGGGAGCAGCGGAAAGGTGTGCAAGTTGCTTAAGTCCATCTATGGACTAAAAGCAGGCATCGCGGAGTTGGAACATCTGTTTTGATGAGACGGTCAAACAATTTGGCTTTATCAAAAATCCAGATGAACTATGCATCTATAGTAGATTTGTAGCAAGAACTGTCGTATTCCTCGTATTGTACGTGGATGACATTCTTTTGATAGGAAATGACATTCCTATGCTACAATCTGTCAAGGGGTTCTTGTCACACAGGTTCTCCATGAAAGACCTAGGTGATGCCTCTTACATTCTGGGGATCCGGATCTATCGTGACAGATCCAAGAAGATATTAGGACTTTCACAGTCCAGGTACATCGACACCATACTGAGAAGATTCAGTATGGAAGATTCCAAGCGCGGTAATCTACCGGCTTGTCACGGGATCACCCTCTCCAAGGAGATGTCTCCCAAGACTAATTTGGAAAGGGATCGCATGTCTATTATACCCTACACTTCTGCGGTAGGCTCTATAATGTATGCGATGTTGTGTACAAGACCAGATGTAGCTTATGCATTGAGTATGGTAAGCCGGTATCAGTCAAACCCTGGGGAGAAGCACTGGATAGCGGTAAAGAACATTCTCAAGTACCTGAGAAGGACTAAGGAGATGTTCTTGGTGTATGCCGGAAAAGACCTCCAGATCGAGGCTTTTGCTGACTCCAGCTTCCACAGTGGCAAGGATGATTCCAAGTCCATGTTGGGTTATGTCTTTACCCTCAATGGAGGGGCGGTGTGTTGGAAGAGTTCCAAACAGGAAACCGTTGCTGACTCGACGATGGAAGATTAATATATCGCTGCTGCAGATGTTGCAAAAGAAGCCGTCTGGATAAGGAAGTTCTTGACAGAACTTCAGGTGGTTCCGTCCATTGTTGATCAAATACCTCTATATTGCGACAACAACGGGGCTATAGCTTTAGCGAAGGAACCCAGGTCCCATCAGAAGTCCAGACACATCTTGAGGCGGTATCACCTGATCAGGGAGATCGTGGGTCGCCAGGAGATCGAGGTTCGGAGAGTTGCTACGGAAGATAACACTGCTGATCCATTCACGAAGGCCTTATCCCAGACTCAGTTCGAGCGGCTGATCGAGATGATAGGTCTTCGATACGCCAGTACATAGCCTTAGTGCAAGTGGGAGATTGTTAGTGTATATGCCCTAGAGGCCATTACTGTATCATACTAGTTCGTATATTACTTAATGGAAGCTTGGGATATTCACCTTGTATATACAATCTTGCTCAAAATAGTAGTATGCTACTTGGTTTGTTTCTACTTTAATATGTACATGTGTTTATTTTAGTATATCACCTATACACATTAGTGGAGCCCTTAGGATCTTTGCTTGATTACCAACGTTGTGATGGCAGTCACACTCGTGGGGGTTGGGTAATCCACAAGCACATCCTTATGCAGGTCCCTGGTCGTAGGACTATCGAGACAGGGCATCGATACTCCGGAGTAGACTAGCGTATGCGCTTATCATCCCAGCAGGGGAGACGGTCTATCCCACAGCAGTCAGTACGTCGTACTTGAGATAGTATGCGGGTGATCGTTAGGTTACGAGTACACTGGACAAGACTCGTCGGGAACTGTTGGTTGGTACTATACCTATCGTCAGTTATCAGTTCCCAGGTGACATGAGTACAGCTTAGTCCGCTGACTTGACACTGTCACTTCGCCTCGAGCGTGTTCCTACTGTACTTAGATTACTACCCTACCACGGCTCAAAGGAGTCGTGCAAACAGGTAGTATTTGGGTGCAGTCCCGAAGCACTTGGAGGCAGTGACGGTTATACAGGATTCGTCTCTCCCGGTATTGGGGGTTGATATCGCGCTGTGTTTAAGAGAGCCATTACACAAAGTCCCTGGCCAGGGCAAGCGAGATATACTGGTAGGTTTCCAGTGTTATCTCAGGGTGTTCTAGGCTAAACTCCGACACGACTTGTACCGCTATTAGGGGGCTGACGTTTACCGCCCCCCTAGGCCCACCATGCGATATTCACAGACGAACAGACCGGACTGTACGCAGATTGTCACATTCAGGCTCAGTAGGAGTTCAGATGGGTTTCACCTCGTCCGTCTTCTTATCGGCATCTACCTGGGGGCCGTTACGCACAGCTAGTACCGCTTGCGGTCTATGGTTAAACCCACTGCTAGCGTAGTGTCGAGTCTTTAGAGTCCCACACAGAGAGCTATTCGCCTTTAGGCAAAAGAGTAGAGGTCACATGGTTTTGCGACAGGGTTCGGTCACATCCGTGCACTTGTGCACGTTTAGTGTCCGGGCAGTTATCACTACGGGCTTTGGTTTAAGCCAGATCCTAGTGTACGTTTTGGGATTGGTTTTATCTCGTTTGTATTCGTGTTCCTCGGAACGCGGATGCAGGTGTGTATACGCGGTTGACAGAGAGATAGAGGCAGAGGATTCTCATTAGGGTTGTTGACTGTTGACTTTTGGTAAACCCTAATGAGAATAAGAAATATGATTAATGATAATATTAATTAAGTACTATTGTGCCATGGTTGGGTTGAAGGGTTGACTTTGTTGACTTGTTGACTTAGTTGACCGGTTGACTAGGTTGGACTTGTTGACCATCATCATGACAATGGCTATCATTTCTTGGCATTGACCTTGGCTTGCTTGTTTGTTCACAAATTGCATTTAATGCAAGAAATGATATGGCCATTTGATATGATAATAACCATCACATAATACTCAATTATTATTATGAGTTATGATTATTTTGGATTATGAGAGCAAGGGTGAGAAAAATCATTCTCATTCTCTCATCCTCATTCTCTCTCATCCTCAAGCTCTCCCTCTTCCACTTGCTCTCTCTAGTCCATGGTTCTACTTGTCTCATGTGTTGAGAAGAAAGAACCATAGAGATAAAACCCAACACACTTCTTGTTAGTTATATGTATGCCCTAGAGGCCATTACTGTACATAGGATGTATATTGTAGTGGATGCTGGGACATATATAGGGAGGACTTTCTTGCTCGACATGATAGTATACTATCTGGTTACTCTTTGCCTTAACGTGTATACTGTTTGTCTCTCTGTTACATGTTGGTAAAGCCCTTAGGATGTGTACTTGACTACCTGAACTATGATGCGGATCATACTAGTGGGGACATGGTAGTCTATAAGTACATCCTTCAAGGTCCCTAGTCGTGGGTATATCGAGACGGGGCATCGATATACCAGAGTAGACTAGCATATACCTTCTCGACCCATACAGATGGGCGATGGATGATCCCATATCCATTGGTGTTTGACATCAGAGATGATATACGGGTGCTCAGTACAGACTGGGTACACTGGACGGACTCGCCGAGAACTCCCAGATGGTATTATACCTCACGTCAGATGGCAGTTCTCTGGTGACACTGGTACAGGTTAGTCTGTAGACCCGAGATTGTCATAGAGTCTTGTGTGATTCCCACTGTGCTTTGATTTCCACCTTACCACGTCCTAGAGGGCGTGCAAAACGGTGGCTTTTGGGTACAGTCCCGAATCACATGGAGGCAATGAGCGATAGGAGGGGATTCGTCTCTCCCGGTATAGGGAGTTGATGTTGCACTGTGTTCGATTGGCTATAACCGGAAATCCCTGGCCAGGGTTGCTGAGATTTACTGGTAAGTGTTACCAGTAGTTTCTCGAACTGTTATAGACCTCATATCGACACGACTTATCGAGCTATTGGGGTCTGACGTTTACCACCCCTAGGCGAGATATGCGACATATCAGACGACGAGACCGGACTGTACGGTAAGTGTTACTGGTTGGATTCACAAGAGTATGAGCGGGCTTGCTCGTCGATATTCTGATCGCTCAATACCCGGGTGGCCGCTACGTTTAGCAGACCGCTTGCGGCTTGTGGGTGTTTGATATGATCATCACCTACTGCCGGCGTATTGACGAGTCTTTAGAGTCCTACACAGAGGTTTTCTGGCTCAAGCGAAACGAAATAGGAGCGCATATGAGATATGTGCGGGACCGAGAATAATACCAGTATGTGATACTGTATTCTATTCTCGCGATGAATGTATCGAATGGTTGTATGCGATATAACCTAGTTATCGATTCAAGGAATGATTCGATAAGCCGATACATTGGATATTAGTCGGTTATATGAGATATGACCGGATCGTTAAATCAAGTGTTGATTTAATGATTTAATGCATAATTATATATTTGATATATTACTTTGCATTAACTAGTATTGGTTCACTTTAAATGGATTTTCTCACTTGATGTGCACATTGTATATGTGATATACTTTTGTACACTTGTTTGTATCATGTTTGATGATACATGCATGTTTGTGTGTATGTTTAGTTTAAACCTTGGTTAAGTAAATGGTTAGGGTTTTGTTTAATTAATTAATTAATTTATTTATTTATTTCATTTTGGCAAGAAATAAAATGGTTGCTACTTTTGTTTTACATTGAAACTTCATGAAGCTTTGAAGCTTTGACCATTTTATCTCTTAGCCTTAACCTAACCATTAAACCTAACCTTAGTTTACTCTCTACATATAACCATGGTTACAATATGATACTTATCATATTATTTTCCATTTTGAAAAGACTAAGGAGATTATCATCATCATCTTCTTCTTCTTCTTCTTCTTCTTCAAGAAGAAAGCTTGCTTCCATTAATGGCAACTTGAGAAAAAGAGTGAGAAATCCAATTCTAAAGTGAACCCACTTCCTATTTCTTCATCCTCTACCACTTGCCAAGTAGTATAGGGTATTTTCTTCACAAGTTTCACGACTTGGTGAAGTTGGAGCTTGATCTTGTGTTGCCTCGACGTAGATCATCTTCGGCATCGAAGTCGACGACCTAGCCCGCCCATTTCTCCGATGAAGCCGATGCTAGAGTCATGGATTCGATTTGGACAGCGAGAGGACTTCTTCGCGGAGCTATGGAGGTGGAGGACCGGATTTACAAAGGTTGTATTTCCGTTCACTTAGTTAAGTTGTTAACTAATTGCATGTTTCGCCTAAAATTCTAGTTAACGATCTAGTCTAGGGTTTCTCGGTACTTGTCAAATTTGAAATTGGCATGGTTGATGCCTTGTGAGACCTCATTAGTGTGCCTAGGAACCCTACAATGGTATCAGAGCCTAGCTAGAGCTTTAGGCGAAGTCTAGACGGAGTTTGAAGTCCGATCGAACCGAAACCCTAAATCCAAAATGCTCTCTGGACTTTTTTCAAAAACGGGGATTTTTGAAAATTAAAAATATGCAGAAAACTCTGTAGCTGTCACGACCCGAAATTACGAATCATGACCGGCACTTAAGTTACGAACGTCTCAAGGCGTCCGTAAAATAAGTAAGCTGAAGCCCAGAAATCCAAACCAAGAGAAGTAGTAGAGTGTAGGAAAAACCATATGTGAATCAACCTGTAGCAACATAATATACAACGCCTAAAGGCGAGGATCTCAACAGAAATGAAACTCAACCAGCAAGAACCCATCGAAATATAACCCGCGACTCTAAGGTCGAAAGAATGAACATCACTGGTCTCTATCTCAAATAAGTACATGTTTTGGTTGATGGAAATTCTAGATACAACTGAAATATAATATACAAAGTATAATGATGGGTAAGATACAATAAACCCACCTACTAGCAAGTCACCCGAAAGGTACAGTGCCCGCAAAGCCGTAATGAAATCCGTACGGCAACACCTGCAAGAAACTGGGGCACAACGGGGGTGAGTTGCCAACTCGTGAGTAGAAAAAGATCTACGAACAGAAAATCGCATATATGACACAACCTAGGTCATACGATCATAATATAAATAATCCTCAAATATATAACCAGAAATCTCTAACCATGTCTAGGGTAAATATCTAACCCAAGTGTAATCCCATATGTCCATGTCAGTGCATCAAGTAACAATATATCATATAAATGATGTATGAATGCATGTAACAGAATGCATGTACCATGTCTAGGGTAAATATCTAACCCAAGTGTAATCCCATATGTCCATGTCAGTGCATCAAGTAACAATATATCATATAAATGATGTATGAATGCATGTAACAGAATGCATGTACTGAAGAAAACTGCTGTCATAATTTGTGAGATTTCTGTATTTTTAAAATGAGGTATCATAAATGAAATCAGCATAAACAGTGCCTAGCAACGGCACAAAACATAAGTCTCAGTATCTCGATACCTCTGTATCACAATCTCCGTACCTCAATATCTCGAAATCTCAAAGTCTCAATCACAAAATCCAGGGCGCCGTCAGTCCAGATCGGCCCCTACCATCCATCTCATGACTACGACGGTATCCTCCGGATATCCGACGTGTCGGGTAATATCACCGGTAGGTAGTGTTCCCCTGCACAGGCTCAACGCCATCATCTGCGATCTTCTTGCCCAGGGGTACCGCACCGGGTCCACCATGTACCCGCAATCGGTCTCATCCGCCTCCTCGATTCGGGTTTCACATGTCACTCTCAGCACCGAGAAAACACATGGTGAACGCACTGAAATATCATATCAAGGGTAACCGGGTTTTTAAAACATTTACATAATCTTTTTGAAATACCCACGGTTCCCAAATCCAGAATAACATAGAAACAACATATCTCAATGCGTATAATCAGGAAGCATGATGTATGTGACATATAAATGGAATGCAAGTGTAACTGTATGTCCTGCAACATGGAATAATAGTATGCACATACAAGGGTCATATCCTGATGCAATAATACTACGTGTAGTGACATGGCAATTACCGATGAAGATGTGTGTGAACTGGCAAGTAAGTGTATGTGGAACATACGCATCATCGGTAATGGTGCTGGTGTCCTATCATCATGATATCAATAATAGAATATGAATCATAACAGTATGTGATGCAGAGCAACAATAATAATATGCGGGAGCTGAAATACTGAACACCATGATCGCTAAACTGCATCTAATGTCATAAAGGTCGTACAGCTATGCCAACAATAAGGCTGAGCTAATAAGCTAACTGCAGGTAAAGGAAACCGCCTGACCTCTGAGTCGATACATATAAATATACATATATAGTCGGTGATCCCGCCTCGATAATATCACATCCGATATCATATCTCTAAAATCAGTTATTCCCAAGTCAAGAGTGCGGATCAAAACATCAAATTATAGCTCGTACGTAAATCCGTCGTACGGCATCCCAAATCTGGGTACGGGTCAATATCACATTTGTCATATTAATAATCAAGTATTCTCTTTATCAATATCATCACCGGGGTACTGACCTATGTCTGGTACAATTCTAACATCATTACTATAATCAAGATCCAACTACTGGTCGACAATCCCGTATAAATCGATATCATCAGCACATATCATCTCAAGGAGTATACCCCGCCCAAGGCGGCTTATTATAAATGTCCTGTCATATCATATCATATCATATCATATCTCGTATCATAATCACATGTCGATCATTTGATATATTTATGTCACCATTCCTATGGCATCATTATCCCAAAATCCGCTAAGGTATCAAGGTGTATCTTATCTATGAATTTAACTGTCACAACATGTCATATCGCCGATATCATAAACTCGGATCAATCTCATCGACTCATATCAATCCCATGTATCATCCTCAAATCCGTAATAAACATATAGCCTCATATCCAAGTGAACACATGTCCATAACGAATCCCATAAGAATATATGAAGTGAGGATGTATGCAAATATGTATATGTGTGCATGTATGTGTAGTGCACCCACTACCCTATGGTTTCGTAACTTTTCACCAATCCAATATACCAATATCCATTTAACATCAATAATAATTCCAACAACATAATATTTATAGGTGTGTATACGCATCCGTATACATCACCTCGGACTGCGGGGGTGCTATACGCCATCCACCCGACTTCTCCCCATAGATATAAATCTACTCACCTAGTTATGTGTTCCGGTGCCGATGTCGTCATTTGCGTCTCCATCGCCTCGATGTCACGTGAGTACCTACAAGAATATCACATGCTAAAACACTTGAAAATCACATCGGAAACCAAAATGGTGCACACTACGCCCATAGGTAAAAACATGTGACCTTGTGGGCAAAAACAGCCAATATCCACTGTCGTCGACGTCCGAACGCCACCCGACAGATACGAATCATTGAATATCAAAATTCATACAAAAACACGTCATAAATCATACGCCAACTCACGAAAATGAACCCAGATTTTATCCTAACAGGAACCAGTCAAAACTAGACATGCCGGGGGTCAATTTTACATGAAAAAGGGCCTTTGCACGCAAAACGAGGCATTTTTATGCAGGTCTGGCCGCAAATGGCGGCCAGAATGGTGAAATTTGCGGCCGGAGTTTGGAGATGGTGGCTCGGGCTTTTGGTAGGGGTTCCAGGGCACCTGCACAGCTCACTGACATGTCTACTTTTTCCTATAAGGCCCCGGGTGAAAGCAGATTTCAGAAAGACCTCAAAATCGACAAAAACGGTAAGATACGCCAAGTCGAATAACTCTGGTAAATACTTGGATTTTAGAGTAATATTGGTTAGAATGGTCTCAAAAACATCTAATAAGGTTATACTAACGATCAAAACCAATACTAGGTCAAGTTTCACTCAAAATTGCCTAAACTAGCACAATATCACACTAAAAGGGTAAACTTTCAGATATTACACCAGAACTGAGCAAGAACTGAGTTGGGATGCGAGATTATACCTCGAGGGGGTCCTAGGATGTAGGAGAAGGGAAGATGAAGGAAGGAGGAGGGTGTGGTTGCTGGTGGTGTGCTGCTACAGCTCCAATTGTTGCAGTTCTTGGCTGGAAAGATGTTGCTGCTATTGTTGCAGTTCTTGGCTGATGTTGCTGCTGCTTGAACTTTTCTTTCTCTGCTGTTGTTTCTGTAGTGGTTGTTTTGGTGATAGTGTGTGGAGTGAAGTGAGGTTTATTATGGTGGGGTGGTGTGAGTTGGAGTTGTTGTATGGGGGTGCTGATGTTGCTGCTGTCTGCAACCTCTCTCTCTCTTTTCCTTCTTGTTTTTCCTTGGGTTGCAGGAGCAGCTGCACTTGAAGGATGGGGGTGTGGTCTAAGTTGATGTTGCAACTTGTAGTAGTAGCTAGGGGGCTGATGTTGCTTCAGCTACTGATGCTGAAATGATGGCATATGGCCTAGGTTTGGGGCTGATGTGATGGTGTAGGTGTAGAGTTGGCTGAATTTCAGCTGATGTGGCTGAAAGTATTGACAATGGAGGCTGATGTACTGCTGCTGATGTGAGGGGTTTGGGCTGTTCTGATGCTGGAGTCAGCCATTGTGGCTGAAGGTGTTGATAAGGGGGTGTCTAAGTCAGCTATGGGGGCTGATGGTGACTGAATGGATGCCTGTTTCAGCTGAATTTAGGGGCTGGTGTGGTGTATCAGCAATTGATGCGTTGATGGAGGCTGAAGTGGGTGTTTAGGTCAGCAATGGGGGGCTGAAATGTGCTAGGGGCTGATGTATATCAGCTATGGAGCTGATGTAGCTGTTGATGTGAGAGAATGGGGGCTGATTTGGTATATCAGGAGCTGATGTAAGGCTGTTGCAATGTTTCAGCACCTGCTGCCGGTGGTTTTCCTTAAGGAAGTGTTATGTTGTGGGGAGAAATGTGAGAGAGGGTAACAAAACACAAAGAATAATGAAATGGGATGGATCATGGCACATCCTAATCATCTCTCTCTTTCTCCAAAACAATGCTCACAAGACACCAAGCCACATTGGCTCACTTCTCCCTACACAAGTCGACATAACCCCATCTCTAATCCAATGGTTCAACCACCATTGTCACCTAAACATGGTCCAACCCTAGGCTACCATGACCAAAATAAGAAACAGGTGTAGAAAATGTCATGTGCACATTTTTGCACAAAAAGCCAAAAATCCACTTAGCGATTGTCAATCGCGATTTACACCAAAATAACATATACGTAACCATAAAAGCTTAAAAATGACATATTTCCACAAAATACCCTATTTTTAGAATTTCCAAAATTTTCTCCGGAATTTTCACCATTTATCGGTATTTAATTACACCGACTATTAAAATATTCATTAAAAATTATAAAAATTCCCAAAAATAATATTTTATTTTTTTGAAATGTTACAATCTTCCCCCCTTAAAGAAATTCGGTCTCCGAATTTAAATTTAAACCTCCCAATTCTAAAAACATTTCAATAAAATGTCCAAACCAATGGGGCTCCGAAATCATCAATATATAAAATGCATCATAGCACAATACTTGCACATGAGTAACAAGCAGATATCTCGAAACAAAACTCCGCCAAGCGTCTCGCAATCATCGGAGTCAAGACGAAAACACGACTGCCAAATCCAAAGCAAAACCGGTATGCTAGAAATCGGAACTATACATGTAAATATCAAATCTGTACATGTAAATATCTGAAAGGAATCCATGCCAAATTATTTAAAGTCGATGTGCAATGCGCATAACACTGCACAGCGGCGGACGTCTCTATAAGAAAATAGCCAAATACATATATATCTTTTGTTTAATATGCACGATCCGCCGTTTTGAAAACGATTTAGAAGGGTCTCCTCATTTTAAATGTCTTGTGTCATAAATGACACGTATGTAAATAATGAGACTATAGCTTGCTTTTGGAAATCCCTTTGAAATCTATCAATGTATGCAAAATATACCCAGGCACTGTCATCTGGCCAGTCCTGCTTAGTACGAAAATAATCACATCAACACAAAAATGTACTACTCCATAAGAAATCAGTCCTAAAAAGTGTATAGAAAAGCCCTGTGCGTCCGGTGCGCACGGAAACCAAAATCCATACCTGTGCCAAGCAGGGCACAAAACGACATCAAGGTGCAACGGGTGTGCACGCAACATCTATCATAGGCAACACGTGTGCCTGACCGCAAAATCAGGTGCATCTGACATGCCCGAAAAATCTCGATTTAGTGCATCTGGTGAGCACCAAATCTCATCTCATAACATGCGTCCAACATGCGCTGAAAATCCAAATCCAGTGCATCCATTATGCACGAAATCATGAAATCCAATATCGAGCATCACCATCGAAATAGAAGTCCAGTGCATCCAAGTGCACAAAATACGTGCCACTGCACTGCAAGCATACATAACTATACAGAGTGCAGGAACCAAATCGTGTGCGTGCCTACGCACAAAATCAACTCAAATGTCTAAGCCCCATAAAATCACAAACATGTGAAACCAAGGCACGAAGACGATATCAAGTGCAACGACTTTGCGAAAATCGTAAATACTCAATCATCAAAATCAGATCAGGCTAATAAATTCCCCAAAACATCGAAATCAAATATGGCGGAATAGCTCCGCTCAAGCACGTCCTCCAATAATCTCGGGCAAACTGTCGTGGTCATCGTAGCATATCTCGTCAATGATCCTGAACTCTGGCCTGCGGTATGCTTAACATTGACCACTCCTGGGTCCAAGTCTTCTCTGTGAATTATCAATCTCATGATCCATCTGCTCATCGGCCCTGTCAGGTATGTTAACAGGGACGATTCCGTTCTGGCACTTCTCTGGCCATCTCTCGGTCAATCCTCACGACCATTTGTAAAGCAGCATGTCACTGGCGTCGGCCTCTGGCTCTCTGAATGTACGTGACACATCTGATCCTGGGTGCAAGTATCATTGCAGCAGTGTCCTGGAAGGAATCCTGCTCAAGGTCTCTTCCAATCTCATCTCTACCAATTGTCCGGAAATCATCGTCCTTTTCTATATCCGGTTCTTGTTCCGGAACGGCTGCATACTCATCGCGACTCCTTCTGGAAGGTATATCCAGTACTCTGCCTCGGCATGCGCATCGCATCTCTGATGTCGGCGGAGTGGAACGTCGTCTCATCCAGACCTTTCACGAACCTCTTACCCCACTTTTCTCTAATGTCGACTGCTTCGGACTCGTGTCGTCGTGGCTGCATGGACTGAGCTCCAACGGCTATCCCCGTATCTGGAGTCTCCCAAGAAATGCATTTCACGACCTAGCATCCGAATTAAGTCGAGCCATCCGATCGAGTCATCAAAAACCTCATAATCCCCCAAGAGCTCAACATCTTGGGTATAGTATAAGAGTATCAAGTACATACCACTGCATCGGTGGTCCAGCCGTAGAAAGGCAAACCCAAGCCTCACTAGTGGCGTCGCAGAACTGCGGCAAACCCTAAGGTCAAAAGGCTTTCACACGGTCATTAAGTCGAGTTAGGGTTTCATTCTTCTAGAGGGTCCATAGAATGGCCTGCATGTCTTTCCAAATACTTTAAACTTGGAATAGTAGGTTTCTGACATTCGATCGTCTCTATAGACTCTCCACGTCTCTGCGTGAAGTCGTTTCTAGCTGGAATCAATCTATCTGATGATCTCGCATCGGGGTAGCGAATGATCCACATGTCCTAGTCATTCACCCTCGGGGATTAGCGATCTTCTATCATCTCTTAGTACCACTCGTACTACAATAGCTCTAACATCTGGGGTAATAACTCGTCGTTCGCAGCAAAACTAACTCGCTCGTCTGCACGCTGAGCTGTGCCTCAATCATCATGAATGAGCAATACATCAACGGTCATCAAAATCTGGCTGGCCTCTATCAGTGGCTCAATCCTCTGGTGCTAATCCGCACGTCCGAGTAATCTCATACAGCGATCCATCCATCGCTCGTGGCTCAAAACATAATCAAAAGACACATCTCTACAATCGTGTGTCGCCAGAATCACGCCCCGGTCAGTCCTCGTTCGTAACGAGCTCATGCTGACCGCAACTCTTAGCCGTAGCTCTCCCTGCCCGTAATCGTGGCAGCAAAACCATAACTCGTACCGATGAAGCTAGATCAGGAATGAATATGATACTGAACAAAGAAATGTACATCCTAAGGCTTCTTAAGTGGAGTGGCGTGTCGTAAATATGCCGCGGAACATACCAACGGTACGTCACTCTACTTCAGTCACCTATTCCATCAACCAAGGGTCATCCTATACTCCGAAGGTAAAACCTAACGCTCTGATACCAACTTTGTCACGACCCGAAATTACGAATCATGACCGGCACTTAAGTTACGAACGTCTCAAGGCGTCCGTAAAATAAGTAAGCCGAAGCCCAGAAATCCAAACCAAGAGAAGTAGTAGAGTGTAGGAAAAACCATATGTGAATCAACCTGTAGCAACATAATATACAACGTCTAAAGGCGAGGATCTCAACAGAAATGAAACTCAACCAGCAAGAACCCATCGAAATATAACCCGCGACTCTAAGGTCGAAAGAATGAACATCACTGGTCTCTATCTCAAATAAGTACATGTTTTGGTTGATGGAAATTCTAGATACAACTGAAATATAATATACAAAGTATAATGATGGGTAAGATACAATAAACCCACCTACTAGCAAGTCACCCGAAAGGTACAGTGCCCGCAAAGCCGTAATGAAATCCGTACGGCAACACCTGCAAGAAACTGGGGCACAACGGGGGTGAGTTGCCAACTCGTGAGTAGAAAAAGATCTACGAACAGAAAATCGCATATATGACGCAACCTAGGTCATACGATCATAATATAAATAATCCTCAAATATATAACCAGAAATCTCTAACCATGTCTAGGGTAAATATCTAACCCAAGTGTAATCCCATATGTCCATGTCAGTGCATCAAGTAACAATATATCATATAAATGATGTATGAATGCATGTAACATAATGCATGTACTGAAGAAAACTGCTGTCATAATTTGTGAGATTTCTGTATTTTTAAAATGAGGTATCATAAATGAAATCAGCATAAACAGTGCCTAGCATCGGCACAAAACATAAGTCTCAGTATCTCGATACCTCTGTATCACAATCTCTGTACCTCAATATCTCGAAATCTCAAAGTCTCAATCACAAAATCCAGGGCGCCGTCAGTCCAGATCGGCCCCTACCATCCATCTCATGACTACGACGGTATCCTCCGGATATTCGACGTGTCGGGTAATATCACCAGTAGGTTGTGTTCCCATGCACAGGCTCAACGCCATCATCTGCGATCTTCTTGCCCCGGGATACCGCACCGGGTCCACCATGTACCCGCAATCGGTCTCATCCGCCTCCTCGATTCGGGTTTCACATGTCACTCTCAGCACCGAGAAAACACATGGTGAACGCACAGAAATATCATATCAAGGGTAACCGGGTTTTTAAAACATTTACATAATCTCTTTGAAATACCCACGGTTCCCAAATCCAGAATAACATAGAAACAACATATCTCAATGCGTATAATCAGGAAGCATGATGTATGTGACATATAAATGGAATGCAAGTGTAACTGTATGTCCTGCAACATGGAATAATAGTATGCACATACAAGGGTCATATCCTGATGCAATAATACTACTGTGTAGTGACATGGCAATTACCGATGAAGATGTGTGTGAACTGGCAAGTAAGTGTATGTGGAACATACGCATCATCGGTAATGGTGCTGGTGTCCTAACATCATGATATCAAAAATAGAATATGAATCATAACAGTATGTGATGCAGAGCAACAATAATAATATGCAGGAGCTGAAATACTGAACACCATGATCGCTAAACTGCATCTAATGTCATAAAGGTCGTACAGCTATGCCAACAATAAGGCTGAGCTAATAAGCTAACTGCAGGTAAAGGAAACCGCCTGACCTCTGAGTCGATACATATAAATATACATATATAGTCGGTGATCCCGCCTCGATAATATCACATCCGATATCATATCTCTAAAATCAGTTATTCCCAAGTCAAGAGTGCGGATCAAAACATCAAATTATAGCTCGTACGTAAATCTGTCGTACGGCATCCCAAATCTGGGTACGGGTCAATATCACATTTTTCATATTAATCATCAAGTATTCTCTTTATCAATATCATCACCGGGGTACTGACCTATGTCTGGTACAATTCTAACATCATTACTATAATCAAGATCCAACTACTGGTCGACAATCCCGTATAAATCGATATCATCAGCACATATCATCTCAAGGAGTATACCCCGCCCAAGGCGGCTTATTATAAATGTCCTGTCATATCATATCATATCATATCATATCTCGTATCATAATCACATGTCGATCATTTGATATATTTATGTCACCATTCCTATGGCATCATTATCCCAAAATCCGCTAAGGTATCAAGGTGTATCTTATCTATGAATTTAACTGTCACAACATGTCATATCGCCGATATCATAAACTCGGATCAATCTCATCGACTCATATCAATCCCATGTATCATCCTCAAATCCGTAATAAACACATAGCCTCATATCCAAGTGAACACATGTCCATAACGAATCCCATAAGAATATATGAAGTGAGGATGTATGCAAATATGTATATGTGTGCATGTATGTGTAGTGCACCCACTACCCTATGGTTTCGTAACTTTTCACCAATCCAATATACCAATATCCATTTAACATCAATAATAATCCCAACAACATAATATTTATAGGTGTGTATACGCATCCGTATACATCACCTCGGACTGCGGGGGTGCTATACGCCATCCACCCGACTTCTCCCCGTAGATATAAATCTACTCACCTAGTTATGTGTTCCGGTGCCGATGTCGTCATTTGCGTCTCCAACGCCTCGATGTCACGTGAGTACCTACAAGAATATCACATGCTAAAACCCTTGAAAATCACATCGGAAACCAAAATGGTGCACACTACGCTCATAGGTAAAAACCTGTGACCTTGTGGGCAAAAACAGCCAATATCCACTGTCGTCGACGTCCGAACGCCACCCGACAGATACGAATCATTGAATATCAAAATTCATACAAAAACACGTCATAAATCATACGCCAACTCACGAAAATGAACCCAGATTTTATCCTAACAGGAACCAGTCAAAACTAGACATGCCGGGGGTCAATTTTACATGAAAAAGGGCCTTTGCACGCAAAACGAGGCATTTTTATGCAGGTCTGGCTGCAAATGGCGGCCAGAATGGTGAAATTTGCGGCCGGAGTTTGGAGATGGTGGCTCGGGCTTTTGGTAGGTGTTCCAGGGCGCCTGCACAGCTCACTGACATGTCTACTTTTTCCTATAATGCCCCGGGTGAAAGCAGATTTCAGAAAGACCTCAAAATCGACAAAAACGGTAAGATACGCCAAGTCGAATAACTCTGGTAAATAGTTGGATTTTAGAGTAATATTGGTTACAATGGTCTCAAAAACATCTAATAAGGTTATACTAACGATCAAAACCAATACTAGGTCAAGTTTCATTCAAAATTGCCTAAACTAGCACAATATCACACTAAAAGGGTAAACTTTCAGATATTACACCAGAACTGGGCAAGAACTGAGTTGGGATGCGAGATTATACCTCGAGGGGGTCCTAGGATGTTGGAGAAGGGAAGATGAAGGAAGGAGGAGGGTGTGGTTGCTGGTGGTGTGCTGCTACAGCTCCAATTGTTGCAGTTCTTGGCTGGAAAGATGTTGCTGCTATTGTTGCAGTTCTTGGCTGATGTTGCTGCTGCTTGAACTTTTCTTTCTCTGCTGTTGTTTCTGTAGTGGTTGTTTTGGTGATAGTGTGTGGAGTGAAGTGAGGTTTATTATGGTGGGGTGGTGTGAGTTGGAGTTGTTGTATGGGGGTGCTGATGTTGCTGCTGTCTGCAACCTCTCTCTCTCTTTTGCTTCTTGTTTTTCCTTGGGTTGCAGGAGCAGCTGCACTTGAAGGATGGGGGTGTGGTCTAAGTTGATGTTGCAACTTGTAGTAGTAGCTAGGGGGCTGATGTTGCTTCAGCTACTGATGCTGAAATGATGGCATATGGCCTAGGTTTGGGGCTGATGTGATGGTGTAGGTGTTGAGTTGGCTGAATTTCAGCTAATGTGGCTGAAAGTATTGACAATGGAGGCTGATGTACTGCTGCTGATGTGAGGGGTTTGGGCTGTTCTGATGCTGGAGTCAGCCATTGTGGCTGAAAGTGTTGATAAGGGGGTGTCTAAGTCAGCTATGGGGGCTGATGGTGACTGAATTGATGCCTGTTTCAGCTGAATTTAGGGGCTGGTGTGGTGTATCAGCAATTGATGCGTTGATGGAGGCTGAAGTGGGTGTTTAGGTCAGCAATGGGGGGCTGAAATGTGCTAGGGGCTGATGTATATCAGCTATGGAGCTGATGTAGCTGTTGATGTGAGAGAATGGGGGCTGATTTGGTATATCAGGAGCTGATGTAAGGCTGTTGCAATGTTTCAGCACCTGCTGCCGGTGGTTTTCCTTAAGGAAGTGTTATGTTGTGGGGAGAAATGTGAGAGAGGGTAACAAAACACAAAGAATAATGAAATGGGATGGATCATGGCACATCCTAACTATCTCTCTCTTTCTCCAAAACAATGCTCATAAGACACCAAGCCACATTGGCTCACTTCTCCCTACACAAGTCGACATAACCCCATCTCTAATCCAATGGTACAACCACCATTCCAATGGTTCAACCACCATTGTCACCTAAATATGGTCCAACCCTAGGCTACCATGACCAAAATAAGAAACAGGTGTAGAAAATGTCATGTGCACATTTTTGCACAAAAAGCCAAAAATCCACTTAGCGATTGTCAATCGCGATTTACACCAAAATAACATATACGTAACCATAAAAGCTTAAAAATGACATATTTCCACAAAATACCCTATTTTTAGAATTTCCAAAATTTTCTCCGGAATTTTCACCATTTATCGGTATTTAATTACACCGACTATTAAAATATTCATTAAAAATTATGAAAATTCCCAAAAATAATATTTTATTTTTTTGAAATGTTACAGTAGCAGATTCTAAGAATTACTGTATAAAACGGGACTCATGATTCGATCATAGCGCGGTGGAACCGCGGCATTAGCATGGCTAATGCGGCGGTTCCGCGGCCAGAGAATCTCTTCACTGAAAAAGTTTTGCACAGTAACTTTGTTCTTGCATTTCTGAGTTTCCTGGGAATTTTTAAATCTCACTCAAGAGTTAAGTTTTCTGGGTTGTATTGGGGACTCGGTGTTTCGATCGGATTGTCTAATTTTGTCTGTGTGCTTTTCCGGATAATTTGTTGAATATGTTAAAAAGTTCGACCGGATATAAATACCCAATTTTTCCCCTGTTGGGAAATTTCCATGTGTTGGATCTTTCCATGGTTTAACAACGTTCTAAGTAGTGGAAGTAACGCGATGGACCCTCTAGAAGACAACAAACCTTAACTCGATTATGTGACCGTCTTGAACTGCCCTTTGAACCTTCGGGTTTGGGGCAGTACGGCGTGCCACATGTGAGGCGTTGGCTTGACCCTTCTACGGCTGGACCGTTGGTACTGAGGCACGAACTGAATGTTTTTAGACTTATTTCATGTGTTGAGCTGTATCAGGAAAACTTGGGTGTTCGATTGTTCGATCGGAAAGTTTAACATTTTCTATTTATCCGGAATGTGATACAATATTTGGAATTCACAAGTAGTTATGAGATAACTTAATGAATGTTATAAATATAGCGGTTTAGTCTCACTTGATCGGTTGCCACGGAATTTTGATGCGATCAAAAGTCCGTCGCAATCACGTAGCGTACGCGGATACTCGCCGGACAAACTTAATAGACAGCTACACCCCATAGCCCCGACCAAGTGACTGTAGGAGAACCCCGTCACCGAAAGCATCCGTTCGGGTGCTCGCGGCAGCGGTGTTCCGCCTTGGTGCACTTCGTCGACGGTATCAGGGGTGCGGCTGCCTACTAAAGTTTGCGACGAGCATTCGATCAGATTTTCGGGAATCTTGTTGAATTGCCCGACTTGATATTGAAAAGTGTTTTCGATAATGAGACTAAAATGCGGGGTTTATAATTGTTAGGCATGCGATGTCTAAGGAATTCATTTTATTAGACATGCGATGTCTATGCAAGTTGCGGATTCCAACTGTTGTAGTTTTACACTTTCTTTTCTGTGACCGTAAGTGTAATATGTGATATCGCCGGTTTCGTTGCTATATGTCAACGACAATTGGGATGCGCATGTTTACTTACGTTGATGACATGTGATGTTATGTGTTGCTCGATATGTTATATTGGATCGTCGTGTTTGAATAGCCGGGTTTTTTTTATGTGAGATGAGTGTTTTTCATTTTCATTCATGTAAAAACTTGTATGTAATATTCTTTTATTGGGGCACTTCCAGGTTGCGGAAGTTGTCACCGTTGATGTATATTATTTACTTTTCCGCACTAGGATAGACCCAAGGAGGAGGGCACAAGTAACCGGGTTCTGGAGTCCAGTGGGAGACCAACTCGAGGAGTCGAGTCTGGGTCTCCTAACTCTAGAATTGGTAGGGTTGCTTGCCGCTCTCGTAGGGGTCTAGGGGTGTGGGTTTTGGCTATTCATCGCGACCGTGGAATCCGTGTTTTATACTGGCTCGTATTGAAAACACGGACGTCCTAGTATATCCAATATTTCATATGTTTCTTCTGCTGCGATATCTGTGATGTGATCATGTGATGTTCTGTGATAGATACAGTATATAGTATATATGATATATTATATAGGCGTTACTTATGTTTTACACCCGCGCTAGCCCTGCCCCGCTCTGTCGTTAGTTACCTAACCTAACGGTGCACGAGGGGACATCGAGGCGAATGCGGATGACATAAGTGTACGTCGAATTTATCTGTGATGTTTAGGTAACTTAAATGATGGGACTTCATTAATGTGATTAATGAAAGAAAAAGAAACCTAAAGATGTTGTGGAATCGAATTTCAAAATAAAAAAGGTAGCTACAGTTCTTGCTTTGCATCGAGGTGTTCCTTGTAGAACATCCTGCACCTTATTCGATGAGGAAAGGACCGAGATCCCTTCACCGGGAGTGACTCCTTTAGCAATAACTGGCAGATGCTACACACTCGGTTTGTCTTTTGATAGCTTCTATAGTTTCTGCTTTGCACAGTGATATATATGATATATCCCGCACCTCATTCGACGAGGAAAGGACCGACGATCCCTTCACCGGGAGTGACTCCTTTAGCAAAAACTAGAAAAGCCTCAGAAACACTCCATTTTAAAAACATTTGATTTTACAACGATATCAAGTTCGTTACGCAATAGGTTTTCAGAAAAACCTATCGTGGCCCTCCGTCATTTCAGATAAGTGGTAGTTAGTATTCGTGCTACGTTTGTTGGCCTGCGTCAAGGCGTAGTGTGCGGTAGCTAACTAGTATTTATCTGCTTATGCATATGATGCAGATTGGATTAGGGTAGTCGTGCGACTTTGTTGGCCTGCGTCAAGGGTCGTGCGGGTGGGTTTAATTCATTCAGGAAATGACGGGTTAAACTTGACTAGCGGACTATGGTTTGTTGGCCTGCGTCAAGGTCATAGAACGCTAGGGGCAAAAGCTTATCGGGAATTTCAAGTGTTGAAATTTGCAATGAGATTGCATACCTTCTATGAGATAGTTGGATCCCGATACCCGCTACGAGTAATCGTTACTCCTGGGAGAATTTTACACATTACAATTAGCCGATCAAGTAGGTGTCTAGAAAGGTGTCAACGGGGTTACGCCTCTGGGAAAACGAAGTTTACATTAATTAGGTTCGTGCGAAAGCACGGGGGACCTCCCTCAAAGTACCGACACTGGCCTGGCTGAAAGATTGGCGAACTTGTAGCGTGTAATTAATCCCGGCTAGTCTTTCCTTTTAGGGTTTGAAGGAAGATTTGATAAAAACAGTGGGAGCCATCCTAATTAGATAAAATAAATAACCAATCTATTCTTGCAAGAGCGCACGCTGAGTGTTTTCTTCTCTCTCTCTCCAGGTAGCGACCATATCACGCCTTAATCAAGATAATAAAACGGATATATTGACCGAACCCGCTTGTTATACTGAGCTGGGGAACGTTGGTCCCGCTCCAACTTATAATTGTTATAAGACAGAGCAGGAATTGGGGAATACCAGATTTCCCGTGCCGCCCAAACGAAGAAAGTGCATGTTGATGCATCATCTTCGGGTGTGTTCATTACAAAGAACTGTTTCTCTGTATCCTCTACGTCCTGGGTATTTGATACCGGATCAGGATCCCAGATATGTAATCTGTTACATAGGGCTACAGATAGGTAGAGAACTGAGAACGGGTGATAAGTTTCATGAGACAGAAAACGGGGCAAGTGTTGCAGCCAAGTCTGTTGGTCACTGTCACCCTGTATTACAAATACATTGATTCTGAACAAATGTTATTAGATACCGAACCTGATATACAAAATCATATCAGTCTCTTTATTAGTAAAGAAGGATATAATTTTGTATTGTTGGATAATGTTTTGAACATTTCCTATATCAAAAGTTGATCGGTTCAGGCACGTTATCTAAAAGCATTGATGTTCTAAATCAAACTACAGTTCTTAGTATATAGAACACACACAAGAACAAGAGTTCAGAAATGAACGAATCCTTCTTGAGGTATTGTCGAATAGGTCATATCAATGCGACCCGACTAGCTGGAGTTACATAAAGATGCATATTTAAATTAGTTTGAATTTACATCTTATGAAACTCGCCAGTCTGTTGGAGATAGTGCCCTCATAGTCAATTATTGGATCGCAGGTACGTGATTGCAATGATTGCGGAGGACCTATCCCGGTAGGACAGTCTTGCTCGAGATGATAGTATGCTATCTGGTTTGCCTTTATCAGTCGTGTACATGTTCAGGTGACTGATTGCATGTTACTCTTTGATAGAGCCCTTAGGATCTTGCTTTACTACCAACAGTATGATGGCGATCATATACGTGAGAGTTGGGTAGTTTATATGCATATCCTTAATTGTGGTCCCTAGTCGTGGGAGTTTCGAGACAGGGCATCGATACTCCGGAGTAGACTAGTGTGTACAGTCGAGACCCCGAAGAGGGCCGGTGGCCGGTATCACAAGCCACTGGTGTCAGTTGGATCACCTAAGATGTATACAGGTGCTCATTGGGTTATGAGTACACCGGACAGGACTCGCCGGGAATCTGCTAGTTAGTATTATATCTACCGTCAGATAGCAGTTCCCTGGTGACATGTGTACAGGTTAGTTCATCGACCTGAGGTCGTCATTTGTCTCGTGTGAGTTCCCACTGTGCTTTGATTTCTACCCTACCACGGCTCAAAGGAGTCGTGCAAACAGGTAGCTTTTGGGTACAGTCCCGAGCCATATGGAGGCACGCGAGCGGATCGGCAGGGGATTCGTCTCTCCCGGTATTGGGGGCGAGGTCGTGCTGTGTCTAGGAGAGCCATTACACAAAGTCCATGGCCATGGCAGGAGATTTACTGGTAGGTACTCCAGTAGTATCTCAGGGTGTAATTGGGCTTCACTCCGACACGACTTATACTGCTATTGGGGGTCTGACGTTACTAGCCCCCTAGGCGGATATGCGATACTCATTGACGAACGGACCGGACTGTATATACATTGTCACTGTTAGGCTCAGTAGGGTTTTCCGGATGAGTGCGCTCATCGGCATCCCTTGAGGTCAGTCCATGGGCAGCCGTTACGCATAGCTAGTGCCGCTGACGGTTTGTGGTTAAACCCACTGCCAGGGTGCTGACGAGTCATTAGAGTCCCCCACAGACAGTTTCCCAAGTTCGGGCGAAACGTTGTAGAGGCTGTATGGTTTTATGGCAGGGTTCGGAAAATGCACGTGCGTTTACGCACGTGTCGATTTTCGGACAGATGATACTGGTCGGCTTTGGTTTAAGCCGGATCCGAGTATTATATTGAGTAGGTATAATATCTTTGTCTCAGTTGCATTTGTATTCGGTCGTAATACAAATGCGGGTATATTTATACAGTTTCGGGGTTGTCCTGAAATTCGTTTCAGGATCACTTTTGGAAGTTGCCAGTTTCCAGTTTTCTATCAGCCGTCTTTTAACATTCGGTTAAAGACGGATTTATCTTTTCTTCAGATATGAGTGAGTCATCATTCTAGAACCTTCTAGAAGTGATGATGAGGCATATGACTCATTAGTGCATTAATGGTTTCATTAATGGCTAGATGAGGTGTTTATATGAATCACCATTTGCTTTAATGTGTTTTGGATTGGTTAAGATATTTGTTCATAATATCTTTTGCTTGTGGTCACCTCCCTCCTCCTACGGTCACCTCCCTCCATCATATAAAGAGGCCGGCCCCTCTCTCTCTCTCACTTCACTTGAGTTTTCATTGTAGAAAAGATATGATAGTATTTGGGGTGCATGGAATTTTACAGTTCATTCCATCACCCGATTTCCACGGCAACTTCATTAACCGATCGTCCACGGATTTGGACGAAGTGAGACAAAGTCATCTACTCATTCTCTACAACAATCTTGGTCGTCTCTTTTAGCAAACTTGACGATCGAGTTGCTTCGAGTCAGAGGCGGGAGCCCGTTTAAAGAACCGATCATGTGGTGCCACCTCGACGAGGATATCGGAGATCGACGAGATCGGAGCAGCCGCAACGGAGCGTGGGATGATGGTTGAAGAATGAAGGACTCGGATCGTTCGGTATAACATTCCTACAATCTTTACAGTTTGTTAGTTTAGCAATAATGGCAGATCCGGGTTAAAGTATACGATAGCGCCAAGTTTAAAAGTTTTTGTTCCGCATTTGGCGTCTGTAGACTGCCGGGGCGCTAGCGTAGACTTACAGTGGTATCAGAGCCTAACCATTTTGCTATACTAACTTGTGCTAACGTGTTTAAAACATCGATCCGACCGAAAATCGAAAAACACAAAATCCTAGCTCGACAGTTCTGTTAATTTTAAATGGTCTCAAAATCAATTTCTGCATGTCTTAAAAATCCGTGCAGGGTTTTTTAAGGGTACGGACAAAATTTGAGCAATTGATCTCACCAGATCGCCGCGGATTAGCGGCCAAACCCATGGTTTGGCCGCGCATCCGCGGCAATTCTATGGGATCACTGCACCAAATTTTTTCTGTGTGTTCTCTGTTTGATTTTGGGGTTTTTGGTAAATATCGTTTTGGCCCAGGTTTTGTTACTGTTCACCAGTAAGCAGTGGGGCCCACTTTTTGATATTTGGTCTTTGGTCGATCGTAATTTAAACACGTTAGTTTACAGTGCTTACATTATATCTCCGACCGGGAATGTCATTTGATCGGTAAACCGCGTTTAATTGCTATAGTTCTTTTAGACGGGTTTGCGAACGTGACATTCGCGTTGATGTTCTGTGTTGTGCTGTGATGTTGCGGATTTGTCGTGGTGGATAGCAGTGTGCAATGGTAGTACAGTTTGAGTTTATTTGTACATTTGATATTGCGGGGCGAGCGTCCAACTTGTGGACAGCCGTCACTGCCTGTTGTATAATATTCTTTTTGGGGCACGACCAGGTTGCGGTCGATGTACCTATTGTACTATTTTTCATTACTGTACTAGGTTTTACCCCGCGACGGAGTGCACGGATAGCCGGGTTCGGGAAAGCAACGGGTCCGCATCTCATGGCTTTGAGAGGCAGAGGGGCCCCACTCTAGAATTGGCAGACTATTCGCCGCACTCGTAGGGGGTACAGGTTGACCTAAGGAGGGGTGCTCAATTTACCGGATTCCGTGAAGTGCCGGGTGTTCCATTCACTATGCTGTGGGGGACTGCCTCGCTTCAGGTTTTGGCGGGTAACTTGCCGCACCCGTAGGGGTCTAGGTTTCATTGCACAGGCTATCCACATGACAGGGGGAACGTCGAGTTTCAGCAGCGGCTCTGTGAAACTCGGGGATCCCAGATTATCTGTATTGTTCTGTGATGCTTATTACTTTTCTGTAATGTTGCATACTATCACGCCTGGAGCGATTATTGTATATTGGTTTATATACTATTAGATGTTGTATATGTTTTACACCCGCGCTAGTCCAGTCCCCGCTCTGTCGTTAGTTAAGTAACCTAACGGGTGATGACGGGACCCAGTGACGAATGCGGATGGCATATACGTACATTTTATTTTCGTTCTTTTCTGGTGTGATTAAATGATGGGACTGCGTTGATTCTGATCAACGCAAAGTAAAAACAAACCTGTATACAGTTGTTGGAACAATTTAAAAAGTGTTATTGCAAAGACGTTTCCTTTTGTTATGCATAGCGGTATTCAGTGGAATATCCTGCACCTCATTCGACGGGGCAAGGGCCGATATCCCTTCACCGGGACTGACCCCTTGGGCAGAAGTTTGCGTCAGCGTAATAACTTCACTATAGTCGATTACAAGTTGCTTTGCATAGCGGTATTCAGTGGAATATCCTGCACCTCATTCCACGAGGAAAGAGCCGAGATCCCTTTACCGGGAGTGACCTCTTTAGCAAAAGGTTTTCACCACTATATTTTAAAAAGCTATCAGGTTCCTTCAGCGATATCAAGTTCACTAAGCTAAAGGTTTTTCGCCAAAAACCAGCCGTAGCCCTCCGTCATTTCATATGGATGGTCAGTAGTATTCAAGCTATGTTGGTCTAGCCCTTAGCTAGGACATAGTGATTGGTAGCTGCTGAGGTGTTCACATGTTGCATAGATAGATGAGTTGGTTTGGGACAGTCGTACAGCCTTGTTGGCCCTTAGTCAAGGGCGAGTACGGGTGGGTTCAAATTAACACGATAATGATGGGAAGAACTTGACATGTGACTTATGGTGGGCTGGCCCTTAGTCACGATCATAAGAGCATGGGGCAAAAACTATATCAGGAGTTTCTAAAGAAACTGAAACTTGCCGAGTATGCGCATACCTTCTGGAGTATGAGTAACGTGGATGCATTCCATCACGTTATCATGCGATGAGAGTTGGATCCTGAATCCCACTGATGAGTTGGTTTACTCTTCGGGCGATCCCGATTGATTCTTCTTTAGGTTTGGAGGAGAATTTGACAGGACAGTGGGAGGTTCCCGGATTAGATAAAATGATGACCATTCTGATCTAGGTTAGAGTGCACGCAGAGTGTTTCTTTTCTCTCTCTCTCTTTGGCAGCGACCTTTGACCGACCCTTGACTATGACTCAGTGACCAGGTTGACCGAACCTTCTTAAAATACTGGCTTTTGGATTGTCTGAGTTGCATAAGTCATTGCCACTCCTTCTTTTACCCTTTGCATTTCTCAGAACACCCGTATTACTACGGATATCCACTTCCATTGGATAGATCCATCGTATGGTTATATACGAACTCGAAGGGACTTCTTCGGGGATGGATCCAGGTTCAGGAGAAATAGAATTGGTTTATTCAGTTGTCTTTTATTATCACCTTCTCTCAGGTTGCGAGAGCTCCTTGGTTTAGGAGAGTACACCTATTGGATAGTCTTATTCCAAACCATAGGCTGGTGCCGAAAGGTAGGGAATGAAGAAAACCAATTAGCCTAAGTAGGGTGTGCAGAAGGTAATATGTAAAGACAAAATAAAGGGATTAGAAAGAGGGCAAAGTAAATTGCAACTGATATCATTCACGACCAAAACCGCGTACTTCATCGCCGCTCCTATTTCACCTTTAAAAGAATAAGGTATTATTCAGTTGTCTTTTATCGTCACCTTCTCTCGAGTTGCGAGTACTCCTTGGTTTAGGAGGGTACACCTATTATGCTTACTGGATAGTCTTCTTCCAAACCATAGGCTGGTGCCGAACGGTAGGGAAGGAAGAAAACCATTTAGCCTAACGATGGTGTACAGAAGGTAACGACTAAAGACAAATAAAGGGATTTGGAGAGATGGCAATAAAATATACGGTTGAAGTCATGAATTGGATTATGGAAGAGGCATTGCTATGAATACCAGGAAACCCCTGCGAAACATTTTCATGTTTCAGTGCATTGTTAAAGGAAAAACTGTTTTCCCGATTAGACACTTACTCCAAGGGTATGTATTTACCAGGTTTCATTCTCATATCTGTATGGTTTTACAGATGATGAGTAGGAGTAAGATATTGGGAATTAGGTGATTATCCTCATTCTATCGGAATTCGTTGTAATTGGTGATATTTGAGGAAATCGCCAGGGTACAGTTTTCCACCTACAACGCACAGGTTTTGAGTTGTTTAACTCAGCGGACTTATACAGAGTATTGTATGTTGTCCAGTGTCCATCAGGACAAAGGGGTAGGTCCTCGTACTATGTTCTGTTTACTTATAACTTCTCTAGTATTTAGACGAGTGTTTCGTAGAAATACATGGTCTAAGTTTTGAGAAGTTGTGGGTATATGAATAAAGTAGAGAACCAGGTATCACAAGTATCGGGATTCTTCAAAGAGATCGAAGATGTAGATTCTTGTGATTGGTATTCAGATTATAGTGATGGTTTTGAGAAACGTGTTTCTCTTTCAGGTTACTCATAATTGGATGGATTCCTAAGTTGAGTAATGCTGATTAGCCTCTTTCCATTAAGTTGATATGCACTGGAGACAGGTGCATGGATTGAATATGGTTCCAATTAAATAAGTGCCAAAGTTTCTATATTGGATATAGAATAGTTCGTACTTTAAAAGATATTAAGGTACGGGGAGTTGTCCAGCTTATGATTAAAACCAGACACTGGATAACTCAGGGCACGTTTCTGTAATGGTTGTTTGTGGGTTGACTCTGGCTATGACGAGGGTTGATATTCTACCATTTGGAAGATCAATAGTGATATTGTTCTTGACTCGCCACAGTTTTAGTAAAAAATGGATCTTTTTCAGAAAACAGTAGTGGGAGTATGGTAGAACTGGAAGTGATTCCAGAACCGCGAACGATTACGGAAAATTTAATAGGACCTATACATTCAATCAGGTTAGACATTCCAATAGCCACTCCGCAGGTATGGTAGGTAACCTCAGACACCCGAGAGGTACTTCGGTAGGCTCAAGGTCGGTGACAGGGAGGTTCTTATCTACCCAGACTTGACACTACTGTTGTTCCAGGTTATGAGACCCGGTAGGAGGGTTGTCGTAGTCAGTGGGAGCAACGGAAGCATGGTGGGCAAGTAGCTTATGTCTATTTATAGACTAGAGCAGTTATAGCGGAGATAGATCATCTAATTTTGATGTGACAGTCATGGGTTTGACTTCAATCAGAATAGGGGATGGATCTGTTAAGAAGGTAGTAGGGTGTGATGGCATGGTATCTGGATGACTTACACAGAGTAGGAAGTAAAATTCCTATACTACGATCGGTTGTACTGTGGTCGTCACACAGTTGTTTCTCCAGACAGGATATGGATATAATATTTGACATTCTGGTTTCTAGATCTATAGTTTTAGATCTGGATTTGGGTAGTTTCCCAATATGGGTACTTTGACAGATATTCTAATGGTTTTTGGAATAGTTGACTCCTAGCATGGTGGTGTACCTGCAGGTGATGGAGTCACCCTCTCTAAAGATGTCTTACAGACTAAAGGGGAGAGGGATGTGCATGATTGGCAGATCACTTGCTTAGGCAATTGAGTCAATCATGAGATGTCAAGTACCACACCAAATGTTAGTTTTGTTGGAGATAGTGCCCTCAGAGTCAATTATTGGATCACAGGCACGTGATTGCAATGATTGAGGGAGGACCTATCCCGGTAGGACAGTCTTACTCGAGATGATAGTATGCTATCTGGTTTATCTTTATCATCGTGTACTGCTTTAGGTGACCAGACATGTCGCTATAACACGTTGATAGAGCCCCTAGGATTCTTGCTTGACTGCCGGCAGTATGATGGCGATCATATACGTGGGAGCTGGTAGTCTATAAGCACATCCTTAAAAGGTCCCTAGTCGTAGGAGTTTCGAGACAGGGCATCGATACTCCATTAGTAGAGTAGTGTATACAGTCGAGACCCCGACGAGGGGCGGTGGCCGGTCTCACAAGCCACTGGTGTCAGTTGGTTCACCTAAGATGTATACAGGTGCTCATTGGGTTATGAGTACACCGGACAGGACTCGCCGGGAACCTGCCAGTTGGGATTATACCAGACGTCAGATAGCAGTTCCCTGGTGACATGTGTACAGGTTAGTTCATTGACATGGGGATCGTCATTTGTCTCGTGTGAGTTCCCACTGTACTTTGATTACTACCCTACCACGGCTCAAAGGAGTCGTGCAAACAGGTTTTAGTTGGGTACAGTCCCGAGCCACATGGAGGCAGTGAGCGGATCTTCAGGGGTTCGTCTTTCCCGGTATTGGGGGTGATGTCGCGCTGTGTCTAGGAGAGCCATTACGCAAAGCCCTCAGCCGAGGCAGGAGATTTACTGGTAGGTATTCCAGTAGTATCTCAGGGCGTTCTGGGCTACACTCCGACACGACTTGTACCGCTTTTGGGGGTCTGACTTTTACCAACCCCCTAGGCCCGACATGCGATGCTCATAGATGAACGGACCGGACTGTACGGATATTGTCACTGACAGGCTCAGTAGGGTGTCAGGATGAGTTCGCTCATCGACGTCCTTTTTGGTCAATAGCTGGTGGCCCGTCACGTATTGGCTGATACCTCTGACGTGCTAGTGGTTAAATCCACAGCCATAGTATCGACGAGTCTTTAGAGTCCACCACACTTACAGTTACTCAAGCTTTCGGGCGAAACGCTGTAGAGGCCGTATGGAGATATGGCAGGGTCCGATCAGATACGTGCGGTATTGCACGGATCAGGATCGGACAGTTTTGTACTAGTGGCCGTATAGTTATATGGCAGGGTTCGATCAGATACGTGCGGTATTGCACGGATCAGGATCGAACGGATTTTACTAGCCGGCTTTGGTTTAAGCCGGTACTAGTTTAGTACAGTGTAGATTTTGTCTCATTGCATTTGTATCCGGTCGGAATACAGATGCGGGTGTGTATGCACAGTATGGGGTTTCCCTGTAATTTATTACGGGACCAGTTTTCTGGAGTTGCCAGTTTGTATTCCGTTCCGGCCGGTTTTTCTTTGTTCTTTCCCGGCCGGACTTTTCTGATGGAGGGGGTAATTTGCAGTTTTGCAAATTACATTTGGTGGAGGTTTTATTTGTAAGATGATTTATTATGATAACCTTTTTTAGATACCATTCATTTCATGCTTTATTGTGATAAGAAGTGGATTAGAGTTGATGTGATTTTGTGATGATTATGTCTTGATGTGGTCACCACTTGCTTTACCCTATACTCACCTCCCTTCATGCTTCATATTACCTCCTCCACCATGCTCATTTAGATGATAAGTTTTTCATTAGAAAAGAGAGAAGAAGAAAAAGAAAGAGAGAAGAAGAAGGAGAGAGTTCTTCATTCTTGAGTGTTTCATCTTCTTGATCTCATTCATGCTAGAAAAATGCAAGCACCATTTTTCTTATCTCATTTCCTCCATCAAGGCAACCAAAACCCAAGTGAGACACTACACTACACATTCTACAGCATATCTTGAGCATATCGAGTTGCCGGCTTCATGCCCGAGTTGCCTCGGTATTGAGGCGGGAGCCCGTAAAAGACGCAGGCGATGTGGTGCCCTTTCCGGCGAGGAGGCGACGATATGGAGACTACACTTTTCGCGGGAGATCGGGACGATGACGAGAAGACCGGAGGACTCGGATCACTCGGTATACTTCTCACCCCATCTCTTGATTGCTAGCATTAGGTTAATGGTTACGATCCGGGTTTTCATTGTCCGCGGTAGCGCCGGTTTCCGAGTAAGGAAAAATTTTGATTCCGCATTTTGGCCTCGAGTACGAGGCCGGGGCGCTGCCATGGCGCAACATGGTATCAGAGCCACGCCATTAACCTTACCTAGCTTGTTCTAATGTGTTTTTCAGTTCCGATCGACCGAAATTCCAAAAACCGTATTTTTCCTTCACATCAGTTTCTGTCGAAATTTTTTGGAGTCTAAAAACTTTTCAGGCTGTCTCAGAATGATGTGCAGGGAGTTCTAAGAATACTGCAAAAATTTGGTAAAGTGATCATGCCGTACGACCGCGCAAGCGCGGCCTGAGCCCCTCATTGGCCGCTCTTCCGCCGCAAGAATTAGTCTTCACTTCACCAATTTTTCTCAGTAGTCTTGTGGGCTTAAATTAGGGGTTTTGGAATATTAAAAATGGGCCCAGGTTTTCTGTGAGTGCTACAGTTTTGATTGGGGGACCACTTGTTAAGATTTGATCAATCGGAAAATTTTAAACACATTATTTCACAGTATTTACATTATATCTGCGACCGTGAATGTCACTCGATCGGTAAATCCGGTCTAACTGCTATAGCCCGGTTAGACGGATTTGCGAACGTGACTTTCACGTTGATGTTCTATGTTTATGCTGTGATGTTGCGGATCGGTCGTGGGGGATAGCCTGGATGCAATGCTAGTACAGTTTTGGTGTATTATGTACATTTGATATTGCGGGGCGAGCGTCCGACATGTGGACTGCCGTCACTGCCTGTTTGTATTATTCTTTTGGGGCACGACCTGGTTGCGGTCGATGTACCCGGTATATGTATATTTTACTTTCTGTACTAGGATTACCCCGCGGAGGGGTGCACGGATAGCCGGGTTCTAGAGGGCAACGGGCCCGCATCTCATGGCATTGAGACGGAGGGGGCTTCACTCTAGGATTGGCGGGCTATTCGCCGCACTCGTAGGGGGTACAGGTTGACCCAGGAGGGGTGTCCAAGTTACCGGATTCCGTGAAGTGCTGGGTGGTCCATTCACGGTGCTGGAGGGGGCTGCCTCGCTTCAGGTTTTGGCGGGTGACTTACCGCGCCCGTAGGGGTCTAGGATTTCATTGCACAGGCTATCCACACGACCAGGGGAACGTCGGGTTTCAGCAGCGGCTCTGTGAAACCCGGGGCTTCCAGATATCTGTATTGTTCTGTAATGCTGTACATTTCTGTGATGTTGCATTTTATCACGCCTTGAGCGAAATATAATATATTGGTATATATATTAGTAGATGTTGTATATGTTTTGCATCCGCGCTAGTCCAGTCCCCGCTCTGTCGTTAGTTAAGTAATCTAACGGGTGATGACGGGACCCAGTGGCGAATGCGGATGGCATATACGTACATCAGTATATTTTCGTTCTTTATTGGTGTGATCATATGATGGGACTGCGTTGATTCGGATCAATGCAAGCTAAACAAACCTATTCTAATGTTGTTGGAACATTTTTCAAAAAGCTGTTATTGCAAGGACGTTCACTTTTGTTTTGCATCGTGGTATTCATTTGGAATATCCTGCTCCTCAGTCGACGAGGCAAGGGCCGAGATCCCTTTACCGGGAGTGACCCCTTGGACAGAAGTTTGCGTCAGGGCAATAACTTCACTATAGCCGATTACTTTTGCTTTGCATCGTGGTATTCAGTTGGAATATCCTGCACCTCATTCTACGGGGAAAGAGCCGAGATCCCTTCACCGGGAGTGACCTCTTTAGTAAAGGTTTTCGTCACTATATTTTTTATAAAAGGCTATGCAGTTCCTTCAACGATATCAAGTTCATTACGTTAAAGGTTTTTTCGCCAAAAACCATTCGTAGCCCTCCGTCATTTCCTACAGGTATTATTTAGTATTCGTGCTGCGTTTGTTGACCTAGTCAAGACGTAGTGTTCGGTAGCTGAGTGGTACTTGTTTGTTGCATAAGTGGGATTGGTTAGGACAGTCGTGCGGCCTTGTTGACCTAGTCAAGGGCACGTACGGGTGGGTTTAATGCAATCCAGAATAATGACGGGTTGAACTTGACTGCCGGTTTATGGTTTGTTGACCTAGTCAAGGTCATAAACCGCTTGGGGTAAAAATCACATCGGGAGTTTCAAAAGAACTGAAACTTGCCAGGCATGCGCATACCTTCTGGAGTGTGGTGACTTGAGTGGATTCCGTCAAGTTATCATGCGATGATAGTTGGATCCCGATTTCCACTGATGAGTTGGTTTACTCCTCGGGTGATCCCGACTAATTCTTCTTTCAGGTTTGGAGGAGAATTTGAGGTACAGTGGGAGGTTTCCAGATTAGATAAATTGGTAACCAATCTGATCTAGGTTAGAGTGCACGCTGAGTGTTTCTTTTCTCTCTCTCTGGCAGCGACCTTTGACCCGACCCTAAGACTTTGACTCAGTGACCAAGTTGACCGAACCTTCTTAACACTGGCTTTTGGATTGTCAGAGTTGCAGACCTCATTGCCACTCCTACTTTTACCCTCTTCTCCAGGACACCCCGTATTACTGCGAACGTCCACTTCCATTGGACAAAACCATCGTATGGTTATATACGAACTCGAAGGACTTCGAGGATGGTTTCTGGTTCTGGAGAAAAAGGATAGGATTATTCAGTTGTCTTTTCTTTTCACCTTCTCCCATTGCGAGTAATCCTTGGTTTAGGAGATAGTACACCTATTACGCAAATTGGATAGTCTTCTTCCAAACCTTAGGCTGGTGCCGACCGGTAGGGAATGAAGAAAACCAATTAGCATAACGATGGTGTGCAGAAAGTATTAAGTTAAGACAAAGCTAGGGATTAGTAGGAGGGCAAAGTAAATTGCGACTGATATTCACGACCAAACCAAGTATTTCTTCGCCAATCCTAAATCACCTTTGTATTTCTCCAGGACACTCCGTATCACTACGAAGATCCACAGTTTATTTGGATACTCCATCGTATGGTTATATACGAACTCGAAAGGAACTTGTTCCAGTTCGGGGATGGATTCTGGTTCAGGAGAAATAGGAATAAAGTACATTCAGGTGTCTTTTATCTTCACCTTCTCTCGCATTGCGAGTGTTCCTAGGATTGGGACAGTACACCCATTATGCTTATTGGATAGTCTTCTTCCAAACCATAGGCTGGTGCCGAACGGTAGGGAAGGAAGAAAACCATTTGGCTTAAAGGGGTGTGCAGAAGGTAATGACTAAAGACATATAAAGGGATTTGGAAAGGTAGCAAAGAATTATACGGTTACAGTTGTGAATCTGGATAATGGAAGAGGCATTACTAGGAATACCAGGATACCCCGACGAAACATTTCAATGTTTCAGTTTCACCGTGTACTATTAAAAGAAAACTGATTTCCCGATTAGACGCTTGCTCCAGGGTATGTATTTACCAGGTTGGATTCTCACATCTGTATGGTTTTGCAGATGTTGAGTGGGAGTAAGTTATTGGGAATTAGGTGACCATCCTCATTATATCAGGATTCGTTGTAATTGGTGATATTTGAGGAAGCCACCTGGATTGTTTGCCGGTCGGCAAATATTTGGTTTTGAATATCCGCTGTTGTGCACCAATTTCAAATTGATATATCTGTACGTCTATTTTCATAGAGTGAGATATACCTTTTGATATTATGTCGATGACATTTACCTATATCAGTGGATGGTTAGGTAAGGAGCATTAAACAGCGGTGTAATTCTTCTTAACCATAAGTACAGTTTTCAACCTACGACGCACATTGAAAGAGTTGTTAGACTCAGCGGACTTATACAGAGTATTGTATGTTGTCCAGTGTCCATTAGGACAGAGGGGTTGGTCCTCATACTATATTCTGTTTACTTTTAACTTCTCTAGTTCTTAGACATGTGTTTCGTAGGAACACAGGGTCTAAGTTTTGAGGAGTTATAGGTATTTGAATAGAGTAGAGAACTAGGTGTAGCAAGTATCGGGATTCTTCAAAGAGATCGAAGATGTAGATACTTGTGTATGGTATTCAGCTGATAGTAATGATAAAGAGAAATTGCTTCTTTTTCAGGTTACTCATAATTGGAAGCATTCCTAAGTTGAGTAACGCTGATCGGCCTCCTTCCATTTAGTTGACATGCACTGGAGACAGCTGCATGATTTGAATCTGGTTCAATTAAATCAGTGCCTCTGTTTCTATATTGGATATAGAACAGTTCATATCTTGACATTGTTAAGGTACGGGGAGTTGCCCGGCTTATGCTTAAAACCAGACACTGGACAACTCAAGGCACGTTTCTGTAATGGCTGTTTGTGGGTTGACCCAGGCTATGACGAGGGTTGACTTTCTACCATCTGGATGAACAATAGCAATATTGTTCTAGACTCGCCACAGTTTTTATTAAAAATGGATTTTTTCAGAAAAAGTAGTGGGAGTATGGTAGAACTGGAAGCGATTCCAGAACCGCAAACGATTACTGAAGATTTGATAAGCAACCTAAAGATTCAATCTGGTTTGACATTCCATTGGCCACTCCGCAGATCAGGTGGGTAACTTCAGGCACCCGAGAGGTACTCCGGTAGCCTCAAGGACGGTGACAGGGAAGTTCTTGTTTACCCACACTTGCCATTGCTGTTGTTCCAGGCTGCGAGACCCGGCAGGAGGATGAGTATAGCGTCGTTCTAAACTAGCTTTGGAAGTGCACGTCTGTATGACTCTGCCAGAGGGTTGTCGTAGTCAGTGGGAGCAGCGGAAGCATTGGTGGACATCAGGCTTATGTCTATTTATAGACTAAAGCAGATATAGCGGAGATAGATCATCTATTTCTGATGTGACAGTCATAGGTTTGACATCATCAGAATAGGGGATGGATCTGTTGAGAAGGTAGTAGGAAGTGATATTCCTATACTACGATCGGTTATACTTTGGTTGTCACACAGTGGTTTCTCCACACAGGACTTGGACATTATATCAGACATTCTGGTTACTAGATCTATGGTTTTAGATCTAGATTTGGGTGGTTTCCCAATCTGGGTACCTTGACAAGCATTCTATGAGTATTTAGAATGGACGACTCCTAGCATGGTAGTGTACCTGCAGGTAATGGAGTCACCCTCTCTAACGGTGTCTTACAGACTAAAGGGGAGAGGGGTGTGCATGATTGGCAGATCATTTGCTTAGGCAATTGAGTCAATCATGAGATGTCAAGTACCACACCAGATGTTGTTCTTGCAGTAGATGCAATAAGTTGACATTGATCCAATCCTGGAGAAACAGTCGGAAGAAGTTTTAGAACATAAGTGGATGTTCTAGGGATATGATAACGACAGCCTCTTTTGGGAGACAGTTATCATTCCAGGCTTCCAAGGTGACATGGACGACAAGGAGGTTGTCAGAGTTATAGTTTTTCCTTCTGACGAGGGGCAGTATTTTGGACAGGTGGTCTAAGGCAATTCTGAGGGTGGCATGGCGCAGGATACTGATTAAGTTCAGTTGACGATACAGTCGAAGAAGTTTGGATTTGGAGTTCATTTATGAACTAGGTCCCATCAGACATCCAGACATTCTAAGACAGGTATTGCTCATTTCGGGAGATGGCTTTCTCCGCGAACTTGAGATAAAGAGAGACATAGAAAGAAACATCACAGCGGATCCACTCACTGAGGCTATTCCTCGAACGCAATAGTTTCGCAAACGAGCTTTGTGAGACTGACTAGTAAAGGAGTTGGGTGTTCGGTATCACACGGGCTGTGAGTATGCGACATCTCAATAATTAGCCTTGAGTGCAAGTGGGAGATTGTTGGAGATAGTGCCCTCAGAGTCAATTATTGGATCACAGGCACGTGATTGCAATGATTGAGGGAGGACCTATCCCGGTAGGACAGTCTTACTCGAGATGATAGTATGCTATCTGGTTTATCTTTATCATCGTGTACTGCTTTAGGTGACCTGACATGTCGCTATTACACGTTGATAGAGCCCCTAGGATTCTTGCTTGACTGCCGGCAGTATGATGGCGATCATATACGTGGGAGCTGGTAGTCTATAAGCACATCCTTAAAAGGTCCCTAGTCGTAGGAGTTTCGAGACAGGGCATCGATATTCCATTAGTAGACTAGTGTATACAGTCGAGACCCCGACGAGGGGCGGTGGCCGGTCTCACAAGCCACTGGTGTCAGTTGGTTCACCTAAGATGTATACAGGTGCTCATTGGGTTATGAGTACACCGGACAAGACTCGCCGGGAACCAGCCAGTTGGGATTATACCAGACGTCAGATAGCAGTTCCCTGGTGACATGTGTACAGGTTAGTTCATTGACCTGGGGATCGTCATTTGTCTCGTGTGAGTTCCCACTGTACTTTGATTACTACCCTACCACGGCTCAAAGGAGTCGTGCAAACAGGTTTTAGTTGGGTACAGTCCCGAGCCACATGGAGGCAGTGAGCGGATCTTCAGGGGTTCGTCTCTCCCGGTATTGGGGGTGAGGTCGCGCTGTGTCTAGGAGAGCCATTACGCAAAGCCCTCGGCCGAGGCAGGAGATTTACTGGTAGGTATTCCAGTAGTATCTCAGGGCGTTCTGGGCTACAGTCCGACACGACTTGTACCGCTTTTGGGGGTCTGACTTTTACCAACCCCCTAGGCCCGACATGCGATGCTCATAGACGAACGGACCGGACTGTACGGATATTGTCACTGACAGGCTCAGTAGGGTGTCAGTATGAGTTCGCTCATCGACGTCCCTTTTGGTCAATAGCTGGTGGCCCGTCACGTATTGGCTGATACCTCTGACGTGCTAGTGGTTAAATCCACAGCCATAGTATCGACGAGTCTTTAGAGTCCACCACACTTACAGTTACTCAAGCTTTCGGGCGAAACGCTGTAGAGGCCGTATGGAGATATGGCAGGGTCCGATCAGATACGTGCGGTATTGCACGGATCAGGATCGGACAGTTTTGTACTAGTGGCCGTATAGTTATATGGCAGGGTTCGATCAGATACGTGCGGTATTGCACGGATCAGGATCGAACGGATTTTACTAGCCGGCTTTGGTTTAAGCCGGTACTAGTTTAGTACAGTGTAGATTTTGTCTCATTGCATTTGTATCCGGTCGAAATACAGATGCGGGTGTGTATGCACAGTATGGGGTTTTCCTGTAATTTATTACGGGACCAGTTTTCTGGAGTTGCCAGTTTGTATTCCGTTCCGGCCGGTTTTTCTTTGTTCGTTCCCGGCCGGACTTTTCTGATGGAGGGGGTAATTTGCAGTTTTGCAAATTACATTTGTGGAGGTTTTATTTGTAAGATGATTTATTATGATAACCTTTTTTAGATACCATTCATTTCATGCTTTATTGTGATAAGAAGTGGATTAGAGTTGATGTGATTTTGTGATGATTATGTCTTGATGTGGTCACCACTTGCTTTACCCTACACTCACCTCCCTTCATGCTTCATATTACCTCCTCCACCATTCTCATTTAGATGATAAGTTTTTCATTAGAAAAGAGAGAAGAAGAAAAAGAAAGAGAGAAGAAGAAGGAGAGAGTTCTTCATTCTTGAGTGTTTCATCTTCTTGATCTCATTCATGCTAGAAAAATGCAAGCACCATTTTTCTTATCTCATTTCCTCCATCAAGGCAACCAAAACCCAAGTGAGACACTACACTACACATTCTACAGCATATCTTGAGCATGTCGAGTTGCCGGCTTCATGCCCGAGTTGCCTCGGTATTGAGGCGGGAGCCCGTAAAAGACGCAGGCGATGTGGTGCCCTTTCCGGCGAGGAGGCGACGATATGGAGACTACACTTTCCGCGGGAGATCGGGACGATGACGAGAAGACCGGAGGACTCGGATCACTCGGTATACTTCTCACCCCATCTCTTGATTGCTAGCATTAGGTTAATGGTTACGATCCGGGTTTTCATTGTCCGCGGTAGCGCCGGTTTTCGAGTAAGGAAAAATTTTGATTCCGCATTTTGGCCTCGAGTACGAGGCCGGGGCGCTGCCGTGGCGCAACAAGTTTTGCACTAGATGCAATAAGTTTGTATTAATCCAATCCTGGAGAAATATAAGGAAGCAGTTTTAGAACATAAGTACATGTTCTACGGATTTGATGACGGCAGCCTCCTTTGGGAGACGATTATCATTCCAGGCTTCAAAGGTGACATGGATGACAGAGTGATTGTCAGAGTTATAGTTTTCTCTCTGACGAAGAGGGACAGTATTATGGACAGGTGGTCCAAGAGGATACTGTGGGTGGCATGGTGCCCGATACTGATTAGGTTCAGTGATCGATACAGTCTAAGAAGTTTGGATTTGGAGTTCATTTATGAACAAGGTCCCATCAGATATCCAGACATATCCTAAGACAGGTATTACTCGATTCGGGAGATGGCTTTCTCCGCGAACTTGAGATTTAGAGAGATATAGAAAGATACTTCTAGACGGATCCACTCACTGAGGCTATTTCTCGAACACAATAGTTTTACAAACGGGCTTTGTGAAATTGATTAGTAGAGGAGTTGGATGTTCGGTTTCACACGGGCTGTGAGTAGTCGACATCGCAATATTAGCCTTGAGTGCAAGTGGGAGATTGTTGAAGATAGTGCCCTCATAGTCAATTATTGGATCGCAGGTACGTGATTGCAATGATTGCGGAGGACCTATCCCGGTAGGACAGTCTTGCTCGAGATGATAGTATGCTATCTGGTTTGCCTTTATCAGTCGTGTACATGTTCAGGTGACTGATTGCATGTTACACTTTGATAGAGCCCTTAGGATCTTGCTTTACTACCAACAGTATGATGGCGATCATATACGTGAGAGTTGGGTAGTTTATATGCATATCCTTAATTGTGGTCCCTAGTCGTGGGAGTTTCGAGACAGGGCATCGATACTCCGGAGTAGACTAGTGTGTACAGTCGAGACCCCGACGAGGGGCGGTGGCCGGTCTCACAAGCCACTGGTGTCAGTTGGATCACCTAAGATGTATACAGGTGCTCATTGGGTTATGAGTACACCGGACAGGACTCGCCGGGAATCTGCTAGTTAGTATTATATCTACCGTCAGATAGCAGTTCCCTGGTGACATGTGTACAGGTTAGTTCATCGACCTGAGGTCGTCATTTGTCTCGTGTGAGTTCCCACTGTGCTTTGATTTCTACCCTACCACGGCTCAAAGGAGTCGTGCAAACAGGTAGCTTTTGGGTACAGTCCCGAGCCATATGGAGGCACGCGAGCGGATCGGCAGGGGATTCGTCTCTCCCGGTATTGGGGGCGAGGTCGTGCTGTGTCTAGGAGAGCCATTACACAAAGTCCATGGCCATGGCAGGAGATTTACTGGTAGGTACTCCAGTAGTATCTCAGGGTGTAATTGGGCTTCACTCCGACACGACTTATACTGCTATTGGGGGTCTGACGTTACTAGCCCCCTAGGCGGATATGCGATACTCATTGACGAACGGACCGGACTGTATATACATTGTCACTGTTAGGCTCAGTAGGGTTTTCCGGATGAATGCGCTCATCGGCATCCCTTGAGGTCAGTCCATGGGCAGCCGTTACGCATAGCTAGTGCCGCTGACGGTTTGTGGTTAAACCCACTGCCAGGGTGCTGACGAGTCCTTAGAGTCCCCCACAGACAGTTTCCCAAGTTCGGGCGAAACGTTGTAGAGGCCGTATGGTTTTATGGCAGGGTTCGGAAAATGCACGTGCGTTTACGCACGTGTCGATTTTCGGACAGATGATACTGGTCGGCTTTGGTTTAAGCCGGATCCGAGTATTATATTGAGTAGGTATAATATCTTTGTCTCAGTTGCATTTGTATTCGGTCGTAATACAAATGCGGGTATATTTATACAGTTTCGGGGTTGTCCTGAAATTCGTTTCAGGATCACTTTTGGAAGTTGCCAGTTTCCAGTTTTCTATCAGCCGTCTTTTAACATTCGGTTAAAGACGGATTTATCTTTTCTTCAGATATGAGTGAGTCATCATTCTAGAAGCTTCTAGAAGTGATGATGAGGCATATGACTCATTAGTGCATTAATGGTTTCATTAATGGCTAGATGAGGTGTTTATATGAATCACCATTTGCTTTAATGTGTTTTGGATTGGTTAAGATATTTGTTCATAATATCTTTTGCTTGTGGTCACCTCCCTCCTCCTACGGTCACCTCCCTCCATCATATAAAGAGGCCGGCCCCTCTCTCTCTCTCACTTCACTTGAGTTTTCATTGTAGAAAAGATATGATAGTATTTGGGGTGCATGGAATTTTACAGTTCATTCCATCACCCGATTTCCACGGCAACTTCATTAACCGATCGTCCACGGATTTGGACGAAGTGAGACAAAGTCATCTACTCATTCTCTACAACAATCTTGGTCGTCTCTTTTAGCAAACTTGACGATCGAGTTGCCTCGAGTCAGAGGCGGGAGCCCGTTTAAAGAACCGATCATGTGGTGCCACCTCGACGAGGATATCGGAGATCGACGAGATCGGAGCAGCCGCAACGGAGCGTGGGATGATGGTTGAAGAACGAAGGACTCGGATCGTTCGGTATAACATTCCTACACTCTTTAGAGTTTGTTAGTTTAGCAATAATGGCAGATCCGGGTTAAAGTATACGATAGCGCCAAGTTTAAAAGTTTTTGTTCCGCATTTGGCATCTGTAGACTGCCGGGGCGCTAGCGTAGACTTACACAGTCATGTCACAAAGATAAGATGACCACAGCTCTGTTTATTGGAAACAGAGAAAGAGTTAGTGAACTCTTGGGATGATACATGTTGATGTATGTAGGTCCCCAGTCTACACATGCCAAGACCGGTTCTTTGTACTTCATTACATTCTCTGATAATCTCTCGAGATTCAGACATATGTTCCTGTTGAAACACAAGTCTGAACCTTTTGAGATATTCACAGAATATAAGTTAGAAGTAGAGAACCAAAATACGGGTATAAGTATTATGTCCTTTGATGTGATTGAGGAGGAGAATACTTGTGCATGGAATTCCTGGACTATTCTAATGGAGAATGAGATTCTCTCTCAGCAATACTCCTCCGTATACACCATAGCACGATGGTATATCGGGGTGGAGCAATTACACCCTATATGATAAGGTGTGCTCTATGGTGAGTACTACTGAGTTACCTATTTCCTTTTAGGAGTTATGCACTTATGAAGTTGCATACCTATTGAATAGGGTCCCGATCAAATCAGTAGCCTACCACTTCATATATGATATGGAAAGGGAAGAGCCCATCTCTTAAGTCAGTTAAGATTTGGGGTTGTCCGGCCTTTGTCTGAAAAGCAAAATCCGGACAAGCTTGAGGCAAGATCTGTTATGTAGAACTGGAAATGTTCCAGCTATACAAACTACAGCTGATGATTTGGTAGAACCGGAGGATTCAATAGTAACCAACGAACCTCAGCCTCTCCGCCGATCTATTAAGGTTCCTCACCCACCTGAGAGTTACTTCGGTTTCTCTATGACAGTGGGAGCGAGGATTGCATCATGAGATGATGACCTAACTAGTTTCGAGCTGGCCATCAGGAGTGGGACTCTAGAGGCCATTACTGTACATAGGATGTATATTGTAGTGGATGTGGGACATATATAGGGAGGACTTTCTTGCTCGACATGATAGTATGCTATCTAGTTACTCTTTGCCTTAACGTGTATACTGTTTGTCTCTCTGTTACATGTTGGTAAAGCCCTTAGGATGTGTACTTGACTACCTGAACTATGATGCGGATCATACTAGTGGGGACATGGTAGTCTATAAGTACATCCTTCAAGGTCCCTAGTCATGGGTGTATCGAGACGGGGCATCGATATACCAGAGTAGACTAGCGTATACCTTCTCGACCCATACAGATGGGCGATGGATGATCCCATATCCATTGGTGTTTGACATCAGAGATGATATACGAGTGCTCAGTACAGACTGGGTACACTGGACGGACTCGCCGAGAACTCCCAGATGGTATTATACCTCATGTCAGATGGCAGTTCTCTGGTGACACTGGTACAGGTTAGTCTGTAGACCCGAGATCGTCATAGAGTCTTGTGTGATTCCCACTGTGCTTTGATTTCCACCTTACCACGTCCAAGAGGGCGTGCAAAACGGTGGCTTTTGGGTACAGTCCCGAATCACATGGAGGCAATGAGCGATAGGAGGGGATTCGTCTCTCCCGGTATAGGGAGTTGATGTTGCATTGTGTTCGATTGGCTATAACCGGAAATCCCTGGCCAGGGTTGCTGAGATTTACTGGTAAGTGTTACCAGTAGTTTCTCAAACTGTTATAGACCTCATATCGACACGACTTATCGAGCTATTGGGGTCTGACGTTTACCACCCCTAGGCGAGATATGCGACATATCAGACGACGAGACCGGACTGTACGGTAAGTGTTACTGGTTGGATTCACAAGAGTATGAGCGGGCTTGCTCGTCGATCTTCTGATCGCTCAATACCCGGGTGGCCGTTCCGTTTAGCAGATCGCTTGCGGCTTGTGGGTGTTTGATATGATCATCACCTACTGCCGGCGTATTGACGAGTCTTTAGAGTCCTACACAGAGGTTTCCTGGCTCAAGCGAAACGAAATAGGAGCGCATATGAGATATGTGCGAAACCGAGAATAATACCAGTATGTGATACTGTATTCTATTCTCGCGATGAATGTATCGAATGGTTGTATGCGATATAACCTAGTTATCGATTCAAGGAATGATTCGATAAGCCGATACATTGGATATTAGTCGGTTATATGAGATATGACCGGATCGTTAAATCAAGTGTTGATTTAATGATTTAATGCATAATTATATATTTGATATATTACTTTGCATTAACTAGTATTGGTTCACTTTAAATGGATTTTCTCACTTGATGTGCACATTGTATATGTGATATACTTTTGTACACTTGTTTGTATCATGTTTGATGATACATGCATGTTTGTGTGTATGTTTAGTTTAAACCTTGGTTAAGTAAATGGTTAGGGTTTTGTTTAATTTATTTATTCATTTATTTATTTATTTCATTTTGGCAAGAAATAAAATGGTTGCTACTTTTGTTTTACATTGAAACTTCATGAAGCTTTGACCATTTTGTCTCTTAGCCTTAACCTAACCATTAAACCTAACCTTAGTTTACTCTCTACACATAACCATGGTTACAATATGATACTTATCATATTATTTTCGATTTTGAAAAGACTAAGGAGATCATCATCTTCTTCTTCTTCTTCTTCAAGAAGAAAGCTTGCCTCCATTAATGGCAACTTGAGAAAAAGAGTGAGAAATCCAATTCTAAAGTGAACCCACTTTCTATTTCTTCATCCTCTACCACTTGCCAAGTAGTATAGGGTGTTTTCTTCACAAGTTTCACGACTTGGTGAAGTTGGAGCTTGATCTTGTGTTGCCTCGACGTAGATCATCTTCGGCATCGAAGTCGACGACCTAGCCCACCCATTTCTCCGATGAAGCCGATGCTAGAGTCATGGATTCGATTTGGACAGCGAGAGGACTTCTTCGCGGAGCTATGGAGGTGGAGGACCGGATCTACAAAGGTTGTATTTCCGTTCACTTAGTTAAGTTGTTAACTAATTGCATGTTTCGCCTAAAATTCTAGTTAACGATCTAGTCTAGGGTTTCTCGGCACTTGTAAAATTTGAAATTGGCATGGTTGATGCCTTGTGAGACCTCATTAGTGTGCCTAGGAACCCTTCACTTCTCTACTCATCCTAGTATACAAGGTTTAGCAAACCAAGTGTTCTAGTTTCCTCAAGATTGAGGTTGAACCAAAGGTAGAAGCTTTCAGGTGGATCCATCTTCGGCACAAGGAGACGACGAGGAGAGAACCATCCGACCACCACAAGAAGTCCAAGAGAAGGAGTTCAAGTTGAGGTATAACCCCTAACCGAGTAGGTAAAACTCTTAGTTAGGTTTTTAGATAGTTGTTTAACAAAGATCCGTATTTTGAGTCCATATTACCACCAAAAGAAAAAAACGTTTTTCATCATTTCCGCAAGCCCGTAAGAACCGGAAGAGGTAACGTGGACTTACAGCTGATGCTTTGAGTCGTAGGCCCGGGGTTAGCTTGTTCCAGTTGTGCGCAGTTCAGAGACAGTCTTATGCAGATTTACAGTTCTTGTGCGACCATTGAGTACAGCTTAAGTTCGCCTCTACTGAGGGGACAGCTTGCTCATGTCCGCGCCCGTCCACTTTTACTTAATCATTTTTGTGAGGCACAACCCGCCGATGCTCGTTTGTTTGAGATTCTGATCATGTTCGGCAGGGTAAAGATTCAGAGTTCTTGATTTATGAACAAGGTGTGCTACGTTTAGGGACTCGTTGGTGTGAACCTAATACTGATGGGTAGAGACGCGAGGTCCTAAAGCAGGCACATCAGTCAGCGTTCAGTGTTCACCCAAGTGCCACCAAGATATAACGTGACTTGAGAGTTAGTTACGGGTGGGCAGGGATGAAGAGTGAAGTTTCAGATTTCATTTCGAAGTGCTTGGCTTGTTGGCGAGCTAAGGTTGAGCATTTGAGGCCGGCTGGAGAGTTGCAACCTTTTTACCGTTCCAGAGTGGGAATGGGAGCAGATCTCCATGAATTTCGTTGTGATATCTACCCAGGTCTAGTCGAGGGTATGACTCCATTCGGGTGGTTGTTTTCCGGTTATGCTCAGTTTGCTATGTTGTTCTTTGTTAAGTTGGTGCGTTTGCACAGAGTTCCTTCATGCGTTGTATCCAATAGAGGCACCCAGTTCGCTAGCCGTCTTTGGCAGACGCTTCAGGAAGCCTTGGGTACTGGTTGAGATTTACCTCCACTTTCCATCTGTAGGCCGATGGTCAGATAGAGCGGACTATACAGATTCTGGAGGATATGCTTGTGCGTATGTACTTATTGTTTGTTGGCAGTTGGGATCGTCACTTGCCATTGATGGAGTTCTCCTACGATGATGGTTATCAGGAGACGTTTCAGATGGCAACTTTTAGGCCTTGTGTGTAGGTTGTGTCGATCGCCAGTCTATTTTACTGACTCCGTGAGAGTAGGATTTTCGGACCCATGCTAGTCCAGAGACTTCGAAGAAGATCAAGTTGATTCAGGTCAGGATGAGAGCAACCCAGTGCAGACAGAAGTCTTATGCCGACCGTGGTGGTCGCAGACTTGAGTTCGCAGTGGGAGATCATGTATTCCTACGGATATATATATCAGCGTCCCATACCACTGATATATATACGCAGGAGTAAAACATCATATGAAATCCATATCTCAATGCGTAAATCCATGAAATATAATATATGCAACATGTAACAGTAATATGAGCATAAACAGAATAAATAAAACGTAAATGCGAACAGTATAAAATACGTAACTACGTATGAGCCATAGAGTTATAGTTTAAAATAGTACGAATCTGTTAGTTGTATGTATACCCTAGAGGCCATTATTGTACATGATTATATATTATAGTGGATGCTTGGACATATATAGAGAGGACTTTCTTGCTCGACATGATAGTATGCTATCTTGTTGCTTTTTGTCTTAACATGTAGACTTGTATAGTGATACTGTCTTGCTCTCATATGCTGATAAAGCCCTTAAGATGTGTACTTGACTACCATGACTATGATGGAGATCATACTAGTAGAGCTAGGGTTGTCCCCAATTTCATCCTTTAATTATTCCTAGTCGAGGGTGTATCGAGATGGGGCATCGATATTCCAGAGTAGACTAGCGTATACGCTTTTTGACCCATATGATGGGCGATGGATGATCCCATATCCATTGGTGTTTGATATCAAAGGTGGTATACAGGTGCTCAGTGGAGACTGGGTACACTGAACAGGACTCGTCGAGAACTCCTAGATGGTATTATACCTAGCGTCAGATAGCAGTTCTCTGGTGATACTGGTACATGTTAGTCTGTAGACCCGAGATCGTCATAGAGTCTTGTGTGATTCTCACTGTGCTTTGATTTCCACCTTACCACGTTCAAGAGAACGTGCAAAACGGTGGCTTTTGGGTACAGTCCTGAGTCACATGGAGGCAATGAGCGATAGGAGGGGTTTCGTCTCTCCCGGTATTGGGGGTTAATGTTTGTCACGACCCGGAAGAGGCACGTGACTGGCACTTGAATCATGTGAAGTCTATAGAACCCCACCTAATTCAAGTAAGCCAAAAGCCCAGAAATTAAAATGAAAACAAGTTCTTTCTTTAAATACATAAGTAATGATATATGAAAACACAGTCTTTATATCTAACTTGAAAACATTTTCGTTATTGAAAATTTAGGAAGCACCTCCTTTGTATATTTTAACCCAAAAATGGTACAAGCAATATCATAAAAGCACCCCCAAGCGGGAGCTAGCTCTTCGCCAATTGGCGGAAACAACCACGCATGTAATGCAATATACAACGCCGAAGGCGAGAATCAAAACTCAGAAGAAGATAAGGAAAACATGCATCATCAAGAAAACCAGAAAACATCAATAAATACATGAGCGTGACTCTAAGGCCTAAAGAATATACAAGCTGTGGTTATCTATGTCTACTAAATATACAAGTCTGGTTGATGGAGCTTACTAGATACAACCGAAATAAATAAAAGTACAACGGTGGTCACGATGCAAGTGAACCCACCCACCAAAGCAATCACCCGGAACAAAGTGGTGTGCCAGCAAAGCCGCCATGGAACTTGTATGGCTAAACCTGCAAGAAACTGTGGCACAACGGGGGTAAGTTGCCAACTCGTGAGTAGAAGACATCACCGAGTAGAAACCGAATGTATAACGATCTTCTAGGTCATACCATACTGTACACAGAATATACTGAAATATCTAGTAGTGGTAATGGTAATCATCTAAACGTTATTGTAATACCATGTACTCGTGTCAGTGTCACTAAGCAGCAACAAGTCATATATCTGATGTATGAATGCATCATAAATGAAACAATCAACCACGAAATCTGCAAATATCCGTTATAAGAAAATATTTTATAATAAAGCTGGAATATCATCAGTGAATCGACAGAAAATCCGTGTCAAGCATCGACACAATATATGTATATCTCAACATCTCAGTGTCTCAATATCTCAATATTTCAATGTCTCAATATCCCAATACTAAGGTCGGTATCCTCCGGATATCCGCCGTGCCAACTATCACCGGTAGGTAATGCTCCCTTGCCGGGCTCAACGCCTTCTCAAAACGTCCATCTTGCCCCGGGGTACCTCACCGGGTCCATCATGTACCCACAGACGGTGCATCCCCCTCCTCGAATCGGGTATATGATACAGCTCAAGAACCGAGAAAACTCATGGTAGACGCCATACACCTCATATCACGAGAAAACCGCAACTTGCATTTTTAAAATGATAATGAGTTTATAAAATTCTTGCGGTTTTGCCCCGAATCCAGAAATCTCATGGAAATACAAAATCCCGAAATCAAGAGTCAATAAGCAGTGAATATCGGCATAAAACCCACAGTATTGCATACAGAATGAATATATATATATATATATATATATATATATATATATATATAGGGTATCTAAGTAAGGAATGCATATATATATATATATATATATATAGGGTCTCTAAGTAAGGAATGTAACATCTAAACTAGCATATGAGAGCAAACATACTAATAATATGTGAAACTAGTAGCTAGCAGGTTAAACTGTAATACCCCAGGTATTATCCGGTATACCCATTTTATACTAGATAAGCATGGGGACCCACTATAAAACAATGGGGAATCTTCGGAATACATTCCGAAAGAGGACAGATCTGTACTATAAATGGAATGATACCACTCTTCAATACAGAGGCGCCTTTTAAGTGAACTGGAACTACAGGAGTTTGAGAACTCCGTAGTTAAGCGTGCTCAGGCCAGGGAAGTCCTGGGATGGGTGACCTCCTGGGAAGTGGCCCCTAGTCGGGTCAAGTTCGCCCCGAAGGACAAAACCGTGCAGCTTCGGCCAGAGCGGACAGTACTCTCTGTATTGGGGGTGGAGCATGACAGAAAGTTGGTATCAGAGCGATAGGTTTTACCTTTCGGAGTGTAGGATGACCTTAGTATGATGGAGTATGTAGCTTAAGCAAAGTAACGTAGTGTGCGTATGTCTGCAGCATACCCACGACGCGATACTTCGCCTAAAGTGACCTAAGTACAAATTGTTTGAAATTCCTTCCTTGATGATTCATATCCTTGAGATTCGATTTCCTTGTTCTTATCGAATCTTATCTCATATCTATTGATAGCCTTGCCGCCGATAACTATGGGGACTCAGAGTGATGCAGCGAGGGCCGAGGTCAGAGTTGGCTCGGGTGAGACGAGTACTGACCAGGATGGCACTCTAGTTGCACAGGTGCAGACGGATCAGCCTACGACATATACTATTGATAGACTTTTGGCAGAGATGCAGGACTTCCGCCAGACTATGAGTTCATTGGTTGATGTCTTTCGGGAGCTACGACAGGAGGTTGTCACCCATGTTACTCAGTTGTCACTTACGATCAGCATGCAGCAGTCCGTCACCTACATAGCACCAGTGGTTGCAACTCTAGTTGATGAGGCGCATATTCCAGAGGCTCAGAGAGTTCCCAGACGGTGGAGGACTCGTACCAGCGTACCAGCCCAGAGACAGAGGTTTGGTCATCGAGACAGATTCCGTGGCCGTCGCGGGAGTAGCAGAGGCTTAGGACGAGGACAGTCGTTCAACTCTCATTCCCAGGAAGGTCAGCAGTCAGTGTAGGGTTGCAAGGCACGCGCACAAGGGTCTACGAGGCATCAAACATGCCCGAATAAAAATTTAGCCGTGCCGAACAACCCGAATACGGAACTTTAAACTAGAGATTAGGCGATAACTTGCATGCTAAACACTTTAACACTAAGTGAGAGGGATTACAACCTTTGTAGATCCGGTCCTTCACTTCATATGCTCCGTGTTGTGGTCCCTTCGCTGCGATCATCGGGTTCCGGGCTCTCGAAAGGTTCCACGAAGAGAAAGGCGCAAGCTTTGCTTCCGATCTTCGATACTATGATGATCTACCTCGAAGTTTCTTTAACACAAGCTAACACTCATGAAATGATATGAACACCCTCATCTAAATGGTAAGTGAAGATGAGGATGATGAAGTAGGAATTTTGCTCTATTTATTTATATTTTTCTCACATATATCCATCACAAAATCAAAGCTAGAAACCATTTCAAGCTTTTTCATGGAAGAAGATGAAGGAGGAAGACGAAGCTTAATCCATTTGTGATGAATAGGAAATAATAATATGATAGATAAAGCAACCATGGTTCACTTAACCTATGTAGAGAATTGACTAGGGTTAGGGTTTTGGGTAAATAAAAGAATGAGTCATGAACAAATATCTTTCACAAAACAAAACAAATCCTTCTAGAAACTTCTAGAAAGATTAACCCTAATCCGAACCATAATCAAGTTTAAACTCCACTAAACGAGTTGCATTAGTTATCATATCATGTCACAATATTATATATCACATATATAATATTTACCGTAACAAAAGAAAATAATACAATTAACATATATCGCATATATATCAATGTATTACCCGAGTGAGAAAAAGAATCTTTTAGTGAGCAAATATTAGTTAATGCAATTTAATATATCACATATATTATTATACATTAAATTATCGAATCAACACTTGATCCGACAATCCGGCTATATCGCATATAACCGGCTAATATTTATCCGTACCGATTCATCGAATCAACACTTGATCCGATGACCCGGCTGATATCAAATATCGCGAGAATACAATACGATATCACATACCGCATTATCCTCGGTCCCGCACATATCACATAGGTGCTCCTACTCCGTTTTGCCTGAGTCAAGAAAGCTCTGTGTAGGACTCTAAAGAATCGTCAATACGCCGGCAGTAGGTGATGATCATATCAAACACCCACAAGCTGCAAGCGGTCAGCTAAACGTAACAGCTACCCAGGTATTGAGCGCTCAGAAGATCAACAAGCAAGCCTGTACATTCTCCTGTGGATCCAAACAGTAACACTCCCGTACAGTCCGGTCTCGTCGTCTGATATGTCGCATATCTCGCCTAGGGGTGGTAAACGTCAGACCCCAGTAGCTCGATAAGTCGTGTCGATATGAGGTCTATAACAGTTCGAGAAACTACTGATAACACTTACCAGTAAATCTCAGCAACCCTGGCCAGGGATTTCCGGTTATAGCCAATCGAACACAGCACAACATCAACTCCCTATACCGGGAGAGACGAATCCCCTCCTATCGCTCATTGCCTCCATGTGATTCGGGACTGTACCCAAAAGCCACCCTTTTGCACGCCCTCTTGGATGTGGTATGATGGAAATCAAAGCACAGTGGGAATCACACAAGACTCTATGACGATCTCGGGTCAACAGACTACTCTGTACCAGTGTCACCAGAGAACTGCCATCTGACGTATTCTTATAATACCATCTGGGAGTTCTCAGCGAGTCCGTCCAGTGTACCCAGTCTCTACTGAGAACCCGTACACCATGCTTGATGTCAAACACCGATGGATATGGGATCATCCATCGCTCATATGGGTCAAGATGCGTATACGCTAGTCTACTCTGGTGCATCGATGCCCTGTCTCGATACACCCATGACTAGGAACAGTTATAGGATGTACTCGTCGACTACCGTGGCCCCACTAGTATGATCTCATCATAGTCCCAGTAGTCGAGTACATATCCTAAGGGCTTTATCAACATGTAACATAGAGACAATCATAGTACATGTTAAGATAAAGTACAACCAGATAGCATACTATCATGTCGAGCAAGAAAGTCCTCCCTATATATGTCCTAGCATCCACTACAATATACATCGTATGTACAGTAATGGCCTCTAGGGCATACATATAACTAACAATCTCCCACTTGCACTAGGGCCATCTGTTATGGTATCGCATACCCAACAATTAGCTGCGGTTGTAGTATCTCATACTCAACCATCCCATAAGAGTCTCTACTGGGAAAAAGGCCTTTGTGAGTGGATCCGCGCTGTCGTCCTCTGTGTCTGCTCTCCTAACCTCGATCTCCCTGGAGATCAACCATCTCTATGATCAGGTGATACTGCCTAAGAATTATATCTGGATTTCTGATGGGACGGTAGTTCCTTGGCTAAAGCCACAACTCCATTGTCACACAATGGTAGGAACGAAGTTCATCTTATGAACTTATATATATCCAGACTTCCTCTTTGGTAGTATCCTTGGTAACGATGTATCTTGCCTTTAATCGTCTAGTATGTCACGGTATCTAGCTTGGAACTCTTCCAACATACCGTCCCTCCTCTGAGGGTAAAGACAGTGCCTGCGACTGACATTCAGTCGTCCTTATCACTCTGGAACCTTTCCAGTGATTCTCCCCAGGATCGATTGATACCATCTCACTACAACTAGTGAGTATCCTAACATTCAATTAGATCTATCTCATAGATCCAAAACCTAGGATTTAGTAGGTATCACTTTGATCCTATATGGAGAATCCTTGTGATAAGCGGAGATTGACCGAGCGTAGCATAGGAAACTCCTTCCCTATCAAGAGTATGTCATCCACGTACTCTACGAGGATCACCACCATACTCCCTACTACCTTTTCGTATGTACAAGGTTCATCTACCATTTTGATGAAGTCAAACTCTTTGACTACCACATCAAAACAGATGTTCCAACTCCGCGATGCCTTCTTTATCTTATAAAGCATCTTTCACACGTTTCCGCTGCTCCCACTGTCTACGAAGCCCTCTGGCTGTGTACTTACAGACGCTCTCTTTTCTAAAACATCATTTAGAAAAGCAGTCTTGACACCCAACCACCAGATATCGTAGTCATGGTATGTAGCCGTGGCAAGTAGGATCTGGATGGACTTAAGCATAGCTTTGAAAGTCTCAACTTTTCCATGCACACCAAGTAATCTTCTCAAGATATACTCGCTCCTGATGAGGATTTAACCCTTCAGATAAAGCAACCAAAGTCCATACTTTGTTGGTGTATAAGGATTCCATCTCAGATCGATAAGCATCCAGCCATTCTTACAGAGTCCCACTCCTGATGGCCAGCTCGAAACTAGTTGGGTCATCATCTCATGATGCAATCCTCGCTCCCACTGTCATAGAGAAACCGAAGTATCTCTCAGGTGGATGAGGAACTGTACTAGATCGGCGGAGAGGCTGAGGTTCGTTGGAAACCATTGAATCCACATTCAATAGGTATGCAGCTTCACAAGTGCATAACTCCCTAAAGGAAATAGGAAACTCAGTAATACTCATCATAGAGCACACCATATCACATAGGGTGTTATTGCTCCGCCCCGATATACCATCGTGCTATGGTGTATACGGAGGAGTAATGCTGAGAGAGAATCTCATTCTCCTTTAGAATAGTCCAGGAATTCCGTGCTCAAGTATTCTCCTCCTTGATCTCATCAAAGGACATAATACTTTTACCCATATTTTGGTTCTCTACTTCTAACTTATATTCTGTGAATATCTCAAAAGGTTCGGACTTGTGTTTCAACAGGAACATATGTCTGAATCTTAAGAGATTATCAGAGAATGTAATGAAGTACTAAGAACCAATCTTGGCATGTGTAGACAGGGGACTTTCATACATCAACATGTATCAATCCCAAAAGTTTACTAACTCTTTCTCTGTTTCCAATAAACAGAGCTGTGGTCATCTTATCTTTGTGACATGATTGGCAAGTTTCACAATATGTAAATTCAAACAGATTTAAATATGCATCTAAATGTAACTTCAGCCAGTCGGGTCGCATTGATATGACCTAGTCTACAATGCCTCAAGAAGGATTCGTTCATTTCTGAACTCTTCCTCTTGTGTGTGTTCCGTATACTAAGAACTGTAGTTTGATTTAGAACATCAATGCTTTTAGATAACGTGCCTGAACCGATCAACTCTTGATATAGGAAATGTTCAAAACATTATCGAACAATACAAAATTATATCCTTTCTTTACTAATAAAGAGACTGATATGATTTTGTATATCAGGTTCGGTATCTAATAACATTCGTTCAGAATCAATGTATTCTGGTAATACAGGGTGACAGTGACCAACAGACTTGGCTACAACACTTGCACCGTTTTCTGTCTCATGAAACTGATCACCCGTTCTCAGTTCTCTACCTATCTGTAGCCCATGTAACAGATTACATATACGGGATCCTGATCCGGTATCACATACCCAGGACGTAAAGGATACTGAGAAACAGTTATGTGTAATGAACACACCCGAAGATGATGCATCAACATGCACTTTCTTCGTTTGGGCGGCACGGGAAATCTGGTATTCCCCAATTTCCTGCTCTGTCTTATAACAATTATAAGTTGGAGCGGGACCAACGTTCCCCAGCTCAGTATAACAAGCGGGTTCAGTCAATATATCCGTATTATTATCTTGATTAAGGCGTGATTTGGTCGCTATCTGGAGAGAGAGAGAAGAAAACACTCAGCGTATGCTCTTGCAAGATCAGATTGGTTATCTAATATATCTAATCAGGATGTCTCCCACTGTTTTAGTCAAATCTTCCTTCAAACCCTAAAAGGAAAGACTAGCCGGGATTAATTACACGCTACAAGTTCGCCAATCTTTCAGCCAGGCCAGTGTCGGCACTTTGAGGGAGGTCCCCCGTGCTTTCGCACGAACCTAATTACAGTAAACCTCGTTTTCCCAAAGGCGTAACCCCGTTAACACCTTTCTAGACACCTACTTGATCGGCTAATTGTAATGTGTAAAACTCTCCCAGGAGTAACTCTTACTCGCAGCGGGTATCGGGATCCAACTATCTTATAGAAGGTATGCAATCTCATTGCAAATTTCAACACTTGAAATTCCCTATAATATTTTGCCCCTAGCGTGCTATGACCTTGACGCATGCCAAACAACCCATAGTCCGCTAGTCAAGTTCAACCCGTACATTTCTTGATTGAATTAAACCCACCCGCACGACCCTTGACGCATGCCAAACAACGCCGTACGAATACCCTAATCCAATCGCATCGTATGCTAGCAGATAAGCACTAGTTAGCTACCGTACACTACGCCTTGACGCATGCCAAACTACCGCAGCACGAATACTAACTAGTACTTATCTGAAATGACCGAGGGCTACGACAGGTTTTTATGAAAACCCTTTGCGTAATGAACTTGATATCGTTGTAGAATCGAGTGATTTTAAATGGAGTGTTTTTGAGGCTTTTCTAGTTTTGCTAAAGGGGTCACTCCCGGTGAAGGGATCGTCGGCCCTTTCCTCATCGAATAAGGTGCAGGATATATCATATATACCGCTGTGCAAAGCAGAAACTATAGAAGCAATCAAAAGACAAACCGAGTTTGTAGCATCTGCCAGTTATTACTAAAGGAGTCACTCCCGGTGAAGGGATCTCGGTCCTTTCCTTATCGAATAAGGTGCTGGATGTTCTACAAGGAACACCGCTATGCAAAGCAAGAACTGTAGCTACCAGTTTTTATAAACAAGTTTCTACAACATCTTAGGTTTATTTTAATTCATTAATCTCATTAATGAAGTCCCATTTTAATTATGCTTCGTAAGCATCTCTTTTGAAACGAAATCTGCAATATAACATATATCTCATATATATAATATATAAACATTCGTCTCAGGCAGTAATATGATCTCATCACAGAACATAGCAGCAGAAGAAACATATATGAAATATTGGATATACTAGGACGTCCGTGTTTTCAATACGAGCCTGTATAAAACACAGATTCCACGGTCGCGATGAATAGCCAAACCCACATCCCTAGACCCCTACGAGAGCGGCAAGTAACACTGCCAATTCTAGGGTTAGGAGACCCGGTCTCGACTCCTCGAGATGGTCTCCCACTGGACCCTAGAACCCGGTTACTTGTGCTCCCCGCCTTGGGTCTACCTAATGCGGAAAAGTAAATAATATACAACGGTGACATCTTCCGCTACCTGGAAGTGCCCCAATAAAAGAATATTACATACAAAAGAATTTTACATGAATGAAAAAGAAAAACTCTCATCTCACATAAAACCCCCGGCTATTCAAACGCGACGATCCAATACAACATATCACAGCAACACATAATATCTCATATTATCAACGTAAGCAAGTATGCGTATCCCGATTGTCGTTGATGTATAGCAACGAAGCCGGCGATACACCACATACTACGCTTACGGTCACAGAAAAGAAAGTGTAAAACTACAACAGTTGGAATCCGCAACCTTCTTAGACATCGCATGCCTAACCAAATGAATTTCTTAGACATCGCATGCCTAACAATTATAAACCCCGCATTTTAGTCTCATTATCGAAAACTCTTTTCAATACCAAGTCGGGCAATTCAACAAGATTCCCGACGTCCTGATCGAATGCTCGTCGCAAACTTTAGTAGACGGCCGCACCCCCGATACCGTCGACGAAGTGCACCAAGGCGGAACACCGCTACCGGGAGCACCCGAACGGATGCTTTCGGCGACGGGGTTCTCCTACAGTCACTTGGTCGGGGCTATGGAGTGAGGCTGCCTATTAAGTTTACCCGGCGAGTATCCGCGTACGCTACGTGATTGCGACGGAATTTTGATCACATCAAAATTCCGTGGCAACCGATCATCTGAGACTAAACCGCTAGATTTATAACATTCATTTTAGTTATCTCATAACTACTTGTGAATTCCAATTATTGTATCACATTCCAGATAAATAGAAAAAGTTAAACTTTCCGATCGAATCATCAAGCACCCAAGATTTCCCCAACATATTTCAACACTTGAAAACAGTTTAAAAACATCCATTACATGCCACGGTACCAATGATCCAGCCGTAGAAGGGTCAAGCCAACGCCTCACATGTGGCACGCCGTACTGCCCCAAACCCTAAGGTTCAAAGGGCAGTTCAAGACGGTCACATAATCGAGTTAAGGTTTGTTGTCTTCTAGAGGGTCCATCGAGTTACTTGCACGACTTAGAACATTCTTAAACACGAGGAAAAATCCAACTTTTGAAAAAATTTCCGACAGGGGAAAAAGTGAGTTATTGATATCCGTTCGAACTTTTTAACAGTTTCTATAAGATATCTGGAAAGCCACATATAAACAAAATCTAATACTCCGATCGAAACATCGAATAACCAAAACAACCCAGCAAATTCAACAGTTGAATAATAAAATAAAAATTTCCAGAAAATACAACATTAGAAAATAGGAGTTACTGTGAAAAGCACGTGCGCTGAATCGATCACGTGACCGCGCAAGCGCCGCGCAAACGGGGTTGGGGGTGGCGGTTCCGCGCTACTGTTGTCGAATTACGCGCACGTGTTTCACAGTAATTCTTGTAATTGCCTGCTGTAATTTTTGGACATTTTTAATTTGGAAATATCCCAGATTTTAGAAAATTTCCAGAGAGCAATTTTGAGTTTAGTGTTTCGGGTTTTCCGGGTTCGATCGGACTTTAAACTTCGTCTAGACTTCGCCTAAAGCTCTAGCTTGGCTCTGATACCACTGTAGGGTTGCTAGGCACGCGCACAAGGGTCTACGAGGCATCAAACATGCCCGAATAAAAATTTAGCCGTGCCGAACAACCCGAATACGGAACTTTAAACTAGAGATTAGGCGATAACTTGCATGCTAAACACTTTAACACTAAATGAGAGGGATTACAACCTTTGTAGATCCGGTCCTTCACTTCATATGCTCCGTGTTGTGGTCCCTTCGCTGCGATCATCGGGTTCCGGGCTCTCGAGAGGTTCCACGAAGAGAAAGGCGCAAGCTTTGCTTCCGATCTTCGATACTATGATGATCTACCTCGAAGTTTCTTTAACACAAGCTAACACTCATGAAATGATGTGAACACCCTCATCTAAATGGCAAGTGAAGATGAGGATGATGAAGTAGGAATTTTGCTCTATTTATTTATATTTTTCTCACATATATCCATCACAAAATCAAAGCTAGAAACCATTTCAAGCTTTTTCATGGAAGAAGATGAAGGAGGAAGAAGAAGCTTAATCCATTTGTGATGAATAGGAAATAATAATATGATAGATAAAGCAACCATGGTTCACTTAACCTATGTAGAGAATTGACTAGGGTTAGGGTTTTGGGTAAATAAAAGAATGAGTCATGAACAAATATCTTTCACAAAACAAAACAAATCCTTCTAGAAACTTCTAGAAAGATTAACCCTAATCCGAACCCTAATCAAGTTTAAACTCCACTAAACGAGTTGCATTAGTTATCATATCATGTCACAATATTATATATCACATATATAATATTTACCGTAACAAAAGAAAATAATACAATTAACATATATCGCATATATATCAATGTATTACCCGAGTGAGAAAAAGAATCTTTTAGTGAGCAAATATTAGTTAATGCAATTTAATATATCACATATATTATTATACATTAAATTATCGAATCAACACTTGATCCGACTGTTAGTGTTTATGCCCTAGAAGGCCATTACTGTATCATACTAGCTTGTATATTACTTAATGGAAGCTTGGGATATTCACATGTATATAACAGTCTTGCTAAACATGGTAGTATGCTACTTGGTTTTTCTATCTTAATATGTGAGTATACGTATTGATAGAGCTCTTAGGATCTTGCTTGGCTACCAGCGTTGTGATGGCAGTCACACTAGTGGGGGCTGGGTAGTCTACAAGCACATCCTTATTCAGGTCCCCGGTCGTTGGATTATCGAGACAGAGCATCGATACTCCGGAGTAGACTGGTGTGTACGCTTCTCATCCCAGTTGGGGAGATGGTCTGTCCCACAGCCGTCAGTACGTCGTACTGGAGATAGTATACAGGTGCTCGTTAGGTTACGGGTACACCGGACAGGACTCACAGGGAACTGTTGGTTGGTTTGATACCATTCGTCAGTGAACAGTTCCCAGGTGACATGAGTACAGCGTAGTCCGCAGACTTGACACTGCTACTTCGCCTCGAGTGTGTCCCACTGTTCTTAGATTGCTACCCTACCACGGCTCAAAGGAGTCGTGCAAACAGGTAGCAGTTGGGTGCAGTCCCGAGCACTTGGAGGCAGTGGCGGTTAGACAGGATTCGTCCCTCCCGGTATTGGGAGTAGATATCGTGCTGTGTCAGAGAGCCATTACGCAAAGTCCCTGGCCAGGGCAAGCGAGATTTGCTGGTAGGTTCCAGTAGTTTCTCAGGGTGTAATGGGCTTCACTCCGACACGACTTATACCGCTATTAGGGGACTGACGCTTGCCGCCCCCCTAGGCCCGATATGCGATAGTCTTGGACGAACGGACCGGACTGTATGGAGATTGTCACATCAGACTCAGTAGGAGTTCGGATGGGTTTACTCATCGGCCTTCTTATCGACAACTACCTGGGGACCGTTACGTACAGCTAGTGCCGCTTGCGGTCTGTGGTTAAACCCACTGCCAGCGTAGTAGTCGAGTCTCTAGAGTCCCACACAGAGAGTTTCCTACTCCAGGCGAAACGATATAGAGGTTGCATGGTTTTGCGACAAAGGGTTCGGACACATACGTGCGTTTACGCGCGTACGACTTTCGGACAGATTTTACCAGTCGGCTTTGGTTTAAGCCAGTTACTGGTATCCGGTTATTGGATTTTTACAGTCTAAAGTTTTTCCGTATTTTTACGGATCGGAGGGGCGTTCTCGTAATTACTCGAGAAGCTTCTAGAAGATGTGACTAAGGAGGTTTGTTTTGGAAAGAGAGTGAGTCATAGTGGTGATTCATTCACTTCATTAATGCACATTTATTGCTTAATGACTCATGTTAATGAATCATCACAAGATATTTTGTGAAGCATGCTTATTCATTTCCTTTATTGATTATTTGATAATAAGAATGCTTCATAATATTATGATACACTCTCTCTCTTCTCTCATTATCATATCACACATTCTCTCTCCTCAAGCTCTCATCTTCAAGATACTAACCTTAATCCTCATGTGTTGAGAACAAAGGTTTAGTTAGACTAAACAATCCATAACCTTCACTCTATATCATCCTCTCATCTTTGATTAGCAATCAAAGTTGATTAGTTACCTCAAGTTAGAGGTTTAGCTTGGAGTTTCGCTCTCGGGTGGATCGTCTACTACCTAGAGAAGGCCGAGGAGAACAAAGGAGGACACAAAGACGAAGGACTAGTTTCGATCGGTATAATCCCTTAACACTATAGTTTAGTATAGCTTTGTGTTTGGTTATTATTTGTTTAGCTTCGATTCAAGCGGTTAGTCGATGTTCGTTGTTTAAACTTGATTGTTTTTGAAAATTCCGCCTCCCCATAAGTACTGGGGTGAAGTACATCGACTTACAGTGGTATCAGAGCCTCGCTAAACACTAAATAACTTAATCGCAAATTTGTACGAATTTCGAACGAAAAAAACGAAGCCGGAAAACCCTAAAAATGTAAGTTTCTGTCGAATTTAAAACGATGTCAGAAAATTTTTCAGGTGAGCTCAGAGTGCTTGACATGACACCAGAAGAACACCCAAGAAAAACAGTCGACTGAATCGACTAACTCGCCGCGGAACCGCGGCCTAAGCCACTGAGTTGCCGCGCTTCCGCCGCCGAGTTGGCGAGTCAGCGGCCGATTTTTCTTCTGTTGCTTCTCTGTGTAATTTGGGGTTTTCTGGAATATTTAATTATTGCTCAGGTTACTGTTTAACAGAGCAGATTTTGGAGCAATATTGAAGTTGTTTATTCGATCGAAAAATACAGTATTTGCGTATTGGATTATATCTGTGATTGTTTGATGTGTTCGTAAACCTCCCCCAACTGCTAGTATGTCGGTTGGCAGGGGGTTGCACATTTCTGAAATGGATATATCTGTTTGTGCATATAAACTGTATTGGACTGTTGTGGTGTATAGCCGGGGTTAGCTATGGGTTATAGTTTAATTCATTTATTGTAAATGTAATTTGTTGTAATATTATTTTCGCGGGGCACTTCCAGGTTGCGGTTGTAGCCACCGTTGTATTATTTCTTTTTACTGTTTTTGCTCCTAGGACTGACCCAAGGTGGGGTACACAAACTGCCGGGTGGGTAGTTTGCCGTACCCGTAGGGGTCGAGGGTGGGGTAAACGGCTATTCATCACAACTGTGTAATCTGTCTTTTCTTGCAGGCTCAAAAGAAATACAGATTGCTTGCAAATCCAATATTGTTTATCTGTGTTCTGGAATGAATATCATTGCGTCAGACGAATGTAAAATATCTATATTATGATAGCTATTTAGACGCCACTTATGTTTTACACCCGCGCTAGCCCAGCCCCCGCTCTGTCGTTAGTTAAGTAACCTAACGGGTGATGACGGGACCCCGTGGCGAATGCGGATGGCATAAGAGGACGTTGTATTTTCGTTGTTTTCTGCAATGATAGGTTAATGATGGGACGCATTATCTATAATGCAAAGTAAAACAAACCAAAGTTTAAATCGTTGGAACAATTTAAAAGAAACCACTCGGTTATTTTTAAAACAGATATTTTTAAATGCGGAGCTTTAACCACTCCTTTTAAAAGCTATCAGGTTCCTTCGGTTATATCAAGTTCACTACGTTCACGGTTTCGCCAAAACCAGTCGTAGCCCTCCGTCATTTCATTTGGGTATTCAGTAGTATTCAAGCTATGCATTTTGGCCAAAGTCAAGGCATAGTGTTTGGTAGCTACTGGGTTTTCATTTGTTGCATAAGATAGATGAGTTGGTTTGGGACAGTCGTATTACCATTTGACCAAAGTCAGGGGTATATACGGATGGGTTCAAATTGACAAGATAATGACGGGTAGAACTTGACATGTGACTTATGACATTTTGACCAAAGCCAAGGTCATAAGAGCATGGGGCAAAAACTTATATCGGGAATTTCTAAAGAAACTGAAATTTGCAAAGAGATGCATACCATTTGGAGTTTGATGAATGTTGGTAGGATTCCTTCAACATTATCATACGATGATATTTGGATCCCGATCCTACTGTGAGTATATGCTACTTATCAGGATATTCGTCGCTTAACGATCAATGCTATAAACCTAGTAGGTGTCCAGAAAAGTGTCAGCGGGGTTACGCCCCCAGAGAAAAGAGGTTCTTTAATTAAGGAACTTCGCGAAAGCGTTGGAAAACCTCCCTCGAAGTATCGACACCGGCCTGGCTGAACGGTTAAGCAAGTATTGTACGGTGAGAATAGTCTTGGCTAATTCTTCTTTTATGGTTTGAGGAAGGATTTGAGAAACAGTGGGAGCCATCCAGTTTAGATAAACTAAAAACCACTCTAAACTTGCAAGAGCATCATGCTAAAGAGTTTTCTTCTCTCTCTCCTAATTGCAGCGACCCTGAAAATGACTGGACTTAAGTTACTTTTAGAGAAAAATATACTGACGGGGCCAAACTATAAAGATTGGCTGCGGAATGTCAAGATGGCTTTGACCTATGACAAACTGGGGTACGTCCTCACCGCTACAGCACCTGCTGTCCTTGGTCCCAAATCCAGCAATGCGGATAAGGAAATCCGCAAAACCTGGGATTTAGATTGCGCGAGAGCCAAGTGCATCGTGCTTGCCTCGATGAACAATGAACATCAGAGGAGGCACGAGGATATGTCCCTAGATGGCATATTTCTCCATACAAAGGAACTTTATGGAGAGCAATCTCGTATAGCAAGATACGAGACCTCTAAGAAATTGTTTCGAGCGAGGTTGGCTGTCGGGTCATCGGTAGGTGAACATGTCCTACAGATGATCGGCTATATTGAAGAGCTCGCGGACCTTGGGACGACTTTGGATAATGAGCTCTATACAGACCTTGTTCTCCAGTCCCTTCCTCCCACCTACGCCCAGTTTATCCTCAACTTCAATCTTCAAGGAAAAGAAGTTGAACTTGCGGAACTCCTGAACATGTTAAGGAGTGCAGAGGGCACCTTGCAGAAGGCAAGGGAAACACCCGCTATGTTTGTTGGCGGTTCATCTTCTTCCGGGTCCAAGGCTAGGGCCAAAGGAAGGAAGAAGAAGGCCGCACCCAGACCTAGAGGAGGTGTTAGTAAGGTGGGAAAGAAGGGAAAGAAAAAGTTTACAGCACCGGTAGTTGGCCTGGATGAGTGCTTCCATTGTCACAGGAAAGGGCACTGGAAGAAGGATTGCAAGGCGTGGAACGCCAAGAACCAGGAACCGAAGCAGGCTGTGGCTTCGACTTCAGGTGTGTTTGTAATTGAGAATTGTCTGTCAATCAACTCTACTTCCTGGGTATTGGATACCGGGTCAGGATCTCATATTTGCAATTCATTGCAGGCACTGAGAAACCGTAGAGTGCTGAAGGAAGGTGATATGATCCTCAGGGTTGCTAACGGAGCTAGCGTGGGAGCTGCGTCCGTCGGGGATTATCACCTAGGATTGACGAGTGGACACATTTTGGTTTTACATAACTGTTATTTTGTACCCAGCTTAACGTGTAATATCATATCAGTTTCCTTGTTATCAAATAAAGGTTATGATTTCACGTTTGTAAGAGATGTTGTACACATCCACCTTAATCATGGTTTGATTGGGTCCGGTACTCTAAATAACGGCATATATGTGTTAAACCAACTCCAAATTTTCAATGTCCAGAACACACTAAAAAGAAAGTCTCCAGATTTAAATAAAGCTTTCTTATGGCATTGTAGACTGGGTCACATCAATGAGAGAAGGTTGACTAAGTTGCATAAAGAAGGATATTTGGACACGTTCGAATATCAAACTTATGACACTTGTCAATCTTGTCTCAAAGGAAAGATGACAAAGACTCCATTCACTGGACAAGGAGTAAGAGCGAGCGAGCTCTTAGGACTCATACATAGTGATGTATGCGGTCCAATGTCTACACATGCGAGAGGTGGTTTTTCCTATTTCATTACTTTCACGGATGATTACTCAAGATACGGATTCATTTATCTGATGAAACATAAATCCGAGGCTTTTGAGAAATTCCAAGAGTATAAGAATGAAGTAGAAAACCAAACCGGCAAAAGTATAAAGACACTTAGATCTGATCGAGGTGGTGAATACTTGAGTGCCGAGTTCCTAGGTTACCTAAAAGAGAAAGGAATTCTCTCTCAGCTTACTCCTCCATACACTCCACAGCATAACGGTGTATCGGAGAGACGGAATCGAACCCTATTGGATATGGTACGATCCATGATGAGTAATGCTGAGTTACCGCGATCTTTCTGGGGTTATGCGCTAGAATCAGCGGCATATCTTCTGAACAGAGCTCCTACCAAGACTGTGCCTACCACTCCATATCAGATGTGGACTGGGAAGAAACCCCATCTTCAGCATATGAAGATTTGGGGATGTCCAGCTTTTGTTAAAAAGCAGCATGTGGACAAGCTCGAGGCACGCTCAGTAGAGTGTAAGTTTGTGGGATATCCAAAGAACTCTATGGGATATTATTTCTACTACGCAGAGGAACAAAAGGTTTTTGTTTCTCGTCATGCCCGCTTCTTAGAAACTGAATTTTTGGAAAATCAGAAGAGTGGGAGCGTAGTAGAACTGGAAGAAATTCCAGAACCACAAACTGCTACTGAAAGTTTGGTAGAACCAGAGGTTCATGAAGAACAGAACATTCCCGCACCCCTCCGCAGGAGTAGTAGGCCGTCTCATCCGCCTGAGAGATACTACGGTTTTCTCATAGATGGGGATAGAGAGGATTGCATCATAAATGATGATGAACCTACTGACTTCAGGCAGGCCATCCAGAGCGGCGACTCGGTACGATGGCTAGATGCAATGCGGACCGAAATGGAGTCCATGTACACCAACAAAGTATGGACTTTGGACTTTGCTCCAGATGGGGTAAAACCCATAGGATGTAAATGGATCTTCAAGAAAAAGATTGGTGTAGATGGACAGGTGGAAACCTATAAGGCTAGACTTGTTGCAAAGGGTTTTCGTCAAAGACCTGGTTTGGACTATGACGAAACTTTTTCTCCAGTGGCTATGCTCAAATCCATTCGGGTCCTTCTTGCTATTGCTGCCTTCCATGATTATGAAATCTGGCAGATGGACGTAAAGACGGCTTTTCTGAATGGAAATTTAGAAGAGAGCGTCTATATGGATCAGCCAGAGGGTTTTAATCAGAGTGGGAGCAGCGGGAAAGTATGCAAGCTGCTTAAGTCTATTTATGGACTAAAGCAGGCATCGCGGAGTTGGAACATCTGTTTTGATGAGACAGTCAAAGAATATGACTTTATCAAAAATCCAGATGAACCGTGCATATATAGTAAAGTTGTGGCCAGAAGTGTCGTATTCCTCGTCTTGTACGTGGATGACATTCTATTGATAGGAAATGACATTCCTATGCTACAATCTGTCAAAGGATTCTTGTCACACAGGTTCTCCATGAAAGACCTGGGTGATGCCTCTTACATTCTGGGGATCCGGATCTATCGTGATAGATCCAAGAGGATGTTGGGACTTTCGCAGTCCAGGTATATCGACACTGTACTGAAAAGATTCAGTATGGAAGATTCTAAGCGCGGTAATCTACCGGCTTGTCACGGAATCACCCTCTCCAAAGAGATGTCTCCCAAGACTGATTTGGAAAGGGAACGCATGTCTATTATACCCTACGCTTCTGCGGTAGGCTCTATAATGTATGCGATGTTGTGTACCAGACCAGATGTAGCTTACGCACTGAGCGTGGTAAGCCGGTATCAGTCAGACCCAGGGGAGAAACACTGGATAGCAGTAAAGAACATTCTCAAGTACCTGAGGAGGACTAAGGAGATGTTCTTGGTCTACGGCGGAAAAGACCTCAGGTTGGAGGCCTTTGCTGATTCCGGCTTCCAGAGTGATAAGGACGATTCCAAGTCCATGTCGGGTTATGTCTTTACCCTCAATGGAGGGGCGGTGTGCTGGAAGAGCTCCAAGCAGGACACCGTTGCTGACTCGACGATGGAAGCGGAGTATATAGCTGCTTGCGATGCCGCAAAAGAAGCAGTCTGGATGAAGAAGTTCCTAACAGAACTTCAGGTGGTTCCTACCATAGTTGATCCAATACCTCTGTATTGCGACAACAACGGAGCTATAGCTTTAGCGAAGGAACCAAGGTCCCATCAGAAGTCCAGACACATCTTGAGGCGGTATCACCTGATCAGGGAGATCATTGATCGTCAGGAGATCGAGGTTCGGAGAGTTGCTTCAGAAGAGAACATTGCTGATCCATTCACGAAGGCCCTTCCTCAGATTCAGTTCGAGAGGCTGCTCGAGATCATTGGTCTGCGATATGCCAGTACATGGCCCTAGTGCAAGTGGGAGATTGTTAGTGTTTATGCCCTAGAAGGCCATTACTGTATCATACTAGCTTGTATATTACTTAATGGAAGCTTGGGATATTCACATGTATATAACAGTCTTGCTAAACATGGTAGTATGCTACTTGGTTTTTCTATCTTAATATGTGAGTATACGTATTGATAGAGCTCTTAGGATCTTGCTTGGCTACCAGCGTTGTGATGGCAGTCACACTAGTGGGGGCTGGGTAGTCTACAAGCACATCCTTATTCAGGTCCCCGGTCGTTGGATTATCGAGACAGAGCATCGATACTCCGGAGTAGACTGGTGTGTACGCTTCTCATCCCAGTTGGGGAGATGGTCTGTCCCACAGCCGTCAGTACGTCGTACTGGAGATAGTATACAGGTGCTCGTTAGGTTACGGGTACACCGGACAGGACTCACAGGGAACTGTTGGTTGGTTTGATACCAGTCGTCAGTGAACAGTTCCCAGGTGACATGAGTACAGCGTAGTCCGCAGACTTGACACTGCTACTTCGCCTCGAGTGTGTCCCACTGTTCTTAGATTGCTACCCTACCACGGCTCAAAGGAGTCGTGCAAACAGGTAGCAGTTGGGTGCAGTCCCGAGCACTTGGAGGCAGTGGCGGTTAGACAGGATTCGTCCCTCCCGGTATTGGGAGTAGATATCGTGCTGTGTCAGAGAGCCATTACGCAAAGTCCCTGGCCAGGGCAAGCGAGATTTGCTGGTAGGTTCCAGTAGTTTCTCAGGGTGTAATGGGCTTCACTCCGACACGACTTATACCGCTATTAGGGGACTGACGCTTGCCGCCCCCCTAGGCCCGATATGCGATAGTCTTGGACGAACGGACCGGACTGTATGGAGATTGTCACATCAGACTCAGTAGGAGTTCGGATGGGTTTACTCATCGGCCTTCTTATCGACAACTACCTGGGGACCGTTACGTACAGCTAGTGCCGCTTGCGGTCTGTGGTTAAACCCACTGCCAGCGTAGTAGTCGAGTCTCTAGAGTCCCACACAGAGAGTTTCCTACTCCAGGCGAAACGATATAGAGGTTGCATGGTTTTGCGACAAAGGGTTCGGACACATACGTGCGTTTACGCGCGTACGACTTTCGGACAGATTTTACCAGTCGGCTTTGGTTTAAGCCAGTTACTGGTATCCGGTTATTGGATTTTTACAGTCTAAAGTTTTTCCGTATTTTTACGGATCGGAGGGGCGTTCTCGTAATTACTCGAGAAGCTTCTAGAAGATGTGACTAAGGAGGTTTGTTTTGGAAAGAGAGTGAGTCATAGTGGTGATTCATTCACTTCATTAATGCACATTTATTGCTTAATGACTCATGTTAATGAATCATCACAAGATATTTTGTGAAGCATGCTTATTCATTTCCTTTATTGATTATTTGATAATAAGAATGCTTCATAATATTATGATACACTCTCTCTCTTCTCTCATTATCATATCACACATTCTCTCTCCTCAAGCTCTCATCTTCAAGATACTAACCTTAATCCTCATGTGTTGAGAACAAAGGTTTAGTTAGACTAAACAATCCATAACCTTCACTCTATATCATCCTCTCATCTTTGATTAGCAATCAAAGTTGATTAGTTACCTCAAGTTAGAGGTTTAGCTTGGAGTTTCGCTCTCGGGTGGATCGTCTACTACCTAGAGAAGGCCGAGGAGAACAAAGGAGGACACAAAGACGAAGGACTAGTTTCGATCGGTATAATCCCTTAACACTATAGTTTAGTATAGCTTTGTGTTTGGTTATTATTTGTTTAGCTTCGATTCAAGCGGTTAGTCGATGTTCGTTGTTTAAACTTGATTGTTTTTGAAAATTCCGCCTCCCCATAAGTACTGGGGTGAAGTACATCGACTTACACCGACAATCCGGCTATATCGCATATAACCGGCTAATATTTATCCGTACCGATTCATCGAATCAACACTTGATCCGATGACCCGGCTGATATCAAATATCGCGAGAATACAATACGATATCACATACCGCATTATCCTCGGTCCCGCACATATCACATATGTGCTCCTACTCCGTTTTGCCTGAGTCAAGAAACCTCTGTGTAGGACTCTAAAGAATCGTCAATACGCCGGCAGTAGGTGATGATCATATCAAACACCCACAAGCTGCAAGCGGTCAGCTAAACGTAACAGCTACCCAGGTATTGAGCGCTCAGAAGATCAACAAGCAAGCATGTACATTCTCCTGTGGATCCAAACAGTAACACTCCCGTACAGTCCGGTCTCGTCGTCTGATATGTCGCATATCTCGCCTAGGGGTGGTAAACGTCAGACCCCAGTAGCTCGATAAGTCGTGTCGATATGAGGTCTATAACAGTTCGAGAAACTACTGATAACACTTACCAGTAAATCTCAGCAACCCTGGCCAGGGATTTCCGGTTATAGCCAATCGAACACAGCACAACATCAACTCCCTATACCGGGAGAGACGAATCCCCTCCTATCGCTCATTGCCTCCATGTGATTCGGGACTGTACCCAAAAGCCACCCTTTTGCACGCCCTCTTGGACGTGGTATGATGGAAATCAAAGCACAGTGGGAATCACACAAGACTCTATGACGATCTCGGGTCAACAGACTACTCTGTACCAGTGTCACCAGAGAACTGCCATCTGACGTATGGTATAATACCATCTGGGAGTTCTCGGCGAGTCCGTCCAGTGTACCCAGTCTCCACTGAGCACCCGTACACCATCCTTGATGTCAAACACCGATGGATATGGGATCATCCATCGCCCATCATATGGGTCAAGATGCGTATACGCTAGTCTACTCTGGTGCATCGATGCCCTGTCTCGATACACCCACGACTAGGAACAGTTATAGGATGTACTCGTCGACTACCGTCGCCCCACTAGTATGATCTCATCATAGTCCCAGTAGTCGAGTACATATCCTAAGGGCTTTATCAACATGTAACATAGAGACAATCAGAGTACATGTTAAGATAAAGTACAACCAGATAGCATACTATCATGTCGAGCAAGAAAGTCCTCCCTATATATGTCCTAGCATCCACTACAATATACATCGTATGTACAGTAATGGCCTCTAGGGCATACATATAACTAACAGTCAGCGCGTGGATGTTTTCGATGCGGAAGCTTTCAGCACTTCGTCAGGGATTGTTCCTTAGCACCTCGTCAGGATCGTTTTCAGAGAGGCCGTGGACGTGGAAGGTTCGCTCAGAGGGCTCAGCCTACCAGAGGAGTTCAGCCAGTTGCGGGTAGAGGGCAGACACATGAGTTTGCTTCTACTCATCGGGACGCGCAGACGTCCAATGTGGAGTTTTCAGGTATCCTTAATTTATATGTTCTTTTGGTGTACTCGTTTGCTTTTCATACTTGTACAGTGGTTGGGTAGATTAGTCGTAGTTTGTTGTTTTAACTTCTGTCAGCGATTCTTTTGTTGCGCGGCACGTAATTCAGTTGTGTGCCAATCGGATAGGAGATAGAGATTCGTCCGTCGTTTTGATCCTTCTAGAGATGTTGGATTTGACGCTCTCCTGGGCACGGACTAGTTAACTACGTGCTAGGCTTCTGTGGACTACCGTGAGGAAACAGTCAGTTTTGTTTTCCCGGCAGGTCAATTCTTGTTGTGCAGGTGGATAGTTGTGCCGCCTCTCACAGCTTGAATTCATCCTTTTTTTCGCTAGTCGGCTGCTGAGGAGATGTCGTGGATTCTTGGCGTTCATTCGTGATATCGTAGCCACAGAGGGTTTCTTGGACCGGTGTTCCTTTCGTGCGAGAGTTTTTCCGACGTTGTTCCGGATAAGCCGGCGAAGCTTAGGGAGCTTAAGGATTAGCTGCCGAGTTATGGTTTGGGGAGTTTTGTGCGTCTGAGTGTTTCGCTTTTGGAAGCTCCTATTTCTGTTCGTCAAGGAGAAAGACGGCAGTTTAAGGTTGTGTATCGACGGATCGTTACTTGAACCGGCTTACGGTGCGGATGGGTATCCTTCACCTCGCATTGACGATTTCTTCGATCAGCTCCAGAGTGCGAGACATTTTCTAAGTTTGTTTGGTATCAGGTCATCATTATTGCGGATTCGGGGTGATGGCATTCCGAAGACTGCCTTATGCGTGCTACGGGCTTTGTGTGTTTTTGTAAGTCGTTGGATTCACTGGTGCCCTAGCAGCATTCGTAGATGTGATGAACCAGATTCCTGCAGGCCGTTCCTCGACCAGTTATTGTTGTGTTATTTACGACATTCTGGCCTATCTAATGCGTCTTGAGGGACAGGAGTAGCACTTGAGGATTTTTTATGCAGATACTGGGAGAGCACCAGCAGTTTGGTAAATTCTCAGAGTGTTTCTTCAGGCTTGTTTTGTGTTGACTCCTAGGTCTTGTAGTCACGGGAGACGGTTTCGTATGGTTCCGAGGGAGATCGTAGCTGTACAGCTTAAGTCCAGACTTGTGTGCAGGACGGAGGTCCGCAGATTTTTGGGCTTAGCAGGTTCTTACCGCCGTTTCGTGCAGGATTGCTAGAGTGGTACTGCACCGTCGACCGAATGAACCGGAATGGAGATTTCTTTTCTATGGACTGAGGCATGTGTGCGGAGTTTCAGCAGTTGAAGACTCAGTTAACAACTGCATTAGTTCTTTCTTTTCTTTTGGTTCGGGCAATTTTGTTGTTTAACCGTAATGTTTCTTGAGTGGGGCTCAAGTGTGTACTGAGGTGACACTACAGAGTTATTGCTTTTGCTTCCCTACATTTGGAGTAAGTACGAGAAGGATATTCCACTCATGATCTTGAGATGGCCGCGGTGGTTTTGCGTTGGAGATTTGGAGACACTATCTGTTCGAGAGTCATGTCAGATTTTCACGGACCACCAGAGCTTAATGTACATCTTCCTGCAGCGGATTTTGATTGTTGTGATAGTCTTCTGCAGATTTACTGTTCTTGTGTAATCGTTGAGTACAGCTTAAGTTCATCTCTACGGAGGGGACAGCTTGCTCATGTTCGCGCCCGACCACTTTCCTTAAATCGTTTTCGCAAGACACTGCCCGCCGATGCTCGTTCGTCAGAGATACTTGAGCATACTCGGCTGGGTAATGATTCAGAGTCCTTGATTTGTGACACGGTGTGCTAAGTTAGGGACGCGTGGGTGTACCTGATGTTATCAGGTAGAGACGTGTAATCCTAGAACATGCACATCTGTCAACTCTCTATATGCATTCAAGTTCCACCAACATTTAACGTGACTTGTGAGATAGTTACGGGTGGACAGAGATGTAAAAAGAAGTTTCAGGTTTCGTTTCAAGGTGTCTATCTTGTTGTGTGCTTGGGTCGAGCATCTGAGGCCGGCTGGAGAGTTGCAACCTTTTACCGTTCCGAAGTAGGAGTGGGAGCTGATCTCCACGAATTTCGTTATGGTTTCTACCCAAGTTTAGTCAGGGTGTGACTCCATTCGGATTCTTGTCGTCCGGTTATACTCAATTTGCTCAGTTGTTTCTTGTTAAGTTGTGTGTTGTTTTGATTGTTGTCAGCGGTTGGGGATCGTCACTCGCCATCGTTAGGGTTCTCCTTCGATAGCTGTTATCAGGAGACACTCCAATTGGCCACCTTTAGGCTTAGGGGTTAGGTCATGTCGATCACCAGTCTGTTGCTTTTCTGACTCTGCGTAAGTAGGACTTTGGACACCAGCTAGTCTAGAGACTTCGGAGATGGTCCAGTTGTGTTAGGTCAGGATGGAAATTGTCCATTGCGAAATGAGGTCTTATGCCGACGTGTTGGTCATAGACTCGAGTTCGCAGGGACAGATCATGTATTCCTACGGACTTTCCGATGAATGACGTGTTGGATTTTGGGAAGCTTGTCCCAGGATTTTAGGTCCTTTTGAGATCCTATAAGCGAGTCAGTTTCGTTGCCTTTAATTTGGCACTTCCGCCCAGATTATTGAATTTTCACCCTGTATTCCTTGTGATGAAACTTTACAATTACCTTCTTGACCTTTCTCACATGATTTGGCACCAGACCAATTAGCTTGGACGCGATCTTTCGTTCACCAGCAGCCATATGTGTTAATGGCTCGGCAGGTGGAGAAACGTCGGTCAAGGGTCTTGCCATCTGTGAAGGGTTTTCTTGGACGTAGCCGTATAGTGAGATAATCACTTGGGAGGCTGCGAGCGAGATTTGAGAGTTGTAATCTTCTCTTTGTAGGTACGCTTAGTATATTTTTAAATTCGGGGACGAATTTCTTTTAGGGGGGGGAGATTGTAACACCTTAGAATGTGTTTTGTGGCTAATTATATTTTAATATATGGTTTTTAATAAAAAGTTTACCAAATTAAGTTTCAAATATTTTATCCTATTTAATGAGTATTTTATTAGAATTTTTCTAGGCTTGCACACACTTGTGCATGTTAACTAGGGTTGTTTTTGGGGTCAAACATGATTAGCAATCATGGTTAACTAACCATTTTCCCTAATCTAGCTTTATAGTTTTGTTTTAAGTGTTATGGGTTTTAAGTATGATGATTGTTTTAAAATGAAAAATGAATTTAAAAGGGGATTTATATTTGACTTTCTTGTGTTGACCTTGGTGAGAGAGAGAGAGAGTGAGAATGGGTATCATGGCAAAGGCCATGCTTGTATTAAATGAAGAGAGAGGGAGAGGGGTTGACACTTGATGCCATCATTTTGTTGCCTCTCATTTTCTCTTAAAACTTCTCTCATTCTCTCACTCACTCATACTATCACACACTCACACCCATACTCACTCAGCCCCAGCAGCAGCAGCAGAAGAGGCAGCAGCATCTGAAGCAACAGCAGCTCAGCAGAAGCAGCAGCAAGCAGCAGCATCAGCAGTAGCATGGAGCAGCAGCAGCTCCAGCAGCCACAACAACTCCAGATTTTCTCCTCCTCCTTTCTCCTTGCATCATAGGGTCGTGTGAGGTTTAATCCTTAACCTACTTCCTTGTTTGCTAAGTTTGTGTAGAAGTAGCTTCGGTTTGGGATAAAAGTGAGATTTTATGCTATTTTTAGTGATTGGTGTGAAGTTTTGTGCATGTGATTTAAGTGTTGGTTAACCTAGACTAATTAGGTGTTATTAGGGCCATGTAAACCTAGTTGAACCCTAGATTACACCAAAATACCATAGGGTTTCTAATTGTGCTAAATTTAGTGTTTTTAAGTAAAATTTCACCTCTCTGTGATCTGCTATTGACCCGGACCCTTCAGAGTAAAATTGAGGAAACTGGAGCATGCTTACTAGGTTTAGACAACACCACCTGAGCACGAGACCCTAACTCCTAACTTGGGCCGCCGGTTTATTAGTTCTGGCCGCAATTTGCATCCAGGTAGGGGACTGGGGTGTTGGGTTTTTGTGTGGGGTAGTCTACTATTATTTGTAATGTTTTGGCATGTCTAGTTTTGTAAGATTTGACCTGTAGGAAAATCTGGGGCAATATATCGTTTTGCATGTCCGTTGTGTTTGCGCGATACGCGCGATACGTGAGAGGGTTCTGTGATCCCGCGTATCGCGGCGTGTCGCGATGGTTTTAGACGCGTATACACACGTTTTAGCATATCTTGCACACGCGCGTTTATTTCGCGACGCAAGTTTCTCGTTTGGGTTCAATATCGCGTTTTGCGGAATATTTGGCTTATATATGATTTCCATGTCTAAATTGCAGGTTTGCAGGCAGGGACTACGGACTCTGCTACAGGGGGGAGCAGATGGTAGGATTCACCTAGCGTGGAGCGTAGGTGGGTAGATTTAACATCTACAGGGGAATCGCCCGCATGGCGTTATGCGTCTGGGCTAGGATTCAAACACCTGTCGCATATTCTACGTCATTGTTAGAATTGCGCCTTTACCATATTTCCTTGATATAGTTGTACTGTGACTAGCAGCGTAGGACACTGTACATATTATTGACGGTTCATGCTGCACGAGCACGGATTGTATGCTACACACACACCGTCAATAATTGCCATGTCACACACAACCCCCTTATAGATACTATATTGCTTATCATACATGGCATCTAGGTTATCGGTATACCTATAGTGTATCTTACCATTAGTGATAGGTATATCTACACCTTGCGATACAGCTACAGGTATACCTTGCACATATTTTACTTATACCCGTGGGGGTATCCTTCATATTCTACTTATACCCAAGGGGGTATACGACATCAGTTCTTATAGGTAGATACCTATACATTGCTACTCCTGTATGTTACACACATATTCAGTTGCTGTTACATATTTACCTTTACTGATGTTACTTAGCTGTATCTTATTGGTTTCGCATACATCTGGTTTCAGCTACATATTCTCATTTATATGCTCGCATTTCAGATATATCGCATATATTTATTCCTGGATTGCGCATTGTTATTTGGATTTCACATGATGATTTCTGGATTTGGGAACCGCGGGAGTTCATGAAATTATGCATACATTGAAAAACCCGGTTTCCTTGATATGATATTTGCGCAGCCACCATGAGATTTATCGGTTCTGATTATATACTCCATACGAGGTGTGGTTGCCGTATGAGGGTACATGGTGGGGCCCGGTATGGTTCCCCTCGGCAAGAAGATCGATGGATGTTGCCGATTGAGCCTGGAGGCGGCGAGTACCTACCGGTGACAGTACTGATGACTCGACGGGGATCATGGAGATACCGTTGGGAGTCATGTACGTATGCATACGTCGAAAGGCGAGGGTCAGAGCTAGGCACTCATGCTTTCGGGATAGCGTATGATACGTGATCAGGATTTCTGTATCGATGCTTGGCACATGGTTTTCATGATATTTCTTTAACACCTTTGTATATATAACAGGGGATTTAGCCGTTCTTATATATACCCTTACACCAATATTAGTAGAATAGGACGCTAATATATGTGTATTGACCCCATCATATTTATTTCTGCATATATATATATTTAGGATGTTAGAAATTATTTGAGATTCGACTTGGGATATAGGTGATTCATTGAGATTGGATATTAGATATGAAAGAGATTGCTGATTTGTACATTCGGGATATAGGAGATCTATTCGATATTGTACATTGAGAAGATGTGAGACTTATATGATATGAGAGCCCAACTTGGGGGCTGATTTGAGGATTTGTGATTTGAGTGTCTTGATGGATTGTGATCCTACCACGATGTCAGGTTTCCGTGGAAATGACATATTCCACCCCCTACCTCATACTTATCTATTTTATGCACAGTTTCATATATTGGTAGTACCTGTTAGTGTACCCTTATGATTGCTGCATATTTGCATTCTCATATCCCTATTGCATAGTCATTGCATACTATTGTCATCTTATTATTGCTTTACATATTGATTGTACCTGCTAGTGTACTTTCCATTATTCGGCATTTACATGACATGTTATTACTGTAATCGCATATCTTAGATTCATGTTGTACGTACATTCCTGCGATTACCTGCATATGTTATCTACTATTCACGAGTTGGCAACTCACCCCCGTTGTGCCACAGGTGTTTCAGGTTGTTCCCCAGAGTAGTCGAGGCAGGCTATTCAGCTATTCATCTATCATCTTTTGCTACAGATACCGCATCAGCTCACAGTACTATTTTGCTTAGGTGGGTTAGATGATTATCTGTATTTCATATTGTACATTCGTTGTATCTTGTACTCTCCATCTACTATTATGTTGTTGACTTAGAGACTTGGTGAGGACGATATTGTATATTATTTATGGATTTGTTGTCTTTTATATACAGCCTTCCCTCTATTGTCCTTATTCTTCGCTACGGCGTCGTATATTTGTATTATATTCATCTTGGCTAGTTTTTACAAAAAGGGGGTGTTGCCAAAATTTTAAAGAAAGAAAGTAGGACTTTTAAAGAATTTGGGTTGCGATTTCAAATATTTCAAAAACTTATATTATCTTTCCGTATTTTCTTGGTTTAGATTTCTGGGTTTTGGCTTTCTTTTACTGCGTTACGTCTTTAGACGTTGCGTAGTATTAGCGCCGTCACGTGCCAATTTCGGGTCGTGACAAAGTTGGTATCAAAGCTGGTTCCTCAATAGTAGGTGTGTGGTTCGAGGACGAACCATTGTTCTAAGTGGGGGAGAATGTAATACCCCAGGTATTATCCGGTATACCCATTTATACCAGATAAGCATGGGGATCCACTATAAAACAATGGGGAATCTTCGGAATACATTCCGAAAGTGGACAGATCTGTACTATAAATGGAATGATACCACTCTTCAATACAGAAGCGCCTTTTAAGTGAACTTGAACTACAGGAGTTTGAGAACTCCGTAGTTAAGCGTGCTCGGGCCAGGGAAGTCCTGGGATGGGTGACCTCCTGGGATGTGGCCCCTAGTCGGGTCCAGTTCGCCCCGAAGGACAAAACCGTGCGGCTTCGGCCAGAGCGGACAATACTGTCTATATTGGGGGTGGGGCGTGACATATACCAATGGAGTAACATTTTCTAAAGTGTACATGACAAGGCAATTACCGATGATGATGTGTGTGAGCCGGAAAGCAAGTGTACGTGGAACATGCGCATCAGCGGTAATGGTGCCGGTGTCCTAACAAAGGGAATTCATAATAGCTAGAGAAACACGTGATAAATATGCAATGCAATGAGAACATAAATATAACAGAAAAGGGAATAGTAAATGTAACATTAATCAATATACATATTGGTGTACGAGTCATACGGGTTTGGTGTTTTGAAATAGCACGAATCATGGTTTTTAGAAAAGTAAGGGCTACGGTGTTTTTGAGAAAAGATATGTCCTTTGAAAATCCGTAGCATCCCTCGGGTGGTCCTTTGAAAATGCTCACGATTCGTTAGTTTGAAAATAGCTATGACTCAAGCTTAGCCTGACATCTATCCAAATGACTAAAAGACTAAACTAAGGAACTAGTCGGAGAGATAAGAAAATCTACATATATTCCGAGTCGATATACCTAGTAGTCGGCGATCCAGCTTCATAACGTCACGTACTGTATAATACATAGTACGGCATCCTCGAGTCAAGAGTGCGGATCAATCATCATATCTATACCTCGTACGGAAAAATCCATCGTACGGTATCCCCAAAATCGAGGGTACGGGTCAACTATCATATATACATCATTATTCATATGGTATCATCATCGAACAATATCATGATCAGGGGTACTGTTCTAAAGTGTCACGACCCGAAATTTAGTTCGTGACCGGCACTTAAATCACGCAACGTCTAAAGGCGTAACGTAACTTAAGTAAGCCGAAGCCCAGAAATCTTAACCTTTTTAAAGAAAATAAAAGAGGTGAAGTTTTGAAATAAAGGTATGATGAAATCAAACGTTTTCTTAAATGCATAGATAATGGAACATGAAAATGCAAGTGGGTTATACTAGTTGAAAAACATGTTTCGTCTTTTAAAAATTTGGGCAGCACCTCCCTTGTATATTTTGATCCAAAACCGCATATACATAATAACAATAAAGGCATCCCCAAGCGGGAGCTAGCTCTTCGCCAATCGGCGGAATCATAACCATGCAAGTCAGAAATATATGTATACGACGCTCAACGACGAAGATCAACACAAAAGGATAATGTAAATAAAGCAAGACATCAAATCCCCCAATAGAGAACATATAATCCGTCGCTCTAAGTCTCGCAAACACAAGTCTTTCTAAGTCTTACTACTTATACAAATACTAGTTTCTGATTGATGGAGTTGACTAGATACAACAGGAATAATAATACAAGAGTGGGCACGACCCAATGTGTCCCACCTACCAAAGCAAATCACCCAAATGCAAGCTGTGTGTCAGCGATACCGCTATTGATCCATGCGGTCAAACCTGCAAGAACTGTGTCACAACGGGGATGAGTTGCCAACTCGTGAGTAAAAAACATCAGTAGGTAGAAATCGAATAAAACAACGATTCCTAGGTCAACTATATCATAAAGGTAATACTATGATATCTAGGGTGACCGTGTCTGCATATATGCCAACAATATAATCAATGCCTGTATGCATGTGGATATCATCCACGAACCTGAGTGTCCAACATCGACACTCGAAAACATCATGAAAGCATATGCATGTAAATATGAGGATATAACTAACATGTGTCCATCAACGACACATCAAAATCAAAGAACCTGAGTGTCCAACATCGACACTCGAAACATCATGAAACCCGTGTCCAGCATCGACACGTAAATCCTCATATCTCGGGCTCCGTCAGTCCGGATCGGCCCATATCATCTCACGACTCCGGTCGGTATCCTCCGTATAACAGCCGAGCCCAAATACTAGCATCAGTAGGTAGTAGTCCCTCTGCCAGGCTCATCGTCTACTGCACAACATACCTTTCTTGTCCCGAGGTACCATACCGGGTCCACCATGAACCCACAAACGGATCATCCATCTTTTCGAATCGGGTTTCACATATCAATCTCAGAACCGAGAAAACTCATGGTGGACGTCTCAAAATATCATATCGAGAGAAACCGGGTTTTTAAAACATTACATAATTTCCTTTGAAATATAACCACGGTTCTCAAATCCAGAATCTCATGAAAACATCATCTCAATGCGTATAATCATAAAGCATGATGTATGCAAACATATAACAGAAATGTGAGCATATCAAGTATATCATGCAACATAGCATAAGGATGTGAGCATAGCAATATATCATGCCAACGAGTCATGTGACAGTACTGAACAATTAAGAGTAATAGCATGATGTAGCAATTATACTGTGTAAATGACATAGCAATTATCGATGATGAAAGTGTGTGAGCCGGCAATCTGTGTAAGTGTAACATACGAATCATCGATAATTGTGTAGGTGTACTAGCACAGGTATATGTAATGCAATGAGAATATTATGGACGTAGCAAAAGGTAAATCGTGAGCGCAATGCTATAAGGTATACGTGTCTAATCTAACATATCCGAGTCGGTGAATCTATCAATCGGCATCCAGCCTCACAACATCACGTACGGTATAATCCATCGTACGACATCCTCTAGTCAAAGGTATGGATCAATCATCCGGTAAGATATTGTGTGCGGTAAACCATCGTACAGCGACAACAAACAGAATAGGGATTCTATCGACCTATACAACAATGAGGGTATGGATCTAACGTCTCGTACGGCATATCACTCATTATTCACATAATTATATATATATATATATATATCTTAGGTCACATCCGAATCAATCTCATATCATGGGACCGACAAAGGTATCAATTATCTCATATCGCCTCGCATCCGCATAACGACATATCAAACCAAGTCATCATATCTCATCGTATACTCTTTTCATCACATCAATATCTCACATCAAGTCGACTAATTAATCTGATATCGTATTTATCGACCTCATAACATGCCACTATAATCTCATACTGATTCTCTTGCAACTACATATATTTATATATCGTGATTCACATTTACATTTCACATCCTTATATATCAATTCGAGACATCCTTTCTACCATATCATTTCACACTAAAACAATTAACTATAACTTATGTCATGGCATATCTTGCCTCCAAATTACAAATCACATATCATTAGTTGCGGGGGTGCTATACGCCATCCACCCGACTTCCCCCGTAGATATAAATCTACTCACCTGTAGAACTCCTTGTTCAGCCGTAGTCGATGTGCTTCGTCGTCTCGGAATCCACGCGAAGGTACCTACAATAAATACACAGTCGCAATGCTATTAAAATCAAGTCCAAAAAACTGATACAGCACACAGTGCGCTCATAGGTTAAAACCTATAGCCTACGCATGCAAAAACAACCAAACAACCCTCGACGTTGACGTACAACATCCAACGACCAAATCCAAATTCAACTATCAAAACCAAGTTTCAAATACGGGAAAACATAATACGGTAACTGAGGGAATCACTCCCAGATTCTTGCTCACGTAAATAGGGACAAAACTAAAAATACAGTAGCTATGTTATAATGTATGTGAGCTACAGGAAAAACCTTAACACCAATGCCCAAAATTGGGTCGGCCAAACTGCTACAGTAACCGCCCCCGCCTGCCCCACCTTGGATTTTGGGTCCCGTCTTCTCATGGTGGTCTCCTACTGGTCTAACTAGGTTAATGCATATGTTTGATTTTTTTATAAAGGTCCCGGGTTGCTCCAGATTCCCTGTAGACCTCCAAAAATATCACAAAACCGACACGGAAAGTTTCTAAGTTCGTGTATTGGGTTCGATTCTCTGGCCCAGGTCAGGAAAATCATCACTAAGGTCCTACAACACTCACTACACCTCCATTACCACTTTACAAGTCCACAAAACCACTAAACATCAACTTGGAAATTTCCAAGATCATCAAATCATATCGGTTTAACTCTAAACTAACAATAGGATAAACTAAACACAATAACTTAACTAAAGTCTAGAAATATACCTCATTTGGCAACTCAAGAAAATTCTTGAGTTGCTCAAAGTCTTCAAAATCCAAGCTTGGAAGGTCCATAAGGTGTAGGATGAGGCGGGGATCATTTTTAATGAAGGGAGTATAGGGTTTTAGCAAGGTTTTTGAGGTGATCGATGGAGGTAGAGGAGGTGGAGGAAGAGATGAAGAAGATGAAGGATGAGTTTAGGAAATAAAATGAAGAAGAATGAAATGATGAAGTGTCAAGGGTTAGCATGCAATCCTCTCTCTCTCTCTCTCTCTCTCTCTCTCTCATGGCATGCTCCCATGCCATCATGTGGTCCCCCCTCCAATAATTCTCTTTCTTTTCTCAAAATAGTTCATATAATACCACTAAAACAAACACAAATGAAACAACATGTAACAAAAATGCAACATGTCATGGTGCACTAACCATGGATATTTAAAAATACGGATTTGGCATAATCGTGATTAGTAGTGCACTAATCGGGTAATTTAAACTCGCATATAATTAATTATAAAAATGGAAAAATCCGATAAATATCTTTTTATTAAATAAATCATTTTAATCTCCAATTATTTTCCAAATATTGGTATATAATTATACCATTTTACGAAAATCCCCATTTCGCAAACCGACTAGTTTTCGCGATATATTATTTTAATATTAAATTCCAAAAATAATATTTTATATTTTCTGAAATGTTACAATAAGTTTCGTACATTCCAATATCAACAACACATATTGTCGTATGTATGAATACACATCGCCCAACGGTCCACTATAATATCACGTCATGTATCATATCATGACTCAATCATATATCAAAACTCACGGCATCATGCCCGATCATATCGACTCGTCTCCAAATATCATATACTATCCTCATCTCATGTGTATATGTATGTATGTATGTATGTGTGTGTGTGTGTGTGTGTGTGTATAGACACACACACACACACACATACACAAGTCAAGTGTGTGGGGGTGTGTGACTACATGAAACCAGCGATTCGCCATCAAGGTAATCATCCTATGGATTGGTCTTCCTAGATCAACCTAATCTAACCTAAGGTCTTCTAAATACCATATTCGCTAAATATCCAATATCGTATTCAAACTTACTGTTATAGTAATACCATATTCTACTGTTGCAGGGGTGCTATACGCCATCCACCCGACTTCCCCCGTAGATATGCATTTACTCACATCGATCCTCGCTTGCCAAAGTCGAGGACGCCACGCTCTTCCTTGTTGTTCGAAGTCCACGTGAGGGTGCCTACATATACAAAATACATCGTATCGCATCAAAATCCGATTCAAAAACCGACACGACACGCGAAGTGCTCATAGGTTAGAACCTATAGCCTACGAATGCAAAAAAAATCAAAAAACCCTCGTCGTTGACGTACAAACGTCCAACGACCAAATTCACAATCAAATGCCAAAAACCATGTTTTAGAAATCGGAAAACCATTGCTATTATTAACTCAAACGCTCCCAGATTTTGCCTCAGGTAATTTGGGATAAAAAGAACAATACAGTGGCTAAGTTATGAGGACTGTGAGCTACAGGCCAAAACCTAACATCAACAGCCAAAATCTGGTCGGCCAATAGTGCTACAGTAACCGCCCCTGCCGGCCCAATGTTTGAATTTTGGTTTCGTCTTCTCGTGGTGGTCTCCTATTGGTCTAACTAGGTTAATGAATATGTTTGATTTTTTTATAAAGGTCCCGGGTTGCTCCAGATTCCCTGTAGACCTCACAATTTTTTTTACAAAACCGATATCGGAAAATTCTAGGATCGTGTTTTGGGTTCAAGTCTCGGTTTTGGTCCAGAAAAGAAATCTCTAAGGTCATGTAAAACATCACTACACCTCAAATACACCTTCACAAACCAATTCATACTCTAAACCTCATCTTGGAAATTTCGAAGATCGCTAAACCTTATTTAATCAACTCAAAACTACTATATGAATTTCGAAAACTAAAATTCTAAACAAGGGTGTAGGGTTATACCTCATTTGGCAACTCAAGAATATTCTTGAGTTGCTCAAAGTCTTCAAAGTGGCAACTTGATCACACCATGGTCTTTATAGTGAGCTTGTGCACATTTTTTGTGAATGAGGTATGAGTTTTTGGCTTGGTTTTGGGGGTGGCTTGAGGTGGTAGAAGGAGGTGGAGGGGAGATGAGAAGGAGATGAAGAAGTTGAAGAAGAAGTGAAGTGAGAATAGGTGATGAGGCATGGTCAATACCCCCCCTCTCTCTCTCACTCTCTTTCTTCTCCCATGCCAAGCCCATACCTCCCATGTCCGATTTAAAAATTTCCTTTTTCTTTTATCTTTTTATTTAAAACCAAAACATAAATAAAGGCAAACGAGGAATTTTGGCCATGGTCAACAAAAGAAAATATAATAAGTCCCATGCAACATGTTATGTTGCATGTCACATGCACATAACACACTTAATGCAAAATTAGTAAATACTAATCGAGTTTAATAAATAACCCATTTACAAATAATTGTATAATAATTCATAACAATTATTAATTTAATTATTTAAATTCTTAAAAATAATATTTTATTTTCTGAAATGTTACATCCGAACTCCTACTGAGCCTATCTGTGACAATCTCCGTACAGTCCAGTCTGTTCGTCTAAGAGTATCGCATATCGGGCCTAGAGGGCGGTAATCGTCAGACCCCTAATAGCGCAATAAGTCGTGTTGGAGTATAGCCCAAAACACCCTGAGAAACTACTGGAGTACCTACCAGTAAATCTCGCTTGCCTAGGCCAAGGACTTTGTGTAATGGCTTTCCGAATACAGTGCGATATCAACCCCCAATACCGGGAGAGACGAATCCTATCTAACCACTACTGCCTCCAAGTGCTTCGGGACTGCACCCAACTACTACCTGTTTGCACGACTCCTTTGATCCGTAGTAGGGTAGTAATCTAAGAACAGTGGGAGCACACTCGAGGCAAAGTAGCAGTCTCAAGTAAATGGACTACGCTGTACTCATGTCACCTGGGAACTGCCACTCGACGATAGGTATAATACCCACCAGCAGTTCCCTACGAGTCCTGTTCAGCGTACTCATAACCCAATAAGCATCTGCATACTATCTCCAATACGACGTACTAATGGCTGTAGGACAGACCATCTCCCCTGCTGGGATGAGAAGTGTATACACTAGTCTACTCTGGAGTATCGATGCACCGTCTCGATAATCCTACAACTAGGGACCTGTATAGGATGTGCTTATAGACTACCCAGCCCCCACTAGTGTGACTGCTATCACAACGCTGGTAATCAACCAAAGATCCTAAGGGCTCTACCAATATGTATAAGCGATATGCTAAAAGAAACACATGCATATATTGAGCTAGAAACAAACCAGGTAGCATACTATCATTTTGAGCAAGACTGTTACTATATCCGTGTATATCCCAAGCTTCTAATATGTAATATATAAACTAGTATGATACAATAATGGCCTCTAGGGCATATAACACTAACAATCTCCCAATTGCACTAAGGCCTTGTTTTGGCATATCGTAGACCTATCATCTCGAATACCCTCTCGAACTGTGTCTGAGGGATGGCCTTGGTGAGGGATCTGTAGTGTTGTTCTCCGTATCTACTCTCCTCACCTCGATCTCCCGGCGATCAACGATCTCCCTGATTAGGTGGTACCGCCTTAAGATATGTCTTGACTTCTATCGGAACCTGGGTTCCTTCGCTAAAGCTATAGCGCCGTTGTTGTCACAATACATAGGTTTTGGATCTATAATGGACGGAACCGCCTGAAGTTCTTTTAGGAACTTTCTTATCCAGACTGCTTCTTTCGCGGTGTCACGAGCATCGATATACTCCGCTTTCATTGTCGAGTCAGCAACGGTGTCCTGCTTGGAGCTCTTCCAACAGACCGCCCCTCTATTGAGGGTAAAGACATAACCCGATATGGACTTGGAGTCATCCTTGTCACTCTGGAATCTGGAGTCAGCAAAGGCCTTGATCTGGAGGTCTTTTCCGCCATACACTAAGAACATCTCCTTAGTCCTTCTCAGGTACTTGAGAACGTTCTTTACTGCTATCCAGTGCTTCTCCCCTGGGTTTGACTGATACCGGCTTTCAACTTCAGCGTGTAAGCTACATTTGGTTAGGTACAAAACATCGCATACATTATAGAGCTTACCGCAGAAGCGTAGGGTATAATAGACATGCAAGCCCTTTCCAAATCAGCCTTGGGAGACATCTCTTTGGAGAGAGTGATTCCGTGACAAGCCGGTAGATTACCGCGCTTTGAATCTTCCATACTAAATCTTTTCAGTATGGTGTCGATGTACCTGGACTGTGAAAGTCCCAACATCCTCTTAGATTTATCACGATAGATCTGGATCCCCGTAATGTAGTTGGCATCACCGAGGTCTTTCATGGAGAACCTCTGTGACAAGAATCCTTTGACCGATTGTAGCATAGGAATGTCAATTCCTATCAAGAGAATGTCATCCATATATAAGACGAGGAATACCACAGTTCTCGCTACAATCTTACTATAAATGCATGGTTCATCTGGATTTTTGATAAAGTCGAATTCTTTGACCTTCTCATCAAAAACAGATGTTCCAACTCCGCGATGCCTGCTTTAGTCCATAAATGGACTTAAGCAACTTGCACACTTTCCCGCTACTCCCACTCTGAATGAAACCTTCTGGTTGATCCATATAGACGCATTCTTCCAAATTTCCATTTAGAAAAGCGGTCTTTACGTCCATCTGCCAAATCTCATAATCGTGGAAGGCAGCAATGGCAAGAAGGATCCGAATGGATTTGAGCATAGCCACAAGAGAAAAGGTTTCATCATAGTCCAAACCAGGTTTTTGATGAAAACCTTTTGCAACAAGTCTAGCCTTATAGGTTTCAACCTGTCCATCTACACCAATCTTGTTTCTAAAGATCCATTTGCAGCTTACGAGTTTCACCCATTCTGGAGCAATGTTCAAAGTCCATACTTTGTTGGTGTACATGGACTCCATCTTGGTCCGCATTGCATCCAGCCATTTTACCGAGTCGCCGCTCTGAATGGCTTGCTGGAAGCTAGTTGGCTCATCATTGTCAATGATGCAATCCTCTCTATCCCCGTCTATGAGAAAACCGTAGTATCTCTCGGGCGGATGAGACTTCCTACTAGTTCTACGGAGTGGCACAGGGATGTCCGGTTCTTCTGAAACCTCTGGTTCTACCATACTTTCAGTAATAGTTTGTCGTTCTGGAATTTCTTTGAGTTCAGTTGCGCTCCCACTAGTTTCTTTTTCCAAAAATTGATTTTCCAAAAAGTGGGCATAACAAGAAACAAAAACCTTTCGTTCCTCTGCGTAATAGAAAAGATACCCCCTGGAGTTCTTTGGGTATCCCACAAACTTACACAGTACTCAGCATGGCTCGAGCTTGTTCGCATGCTGCCTTTTTTTTACAAAAGCTGGACATCCCCATATCTTCAGATACTGAATATAGTGTTAGTTATATATGTATGCCCTAGAAGCCATTATTGTACATATGATGTATATTATAGTGGATGCTTGGACATATATAGGAAGGACTTTCTCGCTCGACATGATAGTTTGCTATCTGGTTGCACTTTATCTTAACATGTACACTTATTGTCTCTCTGCTACATGTTGATAAAGCTCTTAGGATGAGTACTTGACTACCAGGATTATGATGCAGATCATACTAGTGGGGCAAGAGTAGTCGGTAAGTACATCCTTCGTTTGTTCCGAGTCGAGGGAGTATCGAGACAGGGTATCAATATTCCAGAGTAGGCTAGCATATACGCTTCTCGACCCATGTGATGGGCGATGGATGATCCCATATCCATTGGTGTTTGACATCAGAGATGGTATACGGGTGATCAATGGAGACTGGGTAGACTGGACGGACTCGCCGAGAACTCCTAGATAGTATTATACCTCACGTCAGATAGCAGTTCTCTGGTGACACTGGTACAGGTTAGTCTGTAGACCCGAGATCGTCATAGAGTCTTGCGTGATTCCCACTGTGCTTTGATTTCCACCTTACAACGTTCAAGAGATCGTGCAAAACGGTGGTTTTTGGGTAAAGTCCCGAGTCACATGGAGGCAATGAGCGATAGGAGGAGATTTCGTCTTTTCCGGTATTGGGGGTTGATGTTGCGCTATGCTCGATTGGCCATAATAGGAAATCCTTGGCCAGGGTTCCTGAGATTTACTGATAAGTGTTATCAGTAGTTTCTCGAACTGTTATGGGCCTCACATCGGCATGACTTATCAGGCTATTGGGGTCTGACGTTTACCACCCCCAGGCTCAGATATGCGACATATCAGACGAAGAGACCCGACTGTACGGTAATGTTGCTGATTGGATTCGCAGGAGTATGAGCAGGCTTGCTTGTTGATCTTCTGGTTGCTCAATACCCAGGTGGCCGTTACGTTTAGCAGACCGCTGACGGCTTGTGGGTGACTGATATGATCACCTCCTACTACCGGCGTATATATATGTGATATATATATTAATGTACATTTTTGTGTGTCATGCTAGATGATACATGTGACATGGGTGTATGAGACTCACACCATGCTTATGATAATATGAGGTTTATTTATTTAAAGTAAATCACTAATTAGTTGGAAATTAGTAACAAGGTTTACCTTAGTGGAAGCTTGTAGAACCATTGACTTAGTCCACTAGTTTTGTTTTACATTAGATATTTATTAACCCAATCATTACCTTAAGTCATGGTTAAGTCTCTACATGAGTTAATATGAGATATCATCTCACCCATGGTTGCTATTCTCACTCAAGAGATTCATTCTACACTTTCTTCTCTCCATGGATGCTTTTCTTCATCTCCTTCCTCAAGCTCTCTAGCTTTTTAGGAGGTGAAGAAAATTAGTGAGAAAATAATTTCTAAAGTGACCAAAATTCCTACTTCATCAACCTACACTAGATTAGCCATTTAGTTTAGATTGTTTTCTTCACAATTAGTGAAGAGGTAGCTTGAGTTAGTGTCTCCTCGACGTAGATCATCTTTGGTCTCGAAGATTTCAAGCAAGCTTGTTCCTTTCATCTTGTGGAGCGAAAGGACTACTACATGGAGCTATTGATGTGAAGTACTGGTCTACAAAGGTTGTATTCCTTGTTCACTTAGATGTAAAAATGTTTACAAACATGATTCGTCTAATTCCCTAGTTAAGATTCTAGGCTAGGGTTCTTTAGCGTGCCAAATTTTTGAAAATGGCATGGTTGATGCCTCCCGAAACCCAGTGGCGGTGCCGCGGAACCCTACATATACGGTTTCTTCCCACTCCACATCTGATATAGTGTGGTAGGCACAGTCTTGGTAGGAACCTTGTTCAAAAGATAAGCAGCTGATTTTAGTGCATAACCCCAGAAGGATCGCGGCAACTCAGCGTTACTCATCATGAAATGAACCATATCCAATAGGGTTATGTTCCGCCTTTTCGATACACCGTTGTGTTTAGGTATTTATGGAGGAGTAAGCTGACAGAGAATTCCATTCTCCTTTAGGTAATTCAGGAACTCGGCACTTAAGTATTCACCACCTCGATCAGATCTTAGTGTCTTGATGAAAGTCTACCCTAGCACCACTATGAGGTTTTAGTAGCAACAAGCATGCCAAATTTTAAAAAATTTAGGTGCTAAGTTAGACCGACCAAGATCTTAACTAGAATATTAGGGTTTTCCTATGATGATACCATAAAACTAAGAGAAGGAAAGATGGCTACAACCTTTGATGACCGTGTCCTTCTCTTCTAAAGCTTCGGGATGTAATCCACGCACTCCACTAGGCTCCACTTCCAGTTGGTGCCAGTTTCCTCCGATGATCTTCGTGCCGAAGATGATCCACCCGAAATCCGCCAATCCAAGCTACCTCTTCACTAAACTCTTTTGTGAAGGAAACACACTACACTAGAGTGCTAATGAAGTGTAGGATGGTGAAGTAGGAGTTTTATTTGCTCACTAGGGTTTCAAGATTCATGGTTCACATCACATGTGAGGGGTTGAAGCTTGAAGGCATGAAGAGGAATAAGAGCATGAAGAGGAGCTAGAGAGCAACTCAAGAAGGAGGTCTAGAAAAACACAAGTCAAGAATGAATGAGAGTGTATAACAACTCTCTTGACCCCCACTCATTGAAGCATGGAGTAAAAATCAATATTAAATTGCAACTATGCTTGAATAGTGAGTCAAGAGAAATAAATAAATGATAAATGTCATGCCACACCATTCCTCCATATTTTCCACCTCTTTTTCTATTTTCCAAAATTAGAAATTCATGCCATGTTTCATTATATATATATATATATCATATATATTAAAACATATATATAACAAAATAATTAGTGAGCTAATAATATTAGTTAATATATAATCATATCAAATATAATATATATCAAATTATTAAATCAACACTTGATTTAATAATCCGGTAATATCACATATAACCGACTAATATCATTTATCTGTATATCACATTATCAAATCAACACTTGATTCGATAATCCGGTTATATCACATATAATCTAACTTGATAATAGATAACTGCCAGATTACAATATGGTATCACATACTCTTATTTAATCATACCCACGCACATATCAGCATATGTGGCCTACTTCGTTTCGCTTGAACCAGAAAAGTTCTGTGTGGGACTCTAAAGACTCATCAATACGCCAGCAGTAGGTGATGATCACATCAGTCACCCACAAGCTGTCAGCGGTACTAGCTGGACGTAACGGCTACCCAGGTTTTGAGCGATTAGAAGATCTACAAGAAAGCTTGTCCAAACTTCCATGAAGCCTATAGGTAACACTTACCGTACAGTCCGGTCTTTTCGTCTGATATGTCGCATATCGAGTCTGGGGGTGGAATCGTCAGACCCCAATAACTTGATAAGCCATGCCGATGTAAGGCCTATAACAGTATGAGAAACTACTGATAACACTTACCAGTAAATCTCATCAACAGCCCTGGCCAGGGACTTACTGTTATAGCCAATCGAGCATAGCGCAACATCATCTCCCTATACCGGGAGAGACGAAACCCCTCCTATCGCTCATTGCCTCCATGTGACTTGGGACTGTACCCAAAATCCACCTGTTTGCACGACTCCTTTGAGCCGTGGTAGGGAGGAAATCAAAGCACAGTGGGAGCCATACAAGACTCTATGACGATATCGGGTCTACAGACTAACCTGTACCAGTGTCACCAGAGAACTGCTATCTGAAGATATGTATATTACCATTTAGGAGTTCTCGGCGAGTCCTGTTCGGTGTACCCATTCTCTAATGAGCACCTGTGTACATTATTTGATGTCAAACACCAATGGATATGGGATCAACCATCGCCACCATACAGGGTCAAGAAACGTGCACACCAGTCTACTCTGGTGTATCGATGCCCTGTCTCGATATACCCTCGACTAGGAACAATTGATGGATGTGCTTGTGGACTACCGAGGTCCCAGTAGTATGATCCGCATCATAGTCCTGGTAGTCAAGCCAACATCCTAAGGGATTTATCGACATGTATATGAGAGACGGTATAATAATACCAGTGAACATATAAGATAAAGGAAACCGGACAGCATACTATCATGTCGAGCAAGAAAGTCCTCTATATATATGTCCAAGCATCCACTATATCATACAATAATGGCCTCTAGGGCATACATATCACTAACAATCTCCCACTTGCACTAAGGACAGTTGTTATAGTATCTCATACCCAACATCCCAAAAAGTCTGTCGGTTAGCATCTGGGGTAGGGCCTTAGTGAGTGGATCCGCTATGTCAACTCTCCTAACCTTGATCTCCCGGAGATCAACTATCACTCTGATCAGGTGATACCGCCTAAGAATATGTCTGGATCGCTGATGGGACCGGGGTTTCTAGGCCAAAGCCACAGCTCCATTGTTATCACAATACACAGGTATTGGATGCTTAATGGTAGGAACCACACCAAGTTCATCTCATGAACTTCTTCATCTAGACAGCCTCTATGGCATCGTTGGTAGCGATGTATTCAGCTTTCATCGTTGAGTCTGCTACGATATCTAGCTTGGAAATTTTCCAACATACCGTCCCTCCACTGCGGGTGAAGACAAAACCCGAGACCGACTTACTGTCGTCCTTATCACTCTGGAAGCTCGAATCGGTAAAGGACTCCTCCTGGAGTTCACCGTTACCATACACCAAGAACATCTCTTTAGTCCTTCTCAAGTACTTAAGAATGTTCTTCACAGATGTCCAATGTTTCTCCCCTGTATCTGATTGATAGCTACTCACTACACCTAGTGAGTGAGCTATACCTGGTCTGGTACATAACATCGCATACATGATTGACCCGAGTACCGAAGCATAGGGTATCCCTAGCAAGCGAGCCCTCTCCAAATCAGTCTTGGAAGACATCTCTTTGGAGAGAGTGATTCATGAACAAGCGGGTACATTACCACGCTTAGAATCTTCCATAATAAACTTCTTTAGTATGGTGTCAATGTACCTGGATTGGGACAATCCAAACATCCGTCCAGTTCTATCTCTATAGATCTTAATGTTGGATATATGTATGCCCTAGAGGCCATTATGAGATAGTGGATGTATTTATACATACATACATATATATATATATATATATATATATATATATATATATATTCAGTGTACATTCTTGCTCGACATGATAGTATGCTATCTGGTTCTTCTTTATCTGACATGTTGATTTGATCATGCTTTTACTCATTCACACATGTTGATAAATCCCTGAGGATATTGGCTTGACTACAGTGATTATGATAAAGATCATACTAGTGGGACATCTGTAGTTTATAAGCATATCCTGAAATGTCCCTAGTCGTAGGTGTATCGAGATGGGGCATCGATATACTAGAGTAGACTAGCGTATATGATACTAGACCCATATGATGGGCGATGAATGTTCCCACATTCATCGATGTTTGACATCGAGATCATATACGGGTGCTCAGTGGTGACTGGTACACTGGACGGACTCACCGAGAACTCCTATATGGTATTATATCTATCGTCGGATAGCAGTTCTCAGGTGACACTGGTGCAGGTTAGTCTGTAGACCCGAGATCGTCATAGAGTCTTGTGTGCTCTCCCACTGTACTTTGATTACCACCCTACCACGGCTCTACTGAGTCGTGCAAACAGGTGGCCGTTGGGTACAGTCCCGAGACACACGAAGGCGATGAGCGATAGGAGGGGTTTCGTCTCTCCCGGTATTGGGGGTTGATGCTGTGCTGTGCTCGACTGGTTATATCAGTAAGTCCCTGGACAGGGCTGCTGAGATTTACTGATAAGTGTTATCAGTAGTTTCTCGATCTGTTATAGACTATTCACCGGCATGACTTATTGAGTTATTGGGGTCGACGTGACCATCCCTAGGCTCAATATGTAGCATATCTGACGAAGAGACCGGACTGTACGGTAGTGTTGCCGGTTGGCTCGACGGGAGTTGTAGCAGGTTCGCTTGTTTTCTTCTGATCGCTCAATACCCGGGTGGCCGTTACGTTTAGCTGACCGTTTGCGGCTTGGGGGTGTTTGATATGATCATCACCCACTGTCGCCGTATTGAAGAGTCTTAGAGTCCCACAAAGGAGTTACCTAGTCCAGGCGAAACGTTGTGGTGCGCGTATGCGATATGCGCATGGACCCGGTTAAAATGCGCGTATAAGATACCGTATATTAATCGGGCGGCTTGTTTTTGGTTAGGTCGTATGTGATATGGCCGGATTGATAAATCAAGTGTTGATTTATCATTTAACCATTAGTTTCTCACTAGAAATCCTTTCTTGTATATTTTTGGATGTATGCATGCATGTATGCATTCATTCTTGTTCATGCACATATGGATGTGCATGCACACATACATACATACATCATCCTTCATGGTTGTATATACATAGAAAATGGTGGCAATATAAGACTCACACCATGGTTTTATATATGGATTATTATTACATTTGTATTTGTTTTAAAAACAAAAGAAAAGATAAAGATTAATACATGGTTTCTACACTCTTCTTCAACTAACCATGCTCACCTACTTATTAACCATGGGTTAATCATTCTTTTGTGTTTTAAACTCAAATACAATAATATCTATATCATTTAACCATGGTTTGAGATGAGAAGTGGAAAATATATATACATATATTTTCTATTTTTTGATAAGAGATTATCTTTTCTCTTGTTCTAAAAAGGCCATCATCTTCTTCCTCCTTCTTCTTTTGCTCTCTAGATTTCTCTAGTGAGCAAATTACTCACCAAGTTAGGATTTTGAAGTGAGAATAGCCACCACAACATCATTCTACACAAGTCTTGCCCACTTGTTTAGAATGTTAGCTTCATTTCTTTCTCTTGATCAAGTGAAGTTGCAAGCTTGGACAATGGAGTTTCGGGTGGATCGTCGTGGACACTAGAAGACTTCAAGCGAACCCTTCTCCAACCCTCAAGTGGCCAAGGAGTCTAGTGTAGGGAGCTACAAAGGTTGTACTCTCAAAACCCTAGCCTTTGTTGCTTGTGATGTTGATTAAAGTTATGAAACCCTAATTTTCTAGGATTGATTCTTTGTATGCTTACTTAGCACCCTAAAAATTTAATCTTTGGTACATGTGATGCTTCCAAACCCTTCATGAGGTGTTAGGTAAACCTAACATTGGTATCAGAGCTGACCTAGAACATTAGGCGACACTTTAACGAAGTAAAAACTCCGATCGAACCAAAATACGGTTTTTTAGAACCCTCTCTGGACAATTTTTGAAACTGTGGTTTTTCCAGAATTAAAAATACTTAAAAAATACAGCAGGAAAATATAAGAAAGACTGTGAAATACGAAGCCATGAGCCGTTCAAGCCGCCGCGGAACCGCGGCCAATCCTTGCTTGGGCCGCGGCTCCGCGGCCGTACAGAGGCTTCATAGCTTCTTATTTACACAGTAATTCCTATACCTGCTTGTATATTGCTTTAGGTATGTTTAATCTGATTCATGTGCTGAATGTTCTGGGGATGGTTTTGAGTTCAATGATTCGATCGGAATTTTGATTTCGTGTCTTTTCCGGGTAAATTAGAAAGTATTGAATTGTTCGAACGAGTATCATTTGCTCACTTTTCACGGGGTTTAAATCTTTTAGAGATACGTGCAAGTTTTGTGGTGGACCCTCTAGAAGACAACAAACCTTAACTCGATTATGTGACCGTCTTGAACTGCCTTTTGAACCTTAGGGTTTGGGGCAGTACGGCATGCCACATGTGAGGCGTTGGTTTGACCCTTCTACGGCTGGACCGCTACTACTGTGACACACTCCGGGTCTTTGAACTCCGCTCAAGTGTTGAGCTTTAGGGAATTTTGGGTATTTGATCATTCGTTCGAAAACTTTAATATTGTCTATTTATCTGGAATGTGATGCAATGTGTGGAATTCATATTACTAGACATGAAATACGAAGTATGTGATATTTTGCATTTACGATGTCTAAAGAGAATGTGGATTCTAGATATTGCAGTTTTACACTTTTTTTTCTGTGACCGTAAGTGTAGTATGTAGTGGTATTGCCGATTGTCGTTGCTATACATCGACGACGATCGGTGTATGCATACTTACTTAAATTGATGATATGAGATATTATATGTTGCTGAGATATGATGTGCAGGATTGTCGCGATTGAATAGCCGGGGTTTTTTTTTATGTGAGATGAGAGTTTTATATTTTCATTCATGTAAATTCAAATGTAATGTAATATTCTTTTATTTGGGGCACTTCCGGGTTGAGGTTGATGCCACCAGTGTTGTATATTATTTACTTTTCCGCATTAGGATGGACCCAAGGAGGGGAGCACAGGTGACCGAGTTCTGGGGTTCAGTGGGAGGCCATCTCGAGGAGTCGAGACCGGGTCTCCTAAACTCCATAATTGGTAGGGTCGCTTGCCGCTCTCGTAGGGGTCCAGGGTGTGGGCTTGGCTATTCATCGCGACTGTGGAATCCGTATTTTCTATTATTGGCTAAATACTAAATACGGACGTCCTAGTATATTCCACATTATATCTATGTTTCTGCTGCCTGTGTTCTGTGATATCTGAGACGAATGACATATTATATATATGATATATAGTAGACGTTGCTTATGTTTTACACCCGCGCTAGTCCCGTCCCGGTAAGCCGTTAGTTAAGTAACCTAACGGTGCATAACGGAACATTGCGGCGAATGCGGATGGCATAAGCGTACGTGTTATTTTCGTTTCTTTTCTGTGATTGGCTTAAGAACTTAAATGATGGGATTACATTAATATGATTAATGTAAAGAAAATAAACCTAAAAAGATGTTGTAGAATAGGATTTGAAAACAACTCGGCTCTTTATGAAAAAGCTACATTTCAAAACTGCGGAGCACATGCCACTCCTTTTGAAAACCATTTGATTCTACGACGATATCAAGTTCAAAGCATTAAAGATTTTCTTAAAAATCATCCGCAACCCTCCGTCATTTTATGAAGTAGAGTACTTAGTATTCGTGCTACGTTTGTTGACTTTAGTTAAGGCGTAGTGACGGTAGCTAAGTGATGTCTTCCTACACTGCATATGATGCAGATTAATTAGGACATTCATACGACTTTGTTGACCATAGTTAAGGGTCATATGGGTGGGTCTAATTGATCAAGAAATGACGGGTAGAATTTGACTGGTACTTATGATTTGTTGACCATAGTTAAGGTCATATGTATTAGGGGTAAAAATCATATCGGGAATTTCAAGTGTTGAGATTTGCAATGAGATTGCATACCTTCCATATGATGGTTGGATCCCGATCCCACTGTGGGCAATAGTTGCTCCTAGGAGAGTTTTGCAGTTTACAATTAGCTAACTCATTAGGTGTCTAGAAAGGTGTTAACGGGGCTACGCCTCTGGGAAAACGAGGTTTACTTTAATTAGGTCCGTGCGAAAGTACGGGGAACCTCCCTCAAGTACCGACACTGGCCTGGCTGAACGGTTAGCGAAGTTGTAGACTGTAATTAATCCTGGCTAGTTTTCTTTTTAAGGTTTGAAAGAAAAACTTGATTAAAGCAGTGGGAGACATCGATTAGACAAGATAATAACCAATCTGATCTATGCAAGAGCTTTCGCTGAGTGTATTCTTTTCTCTCTCTTAATGGCAGATACCAATGACTGGACTCATGCTTCTACTAGATAAAAACAAACTGAATGGGACCAATTATAAAGAATGGCTGAGGAATATGAAAATAGCCTTGACTTATGATAAAGTATCATATGTCCTCACGGCTTCAGCCCCGCCCACCCCAGGTCCAAAATCCTCAGTTGCGGACATTGAAGTCCGCAAGACATGGGACGCAGACTGTGCCACGGCCAAATACCCCGCGCTTGCATCGATGGACAATACACATCAAAAGCAGCACGAGAATATGGATATTCATGACATATTCCTCCATACAAAGGAGTTGTATTGAGAGCAATCCTGCGTATTACGATACGAAGTATCAAAGAAATTGTTTCAGATGCGAATGGCCCCTGGCACATCAGTAGGAGACCATGTTCTGAAGATGATAGCTCTCATAGAAGAGCTTGAGGACTTTGGATGGACGATGGACAATGAACAATATACCGATATTATTCTGCAGTCCCTCCCCTCCACCTTTGCTCAGTTCATAGTTAACTTCAACATGCACAACATGGAGAGGGAACTACCTGAACTCCTTAATATGTTAAGGAGTGCAGAGAGCACACTGAAATCAGTGAAAACACCCGTTATGACTGTTGGACAATCTTCCTCTTCTCGCCCAAAGGCTAAGGCCAAAGGAAAGAAAAAGAAGAAGCCCACCAATCCTAAGGGTGGAGTTAAAAAGGTGAAGGGAAAGGAAAAGTCCAAAGCTGGAGACTCGGAGAAAGGTGAATGTTTTCATTGCCACAAAGCAGGACATTGGAAGCGCAACTGTACGGAGTACTTAAATCTCAAGAAGAAGCATGGGGATGCTTCCGCTTCAGGTGTGTTTATGACAGAAAACTGTTTTTCAATAAACTATGCTTCCTGGGTATTAGATACCGGTTCAGGTTCTCACATTTGCAATTCTATGCAGGGGCTGAGAAATAGCAAGGTTTTGAAGACAGGTGACCATACTCTCCGCGTTGGAAATGGTTCCAATGTACATACAGTCGCAGTGGGAGAGTATCACTTGGGGTTGCCATCTGGGTGTATATTTGTTTTGAACCCATGTTATTTTGTACCAAGTATGCTTTGTAATATAATATCTGTTTCTTTGTTAGACAATGAAGGATATAATTTTGTATTGCAGAACAATGTTATGAACATTCACCTGAATCAAATGTTGGTTGGGTATGGTACACTTAATAACGGGATATACGTCCTAAATCAATACACAGTTTTCAGTATACAACACACTAAGAAAAGAAAACTTTCAGAAATAAATGAAGCTTTTCTTTGTCACTATAGACTTGGTCATATTAACGAAACAAGACTAAACAAGTTACACAAAGATGGATATTTAAACCCTTTTGAATATAAATCTTATGCGACTTGCCAGTCTTGTATCAAGGGTAAAATGACCAAAACTCCGTTTACCGGACACGGAGAAAGAGCTACCGAGCTCCTAGGACTCATACATAGTGATGTATGTGGGCCAATGTCTACACAAGCTAGAGGCGGTTTTTCTTACTTCATTACTTTCACTGACGATTTCTCAAGATTCGGTCATGTATTTTTATTAAAGCACAAATCCGAAGCTTTCAAGAAATTCACTGAATATAAACAAGAAGTAGAAAAACAAACTGGCTTGAGTATCAAGATGCTTCGATCAGATCGAGGTGGGGAATACCTCAGTACAGAATTTGCAAACTTCCTAAAAGAGAATGTGATTCTCTCTCAGCTCACTCCTCCTTACACACCACAGCACAACGGTGTGTCTGAACGACGGAATAGGACCCTATTAGATATGGCCTGATCCATGATGAGTGATGCTGAGTTACCTGTTTCATTTTGGGGGCATGCATTGGAGACTGCAGCGTTTCTTTTGAATAGGGTTCCAACCAAAACCGTATCTACCACCCCATATGAGATATGGCATGGGAAGAGACCATCTCTTAAAAGAATTAAGATTTGGGGTTGGCCGGCCTATGTTAAAAAGCAGAATCCGGACAAACTCGAGACACGGTCGGTCATGTGTAACTTTGTTGGATATCCAAAGAACTCTTATGGATATCTATTCTACCATAAGGAGGAACAAAAGGTGTTTGTTTCTCAGTATGCCACGTTCTTAGAAAAAGAGTTTTTCACAGATAAACATGATGGCAAAGTGGTGGATCTAGAAGAGGTTCTAGAGACACAAACTACAAATGACGACTTGGTTGAACCAGCTGTTGCAATAGAAAATGAGGAACCTCAGCCACTCCGTAGGTCTGGTAGGACTTCTCGCCCACCGGAGAGGTACTACGGTTTCCTCATTGATGGTGACAGAGAAGACTGCATCATAGAGGATGATGATCCTACCAGTTTTAGCAAGCTATCACGAGTGGTGACTCTGTGATGTGGCTGGATGCCATGAGATCCGAAATGGAGTCTATGTACACCAACAAAGTTTGGACTTTGGACGTTCTACCCCCTGGGGTAAAACCTATGGGATGCAAATGGATCTTTAAAAGAAAGATTGGTGTAGATGGACAAGTAGAGACCTACAAGGCAAGACTTGTGGCGAAGGGTTTTCGTCAAAGACCAGGTTTGGACTATGACGAGACTTTTTCGCCCGTAGCCATGCTTAAATCCATTCGGATCCTACTTGCTATTGCTACTCACTATGACTATGAAATCTGGCTGATGGACGTTAAAACGGCATTTCTAAATGGGGATTTAGAAGAATGCATTTATATGGATCAGTCGGAGGGCTTCATTGACAGTGGGAGCAGCGGGAAAGCATGTAGATTGCTTAAATCCATATATGGGTTAAAGCAGGCATCACGGAGTTGGAACATCTGTTTCGATGATGTCATCAAAGAGTTTGATTTCATCAAAAATCCAGATGAACCTTGTGTTTATAAGAAGGCTGTAGGGAGAGCTGCCACATTTCTCGTATTGTACGTGGACGACATTCTTCTGATAGGAAATGATATTCCTATGCTACAGTCGGTCAAATCTTTCTTATCACTAAGGTTCTCTATGAAGGACCTGGGTGATGCCACATACATTCTGGGCATAAGGATCTATAGGATAGATCCAAGAGGTTATTGGGATTGTCCCAAGCCAAGTACATCAACACCATCCTAAAAAGGTTTAGTATGGAAGACTCCAAGCGGGGTGCCTTACCCGCTTCCCATGGGGTCACTCTCTCCAAGGATTCTTGTCCAAAGACCGATGAAGAGAGAGCTCGCATGAGCATTATACCCTATGCTTCGGCAGTAGGATCTATAATGTATGCGATGTTATGTACACGCCCAGATGTAGCTTATGCACTTAGTGTTGTGAGCAGGTATCAATCCAACCCAGGGGAGAATCACTGGATAGCTGTGAAGAACATTCTTAAGTACTTGCGAAGGACTAAAGAATTGTTCTTGGTGTATGGTAATGGAGATCTCCAAATGGAGGCTTTTACCGATTCGAGCTTCCAGAGCTATAAGGACGACAGCAAATCTATCTCAGGGTTTGTATTTACTCTCAATGGAGGGGCGGTAAGTTGGAAGAGTTCCAAACAAGATACCGTTGCAGACTCTACGATGGAGGCTGAGTACATTGCTGCAAATGATGCCGCCAAGGAAGCCGTCTGGATGAGGAAGCTCGTCTCGGAGCTAGGAGTAGTTCCAACCATTATTGATCCAAGACCATTGTATTGTGATAATAATGGGGCTATGGCGTTAGCCAAAGAGCCCAGGTCCCATCAGCGATCCAGACACATCCTGAGGCACTTTCATTTGATCCGGGAGATTGTAGATCGCCGCGAGATCGAGATTAAGAGAGTAGACACAAAGAATAACGCCGCGGATCCACTCACCAAGGCCCTCCCTCAGCCGCAGCATGAGCGACTTTTTGAGATGTTGGGTATGAGATACGCCAATAACCGCCTTAGTGCAAGTGGGAGATTGTTGGACATATGTATGCCCTAGAGGCCATTATGAGATAGTGGATGTATTTATACATACATACATATATATATATATATATATATATATATATATATATATTCAGTGTACATTCTTGCTCGATATGATAGTATGCTATCTGGTTCTTCTTTATCTGACATGTTGATTTGATCATGCTTTTACTCATTCACACATGTTGATAAATCCCTGAGGATATTGGCTTGACTACAGTGATTATGATAGAGATCATACTAGTGGGACATCTGTAGTTTATAAGCATATCCTGAAATGTCCCTAGTCGTAGGTGTATCGAGATGGGGCATCGATATACCAGAGTAGACTAGCGTATATGATACTAGACCCATATGATGGGCGATGAATGTTCCCACATTCATCGATGTTTGACATCGAGATCATATACGGGTGCTCAGTGGTGACTGGGTACACTGGACGGACTCACCGAGAACTCCTATATGGAATTATATCTATCGTCGGATAGCAGTTCTCAGGTGACACTGGTGCAGGTTAGTCTGTTGACCCGAGATCGTCATGGAGTCTTGTGTGCACTCCCACTGTACTTTAATTACCACCCTACCACGGCTCTACTGAGTCGTGCAAACAGGTGGCCGTTGGGTACAGTCCCGAGACACACGAAGGTGATGAGCGATAGGAGGGGTTTCGTCTCTCCCGGTATTGGGAGTTGATGTTGTGCTGTGCTCGACTGGTTATATCAGTAAGTCCCTAGACAGGGCTGCTGAGATTTACTGATAAGTGTTATCAGTAGTTTCTCGATCTGTTATAGACCATTCACCGGCATGACTTATTGAGTTATTGGGGTCGACGTGACCATCCCTAGACTCAATATACAGCATATCTGACGAAGAGACCGGACTGTACGGTAGTGTTGCCGGTTGGCTCGACGGGAGTTGTAGCAGGTTCGCTTGTTTTATTCCGATCGCTCAATACCCGGGTGGACGTTACGTTTAGCTGACCGCTTGCAGCTTGGAGGTGCTTGATATGATCATCACCCACTGCCGGCGTATTGACGAGTCTTAGAGTCCCACAAAGGAGTTACCTAGTCCAGGCGAAACGTTGTGGTGCGCGTATGCGATATGCGCATGGACCCGGTTAAAATGCGCGTATAAGATACCGTATATTAATCGGGCGGCTTGATTTTGGTTTGGTCGTATGTGATATGGCCGGATTGATAAATCAAGTGTTTATTTATCATTTAACCATTAGTTTCTCACTAGAAATCCTTTCTTGTATATTTTTGGATGTATGCATGCATGTATGCATTCATTCTTGTTCATGCATATATGGATGTGCATGCACACATACATACATACATCATCCTTCATGGTTGTATATACATAGAAAATGGTGGCAATATAAGACTCACACCATGGTTTTATATATGGATTATTATTACATTTGTATTTGTTTTAAAAACAAAAGAAAAGATAAAGATTAATACATGGTTTCTACACTCTTCTTCAACTAACCATGCTCACCTACTTATTAACCATGGGTTAATCATTCTTTTGTGTTTTAAACTCAAATACAATAATAACTTTATCATTTAACCATGGTTTGAGATGAGAAGTGGAAAATATATATACGTATATTTTCTATTTTTTGATAAGAGATTATCTTTTCTCTTGTTCTAAAAAGGCCATCATCTTCTTCCTCCTTCTTCTTTTGCTCTCTAGATTTCTCTAGTGAGCAAATTACTCACCAAGTTAGGATTTTGAAGTGAGAATAGCCACCACAACATCATTCTACACAAGTCTTGCCCACTTGTTTAGAGTGTTAGCTTCATTTCTTTCTCTTGATCAAGTGAAGTTGCAAGCTTGGACAAAGGAGCTTCGGGTGGATCGTCGTGGACACTAGAAGACTTCAAGCGAACCCTTCTCCAACCCTCAAGTGGCCAAGGAGTCTAGCGTAGGGAGCTACAAAGGTTGTGCTCTCAAAACTCTAGCCTTTGTTGCTTGTGATGTTGATTAAAGTTATGAAACCCTAATTTTCTAGGATTGATTCTTTGTATGCTTACTTAGCACCCTAAAAATTTAATCTTTGGTACATGTGATGCTTCCAAACCCTTCATGAGGTGCTAGGTAAACCTAACACTTAATCCCCAAGATTTAGGAGGCATCACCTAGATCTTTCATGGATAACATGTGCGATAAGAAGAGCTTGACCGAGTGTAGCATAGGAACAACGTTTCTTATCAAGAGTCTATCATCCACATACAATACGAGGAATACAACCTTACTCTTTACTACCATCTTATATATACATGGTTCGTTACGTTTTTGATGAAGTCTGTAGGGTTGCTAGGCACGCGCACAAGGGTCTACGAGGCATCAACCATGCCCGAATAAAAATTTAGCCGTGCCGAACAACCCGAATACGGAACTTTAAACTAGAGATTAGGCGATAACTTGCATGCTAAACACTTTAACACTAAGTGAGAGGGATTACAACCTTTGTAGATCCGGTCCTTCACTTCATATGCTCCGTGTTGTGGTCCCTTCGCTGCGATCATCGGGATCCGGACTCTCGAGAGGTTCCACGAAGAGAAAGTCGCAAGCTTTGCTTCCGATCTTCGATACTAAGATGATCTACCTCGAAGTTTCTTTAACACAAGCTAACACTCATGAAATGATGTGAACACCCTCATCTAAATGGCAAGGGAAGATGAGGATGATGAAGTAGGAATTTTGCTCTATTTATTTATCATTTTCTCACTATTATCCATCACAAAAATCAAAGCAAGAAACCATTTCAAGCTTTTTAGAAGAAGGAAGAAGATGATGAATAATGAATTATCCTTTTGTGATGAATAGGAAAATAATCATATGATAGAATATGCAACCATGGTTCTCTTAACCAATGTAGAGAATTGACTAGGGTTAGGGTTTTTGGGTAATTAAAAGAATGAGTCATTTGTAAATATCTTACACATGACAAAACAAATCCTTCTAGAAACTTCTAGAAAGATTAACCCTAATCCGAACCCTAATCAAGTTTAAACTCCACTAAACGAGTTGCATTAGTTATCATATCATGTTACAATATTATATATCACATATATAATATTTACCGTAACAAAATAAAATAATACAATTAACATATATCGCATATATATCAATGTATTATCCGAGTGAGAAAAAGAATCTTTTAGTAAGCAAATATTAGTTAATGCAATTTAATATATCAAATATATTATTATACATTAAATTATCGAATCAACACTTGATCCGACAATCCGGCTATATCGCATATAACCGGCTAATATTTATCCGTACCGATTCATCGAATCAACACTTGATCCGATGACCCGGCTGATATCCAATATCGCGAGAATATAATACGGTATCACATATCGCATTATCCTCGGTCCCGCACATATCACATATGTGCTCCTACTCCGTTTTGCCTGAGTCAAGAAACCTCTGTGTAGGACTCTAAAGAATCGTCAATACGCCGGCAGTAGGTGATGATCATATCAAACACCCACAAGCTGCAAGCGGTCAGCTAAACGTAACAGCTACCCAGGTATTGAGCGCTCAGAAGATCAACAAGCAAGCCTGTACATTCTCCTGTGGATCCAAACAGTAACACTCCCGTACAGTCCGGTCTCGTCGTCTGATATGTCGCATATCTCGCCTAGGGGTGGTAAACGTCGGACCCCAGTAGCTTGATAAGTCGTGTCGATTTGAGGTCTATAACAGTTCGAGAAACTACAGATAACACTTACCAGTAAATCTCAGCAACCCTGGCCAGGGATTTCCGGTTATAGCCAATCGAACACAGCACAACATCAACTCCCTATACCGGGAGAGACGAATCCCCTCCTATCGCTCATTGCCTCCATGTGATTCGGGACTGTACCCAAAAGCCACCTTTTTGCACGCCCTCTTGGACGTGGTATGATGGAAATCAAAGCACAGTGGGAACCACACAAGACTCTATGACGATCTCGGGTCAACAGACTACTCTGTACCAGTGTCACCGGAGAACTGCCATCTGACGTATGGTATAATACCATCTGGGAGTTCTCGGCGAGTCCGTCCAGTGTACCCAGTCTCCACTGAGCACCCGTACACCATCCTTGATGTCAAACACCGATGGATATGGGATCATCCATCGCCCATCATATGGGTCAAGATGCGTATACGCTAGTCTACTCTGGTGCATCGATGCCCTGTCTCGATACACCCTCGACTAGGAACAGTTATAGGATGTACTCGCCGACTACCGTGGCCCCACTAGTATGATCTCATCATAGTCCCAGTAGTCGAGTACATATCCTAAGGGCTTTATCAACATGTAACATAGAGAAAATCAGAGTACATGTTAAGATAAAGTACAACCAGATAGCATACTATCATGTCGAGCAAGAAAGTCTTCCCTATATATGTCCTAGCATCCACTATAATATACATCGTATGTACAGTAATGGCTTCTAGGACATACATATAACTAACAATCTCCCACTTGCACTAGGGCCATCTGTTATGCTATCGCATACCCAACAATTAGCTGCGGTTGAAGTATCTCATACTCAACCATCCCATAAAAGTCTCTACTGGGAAAAAGGCCTTTGTGAGTGGATCCGCGCTGCGTCCTCTGTGTCTACTCTCCTAACCTCGATCTCCCTGGAGATCAACTATCTCCATGATCAAGTGATACTGCCTAAGAATTATATCTGGATTTCTGATGGGACGGTAGTTCCTTGGCTAAAGCCACAACTCCATTGTCACACAATGGAAGGAACGAAGTTCATCTTATGAACTTATATAAATATCCAGACTGCCTCTTTAGTAATATCCTTTGTAACGATGTATCTTGCCTTTAATCTTCTAGTATGTCATGGTATCTAGCTTGGAACTCTTCCAACATACCGTCCCTCCACTGAGGGTAAAGACAATGCCTGCGACTGACATTCAGTCATCCTTATCACCCTGGAACCCTTCCAGTGATTCTCCCCAGGATCGATTGATACCATCTCACTACAACTAGTGAGTATCCTAACATTCAATTAGATCTATCTCATAGATCCAAAACCTAGGATTCAGTCGGTATCACTTTGATCCTATATGGAGAATCTTTGTGATAAGCGGAGATTGACCAAGCGTAGTATAGGAAACTCCTTCCCTATCAAGAGTATGTCATCCACGTACTCTACGAGGATCACCACCATACTCTCTACTACCTTTTCGTATATACAAGGTTCATCTACGATTTTGATGAAGTCAAACTCTTTGACTACCACATCAAAACAGATGTTCCAACTCCGCGATGCCTGCTTTATCTTATAAAGCATCTTTCACACGTTTCCGCTGCTCCCACTGTCTACGAAGCCCTCTGGCTGTGTACTTACAGACGCTCTCTTTTCTAAAACATCATTTAGAAAAGCAGTCTTGACACCCAACCACCAGATATCGTAGTCATGGTATGTAGCCGTGGCAAGTAGGATCTGGATGGACTTAAGCATAGCTTTGAAAGTCTCAACTTTTCCATGTACACCAAGTAATCTTCTCAAGATATACTCGCTCCTGATGGGGATTTAACCCTTCAGATAAAGCAACCAAAGTCCATACTTTGTTGGTGTATAAGGATTCCATCTCAGATCGATAAGCATCCAGCCATTCTTACAGAGTCCCACTCCTGATGGCCAGCTCGAAACCAGTTGGGTCATCATCTCATGATGCAATCCTCGCTCCTACCGTCATGGAGATACCGAAGTATCTCTCAGGTGGGTGAGGAACCCTACTAGATCGGCGGAGAGGCTGAGGTTCGTTGGTAACTATTGAATCCACATTCAATAGGTATGCAGCTTCACAAGTGCATAACTCCCTTAAGGAAATAGGAGACTCAGTAGTACTCATCATAGAGCACACCATATCACATAGGGTGAGTTTGCTCCGCCCCGATATACCATCGTGCTATGGTGTATACGAAGGAGTAATGCTGAGAGAGAATCTTATTCTCCTTTAGAATATTCCAGGAATTCAGTGCTCAAGTATTCTCCTCCTTGATCGCATCAAAGGACATAATACTTTTACCCGTATTTTGGTTCTCTACTTCTAACTTATATTCTGTGAATATCTCAAAAGGTTCGGACTTATATTTCAACAGGAACACATGTCTGAATCTTAAGAGATTATCAAAGAATGTAATGAAGTATAAAGAACCAATCTTGGCATGTGTAGACATGGGATTTTCATACATCAGCATGTATCAATCCCAAAAGTTCACTAACTCTTTCTCTGTTTCCAATAAACAGAGCTGTGGTCATCTTATCTTTGTGACATGATTGGCAAGTTTCACAAGATGTAAATTCAAACAGATTTAAATATGCATCTAAATGTAACTTCAGCCAGTCGGGTCGCATTGATATGACCTAGTCTACAATGCCTCAAGAAGGATTCGTTCATTTCTGAACTCTTCCTCTTGTGTGTGTTCCGTATACTAAGAACTGTAGTTTGATTTAGAACGTGAATGCTTTTAGATAACGTGCCTGAACCGATCAACTCTTGATATAGGAAATGTTCAAAACATTATCCAATCAATACAAAATTATATCCTTTCTTTACAAATAAAGAGACTGATATGATTTTGTATATCAGGTTCGGTATCTAATAACATTTGTTCAGAATCAATGTATTCTAGTAATACAGGGTGACAGTGACCAACAGACTTGGCTGCAACACTTGCACCGTTTTCTGTCTCATGAAACTTATCACCCGTTCTCAGTTCTTTACCTATCTGTAGCCCATGTAACAGATTACATATACGGGATCCTGATCCGGTATCACATACCCAGGACGTAAAGGATACTGAGAAATAGTTCTGTGTAATGAACACACCCGAAGATGATGCATCAACATGCACTTTCTTCGTTTGGGCGGCACGGGAAATCTGGTATTCCCCAATTTCCTGCTCTGTCTTATAACAATTATAAGTTGGAGCGGGACCAACGTTCCCCAGCTGAGTATAACAAGCGGGTTCGGTCAATATATCCGTTTTATTATCTTGATTAAGGCGTGATATGGTCTCTATCTGGAGAGAGAGAGAAGAAAACACTCAGCGTATGCTCTTGCAAGATTAGATTGGTTATCTAATATCTAATCAGGATGTCTCCCACTGTTTTAATCAAATCTTCCTTCAAACCCTAAAAGGAAAGACTAGCCGGGATTAATTACACGCTACAAGTTCGCCAATCTTTCAGCCAGGCCAGTGTCGGTACTTTGAGGGAGGTCCCCCGTGCTCTCGCACGAACCTAATTACAGTAAACCTCGTTTTTCCAGAGGCGTAACCCCGTTAACACCTTTCTAGACACCTACTTGATCGGCTAATTGTAATGTGTAAAACTCTCCCAGGAGTAACTCTTACTCGCAGCGGGTATCGGGATCCAACTATCTCATAGAAGGTATGCAATCTCATTGCAAATTTCAACACTTGAAATTCCCAATAATATTTTGCCCCAAGCGTCCTATGACCTTGACAAAGGCCAACAAACCATAGGCTGCTAGTCAAGTTCAACCCGTCATTTCTTGATTGTATTAAACCCACCCGCACGGCCCTTGACAAAGGCCAACAAGGTCGCACGACTACCCTAATCCAATCTGCATCATATGCATAAGCAGATAAGTACTATTCAGCTACCGCACACTACGCCTTGACAAAGGCCAACAAACGCAGCACGAATACTAAACAGTCCTTATCTGAAATGACGGAGGGCTACGACAGGTTTTTCTGAAAACCCTGAGCGTAATGAACTTGATATCGTTGTAGAATCGAGTGATTTTAAATGGAATGCTTTTGAGGCTTTTCTAGTTTTGCTAAAGGGGTCACTCCCGGTGAAGGGATCGTCGGCCCTTTCCTCATCGAATAAGGTGCAGGATATATCACATATACCGCTGTGCATAGCAAGAACTATAGAAGCAATCAAAAGACAAACCGAGTTTGTAGCATATGCTAGTTATTGCTAAAGGAGTCACTCCCGGTGAAGGGATCTCGGTCCTTTCCTTATCGAATAAGGTGCTGGATGTTCTACAAGGAACACCGCTATGCAAAGCAAGAACTAGAGCTACCAGTTTTTATAAACAAGTTTCTACAACATCTTAGGTTTCTTTTATTTCATTAATCTCATTAATGAAGTCCCATTTTAATTATGCTTCGTAAGCATCTCTTTTGAAACGAAATCTGCAATATAACATATATCTCATATATAATATATAAACATTCGTCTCAGGCAGTAATATGATCTCATCACAGAACATTGCAGCAGAAGAACATATATGAAATATTGGATATACTAGGACGTCCGTGTTTTCAATACGAGCCTGTATAAAACACGGATTCCACGGTCGCGATGAATAGCCAAACCCACATCCGTAGACCCCTACGAGAGCGGCAAGTAACACTGCCAATTCTAGGTTTAGGAGACCCGGTCTCGACTCCTCGAGATGGTCTCCCACTGGACCCTAGAACCCGGTTACTTGTGCTCCCCGCCTTGGGTCTACCTAATGCGGAAAAGTAAATAATATACAACGGTGACATCTTCCGCTACCTGGAAGTGCCCCAATAAAAGAATATTACATACAAATGAATTTTACATGAATAAAAAAGAAAAACTCTCATCTCACATAAAACCCCCGGCTATTCAAACGCGACGATCCAATATAACATATCACAGCAACACATAATATCTCATATCATCAACGTAAGCAAGTATGCGTATCCCGATTGTCGTTGATGTATAGCAACGAAGCCGGCGATACACCACATACTATGCTTACGGTCACAGAAAAGAAAGTGTAAAACTACAACAGTTGGAATCCGCAACCTCCTTAGACATCGCATGCCTAACCAAATGAATTCCTTAGACATCACATGCCTAACAATTATAAACCCCGCATTTTAGTCTCATTATCGAAAACTTTTTTCAATATCAAGTCGGGCAATTCAACAAGATTCCCGACGTCCTGATCGAATGCTCGTCGCAAACTTTAGTAGACGGCCGCACCCCCGATACCGTCGACGAAGTGCACCAAGGCGGAACACCGCTACTGGGAGCACCCGAAAGGATGCTTTCGGCGACGGGGTTCTCCTACAGTCATTTGGTCGGGGCTATGGAGTGAGGCTGCCTATTAAGTTTACCCGGCGAGTATCCGCGTACGCTACGTGATTGCGACGGACTTTTGATCACATCAAAATTCCGTGGCAACCGATCATCTGAGACTAAACCGCTAGATTTATAACATTCATTTTAGTTATCTCATAACTACTTGTGAATTCCAATTATTGTATCACATTCCAGATAAATAGAAAAAATTAAACTTTCCGATCGAATCATCAAGCACCCAGGATTTCCCCAACATATTTCAACACTTGAAAACAGTTTAAAAACATCCATTACATGCCACAGTACCAATGATCCAGCCGTAGAAGGGTCAAGCCAACGCCTCACATGTGGCACGCCGTACTGCCCCAAACCCTAAGGTTCAAAGGGCAGTTCAAGATGGTCACATAATCGAGTTAAGGTTTGTTGTCTTCTAGAGGGTCCATCGAGTTACTTGCACGACTTAGAACATTCTTAAACACGAGGAAAAATCCAACTTTTGAAAAAATTTCCGACAGGGGAAAAAGTGAGTTATTGATATCCGTTCGAACTTTTTAACAGTTTCTATAAGATATCCGGAAAGCCACATAGACAAAATCTAATACTCCGATCGAAACATCGAATCCCCAAAACAACCCAGCAAATTCAACAGTTGAATAAACATTAAAATTATCCAGAAAACTCAGCACTGAATAAAAGAAATTACTGTGTAAAAATAAGTCAACAAGTCAACATTCTCGCCGCGCAACCGCCGCGCCACGTGGGCAAATGCCGCGCTTCCGCGCCGTAATGACGGCGTTAGAGCTCCGTTTTTCACAGTTTTTCTTAAAAAACCCTGCTTGATTTTCTGAGCACTTTTAATTAGGAAAAATCCCATTTTTGAAAAAATTTCCAGAAAGTGGGTTCGATCGGGTTTTCCGGGTTCGATCGGACTTCAAACTTCGTCTAGACTTCGTCTAAAGCTCTAGCTTGGCTCTGATACCACTGTAGGGTTGCTAGGCACGCGCACAAGGGTCTACGAGGCATCAACCATGCACGAATAAAAATTTAGCCGTGCCGAACAACCCGAATACGGAACTTTAAACTAGAGATTAGGCGATAACTTGCATGCTAAACACTTTAACACTAAGTGAGAGGGATTACAACCTTTGTAGATCCGGTCCTTCACTTCATATGCTCCGTGTTGTGGTCCCTTCGCTGCGATCATCGGGATCCGGACTCTCGAGAGGTTCCACGAAGAGAAAGTCGCAAGCTTTGCTTCCGATCTTCGATACTAAGATGATCTACCTCGAAGTTTCTTTAACACAAGCTAACACTCATGAAATGATGTGAACACCCTCATCTAAATGGCAAGGGAAGATGAGGATGATGAAGTAGGAATTTTGCTCTATTTATTTATCATTTTCTCACTATTATCCATCACAAAAATCAAAGCAAGAAACCATTTCAAGCTTTTTAGAAGAAGGAAGAAGATGATGAATAATGAATTATCCTTTTGTGATGAATAGGAAAATAATCATATGATAGAATATGCAACCATGGTTCTCTTAACCAATGTAGAGAATTGACTAGGGTTAGGGTTTTTGGGTAATTAAAAGAATGAGTCATTTGTAAATATCTTACACATGACAAAACAAATCCTTCTAGAAACTTCTAGAAAGATTAACCCTAATCCGAACCCTAATCAAGTTTAAACTCCACTAAACGAGTTGCATTAGTTATCATATCATGTTACAATATTATATATCACATATATAATATTTACCGTAACAAAATAAAATAATACAATTAACATATATCGCATATATATCAATGTATTATCCGAGTGAGAAAAAGAATCTTTTAGTGAGCAAATATTAGTTAATGCAATTTAATATATCAAATATATTATTATACATTAAATTATCGAATCAACACTATCCGACAATCCGGCTATATCGCATATAACCGGCTAATATTTATCCGTACCGATTCATCGAATCAACACTTGATCCGATGACCCGGCTGATATCCAATATCGCGAGAATATAATACGGTATCACATATCGCATTATCCTCGGTCCCGCACATATCACATATGTGCTCCTACTCCGTTTTGCCTGAGTCAAGAAACCTCTGTGTAGGACTCTAAAGAATCGTCAATACGCCGGCAGTAGGTGATGATCATATCAAACACCCACAAGCTGCAAGCGGTCAGCTAAACGTAACAGCTACCCAGGTATTGAGCGCTCAGAAGATCAACAAGCAAGCCTGTACATTCTCCTGTGGATCCAAACAGTAACACTCCCGTACAGTCCGGTCTCGTCGTCTGATATGTCGCATATCTCGCCTAGGGGTGGTAAACGTCAGACCCCAGTAGCTTGATAAGTCGTGTCGATTTGAGGTCTATAACAGTTCGAGAAACTACTGATAACACTTACCAGTAAATCTCAGCAACCCTGGCCAGGGATTTCCGGTTATAGCCAATCGAACACAGCACAACATCAACTCCATATACCGGGAGAGACGAATCCCCTCCTATCGCTCATTGCCTCCATGTGATTCGGGACTGTACCCAAAAGCAACCTTTTTGCACGCCCTCTTGGACGTGGTATGATGGAAATCAAAGCACAGTGGGAACCACACAAGACTCTATGACGATCTCGGGTCAACAGACTACTCTGTACCAGTGTCACCGGAGAACTGCCATCTGACGTATGGTATAATACCATCTGGGAGTTCTCGGCGAGTCCGTCCAGTGTACCCAGTCTCCACTGAGCACCCGTACACCATCCTTGATGTCAAACACCGATGGATATGGGATCATCCATCGCCCATCATATGGGTCAAGATGCGTATACGCTAGTCTACTCTGGTGCATCGATGCCCTGTCTCGATACACCCTCGACTAGGAACAGTTATAGGATGTACTCGCCGACTACCGTAGCCCCACTAGTATGATCTCATCATAGTCCCAGTAGTCGAGTACATATCCTAAGGGCTTTATCAACATGTAACATAGAGACAATCAGAGTACATGTTAAGATAAAGTACAACCAGATAGCATACTATCATGTCGAGCAAGAAAGTCTTCCCTATATATGTCCTAGCATCCACTACAATATACATTGTATGTACAGTAATGGCCTCTAGGGCATACATATAACTAACAAAGTCAAACTCTTTGACAGCTTTATCAAAACAGATGTTCCATCTCCGCGATGCCTGTTTTAATCCGTAAATTGATTTAAGCAGCTTGCACACGCTTCCGCTGCTCCCACTGTCTACAAAGCCCTCTGGCTGTGTCATGTACATGCTCTCTTCTAAATCGCCATTTAGAAAAGCGGTCTTGACGTGCAATCTGCCAGATTACGTAGTTATGGTATGCAGCAACGGCAAGTAGGATCCTGATGGACTTAAGCATAGCCACTGGAGAAAAGGTTTCATCATAATTGACACCTGTTCGTTGACGAAAACCTTTTGCTACAAGTGTAGCTTTGAATGTCTCAACTTTTCCATCTACACCAATTATCTTCTCAAGATCCACTTGTTCCCGATTGGTTTTACCCCTTCAGGAGAAACTTCCATAGTCCATACATTGTTGGTGTGCATGGATTCCATCTCAGATCGCATAGCATCCAACCATTTCACATAGTCTCCACTTGTGTCGGCCTGCTCGAAACTAGTTGGGTCATCATCTTCCATCATGTAATCCCCGCTCCCACCGTCTATGAGAAAACCGTAGTATCTCTTAGGTGGATGAGGAACCCTACTAGATTTGCGGAGTGGCTGAGGTTCGTTGGGGACTATTGAATCCTCCGGTTCCACCAAATCGTCAGTTATAGTTTGAGTTGCTGGAACTTCTTCCAGTTCTATCTCATTGCCACTAATTTCTTACAAAATATTCCTTTTCTAAAAATGTGGCATGTCGAGAAACAAACACCTTTTGTTCCTCGATGTGGTAGAAGATATGCCCTCACGAATGTTTGGGATATCTTACAAACTTGCACAGAACTGACCTTGCCTCGAGCTTGTCCGGATTTTTCTTTTTAACATAGGCCGGACAACTCCATATCTTAACTTGTTTAAGAGATGGTCTCTTCCCATTCCATATCTCATATGGAGTGGTAGGCAACAGATTTGGTCGGAACTCTATTCAATAGGTATGAAGCTATCTCAAGTGCATAACCCCAAAAGGAAATAGTTAACTCAGCATTACTCATCATAGAGCGCACCATATCTAATAGTGTGCGATTGTAGGGTTACTAGGCACACGCACAAGGGTTTACGAGGCATCAACCATGCCCGATTTAAATTTTAGCCATGCCGAACAACCCTAACCAAGATCTTTAAACTAGAGATTAGGCGAAACAAAGCATGTTAAACACTTTAACATCTAAGAGTTTGGGATTACAACCTTTGTAGTCTGGTCCTTCGCTTCATAAGCACCGTGTTGTGGTCCCTTCGCTGCGATCATCAAGTTCCGGACTCTCGAGAGGCTCCACGAAGAGAATGATGCAAACTTGCTTCCGATCTTCTGTAACTAAGATGATCTACCTTGAAGTTTCTTAAACACAAGCTCTCACTCTCAAAAGAAGTGAACACCCTATTCTAAATGGCAAGGATAGATTAGGATGATGAAGTAGGAATTTAGCTCTATTTTATTTTCATTATCTCACCCATTTTCATCACAAGAATCAAAGCTAGAAAGCTTTGCAAGAAGGAAGAAGAAGATGAACAATGAATAATCCTTTTGTGATGAATAATGAAATATATCATAATCATTAATAATGCAACCATGGTAGACTATGAAGAGGATAACTCATGTAGAGAATTAACCAAGGGTGAAGGGTGAAGGGTTGGGTTAACAATGAGTCACTAAAATATCAAGCATAATATCTTAGCACAAAATAAAAGAAAACCTTCTAGAATGTTCATGAAAGAACTAACCCAATTCAAACCCTAACTTTGTTTAATCTCCACTAAACATGTTGCATTAGTAATCATATCATGTTACAATATTATATATCACATATATAATATATATTTGTAACAAAAGAAAATAATACAATTAACGTATATCGCATATATATCAAAGTATTACCCGGTGAGAAAATGAATCAATAAAGCGAGCCAATATTAGATAATGTAATTCAATATATCATATATATTAGTATACATTAAATTATCGAATCAACACTTAATCCGACAATCCGGCTATATCGAATATAACCGACTAATATATCATGTACCGATTCATCGAATCAACACTTGATCCGATGATCCGGCTCATATCAAAATAACGCGAGAATATAATACGGTATCTCATATCGCATTATCCTCGGTCCTGCACATATCACATATGTGCCCCTACTCCGTTTTGCCTGAGTCAAGAAACCTCTGTGTATGACTCTAAAGAATCGTCAGTACGCCGGTAGCAGGTAATGATCATATCAAACACCCACAAGCTGCAAGCGGTCAGCTAAACGTAACAGCCACCCAGGTATTGAGCGATCAGAAGATCAACAAGCAAGCCTGTACATTCTCCTGCGAATCCAATCAGTAACACTCCCGTACAGTTCGATCTCGTCGTCTGATATGTCGCATAACTCGCCTAGGGGTGGTAAACGTCAGACCCCAGTAGCTTGATAAGTCGTGTCGATATGAGGTCTATAACAGTTCGAGAAACTATTGATAACAATTACCAGTAAATCTCAGCAACCCTGGCCAGGGATTTCCAGTTATAGCCAATAGAACACAGCACAACATCAACTCCCTATACCGGGAGAGACGAATCCCCTCCTATCGCTCATTGCCTCCATGTGATTCGGGACTGTACCTAAAAGCCACCTTTTTTCACGCCCTCTTGGACATGGTATGATGGAAATCAAAGCACAGTGGGAATCACACAAGACTCTATGACGATCTCGGGTCAACAGACTACTCTGTACCGATGTCACCGGAGAACTGCCATCTGACGTGAGGTATAATACCATCTGGGAGTTCTCGGCGAGTCCGTCCAGTGTACCCAGTCTCCACTGAGCACCCGTATACCTTCTCTGATGTCAAACATAAATGGATATGAGATCATCCATCGCCCATCATATGGGTCAAGAAACGCATTCGCTAGTCTACTCTGGAGTATCGATGCCCTGTCTCGGTACTCCCCTGACTAGGAACATTTGAAGGATGTACTTGGCGACTACACTGTCCTCACTAGTATGATCCGCATCATAGTCCTGGTAGTCAAGTACTCATCCTAAGGGTTTTATCAACATGTAACATATAGACAATCAGAGTACATGTTAAGATAAAGTGTAACCAGATAGCATACTATCATGTCGAGCAAGAAAGTCCTCCCTATATATGACCAAGCATCCACTACAATATACATCGTATGTATAGTAATGGCCTCTAGGGCATACATATAACTAACAATCTTCCACTTGCACTAGGGCCATCTGTTGTGGTATCGCATACCCAACATTTAGCTGTGGTTGAAGTATCTCATACTCAACCATCCCATAAAAGTCTCTACTGGGAAAACGGCCTTTGTGAGTGGATCCGTGCAGTTGTCCCCTGTGTCTACTCTCCTAACCTCAATCTCCCTGGAGATCAACCATCTCCATGATCAGGTGATACTGCCTAAGAATTATATCTGGATTTCTGATGGGACTTGTGTTCCTTGGCATAAGCCACAACTCTATTGTCACACAATGGTAGGAACGAAGTTCATCTCATGAACTTATATGTATCCAGACTGCCTCTTTGGTAGCATCTTTGGTAACGATGTATCTTGTCTTTAATCGTCTAGTATGTCACGGTATCTAGTTTGGAACTCTTCCAACATACCGTCCCTCCATTGAGGGTAAAGACAATGCCTGCGACTGACATTCAGTCGTCCTTATCACCTTGGAACCTTTCCAGCGATTCTCCCCAGGATCGACTGATACCATCTCACTACAACTAGTGAGTATCCTAACATCCAATTAGATCTATCTCATAGATCCAAAACCCAGGATTTAGTAGGTATCAATTTGATCCTATATGGAGAATCCTTGTGTAAGCGAAGATTGACCGATCGTAGGATAGGAAACTCCTTCCCTATCAAGAGTATGTCATCCACGTACTCTACGAGGATCACCACCATACTCCCTACTACCTTTTTGTATATACAAGGTTCATCTACCATTTTGATGAAGTCAAACTCTTTGATTACTACATCAAAACAGACGTTCCAACTCCGCGATGCCCGCTTTATCACATAAAACATCTTGCACACGTTTCCGTTGCTCCCACTGTCTATGAAGCCCTCTGGCTGTGTACTTATAGTCGCTCTCTTCCAAATCAACATTTAGAAAAGCAGTCATGACACCCTACCGCCAGATATCGTAGTCATGGTATGTAGCCGTGGCAAGTAGGATCTGGATGGACTTAAGCATAGCTTTGAAAGTCTCAACTTTTCCATGTACACCAAGTAATCTTCTCAAGATATACTTGCTCCTGATGGGGATTTAACCCTTCAGATAAAGCAACCAAAGTCCATACTTTGTTGGTGTATAAGGATTCCATCTCAGATCGCTAAGCATCCAGCCATTCTTACAGAGTCCCACTCCTGATGGCCAACTCGAAACTTAGTTGGGTCATCATCTCATGATGCAATCCTCGCTCCCACTGTCATAGAGAAACCGAAGTATCTCTCAGGTGGGTGAGGAACCCTACTAGATCGGCGGAGAGGATGAGGTTCGTTGGAAACTATTGAATCCTTTGGTTCTACCAAATCATCAGCTGCAGTTTGTATAGCTAGAACTCTTTCCAGTTCTACCTCATGACCAATAATTTCTTCACAAGAAATTCCCTTTCACAAAGGTGGCATGTTGAGAAACAAAACATCTTTTGTTTCTCGGTTAGGTAGAAGATATTCCCTTGCGTATGCTTGGGATATCCAACAAACTTCCACAGATCTGACTTTGCCTCGAGCTTGTCCGGATTATGCTTTTAGACATAGGCCGGACAACCCCAAATCTTAAATTACATAAGATATGGGCTCTTTCCATTCCATATCATATATGAAGTGGTAGGCAACTGATTTGATTGGAACCCTATTCAATAGGTATGCAGCTTCACAAGTGCATAACTCCCAAAAGGAAATAGGAAACTCAGTAGTACTCATCAAAGAGCGCACCATATCAAATAGGGTGTGATTGCTCCACCCCGATACACCGAGGTGCTGTGGTGTATTCGGAGGAGTAATGCTGAGAGAGAATCTCATTCTCCTTTAGAATAGTCCAGGAATTCCGTGCTCAAGTATTCTCCTCCTTGATCTCATCAAAGGACATAATACTTATACCCTGTTTTTGGTTCTCTACTTCTAACTTATATTCTGTGATTATCTCAAAAGTTTCGGACTTGTGTTTCAACAGGAACATATGTCTGAGTCTTGAGAGATCACCAGTGAATGTAATGAAGTACAAAGAACCGGTCATCGCATGTGTAGACAGGGGACTTTCATACATCAGCATGTATCAATCCCAAGAGTTCACCAACTCTTTCTCTGTTTTCAATAAACAGAGCTCTGGTCATCTTATCTTAGTGACATGACCGGCAAGTTTCACAAGATGTAAATTCAAACTAATTTAAATATGCATCTAAATGTAACTTCATCTAGTCGGGTCGCATTGATATGACCTAGTTTACAATGCCTCATGAAGGATTCGTTCATTTCTGAACTCTTCCTCTTGTGTGTGTTTTGTACGTTAAGAACTGTGGTTTGATTAGAACATCTATGCTTTTAGATAACGTGCCTGAACCGATCAACTCTTGATATAGGAAATGTTCAAAACATTATCCAACAATACAAAATTATATCCTTCTTTACTAATAAAGAGACTGATATGATGTTGTACATCAGGTTCGGTATCTAATAACATTTGTTCAGAATCAATGTATTCTGGTAATACAGGGTGATAACTGCCAACAGACTTGGCTGCAACACTTACATCATTTCCAACTCTTGAAACTTATCACCCGTTCTCAGTTCCGTACCTTTCTGTAGCCCATGTAACAAATTACATATGCGGGGTCCAGATCAGGTATCAAATACCCAGGACGTAAAGGATATTGAGAAACAGTTCTGTGTAATGAACACATCCGAAGAAGATGCATCAACATGCACTTTCTTCGTTTGGGTGGCACGGGAATTCTGGTAATCCCCTATTTCCTGCTCTGTCTTATAACAATTATAAGTTGGAGCGGGACCAACGTTCCCTAGCGCAGTATAACAAGCGGGGTTCGGTCAAATACATCCGTATTATTATCTTGATTAAGACGTGACATAGTCGTAACCAGGAGAGAGAGAGAGAAGAAAACACTCAGCGTGCGCTTTTACAAGATTAGAATGGTAATCAATTTATCTAATCAGGATGTCTCCCACTGTTTTAGTCAAATCTTCCTTCAAACCCTAAAAGGAAAGACTAGCCGGGATTAATTACACCCTACAAGTTCACCAATCTTTCAGCCAGGCCAGTGCCGGTACTTTGAGGGAGGTTCCCCATGTTTTCGCACGGACCTAATTAAAATAAACCTCGTCTTCCCAGGGGCGTAACCCCGTTAACACCTTTCTAGACACCTACTTGATCGGCTAATTGTAATGTGTAAAACTCTCCCAGGAGTAACTCTTACTCGCAGCGGGTATCGGGATCCAACTATCTCATAGAAGGTATGCAATCTCATTGCAAATTTCAACACTTGAAATTCCCAATAATATTTTACCCCTAGCAACTTATGACCTTTGCTAAGGTCAACAAATCATAAGTGCTAGCCAAGTTCAACCCGTCATTTCCCGATTGAATTAAACCCACCTGCACGACCCTTGGCTAAGGTCAACAAAGTCGCACGACAACCCTAACTCAATCGCATCATATGCTTATACAGATAAGCACTAATCAGCTACCGCGCACTACGCCTTGGCTAAGGTCAACAAATGCAGAACGAATACTAACCAGAACTTATCTGAAATGACGGAGGGCTACGACAGGTTTTTAAGAAAACCCTTTACGTAATGAACTTGATATCGTTGTAGAATCGAGTGATTTTGAATGGAATGTTTTTAAGGCCTTTTCTAGTTTTGCTAAAGAGGTCACTCCCGGTGAAGGGATCGTCGGCTCTTTCCTCATCGAATAAGGTGCAGGATATTTCACAAATATCACTATGCAAAGAAAAAACTATAGAAGCAATCAAAAGACATCCCGTGTTTGTAGCATCTGCTAGTTTCACTAAAGAGGTCACTCCCGGTGAAGGGATCTCAGCTCTTTCCTTATCGAATAAGGTGCTGGATGTTCTACAAGAAACACCGCTATGCAAAGCAAGAACTAGAGCTACCTGTTTTTGAGACAAGTTTCTACAACATCTTTAGGTTTCTTTTTAGTTTCATTAATCTCATTAATGAAGTCCCATTTTATTATGCTTCACAAGCATCACATTTGAAACGAAATCTGCAATATAACATATATCTCATATATATAATATAAACATCTGTCTCAGGCAGTAATATGATCCCATCACAGAACATTGCAACAGAAGAAACATATACGAAATATTGGATATACTAGGAGGTCTGTGTTTTAGTACGAGCCTGTATAAAACACGGATTCCACGGTCGCGATGAATAGCCAAACCAACATCCCTAGACCCTACGAGAGCGGCAAGCAACACTGCCAATTCTAGGGTTAGGAGACCCGGTCTCGACTCCTCGAGATGGCCTCCCACTGGACCCCAGAACCCGGTTACTTGTGCTCCCCGCCTTGGGTCTACCTAATGCGGAAAAGTAAATAATATACAATGGTGACATCATCCTCAGCCCGGAAGTCCCCCAATAAAAGAATATTACATATAAATGAACTTAACATGAATGAAAATAAAACCCTCATCTCAAATAAAACCCCCGGCTATTCTGAACGCGACGATCCAATATAACATATCACAGCAACACATAATATCTCATATCATCAACGTAAGCAAGTTTGCGTATCCCGACTGTCGTTGATGTATAGCAATGAAGCCGGCGATACACCACATACTACGCTTACGGTCACAGAAAAGAAAGTGTAAAACTACAACAGTTTGAATCCGCAACCACCTTAGACATCGCATGCCTAACCAAATGAATTCCTTAGACATCGCATGCCTAACAATTTTAAACCCCGCATTTTAGTCTGATTATCGAAAACTCTTTTCAATATCAAGTTGGGCAATTCAACAAGATTCTCGACATCCTGATCGAATGCTCGTCGCAAACTTTAGTAGACGGCCGCACCCCGGATGCCGTCGACGAAGTGCACTAAAGCGGAACACCACTGCCGTGAGCACCCGAACGGATGCTTTTGGCGACGGGGTTCTCCTACAGTCACTTGGTCGGGGCTATGGGGCGTGGCTATCTATTAAGTTTACCCGGCGAGTTTCCGCGTACGCTACGTGATTGCGACAGACTTTTGATCGCATCAAAATCCCGTGGCAACCGATCATCTGAGACTGAACTGCTAGATTTATAACATTCAAATTAGTTATCTCATAACTACTTATGGATTCCAAATATTGTATCACATTCCAGATAAATAGACAATGTTAAACTTTCCGATCGTATAATCAAACACCCAAGATTTCCCAAATAGCTCAACACTTGAGCGGAGTTCAAAAACATCTATCACATGCCACAGTACCAATGGTCTAGCCGTAGAAGGGTCAAGCCAACGCGTCACATGTGGCAACGCCGTACTGCCACAAACCCTAAGGTTTAGAGGCGGTTCAGACGGTCACATAATCGAGTTAAGGTTTGTGTTCTTCTAGAGGGTCCACCGCGTTACTTGCATGATTTTCCGAAAGTTTCAAACTCGAGAAAAAATCCAACTTTTGAAAAAATTTCCGACATGGGAAAAAGTGAGTTATTGATATCTGTTCGAACTTTTTAACACGTTCTAAAATTACCCGGAAAAAATATAAGCGAAGTAAAATTATCCGATCGAATCAACGAGTCCCCAATACATCCCAGAAAACTCAACACTTGAGTAGAAATAAAAAATTCCAAAATATATCAGGAAAGAAATATAGACATTACTGTGCAAACAGTAAACCCTAATGTTACTGTTTGGCCGCGGAACCGCCGCTCAAGCCAGGTCATTGCCGCGGTTCCGCGGCGCATTAAAGGAATTGGAGGCACGTGCTGCACAAAAATTCTTGTATTTCCCTGCTGATTTTTTTGAGTATTTTTAATATGAAAAAATCAACATTTTTACTAAATTTCCAGAGAAGGGTATGTTTTGTGGTTTCGGGGTTGGATCGGACTTTAAACTTCGCCCAAACTTCGCCTAAACCTCTAGCTTGACTCTTATACCACTGTAGGGTTACTAGGCACAAGCACAAGGGTCTACGAGGCATCAACCATGCCCGATTTAAATTTTATCCGTGCCGAACAACACTAACCAAGATCTTTAAACTAGAGATTAAGCGAAATAAAGCATGTTAAACACTTTAACATCAAGAGTTTGGGATTACAACCTTTTTAGTCCGGTATTTCGCTTCATAAGCTCCGTGTTGTGGTCCCTTCACTGCGATCATCAAGTTCCGGACTCTCGAGAGGCTCCACGAAGGGAATGATGCAAACTTGCTTCCGATCTTCGATAACTAAGATGATCTACCTTGAAGTTTCTTAAACACAAGCTCTCACTCTCAAACACCCAAATCTAAATGGCTAGGATAGATTAGGATGATGAAGTAGGAATTTAGCTCTATTTTATTTTTATTATCTCACCCATTTTCATCACAAGAATCAAAGCTAGAAAGCTTTGAAAGAAGGAAGAAGAAGATGAACAATGAATAATCCTTTTGTGATGAATAATGAAATATATCATAATCATTAATAATGCAACCATGGTAGACTATGAAGAGACTAACTCATGTAGAGACTTAACCAAGGGTGAAAGGTTTGGGTTTGGTTAACAATGAGTCACTAAAATATCAAGCATAATATCTTAGCACAAAACAAAAGAAAACCTTCTAGAATGTTCATGAAAGAACTAACCCAATTCAAACCCTAACCTTGTTTAATCTCCACTAAACATATTGCATTAGTAATCATATCATGTTACAATATTATATATCACATATATAATATATATTTGTAACAAAAGAAAATAATACAATTAACATATATCGCATATTTATCAATGTATTACCGGTGAGAAAATGAATCAATAAAGAGAGCCAATATTAGATAATGTAATTCAATATATCATATATATTATTATACATTAAATTATCGAATCAACACTCGATCCGACAATCTGGCTATATCGAATATAACCGACTAATATATCATGTACCGATTCATCGAATCAACACTTGATCCGATGATCCAGCTCATATCAAAATAACGCGAGAATATAATATGGTATCTCATATCGCATTATCCTCAGTCCTGCACATACCACATATGTGCCCCTACTCCGTTTTGCCTGAGTCAAGAAACCTCTGTGTAGGACTCTAAAGAATCGTCAATACGCCGGTAGCAGGTGATGATCATATCAAACACCCACAAGCTGCAAGCGGTCAGCTAAACGTAACATCCACCCAGGTATTGAGCGATCAGAAGATTAACAAGCAAGCCTGTACATCCTCCTGCGAATCCAATCAGTAACACTCCCGTACAGTCCGGTCTCGTCGTCTGATATGTCGCATATCTCGCCTAGGAGTGGTAAACGTCAGACCCCAGTAGCTTGATAAGTCGTGTCGATATGAGGTCTATAACAGTTCGAGAATGTAGGGTTCCTAGGCACTCTTGTGAGGGTTCATAAGACATCAAACATGCCCGAATAAAATTTTAGACGTGCCAAACAACCCAAAGCCGGGATCTTTGCTAGAGTATTAGGGTTTAACATGCAAGTAAACATCTTTACTACTAAGTGTGAGGGATTATAACCTTTGTAGTCCGCTCCTTCGCTTCATAAGCTCCGATTAGAAGTCCTTTCGCCGCGATCCACGATCTCCCAGACTCAAAAGAGGCTCCACGACTCGAACGATCCATGCTAGCTTGTAGTGTTTCGCTTCTCCGATGATCTACGTCGAAGTTGCTATAACTCAAGCTCTCTCACTCTAATGAGATGAACACCCTAATCTAATGGGCTAGATTAGATGAGGATGATGGAGTAGTATTTATGCTATCTTTTTATATCATTTTCTCACAAGAAATCATCACAAAATGAATAACTAGTAAGCTTTCTCAAAGCTAAAGAGAGAAGAAGATGATGGAAAAAAGAGTTGATCCTTTTGTGATGAATAGTGGAAAAGAATATATGATTGATTATGGAACCATGGTCAAGGATGAGAAGGTTAACCTTTGTAGAGAATAAACTAGTTCTAGGGTTTGGTTAGGTTAGATAATGAGTCATAAGATAATATCATCCATAATATCTTACACTTGACAAAAGGAAAGCTTCTAGATGGTGCAAGAAGGAGCTAACCCTAATCAAACTCTAACCTTGCTTAATCTCCACTAATCAAGTTCCATTATTAATCATATCATGTCACAATAATATATATCACATATATATATTATATATTTGCAACAAAAGAAAATAATACAATTAACATATATCGCATATATATCAATGTATTATCCGGTGAGAAAATGAAATAATAAAGCGAGCCAATATTAGATAATGTAATACAATATAACATATATATTATTATACATTAAATCATCGAATCAACACTTGATCCGACGATCCGGCTATATCGAATATAACAGACTAATATATCATGTGTTGATTCATCAAATCTACACTTGATCCGATGACCCGGTTCATATCTAAATATCGCGAGAATATAATACGGTATCTCATATCGCATTATCCTCGGTCCTGCGCATATCACATATGTGCCTCTACTCCATTTTGCCTCAGCGAAGAAACCTCCGTGTAGGACTCTAAAGAATCGTCAATACGCCGGTAGCAGGTGATGATCATATCAAACACCCACAAGCTGCAAGCGGTCAGCTAAACGTAACAGCCACCCAGGTATTGAGCGATCAGAAAATCAACAAGCTAGCCTGTACGTTCTCTTGTGAATCCAATCAGTAACACTCCCGTACAGTCCGGTCTGTTCGTCTGATATGTCGCATATCTAGTCTAGGGGTGGTATACGTCAGACCCTAGTAACCGATAAGTCGTGTCGACGTGAGGCTCATAACAGGTCGAGAAACTACTAGTAACACTTACCAGTAAATCTCTATATCAACCCTGGCCAGCGACTTCCAGTTATAGCCAATCGAACACAGCACAACATCAACTCCCTATACCGGGAGAGACGAATCCCCTCTTATCGTTCATTGCCTCCATGTGATTCGGGACTGTACCCAAAAGCCACCATTTTGCACGTCCTCTTGGACGTGGTAAGGTGGAAATCAAAGCACAGTGGGAATCACACAAGACTCTATGACGATCTCGGGTCTACAGACTACCCTGTACCAGTGTCACCGGAGAACTGCCATCTGACGTGTGGTATATCACCATCTAGGAGTTCTCGGCGAGTCCGTCCAGTGTACCCAGTCTTTTCTGAGCACCCGTACACCATCTCTGATGTCAAACACCAATGGATATGGGATCATCCATCGCCCATCATATGAGTCAAGATGCGTATACGCTAGTCTACTCTGGTGTATCGATGCCCTGTCTCGACACACCCTCGACTAGGAACAGTTATAGGATGTACTCATCGACTACCGTGGCCCCACTAGTATGATCTCATCATAATCCCAGTAGTCGAGTACAGATCCTAAGGGCTTTATCAACATGTGAGAGAAAAACAGTAAACCAATACAAGTCAACATGTTAAGATAAAGTGAAACCAAATAGCATACTATCATAACGAGCAAGAAAGTACTCTCTATATATATCCAAGCATCCCTAATAATATACATCATATGTACAACAATGGCCTCTGGGGCATATACATAACTAACAATCTCCCACTTGCACTAAGGCCAGCTGTTGTAGTATCTCATACCTAGCATCCCGAATAATCTCTCAAACTGTATCTGGAGAATGGCCTTCGTGAGTGGATCCACAGTGTTGTCCTTCGTATCTACTCTCCTGACCTCGATCTCCCGGCGATCAACTATCTCCCTGATCAGGTGATACCGCCTCAGAATATGTCTGGACTTCTGATGGGACCTAGGTTCCTTGGCCAAAGCCACAGCTCCATTGTTATCGTAATACAGAGGTATTGGATGCTCAATGGATGGAACCACACCAAGTTCACTAATGAACTTCTTTATCCAGACAGCCTCTTTGGCAGCATCGTTGGCAGCGATGTATTCAGCCTCCATCGTCGAGTCTGCAACGGTATCCTGTTTGGAACTCTTCCAACATACCGCCCCTCCATTGAGGGTAAAGACAAATCCCGAGTGTGACTTAGAGTCGTCCTTATCACTTTGGAAGCTTGAATCGGTAAGGGACTCCACCCGGAGTTCTCCGTTACCATACACCAAGAACATCTCTTTAGTCCTTCGTAAGTACTTGAGAATGTTCTTCACAGCTGTCCAGTGACTCTCTCCAGGATCTGCTTGATACCGACTCACTACACTTAGTTAGTATGCTACATCGGGTCTGGTACATAGCATCGCATACATGATAGAACCTACTGCCGAAGCATAGGGTATCCCTTGCATGTGAGCTCTCTCCAAATCAGTCTTGGGAGACATCTCTTTGGAGAGAGTGAGTCCAGAGATCGTGGGTTGGTTCCCACGCTTGGATTCTTCCATACTAAACCTCTTTAGTATGGTGTCAATGTACCTGGATTGGGACAATCCCAGTATCCGTTTAGATCTATCTCTATAGATCATGATTCCCAATATGCAGGAGGCATCACCTAGATCTTTCATTGAGAATCTTTGTGATAAGAAGAGCTTGACTGATTGCAGCATAAGAATATATCATTTCCTATCAAGAGTATGTCATCCACGTACAATACGAGGAAGGCAACCTTACTCTCTGCTACCTTCTTATAGATACAAGGTTCATCCATATTTTTGATGAAGTCAAACTCTTTGACTACGACGTCAAAACAGATGTTCCAACTCCGCGATGCTTGCTTTAACCCATAAATAGATTTAAGAAGCTTGCACACCTTTCCGCTGCTTCCACTATCTACGAAGCACTCTGGCTGAGTCATGTACACGCACTCTTCTAAATCACCGTTTAGAAAGGCGGTCTTAACATCCATTTTCCAGATTTCGTAGTCATGGTATGCAGCAAAGGCAAGTAAGATCCGGATGGACTTAAGGATAGCCACTGGTGAAAAGGTTTCGTCATAATCCACAATTGGTCGTTGACGAAAACCCTTTGCAACAAGTCTAGCTTTGAAAGTCTCAACTTTTCCATCTACACCAAATTTCTTTTTAAAGATCCACTTGCTCCCAATGGGTTTTACCCCTTCAGGAGCATTTTCCAAAGTCCATACTTTGTTGGTGTACATGGATTCCATCTCAGATCGCATTGCATCCAGCCATTTCACAGAGTCACCACTCGTGATGGCCTGCTCGAAACTAGTCGGGTCATCATCTTCCATGATGCAATCCTCTCTTCCACCATCAATGAGAAAACCGTAGTATCTCTCAGGTGGACGAGAAACTCTACTAGATCGGCGGAGAGGCTGTGGTTCGTCGGGTACTACTGAATCCTCAGGTTCCACCAAATCTTCAGTTTCATTTTTAGTTTGTGTAGCTGGAATTTCTTCCAGTTCTACCTCTTCGCCACTAATTTCTTTTGCAAGAAATTCCTTTTCTGAAAAGGTGGCATGTCGAGAAACAAACACCTTTTGTTCCTCGCGATGGTAGAAAAGATATCCATGTGAATGTTTGGGATATCCCACAAACTTGCATAGAACTGACCGTGCCTCGAGTTTGTCTGGATTTTTCCTTTTGATATAGGCCAGATAACCCCATATCTTAACTCGTTTAAGACATAGTCTCTTCCCTCTCCATATCTCATATGGTGTTGTAGGTACAGATTTAGTTGGAACTTGATTCAATAGGTATGTTGCTGTCTCCAGTGCATATCCCCAGAAGGAAATAGGTAACTCAACTGTACTCATCATCGAGCGCACCATATCTAATTGTAGGGTTGCTAGGCACGCGCACAAGGGTCTACGAGGCATCAACCATGCCCGAATAAAAATTTAGCCGTGCCGAACTACCCGAATACGGAACTTTAAACTAGAGATTAGGCGATAACTTGCATGCTAAACACTTTAACACTAAGTGAGAGGGATTACGACCTTTGTAGATCCGGTCCTTCACTTCATATGCTCCGTGTTGTGGTCCCTTCGCTGCGATCATCGGGATCCGGACTCTCGAGAGGTTCCACGAAGAGAAAGTCGCAAGCTTTACTTCCGATCTTCGATACTAAGATGATCTACCTCGAAGTTTCTTTAACACAAGCTAACACTCATGAAATGATGTGAACACCCTCATCTAAATGGCAAGGGAAGATGAGGATGATGAAGTAGGAATTTTGCTCTATTTATTTATCTTTTTCTCATATTTATTCATCACCTTTGGAAAAACAAGCAAGCTTTTCCATGGAAGAATCAAGGAGGAAGAAGATGATAAATCATTTTGTGATGAATAGAAAAAGGTTATCATAATTATTTATGCAACCATGGTTCACTTAACCATTGTAGAGAGTTTACTAGGGTTAGGGTTTGGGTTGGGTTAAGTGTGACTCATGGATAAAGATCAACACAAATATCTTTATCATGACAAAGTAAAAGCTTCTAGAATCAACTAGAAGGTTTAACCCTAATCCAAACCCTAATCATGTTTAAACTCCTCTAATCATGTTGCATTAATAATTATAATATGTTACAATATTATATATCACATATACAATATTTATTGTAACAAAATAAAATAATACATTTAACATATCACGCATATATATCAATGTATTACCCGAGTGAGAAAAAGAATCTTTTAGTAAGCAAATATTAGTTAATGTAATTTAATATATCAAATATATTATTATACATTAAATTATCGAATCAACACTTGATCCGACAATCCGGCTATATCGCATATAACCGACTAATATATATCCGTACCGATTCACCGAATCAACACTTGATCCGATGACCCGGCTGATATCAAATATCGCGAGAATATAATACGGTATCACATATCGCATTATCCTCGGTCCCGCACATATCACATATGTGCTCCTACTCCGTTTTGCCTGAGTCAAGAAACCTCTGTGTAGGACTCTAAAGAATCGTCAATACGCCGGCAGTAGGTGATGATCATATCAAACACCCACAAGCTGCAAGCGGTCAGCTAAACGTAACAGCTACCCAGGTATTGAGCGCTCAGAAGATCAACAAGCAAGCCTGTAACTTCTCCTGTGAATCCAAACAGTAACACTCCCGTACAGTCCGGTCTCGTCGTCTGATATGTCGCATATCTCGCCTAGGGGTGGTAAACGTCAGACCCCAGTAGCTTGATAAGTCGTGTCGATTTGAGGTCTATAACAGTTCGAGAAACTACTGATAACACTTACCAGTAAATCTCAGCAACCCTGGCCAGGGATTTCCGGTTATAGCCAATCGAACACAGCACAACATCAACTCCCTATACCGGGAGAGACGAATCCCCTCCTATCGCTCATTGCCTCCATGTGATTCGGGACTGTACCCAAAAGCAACCTTTTTGCACGCCCTCTTGGACGTGGTATGATGGAAATCAAAGCACAGTGGGAACTACACAAGACTCTATGACGATCTCGGGTCAACAGACTACTCTGTACCAATGTCACCGGAGAACTGCCATCTGACGTATGGTATAATACCATCTGGGAGTTCTCGGCGAGTCCGTCCAGTGTACCCAGTCTCCACTGAGCACCCGTACACCATCCTTGATGTCAAACACCGATAGATATGGGATCATCCATCGCCCATCATATGGGTCAAGATGCGTATACGCTAGTGTACTCTGGTGCATCGATGCCCTGTCTCGATACACCCACGACTAGGAACAGTTATAGGATGTACTCGTCGACTACCGTGGCCCCACTAGTATGATCTCATCATAGTCCCAGTAGTCGAGTACATATCCTAAGGGCTTTATCAACATGTAACATAGAGACAATCAGAGTACAAGTTAAGATAAAGTACAACCAGATAGCATACTATCATGTCGAGCAAGAAAGTCCTCCCTATATATGTCCTAGCATCCACTACAATATACATCGCATGTACAGTAATGGCCTCTAGGGCATACATATAACTAACAATCTCCCACTTGTACTAGGGCCATCTGTTATGGTATCGCATACCCAACAATTAGCTGTGGTTGAAGTATCTCATACTCAACCATCCCATAAAAATCTCTACTGGGAAAAAGGCCTTCGTGAGTGGATCCGCGCTGTTGTCCTCTGTGTCTACTCTCCTAACCTCGATCTCCCTGGAGATCAACCATCTCCATGATCAGGTGATACTGCCTAAGAATTATTTCTGGATTTCTGATGGGACGGTAGTTCCTTGGCTAAAGCCACAACTCCATTGTCACACAATGGCAGGAACGAAGTTCATCTTATGAACTTATATATATCCAGACTGCTTCTTTGGTAGTATCCTTGGTAACGATGTATCTAGCCTTTAATCGTCTAGTATGTCACGGTATCTAGCTTGGAACTCTTCCAACATACCGTCCCTCCACTAAGGGTATAGACAATGCCTGCGACTGACATTCAGTCGTCCTTATCACCCTGGAACCTTTCCAGTGATTCTCCCCAGGATCGATTGATACCATCTCACTACAACTAGTGAGTGTCCTAACATCCAATTAGATCTATCTCATAGATCCAAAACCCAGGATTTTGGAGGTATCACTTTGATCCTATATGGAGAATCCTTGTGATAAGCGGAGATTGACCGAGCGTAGCATAGGAAACTTCTTCCCTATCAAGAGTATGTCATCCACGTACTCTACGAGGATCACCACCATACTCCCTACTACCTTTTTGTATATACAAGGTTCATCTACCATTTTGATGAAGTCAAACTCTTTGACTACCACATCAAAACAGATGTTCCAACTCCGCGATGCCTGTTTTATCATATAAAACATCTTGCACACGTTTCCGCTGCTCCCACTGTCTACGAAGCCCTCTGGCTGTGTACTTATAGACGCTCTTTTCTAAAACATCATTTAGAAAAGCAGTCATGACACCCAACCACCAGATATCGTAGTCATGGTATGTAGCCGTGGCAAGTAGGATCTGGATGGACTTAAGCATAGATCCTTAGAAAAGGTTTCAACATAATCCATACCTGGTCTATGATGCAAATCTTTAACAAGTCTAGCTTTGAAAGTATCAACTTTTCCATGTACACCAAGTAATCTTCTCAAGATATACTTGCTCCTGATGGGGATTTAACCCTTCAGATAAAGCAACCAAAGTCCATACTTTGTTGGTGTATAAGGATTCCATCTCAGATCGATAAGCATCCAGCCATTCTTACAGAGTCGCACTCCTGATGGCCAGCTCGAAACTAGTTGGGTCATCATCTCATGATGCAATCCTCGCTCCCACTGTCATAGAGAAACCGAAGTATCTCTCAGGTGGGTGAGGAACCCTACTAGATCGGCGGAAAGGCTGAGGTTCGTTGGAAACTATTGAATCCTTTGGTTCTATCAAATCATCTGTTGTAGTTTGTATAGCTAGAACCCTTCCAGTTCTACATAACAGACCATGCCTCGAGCTTGTCCGGATTTTGCTTTTAGACATAGGCCTGACAACCCCAAATCTTAACAAACTTAAGATATGGGATCTTCCCATTCCATATCGCATATGAAGTGGTAAGCAACTAATTTGATTTGAACCCTATTCAATAGGTATGCAGCTTCTCAAGTGCATAACTCCTAAAAGGAAATAGGAAACTCAGTAGTACTCATCATAGAGCACACCGTATCACATAGGGTGCTATTGCTCCGCCCCGATATACCATCATGCTATGGTGTATACGAAGGAGTAATGCTGAGAGAGAATCTCATTCTCCTTTAGAATAGTCCAGGAATTCCATGCTCAAGTATTCTCCTCCTTGATCGCATCAAAGGACATAATACTTTTACCCGTATTTTCGGTTCTCTACTTCTAATTTATATTCTGTGAATATCTCAAAAGGTTCGGACTTGTGTTTCAACAGGAACATATGTCTGAATCTTGAGAGATTATCAGAGAATGTAATGAAGTACAAAGAACCGATCTTGGCATATGTAGACAGGGGACTTTCATACATCAGCATGTATCAATCCCAAAAGTTCACTAACTCTTTCTCTGTTTCCAATAAACAGAGCTGTGGTCATTTTATCTTTGTGGCATGACCGGCAAGTTTCATAAGATGTAAATTCAAACTAATTTAAATATGCATCTATATGTAACTTCAGCCAGTCGGGTCGCATTGATATGACCTAGTCTACAATACCTCAAGAAGGATTCGTTCATTTCTGAACTTTTCTTCTTGTGTGTGTTCTGTATACTAAGAACTGTAGTTTGATTTAGAACGTCAATGTTTTTAGATAACGTGCCTGAACCGATCAACTCTTGATATAGGAAATGTTCAAAACATTATCCAACAATACAAAATTATATCCTTTCTTTACTAATAAAGAGACTGATATGATTTTGTATATCAGGTTCGGTATCTAATAACATTTGTTCAGAATCAATGTATTCAGGTAATACAGGGTGATAGTGACCAACAGACTTGGCTGCAACACTTGCCCCGTTTTCTGTCTCATGAAACTAATCACCCGTTCTCAGTTCTCTACCTATCTGTTGCCCATATAACAGATTACATATGCGGGATCCTGATCCGGTATCTCATACCCAGGACGTAAAGGATACTGAGAAAAAGTTCTGTGTAATGAACACACCCGAAGATGATGCATCAGCATGCACTTTCTTCGTTTGGGCGGCTCGGGAAATCTGGTATTCCCCAATTTCCTGCTCTGTCTTATAACAATTATAAGTTGGAGCGGGACCAACGTTCCCCAGCTCAGTATAACAAGCGGGTTCAGTCAATATATCCGTTTTATTATCTTGATTAAGGCGTGATATGGTCGCTATCTGGAGAGAGAGAGAAGAAAACACTCAGCGTATGCTCTTGCAAGATTAGATTGGTTATCTAATATATCTAATCAGGATGTCTCCCACTGTTTTAGTCAAATCTTCCTTCAAACCCTAAAAGGAAAGACTAGCCGGAATTAATTACACGCTACAAGTTCGCCAATCTTTCAGCCAGGCCAGTGTCGGTACTTTGAGGGAGGTCCCCCGTGCTTTCGCACGAACCTAATTACAGTAAACCTCGTTTTCCCAGAGGCGTAACCCCGTTAACACCTTTCTAGACACCTACTTGATCGGCTAATTGTAATGTGTAAAACTCTCCCAGGAGTAACTCTTACTCGTAGCGGGTATCGGGATCCAACTATCTTATAGAAGGTATGCAATCTCATTGCAAATTTCAACACTTGAAATTCCCAATAATATTTTGCCCCTAGCAGCTTATGACCTTGGATAAGGTCAACAAATCATAAGTGCTAACCAAGTTCAACCCGTCATTTCCCGATTGAATTAAACCCACCCGCACGACCCTTGGCTAAGGTCAACAAAGTCGCACGACTACCCTAACTCAATCGCATCATATGCTTATACAGATAAGCACTAATCCGCTACCACACACTACGCCTTGACTAAGGTCAACAAACGTAGCACGAATACTAACCAGTACTTATCTGAAATGACGGAGGGCTACGACGGGTTTTTCAGAAAACCCTTTGCGTAATGAACTTGATATCGTTGTAGAATCGAGTGATTTTAAATGGAATGCTTTTGAGGCTTTTCTAGTTTTGCTAAAGGGGTCACTCCCGGTGAAGGGATCGTCGGCCCTTTCCTCATCGAATAAGGTGCAGGATATATCATATATACCGCTGTGCAAAGAAAGAACTATAGTAGCAATCAAAAGACAAATCGAGTTTGTAGCATCTGCCAGTTATTGCTAAAGGAGTCACTCCCGGTGAAGGGATCTCGGTCCTTTCCTTATCGAATAAGGTACTGGATGTTCTACAAGGAACACCGCTATGCAAAGCAAGAACTGTAGCTACCAGTTTTTATAAACAAGTTTCTACAACATCTTAGGTTTCTTTTATTTCATTAATCTCATTAATGAAGTCCCATTTTAATTATGCTTCACAAGCATCTCTTTTGAAATGAAATCTGCAATATAACATATATCTCATATATATAATATAAACATTCGTCACAGGCAGTAATATGATCTCATCACAGAACATTGCAGCAGAAGAACATATATGAAATATTGGATATACTAGGACGTCCGTGTTTTCAATACGAGCCTGTATAAAACACGGATTCCACGGTCGCGATGAATAGCCAAACCCACATCCCTAGACCCCTACGAGAGCGGCAAGTAACACTGCCAATTTTAGGGTTAGGAGACCCGGTCTCGACTCCTCGAGATGATCTCCCACTGGACCCTAGAACCCGGTTACTTGTGCTCCCCGCCTTGGGTCTACCTAATGCGGAAAAGTAAATAATATACAACGGTGACATCTTCCGCTACCTGGAAGTGCCCCAATAATAGAATATTACATACACATGAATTTTACATGAATGAAAAAGAAAAACTCTCATCTCACATAAAACCCCCGGCTATTCAAACGCGACGATCCAATACAACATATCACAGCAACACATAATATCTCATATCATCAACGTAAGCAAGTATGCGTATCCCGATTGTCGTTGATGTATAGCAACGAAGCTGGCGATACACCACATACTACGCTTACGGTCACAGAAAAGAAAGTGTAAAACTACAACAGTTGGAATCCGCAACCTTCTTAGACATCACATGCCTAACCAAATGAATTCCTTAGACATTACATGCCTAACAATTATAAACTCCGCATTTTAGTCTCTTTATCGAAAAATCTTTTCAATATCAAGTCGGGCAATTCAACAAGATTCCTGACGTCCTGATCGAATGCTCGTCGCAAACTTTAGTAGACGGCCGCACCCCCGATACCGTCGACGAAGTGCACCAAGGTGGAACACCGCTACCGGGAGCACCCGAACGGATGCTTTCGGCGACGGGGTTCTCCTACAGTCACTTGGTCGGGGCTATGGAGTGAGGCTGTCTATTAAGTTTACCCGGCGAGTATCCGCGTACGCTACGTGATTGCGACGGACTTTTGATCGCATCAAAATTCCGTGGCAACCGATCATTTGAGACTAAACTGCTATGTCTATAATATTCAAATCAGTTATCTCATAACTACTTGTGGATTCCAAATATTGTATCACATTCCAGATAAATAGAAAAAATTAAACTTTCCGATCGAATCATCAAGCACCCAAGATTCCCCAATATATCTCAACACTTGAAATCAGTTAAAAAACATCCATTACATGCCACAGTACCAATGGTCCAGCCGTAGAAGGGTCAAGCCAACGCCTCACATGTGGCACGCCGTACTGCCCCAAACCCTAAGGTTCAAAAGGCAGTTCAAGACGGTCACATAATCGAGTTAAGGTTTGTTGTCTTCTAGAGGGTCCATCGCGTTACTAGCACGACTTAGAACATTCTTAAACACGAGAAAAAATCCAACTTTTGAAAAATTTTCCGACAGGGGAAAAAGTGAGTTATTGATATCCGTTCGAACTTTTTAACAGTTTCTAAAAATTATCCGAAAAGCCACATAGACAAAATCTAATACTCCGATCGAAACATCGAATCCCCAAAATAACCTCAGAAAACTCAACTGTAGAATAAATATTAAAAATTCCCAGAAAATACAACAATAAAAAATAGGAGTTACTGTTGGAAGCACGTGACAAGAATCGACTGTGTAGCCGCGGAAGCGCCGCACATGTAGGGGTGGGGCCGCGGATCCGCGCTACTTTTGTCGACTTGTGCTCACGTGCTTCACAGTAATTCTTATAATTACTTGCTGTAATTTTTGGATATTTTTAATGTGGAAAAATCCCAGTTTTTAGAAAATTTCCAGAGAGCAATTTTGAGTTTTGGGTTTCGGGTTTTCCGGGTTCGATCGGACTTTAAACTTCGTCTAGACTTCGCCTAAAGCTCTAGCTTGGCTCTGATACCACTGTAGGGTTGCTAGGCACGCGCACAAGGGTCTACGAGGCATCAACCATGCCCGAATAAAAATTTAGCCGTGCCGAACTACCCGAATACGGAACTTTAAACTAGAGATTAGGCGATAACTTGCATGCTAAACACTTTAACACTAAGTGAGAGGGATTACGACCTTTGTAGATCCGGTCCTTCACTTCATATGCTCCGTGTTGTGGTCCCTTCGCTGCGATCATCGGGATCCGGACTCTCGAGAGGTTCCACGAAGAGAAAGTCGCAAGCTTTGCTTCCGATCTTCGATACTAAGATGATCTACCTCGAAGTTTCTTTAACACAAGCTAACACTCATGAAATGATGTGAACACCCTCATCTAAATGGCAAGGGAAGATGAGAATGATGAAGTAGGAATTTTGCTCTATTTATTTATCTTTTTCTCATATTTATTCATCACCTTTGGAAAAACAAGCAAGCTTTTCCATGGAAGAATCAAGGAGGAAGAAGATGATAAATCATTTCGTGATGAATAGAAAAAGGTTATCATAATTATTTATGCAACCATGGTTCACTTAACCATTGTAGAGAGTTTACTAGGGTTAGGGTTAGGGTTTGGGTTGGGTTAAGTGTGACTCATGGATAAAGATCAACACAAATATCTTTATCATGACAAAGTAAAAGCTTCTAGAATCAACTAGAAGGTTTAACCCTAATCCAAACCCTAATCATGTTTAAACTCCTCTAATCATGTTGCATTAATAATTATAATATGTTACAATATTATATATCACATATACAAAATTTATTGTAATAAAATAATACATTTAACATATATCGCATATATATCAATGTATTACCCGAGTGAGAAAAAGAATCTTTTAGTGAGCAAATATTAGTTAATGTAATTTAATATATCAAATATATTATTATACATTAAATTATCGAATCAACACTTGATCCGACAATCCGGCTATATCGCATATAACCGACTAATATATATCCGTACCGATTCACCGAATCAACACTTGATCCGATGACCCGGCTGATATCAAATATCGCGAGAATATAATACGGTATCACATATCGCATTATCCTCGGTCCCGCACATATCACATATGTGCTCCTACTCCGTTTTGCTTGAGTCAAGAAACCTCTGTGTAGGACTCTAAAGAATTTTCAATACGCCGGCAGTAGGTGATGATCATATCAAACACCCACAAGCTGCAAGCGGTCAGCTAAACGTAACAGCTACCCAGGTATTGAACGCTCAGAAGATCAACAAGCAAGCCTGTAACTTCTCCTGTGAATCCAAACAGTAACACTCCCGTACAGTCCGGTCTCGTCGTCTGATATGTCGCATATCTCGCCTAGGGGTGGTAAACGTCAGACCCCAGTAGCTTGATAAGTCGTGTCGATTTGAGGTCTATAACAGTTCGAAAAACTACTGATAACACTTACCAGTAAATCTCAGCAACCCTGGCCAGGGATTTCCGGTTATAGCCAATCGAACACAGCACAACATCAACTCCCTATACCGGGAGAGACGAATCCCCTCCTATCGCTCATTGCCTCCATGTGATTCGGGACTGTACCCAAAAGCAACCTTTTTGCACGCCCTCTTGGACGTGGTATGATGGAAATCAAAGCACAGTAGGAACCACACAAGACTCTATGACGATCTCGGGTCAACAGACTACTCTGTACCAGTGTCACCGGAGAACTGCCATCTGACGTATGGTATAATACCATCTGGGAGTTCTCGGCGAGTCCGTCCAGTGTACCCAGTCTCCACTGAGCACCCGTACACCATCCTTGATGTCAAACACCGATGGATATGGGATCATCCATCGCCCATCATATGGGTCAAGATGCGCATACGCTAGTCTACTCTGGTGCATCGATGCCCTGTCTCGATACACCCACGACTAGGAACAGTTATAGGATGTACTCGTCGACTACCGTGGCCCCACTAGTATGATCTCATCATAGTCCCAGTAGTCGAGTACATATCCTAAGGGCTTTATCAACATGTAACATAGAGACAATCAGAGTACAAGTTAAGATAAAGTACAACCAGATAGCATACTATCATGTCGAGCAAGAAAGTCCTCCCTATATATGTCCTAGCATCCACTACAATATACATCGCATGTACAGTAATGGCCTCTAGGGCATACATATAACTAACACTAATAGGGTGCGATTCCTCCGTTCCGATACACCGTTGTGCTGTGGTGTATAAGGAGGAGTAAGCTGAGAGAGAATCCCATTCTCTTTTAGATAATCTAGGAATTCATTGCTTAAGTTGTAGGGTTGCTAGGCACGCGCACAAGGGTCTACGAGGCATCAACCATGGCCAATTAAAAAATTAGCCGTGCCGAACAACCCGAATACGGATCTTTAAACTAGAGATTAGGCGAAAACTAACATGTTAACAACTTTAACACTAAGTGAGAGGGATTACAACCTTTGTAGATCCGGTCCTTCACTTCATATGCTCCGTGTTGTGGTCCCTTCGCTGCGATCATCGGGTTCCGGACTCTCGAGAGGTTCCACGAAGAGAAAGATGCAACCTTTGCTTCCGATCTTCGATACAAAGATGATCTACCTTGAAGTTTCGTTAACACAAGCTAACACTCATGAAATGAGGTGAACACCCTCATCTAAATGGCAAGGGAAGATGAGGATGATGAAGTAGGATTTTTGCTCTCTTTATTTATCTTTTTCTCACATTTATTCATCACTTGAAGAAAATCTAGAAAGCTTTTTCATGAAAGAATGAAGGAAGAAGAAGATGAATATAATAAGAATCCTTTTGTGATGAATAGAAAAAGAATAATATGATGAATAATGCAACCATGGTTGACTAAACCCATGTAGAGAATTAACTAGGGTTAGGGTTTGGGTTGGGTTAAAGCATGAGTCATTTACAAATATCTTTCACAAAACAAAACCAAAACCTTCTAGAAACATCTAGAAAGCTTAACCCTAATCCAAACCCTAATCATGTTTAAACTCCACTAAACAAGTTGCATTAGTTATCATATCATGTTACAATATTATATATCACATATATAATATTTATCGTAACAAAATAAAATAATACAATTAACATATATCGCATATATATCAATGTATTACCCGAGTGAGAAAATGAATCTTTTAGTGAGAAAATATTAGTTAATGTAATTTAATATATCATATATATTATTATACATTAAATTATCGAATCAACACTTGATCCGACAATCCGGCTATATCGTATATAACCGACTAATATTTTTCCGTACCGATTCATCGAATCAACACTTGATCCGATGACCCGGCTGATATCAAATATCGCGAGAATACAATACGATATCACATACCACATTATCCTCGGTCCCGCACATATCACATATGTGCCCATACTCCGTTTTGCCTAAGCCAAGAAACCTCTGTGTAGGACTCTAAAGAATCGTCAATACGCCGGCAGTAGGTGATGATCATATCAAACACCCACAAGCTGCAAGCGGTCAGCTAAACGTAACAGCTACCCAGGTATTGAGCGCTCAGAAGATCAACAAGCAAGCCTGTAACTTCTCCTGTGAATCCAAATAGTAACACTCCCATACAGTCCGGTCTCGTCGTCTGATATGTTGCATATCTCGCCTAGGGGTGGTAAACGTCAGACCCCAGTAGCTCGATAAGTCGTGTCGATATGTGGTCTATAACAGTTCGAGAAACTACTGATAACACTTACCAGTAAATCTCAGCAACCCTGGCCAGGGATTTCCGGTTATAGCCAATCGAACACAGCATAACATCAACTCCCTATACCGGGAGAGACGAATCCCCTCCTATCGCTTATTGCCTCCATGTGATTCGGGACTGTACCCAAAAGCCACCTTTTTGCACGCCCTCTTGGACGTGGTATGATGGAAATCAAAGCACAGTGGGAATCAAACAAGACTCTATGACGATCTCGGGTCAACAGACTACTCTGTACAAGTGTCACCAGAGAACTGCCATCTGACGTCAGGTATAATACCATCTGGGAGTTCTCGGCGAGTCCGTCCAGTGTACCCAGTCTCTACTGAGCACCCGTACACCATCCTTGATGTCAAACACCGATGGATATGGTATCATCCATCGCCCATCATATGGGTCAAGATGCGTATACGCTAGTCTACTCTGGTGTATCGATGCCCTGTCTCGATACACCCTCGACTAGAAACAGTTATAGGATGTACTCGTCGACTACCGTGGCCCCACTAGTATGATCTCATCATAGTCCCAGTAGTCGAGTACATATCCTAAGGGCTTTATCAACATGTAATATAGAGACAATCAGAGTACATGTTAAGATAAAGTACAACCAGATAGCATACTATCATGTCGAGCAAGAAAGTCCTCCCTATATATGTCCTAGCATCCACTACAATATACATCGTATGTACAGTAATGGCCTCTAGGGCATACATATAACTAACATAAGTATTAATCTCCTCGATCAGATCGAAGAATCTTAATACTTTTCCCCGTTTGGTTCTCTACTTCGTGCTTATATTCTCAGAATTTCTCAAAAGCTTCAGACTTGTGTTTCATCAGGAACACATATCCGAATCTTGAGAGATCGTCAGTGAATGTAATGAAGTAGGAAGAACCGTTCCTGGCATGCGTAGACATGGGACCGCATACATCACTATGTACCAGTCCTAAGAGTTCCGTAACTCTTTCTCCGTGTCCACTAAATGGAGCTTTGGTCATTTTGCCTTTGAGACATGAATGGCAAGTATCATAAGATGATAATTCGAACGGATTCAAATATCCATCCTTATGTAACTTAGCCAGTCATGTCGCATTGATATGACCAAGTCTACAATGCCACAAGTAGGATTCGTTCATTTTTGAACTTTTCCTCTTGTGTGTGTTTTGCATATTGAGGACTTTATTTTGATTGAGAATGAATATGCCATTATGTAACGAGTCTGATGCAATCAACTTTTGATCTAGGAATATGTTCATAACATTATCCTGTACTACAAAATTATATCTTTCTTTACTTAATAAAGAAACTGATATAATGTTGCACATCATGTTCGGTATATAATAGCACTCATTCAGAATAAGTTTATTACGACTTGGTAATACTAGGTGATATTCGCCAACTGCTTTGGCTACAATACTTGCACCGTTCCCTACTTGAACGGAATGATCACCTTTTCCCAGTTCTCTACCTTTCCGTAGCCCATGTAACAATTTACATATGTGGGATCCTGATCCGGTATCTAATACCCAGGACGTAGGGTGAACTGAGAAACAGTTCTCAATAACTAACACACCTAAAGAAGATGCATCAACATGCATGTTCTTTTGGGCGGCTTGAGAATCCAGATATTCTCCTATTCCCTGTTCAGTCTTATAACTCTTATAAGAAAGAACGGGTCCAATGTTCCCCTGCTCAGTATAATAAGCGGGTTCAGTCAATACATCCATATTATTATCTTGATTATGGCCTGACATGGTCGCTACCTGGAGAGAGAGAGAATAAAAACACTTTAGAGTATGCTCTTGCAAGATTAGATTGGTTATTATCTTATCTAATCAGGATGTCTCCCACTGTTTTTATCAAATCTTCTTTCAAACCCTAAAAGGTAAAATTAGCCGGGATTAATTACACCCTACAATTTCGTCAATCTTTCAGCCAGATCAGTGTCGGTACTTGAGGGAGGTTCCCCGTGCTTTCGCACGGACCTAATTAAAGTAAACCTCGTTTTTCCTGAGGCGTAATCCCGTTAACACTTTTCTAGACACCTACTTGATCGGCTAATCGTCCTGTGTAAAACTCTCCCAGGAGTAACTCTTACTCGCAGTGGGTATCGGGATCCAACTATCTCATAGGAGGTATGCAATCTCATTGCAAATTTCAACACTTGAAATTCCCGATAATATTTTGCCCCTAACCCCTATGACCTTGACAAAGGCCAACAAACCTTAGGAAGCTAGTCAAGTTCAACCCGTCATTTCTTGATTGAAATAAACCCACCCGCACGACCCTTGACAAAGGCCAACAAGGTCGTACGAATACCCTAATCTAATCACATCACATGTTTAAACAGATAAGTACCAGTTAGCTACCGCACACTACGCCTTGACAAAGGCCAACAAACGCAGCACGAATACTAAACAGTCTTTATCTGAAATGATGGAGGGCTACGCAGGTTTTTCAGAAAACCCTGAGCGTAATGAACTTGATATCGTCGTAGAATCGAGTGTTTTTGAAAAGGAGTGTTTTTTAGGCTTTTCTAGTTTCGCTAAAGAGGTCACTCCCGGTGAAGGGATCTCGGCTCTTTCCCTATCGAATAAGGTGTAGGGTATATCATATATACCGCGGTGCAAAGCAAGAACTATATAAGCTGTCAAAAACTAAACCGCGAGTTTTTGTAGCATCTGCCAGTTTCGCTAAAGAGGTCACTCCCGGTGAAGGGATCTCGGCTCTTTCCTCATCGAATAAGGTGCAGGGTATATCATATATACCGCTATGCAAAGCAAGACTGTAGCTACCCTTTTTTATAAAGTTTTGATTCTACAACATCTTTTAGGTTTCTTTTCTTTTTATTAATCTCATTAATAAAATACCATCAGCTTATGCTTCCTAAGCATCACAGAAGAAACGAAAGCAATAATATTTATATATCAGCATATATATATAGTATAAGGATTCGTCTCAGGCAGTAATATGATCTCATCACAGAACATTGCAGCAGAAGAACATATATGAAATATTGGATATACTAGGATGTCCGTGTTTTTGATACGAGCCTGTATAAAACACGGATTCCACGGTCGCGATGAATAGCCAAACCCACATCCCAAGACCCCTACGAGAGCGGCAAGTAACACTGCCAATTCTAGGGTTAGGAGACCCGATCTCGACTCCTCGAGATGGCCTCCCACTGGATCCTAGAACCCGGTTACTTGTGCTCCCCTCCTTGGGTCTACCTAATGCGGAAAAGTAAATAATATACACTGGTGACATCAAGCTCATCCCGGAAGGGCCCCAATAAAAGAATATTATATACAAATGAATTTTACATGAATGAAAATAAAAACCCTCATCTCGCATAAAACCCCTGGCTATTCATAACACGACGATCCAATATAACATATCACAACAACACATAATATCACATATCATCAACGTAAGTAAGTATGCATACACCGATCGTCGTTGACGTATAGCAACGAAAACCGGCAATACAACTACATACTACACTTACGGTCACAGAAAAGAAATTGTAAAACTACAATATTTGGAATCCACAATCACTTTAGACATCGTAAATCCGAAATATCACATACTTCGCATTTCATGCCTAACTATATGAATTCCACATATTGTATCACATTCCAGATAAATAGACAGTATTAAACTTTCCGAACAGATAATCAAATACCCAAAATTTCCTAAATAGCTCAACACTTGAGCGGAGTTCAAATAATCCCAGAATATGTCACAGTACCGGTGATCCAGCCGTAGAAGGGTCAAGCCAACGCCTCACATGTGGCATGCCGTACTGCCCCAAACCCTAAGGTTTAGAGGCAGTTCAAGACGGTCACATAATCGAGTTAAGATTTGTTGTCTTCTAGAGGGTCCACCGCGTTACTTGCACATTTTTCCGAAAGATTTAAACCCGATAAAAATTCAACACTGGAAAGTTTTTCGTGATGGGAAAAGTGAGTTAATGATATCTGCTCGAACTTTTTAACAGTTTCTAAATATCCGGAAAACATAACAAAATTAAATTTTTCGATCGAATCAACGATTACAAAATAAACCCAAGAACACACAACACTTGAGACAGATTAAAAATACCCAGAAGCAGCAACAAGTACCTACGGATATTACCCTGAAGACACGTGTCGCAATCCCAAAGATCGGCCGCGGAACCGCCGCGGGAAGCAGGTTCCCACCGTGGTTCCGCGGTGACTTCATGGAATTGTGGGCTCGTATTTCATGATAATTCTTAGAATTCCCTGCTGATTTTTTTGAGTATTTTTAATGCAGAAAAAATCACATTTTTACAAAATTTCCAGAGAGGGGTTCTATTTCGTCGTAACGGGTTCGATCGGAGTTTTAACTTCGTATACACGTCGCCTAATGCTCTAGCTAGGCTCTGATACCACTGTAGGCTTCCTAGGCACTCTTGTGAGGGTTCATAAGGCATCAAACATGCCCGAATAAAATTTTAGACATGCCGAACAACCCAAAGCCGGGATCTTTGCTAGATTATTAGGGTTTAACATGCAAGTAAACATCTTTACTACTAGGTGTGAGGGATTACAACCTTTGTAGTCCGCTCCTTCGCTTCATAAGCTCCGAGTAGAAGTCCCTTCGCCGCGATCCACGATCTCCCAGACTCAAGAGAGGCTCCACGACTCGAACGATCCATGCTAGCTTGTAGTGTTCCGCTTCTCCGATGATCTACGTCGAAGTTGCTATAACTCAAGCTCTCTCACTCTAATGAGGTGAACACCCTAATTTAATGGGCTAGATTAGATGAGGATGATGGAGTAGTATTTATGCTATCTTTTTATATCGTTTTCTCACAAGAAATCATCACAAAATGAATAACTAGTAAGCTTTCTCAAAGCTAAAGAGAGAAGAAGACGATGGAAAAAAGAGTTGATCCTTTTGTGATGAATAGTAGAAAAGAATATATGATTGATTATGGAACCATGGTCAAGGATGAGAAGGTTAACCTTTGTAGAGAATAAACTAGGGCTAGGGTTTGGTTAGGTTAGATAATTAGTCAAAAGATAATATCAACCATAATATCTTACACTTGACAAAAGGAAAGCTTCTAGATGGTGCAAGAAGGAGCTAACCCTAATCAAACCCTAACCTTGCTTAATCTCCACTAATCAAGTTCCATTATTAATCATATCATGTCACAATAATATATATCACATATAAATTATATATTTGCATCAAAAGAAAATAATACAATTAACATATATCGCATATATATCAATGTATTATCCGGTGAGAAAATGAAATAATAAAGCGAGCCAATATTAGATAATGTAATACAATATATCATATATATTATTATACATTAAATCATCGAATCAACACTTGATCCGACGATCCGGCTATATCGAATATAAACGACTAATATATCATGTGCTGATTCATCGAATCAACACTTGATCCGATGACCCGGTTCATATCTAAATATCACGAGAATATAATACGGTATCTCATATCGCATTATCCTCGGTCCTGCGCATATCACATATGTGTCTCTGCTCCATTTTGCCTGAGCCAAGAAACCTCTGTGTAGGACTCTAAAGAATCGTCAATATGCCGGTAGCAGGTGATGATCATATCAAACACCCACAAGCTGCAAGCGGTCAGCTAAACGTAACAGCCACCCAGGTATTGAGCGATCAGAAGATCAACAAGCTAGCCTATACGTTCTCCTGTGAATCCAATCAGTAACACTCCCGTACAGTCCGGTCTGTTCGTCTGATATGTCGCATATCTAGTCTAGGGGTGGTATACATCAGACCCCAGTAACCGATAAGTCATGTCGATGTGAGGCTCATAACAGGTCGAGAAACTACTAGTAACACTTACCAGTAAATCTCTATATCAGCCCTGGCCAGGGACTTCCAGTTTTAGCCAATCGAACACAGCACAACATCAACTCCCTATACTGGGAGAGATGAATCCCCTCCTATCGCTCATTGCCTTCATGTGATTCGGGACTGTACCCAAAAGCCACCGTTTTGCACGCCCTCTTGGACGTGGTAAGGTGGAAATCAAAGCACAGTGGGAATCACACAAGACTCTATGACGATCTCGGGTCTACAGACTACCCTGTACCAGTGTCACCGGAGAATTGCCATCTGACGTGTGGTATATCACTATCTAGGAGTTCTCGGCGAGTCCGTCCAGTGTACCCAGTCTTTACTGAGCACCCGTACACCATCTCTGATGTCAAACACCGATGGATATGGGATCATCCATCGCCCATCATATAGGTCAAGATGCGTATACGCTAGTCTACTCTGGTGTATCGATGCCCTGTCTCGACACACCCTCGACTAAGAACAGTTATAGGATGTACTCATCGACTACCGTGACCCCACTAGTATGATCTCATCATAATCTCAGTAGTCGAGTACAGATCCTAAGGGCTTTATCAACATGTGAGAGAAAAACATTAAACCAATATAAGTCAACATGCTAAGATAAAGTGAAACCAAATAGCATACTATCATGACGAGCAAGAAAGTCCTTTCTATATATATCCAAGCATCCATCATAATATACATCATATGTACAACAATGGCCTTTAGGGCATATACATAACTAACAGAGAAACTTCTGATAACACTTACCAGTAAATCTCTGCTACCCTGGCCAGGGATTTCTAGTTATAGCCAATCGAACACAGCACAATATCAACTCCCTATACCGGGAGAGACGAATCCCCTCCTATCGCTTATTGCCTCCATGTGATTCGGGACTGTACCCAAAAGCCACCTTTTTGAATGCCCTCTTGGACGTGGTATGATGGAAATCAAAGCACAGTGGGATCATACAAGACTCTATGACGATCTCGGGTCAACAGACTACTTTGTACCAGTGTCACCGGAGAACTGCCATCTGACGTGAGGCATAATACCATCTGGGAGTTCTCGGCGAGTCCGTCAAGTGTACCCAGTCTCCACTGAGCACCCGTATACGTTCTCTGATGTCAAACACCAATGGATATGAGATCATCCATTGCCCATCATATGGGTCAAGAAGCGCATACGCTAGTCTACTCTGGAGTATCGATGCCCTGTCTCGGTATTCCCACGACTAGGAACATTTGAAGGATGTACTTGGCGACTACACTGTCCTCACTAGTATGATCCGCATCATAGTCCCGGTAGTCAAGTACTCATCCTAAGGGCTTTATCAACATGTAACATAGAGACAATCAGAGTACATGTTAAGATAAAGTGTAACCAGATAGCATACTATCATGTCGAGCAAGAAAGTACTCCCTATATGTGTCCAAGCATCCACTACAATATACATCGTATGTATAGTAATGGCCTCTAGGGTATACATATAACTAACAGCGATACCTCCGCTCCGAAACACCATTGTGCTGTGGTGTATACGGAGGAGTAAGCTGAGAGAGAATCCTATTCTTTTTTAAGTAGTCTCTGAATTCCGTGTCAAGTATTCTCCTCCCCGATCATATCGAAGGATTTTAATACTTTTGCCCGTTTGGTTCTCAACTTCGTACTTATATTCCTTGAATTTCTCAAAAGATTCAGATTTATGTTTCAACAGGAACACATGTCCGTATTGGGGTCAAAAATTACCCCACAGTTGACAAAGTCAAAACCAAGGTCAACCCTAAGTCAAGTGCGCTCGAGCCCGAGCCTAAGCCCATGTCAAGACCACGTATGGAAGGGGCCGGCTCCATGCCAAAAAGAAGGCAATAAATTAGTCTAAATGTAATTTTTAGAAATAAATATTTGTAAAGTGTGTAGAAAGCCAAAATTTTGTAAACCCCATAGTCTATATGCAATAAAAGAAATAAACACATAAGGCATGGGGTATTACAAGTGCCATTTGGCAAAGCCCAATGGGCTATATGTAAAGTGTGTAGCCTATAAAGGCAACATGATGAAAAAATCAATAATAACTCTCTCTCTCTAAAAAATTAGGGTTTTGTGCCTCATTCTCCTTCCTCAAGTTTCTAAACCTTCTTCTCCTTTTTGAATTAAATCAAGAGTTTCACTCTTCATTTTCTATAAATAAACAGTTTTTCACCATCAAACACTTGAAGGGGAACTCAGATCTTCCATTAGATCTCAAAAAGGGGAGACTTTTAAATCTCACCCCCCTTTTTCTCCAAGATCCGGCCAACAGAAGAGGAGGAAGAAGGAGACCCATCTCCAAAAATCCCACCTTGGGAAGATCCAAGGCGTAAAAGAAGATCCATAGCTAAAGGGGAGAAGAAAGGGGGCCCCTTTGATCATCCCCAAAGATTTCTAGGAGTTTAACTCTATTCAAGGTCTATTGGAGTTTAACTCTATAAATCAAACACTTTTTATAGGAGTTCAACTCCATTCAACATCTGTCGGAGTTTAACTCCATAAATAAAAAAACCCTCTTTCGGAGCTTAACTCCTATATCCGGAGCTAAAACCCCCATCTTTTCACTGGCGCCAAGCGCCCAGCGCCCGCGTGCCGGGCACGTAAGGCGCTGGCGCCCGCGTGCCGGGTACGTAAGGCGCTGGCGCCCAAGCGCCCAGCTCCCAGCTCTCTAGCGTCTTTAAGACGCTCCTCACCCTACATTTTCCCACACTCAAAATACACCCGCGTTAAGAAATTTTTTCTAACGGGGCGTTGCCTCGCACCCCACAAGGGGGCTGCTAGCCCCCTTGACCCCTAGCCTGCTATCCTTGTAGCGGGACCCCCGTAAACTCTGCGGGCCCCCCGATATATCCAAAACCCCTAATGCACAACACACGCACACTACACATTGAGTTCGCATGACCAGTTTGACCCGTCAATTGGAGGTTCCTTCGCTCCAAAGGCGAGAGGTAATTAACGGCAGTTTAGTTCGCGGCTGCTGGAGATTTAGATCCCCACAATCAATAAACCCTCGACTACCCTAGGCTGGGGGAATCTGTAGTACGCCTGACAAGCGACGCATATTCCCATCTCAAAGGGGGTGACGAAAAACACTCTACAGATTCTGGCACGCCCGGTGGGACATATCTCTCCTTCCATATCTCTGGTCAAGTGCTTATGCAAACTCATTTAGCATATATACCGATGTTTGTACTGAAGTAATTTTCTTTTCGTGCAGCAATCAACTTTCAATGACGATGTCTCCTAAGATGAATTCAGCTTCCGACGTGACCCCGATCTCGTACGTGGTCAAGATCAATGCCCGCGTAGTTCTCCCTGCCAGTCTCAGCCGGCAATGGGAGGAGCCACTCCGTCAATTTGGTTCCATCGTCACCTACCCTGCTGGAAGCGCTCATCTGGCGGATGTCCCGATAAACCTAGCGGCCAAACCGACCTCAAGGGGCCGGAGGCCGAATGTTGTGGTCGACGAAGCATCCTATCCCAAATGAAAATCTGTGTTCGAACGGCTCTCCACTGTTCCGACTGGGGGCAAGGCCATCAACACCAATGGATCCACAAAGCATCTCCAGCAAGCTCAGACGACTCCAACAAGTGAACAATCAGGCGTATGTCTAAAGCCCTTCATCACCCGGTCTACGGCGGCTTCCCGAAGAGCCGTAGCCATCCAAGTGCTCAAAACAGAACAGCCGAAACAGAAGCGACTCGGGTATCGTGCCAACAAGAGGGCCAGAACTTCGGCCAAGTGGAATCTTGTGAGGTTCCAAGAGCAGGGCTACTCCGTGACGACGGCTGAATCGGCCGTAAAAGCCAGCAATTCCTTCGAACCTCTGAAGTGGGTTCAGAAAAATGCCATGATCACCAGAATCAAGAAGACATCGGTCCGAACAATGCTACAAAGGGACGTGTCCCAGCCCCAAAAGAGAAAGCGTGACACAATCTCTTCAAGAGTCTATGAGGCGCTCTATGCCGCGCGAAAGCAGCGAGGCAGATCCAGAGAGAGGCGCCACGACACTCATGAATCCGGTCAGGACAACCATCTTCAATCGATTGTCCGCTACCAAAACAAAAGGTCCAAGACGGTGGTCCACAAAGTCAGCTACCAATAATGAAATAATGGCCGGGTATGTTGTCCACACGGTCTATATGGCGGGCATACGCCCCAGTGACAACCTTCGCAGCTAAAGCAAGGATGGGGCCACCACATCCCAAGCTCAATCTGTCTTAAATATGGTTGCCGCTTCCCAAGAACAGCCGCCTCCGTTGGATGATGAAAACCCTCTCGATGAGGATGATAGGAAGAAAGACCCTTCAGTCTATGTAGAGTCAAGCTCAGACAATGAGGAAGAGCCGACTTTCCGCCCCAGGACCACAGAGCAAGAGCTGCTTCAAGAGCTTCGAAAATAGCTCATGAGCAAAGATAAAGAAATAGCCAAGCTTTACTCCAAAATCGATGACCTGACGAATGTTGTGATGCAGCTCACGGCTGAAATTGCTCGAGCGCCTTCCAATCAGGCACATGTCTCTACTCATGAGCCGTGTAATGACAACCCGAAGCAACCGATGCATGTCCCCTTGGGTCCAAGGTTGGGTGAGTCGCACGAAAGCCAGCCACATTCCGCTTCTGGGGATGCATTGGCCCCAGATAGCACTATCCTACTAACATAAGATTGGATAATGGATTTGGTCACTACCAAGGTTAGAACATTGGTAGCCGAAGCCGAAGCTCAGAAAGAAATCGGCAGTAGTGGGCGGCCATATCCCGCACAGTATGATCTGATCGAGTTCCTGAGTGGCTACGTCATTCCTAAGTTCGGAAGATTTGACGGGACGGGAAATGCAAATCAGCACGTCGCCCACTTTAAAGCATCGTGCGGAAATACACAGGGCAATGATGCGCTCCTTATTCGTCAGTTTGGCAACAGCTTGACCGGTGCGCTTTCGACTGGTACGCGAGTATACCAGATAGGTTCGTCATTACCTTTACCCAAATAGAGTCTCTGTTTCGGCAAAGGTTCATGAGTGTCAGTGATAAAATCTCCATTGCTGACCTTGTGAGGACCAAGCCGGGGAAGAATGAAAGCAACACCGACTTTATCGCCCGATAGCGTAATCTCACGGTTAAGTGCGAACCACCGCTGGAGCAGGACCAGTCCGTCAGCCTTCTCATTGGAAACCTCAGCAATTGGATGGTCCCAATCTTATGTTCAGCAGGCCTCAAGACGTTTCAGGAGCTAACTAAGAGAGTTCGAATGTTAGAACGCTCGAAGCAAGAATCTATCCCGGACTCTCAGAGAGACAAGACTTGGAAGAGCAAGAGGGACGACAACCGTAGAAGTGGGAATTCTAGCAATACCAATGTCTTCAATGCGTCTGACAATGAAGGCAAGCGAAAGGCAGGCGAATCAAAAACCAACCGGTCTCAAAAGCCAGTGCTGGGAGGAGAAAAGCCTTCCTAGAGTAGAAAAAGAACAAGGTTTACTCTTTCAGAAGGGATAAGGTCCGCAAGATATTCAAAGATGCCTTGAACAATGGTCTACAATTTCCGAAGTCGAAGAGACCCCACGAAGCAAAAATGACTGACAATCCCCTGTATCGCCCGTACCACAGAGTAGTGAGCCATTCGATCGAGGATTGCTATATTTTCAAAGACTCGGTCGAGAAGCAGTACAAGACTGGTGAGATCGAGCTGTCTAAGAGTGTGTTGGTAAACAATCAAGTTGCTACCACCAACTTTATACAGACAGAATCTGAAGCCTTCTAGGAGCAGACAGCTGATCCCGCTGCCCTGAGAAATGAAACTGACTCATCGCAACCTTCGTGGAGTACGCACATATCTAATAAGACGAAGAAGATGCTAAGGTTACTTTGGAAAGAGCCCAGAACAGAATGGGAAGGGCAGAAGAAGCCCACCATTCCACCTGCCAATTCGGCTCAATCAGGCTCAAAATCCAAAAAGCTCAAGAAGAAGAAAAGTGCAGCTCAACATGAAAATGAGTCTGCAGGGAGATCGACCATTCAAAAATATATCGATTCCCTCGAAGACTATGAACAAAAGGAAAGGACTATAATTCAATTGAAGGAGTTCTTCCCTGTAGAAGTGGCTGAGATTCTAGAAGAGCTAGAAGAAGACGCCAATGAAAAGATCCCTATAGTGACCTACTACGTTGTCCACCTTGGTAGCAACTCTGAGGAAGAGCTATGTTTTCCTGAAAAGGACAAGGAGCTCGCCACAAAGGCTAACCAATTCCAGCTCAAAAGCGGCAGGGCTCTACCGCCAAATCAGGACAACGCCCTAAAAGGGAAGGAAAAACAAGTCGCTAATGAATAAGATGGCAGAGAGCCGGCTCATGAAAATTCGAGTCCTTCCTCGGTGGACTATAATGTCTTGGCTCATCTCCGAAAGTTTCTGTCTCTCCTGAGCATCTACGATACCTTGGTCCTATCTAAAGAGCTTAGAGATGTTCTCATTCACGCTCTACAAAACTCCGAGCGGTATCAGGCTCACTTTGTGGAAATTAATATGAATGAAGCCCATTACGCTCTGCATGCCGCCGCTGTCACATTTAAGGACGAAGACTTGCTACTGGGAATGGATAAGCATAATCGACCGCTTTACATGAACGGGTACAGCGACGGAGATCGGATTAATCGCATATTGATTGATCCGGGATCCTCGGTGAACATCATGAACTTGCGGACTCTGAAGAGCTTGTCAATGGACACCCGACACCTGTCAAGAGAAATGATTGTCATTCAAGACTTCAATCAAAATTTCCAGCAAGTTCTGGGGTCCATAGCACTTCCAATCAAATTTGGAGATCTACAAACTAAAGCTAAGATATACGTGATCGATGTCTTATAAGGTTCTTCTGGAACGGCCGTGGCTCCACGATTACGACATCGTTCCTTCAACTCTCCATCAGTGCATGAAATATACCAAAAACGGAGAAGAAAGGCGCATTGATGGAGACATCCAGCCGTTCGGTGTGCATGAAGTCCGATATGAAGATTCTCGGTACTTTGTGAATCTCCAAAGTGCTGAGCCACAGCTGACTAAAGATAGAACGGTCCCGAAACTCAAAGGCAAATCTGAGCCGGCCGTCACTTTCAAAAGCGAAAACTCCCATGTGCGTCCGCGTTTCGGCAGTGACACTGTTGAGTCCAATGCTGGAAGTCCGTCCTTCCGTAAAACTCTCCCCCATTTCGGTAGAGATATGGACGAGTCCGATATTGAAGGCTCATCCGACAGTAAAATTCGCCCTCGTTTAGGCAGTGACACTGAAGAATCAGAAGAAGAGGATATGTCTTGCAATAGCTGTGCAAATCGGGCTCTCATGCGAACAACAAAGCTAAGAGAGACCTTCAAAATTACGGAAGAGTCCCTAGCCGTCACAAGGGTGCCGGAGCAGATATGCAAAGAGCTCGATGCATTGTTAATCTCCACCGTAGACCAGCTGAAAACTTTATACATTCCCGGAAGGAAAAGTGGACAAAAGGGCATCCTATTTTATGGGTCAAGTCCTATCGCGCACCCGGACGATTTCTCTATGACATTCCTTCCATACGAGAGAGGCATAAGGGCCGTTCTCAATCCCAGATATTATGCGCCCGAGATGCGGGAATACTTTAAAAAGTGCGGGTGTCGGCTATATCAAACAGACTCCGAAGCGAAGTTTTACGAAGGGCTATGGCATCCGCCTCAGGTCCGAGCACTCATCGATGGACGAATCCCAGATAGAAGGGGCATAGGTTTCATTCAACCTGACATCAAGGCATGCTACATGATCCATATCGGTGAAGCCAGCGAAGAGACACATAATGAAGATGAGCTAGCCGAGCCAGAAGAAGCCCCTCAAGAGTTCGAAGATGGCGCATAAGAAACCTTCGACGAGCTAACCGAGGTTGATTTGGGAACGCCCGATAATCCAAGGCCGACCTACATCAGCTCACTCTTGTCAGAGGAAATGAAAGAGCAGATAATCGCCCTACTGCAAGAGTTCGCTGACTACTTTGCGTGGACGTACAAAGAAATTTTTGTCCTATCCCCTGAAGTAGCCGTGCATAAGCTTGCTATATTTCCTGATGCCAAGCCAGTCAAACAAGATCCTCAAAGAATGAGAAGGGAGCTGGAAGAAAAGGTTATCGAGGAAACTAAGAGACTTATCGATGCTGGCTTCGTCAGAGAAGAGAAATATGCAGATTGGATCGCATGCATCGTCCCAGTGAAAAAGAAGAATGGGCAGATCCGAGTCTGTATCGATTTCAGAGACCCGAACAAAGAATGCCCTAAAGACGACTTCCCGCTACCGGTCATGGAAATGATGGTCGACGATAGCTGAAATTACAAGCTGTTCACCTTCATGGATGGCTCATCTAGATATAATCAGATCAAGATATTGCCCGAGGATGAGAAACACACAGCATTTCGAACCCCGATCGCAATATACTACTACAAGGTGATGCCGTTCGGACTGAAGAATGCATGCACCACATATGAAAGGGCAATGACCAAAATCTTTGATGACTTAATCGATAAAGTCGTCGAATGTTATGTTGATGATTTGGTCGTTAAGAATAAAGCCAAGGCCGATCACATCCGAGATCCCAGGACCGTTTTCACCCGACCGAGGGAACACGATTTGAAGATGAATCCTCTGAAGTGCGATTTTGGCGTGCCGTCGGGGAAATTTTTAGGGTTTATAGTCCGACATCGGGGGATCGAAGTTGACCCATCCAAGATAAAGGCCATCATGGGGATGCCCCCTCCAAAGAGTTTGACGCAGCTAAGATCCTTGCAAAAAAAACTCGCTTACATACGAAGGTTCATCTCGAACCTATCGTGGAGATGTAGGCCCTTCTCAAAACTCATGAAGAAAGGAGCTCCTTTTGTTTGGGATGCCAAATGTCCGGAAGCGTTTGAAAGCATCAAACGTTACCTATTGCACCCTCCAGTGCTTGTTGCTCCTATTTCAAATAAACCATTGATTCTCTATACTGTCGCGCTAGATGAGTCACTCGGTGCGCTCCTTGCCCAGAACAACGAGAAGGGAAAAGAGAATGCCCTCTACTACCTCAGTCGAACGTTAGTCGGGGCGGAAAATAACTATTCCCCGATCGAAAAGCAATGCCTGGCTCTGATATTCACTGTGAAGAAGCTAAGGCACTATCTGCTCGCTCATCGGGTTATGCTGATTTTCAAGGTCGACCCGCTCAAACACTTAATGACCAAGACAAGCTTAACCGGCAGAATGGCAAGATGGGCTGTCATGCTACTTGAGTTTGGCATAATTTATACTCCTTAGAAAGCAGTAAAAGGGTAAGCTCTTGCAGACTTCCTCGCTGCTCACCCCATACCAGAAGGGTCACCGCTCAATTGCGAGTTACCCGATGAACAAGTGCTGCACCTCGAGAATGGTGAGCCATGTTTGGAGCTCTACTTCGATGGAGCCTCATCAATGAGGAGCTCCGGAAAATCAAGCATCCCGCAGATAAAAGTAGGGATAGGATTGGTATTCATCACGCCATCGATGGGAACCCTACAACGTTCTTTTGCTCTCACCGAGCCTCGCACAAACAACGAGTCTGAGTACGAAGCTCTGATAGCTGGTCTGGAGCTCGACATAGAAATGGAAATCCTTCGGCTATGGGTTTATGGTGACTCCCAGCTTGTCGTCAACCAAGTAATCGGTGACTATAAGATATACAAACCCGAGTTAGCTCGATATAGAAGCCGAGTGGTAGAACTCATAAAACGGTTCACTCACATTGAACTAATGAGAGTCCCTAGAGCATTGAACGGAAAAGCCGACATACTCGCTCGCCTAGCTAAAGAGCTAGCTGATCCTGACATGGACGAAATTCTACTCAGAGTCAGAAGCTAGCAAATTCTGCCTCCAGTCTCTTTGCGTGAAGAAGAAAGCATAGAACAAGAGAACAATCCTGCCGAAGAAGCTTCGATCATTCAAGACGAGCGTGATTGGAGAGAACCCTTCATAGAGTACCTCCGATATGGCAACCTGCCCGAAGAAAAATCTGCGAGGATTCATCTGAAGAAGAGAGCTCTTCGATACGTGCTTGTAAATAATACGCTATACCGCAGATCATATGACTAACTCTGGCTCAGGTGCCCGTCATCGGCCGAAGCCCAAAAAGTCATGAAAGAAGTTCACTCAGGCATCTGCGGGGCTTACCAGTCCGGCCCAAAAATGCGGCTTCAGATCAAACGGCTTGGATATTACTGGCCTACCATGATAAGGGATTGCGAAGAGCATGCAAAGAAATGCCATCTCTGCCAAGTTCACAGTGATTTCATTCACAAGCATCCCAATCCGTTGCATCCTACGGTGGTGTCGTGGCTCTTCGAAGTTTGGGGCACCGACATAGTTGGCCCGATTGATCTTCTGTCATCCAAAGGCCACCGGTTCATATTGGCCGCAACTGACTACTTCTCCAGATGGGCTGAATCTGTCCCGTTAAAAGAAGTCAAGACAGAAGATATTCTAACATTTTTCCGGCATAATATTCTATACTGCTTCGGTACACCAAGAAGAATCATATCTGACAACGGGCCTTCCTTCAAGAGCTTCAAAATCTTAAGGTTTGCTACTCAGCACAAGATAGACTGGAGATATTCCTCCATCTATAATCCAAGGGCCAATGGGCTAGCCGAAGCCTTCAATAAAACTCTATGCAAGCTCCTGAAGAAAAAATGCTTCAGCAAACAAGAGGGATTGGAATCTCAAACTTCACGAGGCGTTGTGGGCATATCGTACCACACACCGCACTCCAACTCAGTCCACTCCATACTCACTACTCTTCGGAGTGGAGGCAATCCTCCCGCTCGAAGTCGAAGTTCCAAGCCTAAGAATGGCCGTCCAACACGAGTTGACGGAGGAGGAAAACGTCTTCCATCGGCTCGAAGAGCTTGACGCCCTTGAAGAAAGGAGGCTCGCGGTGCAGCAAAATCCTGATCTATACTGAGCCTAAATGTCACGGGCCTATGACAAGATGACCCGTCTCCGTGCTTTCAAGAAAGGCGAATTGTTGTTGGTCCTCAAAGGCCGATCATCCCCAATCGACATGCCAAAGGAAAACTCGAGCCAAATTGGGAAGGACATACGTCATCGAGAAAGTGTTCGATAGAGGATCCTACCAACTAATAAGTGCCGAGGGAGAAAGGCTCATGCCACCTATCAATGGCCGATATCTAAAGAAATACTATACGTGAATGCTCCAAGTCGCAGATGAATTGAGCACACTTGCCCTACGATTTGGATCATACATCCTGTAAAACCGTATACAATCCACGGGCGTAAACGACCCCTATCTCTCCTAAGTCCTGCCGGCGAGACTACTTTTAAAGTCCCACAGGAGCAAAAAAAACGGTATGTCCACAAGCAAAACGGGCATGGATGAAAACCCGAAAGGGCTCCGTAAGTAAAAACAGCAGGACTGCTGGCGAGTTTGTGAAAACCCGAAAAACTCATGAAAAGAGATAAAATACACTCGCAAAGTCCTCTCGACCTTGTGAGGAGAAAATCCCTGCGTGAGATCCTTACGACTCACAAAGGAGCAACACACTTAGGATTCCTCATGATTCCTGAAGAGAACATACACCTGCGAGATCCTCTCGACTGGTAGGGAGAAAATGCTTTTATGAGACCCTTACGGCTCATAAAATTGAAAAGCCTTAGGTGATAGAGATCTAAACCTGTCTGCTAAGCCATCGCTCCCTAACGGGCAACGACAAATGACGAGTCGCTCCTGGCATTGCTTCAGTGTTAGCGGTGCTGATGCTGACCAAAAATCTAAATCCCAAGTTTTCCTAACGGCAAATGATGAGTCTCTCCTGTCATTGCTTCAGTGTTAGCGGTGCCGATGCCGACCCAAAACCTAAATCCCAAGTCCTCCCTGGGAAAATGATGAGTTGTTCCTGACATTATTCCAGTGCAGCAATGCTAAAGAAGATCCATCAATTTCATGCACACAACCCACATATGTGGTGTGCATTTATTGATAGGGGGCACTTTGTTGGGGTCAAAAATTACACCCCAGTTGACCAAGTCAAAACAAAGGTCAACCCCAAGTCAAGTGGGCCCGAGCCCAAGTCAAGACCAAGCATGGAAGGGGCCGGCTCCATGCCAAAAAGAAGGCAATAAATTAGTCTAAATGTAATTTTTAGAAATAAATATATGTAAAGTGGGCAGAAAGCCAAAATTTTGTAAACCCCATTGATTATGTACAAAAAAAAGAAATAAGCACATAAGGCATGGTGTGACACAAGTGCCATTTGGCAAAGCCCAAGAGGTTATATGTAAAGTGTGTAGAAAAGCAACATGATGAAAAAATCAATAATAACTTTTCTCTTTCTCAAAAATTAGGGTTTTGTGCCTTCTTCTCCTTCCTCAAGATTCTAAACCTTCTTCCCCGTTTTGAACTAAATCAAGAGTTTCACTCTTCCTTTTCCAAAAATAAACAGTTTTTCACTATCAAACCCTTAAAGGGGAACTCAGATCTTCCATTAGATCTCAAAAAGGGGAGATTTTTAAATATCACCCCTGTTTTTCTCCAAGATCCGGTCAACAGAAGAGGAGGAAGAAGGAGACCCATCTCCAAAAATTTCCCTTGGGAAGATCCAAGGCCTAAACGAAGATCCAGGGCAAAAGGGGAGAAGAAAGGGGTCCCCTTTGATCATCCTCAAATATTTCTAGAAGTTTAACTCCATTCAAGATTTGTTAGAGTTTAACTCCATAAATCAAACCCTTTTTTTATAGGAGTTCAACTCCATTCAACATCTGTCGGAGTTTATCTCCATAAATAAAAAAAAATCCACCTTCGGAGTTTAACTCCTATTTCCAGGGCTAAAAGCCCCCTTTTTTCCGCCGGCGCCCAAGCTCCCAGCGCCCACGTGCCGGGCATGTGAGGCGCTTGTGCCCAAGCGCCCATCGCCCGCATGCCGGGAATGTGAGGTGCTCGTGCCCAAGTGGCCAGCGCCCGCGTGCCGGGCACGTGAGGCGCTCATGCCCAAGCGCCCAGCGCCCACGCTCGTGCTCAAGCGCCCAACTCCCTACCGTCTTTAAGATACTCCTCACCCTTCTTTTTCCCACACTATCCCACACTCACAATACACCCCGATAAACTTTGCGGGGCCCCCGATATATCCAAAACCCCTCAATGCACAAGACACGCACACTGCACATTGAGTTCGCATGACCAGTTTGACCTATCAATCGGAGGTTCCTTCGCTCCAAAGACGGGGGGTAATTAACGACAGCTTATTCCTGCTGGGTTCCCTAGCACCACCACTGGGTTTCGGGAGGCATCGACCATGCTGTTTTCAAAAATTTGACGCACTAAAGAACCCTTACCTAGAATCTTAACTAGAGAATTAGACGAATCATGCATGTAAACATTTTTACATCTAAGTGAATAAGGAATACAACCTTTGTAGACCGCTCCTTCACTTAAAAATCTCCGTGTAGTAGTCCCTTCGCCCCAAGTAGTGAACTCCCGGACTCTAGAAAGGCTCCACAAGATGAAAGGAACAAACTTGCTTGAAGTCTTCGAGGCCGAAGATGATCTACGTCGAGGAGACATTAACTCAAGCTACATCTTCACTAATTAGGAACTAGTGAAGCAAACAACCAAAACTAAATGGCTAATCTAGTGTAGGTTGATAAAGTAGGATTTTTGCTCACTTTAGAAATGTTTTTCTCACTAATTTTTTTTACCTCTCAAAAAGCTAGGGAGCTTGAGGTAGGAGATGAAGAAAAGCAACCATGGAGAGAAGCAAGTGTAGAATATGGCAACCATGGGTGAGAAATATCTCATATAACTCTTGTAGAGACTAAACCATGGCTAACAATAATGGTTAGGTTAATAAATATGAGACAAAATTAGTGGACTAAGTCAAAGGTTAGGACAAAGCTTCTCCAAGCTTCTAACCTTGACTAATTTCCAACTAATTTTCTTTTACTCTTAATAAATAAAACCCCACATTATTTATTTGCATGGTATGAGTCTCATACACCCATGTCACATGTAGCAACTAGCATGACACAAATAATATATATCACATATATATTAAGTGCATGCAAGTGAGAAAAAGAAATGCTTAAGTGAGTTAATGTAAATTAATATATCAAATATATAATTATACATTAAATTATTAAATCAACACTTGATCTAATAATCCGGCTATATCACATAAAACCGACTAATATCATTTGTATCAACTTATCGAATCAACACTTGATTTGATAACCTGGCTATATCACATATAACCGACTGATATCATATATCGCGAGATTAGAATACGGTATCACATACGCGTAATAATCTCGGTCCTACACATATCACATATGTGCTCCTAGTTTGTTTCTCCTGAGCCAGGAAACCTTTGCGTAGGACTCTAAACACTCGTCAATACACCGACAGTAGGTGATGATCATATCAGTCACCCACAAGCCGTCAGCGGTACTAGCTGGACGTAACGGCTATCCGGGTATTGAGCGATCAGAAGATCAACAAGCAAGCCTGCTCATACTCCTGCGAATCCAATAAGTAACATTACTGTACAGTCCGGTCTCTTCGTCTGATATGTCGCATATCCAGCCTGGGGGTGGCAAACGTCAGACCCCAATAGCTAGATAAGTCATGCCGATGTGAGGCCCATAACGATTCAAGAAACTACTAATAACACTTACCAGTAAATCTCAGCAATCCTGGCCAGGGATTTCCTGTTATGGCCAATCGATCATAGCGCAACATCAACCGCCAATACTGGGAGGGACGAAATCCCCTCCTATGGCTTATTGCCTCCATGTGACTCGGGACTGTACCCAAAAACTACCGTTTAGCACGTTCTCTTGAACGTGGTAAGGTGGAAATCAAAGCACAGTTGGAATCACACAAGACTCTATAACAATCTTGGGTCTACAAACTAACATGTACCAGTGTCATAAGAGAACTGCTATCTGACGTGAGATATAATACCATCTAGGAGTTCTCGGCGAGTCATGTTCAGTGTACCCAGTCTCCACTGAGCACCCGTATACCATCTTTGATGTCAAACACCAATGGATGTGGGATCATCCATCGCCCATCATATGGGTCAAGAAGCGTATACGCTAGTTTACTCTAGAATATCGATGCCCTGTCTCGATACTCTCACGACTAGGAACAATTGAAGGATGTACTTACCGACTACTCTTGCCCCACTAGTATGATCAAAATCATAATCCGGTAGTCAAGTACTCATCCTAAGGGCTTTATCAACATGTAACAGAGAGACAATAAGTGTACATGTCGAGATAAAGAGCAACCGGATAGCATACTATATGTCAAAGCATCCATTATAATATACATCATATGTACAATAATGGCCTCTAGGGCATACATATAACTAACATTCTCCCACTTGCATTAAGGCCATTTGTTGTAGTATCTCATACTCAATGCCCCATAAAAGTTTCTCTAGGGAAAGGCCTTTGTGATTGGATCCGCCGTGTGATCCTTCGCGTCAACTCTCTTATCCTCGATCCTTTGGAGATCAACCATCTCCCTGATCAGGTGATACTGCCTCAGAATATGTCTGGATTGCAGATGTGACCGAGGTACCTAGGCCAAAGACACAACTCCATTGTTGTCACAATAATTGTTATTGGACGCTCAATGGTAGGAACCTTGTTCATCTCAAGAACAAGAAATATCCAGAAAGCCACTTCTACAGCATCGTAGGTAGCGATATGTTCAGCCTTTATCGTCTAGTTTTCCACAGTATATAGCTTGGAACCCTTCGAACATACCGTCCCTTCTTTGAGGGTAAAGACAAAGCCCGAGACTGACTTTTAGTCGACCTTATCACTCTGGAAGCTTGAATTGGTAGAGGACTCCCACTGGAGTTCACTGTTACCAAACACCAAGAACATTTCGTCAGTGCTTCTCAAGTACTTAAGAATGTCCTTCACAGCTTTCCAGTGATTCTCCCAAGATTCGATTGATTTCTGATCACCACTCCTGGTGAGTGAGCTACAGTACATTATATCGCATACATGATAGAGCCTACTGCCGAAGCATAGGATATCCCTTGCACACGAGCTCTCTCCAAATCAGTCTCGGGAGACATCTTTTTGGAGAGAGTGATTCCTGAGTAAGTAGGCGAACCACCACGCTTAGAATCTTCCATACTAAACCACTTTAGAATGGTGTTAATGTACCTGGATTTGGGACACTCCCAACATCCATTTTGATCTATCACTATAGATCATAATCCACAAGATGTAGTAGGTAGCATCCAGATTTTCCATGGAGAATCCTCGTGATAAGAGGAGCTTGACCGAGTGTAGCATATGAAACCATTTCCTATCAAGAGTATGTCATCTACGTACAATACGTGGAAGACAACCTTACTCTCTACAACTTTCTTGTATATACAACGTTCATCTACCTTTTTGATGAAGTAAAACTCTTTGACTGCCACCTCAAAACAGATGTTCCAACTCCGTGATGCGTGCTCTAATTCTGATGGACTTAAGCATAGCCACTTGAGAAAAGGTTTCATCATAATCCACACCTGGTTATTGACAAAAACCTTTTACTACTAGTCTAGCTTTGAAAGTCTTAACTTTCCATCTACACCAAGAATCTTCTCAAGATCCACTTGCTCCCAATGGGTTTTACCCCTTCAGGTGCAACAGTCAAAGTCATACTTTGTTGGTGTACATGGATTCCATCTCAGATCACATTGCATCCAGCCATTTCACAGAGTCCCCACTCGTGATGGCCTGTCTGAACCTAGTTGGGTCATAATCTACCATGATGCAATCCTCGCTCCCACCGTCACTGAGGAAACTATAGTATCTCTCAGGTGGATGAGGAAGCCTTCCAGATTCACGGAGAGGCTGAGGTTCGTTGGAGACTATTGAATCCTTTGGTTCTATTAAATCATCAGCTGTTAGTTTGTCTAGGTGGAACTCCTTCCAGTTCTACGTCATGACCACAAATTTCTTCCATAAGAAATTTATTTTCTAAAAAGGCGGTATGCTGAGAAACAAAACACCTTTTGCTCCTCAGTTTGGTAGAAGATATTCCATCGCAAATGTTTGGGATATCCAACAAACTTATACAGAACTGACCTTGCCTCGAGTTTGTCCGGATTTTGCTTTTCAACATAGGTCGGACGACCCCATATCTTAACTCGTTTAAGAGATGGTCTCTTCCCATTCCATATCTCATATGGAGTGGTAGGTACTGATTTGGATGGAACCCCATTCAATAGGTATGCAGCTTCTCAAGTGCATAACTTCCAAAAGGAAATAGGCAACTCAGCAATACTCATCATAGAGCGCACCATATCTTATAGAGTGCGATACCTCCACCCCGATGCACCGTTGTGTTATGGTGTATACGGAGGAGTAAGTTGAGAGAGAATCCTATTCTCTTTTAAATAATCCAGGAACTCCGTGCTCAAGTATTCTCCTCCCCGATCACATCGAAGGACTTTAATACTTATACCTATATGGTTCTCAACTTCAAGCTTATATTCCTCGAATTTCTCAAAAGTTTCAGACTTGTGTTTCAACAGGAACATATGTCCGAATCTTGAGAGATGGTCTGTGAATATAATGAAGTACAAAGAATCAACCTTGGCATGTGTAGACACAGGACCGTATGCATCACCATGTATTAGCCCTAAGAGTTCAGCAACTCTTTCTCCGTTTCCAGTAAACGGAGTATTGGTCATTTTACCTTTGAGACATGACTGACAAGTATCATAAGATGAAAATTTGAACGGATTGTAATATTCATCCTTATGTAACTTAGCTAGTTGTGTCGCATTGATATGACCTGTAAGGCTACGCCAGCGCCCCGGCCAACTTTCCGTGGCCAAATGCGGAACAAAAACTTTTAAAAACCGTCGCTAACGTAACCCAAATCCCGGATCATGCCATTAACCCTATACTAGTAACTGTAAAAGGAGTTTAAGAGATTATACCGATCAATCCGTGTCCTTCGGTCTTCAACCTCTTCCCAAGCTCCTCGCGGCTGCCCCGAACAAGTTCGCTCTCCGGTCTCCCTCGTCGAAGAGGATCCATGTTGGGGGTTCTTTATACGGGCTCCCGCTTCTAAACCGAAGCAACTCGGACATCAAGTTTGCTAGCCTAGATGCCCAAGGTGAAGTAGAGAGAGTATGTGATCATCTTGTCTCAATACATCCATGGATTCTCAACACATGAGAGGGTATGGATGGAGGCGAAGAAGAAGTCATGTGTGGAAAGAAGTGTGAGCTCAAGACTTAGCAACAAAAGAAAAGGCTACTCAAGAAAAGGATGGTGGCTGCCCCCTTTTTGTTATGAGGTATTTTGTGAGTTCTTGCAACAAAAGAAAAATCCTCACTCACAAAAATATCTCACTAACAAAAACTAATAAACAATAAAGCATGGCACAAGTAAACACACCATGAGTCACCATGCCGCAATTAATGCCACAAGCCAAAACTTAAGCTCACACTTTACACCTCATTAATATAAACATTTACAAAAACCCTAAATGTTTAATACAATAAAAAGAAATGGCATCTTCAAAAGTAATTTTGTAACGGATTACAAGAATACCCCTCATCTGTATATACATACCTGTATCCGTATTCCGACTGAATACGAATACAACGAGATAAAAATAATCCAACAATCGAATACTAGGATCCGGCTTAAACTAAAGCCCATTAGTATGATTCGTCCGATCATGATCCATGCACGAGTGCATATATATGATCGAACCCTACCATAAAACCATACGGTCTCTACAACATTTCGCCCGAACTTGGGAAACCCTCTGTGTGGGACTCTAAAGACTCGTCAATACGCTGGCAGTGGGTTTAACCACAAGCACGTCAGTGGAACTAGTTGTACGTAACAGCTACCCAGGTATTGAGTGAAAGGGAGGCCGAAGAGCGAACTCATCCTGAAACCCTACTGAGACTGACAGTGACAATATCCGTACAGTCCGGTCTGTTCGTCTATGAGTATCGCATATCGGGTCTGGGGGGTGGATAAAGTCAGACCCCTAATAACGCAATATTTTGTGACGGTATGAAGCCCATCACCACCTGAGAAACTACTGATCCGAATCAGTAATTCTCGACTACCTTGGCCAAGGATTTCTGGTGATGGCCACCCGTGCACACTGCGACATTAACCCCCAATAGCGGGAGAGACGAAACCCCTGACGATCCGCTCACTGCCTCTATGTGGCTCGGGACTGCATCCAACTAAAACCTGTTTGCACGACTCCTTTGAGCCATGGTAGGATAGTAATCAAAGCACAGTGGGAACTCACACGAGACAAATGATGATCTCAGGTCGATAGACTAACCTATACACATGTCACCAGGGAACTGCTATCTGACAATAGGTATACTACCAACTAGCATGTTCCTGGTGAGTCCGTCCGGTGTACTCATAACCCAATGAGCATCTGTATACTATCTTAGGTGAACAACTGACACCATGGATTGTGAGACCGGCCACCGCCCCTCGTCGGGGTCTCGATCCGTATACACTAGTCTACTCTCGGAGTATCGATGCCCAGTCTCAAAACTCCCACGACTAGGGACAATTTAAGGATGTGCTTATAGACTACCCAACTCTCACGTATATGATTGCCATCATACTGCTGGTAGTCAAGCAGGAATCCTATGTGCTCTATCAACATGTAATAGTGATCTGTAATGTCACCTGAAGCATGTACACGATGATAAAGATAAACCAGATAGCATACTATCATCTCGAGTAAGACTGTTCTACGGCATAGGTCCTGATTGATTATTTTTCCGATTGGATGTGAAAAGGTAAAAGTAAAAAGTATCGATTCAAATAGTCCCCGATTTCGGTGCTATTTGATCGATCGTAAAATGCGAGACTGAGTAAGTAAATCAAATCGATAAGAGTCTCTTTGTGTCGGTAATTAGAAAATTGAATAAAGTTCACAATCAAAAAAATTATATTTGACCGCAATCAACTACGGTGTCGGATGTAGATTGTAAGTGAGTGCGGATCGTCCACAGGGATTGTGCGATTCGTTTTTATATTTGCTTTGTTTGAATCGAAAAGTTAATCGAAAAGAAAAGAAAACATGATTCAAGAATTTATCAATTGATTCAGGTGTCACGAGTTTAATCAAGAATCAAGAAACTGATAAACAATCAAGAATTGGGTTTCGATAATATTTCCTACCAAAATGCCAAGAATCTAAATGAGGCTCGTATGAATCGATCGGATCTATAGATGTGATGTAACCTCAAGATTTCGTGTTCTTGTCCTTCGAAGGATTGATACTAGATCGATGATGATCGACGAGAGTTAGGGCTTTCTTGATTGAAACTAGGGTTTCATCGTTTAACCCTTGTTCTTTCATCGATATCATTCACATTCTAGCCTCTAGCAATTTCAAGAAACGATCGTAACTCCCCAATCTTGAGCGATATCAATCAAGAAAGCATCGCAACGAAATGGGTCGTCGGTTCTTGAATTTGCTAGGGTTTACAAAACTCGTAGGAATCAAGAATCGATTTAAGATATATTACATCATCATTCTATTGATCGTCTCGACTCCTCGACGAGCGGAGTATTACTCAAATATCACAACAAGAATTATAACTAGAAATTTAGATTGACTCATGATGCAAAAATTTAAAGAAAACAAGATAAAAGAATTTCACCTTTTATTTATATCAACAATTTGATTGCAGTCGCTCAAGAACTACAAGAGGAAGAACTAAATTGTCGACTTGGCTTCGCTCGGCTTCGTGAGTCGCGAATCGGCTTGGACCACTTGCTCCGTTGAAGACCGGCTCGGCTCCTAAAAGGCTGCAAGGCTTCATGCTCGAATGGGTACTCGGGATCTTGGCTTTTGAATGGAATTAGGGTTAGGGTTTCACACAAGTCCTCTCACTAGACTTGTGGAAGAAGAAGATGAAGAAAGAGATAGAATGGCTCTCAAATGAACTAATGGATTGATTTTTCCAAGCTCATGAATTATATATTTACAAGTGAGCCTAGGGTCTTATTTATAGAGCACCCAAACCCTAAGCCTTTGAGTTCCCTCCAAAAGTTTGTTGAAAGACTTATAGAAAGAGTTTGTTAGGCTTAGCTTAGGGTTTAAGCTAGGGTTTAGGAAGAAGTTTCTAAAATGATAGGCTAGTTTAGTGTTGATCCCAAAGCTTACTGATCTGGCAGAAGTCTCTGGAGTCTTCTGGAACTTGAGGTGTCTTTTTGAGGTGTAGGCATACAGGTAAGAGTTGTGGCCCAAAGTTTGGTGGATGACGTGGCAATACGGCCGCGGAACCGCGGCGCAAGCAGGCTCCGGCAGCGGTTCCGCGGCCATGTTGGCTCCTTGAGCTTGCATATTTCTGGTCTGGTCTTTTGATGATATTTGAGCCTTTCTTTGATATGTTTATTTTTGTTTGTCCCTTTGTATTGATACCAGAACTGAAATCATTGAGTTGGCGTAACGTTTTAGCTGTACTCTGTAAATTTTGGCCTTTCTGCTGGATTTTCCTGCACAGATCTCAAAACAAGTGTAGCGCAAATGTAGGGATGATGCGATGCCATGAAATGCAGTCAATTTCCTTTATAGTGTTGGTTTTAGTGTCTAATACATGTAATCTGATATTTTGCGACAGTTTTGCTAATATGTAAAATATGAATGCCGAACACTTCTATATGAATGCAAATGATGAGGAAATTGCCGGCTAAAATATGCAATATTTTCGACTAATCAAATTCCCCCAAACTTAATTTCGATCGTCTCGAGCGAACTATTTTATTAAAAAGAGAAGGAGAAAATAAAGAAAGAGAAAAACTAACTAGCACACTTTCGTAGGCAACACGATTGCACTGAGCACGTGCAACAAGCCTTTAAACCTCTAGGTGTCCCTAGTAGGAGGAGTGTTGTCTCCTGAGGGTTTTCAGCGGATTACACCCACAAAATCTAATAATGAAAGAAAGATCATGAATATTACATTTAAAGAAAAGAATTGTGAAAGAAAAGCTTCGAAAATTAGGGTTTCCAACTAAGCTAGCTTTTCGGTTGTCATGAGCCCTATCTTAATGGTCATGAAAAAATGTTAGAAATCACGTCCTCCCTCAATAAAACATCGTCTTATTTTTCATTCCTATCTTTCTTCCAAACATCGATCATATAACCCTGCGTGTGTGTAAAGGACATCCCTACACCCGGAGAATTCAATTCAAGCTATCATACTCTTGCCCATCAGCCTTAGTACTTTTTAATTAATGAATATTTAGATGAGATTGCTCACACACTTTCATGCGACCGTTAATACTTCTTGAGGTACTAACCGACCGATTACTCATGTGCTTGCTTACTTGGTGTATTTTCCTCGTCTTGCACCAACTCAGGCATAGCAGTGACTCCCAGACCAGTTGACCTTAGGGCACTAGGTGAAGAAACACCCTCGCTATACATTTTTTATTGCCCTTGGTGATAACAAAACCAGTGTCCATTTTTCTCACCACTTTATATTTTCTTTATTCATTTTTTTATTTCCTTCATACTTTTGGCTTTAAGACAAGAGCATTTCAAGGTATCCTCTACTATCCCAGGCTTTAAGACGTGTGTAAGTGCGAATAGCAAGGTATCAACATTCAAAATGTTTGGCTTCCATAATAGAAACTATTTTTCAGACTTATTTTTATCCTCATATTAGTGACGTCTTTCATCTTGCTAACCCTTGGGACAACGGCTCATAACTACTTATTACTAGTTCGTATAAGAAAACTTCTAATTTTCTTAGTTTTCTTAAATTTTTCTAATCTCATGGATGTAATTTTTCACTATCTAAACTTTCATTATCTTATTTATGTACAAAAAGGTGTAAATATTAAAATTATTTTTATACTTGAAATTTTTTTAAATTTTTATGGGTTTTGAAAATTTTTAAATTTTTATAGATTTTTAAAAGAAATGTTTTTGTACTTATGCAAATGATGCAAAAATAAGCACAAACCTCCCCCAAACTTGTTTTCAACAGTGTCCTCACTGTTGCCAACAGCTATATCTGAAAAACCTTAAAATCTGGGTGGAATTATTAGTGGGGGCAAAATGTATAAGTGAAGAACTTCCCCCAAACTTAGTCTTTTCACTCACCTTCATTCAAAAAATGAAGTAATGATATACTGGATATGAAGGTGAGACGGAGGAATTTTAATCCAAATAAACTGGCTCTTGTAAGAACAATAGCTCCTCCGTGGGGTCAGTGGAAAAATACGGCTTTAGTCTATGTCCATTTACTTTGAAAAAGGTGCCGTTTTTAACATTTTCTACTTCTACTGCCCCGTGCGGGTATACAGACCGCACAACAAAAAGTCCCTTCCATCGAGATCGGAGCTTACCTGCGTGAAGGTGTAATCGTGAATCATAAAGAAGGACTTGTTGACCAGGTGAAAATGTTTTCCTCAAAATGTTTTTATCGTGAAAAACCTTAGTCCTATTCTTTGTGATTACAGCGTTATCATAAGCTTCATCGCGGAGTTCGCTTAGCTCATTAAGTTGCAGCTTCTGAAAGTTGCAAGCAAGGTTTAAATCAAAATTTATCTCTTTAATAGCCCACAATGCTTTATGTTCTATCTCGACGGGTAAATGACATGCTTTTCCAAACACTATCCTATATGGAGACATCCCTAAGTCGGTCTTATATGCAGTTCGGAATGCCCAAAGTGCATCCGTCAGTTTGGTCGACCAGTATTTTCTATTTTTAGCAACAGTTTTCTCCAGGATAAGTTTGATTTGTCTGTTTGAGATTTCAGCCTGCCCGCTTGTTTGGGGGTGATAGGGTGTAGAAAGTCGGTGGTTGATTGAGTATTTCCGCATCAGAGTCTCGAAAGATCTGTTGCAGAAGTGTGTCCAATTATCGCTAATAATAGCGCGTGAGTGTCCAAATCGCGAGAAGATATTCTCTTTCAAGAACTTAATGACAACTTTCTTGTCATTAGTGCGACATGGAATGGCTTCTACCCACTTTGAGACATAATCAACCGCCAGCAGTATGTACAAATTCCCAAAGGAGTTGGGAAAATGACCCATAAAATCTATGCCCCAAACATCGAATATTTCAACAACCAAGATGGGTTGCTGAGGCATTTCATTCCTCTGGGAGATTCTACCCGTATACTGACATTGTGTACAGGTTTTGCAATGGTCAAATGCGCCTTGAATAAGGTCGGCCAATAAAATCCACATTGCAAAACCTTTTCCGCTGTCTTTCTAGGACCAAAGTGACCCCCACAGGCCTGATCATGACAAAAAGAAAGAACACTCTTGAACTCTTCATTCGAGACACACCGGCGAATGATCTGATCAGGACAATATTTAAACAAATAGGGCTCGTCCCAGTAAAAGTGTTTTACTTGGGATAGAAAACGGTATTTGTCCTGTTTTGACCTATTGCTGGGTATCAGTCCTGTGGCATGATAGTTCACAATATCCCTGAACCATGGTTCATTGGATACGCTCAAGAGTTGCTCGTCAGGAATCGAGTCATTGATCAGCAGGGTCACAGGGGAAGAAATGATGCGTGAAAGATGGTCGGCTACTACGTTTTCACATCCTTTCTTATCGTTGATAACAAGATCGAATTCTTGTAACAGAAGGATCCAATGTATTAGTCGACCTTTTGCATCTTTCTTCGCCAGAAGATGTTTTAAAGCGGAATGGTCAGTATACACAACTATAGGTGAGCCAATTAAGTAAGGCCTGAATTTTTCTAATGCAAATACAACCGCTAAGAGTTCCTTTTCGGTGGTTGTATAATTGATTTGTGCATCATTCAGGGTCTTACTTGCATAGTAAATTACGTGTGGCATCTTTTCGATGTGTTGTCCTAAGACTGCACCTACTGCAAAGTCAGATGCATCACACATCAGCTCAAAGGGGTAGTCCCAGTTTGGTGATGATAAAACGGGAGCTGAAGTGAGTGAGTGTTTAAGTGAGTCGAAAGCTGTCTCGCAGTCCGAGTCAAAATGGAAGGTCGTATCCTTGGCCAGGAGAAGAGTTAAAGGTCTAGGAATTTTGCTAAAGTCCTTAATGAATCTCCTATAAAAGCCCGCATGGCCAAGGAAAGAGCGAATATCTTTGACGCTTTTGGGATGAGAGAGGTTTTGAATGACATCTATCTTAGCTCTGTCAACCTCAATGCCTTTCTGTGAAATGACATGTCCAAGAACAATTCCTTCTTGGACCATAAAATGGCATTTTTCCCAGTTTAAAGTCAAGTTCTTCTCTTTGCAACGAGTAAGAACAGCGTCAAGATTCACTAGGCAATCGGAAAAAGAGTCTCCAAAAATCGAGAAGTCGTCCATAAAGATCACCAGAAAATTCTCTACCATATCAGAGAATATCCCCATCATACACCGCTGAAAGGTAGCGGGAGCATTGCATAGCCCAAAGGGCATGCGACTGTAAGCAAAGGTACCAAAAGGACAAGTAAAAGTGGTTTTATCTTGATCCTTTTTGGCGATGGGGACCTGATTATAGCCTGAGTATCCGTCCATAAAACAATAATACTCTCGTCCCGCTAAGCGTTCCAGCATCTAATCAATGAATGGTAGAGGAAAGCGGTCTTTCCTCGTGGCAGCGTTGAGTTTTCTATAATCGATACATACACGCCACCCAGTTTGGGTGCGTGTTTGAATCAACTCATTCGCCTCATTGGTTATAACAGTGATGTCGGATTTCTTAGGAACGACATGTATAGGACTCACCCATTGGCTATCGGAGATGGGGTATATAATACCATTATCTAAGCATTTGATGATCTCTTTCATGACCGCTTCCTTCATGACGGGATTCAACCGTCTCTGTGGTTCTCGGGTTGGTCTGGCATCATCCATCACATGTATATGATGTTCAACTATCAAGGGACTAATCCCTTTGATGTCCGCCAACCTCCAACCAAACGCCTCTTTGTTAGATCTCAATACCGATAAAAGTGTATTCTCTTGCTCTAATGCTAGAGAAGCGGAAATTATAACCGGTAAAGACTCCTTCTCACCTAAATAAGCATATTTCAGATGAGAGGGTAAAATTTTGAGATCTAATTCGGGCGGAGAAATGATAGAAGGAGGGATCATTGAATGATTTTTGGATTTACAAAGAAGCTCAGAGCCAGTGAAAGATACAGACTCGGATGGAGAAAAGTCAGAAGTGCAGGACTCAAGTGTAGGTAAAGTGTCCTCACTAAGATCTTGTGTAAAGTCAAACAGAGATGTGGTAATGTCATCGAGATCAGTAAAGCAAAGTTCCTCAGCTCCACAACTATCGGGAGCGATCTCATGGACAGAGCACACATCTAAAATATGAGCAGAGGGTTCTGATGGCTGACTTCCAACTTTGTAGATATTTAGTTCAATGGTCATATTTCCAAATGATAAGTTCATTGAACCGTTTCTACAGTTTATAACAGCGTTGGAAGTGGCAAGGAAAGGACGACCTAGAATCACCGGAATTTGGCCCCGGGGGTTTGCTACAGGATGTGTGTTGAGCATAATGAAGTCTACAGGGAAAACAAATTCCCCGACCTTTATCAACATATCCTCTAATTCACCCTTTGGTTTGGTAATAGATCGGTCTGCCATCTGGAGAGTGCAGTGAGCAGGTTTCAGCTCTCCAATCCCTAATTGCTCATAGACAGAATAAGGGAGCAGGTTAACACTTGCGCCAAGGTCTAAAAGAGCACGATTTATGTTTTTACCCCCAATAGAAATCGATATTGTAGGACATCCTGGGTCCTTTCGTTTCTTTGGTAGCTGGGTAATAAAAGCAGTGCTGATATTATTAGACATAAAGACCTTCTTCGGCACTTGAGTCTTCCTCTTCCTAGTGCACAAGTCCTTAAGGATTTTCGCATAAGCGGGGACTTGTTGAATCGCATCTAGGAGAGGGATATTGTGTTAGTGTTTATGCCCTAGAAGGCCATTACTGTATCATACTAGCTTGTATATTACTTAATGGAAGCTTGGGATATTCACATGTATATAACAGTCTTGCTAAACATGGTAGTATGCTACTTGGTTTTTCTATCTTAATATGTGAGCGTACGTATTGATAGAGCTCTTAGGATCTTGCTTGTCTACCAGCGTTGTGATGGCAGTCACACTAGTGGGGGCTGGGTAGTCTACAAGCACATCCTTATTCAGGTCCCTGGTCGTTGGATTATCGAGACAGAGCATCGATACTCCGGAGTAGACTGGTGTGTACGCTTCTCATCCCAGTTGGGGAGATGGTCTGTCCCACAGCCGTCAGTACGTCGTACTGGAGATAGTATACAGGTGCTCGTTAGGTTACGGGTACACCGGACAGGACTCACAGGGAACTGTTGGTTGGTTTGATACCAGTCGTCAGTGAACAGTTCCCAGGTGACATGAGTACAGCGTAGTCCGCAGACTTGACACTGCTACTTCGCCTCGAGTGTGTCCCACTGTTCTTAGATTGCTACCCTACCACGGCTCAAAGGAGTCGTGCAAACAGGTAGCAGTTGGGTGCAGTCCCGAGCACTTGGAGGCAGTGGCGGTTAGACAGGATTCGTCCCTCCCGGTATTGGGAGTAGATATCGTGCTGTGTCAGAGAGCCATTACGCAAAGTCCCTGGCCAGGGCAAGCGAGATTTGCTGGTAGGTTCCAGTAGTTTCTCAGGGTGTAATGGGCTTCTCTCCGACACGACTTATACCGCTATTAGGGGACTGACGCTTGCCGCCCCCTAGGCCCGATATGCGATAGTCTTGGACGAACGGACCGGACTGTATGGAGATTGTCACATCAGACTCAGTAGGAGTTCGGATGGGTTTTCTCATCGGCCTTCTTATCGACAACTACCTGGGGACCGTTACGTACAGCTAGTGCCGCTTGTGGTCTGTGGTTAAACCCACTGCCAGCGTAGTAGTCGAGTCTCTAGAGTCCCACACAGAGAGTTTCCTACTCCAGGCGAAACGATATAGAGGTCGCATGGTTTTGCGACAAAGGGTTCGGACGCATACGTGCGTTTACGCACGTACGACTTTCGGACAGTTTTTACCAGTCGGCTTTGGTTTAAGCCAGTTACTGGTATCCGGTTATTGGATTTTTACAGTCTAAAGTTTTTCCGTATTTTTGCGGATTGGAGGGGCGTTCTCGTAATTGTACGAGAAGCTTCTAGAAGATGTGACTAAGGAGGTTACTTTGGATGAGATTGTGAGTCATGAGGTGATTCATCATTATCATTAATTGCACCATAAATGATAATGACACATGCTTAATGAATCACCATTAGATATTTGTGAAGCATGCTTATTCATCACTCATTTTCTTTTGTTGATAAATGAGAATGCTTCATAATATATTATGATACACTCTCTCTCTTCTCATTATCTTATCTCATATTCTCTCTCCTCAAGCTCTCATCTTCAAGAAACTAATCCTTAATCCTCATGTGTTGAGATCAAAGGTTTAGTTAGACTTAAACATCCATTACCTTCACTCTTTATCATCCTTTCTTCTTTGATTAGCAATCAAAGTTGATTAGTTACCTCAAGTTAGAGGTGTAGCTTGGTGTTTTGCTCTCGGGTGGATCGTCTACTACCTAGAGAAGGTCGAGGAGAACAAAGGAGGACACAAAGACGAAGGACTAGTTTCGATAGGTATAATCCCTAATCACAAGTGATAAGAAAATCTTTGTGTACGGTTATTTATAGTTTAGCTTTCGATTTAAGCGGTTAGTCGATGTTCGTTCCTTAAACTTGATTGTTTTTGTAAATTCCGCCTCCCCACAAGTACTGGGGTGTACTACATCGATTTACAGTGGTATCAGAGCCTCGCTAAACACTAAATAACTTAATTGCAAATTTGTATGAATTTCGAACGGAAAAACGAAGCCGGAAAACCCTAAATCTGTTCAGTTTCTGTCGAACTTAAAATGAAGTCCTAAAATTTTTCAGGTGTGCTCAGAAAGCTAGAAAGGAGTCCAGGAGAACACCCAAGAAATTCGAGCCCATGACTCGGCAACTCGGCCGCGGAAGCGCGGCGGATCGGTGGGATCCGCCGCCCTTACGCGGTGCTTTAGCCGAGTCATGGACTCATATTTCATGTGTGGGTCCCCTGTGATATTTGGGGTTTTCTGGAATATTTAATATTTGCTCAGGTTACTGTTTAACAGAGCAGATTTTGGAGCAATATTGATGTTGTTTAATCGATCGAAATTGTACAGTATTTGCATATTGGATTATATCTGTGATTGTTTAATGTGTTCGTAAACCTCCCCCAACTGCTAGTATGTCGGTTGGCAGGGGGTTGCACATTTCTGAAATGGTTATTTCTGTTTGTGCATATAAACTGTATTGGACTGTTGTGGTGTATAGCCGGGGTTAGCAATGGGTTATTGTTTAATTCATTTGTTGTAAATGTAATTTGTTGTAATATTATTTTTGCGGGGCACTTCCAGGTTGCGGTCGTAGCCACCGTTGTATTATTTCATTTTACTGTTTTTGCTCCTAGGACTGACCCAAGGTGGGGTACACAGACTGCCGGGTGGGTAGTTTGCCGTACCCGTAGGGGTCGAGGGTGGGGTAACGGCTATTCATCACAACTGTGTAATCTGTCTTTTCTTGCAGGCTCAAAAGAAATACAGATTGCTTGCAAATCCAATATTGTTTATCTGTGTTCTGAAATGTATATCATTGCGTCAGACGAATGTAAAATATCTATATTTATTGCAGCTATTTAGACGTCACTTATGTTTTACACCCGCGCTAGCCCAGCCCCCGCTCTGTCGTTAGTTAAGTAACCTAACGGGTGATGACGGGACCCAGTGGCGAATGCGGATGGCATAAGAGGACGTTGTATTTTCGTTGTTTTCTGCAATGATAGGTTAATGATGGGACGCATTATCCATAATGCAAAGTAAAACAAACCAAAGTTTAAATCGTTGGAATAATTTAAAAGAAACCACTCGGTTAATTTTAAAAACAGATATTTTTAAATGCGGAGCCTTAACCACTCCTTTTAAAAGCTATCAGGTTCCTTCGGTTATATCAAGTTCACTACGTTCACGGTTTCGCCAAAACCAGTCGTAGCCCTCCGTCATTTCTTATGGATGGTCAGTAGTATTCAAGCTATGCTTGTTGGCATACGTCAAGGCATAGTGTTTGGTAGCTGCTGAGGTATTCATTTGTTGCATAGATAGATGTGTTGGTTTGGGACAGTCGCATTACCTTGTTGGCATCGTTAAGGGTATATACGGGTGGGTTCAAATTAACAAGATAATGATGGGCAGAACTTGACATGTGACTTATGATTTGTTGGCATACGTCAAGGTCATAAGAGCATGGGGCAAAAACTTATATCGGGAATTTCTAAAGAAACTGAAATTTGCAAAGAGATGCATACCATTTGGAGTTTGATGAATGTTGGTAGGATTCCTTCAACATTATCATACGATGATATTTGGATCCCGATCCTACTGTGAGTATATGCTACTTATCAGGATATTCGTCACTTAACGATCAATGCTATAAACCTAGTAGGTGTCCAGAAAAGTGTCAGCGGGGTTACGCCCCCAAAGAAAAGAGGTTATTTAATTAAGGAACTTCGCGAAAGCGTTGGAAAACCTCCCTCGAAGTATCGACACCGGCCTGGCTGAACGGTTATGCAAGTATTGTACGGTGAGAATAGTCTTGGCTAATTCTTCTTTTATGGTTTGAGGAAGGATTCGAAAAACAGTGGGAGCCATCCAGTTTAGATAAACTAAAAACCACTCTAAACTTGCAAGAGCATCATGCTAAAGAGTTTTCTTCTCTCTCTCCTAATTGCAGCGACCCTGAAAATGACTGGACTTAAGTTACTTTTAGAGAAAAATATACTGACGGGGCCAAACTATAAAGATTGGCTGCGGAATGTCAAGATGGCTTTGACCTATGACAAACTGGGGTACGTCCTCACCGCTACGGCACCTGCTGTCCCTGGTCCCAAATCCAGTAATGCGGATAAGGAAATCCGCAAAACCTGGGATTTAGATTGCGCGAGAGCCAAGTGCATCGTGCTTGCCTCGATGAACAATGAACATCAGAGGAGGCACGAGGATATGTCCCTTGATGGCATATTTCTCCATACAAAGGAACTTTATGGAGAGCAATCTCGTATAGCAAGATACGAGACCTCTAGGAAATTGTTTCGAGCGAGGTTGGCTGTCGGATCATCGGTAGGTGAACATGTCCTACAGATGATTGGCTATATAGAAGAGCTCGCAGACCTTGGGACGACTTTGGATAATGAGCTCTATACAGACCTTGTTCTCCAGTCCCTTCTTCCCACCTACGCCCAGTTTATCCTCAACTTCAATCTTCAAGGAAAAGAAGTTGAACTTGCGGAACTCCTGAACATGTTAAGGAGTGCGGAGGGCACCTTGCAGAAGGCAAGGGAAACACCCGCTATGTTTGTTGGCGGTTCATCTTCTTCCGGGTCCAAGGCTAGGGCCAAAGGAAGGAAGAAGAAGGCCGCACCCAGACCTAGAGGAGGTGTTAGTAAGGTGGGAGGGAAGGGAAAGAAAAAGAAAGCAGAACCGGTAGTTGGCCTGGATGAGTGCTTCCATTGTCACAGGAAAGGGCACTGGAAGAAGGATTGCAAGGCGTGGAACGCCAAGAACCAGGAACCGAAGCAAGCTGTGGCTTCGACTTCAGGTGTGTTTGTAATTGAGAATTGTCTGTCGATCAACTCTACTTCCTGGGTATTGGATACCGGATTAGGATCTCATATTTGCAATTCATTGCAGGCACTGAGAAACCGTAGAGTGCTGAAGGAAGGTGATATGGTCCTCAGGGTTGCTAACGGAGCTAGCGTGGGAGCTGCGTCCGTCGGGGATTATCACCTAGGATTGACGAGTGGACACATTTTGGTTTTACATAACTGTTATTTTGTACCCAGCTTAACGTGTAATATCATATCAGTTTCCTTATTATCAAATAAAGGTTATGATTTTACGTTTGTAAGAGATGTTGTCAACATCCACCTTAATCATGGTTTGATTGGGTCCGGTACTCTAAATAACGGCATATATGTTTTAAACCAACTCCAAATTTTCAATGTCCAGAACACACTAAAAAGAAAGTCTCCAGATTTGAATAAAGCTTTCTTATGGCATTGTAGACTGGGTCACATCAATGAGAGAAGGTTGACTAAGTTGCATAGAGAAGGATATTTGGACTCGTTCGAATATCAATCTTATGACACTTGTCAATCCTGTCTCAAAGGAAAGATGACAAAGACTCCATTCACTGGACAAGGAGTAAGAGCGAGCGAGCTCTTAGGACTCATACACAGCGATGTATGCGGTCCAATGTCTACACATGCGAGAGGTGGTTTTTCCTATTTCATTACTTTCACGGATGATTACTCAAGATACGGATTCATTTATCTGATGAAACATAAATCCGAGGCTTTTGAGAAATTCCAAGAGTATAAGAATGAAGTAGAAAACCAAACCGGCAAAAGTATTAAGACACTAAGATCTGATCGAGGTGGTGAATACTTGAGTGCCGAGTTCCTTGGTTACCTAAAAGAGAAAGGAATTCTCTCTCAGCTTACTCCTCCATACACTCCACAGCACAACGGTGTATCGGAGAGACGGAATCGAACCCTATTGGATATGGTACGATCCATGATGAGTAATGCTGAGTTACCGCGATCTTTCTGGGGGTATGCGCTAGAATCAGCGATACATCTTTTGAACAGAGTTCCAACCAAAACTGTGCCTACCACACCATATCAGATGTGGAGTGGGAAGAAACCCTATCTTCAGTACCTGAAGACGTGGGGATGTCCAGCTTTTGTAAAAAAGCAGCATCCGGACAAGCTCGAGGCACGCTCAGTAGAGTGTAAGTTTGTGGGATATCCAAAGAACTCTCATGGATATTGTTTCTATTACGCAGAGGAACAAAAGGTTTTTGTTTCTCGTCATGCCCGCTTCTTAGAAACTGAATTTTTGGAAAATCAGAAGAGTGGGAGCGAAATAGAACTGGAAGAAATTCCAGAACCACAAACTGCTACTGAAAGTTTGGTAGAACCGGAAGTTCAAGAAGAACAGAACATTCCCGCACCCCTCCGCAGGAGTAGTAGGCCGTCTCATCCGCCTGAGAGATACTACGGTTTTCTCATAGACGGGGATAGAGAGGATTGCATCATAGATGATGATGAACCTACTGACTTCCAGCAGGCCATCCAGAGCGGCGACTCGGTACGATGGCTAGATGCAATGCGGACCGAAATGGAGTCCATGTACACCAACAAAGTATGGACTTTGGACTTTGCTCCAGATGGGGTAAAACCCATAGGATGCAAATGGATCTTCAAGAAAAAGATTGGTGTAGATGGACAGGTGGAAACCTATAAGGCTGGACTTGTTGCAAAGGGTTTTCGTCAAAGACCTGGTTTGGACTATGACGAAACCTTTTCTCCAGTGGCTATGCTCAAATCCATTCGGGTCCTTCTTGCTATTGCTGCCTTCCATGATTATGAAATCTGGCAGATGGACGTAAAGACGGCTTTTCTGAATGGAAATTTAGAAGAGAGCGTCTATATGGATCAGCCAGAGGGTTTCAATCAGAGTGGGAGCAGCGGGAAAGTATGCAAGCTGCTTAAGTCTATTTATGGACTAAAGCAGGCATCGCGGAGTTGGAACATCTGTTTTGATGAGACAGTCAAAGAATATGACTTTATCAAAAATCCAGATGAGCCGTGCATATATAGTAAAGTTGTGGCCAGAAGTGTCGTATTCCTCGTCTTGTACGTGGATGACATTCTATTGATAGGAAATGACATTCCTATGCTACAATCTGTCAAAGGATTCTTGTCACACAGGTTCTCCATGAAAGACCTGGGTGATGCCTCTTACATTCTGGGGATCCGGATCTATCGTGATAGATCCAAGAGGATGTTGGGACTTTCGCAGTCCAGGTATATCGACACTGTACTGAAAAGATTCAGTATGGAAGATTCTAAGCGCGGTAATCTACCGGCTTGTCACGGAATCACCCTCTCCAAAGAGATGTCTTCCAAGACTGATTTGGAAAGGGAACGCATGTCTATTATACCCTACGCTTCTGCGGTAGGCTCTATAATGTATGCGATGTTGTGTACCAGACCAGATGTAGCTTACGCACTGAGCGTGGTAAGCCGGTATCAGTCAGACCCAGGGGAGAAGCACTGGATAGCAGTAAAGAACATTCTCAAGTACCTGAGGAGGACTAAGGAGATGTTCTTGGTTTACGGCGGAAAAGACCTCAGGTTGGAGGCCTTTGCTGATTCCGGCTTCCAGAGTGATAAGGACGATTCCAAGTCCATGTCGGGTTATGTCTTTACCCTCATTGGAGGGGCGGTGTGCTGGAAGAGCTCCAAGCAGGACACCGTTGCTGACTCGACGATGGAAGCAGAGTATATAGCTGCTTGCGATGCCGCAAAAGAAGCAGTCTGGATGAAGAAGTTCCTAACAGAACTTCAGGTTGTTCCTACCATAGTTGATCCAATACCTCTGTATTGCGACAACAACGGAGCTATAGCTTTAGCGAAGGAACCAAGGTCCCATCAGAAGTCCAGACACATCTTGAGGCGGTATCACCTGATCAGGGAGATCATTGATCGTCAGGAGATCGAGGTTCGGAGAGTTGCTTCAGAAGAGAACATTGCTGATCCATTCACGAAGGCCCTTCCTCAGATTCAGTTCGAGAGGCTACTCGAGATCATTGGTCTACGATATGCCAGTACATGGCCCTAGTGCAAGTGGGAGATTGTTAGTGTTTATGCCCTAGAAGGCCATTACTGTATCATACTAGCTTGTATATTACTTAATGGAAGCTTGGGATATTCACATGTATATAACAGTCTTGCTAAACATGGTAGTATGCTACTTGGTTTTTCTATCTTAATATGTGAGTGTACGTATTGATAGAGCTCTTAGGATCTTGCTTGTTTACCAGCGTTGTGATGGCAGTCACACTAGTGGGGGCTGGGTAGTCTACAAGCACATCCTTATTCAGGTCCCTGGTCGTTGGATTATCGAGACAGAGCATCGATACTCCGGAGTAGACTGGTGTGTACGCTTCTCATCCCAGTTGGGGAGATGGTCTGTCCCACAGCCGTCAGTACGTCGTACTGGAGATAGTATACAGGTGCTCGTTAGGTTACGGGTACACCGGACAGGACTCACAGGGAACTGTTGGTTGGTTTGATACCAGTCGTCAATGAACAGTTCCCAGGTGACATGAGTACAGCGTAGTCCGCAGACTTGACACTGCTACTTCGCCTCGAGTGTGTCCCACTGTTCTTATATTGCTACCCTACCACGGCTCAAAGGAGTCGTGCAAACAGGTAGCAGTTGGGTGCAGTCCCGAGCACTTGGAGGCAGTGGCGGTTAGACAGGATTCGTCCCTCCCGGTATTGGGAGTAGATATCGTGCTGTGTCAGAGAGCCATTACGCAAAGTCCCTGGCCAGGGCAAGCGAGATTTGCTGGTAGGTTCCAATAGTTTCTCAGGGTGTAATGGGCTTCCCTCCGACACGACTTATACCGCTATTAGGGGACTGACGCTTGCCGCCCCCCTAGGCCCGATATGCGATAGTCTTGGACGAACGGACCGGACTGTATGGAGATTGTCACATCAGACTCAGTAGGAGTTCGGATGGGTTTTCTCATCGGCCTTCTTATCGACAACTACCTGGGGACCGTTACGTACAGCTAGTGCCGCTTGCGGTCTGTGGTTAAACCCACTGCCAGCGTAGTAGTCGAGTCTCTAGAGTCCCACACAGAGAGTTTCCTACTCCAGGCGAAACGATATAGAGGTCGCATGGTTTTGTGACAAAGGGTTCGGACGCATACGTGCATTTACGCACGTACGACTTTCGGACAGTTTTTACCAGTCGGCTTTGGTTTAAGCCAGTTACTGGTATCCGGTTATTGGATTTTTACAGTCTAAAGTTTTTCCGTATTTTTGCGGATTGGAGGGGCGTTCTCGTAATTGTACGAGAAGCTTCTAGAAGATGTGACTAAGGAGGTTACTTTGGATGAGATTGTGAGTCATGAGGTGATTCATCATTATCATTAATTGCACCATAAATGATAATGACACATGCTTAATGAATCACCATTAGATATTTGTGAAGCATGCTTATTCATCACTCATTTTCTTTTGTTGATAAATGAGAATGCTTCATAATATATTATGATACACTCTCTCTCTTCTCATTATCTTATCTCATATTCTCTCTCCTCAAGCTCTCATCTACAAGAAACTAATCCTTAATCCTCATGTGTTGAGATCAAAGGTTTAGTTAGACTTAAACATCCATTACCTTCACTCTTTATCATCCTTTCTTCTTTGATTAGCAATCAAAGTTGATTAGTTACCTCAAGTTAGAGGTGTAGCTTGGTGTTTTGCTCTCGGGTGGATCGTCTACTACCTAGAGAAGGTCGAGGAGAACAAAGGAGGACACAAAGACGAAGGACTAGTTTCGATAGGTATAATCCCTAATCACAAGTGATAAGAAAATCTTTGTGTACGGTTATTTATAGTTTAGCTTTCGATTTAAGCGGTTAGTCGATGTTCGTTCCTTAAACTTGATTGTTTTTGTAAATTCCGCCTCCCCACAAGTACTGGGGTGTACTACATCGACTTACATATTGATGTTAACCTGTTTGAACATTTCCATAATTTTCTCCATATGAGGACTCGTTCTGTTATCCCTTAACCGATTCGGGTAAGGAGCTTTCGCAATAAGCGCAGGGTCCATCATAGAAGAAGGAAGAGGGGGTAGACGAGGTCCCAAAAGAGGTGTGGGGACCGTCTGTGGAGAACTATAAGGGTTGGGAGAAGGTGTTGAGCCTAATGGGAAATGGAGAATAGGCTCGTGAGAAGATGGTGTGGTAGAAGAAGAAGGATCAGAAGGAGAAGTGTGTGTGTGTGGAAAGGACTCAGCCGGGGTGTTGATATGATTTTCAGTATCATCAATACCTTCCCCGACATGATTATTCAGCACTTTCCCCATTCTCAACGTTGTGATGGCATTTACATTGTAATGCCCAGGATTCTGTAGGGGTTGAGAGGGAAGTTTCCCTTTTTCTCTCGCACTCATTTCGGCTTTAAGGCGAGCTATTTCAGTTTCCATCGATCTGATACTCTCAGCTTGGGACGCTGAGTTTTTCTTTATCTCACTGACGGAAGATCTAACCTCAGTCGAAACCTCTATGAAATTTGATAAAAGTGATTTCATGGTTTGAGTGAATTGAGAGAATTCGTCAGAACAGGACAACTGCATAGGATTAGACTGTGCAGGATTGTTGCCCTGGTTTTGGAAATTTTGTGACTGATAGGGGTGCTGAGTGATTTGAAGGGGTTGCTGTTGTGGTGGAGGAAGAGCCCTTTGAAAATTATTCGTGTTTGGAACCGTGTTTTGAGATTGGTTTTGGTTCCAAGCGAAATTCGGGTGATTCCTCCAACCCTGATTGTACGTGGAAGAATATGGATCGTTTCGAGGTCGTTGAAATGTGGCATTAGAATGCTCGTGACCTTGAAACGCAGAGTTTAATGGACATTCTTCCGTTAAATGAGACGGATCAGAACAGCACCCACAAACAGTTTTGGGGAGCGACATTGGGTTTAGGGAGGCTGCAGAAAATTTGTGTTCCATAGCGTCAAGCTTCTTTTGCATTGCTGCCATCTCAGCTCGAACACCTATGGACACATCTATTTGGTATACGCCACCCCTATTCAATGGTTGGGTTCCACTCTCCCACTGTAGTGATTTTTCAGCGAACTCTTCTAAGTACTTCCAAGCTTCCCCATCATCCTTAGTCATAAAAGTACCTTGACACATGTTTTCAAGGCTCTGTTTAGTGTTTGAGTTAATGCCCTCATAAATGATTCGGCAAAGCTCCCATCTCGGGATGCCGTGATGAGGACACTGAACCAATAGATCCTTGAAACGTTCCAAGCATTTAGAGAATGGTTCGGTAGGGAGCTGGGCAAATTGATTCAGTTCGCTACGGATTCGAGCTGTCTTTTGGATTGGGTAAAATTTCTTAAGGAATGCAGCGACGAATTCTTCCCAATTCGTAATAGAGTGTGCGGTAGTGTTATATAGCCACTTCTCGGCTATATCGCACAATGTAAATGGAAGAAGTCGTAGACGCATCGCATCCACTGAAAGTTGTGACGTACCCATCATTGCGCACACGTTTTCAAATTTGGTAATGAAAACGTAAGCGTCCTCAGTCTCGAGTCCGTGGAATTTGGGTAAAAGATTGATATACTGGGGCTTAATCTCAAAGTTATCCCCATTAGCTGGTGGTGTGGATAAGCAGGTCGAAAGAGGACCTCGCAGTGGATAGCACCTCTCCTGGAGAGAGATGCGGGGTGGATTCTGCGCACCAACGGACGGCGGCAGATTAGGGTTAAAGAAGTTTGATGGATTTGGATCCATCAGTGTGGGTGTGGTAGTAGGTAAAGGAAAGGTAAATGGAGAATTATCGACTTCGGAGTCGATAAAGGGTACGCGGACTAAACGGGCACTAGAATCCCGTGTCCAGCCTATCTTGTACTAAAAAGGGTTAGTACAAGTGGCAGCGTTGGCTTATAATTAAGGGTAAATGAATGCGGTGTTTGCTTTTGAAAAAGGGACGGATTTTTGAAAAAATGATGCGACACAACAAATGCAGCACACAAACCCTAGAATCTAGGGGTCACCTAGGTCAGGCTCTAGACCGCTCCTAACTTCCAAAAGACAAGTCGCGGGATAGAATCCTCCACTGCCTCTTTGTTCCCCTGTGGCCAGGTAAGTGGGAAGGTACTCCACTACGTAAGTAGTGGGCCTAATTAATAACCACTAGCCTTCGACACACTTTCCTAGGCACCACAAGAAAACGTGGATAAGCAATGAATTACCCACAGCCTTCTTCTGTCCTAATTGAACGCGACGGTCCTTAGAGTCATCTCTAGATTTCTTTTATTTAATGTGGGTCAATGCGGATGCAAGTTTTGTGGTTTTCGAGGCCTAGGAAGGGTAATGAAATCCCCACCTAATTTGGATTTGGCCGTGCCCCTTAATATCCGTATTTATAATGCAAACAACCAATAAACAAAATCACGCACAAATTTAATTTTGCAATTTGCGAGCTGCTATTCTTTGCAAAGAATCCTGCAGCAAAGTATTAGTTGGAGCTAAAAAGAGGAGAGAGGAGAAGTCAAGAAATCACCTGAAGCAAAAATTGCACAGAGATCCCTCCAAGCTGCCGCGTTTCCGCGGTCTTCTGTGCAGATCACTGCACCAAACTTCTTCAGGGAGCTTCTGTAGACTCCCTCAGCTCTCTGGTATATTCCAAAATTTTTTCCAAATTTCCAGCAAGCTCCAGATCTCCTTGCAATGAAACACAACAAATTGTTTAGGGTTTGCACGAATTTTGATCTCAAAAATCACAATGAAATAAATCTTTCAATTCAAACTTTGATATAAAACGAATTAGTGCGCGATCCCCGGCAACGGCGCCATTTTGATTGATTATTTTTCCGATTGGATGTGAAAAGGTAAAAGTAAAAAGTATCGATTCAAATAGTCCTCGATTTCGGTGCTATTTGATCGATCATAAAATGCGAGACTGAGTAAGTAAATCAAATCGATAAGAGTCTCTTTGTGTCAGTAATTAGAAAATTGAATAAAGTTCACAATCAAAAAAATTATATTTGACCGCAATCAACTACGGTGTCGGATGTAGATTGTAAGTGAGTGCGGATCGTCCACAGGGATTGTGCGATTCGTTTTTATATTTGCTTTGTTTGAATCGAAAAGTTAATCGAAAAGAAAACATGATTCAAGAATTTATCAATTGATTAAGGTGTCACGAGTTTAATCAAGAATCAAGAAACTGATAAACAATCAAGAATTGGGTTTCGATAATATTTCCAACCAAAATGCCAAGAATCTAAATGAGGCTCGTAGGAATCGATCGGATCTATAGATGTGATGTAACCTCAAGATTTCGTGTTCTTGTCCTTCGAAGGATTGATACTAGATCGATGATGATCGACGAGAGTTAGGGCTTTCTTGATTGAAACTAGGGTTTCATCGTTTAACCCTTGTTCTTTCGTCGATATCATTCATATTCTAGGCTCTAGCAATTTCAAGAAACGATCGTAACTCCCCAATCTCGAGCGATATCAATCAAGAAAGCATCGCAACGAAATGGGTCGTCGGTTCTTGAATTTGCTAGGGTTTACAAAACTAGTAGGAATCAAGAATCGATTTAAGATATATTACATCATCATTCTATTGATCGTCTCGACTCCTCGACGAGCGGAGTATTACTCAAACATCACAACAAGAATTATAACTAGAAATTTAGATTGACTCATGATGCAAGAATTTAAAGAAAACAAGATAAAAGAATTTCACCTTTTATTTATATCAACAATTTGATTACAGTCGCTCAAGAACTACAAGAGGAAGAACTAAATTGTCGACTTGGCTTCGCTCGGCTTCGTGAGTCGCGAATCGGCTTGGACCACTTGCTCCGTTGAAAACCGGCTCGGCTCCTAAAAGGTTGCAAGGCTTCTTGCTCGAATGGGTACTCGGGATTTTGGCTTTTGAATGGAATTAGGGTTAGGGTTTCACACAAGTCCTCTCACTAGACTTGTGTTAGAAGAAGATGAAGAAAGAGATAGAATGACTCTCAAATGAACTAATGGATTGATTTTTCCAAGCTCATGAATTATATATTTACAAGTGAGCCTAGGGTCTTATTTATAGAGCACCCAAACCCTAAGCCTTTGAGTTCCCTCCAAAAGTTTGTTGAAAGACTTCTAGAAAGAGTTTGTTAGGCTTAGCTTAGGGTTTAAGCTAGGGTTTAGGAAGAAGTTTCTAGAATGATAGGCTAGTTTAGTGTTGATCCCAAAGCTTGCTGATCTGGCAGAAGTCTCTGGAGTCTTCTGGAACTTGAGGTGTCTTTTTGAGGTGTAGGCATACAGGTAAGAGTTGTGGCCCAAAGTTTGGTGGATGACGTGGCAATACGGCCGCGGAACCACGGCGCAAGCAGGCTCCGGCCGCGGTTCCGCGGCCATGTTGGCTCCTTGAGCTTGCATATTTTTGGTGTGGTCTTTTGATGATATTTGGGCCTTTCTTTGATATGTTTATTTTTGTTTGTCCCTTTGTATTGATACCAGAACTGAAATCATTGAGTTCGCGTAACGTTTTAGCTGTACCCTGTAAATTTTGGCCTTTCTGCTGGATTTTCCTGCACAGATCTCAAAACAAGTGTTGCGCAAATGTAGGGATGATGCGATGCTATGAAATGCAGTCAATTTCCTTTATAGTGTTGGTTTTAGAGTCTAATACATGTAATCTGATATTTTGCGACAGTTTTGCTAATATGTAAAATATGAATGCCGAACACTTCTATATGAATGCAAATGATGAGGAAATTGCCGGCTAAAATATGCAATATTTTCGACTAATCAGGTCCTCCCTCAATCATTTCAATCATGTGCCTGCGATCCAATAATCGACTTGAGGGCACTATAGCCAACAATCTCCCACTTGCACTTAAGGCTATTTATTGCGATGTCACATACTCACAGCCCGTGTGATACCGAACACCCAACTCCTCTACTAATTAGTTTCACAAAGCTCGTTTGTGAAACTATTGTGTTCGAGAAATAGCCCCAGTGAGTGGATCTGTTCTGATGTTTCTTTCTATATCTCTCTTTATCTCAAGTTCACAGAGAAAGCCATCTCCCGAAATGAGTAATACCTGTCTTAGAATATGTCTGGATATCTGATGGGACCCAGTTCACAAATGAACTCCAAATCCAGCAAACATCTTAGATTGTATCATCAACTGAATTTAATTAGTATCTTGCGCCATGCCTCCCTCAGTATCCGCTTGGACCACTTGTCCAAACTACTGCCCCTCAAAAGAGGGAAAACTATAAGTCTGACAGTCACTCTGTCATCCAGGCCACCTTGGAAGCCTGGAATGATAACCGTCTCCCGAAGGAGGTTGTCGTTATCAAATCCCTAGAACATTCACTTATGTTCATAAACTGCTTCCGAACGTTTCTACAGGATTGGATTAATATATCAACTTATTGCATCTATTGCAAAAACAACATCTAGTGTGGTACTTGACATCTCATGATAGACTCAATTGCCTAAGCAAATGACATGCCAATCACGCACATCCCTCTCCTCTTTAGTCTGTAAGACACGTTTAGAGAGGGTGACTCCATTACCTGCAGGTACACCACCATGCCAGGAGTCATCCATTCTAAAACACCTTTATAATACTGTTTAAGTACCCAGATTGGGAAACTACCCAAATCTAGATCTAAAACCATAGATCTAGTAACCAGAATGCCTGATATTTTATCCATATCCTGTGTGGAGAAACCATTGTATGACAACCACAGTATAACCGATCGTAGTATAGGAATTTCACTTCCTACTATGTGTATGTCATCCAAATACCAGGACATCACACCCTACTACCTTCTCAACAGATCCATCTCCTATTCTGATGAAGTCAAAGCCTATGACTGTCACATCAAAAATAGATGATCTATCTCCGCTATATCCGCTTTAGTCTATAAATAGATATAAGCAACTTGTCCACTATGCTTCCACTGCACCCACTGACTACAACAACCCTCTCGCAGAGTCATATACACGTGCACTTCTAAAGCTAGTTTAGAATGACGCTATACTCATCCTCCTGCCGGGTCTCATAGTCCAGAACAACAGTAATGGCAAGTCTGGGTAAACAAGAACCTTCATGTCACCGTCTTTAAGGATACCGAAGTACCTCTCGGGCGCCTGAGGTTATCCACCATATCTCCGAAGTGGCTAATGGAATGTCAGACCCGATTGAATCTTTAGGTTCTATTAAATTTTCAGTAATCGTTTGTGGTTCTGGAATCACTTCCAGTTCTACCATACTCCCACTACTGTTTTCTGAAAAAATCCATTTTACTAAAACTGTGGCGAGTCAAGAATAATATCGCTATTGATCTTCCAGATGGTAGAAAGTTAACCCTCGTCATAGTCTGGGATAACCCACAAACTGTCATTACAAAAACGTGCCTTAAGTTATCCAGAGTCTAGTTTTAAGCATAAGCCGAACAACTCCATATACCTTAACATCGTTAAGATATGAACCACTCTATATACAATATAGAAACAGAGGCACTGATTTATTTGGAACCAGATTCAAATCATGCAGCTTTCTCCAGTGCATGTCAACTAAATGGAGAGAGGCCGATCAGTATTATTCAACTTAGGAGTGCATCCAGATATGAGTAACCTGAAAGAGAAGCAAGTTCTCAAAACCATTACTATCAACTGAATACCAAACACAAGTATCTACATCTTCAATCACCTTGAAGAATCCTGATACTTGCAACACCTGGTTCTTTACTTTAATCTTGTACCTATAACTTCACAAAACTTGGACCTTGTATTTCTACGAAATACATGTCTAAAACTGGAGAAGTCATAAGTAAACAGAATACAGTACAAGTACAACCCCTATGTCCTAATGGACACTGGACAACATACAATACTTTGTATAAGTCCCATGATTTACTCAAACCCTGTGCGTCGTAGGTTGAAAACTGTACTATGGTTAAGAAGAATTACACCGCTGTTAAATGCTCTTTACCTAACCATCAACTGATATAGGTAAATGTCATGGACATAATTTCAAAAAGTTATATCTCACTTTATAAAATAAACGTACAGATATATCGGTTTGAAATTGGTGCATAACAACGGATATTCAAAACCAAAAATTTGCCGTTAGGCAAAACCCCAGGTGATTTCCTCAAATATCACCAATTACAATGAATTCCGATATAATGACGATGATCACCTAATTCCCAATAACTTACTCCCACCCATCATCTGTAAACCCATACAGATGTGAGAATCACACCTAGTAAATACATACTCTGGAGTAAGGATCAAATTGGGAAATCAGTTTTTCTTTTAACAACGCATAGTGAAACTGAAACATGAAAATGTTTCGAAGGGGTATCCAGGTATTCCTAGTAATGCCTCTTCCATTAACCAGATTCATGACTGTAACCGTATATTTCTTTGCCATCTCTCCAAATCCCTTTATTTGTCTTTACTCATTACCTTCTGTACACCACCCTTAGGCAAAATGGTTTTCTTCCTTCCCTACCGTTCGGCACCGGCCTATGGTTTGGAAGAAAACTATCCAATAAGCGTAATAGGTGTACTCTCCTAATCCTAGGAGTACTCGCAACCTGAGAGAAGGTAAAGATAAAAGACAACTGAATAAACCTTATTCTATTTCTCCTGAACAAGAATCCATCCTCGAATTGGAACAAGTTCCTTCGAGTTGGTATGTAACTATACGATGGCTTATCCAATAAATGTGAATCTTCGTAGTGATACGGGGTGTTCTGGATAAATTCAAAGGTGAAGTAGGAGTGGCGATGATATACACGGTTTGGTCGTGAATGATAGCAACCACAATTTACTTTGCCCTCTTTCTAATCCCTTTATTTGTCTTTACTTATTACCTTTTGTACACCACACTTAGGCTAATTGGTTTTCTTCATTCCCCACCTTTCGGCACCTGCCTATGGTTTGGAAGAAGACTATCCAATAAGCGCAATAGGTGTACCCTCTCCTAATCCTAGGAGCCCTCACAACCTGAGAGAAGATAAAAGGAAAAGACAACTGAATAGTCCTATTCAATTTCTCTAGAACCAGAAACCGTCCTCGAATCTGAAATATGTTTCTCCGAGTTCGTATGTAACTATACGATGGTCATATCCGATAAATATGGATCTTCATAGTGATACGGAATGTTCCAGAGAAATGCTAAGGGTAAAAGTAGGAGTGGCAATGAAGTATGCAACTAAGACAATCCAAAAGCCAGTATTTTAAGAAAGTTCGGTTATCTTGGTTACTGAGTTATAGTCTAAGGCCGGGCCATGGTCGCTGCTAAAGAGAGAGAGAAAAGAAACACTCTACGTGCACTCTACCCTAGATCAGAATGGCTAATCACTTTATCTAATCAGGATGTCTCCCACTGTATCCTCAAATTCTCCTCCAAACCTGAAAGAAGAATTAGTCGGGATCATCTAAAATCACCCGATGAGTAAACCAACTCATCAGTGGGTATCGGAATCCAACTATCATCGCATGATAACATAATGGTATCCACTCACGTTATCACACTCCAGAAGGTATGCGCATGCCTGGCATGTTTCCTGTATGTTTGAAACTCCTGATGTGATTTTTACCCCACGCTCTTATGACCTTGACGAAGGCCAACAAATCATAAGTCACATGTCAAATTCTACCCGTCATTGTCCAGGTTAATTTGAACCCACTCGTACTCGCCATTGACGAAGGCTAACAAGACTGTACGACTGTCCCAAACCAACGCATTTATCTATGCAACAGAAAGGTAACAAGCAGCTACCATACACTATGCCATGCCGAAGGCCAACAAACATAGCATGAATACTAAGTGCTACCTGTCTGAAATGACGGAAGGCTACGGATGGTTTTTGGCGAAAAACCTTTAACGTAATGAACTTGATATCGTTGAAGGAACCGGATAGCTTTTTACAAATATATAGTGGCGAAAACCTTTGCTAAAGAGGTCACTCCCGGTGAAGGGATCTCAGCTCTTTCCCGTAGAATGAGGTGCAGGATATTCTAACTGAATACCGCGATGCAAAGCAAAAAGTAATCGACTATAGTAAAGTTATTACCCTGACGCAAACTTCTGCCCAAGGGGTCACTCCCGATGAAGGGATCTCGGCCCTTGCCTCATCGAATGAGGTGCAGGATATTCCAACTGAATACCACTGTGCAAAACAAATGAAAACGTCCTTGTAATAACAGCTTTTGAAAATTGTTCCAACAACATTAAATAGGTTTGTTTTCCTTGCATTGATTAGAATCAAAGCAATCCCATCAATTAATCACAACAGAAAAGAACGAAAATATGATGTATGTATATATCATCCGCATTCGCCACTGGGTCCCATCATCACCCGTTAGCTTACTTAACTAACGACAGAGCGGGGACTGGACTAGCGCGGGTGTAAACAATACAACATCTACTAGTATATATATAGCAATATACAATAATCGCTCCAGGCGTGATAAATGCAACATCACAGAAAAGTAATAAGCATCACAGATTAATACATATAATCTGGGAGCCCCGGGTTTCCATTGAGCCACAAGTGAAACCCGACGTTCCCCTGGTGTAACATTTCAGAAAAATAAAATATTATTTTTGGGAATTTTTATAATTAAATAATAAATATTATGAATATTTTAAAATGCGGTATAATTAAATACCGATAAATCGGAATAGATTTGGAAAAATTATAGAAAAAGGTGCTTTATGTGATTTATGCAAATTACAATTTTTATAATTAATTATACACTATTTTAATGCTAATCACGATTAAATATCGCAAATCGTGCATTAAGCTTGTTTGTGCACATGACATGCACCATGTCATATTACACTTTGTTACATTTTCCTACATGGTCTTTTCTTTCATCATGCATGGTTTTAATTTTAAATGAAAAGGAAAGATAAGAAAAGATAAAGAAAACAAAACAAAACAAAAAGGAAATTTATAAAATATAGATTATGGGCAAGAGAGAGAGAGAGGTGATGGGTCAACCTTGGACCATATCACTTTGTTCTCTTCATCATCATCATCAATCTCTCCCTCCCTCATCTCACCATGGCAGAACCCCTCCTCCACCTCCACTACACACCTCAAAACACCCTAAAAAATACATCAAAAGTTCATCTCCACTTCACAAAAAGAATGCACAAGACCATTACAAGCACTTTGGACCAAGAAAGCAAGGATTTTGGGCACTTGGGGCAACTCAAGAATTTTTTTGAGTTGCCAAATGAGGTAATTTCTGCACCATTAGGATTGTATTTCAATTACTTTATCACCTATACAAGTTTAGAAGTGTTTTGATGCGGTTTAGTGAACTTTGAAAATTCCTAGATGAGGTTTGAGAGAATTTTGAGTTGTGTTAGTGCAAATGAGCTTAGTGGTGACCTTAAACCCCCCATAGTGTCTAGAACCCAGACCAAACCTTAACTGAAACCTGAAAACCCAAAACAGAAACTTGTCATGTCGGTTTTGTGTGTAAAGTGAGGGTGCAGGGAAATCTGGAGTGACCCGAGACCAATACTAGAAAAGCAAATAATACTACAAGCCTAGATGGACCACTACGAGACCACCCTTTGAAAACGAACCCCATCCAAGCTTGTAAAATCGAGGAGGCCAGAATTTGTGGAGATGTGGCTTTCCATGTGGTGGGGTTAGGGTCCAGGTTGCTTCTGTAGCTCGCATACCTCCTATATAGCATCCCAGTACTGTTTGTGCACCTTGTTTTCACCCGAAACAAAATCTGGGACCAGTTTCTTTTGTTGCCGCTTTGTATTCCGTAATGTTTATGAATTTAAGTTTTGATATTTGTGTTTGGTATCGATCACTTGACGTTTGTACGTTTATCTCGGGTGTTGTTTGGTTGATTTACGGGAGTAGACCATAGGTTTTGACCTATGTGAGATTCGTGTGTCGTTTCGATTGCGAATTTGATTTTAAAGCGATACGATGTGTTATGATATGTAGGTACCCCCACGTAGACTTCGAGACGACAAGTAAGTGCGTGGCGACATCGGCATCGGCAAGCGAAGATCAAAGTGAGTAGATATATATCTACGGGGGAAGTCGGGTGGATGGTGTATAGCACCCTCGCAGTTTCGTAAAATAGAACACAAATGTGTTATGATTTATATAGATATATACTTATATAGTATTATAAGATGTGTTTAGTTAGCTAGGAATGCTTTAGAGGACTTTGGATGATAGTGTCGTAGTTAGCTTATTAGTCGTGAACCCTAGAATAAGGTTACACCCACACGCGCACACACACTTGCATAAATTTTATTATTTATGCGTATATGGGGATATGTATGTATGTATGTATGTATGTATATATATATACACACGCATAGGTATGGGACTATACACACACACACATATGGATTATGAGGATAGTAGATGATTTTTGGTGATGAGTCAATGAGTTTGGGCTTGATGCCATGAGATCGGTGTTGAGACATGGTTCGTATTTGAGATACGACATGATGTTATTAGCGGGTCTTTAGGCGTGGTGTTTTCATACACACACATACATATATGTAGATGGTATCAGTATGTACTAGACGTAGATCAGTTGCAACATTTCAAAAAAAATAAATTATTATTTTTGGGAATTTTTATAATTAAATAATAAAATATTGAATATTTTAATAAGGCGGTATAATTAAATACCGATAAATTGGGAATTTTTTTTGAAAATTATGGAAATTACTAAAAAGAGGGTGTTTTATGTGAATTATGAAAATTATAAGTTTTTATGATTAACTATACGCTATTTAGTGCTAATAGCGATTAAATATCGCTAATCGCGCATTAAGCTTGTTTTGTGCAAAACACGCACATGTCTTTTTTTAGCACTTGTTACATTTTTCTTTCATGCTTTCTTCTTTTTATCATGCATGGTTATAAATTAAAGAGAAGAAAAGAAAGGAAAAGAAAAGAAAAGGGATATTAGTAAAGAATTGGGTATGGACATGAGAGAGAGTGAGGTGAGGGGTTCAACCTTGGACCATGACCTTCATCCCTTCATTATTTCCTCTTCATTTCTTCTCTCCCCTCTCAAAGTGCTGCTGCCTTCTCCATCCCCTCCACTTCATCCTCACAAACACCCTCAAAACAACTTCAAAACATCATCACCATTTCATAAAAATTGTGCATGAGCTCACTGGCTACACTTTGGACCAAGAAAGCTTGCATTTTGGACACTTGGGGCAACTCAAGATTGCCAAATGAGGTATTCTCTTAACCATTAGCCTAGTATTTCCATTGCTTTTACATCCATGTTTGTTTAGAACCGATTTGGTGTCGTTTAGTGAGATTTGGAAATTTCTAGTTAGGGTTTATGGAATTCTTGAGTTGTGATGTGTAATAGAGCTTAGTAGAGGCCACACAAACCCCCTTAGTGCTAAAATTCAGACCCAAACCAGAGACTAGAACCCCGGAATACAAACTTAGAAACCCGATATCGGAGGAATTGTGGATTCTGCGAGTGTAAAATGAAATCTGCTATCACCCGGAACCTCTGAAAATTATTTAGCAAACACAGAGAGATGTGCAGGTGATTTAGAGCATACCCTAAAGACCCCAGCCCCTGACTCCACCTATTGGCCGTAGAAATATTCTTTCTGGCCGCAATTTGCGGCCAGACCTGGGCCAATGTGTCTCGTGTTTGTTCTGTGTTTCCTTCATCAGTAAACTAGACCCTTGGCATATGCAAAATTGGCTGATTTGATCTAGGGTAAAAGCTGGGACCATTTTCAAGAGTTGCTGTTTTGATTCGCGGATTAGTTTTGCGTAATTTGAATTCTGGATTTTTGTGATTTGTGTGGTATTCGATCGCTTGACGTTTGTACGTCGAAATCGAGTGTTATTTGGTGGTTTTGAAAGCGTAGTCCATAGGTTCTAACCTATAGGCCTTTAGCGTGTCGTTTTGGTTTTCCGATGTGATTCTAATATGCATTTGCGATACTTTATGATGTGTAGGTACCCCATGAAGACTTAGAGACAACAAGCAAGCACGTGGCGACGTCGGCAACCTAGGGAGTTGATGTTGCGCTATGCTCGATTCGCTATAACAGTAAGTCCCTGGCCAGGGTTGTTGATGAGATTTACTGGTAAGTGTTATCAGCAGTTTCTCATACCGTTATAGGCCTTACATCGGTATGCGACATATCAGACGAAGAGACCGGACTGTACGGTAAGTGTTACCTATAGGCTTTATGGGAGTTTGGACAAACTTGCTTGTTGATCTTCTAATCGCTCAATACCTGGGTAGCCGTTACGTCCAGCTAGTATCGCTGACGGCTTGTAGGTGACTAATGCGATCATCACCTACTGCTGGCGTATTGACGAGTCTTTAGAGTCCCACACAGAAGTTTTCTGGTTCAAGCGAAACGAAGTAGGGCACATATGCTGATATGTGCGTGGGCCTGATTAAATACGAGTATGTGATACCGTATTGTAATCTGGCAGTTATCTGTTATCAAGTTAGGTTATATGTAATATAACCGGATTATCGAATCAAGTGTTGATTTGATAATGTGATATACAGATAAATGATATTAGTTGGTTATATGTGATATAACCGAATTATTAAATCAAGTGTTGATTTAATAATTTGATATATACTATATTTGATATGATTATATATTAACTAATATTATTAGCTCACTAATTATTTTGTTATATATATATGTATTAATATATATGATATATATATAATGAAGCATGGCATGAATTTCTATTTTTGGAAAATAGAAAAAGAGGTGGAAAATGAGGAGGAATGGTGAGGCATGGCATTTATCATTTATTTATTTCTCTTGACTCATTATTCAAGTATGGTTGCAATTTAATATTGATTTTTACTCCATGCTTGAATGAGTGAGGGGTCAAGAGAGTTGCTATACACTCTCATTCATTCTTGACTTGTTTTTTTCTAGAGCTCCTTCTTGAGTTGCTCTCTAGCTCTTCTTCATCTTCTTCCTCCTCTTCTTGCCTTCAAGCTTCAACCTCTCACATGTGATGCGAACCATGAAGCTTGAAACCCTAATGAGCAAACAAAACCCCTAATTTACCATCCTATACTTCATTAGCACTCTAGTCTAATGTGTTTCCTTCACTAAAGAGTTTAGTGAAGAGGTAGCTTGGATTGACAGACTTCGGGTGGATCATCTTTGGCATAAAGATCATCAGAGGAAACTTGCACCAACTCGAAGTGGAGCCTAGTGGAGTCACATAGACTACATCTTGGAGTTTTAGAAGAGAAGGACACGGTCATTAAACGTTGTAGCCATCTTTCCTTCTCTTAGTTTTATGATATCATCATAGAAAACCCTAATATTCTAATTAAAATCTTGGTTAGTCTAACTTAGCACTTAAAATTTTTAAAATTTGGCATGCTTGATACTACTAAAACCTCATGGTGGTGCTAGGGTAGACTTTCATGGTATCGGATCTACTAGGCATTGAATGTCGACCTATAGGGGGGTTCTCACTATGTGACTGTGTGACGAAGCATAGGGTCTTACCCCAGGGTGTCCTAAGACCGGAAGCTGTTCCGGCGGGTTGTAGTCCTCGCGAGGGGGCATGCGTAAAAAGTAGCTGCTGAGGGACCTGTAGGTGCCACGGCGACCGCATTAGATGGGGTGGTTGCCTGACTTTCATGGTATCAGAGCTAAGCTAGAACATTTGGGTTGGTCTTTACGATGTTAAAGTGTTCGATCGGTTTTCGAAAACACGGGTTTTTGAAGTTTCTGTCGATTTTTTCAACTGTTGAAATTTTCGTGATTAAAAATATGCAGAAAATTGTGCAGGCATTTTTATGGACCCTCCAGAAATTTGAAAACCCAATTTCATCAAACGTCCATGGAAGCACGGCCAAACACCTTGTTTGGCCGCGGTTTCGTGGCATGTTAGGGTTGTTGAGGTATCAAATTTCTTGTGCTGCTCCATTTGGTCATTTTGCACTTTCTGGATGTTTTTAGTGATGCTCATGTTGATGAGGTCTCTGTATTTTATGGGTGTTTGTTAAATCGATCAAATTGTTTAACGTCATATAGATCTTGATGATATGTGATACAATTGTTAGAATCCGGAATAATTAGTTTTGTGAAAACTAGTTAATATATTCTATATCTAACCGTTTAGTCTCGTTTGATCGATTGCCACGGAGTTTTGATTCGGATCAAAACTTCGTCGCAATTGCGTATAGTACGCGATCACTTAGTCGAGAATCTTGTTGAATTACCCGACAATTTATTGAAAAAAGTTTTCAATTTGAGACTAAAATGCAAGGTTTATATGTTAGGCATGAAATTCAGAATATGAGATATTCCGGGTTTATGATGTCTACAGAAATACGGATTCTAATTATTGTAGTTTTTCATTACTTTTCTGCGACCGTAAGTGTAATATGTGTGGTATCCCAAATCTCGTTGCTATATGTCAACGAAATTCGGCATACGCGTATTTACTTACGTTGATGACATTAGATGTTATGTGTTGCTAGTGATATGTTTTATTGGATCGTCGGGATTGAATAGCCGGGGGGTTTTATGTGAGATGAGAGTTTTATAATTTTCATTCATGTAAAATCTGTATGTAATATTCTTTTATTGGGACACTTCCGGGTTGAGGATGATGTCACCACTGATGTATATTATTTACTTTTCCGCATTAGAATAGACCCAAGGCGGGGAGCACAAGTAACCAGGTTCTAGAGTCCAGAAGGAGACCATCTCGAGGAGTCGAGACCGGGTCTCCTAACTCTAGAATTGGTAGGATTACTTGCCTAGGGGTCTAGGGATGTGGGTTTGGCTATTCATCACGACTGTGGAATCCATGTTTCACATTACCGGCTGAATTTAAAACACGGATAATATGTTGGAGATACTGCCCTCAGAGTCAATTATTGGATCACAGGCACGTGATTGCAATGATTGATGGAGGACCTATGCCGGTAGGACAATCTTACTCAAGAAGATAGTATGCTATCTGATTTACCTTTGTCATCGTGTACTGCTTCAGGTGACCTTACAGGTCACTATTACACGTTGATAGAGCCCTTAGGATTCTTGCTTGACCACCAGCAGTATGATGGCGATCATATACGTGGGAGCTGGGGTCTATAAGCACATCCTTAAAAGGTCCCTAGTCGTGGGAGTTTCGAGACAGGGCATCGATACTCCAGAGTAGCCTAGTGTATACAGTCGAGACCCCGACGAGGGGCGATGGCCGGTCTCACAAGCCACTGGTGTCAGTTGGTTCACCTAAGATGTATACAGGTGCTCATTAGGTTATGAGTACACCGGACAGGACTCGCCGGGAACATGCTAGTTGCTCTTATACCTGACGTCAGATAGCAGTTCCCTGGTGACATGTGTACAGGTTAGTTCATCGACCTGAGATCGTTATTTATCTCATGTGAGTTCCCACTGTACTTTGATTACTACCCTACCACGCTCAAAAGAGACGTGCAAACAGGTTTTAGTTGGGTATGGTCCCGAGCCACATGGAGGCAGTGAGCGGATCTGCATGGGTTCGTCTCTCCCGGTATTGGGGGTGAGGTCGCGCTGTGTCTAGGAGAGCCATTACACGAAGTCCTTGGCCAACGCAGGAGATTTACTGGTAGGTATTCCAGTAGTATCTTAGGGTGTTCTTGGCTACACTCCGACACGACTTGTACCGCTTTGGGGGGTCTGACTTTTACCAACCCCCTAGGCCCGCCATACGATGCTCATAGACGAACGGACCGGACTGTACGGATATTGTCACTGACAGGCTCAGTAGGGTGTCAGGATGAGTTCGCTCATCGACGTTCCTTTTTGGTCAATACCTGGTATCCCGTTACGTATGGCTAATACCTCTGACGTGCCAGTGGTTAAATCCACAGCCAAAGTATTGACGAGTTTTTAGAGTCCCCCACAGACTGTTTTCTCAAGTTTCGGGCGAAACGCTATAGAGGCCGTATGGAGATATGGCAGGGTTCGATCTTATACGTGCGGTATTGCACGGATCATGATCGGACGGATAATACTAGCGGGCTTTTGTTTAAGACGGATCCTAGTATTGTACAGTGTAGATTTTGTCTCATTGCATTTGTATTCGGTCGAAATACAAATGCAGGTATGTATATATAGTCGCGGGGTTTTCCTGTAATTTATTACGGGATCAGTTTTCTGAAGTTTCCAGTTTGCTTTCCGTTTCGGCCATTATTCTTTGTTTCTTTCCTTGGCTGAAAATTGGTGGAGGAGGGCTTATTTGCAATTGTGCAAATTAGCATGTTGGAGGGTGTTATTTGCAAGTAGTTGCTTCATGATGGTTCTTGCTTCCTTTGACTTCTTTACTTCATGATTGCTTGACTTTTGGAGTTATGATGGTTGATAGAGTGTTGGACTTTGTTTGTGATCATTTCTTCTCATCATCACTCTTTTCTCTCTCTTGCATTTTTTTTTGCTCACTCTCTCCCATCATTCTTGAAAGGGGGCCGGCCACACAAGAGGGGGGCTGTCCATTTTTTGGGTGGTGAAAAAGAGTCTCTTTTGCTTGCTAAAAATTCCTAAGTTCATCTCAAAAAGTTTACATCTTCCTTCTCCACTCAATACATGGCAACTTCATACCCCTAGAGACATAATGTTCTACACTTATCCTACAGCAATCTTGGACACGTCGACTCGCCAAGTTCGTGCCCGAGTTGCCTCGGTCCAGAGGTGGGAGCCCGTAAAAGAACCCGGCGATGTGGTGCCCTTCCGACGAGGAGATGAAGACCGGAGATTCCCCGGGGAGATCGGGATGACGACGAGAAGACCGAAGGACACGGATCGCTCGGTATATATCAATACCCCTTCTCTAGTTAACTAGAAGTAGGTTAATGGGCCGATCCGGGTTTATAGTGCGCGGTGGTGCCGGTTTACAAGTTTTGTAAAAGTATCGTTTCCGCATTTTGGCCTCGGATTGACGGCCGGGACGCCGCCCTGCACTTACACTGGTATCAGAGCCACTCCATTAACTTTGTCTAGCTTGCTCTAATGTGTTTACAAGTTCGATCGAACGGATTTTCAAAAAACCGCGTTTCCATGTCAAGTTTCTGTCGAATTTTTCCAGTGCTTTAAAAATTATTTGGTACATTGTAAAAATACGTGCAGGGTTTTTTATGCATTCTGTGAAAATTTGGTAGGCTGAAGTTACTGTAGCGCGGCGGATCAGCGGCCAAAACCACGTTTTGGCCGCGGATCCGCCGCCGAATTTTGGCTTCACTGCATCAAATTTTTACAGTGGCTCTCTGACATGGAAATAGGGTTTTTGGTATGTTCTTTTTGGGCCCAGTTGTTTTTATGTGCTACAGTTGTGCTTGGGGCCCACTTCGGAAAATTCAGTCAATCGAAAAAGTTTAAACATGTTATTTCACAGTATTTACATTATATCTGCGACCGTGAATGTCATTTGATCGGTAAATCCTGTCTAACTGCTATAGCCCTTTTAGACGGATTTGCTAACGTGACATTCACGTTGATGGTCTGTGTTGTGTTGTGATGTTGCGGATTGGTCGTGGGGGATAGCCTGGATGCAATGGTAGTACAGTTTGGTTATTTATGTACATTTGATATTGCGGGGCGAGCGTCCGATATGTGGACTGCCGTCACTGCCTATTTGTATATTATTCTTTTGGGGCACGACCGAGCTGAGGTCGATGTACCCGTTGTATGTATATTTTACTTTCTGTACTAGGATTACCCCAAGGTGGGGTGCACGGATAGGCGGGTTCTAGAGGGCAACGGGCCCGCATCTCATGGCTTTGAGATGGAGGGGGATTCACTCTAGAATTGGCGGGCTATTCGCCGCACTCGTAGGGGGTACAGGTTGACCAAAGGAGGGGTGCTCAAGTTACCGGATTTCGTGAAGTGCTGGGTGGTCCATTCACGTTGTTGAAGGGGGCTGCCTCGCTTCAGGTTTTGGCGGGTAACTTGCCGCGCCCGTAGGGGTCTAGGATTTCATTGCACAGGCTATCCACACGACCAGGGGAACGTCGGGTTTCAGTAGCGGCTCTATGAAACTCGGGGATCCCAGATATCTGTATTGTTCTGTGATGCTTATTACATTTCTGTGATGTTGCATTTTATCATGCCTTGAGCGAATATTATATATTGATATATATACTAGTAGATGTTGTATATGTTTTGCATCCGCGCTAGTCCAGTCCCAGCTCTGTCGTTAGTTAAGTAACCTAACGGGTAATGACGGGACCCAGTGGCGAATGCGGATGGCATATACGTACATCATTATTTTCGTTCTTTATTGGTGTGATCAATTGATGGGACTGCGTTGATCCGGATCAATGCAAGCTAAACAAACCTATTCTGATGTTGTTGGAACATTTTTCAAAAAGCTGTTATTGCAAGGGCATTCTCTTTTGTTTTGCACAGTGATATTCAGTTGGAATATCCTGCACCTCAGTCGACGAGGCAAGGGCCGAGATCCCTTCACCGGGAGTGACCCCTTTGACAGAAGTTTGCGTCAGGGCAATAACTTCACTATAGTCGTTTACTTTTGCTTTGCATCATGGTATTCAGTTGGAATATTCTGCACCTCATTCTACGGGGAAAGAGCCGAGATCCCTTCACCGGGAGTGACCTCTTTAGCAAAGGTTTTCGTCACTATATTTTTATAAAACTATCCGGTTCCTTCAACGATATCAAGTTCATTACGTTAAAGGTTTTTCACCAAAAACCATTCGTAGCCCTCCGTCGTTTCATATGGATAGTCAATAGTATTCAAGCTGTGTTTGTTGGCCAAAGTCAAGGCACAGTGATTGGTAGCTATTGGATATTCATATGCAGCATAGATAGATGCGTTGGTTTGGGACAGTCGTACTGCCTTGTTGGCCAAAGTCAAGGGTAGGTACGGGTGGGTTCAAATCAACCTGGAGAATGACGGGTAGAACTTGACATATGACTTATGATTTGTTGACCTTCGTCAAGGTCAAAAGAGCATGGGGTAAAAATCACATCGGGAGTTTCTAAAGAAACTGACACTTGCCAGATATGCGCATACCTTATGGAGTGTGATAACGAGAGCGAATTCCGTCACATTATCATGCGATGATAGTTGGATCTCGATTCCCACTGATGAGTTGGTTTACTCCTCGGGTGATCCCGATTAATTCTTCTTTCAGGTTTGGAGGAGAATTTGACGGTACAGTAGGAGGTTTCCTGATTTGATAAAGTGATAACTATTCTGATCTAGGTTAGAGTGCACGCTGAGTGTTTCTTTTCTCTATCTCTTTGTCAGCGACCATGACCCGACCTTTGACTATGACTCAGTGACCAAGATTAACCGAACCTTCTTAAAACACTGACTTTTGGATTGTCAGAGTTGCATACCTCATTGCCACTCCTACATTTACCCTTTTCTCCAGGACACCCCGTATTACTACGAACGTCCACTTCCATTGGATAAAGCCATCGTATGGTTATATACGAACTCGAAGGAATTTATTCGAGGATGCTTTCTGGTTCTGGAGAAAACGAATAGGACTATTCAGCTGTCTTTTCCTTTTATCTTCTCTCAGGTTGCGAGTGCCGCTTAGATTAGGGGATAGTACACCTATTACGCAAATTGGATAGTCTTCTTCCAAACCATAGGCAGGTGCCGAACGGTAGGGAATGAAGAAAACCAATTAGCCTAACGATGGTGTACAAAAGGTATTATGTAAAGACAAATAAAGGGATTAGAAGGAGGGCAAAGTAAATTGCGACTGCTATTCACGACCAAACCAAGTATTTCATTACCACTCCCACTTCACCTTTGTATTTCTCCAGGACACTCCGTATCGCTATGAAGATCCACAGTATATTGGATACTCCATCGTATGGTTATATATGAACTCGAAAGGAACTTGTTCTAGTTCGGGGATGGATTCTGGTTTGGGAGAAATAGGAATAAGGTTTATTCGGTTGTCTTTTATCTTCACCTTCTCTCGCATTGTGAGTGCTCCTAGGATTAGGACAGTATGCCCATTATGCTTATTGGATAGTCTTCTTCCAAACCATAGGCTGGTGCCGAGTGGTAGGGAAGGAAGAAAACCATTTAGCCTAAGAGGGTGTACAGAAGGTAATGACTAAAGACATATGAAGGGATGTGGAGAGATGGCAAAGAAATATACGGTTATAGTTGTGAATCTGGATAATGGAAGAGGCATTACTAGGAATACCAGGATACCCCATCGAAACATTTCAATGTTTCAGTTTCACTGTGTATTGTTAAAAGAAAACTGATTTCCCAATTTGCCCTTGCTCCAGGGTATGTATTTACCAGGTTTGATTCTCACATCTGTATGGTTTTACAGATGATGAGTGGGAGTAAGTTATTGGGAATTAGGTGATTGTCCTCATTATATCGGAATTCGTTGTAATTGTTGATATTTGAGGAAATCGTCTGGGTTGTTTGCCGGACGACAAATATTTGGTTTTGAATATCCGCTGTTATGCACCAATTTCAAATCGATATATCTGTACGTCTATTTTTGTAGAGTGAGATATACCTTTTTGAAATTATGTCTATGACATTTACCTATATCAGTGGATGGTTAGGTAAGGAGCATTAAACAGCGGTGTAACTCTTCTTAACCATAGGTACAGTTTTCAACCTACGACACACAGGGAATGAGTTATCAGTCTCAAGGGACTTATACAGAGTATTGTATGTTGTCCAGCATCAATGAGGACAGAGGGGTTAGTTCTCATACTATATTCGGTTTACTTATTACTTCTCTAGTTTTAGACAAGTGTTTCGTAGAAACACAGGGTCCAAGTTTTGAGAAGTTATAGGTATGTGGATAAAGTAGAGAACCAGGTGTTGCAAGTATCGGGATTCTTCAGGGTTATCGAAGATGTAGATACTTGTGTATGGTATTCAGTTGATAGTAATGATTTTGAGAAACTTATTTCTTTTTCAGGTCACTCATAATTGGAAGCATTCCTAAGTTGAGTAACGCTGATAGGCCTCCTTCCATTTAGGTGACATGCACTGGAGACAGTTGCATGATTTGAATCTGGTTCAATTAAATCAGTGTCTCTGTTTCTATATTGGATATAGAACAGTTCATATCTTAACGATGTTAAGGTACGGGGAGTTGTCCGGCTTATGCTTAAAACCAGATTCTGGATAACTCAAGGCACGTTTCTATAATGGCTGTTTGTGGGTTGACCCAGGCTCTGACAAGGGTTGACTTTCTACCATCTGGAAGATCAATAGTGATATTGTTCTTGACTCGCCACAGTTTTAAGTAAAATGGATTTTTTCAGAAAACAGTAGTGGGAGTATGGTAGAACTGGAAGTGATTCCAGAACCGCAAACGATTACTGAAAATTTGATAAGAACCTAAAGATTCAATCTGGTTTGACATTCCATTGGCCACTCCGCAGATATGGTGGGTAACCTCAGGCACCCGAGAGGTACTCCGGTAGCCTCAAGGACGGTGACAGGGAGGTTCTTGTTGACCCAGACTTGACATTGCTGTTGTTCCAGGCTATGAGACCCGACAGGTGGATGAGTATAGCGTCGTTCTAAACTAGCTTTGGAAGTGCACGTGTATATGACTCTGCCAGAGGGTTGTCGTAGTCAGTGGGAGCAGCGGAAGCATTGGTGGACAAGTGGCTTATGTCTATTTATAGACTAAAGTAGTAATAGCGGTGATAGATCATCTGATTATGATATGACAGTCATAGGTTTGACTTCATCAGAATAGGGGATGGATCTGTTAAGAAGGTAGCAGGGTGTGATGTCCTGGTATTTGGATGACATACACAGAGTAGGAAGTGATATTCCTATACTACGATCGGTTATACTTTGGTTGTCACACAGTGGTTTCTCCACATGGGACTTGGATATAATATCAAGACATTCTGGTTACTGGATCTATAGTTTTAGATCTAGATTTGGGTAGTTTCCTAATCAGGGTACTTAGACAGCATTCTGAAGGTGTTTTAGAATGGACGACTCTAGACACGGTAGTGTACCTGCAGGTGATGGAGTCACCCTCTCTAAAGGTGTCTTACAGACTAAAGTGGAGAGGGATGTGCATGATTGGCAGATCACATGCTTAGGCAATTGAGTCAATCATGAGATGTCAAGCACCACACCAGATGTTGTTTTTTGCAGTAGATGCAACATGTTGATATTGATCCAATCCTGGAGAAACGAACGGAAGCAATTTTAGAATATAAGTGGATGTTCTAGGGATATGATAACAACAGCCACTTTTAGGAGACAGTTATCATTCCAGGCTTCCAAGGTGACATGAATGACAGAGAGGTTGTCAGAGTTATAGTTTTTCCTTCTGAAGAGGGGCAGTATTTTGGACAGGTGGTCCAAGGGGATACTGAGGGAGGCATGACGCAGGATACTTATTAAGTTCAGTTGACGATACAGTCTAAGAAGTTTGGATTTGGAGTTCATTTATGAGCTAGGTCCCATCAGATATCCAGACATATTCTAAGACAGGTATTGCTCATTTCGGGAGATGGCTTTTCCGCGAACTTGAGATTATGGGAGACATAGAAAGAAACATTAAGGCGGATCCACTCACTGAGGCTATTCCTCGAACACATTAGTTTCGCAAACTGGTTTTGTGAGACTGATTAGTAGAGGAGTTGGGTGTTCGGTATCACACGGGTTGTGAGTATACGACATCGCAATAATTAGCCTTGAGTGCAAGTGGGAGATTGTTGGAGATAGTGCCCTCAAAGTCAATTATTGGATCACAGGCACGTGATTGCAATGATTGATGGAGGACCTATGCCGGTAGGACAGTCTTACTCAAGATGATAGTATGCTATCTGGTTTACCTTTATCATCGTGTACTGCTTCAGGTGACCTTACAGGTCACTATTACACGTTGATAGAGCCCTAAGGATTCTTGCTTGACGACCAGCAGTATGATGGCGATCATATACGTGGGAGCTGGGGTCTATAAGCACATCCTTAAAAGGTCCCTAGTCGTGGGAGTTTCGAGACAGGGCATCGATACTCCAGAGTAGACTAGTGTATACAGTCGAGACCCCGACGAGGGGCGGTGGCTGGTCTCACAAGCCACTGGTGTAAGTTGGTTCACCTAAGATGTATACAGGTGCTCATTGGGTTATGAGTACACCGGACAGGACTCGCCGGGAACATACTAGTTGGTCTTATACCTGACGTCAGATAGCAGTTTCCTGGTGAAATGTGTACAGGTTAGTTCATCGACCTGAGATCTTCATTTGTCTCGTGTGAGTTCCCACTGTACTTTGATTACTACCCTACCACGCTCAAAGAAGACGTGCAAACAGGTTTTAGTTGGGTACAGTCCCGAGCCACATGGAGGCAGTGAGCGGATCTGCAGGGGTTCGTCTCTCCCGGTATTGGGGGTGAGGTCGCGCTGTGTCTAGGAGAGCCATTACACGAAGTCCTTGGCCAAGGCAGGAGATTTACTGATAGGTATTCCAGTAGTATCTCAGGGTGTTCTTGGCACTCCGACACGACTTGTACCGCTTTTGGGGGTCTGACTTTTACCAACCCCCTAGGCCCGCCATACGATGCTCATAGATGAACGGACCGGACTGTACGAATATTGTCACTGACAGGCTCAGTAGGGTGTCAGGATGAGTTCGCTCATCGACGTCCCTTTTTGGTCAATACCTGGTATCCCGTTACGTATGGCTAATACCTCTGACGTGCCAGTGGTTAAATCCACAGCCAAAGTATTGACGAGTTTTTAGAGTCCCCCACAGACCGTTTTCTCAAGTTTCGGGCGAAACGTTGTAGAGGCCGTATGGAGATATGGCAGGGTTCGATCTTATACGTGCGGTATTGCACGGATCATGATCAGACGGATAATACTAGCGGGCTTTGGTTTAAGCCGGATCCTAGTATTGTACAGTGTAGATTTTGTCTCATTGCATTTGTATTCGGTCGAAATACAAATGCGGGTATGTATATACAGTCGCGGGGTTTTCCTGTAATTTATTACGGGATCAGTTTTCTGAAGTTGCCAGTTTGCTTTCCGTTTCGGCCATTTTCCTTTGTTTCTATCCTTGGCTGAAAATTGGTGGAGGAGGGCTTATTTGCAAATGTGCAAATTAGCATTGTGGAGGGTGTTATTTGCAAGTAGTTGCTTCATGATGGTTCTTGCTTCCTTTGACTTCCTTACTTCATAATTGCTTGACTTTTGGAGTTATGATGGTTGATGGAGTGTTGGACTTTGTTTGTGATCATTTCTTCTCATCATCGCTCTTTTCTCTCTCCTGCATTTTTTTTTTTGCTTACTCTCTCCCATCATTCTTGAGAGGGGGCCGGCCACACAAGAGTCTCTTTTGCTTGCTAAAAATTCCTAAGTTCATCTCAAAAAGTTTACATCTTCCTTCTCCACTCAATACATGGCAACTTCATACCCCTAGAGACATAATGTTCTACACTTATCCTACAGCAATCTTGGACACGTCGACTCGCCAACTTCGTGCCCGAGTTGCCTCGGTCCAGAGGTGGGAGCCCGTAAAAGAACCCGGCGATGTGGTGCCCTTCCGACGAGGAGATGAAGACCGGAGATTCCGCGGGGAGATCGGGATGACGACGAGAAGACCGAAGGACATAGATCGCTCGGTATATCTCTCTACCCCTTCTCTAGTTAGCTAGGAGTAGGTTAATGGCCCGATCCGGGTTTATAGTGCGCGGTGGTGCCGGTTTACAAGTTTTGTAAAAGTATCGTTTCCGCATTTTGGCCTCGGATTGACGGCCGGGGCGCCGCCGTGCACTTACACGGTATATCCAATATTTCATATGTTGCTTCTGCCGCTTGGTTCTGTGATGTGATCATATAACTGCGTGAGACGAATGCTTTATATATATGATATATAATAAATGTTGCTTATATTTTGCACCCGCGCTAGTCCAGCCCCCGCTCTGCCGTTAGTTAAGTAACCTAACGGTGCATGACGGGGCCCCATGGCGAATGCGGATGGCATAAGCGTACGTTCTATTTTCATTTCATTTTTTGTGATATTTAGGAAACATTAATTGACGGGACTTCATTAATGAGATTAATGAAAAGAAAAGAAACCTAAAGATGTTGTAGAATCAAAAGTTTTTAATATGGTAGCTCTAGTTCTTACTTTGCATAGTGGTATTCCTTGATGAATATCCAGCACCTCATTCGATGAGGAAAGAGCCGAGATACTTTCACCCGGAGTGACCTCTTTAGCAAAACTAGCAAATACTACAACCCACTCGGTTTGTCATCATAGCTTCTGTAGTTCTTGCTTTGCATAGTGCTATTCCTTGATGGATATCCAGCACCTCATTCGATGAGGAAAGAGTCGAGATCCCTTCACCGGGAGTGACCTCTTTAGCAAAAGCTAGTAAAAGCTATTCGGTTTGTTTTTGAAAACTACTCGATTTAAAAGCAGATTTTAAACCACTACTTTTCAAATCACTAGATTCTGCAACGATATCATGTTCATTACGTTAAAGGTTTTCTTCAAAACCAGCCGTAGCCCTCCGTCATTTCAGATAAGTGCTATTTAGTATTCGTGCTACGTTTGTTGACTATGTTAAGGGGTAGTGTGTGGTAGCTAATTAGTGCTTATCTGCAACCTTATGATGCGATTGGATAAAGGTAGTCGTACGGCTTTATTGACCTTGTTAAGGGTCGTACGGGTGGGTTTAATTCAATCAAGAAATGTTGGGTTGAACTTGGCTAGCGCTTATGATTTGTTGACCTTGTTAAGGTCATAAGTGGCTAGGGGTAAAAATAATTATTGGGAATTTCAAGTGTTAGAATTTGCAATGAGATTGCATACCTTCTATATGATAGTTGGATCCCGATACCCCCTGCGAGTAAGAATTACTCCTGGGAGAGTTTTGCACTTTACAATTAGCCGATCAAGCATGTGTCTAAGAAAGGTGTTAACGGGGCGATGCCCCTGCAAAAATGAGGTTATTTAATTAGTTCCATGCGAAAGTATGGGGAGACTCCCTTGGAGTACATTACCTGCCTGGCCGAACGATTGGCGAACTTGTAGAGGTTAATTAATCCCGGCTAATCTTACCTTTTAGGGTTTGAAGAAAGATTTGATAAAAACAGTGAGAGCCATCCTGGTTAGATAAAATAATAACCAATCTAATCTTGTAAAGAGCGCAAGCAAAGTAATTATCCTTCTCTCTCTCCTGGTAGAGACCAATGACATGCCTTAATCAAGATAATAATATGGATGTATTGACCGAACCCACTTATTATACTGGGCCAGGTTCCGCTCTATCTTATGATTGCCATAAGTCTGAGCAAGAAATAGGGCAATATATGGATTCCCACGCCACCCAAACAAAGAATAAGCATGTTGATGCATCTTCTTCGGGTGTGTTCGTTACCAAGAACTGTTTCTCAGTTAGCTCTACGTCCTGGGTATTGGATACCGGATCAGGATCCCACGTATGTAATTTGTTACATGGGATATAGAGAGGTAGAGAATTGGGAAAGGGTGTCATGTCTCTAGTAGTAGGGAATGGTACAATTGTTGCGTTCAAAGCAGTTGGCGAATATCACCTTTTATTACCAAGTGGTAACACAATGATTCTGAGCGACTATTATTTCATACCAAAAATATTGTGAATGTTTTCCTGAATCAAGTGTTGATTGGGTATGGTACGCTGTATAACTGTATATACGTTCTAAATCACAAAACAGTTCTAAGTATACAGAACACATACACGAGGAATAGTTCAGAATTGAACGAAGCCTTCTTGTGGCATTGTAGACTGGGTCATATTAATGCGACAAGACTAGCTAAAGTTGCATAAAGATGGATATTTGAATCCGTTCGAATTTACATCTTATGAAACTTTCCAGTCATGCCTCAAAGGCTAGATGACCAAATCTCCGTTTACTGGACACGGATAAAGAGCTACTGAACTCTTGGATAGATACATAGTGAGGTATGCGGTCTTATGTCTATACATGCCAGGAATGGTTCCTCGTACTTTATTACATTCACCGATGATCTCTCAAGATACGGATTGTAGGGTGTTTTTCGTCACCCTATTGAGATGGGAATATGCGTCGCTTGTCAGGCATACTACAGATTCCCCCTGCCTAGGGTAGGCGGGGATTTATTGATTGTGGGGATCCGAATCTCAGGCAGCCGTGGACTTGTTAGTTATATGTATGCCCTAGAGGACATTATTGTTGTACATATGATGTATATTATAGTGGATGCTTGGACATATATAGGGAGGACTTTCTTTCTCGACATGATAGTACGCTATCTGGTTGCTCTTTATCTAGACATGTACACTTATTGTCTCTCTGTTACATGTTGATAAAGCCCTTAGGATGAGTACTTGACTACCGGGATTATGATGCAGATCATACTAGTGTGGCAAGAGTAGTCGGTAAGTACATCTTTCAATTGTTCCTAGTCGTGGGAGTATCAAGACAGGGTATTGATATTCCAGAGTAGACTAGCGTATACGCTTCTTGACCCATATGATGGGCGATGGATGATCCCACATCCATTGGTGTTTGACATCAAAGATGGTATACGGGTGCTCGGTGGAGACCGGGTACACTGAACAGGACTCGCCGAGAACTCCTAGATGGTATTATACCTCACGTCAGATAGCGGTTCTCTGGTGATACTGGTACAGGTTAGTCTGTAGACCCGAGATCGTCATAGAGACTTGTGTGATTCCCATTGTGCTTTGATTTCCACCTTACCACGTTCAAGAGAACGTGCAAAATGGTGTTTTTTGGGTACAGTCCCGAGTCACATGGAGGCAATGAGCGTTAGGAGGGGATTTCATCTCTCCCAGTATTAGGGGTTGATGTTGCGCTATGATCGATTGGCCATAGCAGGAAATCCCTGGCCAGGGTTGCTGAGATTTACTGATAAGTGTTATCAGTAGTTTCTCGAATCGTTATGGGCCTCACATCGGCATAACTTATCAGGATATTGGGGTCTGACGTTTGCTCCCCCAAGATGGATATGCGACATATCAGACGAAGAGACCGGACTGTACGGTAGTGTTACTTATTGGATTCGCAGGAATATGAGCAGGCTTACTTGTTGATCTTCTGATCTCTCAATACCCGGGAAGCCATTACGTCCAGCTAGTACCGCTAATGGCTTGTAGGTGACTGATATGATCATCACCTAGGTGACTGATATGATCATCACCTACTGCCGGCGTATTGACGGGTCTTTAGAGTCAGTCCTGCACAGAGGTTTCCTGGCTCAGGCGAAACGAAGTAGGAGCACATATGTGATATGTGCGGGACCGAGATTAATACCATATGTGATACCGTATTCTAATCTCGCGATATGTGATATCGGTCGGTTATATGTGATATAGCCAAGTTATCGAATTAAGTGTTGATTCGATAAGTTAATACAAATTATATTAGTCGGTTATATGTGATATAGCTGGATTATTAGATCAAGTGTTGATTTAATAATTTAATGTATAATTATATATTTGATATATTAATTTGCATTAACTAATATTAGCTCACTTAAGCATTTCGTGTTCACTTAATATATATGTGATATATATTATTTGTGTCATGCTAGTTGCAACATGTGACATGGGTGTATGAGAATCATACCATGCAAATAATAATGTGGGGTTTAATTTATTAAGAGTAAAAGAAAATTAGTTGGAAATTAGTCAAGGTCAGAAGCATGGAGAAGCTTTGTCCTAACTTTTGACTTAGTCCACTAATTTTGTCTCACTCTAGATATTTATTAACCTAACCTTTATTTTTAGCCATGGTTTAGTCTCTACAAGTGTTATATGAGATATTTGTCACCCATGGTTGCCATATTCTACACTTGCTTCTCTCCATAGTTGCTTTTCTTCATCTCCTTTCTCAAGCTCTCTAGCTTTTTGGGAGGTGAAGAAAATTAGTGAGAAAAATATTTCTAAAGTGAGCAAAAATCCTACTTCATCAACCTACACTAGACTAGCCATTTAGTTTAGGTTGTTTGCTTCACTAATTCTTAATTAGTGAAGAGGTAGCTTGAGTTAGTGTCTGCTCGACGTAGATCATTTTCGGCCTCGAAAACTTCAAGCAAGTTTGTTCCTTTCATCTTGTGGATCCTTTCTAGAGTCCGGGAGTTCACTACTTGGAGCGAAGGGACTACTACACTGAGCTTTTGAAGTGAAGGATCGGTCTACAAAGGTTGTATTCCTTGTTCACTTAGATGTAAAGATGTTTACATGCATGATTCGTCTAATTCTCTAGTTAAGATTCTAGATTAGGGTTCTTTAGCGCGCCAAATTTTTGAAAACGGCATGGTCGATGCCTCACGAAACCCAGTGGTGGTGCTAGGGAACCCAGCAGTGGTATCAGAGCCAAGCTAGAGAATTAGACGATTTTTGTAGAATTACGAAACCGAAACAACTCCGAAACACTCGAAACAAAAACCTAGTTTCTGTCGAAATTTATAATTCCTCTAAAATTTTTTTAAGCAATTGCAGAATGTTACACGAGATGTAACGTGAACACCAGAGCAAAACGAGTCACTTTCACCGGGTTTGACCCGGCGAGACTTGCCCCAAAACCGGCCCCACCGGTTTTCTAAAGGAGATTTGGGCTCGTTTCGCATTGGTGCTTCAGGCTCTGGGTTTTGATGTTTCAGGTGTTGCTTGTTTTTACTGAGATTGCATGTGATGTTATCTATATTTAAAGACAATTCGGAGTGCTTCGTAGTCGTAATTCTAACATCGTTTCGGGTAATCTTGACGACGTTAAAAACTTCGAACGAATATCAATAACCCATTTTCTCCCTCGCTGGAAATTTTCCAGGAGTTGGATTTTTCCAAGTTTAAAATCTTCAGAAAATCATGCAGGTAATTCTATGGACCCTCTAGAAGAACAAAACCTTAGCTCGATTCTATGACCGTCGGAACTGCGGCCAAATGCTAGGGTTTGCGGAAGTTCCGCGGCGCCATAAGTGAGGCAAGGGTTGGCCCTTCTACGGTTGGTCCATAGGCGATGTGGCATGTTCTGGGTACTTTTAAACTGTGCTCAAGTGTTGATCTCTTTAGGATATTTTGGGTGTTTGTTGATTCGATCGGAATGTTTAACATCGTCTAGCTATCTATGAAATGTGATACAATATTTAGAATCTACACTAATTTGTTTTGTGAAAATTGATTAGTTGCTTGTAATTTAACATTTCGGTCTCGGAAGGAATCGGAAATCTTGTTGAATTACCCGATTTCTTTTGAAAAGGTGTTTTCATGAGTGAGACCCAAATGTAAGATTTACAATGTTAGGCATGAAATCCGAACTATGTGATATTCCGGGTTTATGATGTCTAAGGGCCATGTCGATTCCAAATGTTGTAGTTCGACATTTTTTTTCTGCGACCATAAGTGTAATATGTGGTGTATCGCTGGTTTCGTTGCCATATGTCAACGACAATTGGGATACGCATATTTACTTGCGTTGATGACATGTGATGTTATGTATTGCTGGGATATGTTATATTGGATCGTCGTGTTTTGAATGGCCGGGTTTTTTTTTATGTGAGATGAGAGTTTTTCATTTTAATTCATGTAAAAACTTGTATGTAATATTCTTTTATTAGGGCACTTCCGGGTTGAGGATGATATCACCATTGATGTATATTATTTACTTTTCCGCATTAGGATAGACCCAAGGCGGGGAGCACAAGTAACCGGGTTCTTGGGTCCAGTGGGAGACCATCTCGAGGAGTCGAGACAGGGTCTCCTAACTCTAGAATTGGTAGGGTTGCTTGCCGCTCTCGTAGGGGTCTAAGGATGTGGGTTTGGCTATTCATCACGACCGTGGAATCTGTGCTTTTTACTGGCTTAATTTAAAACGCGGAATTCCTAGTATATCCAATATTTCATATGTGGACTTCTGCTGCTGATATTCTGTGATGTGATCACTTTATATGCGTGAGACGAATGCTTTATTATTTTATATATGATATATAATAAACATTGCTTATGTTTTGCACCCGCGCTAGTCCCGCCACGCTATGCTATTAGTTAAGTAACCTAACGTGCATAACGGGGCAGCGTGGCGAATGCAGATGGCATAAGCGTACATTGAATTTTCATTTCTTGTGTGATGCTTAAGAAGCATAGATGATGGGACTTTATCAATGAGATTAATGAAAGGAAAGAAACCTAAAGATGTTGTAGAATCAAATTTTCGAAAAGGGTAGCTCTAGTTTTTGCTTTGCATAGCGGTATTCCTTGATGAATATCTGGCACCTTATTCGATGAGGAAAGAGCCGAGATCCCTTCACCGAGAGGGACCTCTTTAGCGAAACTGGATGATGCTACAACCCACTCGGTTTTTTTTTTGATTGCTTCTCTAGTTCTTGTTTTGCATAGTGATATTCCTCGCTGAATATCCAACACCTCATTCGATGAGGAAAGAACCGAGATCCCTTCACCGGGAGTGACCTCTTTAGCAAAACTAGTAAAAGCCTCAAAAACACTTCTTTTCAAAATCACTTGATTCTACAACGATATCAAGTTCATTACGCAAAGGGTTTTCTTAAAAACCTGTCGTAGCCCTCCATTATTTCAGATAAGGACTATTTAGTATTCGTGCTACGTTTGTTGGCCTTCGTCGATGCGTAGTGTGTGGTAGCTGATTAGTGCTTATCTGCTAAAAGCATATGATGCGATTGGATTAGGGTAGTCGTGCGACTTTGCTGGCCTTCGTCAAGGGTCGTGCGGGTGGGTTTAATTCAATCATGAAATGTACGGGATGAACTTGACTAGCTGCTTTTGGTTTGTTGGCCTTCGTCAAGATCATAGGAAGCTAGAGGAAAAATATTATTGGGAATTTCAAGTGTTGAAATTCGCAATGAGATTGCATACCTTCTATGAGATAGTTGGATCCTGATACCCACTGCGAGTAAGAGTTACTCCTGGGAGAGTTTTGCACATTACAATTGCAACACACTAGTTCATTTATACTAGTTCTAGTTCATTTATTTCTTTATTTATGGTATTTTCCTGACTGTGTTTTGGGTGCGAATAGTATATTTGACATTTTTATTTGCATCCGACCCGACCCGCATGCTTGAAACCTGTCTTGATTCATGTCCATGATTTATCCTAACTTGTTACGTAGACTTGTGCACTTTCATGTATACTACATACTGGTATTTTATCTGGCATTTACATTTTACAATATAACATTTTAAAGTCACATAAAATATTTTAAAAATACATTGCATGGCTTGTATGATTCCCCTAATCCTGTGGTAGCATCCGCGTATCTTGTTCTTGTCCCGTTCAGTGAAACGGACTTGTTTGGATGGCTACGCGCACGTACGTGCATTCGTTCTTGGGGGTATGCATTTTCGTTACCCGGACATTCATTTTTAATTTTGGTCGTCGCATATATTTTTCATATTTTGAAACTAAATTTTAGACCCGACCCGGGCGTGTTTTGCACTAAATTTGTATTTACCGGGAAAATCTAATTTTGTTTAATATAATAATTTTTTTATTAAAATTTAGATAACAGTTTAACAATTTATATAACCAACAGATCTTTTTTTTAAAATTTTAAAATCTTAAACAAATTTTTCCTGACAACTCTCTCTCTCTCTCTCTCCGACCCCACCACCCAGCTCTCGCTTTCACTTTCTCTGGTAAAATCACCGGTAGGCAGTCTCCCCCTGCCGGGCTCATCGTCTACAACTCGAGCTTCTTGCCCGGCGTACCTTACCGGGCCCACCATGTACCCGAGACGGTTCATCCAACTCCTCGAATCGGGTCTCAAAAATATCTCAGAACCGAGAAAACACCATGGTGGACAATACTCAACATATCAAGGAAAACCGCATTTTTTCTCTTTAAAATAATTCATCAGTTTACAAAACTTTCACATGCGGTTTCCAAATCCAGAAAATATTAAGAAGAATCCGAAGTCATCAAGTCACCATATCAATAACAATGAAAACCGGCATAAATCTCCATAATACTGCATAACCAGTGAATATACGGATGCATCTGATATCATGCAATAATTAAACTAGCATATGAAAGCAATAACATGTAGCAACTATCAACTAGCAAGCTATGTCAATGAATAGTATTTTCTAAAGTGTACGTGACATGGCAATGGTGTACGTGGAATACACACCGATGATGATGTGTGTGAGCCAGCAAGCAGGTGTACGTGGAACATACGCATCATCAGTAATGGTGCTGGTGTCCTGACAGCAGGGTTTCATGATAATTACAGATAACATATATACAAGCATGCAGTGCGATGCAACATCATGAATATACAGAAAGTGATGTAGTAACAGAAACACTGAAATATATACCTCCCCAACGCACGAGTCATACAGTTTGGTATTGAAATACTCACGATTCTCCACTTTTGAAAATAAGTATAACTCGAGCCCAGTCAAAAGGGTAAGGGAATCCACCTAAGTCCGAGTCGATTTATATATATATCTAGTAGTCGGTGATCTCGCCTCAATAGCATTACGTACGATACAATAAATAATATGACATCCTCGAGTCAAGAGTGCAGATCTATCATCATAATTATATCTCGTACGGTAAATCCATCGTACGGCATCCCAAATCAGGGTACGGGTCGAATATCACATATAATACAACATCCATATGGTAACATCATCACATATCATGAACTATCACATATAACACAACATCCACATCGTATCATCATCACATATCATGAACTATCACATATAACACAACATCCATATGGTATCATCATCACATATCATGAACTGGGGGGTACTGATCTAAAGTCTAGTACAAACTGATACAAATATCATCATACATATGTCCTCGTGTGAAGAAAATCACATCACCCAACGATCCACTATAATATCTGTAAGTCTACGGTAGCGCCCCGGCCGTCTAACAGACGCCAAATGCGGAACAAAAACATTTACAACTGGCGCTATCGCGTACTATAACCCGGATCTGCCATTAAAGCTAAACTAACAAACTACAAAGTGGGTAGAAATGTTATACCGAACGATCCGAGTCCTTCGGTCTTCAACCATCATCCCACGCTTTGTTGCGGCTGCTCCGATCTCCTGAATCTCCAGTCTCCTCGTCCACGTGGCACCACGTCGACGGATCTTTAAACGGGCTCCCGCCTCTGAACCGAGTCAACTCGATCATCAAGTTTACTAAAAGAGATGACCAAGATCGATGTAGAGAATGAGTAGAACACTTTGTCTCATTTCGTCCAAAGCTATGGACGAACGGTTATTGAAGTTGCCTTTTGGATCGATATGAAATGAGAAACTTTTTTATTCTAATTTCCATGAACCAAATAACTATCATAATTTCCGAAATGAAAATCCATCATCTATCACTCATGAAGGGCCGGCCAATATATGGTGCAGAGGGTGAGTGTAGGAGCAAGGAATGAGGTAACCATAACCATAAAAGAACTAATGAGTCATTATCCACCTTGCACAAATAATCAATGCAAACAACGAATCATCTTAACCTAGTCACCCTTGCATTAAATGAATCATTAAATGCAATAATGAGTCACTTAACACCTCACCATCCTAGTCACCTTCTAGAAGCTTCCACACCCATCTCAAGAAAAGATAAATCTGTCTTTAACCGAATGTTAAAGACGGGCGATAGAAAACTGGAAACTGGCAACTTCCAAAAAGCGACCCTGAAACGAATTTCAGGATAACCCTGTAACAGTATAAACATACCCGCATTTGTATTACGACCGAATACAAATGTAACTGAGACAAAGATATTATATCTACACAGTATAATACTCGGATCCGGCCTAAACCAAAGCCTACCAGTATTATCTGCCCGAAATATGATGTAAGTCCACGTTGCCACCCCCGGTTCTTACGGGGAGGCGGAAACGGTATAAAAATCAAATTTTTAGTGCGAGAGGCAACATGGACTATGCAAGGTCGGGATCGTTACCTAAACTAAAACTAGCAACCTAGCTAAAGAGATTTAGCTACTCGGTTGAAAATGGTTATACCTAGCTTTTCTTGAACTCCTTCTCTTCAAGCTCCGGTGGTGGTCCGATGGCTCCTTCTCGTCGTCTCCGTACGCCGAAGATAGATCCACTTGAAAGCTCCAACCTTTAGCTCCTTCTTCGTTCTTTGAAGAAACTAGTTCACTTGGTTTGCTAAACCTAGTGAACTAGAATGAGTAGAGATGATTTAGAATGGGATTTTATCTATGGTTCTTGATTCTCAACTCATGAGACAAGAGAACCATAGATCAAGAGAGGGAGCAAGAGGTTGAGGGTGAGAGCAAGAGGAGAGCTCAAGAACAAGAGAGAGAATGAGCAAGAAAGAATGAGCAACTCTTTTGTCTCTCACCCTCTCATAATCCAAAGTAATCATAACTCATCATATTAACAAAAGTCTTATGTGATGGTAGAAGCAACCATAAGCTTATCATGTCATGCACTCATTTTACTTAAATGAACAAGCAAGTAAAAGTCTTTGGCATGAAATGATAGCCATGGTTATCATGATGGTCAACTAGTCAAGCCTAGTCAACCGGTCAACAAAGTCAACAAGTCAACAAAAGTCAACAAGTCAACAAAGTCAACAACCAAGTCACCATAATACTTAATTAATACAATAGTTAATCACATATCATATTCTCATTAGGGTTGAGCAAAAAGTCAAAAAGTCAACGGTCAACTGTCAACAACCCTAATGAGAATCCGCTGTCTGTGCCTCCCTGTCAACTGTGCATACACACCCGCATCCGCGTTCCGAGGAACACGAATGCAAACTGGATAAATCCAATCCCATAAGGTACACTAGGATCTGGCTTAAACCAAAGCCCGCTAGTGTAAACTGTCCGGACACTGTACGTGCACAAGTGCACGGATGTGACCGAACCCTGTCGCAAAACCATGCGACCTGTCGCAATACCATGCGACCTCTACTCTTTTGCCTAAAGGCGAAGAGCTTTCTGTGTGGGACTCTAAAGACTCGACACTACGCTGGCAGTGGGTTTAACCACAGACCGCAAGCGGCACTAGCTGTGCGTAACGGTCCCCAGGTAATGCCGACAAGAAGACCGACGAGGCGAAACCCATCTGAACTCCTACTGAGCCTGAGTGTGACATTCTCCGTACAGTCCGGTCTGTTCGTCTGATACATCGCATGGCGGGCCTAGGGGGCGGTAAACGTCAGTCCCCCAATAGCGGTACAAGTCGTGCCGGAGCGAAGCCCAAAACACCCTGAGATAACACTGGAAACCTACCAGTATATCTCGTTTGCCCTGGCCAGGGACTACTCGTGTAATGGCTCTCCTAGACACAGCGCGATGTCAACCCCCAATACCGGGAGAGACGAATCCTGTCTAACCGTCACTGCCTCCAAGTGCTTCGGGACTGCACCCAACCACCACCTGTTTGCACGACTCCTTTGAGCCGTGGTAGGGTAGTGATCAAAGTACAGTGGGAACACACTCGAGGCGAAGTGACAGTGTCAAGTCAGCGGACTAAGCTGTACTCATGTCACCTGGGAACTGATAACTGACGATAGGTATAATACCAACTGGTCAGTTCCCGACGAGTCCTGTCCAGTGTACCCGTAACCTAACGGGCACCCGCATACTATCTCAAGTACGACGTACTGACGGCTGTGGGACAGACCGTCTCCCACACTGGGATGAGAAGCGCATGCGCTGGTCTACTCCGGAGTATCGATGCCCTGTCTCGATAGTCCTGCGACCAGGGACCTGCATAAGGATGTGCTTCTAGATTACCCAGCCCCACTAGTGTGACGGCCATCACATCGCTGGTAATCAAGCAAAGATCCTAAGGGCTCCACTAATGTGTATAAGCAATATACAAAGATAAACACATGTACACATTGAAGTAGAAATAAACCAAGTAGCATACTACCATTTTGAGCAAGATTGTATATACAAGGTGAATATCCCAAGCTTCCATTAAGTAATATACATACTAGTATGATACAGTAATGGCCTCTAGGGCATATACACTAACAATCTCCCACTTGCACTAAGGCCATGTACTGGCGTATCGAAGACCTATCATCTCGATCAGCCGCTCGAACTGAGTCTGGGGCAGGGCCTTGGTGAATGGATCTGCAGTGTTGTCTTCTGAAGCAACTCTCCGAACCTCGATCTCCTTGCGATCCACGATCTCCCTGATCAGGTGATACCGCCTCAAGATGTGCCTGGATCTCTGATGGGACCTGGGTTCCTTCGCTAAAGCTATAGCCCCATTGTTATCGCAATACAGAGGTATTGGATCAACAATGGACGGAACCACCTGAAGTTCTTTCAAGAACTTCCTCATCCAGACAGCTTCTTTTGCGGCATCAGATGCAGCGATGTATTCCGCTTCCATCGTCGAGTCTGCAACGGTTTCCTGTTTGGAACTCTTCCAACACACCGCCCCTCCATTGAGGGTAAAGACAAAGCCCGACATGGACTTGGAATCATCCTTGTCACTCTGGAAGCTGGAGTCAGCAAAGGCCTCGATCTGGAGGTCTTTTCCGCCATACACCAAGAACATCTCCTTAGTCCTTCTCAGGTACTTGAGAATGTTCTTTACCGCTATCCAGTGTTTCTCCCCAGGGTTAGACTGATACCGGCTTACCACACTCAGTGCATAAGCTACATCCGGTCTGGTACATAACATCGCATACATTATAGAGCCTACCGCAGAAGCGTAGGGTATAATAGACATGCGATCCCTCTCCAAATCAGTCTTGGGAGACATCTCTTTAGAGAGGGTGATCCCGTGACAAGCCGGTAGGTTACCGCGCTTGGAATCTTCCATACTGAATCTCTTCACTATGGTGTCGATGTACCTGGACTGAGAAAGTCCCAATATCCTCTTGGATCTATCACGATGGATCCGGATCCCTAGGATGTATGAGGCATCACCCAGGTCTTTCATGGAGAAGCTGTGTGACAAGAACCCCTTGACAGATTGTAGCATAGGAATGTCATTTCCAATTAAGAGAATGTCATCCACGTATAAAACGAGGAATACTACAGTTCTCGCTACAAATCTACTATAGATGCATGGTTCATCTGGATTTTTGATAAAGCCAAATTCTTTGACCGTCTCATCAAAGCAGATGTTCCAACTCCGCGATGCCTGCTTTAGTCCATAGATGGACTTAAGCAACTTGCACACCTTTCCGCTGCTCCCACTCTGAATGAAGCCCTCTGGCTGGTCCATATAGACACACTCCTCTAAATTTCCATTTAGAAAAGCTGTCTTTACGTCCATTTGCCAGATCTCATAATCGTGGAAGGCAGCGATGGCAAGAAGGATCCGAATGGATTTCAGCATGGCTACTGGAGAAAAGGTTTCGTCATAGTCCAAGCCAGGTCTTTGACGGAAACCCTTTGCTACCAGCCTAGCTTTATAGGTCTCAACCTGTCCATCTACACCAATCTTCCTTTTGAAGATCCACTTGCATCCTACGGGTTTTACCCCGTCTGGAGCAATGTCCAACGTCCATACCTTGTTGGTGTACATGGACTCCATTTCAGTCCGCATTGCATCCAGCCATTTTACTGAGTCAACGCTCTGAACGGCCTGCTGGAAGCTAGTAGGTTCATCATAATCTATGATGCAATCTTCTCTATCCCCGTCTATGAGAAAACCGCAGTATCTCTCGGGCGGATGAGACTGCCTACTACTCCTGCGGAGCGGCGTAGGAATGTCCTGTTCTGTTGAACCCTCTGGTTCCACTAAGCTTTCAGTAACAGTCTGTGGTTCTGGAATTTCTTCCAGTTCTACTGCGCTCCCACTAATTTCCTTTTCCAAGAACTGGTGTTCTAGAAAGTGGGCATTGCGAGAAACAAGGACTTTTGTTCCTCTGCGTAGTAGAATAGATACCCCCTGGTGCTCTTTGGGTATCCCACAAACTTGCACAGCACTGAGCGTGCCTCGAGTTTGTCCGCATGCTGCTTTTTGACAAAAGCTGGACATCCCCATATCTTCAGATATTGAAGATATGGTTTCTTCCCACTCCACATTTCATATGGGGTGGTAGGCACAGTCTTAGTCGGAACTCGGTTCAAAAGGTATGCAGCTGATTCTAGCGCATACCCCCAGAATGATCGCGGTAACTCAGCGTTACTCATCATGGACCGCACCATATCCAATAGGGTGCGGTTCCGTCTCTCCGATACACCGTTGTGTTGCGGGGTGTATGGAGGAGTAAGCTGAGAGAGAATTCCGTTTTCTTTTAAATAGTCCAGGAACTCGGCACTTAAGTATTCTCCACCTCGATCCGATCTTAGAATCTTAATACTTTTGCCGGTCTGTTTCTCTACTTCATTCTTATACTCCTGGAATTTTCCAAAGGCCTCGGACTTATGTTTCATTAAGAAGACATAACCGTACCTTGAGAAGTCATCCGTAAAAGTAATGAAGTAAGAATGTCCGCTTCGGGCATGTGTAGACATTGGACCGCACACGTCACTGTGTACGAGTCCCAAGAGCTCGCTCGCTCTTACTCCATGTCCAGTAAACGGAGTCTTTGTCATCTTTCCTTTGAGACAGGATTGACAAGTGGCATACGACTGATATTCGAACGCATTCAAATACCCTTCTGTATGTAACTTAGTCAATCTTCTCTCATTGATGTGACCCAGTCTACAATGCCATAAGAAAGTCTGATTTATTTGTGGAGACTTTCTTTTGTGTGTATTCTGAACATTAAAAATCTGTGGTTGGTTTAACACGTATATACCATTACTCAAAGTACCTGACCCAATCAAAGCTTGATTAAGGTGAATGTTCACAACATTACTTACAAACGCAAATTCATAACCTTCTTTAGAAACTAAAGATACAGAAATGATATTACAAGTTGCGTTGGGTACAAAAAAGCAATTACGCAAAACCAAAACATGTCCATCTGACATTCCCAGGTGATAGTCCCCCACGGCTTTAGCATCCATGCTAGCTCCGTTCGCAACTCTGAGGGTCATGTCACCTGCCTTCAAAACCCTACGGTTTCTCAACGCCTGCAAAGAATTACAGATATGAGATCCTGATCCGGTATCCAATACCCAGGAAGTAGAGTTTATTGAAAGACAGTTTTCAATAACATACACACCTGAAGCTGAAGCTGCAACCTGCTTCAATTCCTGTGTTCTGGCCTTCCAGGCCCTGCAATCATTCTTCCAGTGTCCTTTCTTATGACAATAGAAGCATTCTTCCTTATCCACAAGCTTCCCCGCTATTTTTGTTGCTTTACCTTTTCCCTTCGTATCCACTTTACTAACACCGCCCCTTGGTTTGGCGGGGGCTTTCTTCTTCTTTCCCTTGGCTTTCGCCTTGGACCTAGAAGAAGATGATCCTCCTACAAACAAAGTGGATGTTTCCCTACCTTTCTGTAGGGTGCCCTCTGCGCTCCTCAGCAGGTTGAGGAGCTCTGAAAGTTCAACCTCCTTTTCTTGTAGGTTGAAATTCATTATGAACTGGGCGTAAGTGGAAGGAAGGGACTGGAGAACTATATCCGTATATAGCTCACTCTCCAATGTGATCCCTAGGTCAGCGAGCTCCTCAATGTAGCCGATCATCTTTAGTACGTGCTCGGCTACTGATGATCCGACGGCCATTCTTGTCGAAAACAACTTTTTCGACGCTTCGTATCTTGCGATACGTGATTGCTCTCCATACAGTTCTTTTGTATGAAGCAATATGGACTCCATGTCCATATTCTCATGCCTCCTCTGATGTTCGTTGTCCATCGAGGCAAGCAGGAGGCACTTGGCCTTCGCGCTATCAATCTCCCAAGTCTTGCGGATTTCCTTATCCGCGACGCTGGAAGTTGGACCAGGGATAGGGGGAGCTTTGGTGGTAAGAAGATACCCCAGCTTGTCATAAGTGATTGCTATCTTGACATTCCTGAGCCAATCTTTGTAGTTTGGCCCTGTCAACTTGTTTTTATCTAGGAGTAACTTAAGTCCAGTCATGTTGATTGGTCGCTGCAATTAGGAGAGAGAAGAAGAAACACTCAGCATGATGCTCTTGCAAGTTTAGAGTGGTTTTTAGTTTGTCTAAACAGGATGGCTCCCACTGTTTCTCGAATCCCTCCTCAAACCATAAAGGAAGAATTAGTCAGGATCAATCCCACCGTACAATACTTGCTTAACCGTTCGGCCAGGCTGGTGTCGGTACTTCGAGGGAGGTTTTCCAACGCTTTCGCGAAGTTCCTTAATTAAAGAACCTCTTTTCCCTGGGGGCGTAGCCCCGCTAACACCTTTCTAGGCACCTACTAGGTTTATAGCATTGATCGTTAAGTGTGAAATTTCCCGAGGAGTAGCATATACTCACAGTAGGATCGGGATCCAAATATCATCGCGTGACGAAACTGAAGGAATCCTACCAGAATCATCACACTCCAAATGGTATGCAAATCTAGCAAGTTTCAGTACTTATGAAACTCCCGATGTGGATTTTTGCCCCATGCTCTTATGACCTTGGCGTGAGGTCAAAATGTCATAAGTCACATGTCAAGTTCGTCCCATCATTATCCAGGTTAATTTGAATCCACCCGTACATACCCTTGACGTAGGCCAAAATGGCAGTACGACTGTTTCAAAACAACGCATTCTATCTATGCAACAGATAAATATCCGGCAGCTACCAATCACTATGCCTTGGCGTGAGGTCAAAATACATAGCTTGAATACTACCGAATATTTAACTGAAATGATGGAGGGCTACGGATGGTTTTGGCAAAACCGTGAACGTAGTGAACTTGATTTGGTCGATGGAACGAGATAGCTTTTAAATGGAGTGGCTCAAGCTCCGCATTTTAAAAGTTAGTTTTGAAAAGAACCGAGTGGTTTTTCGAAAGTGTTCCAACGACTTTAACTTGGTTTATTATCTTGCATTAGTTCTTTTAATGCGTGATATTCTTGCATTAGTACTTTTAATGCGTCCCATCATTTAAATCCTACCATTGCAGAAAACAACCAAAATATGACGTACGCTTATGCCATTCGCATTCGCCACTGGGCCCCGTCATTACCCGTTAGGTTACTTAACTAACGACAGAGCGGGGGCTGGGCTAGCGCGTCTGTAAAACATAAGCAACGCCTAAATAGAAAGCAATGATAAACATTTCAGATCACAGATAAATACATTGGATATGCTAGTAATCTGTAATTTGTACGAGCCTGTAACAAAAAAAAACAGATAACACGGTCGCGGTGAATAGCCAATACCCCACCCAAGACCCCTACGGGTGCGGCAAACTACCCGCCAAGTACCCGAAGCGTAGCAACCTCCCTCATCTCCATGAGTAGGCCACTCGACACTTCGGCATACCCGGTAGTTTGTGCACCCCTCCATGGGTCTATCCTAGGAGCAAAAACAGTAAAAGAATTATACAATGACGGCTACAACCCCGACCCGGTTGTGCGGCCAAACAAATAATAATTATTACATCAATTTACATTTATAATGAATTGCAAGAAAAGAAAACTCTCGTCTCACAACCCCCGGCTATTCACCCGCGACAATCCAACATATTTATATACACATTCCAGCACATTACAGATCATGTATAACCCCGACTAATCGTCTTATAGCGATTAGTCGACGTTCAATACATGCAAACATTACAGATATAACCATCATAGTCAAAGCGCAGTGAAGTTCGGAAAAATACGGAATTATAGGCCCCCAAAAGTAAATTTTAGTTCTGGAAAATCTGGGCATATAATTTATATCCTAAAAATCCCAAAATCAACACATAAAGACACTGCACGAAAATCGATGCAGAGGGGACATCAAGTCGCGGCGGATCCGCGGCGGCCAAGAAGGCTCACGCGGCGGAAGGGCGGCGGCTTAGACGAATCTCTGTGTCGTTTTTCATGGGTGTTTTTAGAAAACCCTGAGATGAATTTACAGATATAAAGTTTTTCATTTCGAGCCAAAAAAATATCAACAGAAACTCAGGTTTTGGAAAAATACGGTTTTTGGGTTTTTTACGGTTCCGAACTTCGTTGCACTTCACTACCAAGCTAGTTTAAGTTTAGTTAGGCTCTGATACCACTGTAAGTCCACGTTGCCACCCCCGGTTCTTACGGGGAGGCGGAAACGGTATAAAAATCAAATTTTTAGTGCGAGAGGCAACATGGACTATGCAAGGTCGGGATCGTTACCTAAACTAAAACTAGCAACCTAGCTAAAGAGATTTAGCTACTCGGTTGAAAATGGTTATACCTAGCTTTTCTTGAACTCCTTCTCTTCAAGCTCCGGTGGTGGTCCGATGGCTCCTTCTCGTCGTCTCCGTACGCCGAAGATAGATCCACTTGAAAGCTCCAACCTTTAGCTCCTTCTTCGTTCTTTGAAGAAACTAGTTCACTTGGTTTGCTAAACCTAGTGAACTAGAATGAGTAGAGATGATTTAGAATGGGATTTTATCTATGGTTCTTGATTCTCAACTCATGAGACAAGAGAACCATAGATCAAGAGAGGGAGCAAGAGGTTGAGGGTGAGAGCAAGAGGAGAGCTCAAGAACAAGAGAGAGAATGAGCAAGAAAGAATGAGCAACTCTTTTGTCTCTCACCCTCTCATAATCCAAAGTAATCATAACTCATCATATTAACAAAAGTCTTATGTGATGGTAGAAGCAACCATAAGCTTATCATGTCATGCACTCATTTTACTTAAATGAACAAGCAAGTAAAAGTCTTTGGCATGAAATGATAGCCATGGTTATCATGATGGTCAACTAGTCAAGCCTAGTCAACCGGTCAACAAAGTCAACAAGTCAACAAAAGTCAACAAGTCAACAAAGTCAACAACCAAGTCACCATAATACTTAATTAATACAATAGTTAATCACATATCATATTCTCATTAGGGTTGAGCAAAAAGTCAAAAAGTCAACGGTCAACTGTCAACAACCCTAATGAGAATCCGCTGTCTGTGCCTCCCTGTCAACTGTGCATACACACCCGCATCCGCGTTCCGAGGAACACGAATGCAAACTGGATAAATCCAATCCCATAAGGTACACTAGGATCTGGCTTAAACCAAAGCCCGCTAGTGTAAACTGTCCGGACACTGTACGTGCACAAGTGCACGGATGTGACCGAACCCTGTCGCAAAACCATGCGACCTGTCGCAATACCATGCGACCTCTACTCTTTTGCCTAAAGGCGAAGAGCTTTCTGTGTGGGACTCTAAAGACTCGACACTACGCTGGCAGTGGGTTTAACCACAGACCGCAAGCGGCACTAGCTGTGCGTAACGGTCCCCAGGTAATGCCGACAAGAAGACCGACGAGGCGAAACCCATCTGAACTCCTACTGAGCCTGAGTGTGACATTCTCCGTACAGTCCGGTCTGTTCGTCTGATACATCGCATGGCGGGCCTAGGGGGCGGTAAACGTCAGTCCCCCAATAGCGGTACAAGTCGTGCCGGAGCGAAGCCCAAAACACCCTGAGATAACACTGGAAACCTACCAGTATATCTCGTTTGCCCTGGCCAGGGACTACTCGTGTAATGGCTCTCCTAGACACAGCGCGATGTCAACCCCCAATACCGGGAGAGACGAATCCTGTCTAACCGTCACTGCCTCCAAGTGCTTCGGGACTGCACCCAACCACCACCTGTTTGCACGACTCCTTTGAGCCGTGGTAGGGTAGTGATCAAAGTACAGTGGGAACACACTCGAGGCGAAGTGACAGTGTCAAGTCAGCGGACTAAGCTGTACTCATGTCACCTGGGAACTGATAACTGACGATAGGTATAATACCAACTGGTCAGTTCCCGACGAGTCCTGTCCAGTGTACCCGTAACCTAACGGGCACCCGCATACTATCTCAAGTACGACGTACTGACGGCTGTGGGACAGACCGTCTCCCACACTGGGATGAGAAGCGCATGCGCTGGTCTACTCCGGAGTATCGATGCCCTGTCTCGATAGTCCTGCGACCAGGGACCTGCATAAGGATGTGCTTCTAGATTACCCAGCCCCACTAGTGTGACGGCCATCACATCGCTGGTAATCAAGCAAAGATCCTAAGGGCTCCACTAATGTGTATAAGCAATATACAAAGATAAACACATGTACACATTGAAGTAGAAATAAACCAAGTAGCATACTACCATTTTGAGCAAGATTGTATATACAAGGTGAATATCCCAAGCTTCCATTAAGTAATATACATACTAGTATGATACAGTAATGGCCTCTAGGGCATATACACTAACATATGACACGTGCGAAAACGCACGTGCATTTTCCGAACCCTGCCATAAAACCATACGGCCTCTACAGCGTTTCGCCCGAACTTGGGAAACAGTCTGTGGGGGACTCTAATAACTCATCAACACACTGGCTCTGGGTATAACCTCTAGCACGTCAGAGGTACAAGCTGTACGTAACGGTTGCCTATGTATTGATTAGAAGGGAAGCTGACGAGCGAACTCATCCAGAAACCCTACTGAGCCTGACAGTGACAATATCCGTACAGTCCGGTCCGTTCGTCTGAAGAGTATCACATATCGAGTCTAGGGGATGGATAAAGTCAGACCCCTAATAACGTGATAAATCGTGTCGGTATGAAGCCCATCACCTCCTGAGAAACTACCGATCCAAATCAGTAATTCTCCACTACCTCGACTGAGGATTTCTAGTGATGGCCACCCGTGCACTGTGCGACATCAACCCCCAATATCGGGAGAGACGAATCCCCGACGATCCGCTCACTGCCTCCATGTTGCTCGGGACTGTACCCAAAAAATACCTGTTTGCACGTCTCCTTTGAGCGTGGTAGGGTAGAAATCAAAGCACAGTGGGAACTCACACGAGACAAATGACGATCTCAGGTCGACAAATTAACCTGTACACATGTCACCTGGGAACTGCTATCTGACGATATGTATAATACCAACTAGCATGTTCCCTGCGAGTCCTGTCCGGTGTACTCATAACCCAATGAGCACCTGTATACATCTTAGGTGAACCAACTGACACCAATGGCTTGTGAGACCGGCCACCGCCCCTCGTCGGGGTCTCGACTGTATACACTAGTCTACTCTGGAGTATTGATGCCCTGTCTCGAAACTCCTATGACTAGGGACACTTTAAGGATGTGCTTATAGATCTCAGCTCCCACGTATATGATCGCCATCATACTGCTAGTAGTCAAGAAAGAATCCTATGGGCTATATCATCATGCAATAGTGAACTAAAGCATGTATACGATGATAAAGACAAACCAGATAGCATACTATCATCTCGAGCAAGACTGTCATATCGGTATAGGTCCTCCCTCAATCATTGCAATCACGTGCCTGCGATCCAATAATTGACTTTGAGGGCACCATATCCAACAATCTCCCACTTGCACTTAAGGCTAATTATTGCAATGTCGCATACTCACGGCTCGTGTGATACCGAACATCCAACTCCTCTACTAATCAGTTTGACAAAGCTAGTTTGTGTTCGAGAAATAGCCTCAGTGAGTGGATCCGCCCTGATGTTTCTTTCTATGTCTCTCTTAATCTCAAGTTCGCGGAGAAAGCCATCTCCCGAATCGAGTAATACCTGTCTTAGAATATGTCTGGATATCTGATGGGACCTAGTTCTTAAATAAACTCCAAATCCAAACTTCTTAGACTTTATTGATAACTGAACCTAATCAATATCCAGCACCATGCCTCCCACAGTATCCTCTTGGACCACATGTCTATAATACTGTCCCTCGTCAGAGAGAAAAATATAACTCTGACAATCACTCTGTCATCCATGTCACCTTTGAAGCCTGGAATGATAACCGTCTCCTGAAGGAGGCTGCCATTATCAAATCCATAGAACATCCATTCATGTTCTTAAACTGCTTCCTAATGTTTCTCCAGAATTGGATTAATATATACTTATCGCATCAAGTGCAAAAACAACATCTGGTGTGGTACTTGACATCTCACGATTGACTCAATTGCCTAAGCAAGTGATCTGCCAATCATGTACATCCCTCTCTCCTTTAGTCTGTAAGACACCTTTAGAGAGGGTGACTCCATCACCTACAGGTACACCACCATGCCAGGAGTCATCTATTCTAGAATACTATTAGAATACTGTCAAAGTACCCACATTGGGAAACTACCCAAATCTAGATCTAAAACCATAGATCTAGTAACCAGAATGTCTGATATTATGTCCATATCCTTTGTGGAGAAACAACTGTGTGACGACCAAAGTACAACTGATCGTAGTATAGGAATTTTACTTCCTACTCTTTGTATGTCATCCAAATACCAGGACATCACACCCTACTATCTTCTCAACAGATCCATCCTCTATTCTGATGAAGTCCAACCTATGACTTTCACATCAAAAAATTAGATGATCTAATCTCCGCTATATCTGCTCAAGCCTATAAATAGACATAAGCTACTTGCCCACTTTGCTTCCGCTGCTCCAACTGACTATGACAACCCTCTGGCAGAATAATATATACGTACACTTCTAAAGCTAGTTTAGAACGACTCTATACTTATCCTCCTGCCAAGTCTCATAGTCTGGAACAACAGTAGTGTCAAGTCTGGGTAAACAAGAACCTCCATGTCACCGTCCTTGAGGCTACCGGAGTACCTCTTGGGTGTCTGAGATTACCCACCATATCTGCGAAGTGGCTATTGGAATGTCAAACCTGATTGAATATATAGGTCCTATTAAATTTTCCGTAATCGTTTGCGGTTCTGGAATCACTTCCAGTTCTACCATACTCCCACTACTGTTTTCTGAAAAAATCCATTTTACTAAAACTGTGGCGAGTCAAGAACAATATCACTATTGATCTTCCAGATGGTAGAAAATCAACCCTCGTCAAAACCAGGGTCAACCCATAAACTGCCATTACAGAAACGTGCCTTGAGTTATCCAGTATCTGGTTTTAAGCATAAGCTGGACAACTCCCCGTACCTTAACATCGTTAAGATATGAACTATTCTATATACTATAGAAATAGAGGCACTTATTTAACTGGAACCAGATTCAAACCATGCAGCTGTCTCCAGTGCATATCAACTTAATGGAGAGAGGCTAATCAACATTACTCAACTTAGGAATACATCCAATTATGAGTAACCCGAAAGAGAAACAAGTTTCTCAAAACCATTACTTGAACGGCAATCATAAGAATCTACATCTTCGATCTCTTTGAAGAATCCCGATACTTGCGATACCTGTTTCTCTACTTTATTCTTATACCCACAACTTCTCAAAACTTAGACATTGTATTTCTACGAAATACTTGTCTAAAAACTAGAGAAGTCACAAGTAAACAGAACATAGCACGAGGACCAATCCCTTTGTCCTGACGGACACTGGACAACATACAATACTCTGTATAAGTCCGCTGAGTTGAATAACTCAAAACCTGTGCATCGTAGGTTGAAAACTGTACTTATGGTTTAAGAACCACTCCGTTGTTTCAATGCTCCTTACCCAATCGTATCTGATATAGGTAAATGTCATGGACATAATCTCAAAAAGTTATATCTCACTTTATATAAAAATAAACGTACAGATATATCATATTGAAATTGGTGCACAACAACAGATATTCAAAACCAAATACATGCCGTTTGGCAAAAACTCAGGCGACTTCCTCAAATATCACCAATTATAACGAATTCCGATATAATGAGGATGATCACCTTATTCCCAATAACCTACTCCCTCTCATCATCTGTAAAACCATACAGATATGAGAATAAAAACCTGGTAAATACATACCTCGGAGTGAGTATCTAATCGGGAAATCAGTTTTCCTTTAACAATGCACTGAAACATGAAAATGTTTCGTAGGGGTATCCTGGTATTCTTAGTAATGCCTCTTCCATAATCCAATTCATGACTTTAACCATATATTTTTTTGCCATCTCTCCAAATCCCTTTATTTGTCTTTATTCATTACCTTCTGTACACCATCGTTAGGCTAAATGGTTTTCTTCCTTCCCTACCGTTCGGCACCAGCCTATGGTTTGGAAGAAGACTATCCAGTAAGCATAATAGGTGTACTCTCCTAATCCTAGGAGTACTCGCAACTTGAGAGAAGGTGATGATAAAAGACAAGTGAATAATACCTCATTCTATTTCTCCCGAACTGGGGGAAAAGCAAAGGTGAAAATAGGAGTGGCGATGAAGTACGCGGTTTGGTCGTGAATGATAACAGTCGCAATTTACTTTGCCCTCTTTCTAATCCCTTTATTTTTGTCTTTACATATTACCTTCGGCACACCCTACTTAGGCTAATTGGTTTTCTTCATTCCCTACCTTTCGGCACCTGCCTATGGTTTGGAATAAGACTATCCAATAAGCGTAATAGGTGTACTCTCCTAAACTAAGGAGCCCTCGCAACCTGAGAGAAGGTGATAATAAAAGACAACTGAATAAACCAATTCTATTTCTCCTGAACCTGGATCCATCCTCGAAGAAGTCCCTTCGAGTTCGTACATAACCATACGATGGATATATCCAATGGAAGTGGATGTCCGTAGTAATACGGGGTGTTCTGAGAAATACAAAGGGTAAAAGAAGGAGTGGCAATGACTTATGCAACATAGACAATCCAAAAGCCAGTATTTTAAGAAGGTTCGGTCAACTTGGTCACTGAGTCATAGTCTAGGGTCGGTCAATGGTCGCTGCCAAAGAGAGAGAGAGAAAAGAAACACTCTGCGTGCACTCTAACCTAGATCAGAATGGTTATCACTTTATCTAATCAGGAAACCTCCCACTGTAATCTCAAATTCTCCTCCAAACCTGAAAGAAGAATTAGTCGGGATCACCCGAAGAGTAAACCAACTCATCTGTGGGAATCGGGACCCAACATCGTCGCATGATAACTTGATGGAAGCCACTCAAATTATCACTCCAGAAGGTATGCGCATGCCTGGCAAGTTTCTTATATGTTTGAAACTCCCGATATGATTTTTGCCCCATGCTCTTATGACCTTGGCGTTGGTCAAAATATCATAAGTCACATGCTAAGTTCTACCCGTCACTATCCAGGTCAATTTGAACCCACCTGCACATGCCCTTGACGTTGGCCAAAATGGCAGAACGACTGTCCCAAACCAACTCATCTATCTATGCAACAAATGAATACCCAGCAGCTACCAAACACTATGCCTTGGCGTTAGGTCAAAATACATAGCTTGAATACTACTGAATACCCAATAGAAATGGCGGAGGGCTACGGCTGGTTTTTGGCGAAAAACCTTTAACGTAATGAACTTGATCTCGTCGAAGGAACCTGATAGCTTTTTATAAAATATAGTGACGAAAACCTTTTGCTAAAGAGGTCACTCCCGGTGAAGGGATCTCGGCTCTTTCCTTGTGGAATGAGGTGCAGGATATTCTAACTGAATACCACGATGCAAAGCAACTTGTAATCGACTATAGTGAAATTATTACCCTGACGTAAACTTCTGCCCAAGGGGTCACTCCCGGTGAAGGGATCTCGGCCCTTGCCTCGTCGAATGAGGTGCAGGATATTCCAACTGAATATCGCTATGCAAAACAAAAGGAAACATCTTTGTAATAACACCTTTTAAAATTGTTCCAACAACATCAAATATAGGTTTGTTTTATCCTTGCATTGATAAGAATCAATGAAGTCCCATCAATCAATCACACCAGAAAAGAACGAAAATAAAATGTACGTATATGCCATCCGCATTCGCCACTGGGTCCCGTCATCACCCGTTAGGTTACTTAACTAACAACAGAGCAGGGACTGGACTAGCGCGGGTGTAAAACATATACAACATCTAATAGTATACATACTAATATACAGCAATCGCTCCAGGCGTAATAAGCATCACAGAACAATACAGATAATCTGGGATCCCCGGGTTTCACAGAGCCGCTACTGAAACCCGACGTTCCCCTGGTCGTGTGGATAGCCTGTGCAATGAAACCTAGACCCCTACGGGTGCGGCAAGTTACCGGCCAAAACCTGAAGCGAGGCAGGCCCCTACAACAAAATGAATGGACCACCCGACACTTCACAGAATCCGGTAACTTGAGCACCCCTCCGTGGGTCAACCTGTACCCCCTATGAGTACGGCGAATAGTCTGCCAATTTTAGAGTGAGGCCCCTCTGCCTCTCAAAGCCATGAGATACGGACCCGTTGCCCTCCAGAACCCGGCTATCCGTGCACTCCGTCGCGGGGTAAACCTAGTACAGAAATAAAAATATGTACAACGGGAACATCGACCTCAACCCGGTCATGCCCCAAAAGAATATTATACAAACAGGCAGTGATGGCAGTCCACATGTTGGATGCTCGCCCCGCAATATCAAATGTACAAATAAATCCAAACTGCACTACTATTGCACACTGCTATCCACCATGACATATCCGCAACATTACAGCACAACACAGAACATCAACGCGAATGTCACGTTCGCAAACCCCTCTAAAAGAACTATAGCAATTAGACGCGGTTTACCGCTCAAATGACATTCCCGGTCGGAGATATAATATAAGTACTGCATACTAACAAGTTTAAAATTTCGATCGACAAAAATTCCCGAAGTGGACCCCACAAACATCTGCTGTACAGTAATAAAATCTGGGACCAAAAGAATAGTACCAAAAACCACAATTTCCAATGTGAAGCTCTCTGGAAAAACTTGGAGCACTATTCCAACAAAACGGCCGCGGTTCCGCGGTCAAACCCTAGGTTTGACCGCGGATCCGCGGTGGTAATGAGGGATCACGTGCCCAAATTTTCCCAGAATTCTTAGAAAAGCCTGCTCTGTTTTCTGTGATATGTAAAATTATTTTTAGACCCCTTTTAAAATCGACAGAAACTTTAGACTTAGAATTTGCGGTTTTCGAAAATCCGTTCGATCGATATTTTAAACGCGTTAGCACAAGTTAGTAAAGCTTAATGGCGAGGCTCTGATACCACTGTAAGTCCACGGTAGCGCCCCGGCCGTCTAACAGACGCCAAATGCGGAACAAAAACTTTTACAACTGGCGCTAACGCGTACTATAACCCGGATCTGCCATTAAAGCTAAACTAACAAACTACAAAGTGGGTAGAAATGTTATACCGAACGATCCGAGTCCTTCGGTCTTCAACCATCATCCCTCGCTTCGTTGCGGCTCCTCCGATCTCCTGAATCTCCAGTCTCCTCGTCCAGATGGCACCACGTCGACGGATCTTTAAACGGGCTCCCGCCTCTGAACCGAGGCAACTCGATCATCAAGTTTGCTAAAAGAGATGACCAAGATCGATGTAGAGAATGAGTAGAACACTTTGTCTCGCTTCGTCCAAAGCTATGGACGAACGGTTAATGAAGTTGCCTTTTGGATCGATATGAAATGAGAAACTTTTTTATTCTAATTTCCTTGAACCAAATAACTATCATAATTTCCCAAATGAAAATCCATCATCTCTCACTCATGAAGGGCCGGCCAATATATGGTGGAGGGGGTGAGTGTAGGAGCAAGGAATGAGGTAACCATAACCATAAAAGAACTAATGAGTCATTATCCACCTTGCACAAATAATCAATGCAAACAATGAATCATCTTAACCTAGTCACCCTTGCATTAAATGAATCATTAAATGCACTAATGAGTCACTTAACACCTCACCATCCTAGTCACCTTCTAGAAGCTTCCACACCCATCTCAAGAAAAGATAAATCCGTCTTTAACCGAATGTTAAAGACGGACGATAGAAAACTGCAAAACTGGCAACTTCCAAAAAGCGACCCTGAAACGAATTTCAGGATAACCCCGTAACAGTATAAACATACCCGCATTTGTATTACGACCGAATACAAATGCAACTGAGACAAAGATATTATATCTACACAGTATAATACTCGGATCCGGCTTAAACCAAAGCCTACCAGTATTATCTGCCCGAAATATGACACGTGCGAAAACGCTCGTGCATTTTCCGAACCCTGCCATAAAACCATACGGCCTCTACAACGTTTCGCCCGAACTTGGGAAACAGTCTGTGGGGGACTCTAATGACTCATCAACACACTGGCTCTGGGTATAACCTCTAGCATGTCAGAGGTACAAGCTGTACGTAACGGTTGCCTATGTATTGATTAGAAGGGAAGCTGACGAGCGAACTCATCCAGAAACCCTACTGAGCCTGACAGTGACAATATCCGTACAGTCCGGTCCGTTCGTCTAAAGAGTGTCGCATATCGAGTCTAGGGGGTGGATAAAGTCAGACCCCTAATAACGCGATAAATCGTGTCGGTATGAAGCCCATCACCTCCTGAGAAACTACTGATCCAAATCAGTAATTCTCCACTACCTCGGCCGAGGATTTCTAGTGATGGCCACCCGTGCACTGTGCGACATCAACCCCTAATACCGAGAGAGACGAATCCCCGACGATCTGCTCACTGTCTCCATGTGGCTCGGGACTGTACCCAAAAAATACCTGTTTGCAGGTCTCCTTTGAGCGTGGTAGGGTAGAAATCAAAGCACAGTGGGAACTCACACAAGAAAAATGACGATCTCTGGTCGACAAACTAACCTGTACACATGTCATCTGGGAACTGCTATCTGACGATATGTATAATACCAACTAGCATGTTCCCGGCGAGTCCTGTCCGATGTACTCATAACCCAATGAGCACCTGTATACATCTTTGGTGAACCAACTGACACCAATGGCTTGTGAGACCGGCCACCGCCCCTCATCGGGGTCTCGACTGTATACACTAGTCTACACTGGAGTATCGATGCCCTGTCTCGAAACTCCCACGACTAGGGACATTTTAAGGATGTGCTTACAGACCCCCGCTCCCACGTATATGATCGCCATCATACTGCTGGTAGTCAAGCAAGAATCCTATGGGCTCTATCATCATGCAATAGTGAACTAAAGCATGTATACGATGATAAAGACAAACCAGATAGCATACTATCATCTCGGGCAAGACTGTCATATCGGTATAGATCCTCCCTCAATCATTGCAATCACGTGCCTGCGATCCAATAATTGACTTTGAGGGCACCATATCCAACAATATCCTGCCGCATCTCATATCATGACCCAAACACGTATCACAACTCACGGCATCATTCCTGATCATATCGACTCGCTTCCAAATATCATATACTATCCTCAACATCCGTGTATACGTGTATGTATGTATATATATATATACATACATACATACACACACACACACACACACACACACACACACACACACATATATAAGTACCAAAACATCAACATAAACCTATATATATGCATATGACGTATACACCCAAAACCAAATCCCGTGTGTATATAAGTATGTGTACAACCATACTCTAGGGTTCACGACTAAAATACCAACTAAATCCTTCCTTCAATTCTCGCTAACACTAACCCACGATCTTCTAAAGCTTTTCTTGCTAAATGTTCATATCTCTCAATAACACATCTAAGTAACTCTATATCACATCATAGCATTTCTTACGACATTGCGGGGGTGCTATACGCCATTCACCCGACTTCGCCCGTAGATATAAATCTACTCACCTTACTCTTCGCTTTCCGTTGCCGACATCGCCGCGCGCTTGCTTGTCGTCTCGAAGTCCTCGTGTGGGTACCTACACATCATAACGCATCGTATCGCATTAAAAACCAAATCAAAACCAAAACGACACGCTAAAAGCATATAGGTTAGAACCTATGGACTACGCCTTTCAAAACCACCAAATAACACTCGATTTCGACGTACAAACGTCAAGTGATCGAATACAACACCAATTAAAAAAATCCAGAATTCATAATACGTAAAACGAAACCCCGAATCAAAACATCAACTCTTGAAAATGATCCCAGATTTTACCCTAGGTCAATTCAGCTAATTCTACATATGTGTAGGGTCTAGTTTACAGGTAATAGAGCTACAGAACAAACACAAGACCATTCCAACCCACCCTGGCCGCAAATTGCGTCCAGATGGAATAAATATGTGGCCTAGTGTTAGGGTATAGGGCTAGGGTTTCAGTGGGGGGTCCTAGGTTGCCTGCATGTATCACTGTCTTTGCTAAATAATTTTCAGGTCATCCAGGTGTTAGCAGATTACCAAAAACCATCACAATTTCCACAATTTCCGTATCTGCAGATTTTCAAAGTTCGTATTTGGGGTTTAAGTCAAAGTTTGGTACAGTATTTTAGCACTAGGCGGGTTTGTAATCACTATTAAACCTCAATTACACTTCTCAACTAAGGAATTTCCTCAAAATCCTAACTTGGAATTCTCAAAGTCCACTAAACCGAACTAAATCACCTCTAAACATGCATGGAAGCTAAATCAATGGAAATTCTATACTAATGATGGAATAATTACCTCATTTGGCAACTCAAAAATTTTCTTGAGTTGCCCTAAGTCTCCAAAATGCAAACTTTCTTTGTCCAAAGTGTAGCTTGTGAGCTTGTGCACAAAATTTATAAAGAGGAGATGATGTTTTGGTGAATTTTTCATGGAGTTGTGAGCGTTTTGAGATGGGGGAGGAGAGAGTGCTTCCATGGGGGAGGAGAAGAGAGAAGGATGATGATGAGAATGAAACAAATGGTCTTGGTCAATGGAAGACCCCTCACCTCTCTTTCTCTCACTTGCCCATGCCTCATTTTTTTCCTTTTTCCTTTTTCTTTTCCTTTCTCAACTCACATAAAATAAAACCATGATAGAAATATAAGAAAAAGCCATGATAAAATGTAACACAAGTGTAAAAATGACATGTGCATGTTTTGCACAAAACAAGCTTAATGCGCGATTAGCGATATTTAATCGTGATTAGCACTAAATAGTGTAGAATTAATCATAAAAACTTATAATTTTCATATTTCACATAAAGCACCTTCATTTTAGTAATTTCCATAATTTTCCAAATTTTTCCCATTTTATCGGTATTTAATTATACCGCCTTATTAAAATATTCATTATAATATTATTTAATTATAAAAATTCCCAAAAATAATATTTTTTTTCTGAAATGTTACAGTATCGATCCCCTGTCTCGATAATCCTACGACAAGGGATCTGTATAGGATGTGCTTATAGACTATCCATCCCCCACTAGTGTGACTTCCATCACAACGCTGGTAATTAAGCAAAGATCCTAAGGGCTCTACCAATATGTATTAGCGATATGCTAAAAGAAACACATGCATATATTGAGGTAGAAACAAACCAGATAGCATACTACCATTTTGAGCAAGACTGTTACTATATCCGTTTATATTCCAAGCTTCCAATATGTAATATACAAACTAGTATGATACAATAATGGCCTTTAGGGAATAAAACACTAACATCTTTAAGAAGAAACTTCGTGTAGATGGAAAAGTTGAGACTTTCAAAGCTAGACTTATAGCAAAAGGTTTTTATCAACGACAAGGTATCGACTACGATGAAACCTTTTCTCCTGTCGCTATGCTTAAGCCCATCAGGATCCTACTTGCCATTGTTGCATACCATGACTACGAAATCTGGCATATGGATGTCAAGACCGCTTTTATAAATGGTGATTTAGAAGAGAGAGTGTACATGACACAGCCAGAGGGCTTCGTAAATAGTGGGAGCAGCGGAAGCGTGTGCAAGCTGCTTAAATCAATCTACGGATTAAAGCAGGCATCGCGGAGCTGGAACATCTGTTTCGATGAAGCTATCAAAGAGTTTGACTTCATCGAAAACGTAGATGAACCTTGTATATACAAGAAGGTTGTAGAGAGTAAGGTTGTCTTCCTCGTATTGTATGTGGATGACATACTCTTGATAGGAAATGGTGTTCCTATGCTACACTCGGTCAAGCTTTTCTTATCACATAAGTTCTCCTTGAAAGATCTAGGTGATGCCTCCTACATTCTGGGGATAAAGATCTATAGAGATATATCTAAGCAGATGTTGGGATTGTCCCAATCCAGGTACATAGACACCATACTAAAGAGGTTTAGTATGGAAGATTCTAAGCGTGGTAATTTACCCGCTTGTTCAGGAATCACTCTTTCTAAAGAGATGTCTCCCAAGGCTGATTTGGAGAGGGTTCGCATGCAAGGAATACCCTATGCTTCGGCAGTCGGGTCAATCATTTATGCGATGTTGTGTACCAGACCGGATGTAGCTTACTCGCTAGGTGCAGTGAGTAAGTATCAATCAGATCCTGGGAAAAAGCACTGGAAAGCTGTGAAGAACATTCTTAAGTACTTGAGAAGGACTAAAGAAATGTTCTTGGTGTATGGTAACGGTGAACTCCAGGTGGAGTCCTTTACCGATTCGAGCTTCCAGAGTGATAAGGACGACAATAAGTCGGTATCGGGTTATGTCTTTACCATCAACGGAGGGGCGGTATGTTGGAAGAGTTCCAAGCAAGATACCGTAGCAGACTCGACGATGGAGGCTGAATACATCGCTACCAACGATGCTTCCAAAGAGGCTGTCTGGATGAAGAAGTTCATAGCTGAACTTGGTGTGGTTCCAACCATTGAGTATCCAATACCTGTGTATTGAAATAACAATGGAGCTGTGGCTTTGGCCAAGGAACCCTGGTCCCATCAGCGTTCCAGACATATTCTTAGGCGGTATCACCTGATCCGGGAGATAGTAGATCGATAGGAGATCGAGGTCAGGAGAGTTGACACGAAAGATAACGTAGCGGATTCACTCACGAAGGTCCTCCCCCAGACACAATTCGAGAGACTATTTGGGATGTTGGGTATGAGATACTACAACAACTGGCCTTAGTGCAAGTAGGAGATTGTTAGGAATATGTATGCCCTAGAGCCCATTATTGTATATTGATGTATATTATAGTGGATGCTTGGACATATATATAGAGGACTTTCTTTCTCAACGTGATAGTATGCTATCTGGTTACTCTTTTTCTTAACATGTACACTTAGTATTATTATATTGTCTCTCTGATGATACATGGAGGTGGAGGTGGAGGGAGTGTGAGGATGAAGGAGTTAAAGAAAATCAATAGGGGAGGAAATGAGGGCAGCCCACTCTCTCTCTCTCTCTCTCTCTCTTATGCTCACCCTCTCTCTTAATCTCACCCTCTCACAAGCCCATGCCTCATCATGACTTTTGTCCCTTCTCCTCTCTCTTCTCTAATTCTTTTCTCACATAATACCAATAAAACAAACACAAATGAAACAACATGTAACAAAATACAACATGTCATGGTGCACTAGCCATGATTAATTAAAAAGACGGATTTGGCCTAATCGCGATTAGTAGTGCACTAATCGGGTTTAATTTAAATTTGCATATAATTAATTATAAAAATGCCCAAATCCGATAAATATATTTTTAAATGAATGAATCATTTTAATCTCCAATTATTTCCCAATTATTGGTATATATTTATACTATTTTACGAAAACCCCAAATTCGCAAATCGAATAGTTTTCGCGAAATATATTATTTTTATATTAAATTCCAAAAATAATATTTTATATTTCTTAAATGTTACAATATGTGACATATCAGACGAAGAGACCGGACTGTACGGTAAGTGTTACTTATAGGCTTCATGGGAGTTTGGACAAGCTTGCTTGTTGATCTTCTATTCGCTCAAGACCTGGGTAGCCGTTACGTCCAGCTAGTACTGCTGACGGCTTGTGGGTAACTGATGTGATCATTACCTACTGCTGGCATATTGACGAGTCTTTAGAGTCCCACACAGAAGTTTCCTGGTCAAAGCGAAATGAAGTAGGGCACATAAAAGTTTCTTGGAGCCTCGGGTTTCATTTGAGTCGCAAATAAAACCCGACGTTCCTGGTCGTGTGGATAGCCTGTACAATGAAAACCTCGACCCCTACGAGCGCGGAAAGTTACCCGCCAATCCCAGAAGTGAGGAAACCCCAATCAACAAAGTGAATGGGCCACCCAGCACTTCACGGGATCCGGTAACTTGAGCGCCCCTCCGTGGGTCAAACAATACCCCCTATGAGTGCGGCGAATAGCCCGCCAATTCTAGAGTGAAGCCCCCTCTGTCTCAACACCATGAGATGCGGGCTTGTTTTCCTCTAGAACCCGGCTATTCATGCACTGTACCATGGGGTAATCCTAGTACAGAAAAGAAAAAAAATGTACAATGGTGACATCGGCCTCAACCCGGTCGTGCCCTAATCAAATAATATACAACACGGCAGAGACGGCAGTCGACATGTCGGACGCTTGCCCCGCAATAACAAATGTACAAATGAAACTTAACTGTACTACTACCATTGCACCGCAAGCTATCCACCACGATAATCCAACCACAACCACAGCACAAACACAGAACATCAACGTGAATGTCATGTTCGCAAACTCGTCTAAAAGAACATATAGCAGTTAGACGGATTATACCGCTTTAATGACATTCACGGTCACAGATAGTAATATATGCACTGATACTTACGCATTTAAAATTTCGATCGATAAAAAACTTTTCCGTATTGGCCCCAGTGCAATCCAGTACTCAAACAAATCTGGGCCAGAAACAAAGCATCCCTGAAATCACATTTCCAAATAGGTGAGCTCCACAAGAAATTTCATGCATAGAATCCCTACAACGATCGCGGAACAGCGGCAAAAAATATTGTTTTGCCGCGGTTCCGCGACGTTATTATGGACTTTATGTGCCCATTGAATTCCTAAAATCCCCTGCATGAATTTTTAAGACACCGGAAATAATTTTTTGAACACTTTGAAAAATCGGCAGAAACATAGATTTTGAAATCGTGATTTCAGAAATTTTTCTCGATCGATCTTTTAAGCATGTAAGAACTAGCTAGTTTAGGTTTTATGGGTTGGCTCTGATACTATGTTGGGCTACACTAACGCCCTAGCCATCATCCATGGCCATTTGCGGAACAAATTTTTTCTACGATTTAAACATGGCGCTAGAATAACCCTAAAGTAGATCTAACATAAACCTAACTAGCAAGCTAAATGGTTCTATCTACTATGATAGAAAGTTATACCTAAAGAAACAAGTCCTTCGGGTCTTCACTCCTCTCCTTTAGCTCTTCAAAGGATGTACGGATCGTTCTTGATCGACGGCCTCCTCACGTCAAAGATGATCCACCCGAGAGTGTCTACTTTGAGTTCCTACCTCTAAACCGAGGTAACTAGGTTACTTAGTATGCTAATCTAAGTAGCCTAGATGATGCATAAAATGATGATGGATTGAATTGTCTCACTAACCCTAGGTTTCTCAACACATGAGACTATTAGGGTTTTGAGGAAGAAGAAGATGAAGCTTGAGGAGATGAGTGAGTAGAGTGAGCATAGAATGAAGAATGGCTTAGTGTTGTGAATAATAATGAAAACAATAATTCACCCCACAAAATATCAAGCATACCCTAATTGTAAACCATGAGTCACTACATGAGTCACCAAGTAGCCATTCTTCATTTAATGAAAATAAACACCTCATACCTCCACCTCATTAACCATTTAACTAAAATGGTTAAAACAATAATGAGGTGTCTTCTTCTAGAAACATCATGCACAATTACAAGAATACCCATCACCGTATATACATACTGTATCCGTATTCCGAAAAATACGAATACAAAGAGACAAAATTAATCCAAGAATATAATACTAGGATCCGGCTTAATCTAAAGCCCGCTAGTATTATTCGCCCGAACATCATGCGTGCACAAGTACACGTATGTGATCGAACCCCTGCCGTAAAACCATACAGCCTCTACATCCAATTGCCCGAAGCAGGGAAACCCTCTATATGGGACTATAAAGACTCAACAGTACGTTGGCAGTGAGTTACTGGATAAATCCATAACCACAAGCATGTCAGCGGCACTAGTTGAACGTAACGGCTACCTATTGAAAAGGAAGGCCGACGAGCAAACTCATCCGAATCCCAACTGAGCCTATCCGTGACAATCTCCGTACAGTCCGGTCTCTTCGTCTAAGAGTATCGTATACCAGATCTAGGGGGTGGTAAGCGTCAGATCCTAATAACCCGATAATTCATGCTGATGCGGCTCAGGTCCAAACCGGGAAACTACTGATCAACCTATCAATAAATCCTAACTGCCTTGGCAAAGGTTTTATGGTCCTGTCCAATCGAACACAGTGCGATATCAACTCCCAATACCCGGAGAAACAAATCCCTGACAATCACTCACTGCCTCCATATGGCTCGGGACTGTACCCAACCAAAACCTGTTTGCACGACTCAGTAGAGCCGTGGTAGGGTAGTGATCAAAGCACGGTAGGAACTTACACGAGACAAATGACGATCTCAGATCCAAAGACTAACATGTACACATGTCACAAGAGGACCGCTATCTGACGATAGGTATAATACCATCTAGAGCATCTCGGCGAGTCTGTCCAGTATACTCACCCCTAGTGAGCACCTGTATACAATCTTAGGTGATCACACCAATGGTTGTGGGACCAACCACCGCCCCTCGTCGGGGTTTAGAAACGTACAAGCAAGTCTATTATGGAGTATCTATGCCCGATCTCGATACTCCTTCCACTTGGGACATTTAAGGATGTGTTTATAGACTATCCGGGTCCCACAAGTATGATCGCCAACATGTGGTCGACATATATAACATATGCACATGTTAAGATAAAGTCAAACCATAATAGTATACTACTGTATCGAGTCCTTATCAATATATCCAAGCAACATAAAGCATCATAAGAAAGAAATACACATATCCTGATAAAGACAACTCAAATAATATACTATATAACTGTACATACATATCCCTAGTATCCGCATATATACATATACAATAATGGCCTCTAGGGCATACATATCCAACACTGATGCAGTTCTTTGTTATGATATCTGGCAGGTGGTGACTATAACGTCTTTCCAAATAGGAATTTAGAAGTGCACGTGTATATAACTCTGCCAGAGGGTTATCATAGTCAGTGGGAGCAGCGGAAGGTGTGCATGTTGCTTATGTCTATTCGTACACCAAAGTAAGGATAACGGAGACAGATCATTTGTTTTGATGTGACAGTCATGGTGATTGACTTCATCAAAACAATAGATGAACCTAGTACGAAGGATATAGGGAGTATTATCCTAGGATTTGGATAACATACTCCAAATAGGAAGTGATGTTCCTATACTACAATCGGTTAAACTTTGGTTGTCAAACAGTATTTTCTCCACGTTGGATATGGGTAATATATCAGGAATTCTGGTGACTAGATCTAGATTTGGGAAGTTTCCCAAATCGGGTACCAAGACAACATTCTAAAAGTATGTTAGAATGGACGTGTCACGCCCCGCTTCCCAAGATACGTAAACAACGGCACGTGACAGAGCCAACCATGCTACCTGTGGTTAGAAATCATCCCTCTACAGTCACATTACTGCTGTCTATAGAATATCAAGAACAGAAAATATAAAATCTAGCTAGTACATGTCCATTTGCCACAATAAATAAAATCAAGAAACTGCATAAAGCAGAAACGTATCAAGATCCAATAAACAATATCTGAATCTTGTCCCAATATGGGCTCACATCAAAAGAAATAAAACTACGGAAATAAACAAACTAAACATCTCTAATAATGTACGTTCAATTCCTCATTGCTCGGCTTGATTGTTAAAGTACTCTTGATCTGCCTGCGATAAAGGTAAAGGAACTGGGCTATGCAAAACCTAGACGGCAGTGCGTCATATTGTCTAAATAACAGTAATGACCAGAATATAATAATATAATTAAACATGCAGACAAAGGATAAATACATATATGAAATCGTGAGGTACAAGTATGTGATATGGGTTCTAAAACTGTGCTTCTGGGTTATTTATTCTAAAAGTCTTTGAAATCAATTTAATAGAATCGTCGATATAACTCAATAGTATCCCGTACGTGCCCGGTGCTAGGTTTTGTCGGCACCATGGCCATCTACCGCGGCCGATGCGGAACAAAAACTGGCGTTCAAAAATTTTGGCGCAAACAAAATCCGCCCCAAGATCGAAACCATAAACCTATACTAACAAATACAAAGAGCTAAACTACTGGGTTTAGAAATGTTATACCGAATGAACCAAGTCCTTCGGTCTTCTACCACCTTCATTAGCTCCTAGAGGTCGCAGATCGAATTTGGTTGCCGGTCTTCCTCCATCGATGATGATCCACTTGAGGGAAATGACAAAGGCTCCAGCCTTGCAAAGCGAGGCAACCGATACTCCAAGGTTGCTAGCAATGGAGAATGGAGGTGTATGAATGTCTCACTATATTTTTCTCTCATCACATGAGCTCAAATGAGCAACCCAAACAAATGAAGAAGGAGGTGAGGAAAGCTAGTGGCATGAGCAACTCAAGAATGGCTAAGTCTTTCCAAGTGAGAGTGAGAGTAAATCAATGAATCAATAACAATGGATGGCATGTAGAGAATATGGCAAAGTCATTTGCTACCAAGCAACCAAAAATATCTCTATCATTTTCCAATAAAATAAACAAGAGCCATGCCTCTCTACATGCCTCACCATGCTCATGTTAGTTATATGTATGCCCTAGAGGCCATTACTGTACATATGATGTATATTGTAATGGATGCTTAGACATATATAGGGAGGACATTCTTGCTCGGCATAATAGTATGCTATCTGGTTGTACTTTATCTTAACACGTACTCTGATTGTCTCTATGTTACATGTTGATAAACCCCTTAGGATATGTACTCGACTACTGGGACTATGATGAGATCATACTAGTGGGGCCACGGTAGTCGACGAGTACATCCTATAACTGTTCCTAGTCGAGGGTGTATCGAGACAGGGCATCGATACACCAGAGTAGACTAGCGTATACGCATCTTGACCCATATGATGGGCGATGGATGATCCCATATCCATCGGAGTTTGATATCAAGGATGGTGTACGGGTTCTCAGTAGAGACTGGGTACACTGGACGGACTCGCCGAGAACTCCCAGATGGTATTATACCTCACGTTAGATGGCAGTTCTCTGGTGACACTGGTACAGAGTAGTATGTAGACCCGAGATCATCATAGAGTCTTGTGTGATTCCCACTGTGCTTTGATTTCCATCATACCACGTCCAAGAGGGCGTGCAAAAAGGTGGCTTTTGGGCACAGTCCCGAATCACATGGAGGCAATGAGCGATAGGAGGGGATTCGTCTCTCCCGGTATAGTGAGTTGATGTTGCGCTGTGTTCGATTGGCTAAAAGTAGAAATCCCTAGCCAGCTGCTGAGATTTTTTGGTAAGTGTTATCAGTAGTTTCTCGAAATGTTATGGACCTCATATCGACACGACTTATCAAGCTACTGGGGTTTGACGTTTACCACCCCTAGGCGAGATATGCGACAAATCAGACGAAGAGACCGGACTGTATGGGAGTGTTACTGATTGGATTCATGGGAGAAAGTATAGGCTTGCTTGTTGATCTTATGATCGCTCAATACTTGGGTGGCTGTTACGTTTAGCTGACCGCTTGCAGCTTGTGGGTGTTTGATATGATCATCGCCTACTGCCGGCGTATTGACGATTCTTTAGAGTCCTACACAGAGGTTTCCTAGCTCAGACAAAATGGAGTAGGAGCCTGATTTAGAGAGATTTTGTCGATCAAAAATATTTACCGCAATCAAGAACGGCGTCGCATGAAGCTAGCCGGTGAATACGGGTCGGTCCACAGGGATTTTGTAATTTTCCTTAAAGTTCTTACGAGCTAATTCCAAATGGCGTTTGGTCTTTTTAATTAAATCTAAAACGAAGTTGTGTTATACTAGGATTAGAAACTTGCTAGGATTAGGTTTAGGTAAAGTTTGGTAAACAAAGATCTACACCTCTTTTCAATGCCTTAATTCAGATTTGAGTTTAGGGGTTATGGTAAATTTTAATAAAGGGGATTAGGATGATTGGGAAGATGTTCTTCCTCTAGATCCTTGTCCTTCCTTTCTTAATCTTTACCCTAACCTCCATGGAAAACTCACAACTCCGGTCTTTTATACTACGGATCACCGTTACCTCAAGGGTAGAGTGCCGTAGGGAGCGGAAGATGAGAGTATGCATGGAGTCCTAATGGTTATAATAGATTGGCAAAGAAAAGAGATGAAAGATCTTCATCTCTCAGCCCTTCCCTATTCCTAACCCCAACAAGCGAGGAAACTACTCGCTCATTGAGGGAATTAAGAGAGACATAATTTTTGTTTTGTTTTTATTAAAGAGAAGAAACATCTATTGCAAGTTAATAAAATTCTAAACTAAATTTAAACTAGGGCAAGTAAAGAATTTACCTAGGGCAGATATAAAAAACTAGAACTAGGGAAAGAAAAAAATACCTACTTACGATTGATGCACTCCAAACTTCAAAGAAAACAGAAATTTATTGATGAATAGAGGCAAGAGAAAATACAAGGGTTTGGGTTCTATTTATAGGACATAGAAACCCTAGGTTTACAATTGATCCGCATGTCTAAAACTACAAATATACCCCTAGGAAATCTTTTCAGAGCCGCCAACACATTTTGGTAAAATTTCTCGAAGTACGGGCATCATACGGCCGCGGAACTGCGGCATGGGTAGGCCTTGGGCCGCGGTTCCGCGGCCCTTTGGTGAGTTCAGCTCACCATCTTTCCTGGGCTGCATCATGGTTATTTGGGCTTATTATTTCTTCAGTTCATTTCTCTGTTTGGCTTCTGATTCTTCTCCAGATCTTTCAGTGAAAACTTGTAGCGGTCTTTTAACCGTTGACATTTTGGATCTTGCTCTGCCTTGTTGATTGTGAACTGTTCTTCGTCTAGGCTTGACTGGGATCCTTCTATTTGTTGGTCAAAAGTCCCTTTTTGTGTCGTCTTTTTTCTTTTTCACTGCTTTTGCTCCAAGAACCTGTAACATGTACTATGTAGCAGACATGCGTCAAAAGCACCTGTTTTTATTGTAAAATGCATAAGAATGGGGAATATAAAATGCAATATTATGGTGTGAACAAATACCCCCAAACTTATCTTTTGCTCGTCCTCGAGCAAACTTATTTTTTATTCTCGATAAAAATCTAACCTAGCCGCACTTTCGCAGGGAGACGCGATTGCACTGAGCTCGTGCAACAAGCCGTTAAACCTCTAGGTGTCCCTAGTAGGAGGAGTGTTGTCTCCTGAGGGTTTTCAGCGCATACTGCCCACAAAATCCTATCAATTTGGCTTTTCGACTTTTGTTCTCCAATTAGATTTTCTAACAAGGAATTCTATTATCGTCAACCCGTAAATTATCCACCCATATTCTGCACACTTCCTCATCATTTAACTTAAGATTATATATGTTCTATAGACTTACTTAGCTTTCGGCATTTCTTAAGTTTTCCTTCTAGGGTTCCATCTCCACTTAGGAATTTTTATCAACTCTACTAAAGATACGAGTTCTATTCTTCATTCCTTTCTCTTATCCAAACTCTAATCACATATCCCCACGTGTGTGTAAATATCACCCCTACACTTGGAAATTCAAATCAAGCAATCGTACTCTTGTCCATTGTCCAAAGTACTTATTAATTGTTGAATTTCGCTTACACATCCTTCATGCGACCGTTAATACTTCTTGAGGTACCAACAACCGATTACAGGATGCGTTAGCACTTTAAAGCGTACTTCCAAGTCTTGTAACACCCAAGGCTTTAGCAGTGACTCCCAAACCAGTTGGTCTAAGGCACTAAGTGATGAAGCACCCTCGCTAAATATTTTTCTATTTTTTAGCCTTAAGTAATCACAAAAACCAGGGTTCATTTTTTTCTTTATTCACTTTTTTTTATTGTACTAAGGACTTTAGACAAGAGCATTTCAAGGTCTCCTCTACTATTCCAAGTTTCAAGGTGCGTGATTGTGCAATTTGTAGGGTATACATTTTCAGAATCTAGACTTGAGCTAGGAATTATTTTTCAAACTTGTACTCTAATAAAATATCAATACTTTTTCCCTTGTTTCAACTTAGCCCAAGAAGTGAACTCAAAATTGGCCTATTTCTAAATAAATTACAAAGACATACTTTCTACCGTTAGACCCTAAAGAAGGTTATTTTTAGCGTTTTTAATTTACTAAATCTAAGATCTAGTTTTTCCTAGCCAGTTGACCTATTTATCAAACTCAAGTCAATTAACCAAAATTGAATACAAGAATTTTTATATTTTTGAAATTTTTCAATTTTTATGGGTTTTTCATTTTCTAATTTTTTATTATTTTTTTCAAATTTTTTAAATTTTTATGATTTTTATATAAAGATGCAATGCAGAAATTAAATATGCAAAAAGAAAAGAAAAATATATACAAAATGAAAATATGCCATGCAAAAGATAACTATATACACCACCATCTCCCCCAAACTTAAGTAAAGCAATGCCCTCACTGCCCGGCCCCACGTCGCGCCCTTGAGCGTGAACGTGATCGCTCCCCTCTAGCCAATAGGGTTTGAATACCCCTCTCAATCTCCGTCAGCCGACGGTCATGCTCTCGTGCTGTTGCCCTAAACTCGTCCCGCAAAGAATCAATTCCTCTTACAGCTCTCCTCATTAAGCGTGCATGCTCTTGAGGGGTCAGCTCACCCTCACTCGATGTCGAGCTAGAGCTGGGGGTATGCACGGGAACATTCTCGGCCGGTTCGGTTCGCGACCAAATCTCAGTCAGTCTAGAATAGGACGAAGTAACGCCCTTTACAAGTGGTCGAACCGGAACTCCTCCTATCATGTAAAAGTCAAATTCCTCTGCGGGGAGGAAATAACGGCAGAGTTGGGTGACTAGCATAGGACATGGGTAGATGGTACCCCTTTTCCCCGCACCTAAAGAATGGAGCAAAACAGTGCACATGTCGAACCGTGGATTCTTCGTCATTAGTGTGTGGGGTGAAAAAAGTCGTGTTGTGCGAGCTGCCAAAGATGTTGTTTTGTGCCCACCGGCACACAGTAAGAACGTTCGCGAAAAGGGTCCGTGCTTGGATACCCTTTCGCGGCCCCCTCGCGCAGTCATTTCCCATCAAGGGCATATAATCCTCAAACTGTAGGGGGTGGTCATGTGCGGGAAAACGAGGTATAAGTGTGACCTCGTGGATCATATCCCTATCAATGTGAATTACGCGATCTCCCCAATTTAATTTAATGTAGCCTAAGTCATCGAGACTTCTATCCTCCATAGATTCATAAAACAGGGTAACTAGTTCAGGTAGAGCAAACGCAGAGGGATGATTGTAGGTCAGGAAATTCCAGCCCCTCTGCTCTATTTCATGTGCAAAATAGCTACCGTACACTTCGTGCGTGAAAACTGGGGAAAAATCCCTCTCAAATTGCATTTTGTGTGCCATAAGGATTTTACAGAAATTAATATGCTAAAAACAGAGAGGAAAAGCTCAGATTTACCTCCCCTGTAAATTTCATGGGGTGAAGCTTGCAGACGGCGGCGGAAGCGCGGCGGTAGGCGGCTTATGCGGCGGGATCGCGGCGGTCTGGAGACGGCGCGGCGAGATTTTTCGGCAGAGGGTAGGTGGCGGCGCTAGGGTTTGGTTTAGATGAAGAAATTTTAGGGTATAGAAGACAGGGGCTCGGGTCTCTTAAATAGGGGATGAGAGAATGGTTATTTGTAGAAAACTCACTCCACAATGAGGGTTTTATTTGTAATTAAAAAATGTCAGTTATTAAGTCTGAAAATTTTCAATTAGGTCCAAAAAATATATATATATTTTTTTTATATTTTTCTCAAAATTTTTATTTTTTATGTTATTTTGGAATTATGTATGTACAAATTATATACACACCCCCAAACCTATTTTAAATAATGTTTCGAAAATGGAAATTCGGGGGTGAAAGTGGAGGAAAATTAATCATTGTAGATCGGCTCCTGCAAAAACAGGAGCTCCTCCGAAGGGTCCGCTGTGAGGAACGGTTTCAATTGATGCCCATTTACTTTGAATAGCGTACCGTCCTACGGATTTTCAAGATCGACCGCACCGTGCGGATAAATGGTGCGGACTACAAACGGACCTTTCCATCTAGAACGGAGCTTGCCGGGGTGATAATGTAACCGGGTATCATAGAGTAAAACCTGTTGACCAGCTTTAAATGTTTTACGCAAAAGGTGTTTATCGTGGAACACCTTAGCTCAGTTTTTAGCAATTATGGCATTATCATATGCCTCATCCCGCAGCTCTTCTAGTTCATTCAACTGCAGCTTTCGGTTGCTGCCCGCATCTCCTAAAGATAAATTCAGCTCTTTGATAGCCCAAAATGCCTTATGCTCAATTTCTACTGGGAGGTGGCAAGCCTTCCCGTAAACAAGCCGGTATGGAGACATGCCAAGATCGGTCTTGTATGCAGTACGGAAAGCCCATAGTGCATCGATCAATTTGAGTGACCAATCTTTACGGTTTTTAGAAACCGTTTTCTCCAAGATTTGCTTAATTTGCCGATTAGAGACCTCGGCTTGCCCACATGTTTGGGGATGGTATGGCGTTGACAGCTTATGGGTGATAGAATATTTGCGCATTAAGGACTCAAAAGTCCTATTGCAAAAGTGAGAACCATTATCACTTATTATCGCGCGAGGGTGCCCAAATCGAGAAAAGATGTGTTCTTTAAGAAATCGAACGACAACCTTGTTGTCATTCGTTCGACTAGGCACAGCCTCGACCCACTTTGAAACGTAGTCAACAGCCAAAAGAATATACACATTTCCAAAAGAGTTAGGAAATGGTCCCATGAAGTCTATACCCCAAACATAAAAAATATCCACAACCAAAATTGGTTGGAGCGGCATTTCGTTTCTCTGCGATATCCGGCCCAAGTGCTGGCACCGGGAGCAAGTCCTGCAGTATTCATATGCATCCTTGAAGAGTCGTGGCCAATAGAAACCACACTGCAAAACTTTCTCGGTTGTCTTCTTTGGGCCAAAGTGCCCGCCACATGCTTGATCGTGGCAAAAAGACAGCACACTCTTAACCTCATTTTCCGGCACACACCGACGAATGATTTGGTCGGAACAGTATTTAAAAAGATAAGGTTCATCCCAGTAAAAATGCTTTACTTGGGACAAGAATTGAAGTTTATTCTGTTTCGACCAATCGTTAGGTATCAAGCCGGTGGCTAAGTAGTTTACAATATCGGCGAACCATGGTTCGCAAGAAACGGTCAAGAGTTGCTCATCGGGATAAACATCAGTGATTGGAAGTTCAAGTGTAGGCGAAGAAGGAAGTCGTGAAAGGTGATCGGCCACTACGTTTTCACATCCTTTTTTGTCCCTTATGACAAGGTCAAATTCTTATAGCAAGAGGATCCAACGTATGAGCCTCGATTTAGCATCCTTCTTCGCAAAAAGGTGGCGAAGAGCTGAATGGTCAGTGTACACAATAACTGGAGAGCCGATTAAATAAGGCCGAAATTTTTCAAGTGCAAACACAACCGCTAAAAACTCTTTTTCTGTAGTTGTGTAGTTTAATTGGGCCTCATTTAATGTTCGGCTAGCGTAATAAATCACGTGAGGCATCTTATTAATGTGCTGTCCAAGAACAACACCAATGGCAAAATCTGATGCGTCGCACATGATTTCGAAAGGGTGCGTCCAGTCTGGAGATGAAAGAATGGGCGTAGAAATGAGAGAGTGTTTCAAAGACTCGAATGCTTCCATGCAAGTTGAGTCGAAATCAAATGTTGTATCCTTGGCCAATAAGAGAGTCAAGGGTCTAGCAATCTTGCTAAAATTCTTGATGAACCGTCTATAAAAACCGGCATGGCCAAGGAAAGCCCGGATATCTTTGACGCATTTAGGAGGAGGAAGATTAGAAATGACTTCAATTTTGGCTCTATCAACCTCTATGCCGTTTTGCGAGATGACATGTCCTAAGACAATTCCTTCTCGTACCATAAAGTGGCACTTCTCCCAATTCAAAGTTAGGTTCTTATCCCTACAGCGGATAAGAACCGCGTCAAGATGCCGTAAACACTCATCGAAGGAGTCACCGAAAATAGAGAAATCATCCATAAAGATTTCCAAAAACTTCTCCACCATGTCCGAAAAGATCCCCATCATACACCGCTGAAATGTAGCGGGTGCATTGCATAACCCAAAGGGCATGCGACGATAAGCAAAAGTGCCAAAGGGACAAGTAAATGTGGTCTTGTCTTGATCCTCTTTGGCGATGGGGACTTGGTTATAACCGGAATAGCCATCTAAAAAGCAGTAGAACTCATGCCCCGCCAATTGTTCTAGCATTTGGTCAATGAAAGGTAAAGGAAAGTGGTCCTTCCTTGTCGCGGCATTGAGTTTTCTATAGTCGATGCAAACTCGCCACCCAGTTTGGGTGCGAGTAGGAATTAACTCATTTGCCTCATTGGTAATGACCGTAATGCCCGATTTCTTTGGCACGACATGAATGGGGCTAACCCATTGGCTATCTGAGATAGGGTAAATGATACCGCTATCAAGACATTTAACAATCTCCTTCTTGACCGCCTCTTTCATAATGGGGTTGAGGCGTCTTTGTGGATCCCTTACCGGCTTGGCATCATCCATCAAGTGTATATGATGTTCGACTATGAGGGGACTAATCCCCTTGATGTCCGCTATAGACCAGCCGAAAGCTTGCCAATTATTGTGTAAGACCATTAAAAGAGCCTTCTCTTGCTCGAGAGCTAGAGAGGCCGATATGATAACGGGTAAGGTCTCATTCTCACCTAGATAAGCATATTTTAGGTGCGATGGCAAAAGCTTTAGTTCGAGTTTAGGTGGTGAAACAATAGATGGTAATAATGGAGTAACTGTTTCAAACTCGAAGGATTCCATCAAAGGTTCAAATTGAGTGTACGCTACCGACTTGGATGGTTCGACTAACTCATCCGAAAAAGCAAAAGACTCAAACTCGGGTGGAGAGTCTTCAAGATCGTCAACAAAGGTGAAACACTCATAATCCTTGTCCGTCGTGAAAGCTGTGTTGGATTCTAGGAGGAACGCACTAGTGGCGTCATCATTGCTGTGATCAAACATAAAATTTTCGAACTCACAGTCCTCCTCCGCGATCTCATTGATCGAGCAAACATCAAGTACGCTAGCATTAGGCTCGCAAGGCTGACCTCCCAACTTGAAAATATTGAGTTCAATTGTCATATTGCCAAAGGATAGATTCATTGAACCATTACAACAATTGATCACTGCGTTCGAAGTCGCGAGGAATGGTCGACCAAGTATCACCGGAATTTGATTACGGGGGTTAGCGACAGGTTGTGTATCCATAACAATAAAGTCAACGGGGAAAATGAAATCCCCTACTCTAATTAACACATCCTCCAACTATCCCCTAGGGTGGGTGATTGATCGGTCAGCCATTTGGAGAGTACAGTGAGTGGGCTTAAGCTCTCCAACACCTAATTGTTCGAACACCGAATAAGGTAGAAAATTGACACTAGCACCAAGATCTAATAGTACTCTATTGATGTTCTTGTCCCCAATTGTGATCGAAATAGTAGGACAACCGGGTTCCTTGTGCTTTGGGGGTAAAGAATTGACAAGAGCATCACTAACAGCACTAGCCACAAAAACTTTCTTTGGTACTTGTGACTTCCTCTTTTTGGTGCATAAGTCCTTTAAGATTTTTGCATATAAAGGAACTTGTTGGATTGCATCTAAAAGAGGGATATTTATGCTAACCTGTTTGAACAACTCTACAATCATCTCCATCTGTGGAGTTGGTTTATTGGATCTCAATCGATTTGGAAAAGGAACATTTTGAAAGGTTGTTGAGTCCAATTTTTGCGGATCAGATTATTCAGTTGGAACGGAACCCCGTGTCGATGTGTTCGTGTTGTGAGAAGTGGGTCCGTTCGAGCTAGAAGAAGTAGAGCCATGTGAAGGATGGAGAATAGGCTCTAACGAAGAAGAAAAAGAAGAAGAAGAAGAAGAAGAAGAAGGTGAGGAAGACGAAGAAGGACCACCGGCAGGGGTGTCATGGTTAATACCCACATTGTTTTGCAGCACTTTTCCGGATCTCAACGTGGTCACAGCATTTACGTTATTATTCTGCTGTTCATGTGCAACATGTGCGTGACCGGGATTTGGGAGTGGTTGAGACGGAAGCTTTCCTTTCTCTCGCTCTTTCAATGCTGCGTTGAGTTGTGCAATTTGTGCCTCAATAGATTTGATGCTTTGATCGTGTGAGGCACTGTTTTGCACCAAAGATTGAACAGAAGTCTCTATCCTAGCTGTGGACTGTGCAGATTGCTTTAGGAACGCTTCTAGACTTCTTTCGAGCGAGCTAACAGCATTTTGAGGGGGAACAAAATTGTTGGGTACAAAATTGTTCATTTGATTATGGTAAGGTTGCTGTTGGAGAGGTTGCTGAAATTGAGTTTATGGGGGTGCTTGTTGTTGTGGAGGAGGAGCCCTTTGAAAATTGTTGTTTCCTTGGGATTGTTGATTTTGGTTCCAAGCGAAATTTGGGTGACTCTTCCAACCCGGATTGTATGTCGAAGAGTATGGATCATTTCTTTGTCGTTACTGAAAGGCAACATTGACTTGATCTTGTCCTTGAGTAGAAGCTGTGTGAGGACACTCTTCGGTGAGATGTGATGGATCCGAACAACAAGCACAAACAGTTCGTGGAGGTGCAATGGGGGCAGGAGAAGGCGATGAGATTTTGGTCTCAAGCGCTTCAAGCTTTTTCGTAAGAGCGGCCATCTCGGCCTTCATAGCAATCGATATATCTAATTGATGTATGCCTGCCCTAGATTGACCACTAGAAGAAGATGATGTGGTCTTGGTGCTCTCCCATTGAATTGTTTGTTCACTAAGGTCCTCAAGAAACTGCCACGCTTCCTCACTTGATTTGGTTAGAAAGTGACCTTGACAGATGGTTTCTAGCAACTGCTTCGTTGCCGTGTTCAATCCCTCGTATAATGTTTGGCAGAGTTGCCAACTTCCGATCCCGTGATGAGGGCATTGAACGAGTAGGTCTTTGAATATTTCAAAACACTTCCAAAATGGTTCCGACGGAAGCTGAGAAAATTGTATAATCTCATTACGGATTCTAGCAGTTTTGTGATGAGGATAGAACTTTTTAAGAAAAGCTTTCACAAACTCGTCCCAATTCCTAATTGAATGTGATGTTGTGCTGTATAGCCACTTCTAGGCCAAGTCACATAAGGTGAAAGGAATGACCCATAGCCTTATAGCTTCATCACTTAATTGGGTAGTTTTCATCATAGTGCAAACATTTTGGAATTTGTTGATAAAGATATATGCATCTTCGGATTCCAAACCATGAAACTTAGGCAGCATATTGATGAAGTGGGGTTTGATCTCAAAATTGTCCCCATTAGCCGGTGGGAGGGAAAGACAAGCAGGAAGGGCGGTGTGGACGGGGTAGAAAAGTTCCTGGAGCGCGACTCGTGCGGGCGCTTCAACAGGCGGGTGATTCGGGTTATTCGCACCTAACGTAGGTGGAATCATTCCCATCGGTAAGGTGTTGTTAGCATTGTATCCCGACATACCTTCGGAAGAAGAATGTGATGGTGAAAGTGAAGAAGTGGACAGGATTTCGACTTCGGAGTCGAAAGGTTCGTCGGTCGGTACCAACGAAACACGGACTAATCGGGCGCTAGGGTCCCTAGTCCAACCGGACATACACTAAGAGGGTTAGTGTAGTCGAAAGATGAAAGACAGAATGTGGAGGTGAGAAAACGTCAATGAAAAAAAGTGGTGTAAGTGAGTGCAAAGATTTCTTTAGCGACAAGTTGCAAGTTTTGAGAAGATTTTTCCTTTTTCTTTTTTATGTGAGCTTTTGCAAAAAGATTTTTTGAAAAGAGACTTGTGACACAAATGCAATTAACCACAAATGCACAATCAAGCCTATATCTAGGGTCACCTAGGTCAGCTAGACTGCTCCTAACTGTTCCAAAGGGCTAGAGATAGGACCTCAAACCGCCTCTTCACCGCCAATTGCGGCCAGGTAAGTTCCAGGTAAGTGGGAAGGAACCACACTGTGGGCCTAATTAAAAATCACTAGCCTTGACACACTTGCCTAGGCACCGCAAAGACAGGTTAGGATAAACGGCCGATGCCTATACTAGTCCTCTGTCCTATTGAGCGCGACGTCCTTAGGGCTGAGTCTAATATTTTTTAATTAAGAGTGGTCAATGCAAATGCTTTAAGTGATTTCTTGGGTCCTGGGAAGGGTGATGAAATCCCCACCCAATCTGAATTGGTCAATAGCCCCTTAAAGTCAGATTAAAATATGCAAAGCAGTAAATCACTTGCAATCAATTTGCTATTTAGCGCGGCGCAAAGAATCCTGCAGAAAATCAATTATTGGAAGGGGGAAGAAGATTTTTAGCGCAAAGAATCCTGCAGAAGATTTGACAGAAGATATATGGGAATTTGTAGATGGGAGAATGAGGAAACAAACAGTGCAAAAATTTCGCTGAGAACACCACAGAGGACCGCGGAATCGTGGTTTTGACCGTGTTGGGGCCGCGGAAACGCGGTTGTATGGGGGCTTCAGGTCTCCAAAATGGTGCTGCAGTTCTGTGCTTCCAATCCCTCTATGCTTTGATGTATCTTTTTCTGTTTCGCCTTCTGTGTTGTTTCAGATCCGTCAATCCTGCAAAGATTCACAAAGAAAACACTTCAAACAATAAAAGATGATAGAATTTTTACATTTTTTATTTTTTCAGATTTTTATGATTTTTTATATTTTATATTAACCCGAAATTACAAAAAGGAAATTTTACGCCATCCCCGGCAACGGCGCCATTTGATTTAGAGAGATTTTGTCGATCAAAAATATTTACCGCAATCAAGAACGGCGTCGCATGAAGCTAGCCGGTGAATACGGGTCGGTCCACAGGGATTTTGTAATTTTCCTTAAAGTTCTTACGAGCTAATTCCAAATGGCGTTTGGTCTTTTTAATTAAATCTAAAACGAAGTTGTGTTATACTAAGATTAGAAACTTGCTAGGATTAGGTTTAGGTAAAGTTTGGTAAAAAAAGATCTACACCTCTTTTCAATGCCTTAATTGAGATTTGAGTTTAGGGGTTATGGTAAATTTTAATAAAGGGGATTAGGATGATTGGGAAGATGTTCTTCCTCTAGATCCTTATCCTTCCTTTCTTAATCTTTACCCTAACCTCCATGGAAAACTCACAACTCCGGTCTTTTATACTACGGATCACCGTTACCTCAAGGGTAGAGTGCCGTAGGGAGCGGAAGATGAGTGTATGCATGGAGTCCTAATGTTCATAATAGATTGGCAAAGAAAAGAGATGAGAGATCTTCATCTCTCAACCCTTCCCTATTCCTAACCCCAACAAGCGAGGAAACTACTCGCTCATTGATGGAATTAAGAGAGACATAATTTTTGTTTTGTTTTTATTAAAGAGAAGAAACATCTATTGCAAGTTAATAAAATTTTAAACTAAATTTAAACTAGGGCAAGTAAAGAATTTACCTAGGGCAGATATAAAAAACTAGAACTAGGGCAAGAAAAAAATACCTACTTACGATTGATGCACTCCAAACTTCAAAGAAAACAGAAATTTATTGATGAATAGAGGCATGAGAAAATACAAGGGTTTGGGTTCTATTTATAGGACATAGAAACCCTAGGTTTACAATTGATCCGCATGTCTAAAACTACAAATATACCCTTAGGGAATCTTTTCAGAGCCGCCAACACATTTTGGTAAAATTTCTCGAAGTACGGGCATCATACGGCCGCGGAACCGCGGCATGGGTAGGCCTTGGGCTGCGGTTCCGCGGCCCTTTGGTGAGTTCAGCTCACCATCTTTCCTGGGATGCATCATGGTTATTTGGGCTTGTTATTTCTTCAGTTCATTTCTCTGTTTGGCTTCTGATTCTTCTCTAGATCTTTCAGTGAAAACTTGTAGCGGTCTTTTAACCGTTGACATTTTGGACCTTGCTCTGCCTTGTTGATTGTGAACTGTTCTTCGTCTAGGCTTGACTAGGATCCTTCTATTTGTTGGTCAAAAGTCCCTTTTTGTGTCGTCTTTTGTCTTTTTCACTGCTTTTGCTCTAAGAACCTGTAACATGTACTATGTAGCAGACATGCGTCAAAAGCACCTGTTTTTATTGTAAAATGCATAAGAATGGGGAATATAAAATGCAATATTATGGTGTGAACAGAGCCATATATGATATGTGCGGGACCGAGAACAATACGTATATGTGATACCGTATTAGATTCTCGCGATATGTGATATCGGCCGGGTATATGTGATATAGCCGGGTCATCGGATCAAGTGTTGATTCGATGAACTGATACGGATTATATTTGTCGGTTATTTGTGAAATAGCCGGATTATCGGATCAAGTGTTGATTCGATAATTTAATGTATAATTATATATTTGATATATTAAATTACATTAACTGATATAAGCTCACTAAAAGATTCTTTTTCTCACTCGGTTAATACATTGATATATGTTAATTGTATTATTTTATTTTGTTACCATAAATATTGTATATGTGATATATAATATTGTAACATGTTATGGTTATAAATGCAACATGATTAGTGGAGATTAAACATGGTTAGGGTTTGATTTGGGTTAATTCTTTCTAGTAGCTTCTCGAAGCATTGCTTTTTGTTTTAAGCAAAGATATTTGTTTTGATATTTTGCAAGATATTTGTTTAACCCAACCCAACCCTTTAACCTTAGTTAAATCTCTACAAGGGTTACATATACCATGATTGCATTTCTAACCTCACACTTGAATTCATTATTCATCACAAAAGAGATGGTGCTTCTTCTTCCTTCTCTTTTTCAATGGAAAAGCTTTCTAGCTTTTTCATTAGTGATGATTTTGAGTGAGATTAAGAAAATAAATGAGAGCTAAAATCCCACTTCATCATCCTAATATATCCTAGCCATTTAGATTAGGGTGTTCACTTCATTTGTGAGTGAGAGCTTGCGTTAAAGAAACTTCAAGGTAGATCATCTTAGTTATCGAAGATCGGAAGCAAGTTTGCATCATTCTCTTCGTGGAGCCTCTCTAGAGTCCGGATACATGATGATCGCAGCAAAGGGACCTCTACACGGAGCTTTAGAAGTGAAGGACCGGACTAGAAAGGTTGTAATCCCAAACTCTTAGATGTTAAAGTGTTTAACATGCTTTGTTTCGCCTAATCTCTAGTTTAAAGATCTTGGTTAGGGTTGTACGGCACGTCTAAATTTTAAATCGGGCATGGTTGATACCTTGTATACCCATGTGAGAGTGCCTAGTAATCCTACAGTGGTATCAGACCCAAGCTAGAGCTTTAGGCAAAGTCTAGGCGAAGTTTAAAGTCCGATCGAACTCCGAATACCCGTAAAACCCTAGTTTCTGGAAAAAAAATTCAAAAGTTGATATTTTTCATATTAGAAATACTCAGAAAATTAAGCAGGCTATTTTAGGAATTACTGTGCAAAACGAGACACTAATCCCACTAAAGCGCCGCGGAACCGCGGCAATACCCTGGGTTGCGCGGCGGTTCCGCAGCCAAACAGTAGAATTAGGGTTTTGTCTTTACACAGTAACATCCGTACTTATTTCCTGATGCTTCTGGGAATTTTTAATTGTACTCAAGTCTTGAGTTTTCTGGGATTTATTGGGAACTCGTTGATTCGATCGGAAAGTTTAACTTCGTTTAAGTTTTTTTCCGGGTAATTTTAGAATGTGTTAAAAAGTTCGAACGGATATCAATAACTCATTTTATCCCCTATCGGAAAATTTTCAAAAGTTGGACATTTTCTCGAGTTTGAAACTTTCGGAAAATCGTGCAAGTAACGCGGTGGACACTCTAGAAGAACACAAACCTTAACTCGATTATGTGACTGTCTGAACCGCCTTTGAACCTTAGGGTTTGGGGCAGTACGGCGTTGCCACATGTGAGGCGTTGGCTTGACCCTTCTACGGCTGGACCATTGGTACTGTGGCATGTGATGGATACTTTTTGAACTCTGCTCAAGTGTTGACCTATTTGGGAAATCTTGGGTGTTTGTTTATTCGATCGGAAAGTTTAACATTGTCTATTTATCTGGAATGTGATACAATATTTGGAATCCACAAGTAGTTATGAGATAACTAATTTGAATGTTATAAATCTAGCAGTTTAGTCTCAGATGATCGGTTGCCACGGGATTTTGATGCAATCAAAAGTCCGTCGAAATCACGTAGCGTACGCGAATACTCGCCGGGTAAACTTAATAGATAGCCACGCCCCATAACCCTAACCAACTGACTGTAGGAGAACCCCGTCGCCAAAAGCATCCGTTCGGGTGCTCGCGACAGCGGTGTACCGCCTTAGTGCACTTCGTCGACGGCATCCGGGGGTGCGGCTGTCTACTAAAGTTTGCGACGAGCATTCGATCAGAATGTCGGCAATCTTGTTGAATTGCCCGACTAGATATTGAAAAGTGTTTTCGAGATCGAGACTAAAATGCGGGGTTTATAATTGTTAGGCATGCGATGTCTAAGGAATTCATTTGGTTAGGCATGCGATGTCTAAGGAGGTTGCGGATTCCAACAGTTGTGGTTTTACACTTTCTTTTCTGCGACCGTAAGCGTAGTATGTGGTGTATCGCCGGCTTCGTTGCTATACATCAACGACAATCGGTATACGCATACTTTCTTACGTTGATGATATGAGATATTATGTGTTGTTGTGATATGTTATATTGGATCGTCGTGTTTGAATAGCCGGGGGTTTTATGTGAGATGAGAGTTTTTTTTTTCATTCATGTAAAATTCATTTGTATATAATATTCTTTTATTGGGGCACTTCCGGGCTGAGGATGATGTCACCATTGTATATTATTTACTTTTCCGCATTAGGTAGACCTAAGGCGGGGGGCATAAGTAACCGGGTTCTATGGTACAGTGGGAGGCCATCTCGAGGAGTCATGACCGGGTCTCCTAACCCTAGAATTGGCAGTGTTGCTTGTCGCTCTCGTAGGGGTCTGGGGATGTGGGTTTGGCTATTCATCGTGACCGTGGAATCCATGTTTTATACAGGCTCGTATTAAAACACGAACCTCCTAGTATATCCAATATTTCATATATATTCTTCTGCTGCAATGTTCTGCGATGAGATCATATTACTGCCTGAGACGAATGTTTATATTGTATATATGAGATATATGTTATATTGCAGATTTCGTTTCAAAAGTGATGCTTGTGAAGCATAATAAAATGGGACTTCATTAATGAGATTAATGAAATAAAAGAAACCTAAATAAATTGTAGAAACTTGTTTAAAAACTGGTAGCTCTAGTTCTTGCTTTGCATAGCGGTGTTCCTTGTAGAACATCCAGTACCTTATTCGATAAGGAAAGAGCCGAGATCCCTTCACCGGGAGTGACCTCTTTAGCAATAACTGGCAGATGCTACAAACTCGGTTTGTCTTTTGATTTCTTTTATAGTTCTTGCTTTGCATAGTGCTATTTGTGAAATATCCTGCACCTTATTCGATGAGGAAAGAGCCGACGATCCCTTCATCGGGAGTGACCTCTTTAGCAAAACTAGAAAAGGCCTCAAAAACATTCCAATTAAAATCACTCGATTCTACAACGATATAAAGTTCATTACGCAAAGAGTTTTCTTAAAAACCTGTCGTAGCCCTCCGTCATTTCAGATAAGTAGTCTTTAGTATTCGGGTTGCGTTTGTTGACTTAGTCAAGGCGTAGTGTGCGATAGCTGATTAGTGCTTATCTGCAAAGCATATGATGCGATTGGATTAGAATAGTCGTGCGACCTTGTTGACTTAGTCAAGGGTCGTGCGGGTGGGTTTAATTCAATCGGGAAATGACGGGTTGAACTTTACTTGCGGTCTATGGTTTGTTGACTTAGTCAAGGTCATAGATCGCTTGGGGCAAAATATTATTGGGAATTTCATGTGTTGAAATTTGCAATGAGATTGCATACATTTTATGAGATAGTTGGATCCCGATACCCGCTGCGAGTAAGAGTTACTCCTGGGAGAGTTTTACGCATTACAATTAGACGATCAAGTAGGTGTTAACGGGATTACGCCCCTGGGAAAACGAGGTTTATTTTAATTAGGTCCGTGCGAAATCGTGGGGAACCTCCCTCAAATTACCGGCACTAGCCTGGCTGAAAGATTGGCAAACTTGTAGAATGTAATTAATTCCGGCTGGTCTTTCCTTTTAGGGTTTGAAGGAAGATTTGACTAAAACAGTGGGAGACATCCTGATTAGATAAATTGATAACCAATCTAATCTTGTAAAAGCGCACGCTGAGTGTTTTCTTCTCTCTCTCTCTCCTGGTTGCGACTATGTCACGCCTTAATCAAGATAATAATACGGATGTATTGACCGAACCTACTTGTTATACTGCGCTAGGGAACGTTGGTCCCGCTCCAACTTATAATTGTTATAAGACAGAGCAGGAAATAGGGGATTACCAGAATTCCTGTGCCGCCCAAACGAAGAAAGTACATGTTGATGCATCTTCTTCGGTTGTGTTCATTACACAGAACTGTTTCTCAGTATCCTTTACGTCCTGGGTATGAGATACCGGATCAGGATCCCGCATATGTAATCTGTTACATGGGCTACAGATAGGTAGAGAACTGAGAACGGGTGATAAGTTTCATGAGATAGAAACGGTGCAAGTATTGCAGCCAAGTCTGTTGGTAACTATCACTCTGTATTAACAAATACATTGATTCAGAACGAATGTTATTAGATACCGAACCTGATGTACAACATCATATCAGTCTCTTTATTAGTAAAGAAGGATATAATTTTGTATTGTTGGATAATATTTTGAACATTTCCTATATCAAGAGTTGATCGGTTCAGACACGTTATCTAAAAGCATAGACGTTCTAAATCAAACCGCGGTTCTTAACGTATAGAACACACACAAGAGGAAGAGTTCGAAATGAACGAATCCTTCTTGAGGCATTGTAGACTAGGTCATATCAATGCGACCCGACTAGCTGAAGGTACATATAGATGCATATTTAAATTAGTTTGAATTTACATCTTGTGAAACTTGCCAGTCATGTCACAGAGATAAGATGACTACAGCTCCGTTTATTGGAAACAGAGAAAGAGTCAGTGAACTCTTGGGATTTATACATGCTGATGTATGAAGCTCCCCTGTCTACACATACCAAGACCGGTTCTTTGTACTTCATTACATTCCCTGATTATCTCTCAAGATCCGGACATATGTTCCTATTGAAACACAAGTCTGGAACTTTTGAGAAATTCAATGAATATAAGTTAGAAGTAGAGAACCAAAAACGGGTATAAGTATTATGTCCTTTGATGAGATCAAGAAGGAGAATACTAGAGCACGGAATTCCTGGACTATTCTAAAGGAGAATGAGATTCTCTCTCAGCATTACTCCTCCGTATACACCATGGCACGATGGTATATCGGGGCGGAGCAATAGCACCCTATGTGATATGGTGTGCTCTATAATGAGTACTACTGAGTATCCTATTTCCTTTTAGGAGTTATGCATTTGAGAAGCTGCATACCTATTGAATAGGGTTTCAAATCAAATCAGACGCCTACCACTCCATATGTGATATGGTATGGGAAGAGTCCATCTCTTAAAGTGTTAAGAATTGGGGTTGTCCGGCCTATGTCTAAAAGCAAAATCCGGACAAGCTCGAGGCAAAGTCAGTTCTGTGGAACTTTGTTGGATATCCCAAGCATTCGTAAGGGAATATCTTCTACCAAACTTGGGAACAAAAAGTGTTTTTTTCTCAGCATGCCACCTTTGTGAAAGGGAATTTCTTATGAAGAAATTAATGGTCATGAGGTAGAACTGGAAGGAGTTCCATCTATACAAACTGCAGCTGATGATTTGGTAGAACCGAAGGATTCAGTAGTTTCCAACGAACCTCAGCCTCTCCGCCGATCTGGTAGTGTTCCTCATCCACCTGAGAGATACTTCGGTTTCTCTATGACAGTGGGAGCGAGGATTGCATCATGAGATGATGACCCAACTAGTTTCGAGCAGGCCATCAGGAGTGGGACTCTGTAAGAATGGCTGGGTGCTTAGCGATCTGAGATGGAATCCTTATACACCAACAAAGTATGGACTTTGGTTGCTTTATCTGAAGGGTTAAATCCCCATCAGAAGAAAGTATATCTTGAGAAGATTACTTGGTGTACATGGAAAAGTTGAGACTTTCAAAGCTATGCTTAAGTCGATCCAGATCCTACTTGCCACGGCTACATACCATGACTACGATATCTGGCGGTTGGATGTCATGACTGCTTTTCTAAATGATGATTTGGAAGAGAGCGTCTATAAGTACACAGCCAGAGGGCTTCGTAGACAGTGGGAGCAGCGAAAACGTGTGCAAGATGTTTTATGCGATAAATCAGGCATCGCGGAGATGGAACGTCTGTTTTGATGTGGTAGTCAAAGAGTTTGACTTCATCAAAATGGTAGATGGACCTTGTATATACAAAAAGGTAGAAGAGAGTATGGTGGTGATCCTCGTAGAGTGCGTGGATGACATACTCTTGATAGGGAAGGAGTTTCCTATGCTACGCTCGATCAATCTCCGCTTATCACAAAGATTCTCTATAGGATCAAGGTGATACCTCCTAAATCCTGGGTTATGGATCTATGAGATAGATCTAATTGGATGTTAGGATACTCACTAGTTGTAGTGAGATGGTATCAATCGATCCTGGGGAGAATCACTAGAAAGGTTTCACGGTGATAAGGACGACTGAATGTCAGTCGCAGGCATTGTCTTTACCCTCAGTGGAGGGACGGTACGTTGGAAGAGTTCCAAGCTAGATATCGTGACATACTAGACGATTAAAGGCAAGATACATCGTTACCAAGGCTGCTACCAAAGAGGCAGTCTGGATTTATATAAGTTCATGAGATGAACTTCGTTCCTACCATTGTTTGACAATGGAGTTGTGGCTTTGGCCTAGGAACCCCCGTCCCATCAGAAATCTAGATATAATTCTTAGGCAGTATCACCTGATCATGGAGATGGTTGATCTCCAAGGAGATCCAGGTTAAGAGAGTAGACACAGATGACAACAGCGCGGATCCATTCACAAAGGCCTTTTTCCCAGTAGAGACTTTTATGGGATGGTTGAGTATGAGATACTTCAACCACAGCTTAATGTTGGGTATGTGATACCACAACAGATGGCCCTAGTGCAAGTGGGAGATTGTTAGTTATATGGATGCCCTAGAGGCCATTACTGTACATATGATGTATATTGTAATGGATGCTTGGACATATATAGGGAGGGCTTTCTTGCTCGACATGATAGTATGTTATCTGGTTGTACTTTATCTTAACATGTACTCTTATTGTCTCTATGTTACATGTTGATAAAGCCCTTAGAATATGTACTCGACTACTGGGACTATGATGAGATCATACTAGTGGGGCCACGGTAGTCGACGAGTAAATCCTATAACCGTTCCTAGTCGAGGGTGTATCGAGACAGGGCATCGATACACCAGAGTAGATTAGCGTATACGCATCTTGACCCATATGATGGGCGATGGATGATCCCATATCCATCGGTGTTTGACATCAAGGATGGTGTACGGGTGCTCAGTGGAGACTGGGTACACTGGACGAACTTGCCGAGAACTCCCAGATGGTATTATACCTCACGTCAGATGGCAGTTCTCTGGTGACACTGGTACAGAGTAGTCTGTAGACCCAAGATCGTCATAGAGTCTTGTGTGATTCCCACTGTGCTTTGATTTCCATCATACCACGTCCAAGAGGGCGTGCAAAATGGTGGCTTTTGGGTACAGTCCCGAATCACATGGAGGCAATGAGCGATAGGAGGGGATTCGTCTCTCCCGGTATAGGGAGTTGATGTTGCGCTGTGTTCGATTGGTTATAACTAGAAATCCCTGGCCAGGGTTGCTGAGATTTACCGGTAAGTGTTATCTGTAGTTTCTCGAAATGTTATGGACCTCATATCGACACGACTTATCAAGCTACTGGGGTCTGACGTTTACCACCCCTAGGCGAGATATGCGACATATCAGACGAAGAGACCGGACTGTACGGGAGTGTTACAGATTGGATTCACGGGAGAAAGTACATGCTTGCTTGTTGATCTTCTGATCGCTCAATACCTGGGTGGTTGTTACGTTTAGCTGACCGCTTGCAGCTTGTGGGTGTTTGATATGATCATCGCCTACTGCCGGCGTATTGACGATTCTTTAGAGTCCTACACAGAGGTTTCCTAACTCAGGCAAAACGGAGTAGGAGCCATATATGATATGTGCGGCACCGAGAACAATACGTGTATGTGATACCGTATTAGATTCTCGCGATATGTGATATCGGCCGGGTATATGTGATATAGCCGGGTCATCGGATCAAGTGTTGATTCGATGAACTGATACGAATTATATTAGTCAGTTATTTGTGAAATAGCCGGATTATCGGATCAAGTGTTGATTCGATAATTTAATGTATAATTATATATTTGATATATTAAATTACATTAACTGATATAAGCTCACTAAAAGATTCTTTTTCTCACTCGGTTAATACATTAATATATATGCGATATATGTTAATTGTATTATTTTATTTTGTTACAATAAATATTGTATATGTGATATATAATATTGTAACAAGTTATGGTTATAAATGCAACATGATTAGTGGAGATTAAACATGGTTAGGGTTTGATTTGGGTTAATTCTTTGTAGTAGCTTCTAGAAGCTTTGCCTTTTGTTTTAAGCAAAGATATTTGTTTTGATATTTTGCAAGATATTTGTTTAACCCAACCCAACCTTTTAACCTTAGTTAAATCTCTACAACGGTTACATATACCATGGTTGCATTTCTAACCTCACACTTGAATTCATTATTCATCACAAAAGAGATGGTGCTTCTTCTTCCTTCTCTTTTTCAATGGAAAAGCTTTCTAGCTTTTTCATTAGTGATGGTTTTGAGTGAGATTAAGAAAATAAATGAGAGCTAAAATCCCACTTCATCATCCTAATCTATCCTAGCCATTTAGATTAGGGTGTTCACTTCATTTGTGAGTGAGAGCTTGTGTTAAAGAAACTTCAAGATAGATCATCTTAGTTATCGAAGATCGGAAGCAAGTTTGCATCATTCTCTTCGTAGAGCCTCTCTAGAGACCGGGTACATGATGATCGCAGCGAAGGGACCTCAACACGGAGCTTTAGAAGTGAAGGACCGGACTACAAAGGTTGTAATCCCAAACTCTTAGATGTTAAAGTGTTTAACATGCTTTGTTTCGCCTAATCTCTAGTTTAAAGATCTTGGTTAGGGTTGTTCGGCATGTCTAAATTTTAAATCGGGCATGGTTGATGCTTTGTAGACCCATGTGAGAGTGCCTAGTAACCCTACAGCTCATGCCAACTCACCCTCCACCTCATTTAGAAAAACAAATGATTTTCTAAAAAGAAAATCATCTAAATGATGTGTCCAACTTCTAGAAGCTATTCCGTATAAATACGGAATACAACCTGGTATAGGTATCGAAATACATATAAGCGTATTCATACAAAAATACGAATAGCCAAGAGAGAAAATGAATAGTGAAAAATGATACTAGAATACATATATAAAATATATATATATTATTAAATCAAAACCTGATTTAATAATCCGGCTTAATCCTAAGCCGCTAGTATTATCAACCGTCCGATTAAAGTCTGTTTAACATGTACACATATTTAATCGGACACCTATATGTACCAACATACATCATCTACACCATATCGCCTGAACAGTAAAAACCCTCTATGTGGGACTCTAAAGACTCGTCAATACGCTGGCAGTGGTTTTAACCAGAAGCACGTCAGCGGCACTAGCTGTACTTAATGGCTACCCAGGTATTGAACGAAAGGAAGGCCGACGAGCAAACTCATCCAAACCCCTACTGAGCCTGTCCATGATAATCTCCATATGGTCCGGTCTTTTCATCTAAGAGTATCGCATATCGTGTCTAGGGGAGGATAAAGTCAGACCCCTAATAACGCGACATTTCGTGTCGGTATGAAGCCCATCACCCACTGAGAAACTACTGATCCAAATCAGTAATTCTCATCTACCTTGGCTAAGGATTTCTAGTGATGGCCACCCGTGCACAACACGATATCAACCCCCAATACCGAGAGAGACGAATCCCCGACGATCCGCTCACTGCCTCCATATGGCTTGGGACTATACCCAACTAAAACCTGTTTGCACGACTCCTTTGAGCCGTGGTAGGGTAGTAATTAAAGCACAGTGGGAACTCACACGAGACAAATGACGATCTCAGGTTGACAGACTAACCTGTACTCATATCACCTGTGAACTGCTATCTGACAATTGGTATAATACCAACTAGCATGTTCCCGGCGAGTCCGTCCAGTGTACTCATAACACAATGAGCACCTGTATACTATCTTAGGCGACTAACTGACACCAAAGGTTTGTGAGACCGGCCACCGCCCCTCGTCGGGGTCTCGATAAGTATACACTAGTCTACTCCGGAGTATCGATGCCCAGTCTCGATACTCCCACGACTAGGGACATTTAAGGATGTGCTTATAGACCACCCAGCTCCCACGTATATGATCGCCATCATAATTCTAGTAGTCAAGTAAGAATCCTACGGGCTTTATCAACATGTAATAGTGATATGTAATGCCAACTAATGCATGTACATGATGATAAAAACAAACCAGATAGCATACTATCATCTCGAGTAAGACTGTTCTCCCCGTATAAGTCCTCCATCCATCATCACAATCGCGTGCCTGCGATCACAATAATTGACTTGAGGGCACTATAGCCAACAATCTCCCACTTGCACTTAAGGCTAATTATTACGGTGTTGCATACTTACAGCCCGTGTGATACCGAACACCCAACTTCTCTACTAATCAGTCTCACAAAGCCTGTTTGTGAAAATACGCGTTTGAGAAATAGCCTCAGTGAGTGGATCTTCTCCAGTGTTTCTATCTTTATCTTTTTATATCTCAACTACACGGAGAAAGACTTATCTCCCGAAATGAGTGATACCTTTCTTAGAATTTGTCTGGATATCTGATGAGACCCAGTTCACAAATGAACTCCAAATCCAACAAACTTCTTAGACTGTATCATCCACTGAATTTAATCAGTATCCTGCGCCATGCCTTCCTCAATATCCGCTTGGACCACTTGTCCAACATACTGCCCCTCAAAAGAGGCAAAACTATAACTCTGACAGGCACTCTGTCATCCAGGTCACCTTGGAAGCCTAAAATGATAACCGCCCCCCGAAGGAGCCTGTCGTTACCATAAACCAAGAACATCCACTTATGTTCATAACTTCTTCACAAAGTTTCTCCAGGATTGGATTAATATATGTTTATTGCAGCCAGTGCACAAACAATATCTGGCGTGGTACTTGACATCTCATTATTGACTCAATCACCTAAGCAAGTGACATACCAATCATGCAAATCCCTCTCCTCATTAGTTTAGAAGACATCTCTTTAGAAAGGGTGTGTCACAACCCAAAATCACATAACTGATCTCACGGCATCATTCCCGATCATATCGACTCATCACCAAGTATCATATACTATCCGTGTATATATATATATATATATATATATATATATATATATATATATGCACCAACGCATCCATACACACACATAACCATATACACCCCATACATATCACGTGTGTGCATGTGTATGTGTAACAACTATACTCTAGAGTTTCGCGACTACGAACTAAACTAATGCATTAACCTTCAATTACGCTAAAACTAACCCATGACCTCCTAAAACATTCTTGCTAATTAATAACGTCTCATAATACACACACACACACACACACACACACACACACACATATATATACACACACACACATACGTAGACTACACTACGAAACTGCGGGGGTGCTATACGCCATCCACTCGACTTCCCCCGTAGATATAAATCTACTCACCTTGATCCTTGCTTTCCGAAGTCGATAACACCACGCTCATCCTTGTTGCTCCAAGTCCACATGAGGGTACCTACATACATGCACACATTGCATCGTAAAAAGAAATCACGCACGAAAACCAAAACGGCACACGTTTGAAAAAACAAATAATTAATTGTATAAGATATAAAAGAAATAAAACCATATACATATAAAAGAAACACAAGATGCCATGGTTCATACAAATTGAAAAAAATATGTGTTTTGAAACATGACATGGTGCATGTCATATGCCTAACTAGGCTTAATGCCTGATTAGTGATTATTAATCAAGCTTAGTCGTAAACTTGAACATAATTAATTGTATAAGATTTATAAAGTGTCTAAATCTTATAATATCCTTTTAAAATCAACATTCACATGAAATTTTCCAATATTTTCCAATCTATCGGTATATGATCATACCATAACATTAAAACAAATCTCCACCCATTAAAATATTCATAATATTTATTATTTAATTATATAAATTCCCAAATATAATATTTTATTTTTCTGAAATGTTACAGTCTTCCCCCCTTAAATAAATTCGGTCCCCGAATTTAAATTTAAACCCCTCAAATACTAAAACATATCAGCAAAACACTCAAGTCGTCGGGGCTCCGAAGTCGTCAATACTTAAAACATATCGTAGTACAATACATGCGCCTGAAAAACGAGTATATGACTCAAATCAAAACTCCGTTAAGCATCACGCAATCATCGGAGTTATGGTGAAGATACCAATGTCAAAGTCTAATACGAAAACCAACATTATATATATCAAAACTATAACATGCACATGGTACGCATTGTTGTAAACTCGTAAAACATCTAAACAGAAATACATGCCAAACCCTCCTTTTTTCAAGTTGCTGTGCGATGCGCGTATCACGACACAAGTAGCGGATGTTTAGTGTAAGAAAATAACTCTATATACATATATATATACTTTGTTTAACATACACGTCCCGCCGTTTTTGAAAACAATTTAGAAGGGTTTCCTTTGTAAAGTGTTTCGTGTCATCTCGGACACATAGGAAATATATTGAGACTATAGCTCCTTTTTGGAAATCCCTGCGGTAGCTATCGATGCATGCAAAAACATGTTCAGGTACTGTCTTCTGACTAGTCATGTTCAGTTACTATACCAAATAGTAAATATCATAAAACATACTGCTCCAAAAGAAACCAATCCCAAAATGCGTATAAGAATGCAACGTGCGTCTGGTGCGCATAGATATCGAAATCAATGGATGTGCCATACATGTGCACAGAAACCAAATCTAAGTGCAACGGGTGTGCACGAAAACACCTGTCAAAGGCAACGAGTGTGCCCGACAGCAATATCAGGTGCATCTGATATGCACAAAGAATCCCGATTTAGTGCATCTGGTGTGCGCCAAAATCGCATCAAACGCGCCAAGTATGCGCAAAAATCCAACTCAAGTGCACAAGGTGCACGAAAACAAATATCGAATATCGCAATCGAAATCGACGGTATACAACATATCTCAACCCAAATCAGGTATACCGTGGTATATAATCTCACAACTACGTGCATCAGCGTGCACAAAATCGAATCAAAGTAATAAAAGTGCATGAAACTACACCGAAGGCACAAGTCAAATCACATACATACCATAGGCATGAAATCAAAATCAAACATCTCGAATGATATCAAATCGAAACTGAGTGCAACCGTGGTGCACAAAAACTCAACCATGCAAATAAATCGCCCAAATTACCAAAATCCAAAATGACGGATACGTGATATTCGAATCACTAAATCACCACTCATAAACACTGTCGTCGATATGTCCTTCCTTGAAAGTCGAGAAGGTGTCGGTGCATCCAAAGCTAGAAGAGCAAGATATCTACTTGCCTCCTTTTCATGGTCTGGCGCCTTGTGCCCTTAGGCTCTCGTCTCTCACTGCGAATTGCCAGTTACATAACTCATCCGCTCAACAACCTAATTTGGAACGATGACGGAAATAGTCCCGCTCTGGCACATCCTCTAAAGATCTCTGGCCAACTATCATGGTCACTCTTAACATGTCTCGTCAATGATTCCGAACTCTGGCCTACTGGGTGTGCACAATACGACCGGTCCTGGGTCCAATTCTTCTAATGTAGTATTCCAGAAAAATTCTATCGGGGTCTCTCCCAAGTAATGTATCCCATCACATGATATCCGGACGACGTCGAAATTTTCGATCGATTCATCAAAGTCTCATAATTCCCCGAGAGCTCAACACTTGAGCACAGTTTAATAATACCTAGTACATGCCACAGTACCTATGGACTAGCCGTAGAAGGGCATACCCAACCCTCATTAATGGCACCGCGGAACTACCGCAAACCCTAAGGTTCAAAAGCGGTTCCATGTTCATTATGTCGAGTTAGGGTTTCATTCTTCTAGAGGGTTCACAGAATTACTTGTATGTTTTTCCGAATACCTTAAACTTGGAGAAAATGGGTTTCTGACATTCGTTCGTTTCTATCTGTTAGTGTATATGTCCTAGAGGCCATTACTGTATCATACTAGTTTGTATATTACTTAATAGAAGCTTGGGATATTCACTTTGTATAGACAATCTTGCTCAATATAGTAGTATGCTACTTGGTTTGTTTCTACTTCAATGTGTACATGTGTTTATTTTAGTATATCACCTATACACATTAGTGGAGCCCTTAGGATCTTTGCTTGATTACCAGCGTTGTGATGGCAGTCACACTAGTGGGGGCTGGGTAATCTATAAGCACATCCTTATGCAGGTCCCTAGTCGCAGGACTATCGAGACTGGGCATCGATACTCCGGAGTAGACTAGCGTATGCGCTTCTCATCCCAGTGTGGGAGACGGTCTGTCCCACAGCCGTCAGTACGTCGTACTTGAGATAGTATGCGGGTGCTCGTTAGGTTACGAGTACACTGGACAGGACTCGTCGGGAACTGTTGGTTGGTACTATACCTATCGTCAGTTATCAGTTCCCAGATGACATGAGTACAGCTTAGTCCGTTGACTTGAAACTGTCACTTCGCCTCGAGTGTGTTCCCACTGTACTTTGATTACTACCCTACCACGGCTCAAAGGAGTCGAGCAAACAGGTAGTTTTTGGGTGCAGTCCCGAAGCACTTGGAGGCAGTGACGGTTAGACAGGATCGTCTCTCCCGGTATTGGGGGTTGACATCGCACTGTGTCTAGGAGAGCCATTACACGAGTAGTCCCTGGCCAGGGCAAGCGAGATATACTGGTAGGTTTCCAGTGTTATCTCAGGGTGTTCTGGGCTTCACTCCGACACGACTTGTATCGCTATTAGGGGACTGACGTTTACCGCCCCCTAGGCCCGCCATGTGATGTATCAGACGAACAGACCGGACTGTGCAGAGATTGTCACATTCAGGCTCAGTAGGAGTTCAGATGGGTTTCACCTCGTCAGTTTTCTTGTCAGCATCTACCTGGGGACCGTTACGCACAGCTAGTGCCGCTTGCGGTCTGTGGTTGAACCCACTGCCAGCGTAGTGTCGAGTCTTTAGAGTCCCACACAGAAATCTATTCGCCTTTAGGCAAAAGAGTAGTGGTCGCATGGTTTTGCGACAGGTCGCATGGTTTTGCGACAGGGTTCGGTCACATCCGTGCACTTGTGCACGTTTGGTGTCCGGACAGTTAACACTAGCGGGCTTTGGATTAAGCCAGATCCTAGTGTACATTTTGGGATTGGTTTTATCTCGTTTGTATTCGTGTTCCTCGGAACGCGGATGCGGGTGTGTATGCACAGTTGACAGAGAAACAGAGGCAGAGGATTCTCATTGGGGTTGTTGACTGTTGACTGTTGATTATTGACTAAACCCTAATGAGAATAAGATATATATAATTAACATTAATATTAATTAAGTATTATAGTGACATGGTTGTTGAGGGGTTGACTTTGTTGACTTGTTGACTTTGTTGACCGGTTGACTAGGTTGGACTAGTTGACCATCATCATGACAATGGCTATCATTCCATGGCAAAGACTTTTGCTTGCTTGTTTATTTATGCAAAATGAGTGCATGAAATGATATATCCATTTTGACTTAAACCATCACAATACTTGATTACTATTTTTGTTATGATGGCTTTGGATTATGAGAGCAAGGATGGCGAAAGAGTTACTCATTCTCTCATTTCATTTCTCTCTCTTTCCATCACTTGCTCAAGCTCTCCCTCTTCCTCTTGCTCTCTCTAGTTCAAGGCAAACCATTCTCATGTGTTGAGACTCATTGCCTTAGAGATAAAAAGACACCAAAACAATTCTCTACTCATTCTAGTTCACAAGGCCTAGCAAGCCAAGTATTCTAGTTTCTTCAAAGTTCGAAGAAGAAGCCAAAGGTAGAAGCTTTCGGGTGGATCCATCTTCGGCGCAAGGAGACGACGAGGTGAGGCCGATCCGTACACCGGAAGGAGTTGAAGACGAAGGAGTTCAAGAAAAGTATAGCCCCCTAACCGAGTAGGTAAAACTCTAGTTAGGTTGTTAATTAGTTGTTTAACAAAGATCCGTATTTGTAGTCCTTGTTACCACCCTCTTGAAAATCGTTTTACACTAATTCCGCAACCCCGTAGGTACCGGGAAGGGTAGCATGGACTTACAGTGGTATCAGAGCCTAGTTAAACACTATCTAACATGTTAGCAAAGTAAGTAGAAGTTTGATCGAAGAAAAAGTCGCGAAACGAACCCGTAAAATCAAGTTTCTGTAAGTCGATGTGCATCACCCCAATACTTGTGGGGAGGCGGAAATATGAAAAACGATCTTGTTCTATGGTTAAACATCGACTAACCGTGTGAATCGCTTACTAAACTATAACTAACAAATAACATAGGAATCTAAGCTACTATGTTAAGGAATTATACCAAACGTTCTAGTCCTTCGGCCTCTTTGGATCTCCACGTCCTCCTCGGCTTCCTTCCGTGATAGACGATCCACCCGAGAACCCTAATCCAAGCTCTAACCTCTAAACTTGAGGTTACTTAGATTCTTTGGTTGCAAATTAGAGTAGCTAAGGTGATGTAGAGATAGGTTATGGAGTGATTCGTCTTTCCTAATCCTTGTTCTCAACTCATGAATGGTAGGATTAGGGTTTGGTGAAGGAGAGAGAGCTTGAGGAGAGAGAATGAGAAGATGATAATGATGATAATCATAATAATGATATTGCTTCTCACTTGATATATGAAGCATAATGAATTAAAAAGAAATGAATAATGTGAGATTATTCATCATGCTTCATAAATGCAAGTGGGTGATTCATTATGTGAGTCATTAAGCATTTAATAATGCATTAATGACATGATGAATCACTCACAATGAGTCAGAAGATCATTAAATGACAATGCCACCTCACCCTCCAAGTCACCTCCTTCTAGAAGCTTCTCGGAAATTACGAGAACGCCCCTCGCATCCGTGAAAACACGGAAAAACTTTAGACTGTACAAATCCAATAACCTGATACTAGAATCTGGCTTAAACTAAAGCCGGCTAGTAAAAACTGTCCGAATGTCGTACGTGCGTTTAAACCCGTATGCGTCCGAACCTTTGTCGTAAAACCATACGACCTCTATATCTTTTCGCCTGGGTTTGGGAAATCACTGTGTGGGACTCTAAAGACTCGACTACTATGCTGGCAGTGGGTTTAACCACAGACCGGAAGCGGCACTAGCTGTACGTAACGGTCCCCAGGTAGTTGTCGATAAGAAAGCTGATGGGGTAACCCATCCGAAATCCTACTGAGCCTGTCCGTGACAATATCCGTGCAGTCCGGTCTGTTCGTCTAAGAGTATCGCATGTATGGTCTAGGGAGGTGGTGGACGTCAGACCCCTAATAACCGTACAAGTCGTGTCGGTATGGCTCTATCACCATCCGAGAATCCACTGATCAATCTATCAGTAATTCTCAATCATCCCTGGCCAGGGACTTACGGTAATGACCAACCGACCACAGTATGATATCAACTCCCTATACCGGGAAAGACGAATCCCTAACAGTCGCTCACTGCCTCCACGTGGCTCGGGACTGTGCCCAACTAAAACCTGTTTGCACGACTCCTTTGAGCCGTGGTAGGGTAATAATCAAAGCACAGTGGGAAATCACATGAGACAAATGATGACTTTAAGTCAACAGACTATCTGCACACATGTCACCTGAGAACTGCTATCTGACGTTAGGTATAATACCATCCAGTCAGTTCTCGACGAGTCCTGTCTTGTGTACTCACACCTAGTGAGCATCTGTATACAATCTTAGGTGCACACCACCAATGGCTGCGGGACCAATCCATCGCCCCTCGTCAGGGTCTAGATATGTATACACTAGTCTACTCCGGAGTATCGATGCCCAGTCTCGATACTCCTGCGACTAGGGACATCTAAGGATGTGCCTATTGACTATCCAGCTCCCACTAGTATGACTGCCATCACAACGCCGGTAGTCAGGCAAACAACCTATGGGCTTTATCAACATGTATATATAAATGAATACAACACAAAATATATCATATGTTAAGATAAAGTCAAACCAAATAGCGCACTATCATATCATGCAAGACTGTCATGTACATACATATCCCAAGCATCCTATACAATGTAGGCCTCTAGGGCATATATATCCAACAATCTCCCACTTGCACTAAGGCCTATAATTTGCGCAATGAGTACCCACTATCTGCACTAGATCCAGTTGCTGGCGTACCGCATGCCCAACATCTCAAACAGCCTCTCGAATTGGACTTGAGGGATGGCCTTGGTGAATGGATCTGCCGTGTTGTCTTTTGTATCTACTCTCCGTACCTCGATCTCCTGACGATCCACAATCTCCCTGATCAGGTGAAACCGCCTTAAGATATGCTTGGATTTCTGATGGGACCTCGGTTCCTTCGCTAATGCTACAGTCCCATTGTTATCACAATACAAAGGTATTGGATTGGCAATGGACGGAACCACTTGAAGTTCCGAAATGAACTTCTTTATCCAGACAGCCTCTTTTGCGGCTTCACTAGCAGCTATATACTCAGCCTCCATAGTTGAGTCTGCGACGGTATCATGTTTGGAACTCCTCCAACTTACCGCCCCTCCATTGAAGGTAAACACAAAACCCGAAATGGATTTAGAATCATCTTTGTCACTTTGGAAGCCGGAGTCGGTAAAAGCCTCTACCTGGAGGTCCCCATTACCGTAAATCAAGAACATCTCCTTAGTCCTTCTCAGATACTTGAGAATGTTCTTTACCGCGATCCAATGTTTCTCACCTAGGTCCGACTGATACCTGCTTACCACACTAAGTGCGTAAGCTACATCCGGCCTGGTACATAACATCGCATACATTATAGATCCTACCGCCGAAGCGTAGGGTATAATGCCCATGCGAGCCCTCTCTTCATCAGTCTTTGGAGACATCTCTTTGGAGAGGGTGATCCCGTGACAAGCGGGTATATTGCCGCGCTTGGAATCTTCCATACTAAATCTCTTTAGTATAGTGTCTATATACCTGGATTGTGAAAGTCCCAACATTCTATTAGATCTATCACGATAGATCTTAATGCCCAGAATGTATGATGCATCTCCCAAGTCTTTCATGGAGAATTTCTGTGACAAGAAGAGCTTTACTGATTGTAGCATAGGGATATCATTCCCTATCAGTAGTATGTCGTCGACGTATAAAACGAGGAAGACTACTGCTCCTTCTACAATCTTCCTATAAATACATGGTTCATCTACATTTTTGATAAAGTCAAATTCCTTGACTGTCTCATCAAAGTAGATATTCCAACTCCGTGATGCTTGCTTTAACCCATAAATGGATTTAAGCAATTTGCACACTCTTTCGCTGCTCCCACTGTCTAAGAAACCTTCTGGTTGATCCATGTAAACACTCTCTTCTAAATGTCCATTTAGAAAAGCTGTTTTTACATCCATTTGCTAGATTTCATAGTCATGGAAGGCAGCAATGGCAAGCATGATCCGAATGGATTTAAGCATAGCTACTGGTGAAAAAGTTTCATCATAGTCCAATCCTGGTCTTTGACGAAAACCTTTTGCAACTAGTCTAGCTTTGTAGGTTTCCACTTGTCCAAATGCACCAATCTTCTTTTTGAAGATCCATTTGCACCCAACTGGTTTTACCCCAGGAGGAGCAACTTCTAAAGTCCATACTTTATTGGTGTACATGGATTCCATTTCGGATCTCATAGCATCCAGCCACTTCACTGAGTCGCTATTCGTGATAGCCTGCTGAAAACTAGTAGGCTCATCATCATTGATGATGCAATCCTCTCGATCCCCATCAAGAAGAAAACCATAGTATCTTTCAGGAGGATGAGAAAGTCTACTAGATCTGCGGAGTGGCGTTGGTTCGTCATGTTCTATTGAAATCTGAGATTCTTCTAAGTCCTCAGTAGCAGTTTGAGGTTCTGGAATTTCTTCCAGTTCTACCGCGCTCCCACTAATTTCTTTTGCAAGAAATTCGCTTTCTAAGAAGACAATGTGGCGAGCGACAAACACCTTTTGTTCTTCAGTGTGGTAGACCATATACCCCCTTGAATGCTTGGGGTATCCTACAAACTTGCACAAAACCGATCGTGCATCGAGCTTGTCCGGATTATGCTTTTTAACATATACCGGACACCCCCATATCTTGATATACTTGAGATATGGTCTCTTCCCGCTCCACATTTCATATGGAGTGGTAGGCACAGACTTAGTCGGAACTCTATTTAATAGGTATGCTGCTGATTCTAGAGCAAATCGCCAGAAGGAAAGTGGCAACTCAGCACTACTCATCATTGAACGTACCATGTCTAAAGAGTGCGATTCCTCCTTTCTGATACACCATTATGCTGAGGTGTATAAGGTGGAGTAAGCTGAGAGAGAATTCCATTCTCTTTTAAGTATTCAAGGAAACTGGTACTTAAGTATTCTCCACCTCGATCAGATCGAAGTGTCTTGATGCTTTTACCAGTCTGTTTCTCCACTTCATTTTTATACTCCTTAAACTTCTCAAAGGCTTCGGATTTATGTTTCATTAAGAATATATGTCCATACCTATAGAAGTCATCAGTAAAAGTTATGAAGTAGGAGTGACCGCTTCGTGCATGTGTAGACATTGGACCACATACATCACTGTGTACAAGTCCCAAGAGTTGTGTGGCTCTTTCTCCGTGTCCGGTGAACGGAGATTTGGTCATTTTTCCTTTGATACATGATTGACAAGTTGCATATGATGAATATTCAAACGGATCCAGATATCCATCTTTATGTAACTTAGTCAACCTTGTTTCGTTTATATGACCAAGTCTACAATGCCATAGGAAGGCTTGATTTGAATCTGGAGCCTTTCTTTGCGTGATTTTTGTATATTGAAAATATAAGGTTGATTAAGTATGTATATGCCGTTTTCCAGTATGCCAAACCCAATCAGTTCTTGATTTAGGAGAATGTTCATGACATTTCTTTCAAGCGCAAAATTATATCCTTTATTAGACAACAAAGATACTGATATAATATTACAAAACATACTGGGAATACAAAAACAGTTATACAATACCAAAATGTGTCCACTATTCAACCCTAGGTGATATTCCCCTATTGCAACTGCATCTACATGCATTCCATTGCCCATCCGGAGAGTCATATCACCTGTCCCCGGTACTCTACTATTTCTCAGATCCTGCAAAGAATTACAGATGTGAGAACCAGAACCGGTATCAAGTACCCATGAAGTAGAGTTTACTGAAAGACAATTTTCGATTACGAACACACCTGAAGCAGAAGCAACAGCTTGCTTCTGGTCCTTGGCTTTAAAGGCCAAACAGTCCTTCTTCCAGTGCCCTTGCTTGTGACAATAAAAGCATTCGTTCTTTTCTGCCTTCACCCTTCCTGCCTTATTCGTTCCCTGTACCTTCTTGACCCCACCCTTCGGTTTGGTGGCTTTCATCTTCTTCTTCCCTTTAGCTTTCGCTTTAGATTTAGAAGAGGATGATTGGCCGACATACAGAACGGGGGTCTTCTCCTTTTTCAAGGAGCTCTCTGCTACCCTCAACATGTTGAGGAGCTTTGGAAGATCGGCTTCCATCTCGTGCATATTGAAGTTCAGCATAAACTGAGAGAAGGTGTGGGAAAGAGACTGCAAAATCAAGTCGATATACAGATCATTCTCTAGCACGCATCCCAGGTTTGCGAGTTCCTCAATGAGGGTGATCATTTTGAGGACGTGCTCTCCAACAGGCGATCCTGGAGCTAACCTCATCTGGAAGAGTTTCCTTGAGGTCTCGTACCTCGCGATACGGGAGTGTTCACTATACAATTCCTTGCAATGGAGGAATATGGATACAATATCCATACTCTCGTGCTGTTTCTGGAGTTCATTGTTCATGGACGCCAGCACGATACACTTAGCTCGCTCACAGTCTAGATCCCAGGTTTTGCGAACTTCCTTGTCCGCAACTGAGGAATCTGGTCCTGGGATAAGGGGAGGAACAGCTGTGGTAACATATGCAACTTTGTCATAAGTCAGCACAATATTGACGTTCCTTAACCAATCTTTATAGTTCTGCCCGGTCAGTATATTCTTTTCAAGTTTAAGTCCTGTCATGGTAGCTGCCAGAGAGAGAGAAAAGAAACACTCAGCATATGCTCTTGCAAGTTTAGATTGGTTATTAATTTATCTAAACAGGATGGCTCCCACTGTTTCCTCAAATCCTTCTTCAAAACCTAAAAGAAGAACTAGTCAGGATTTTAATCACACGTCACAATTCTTGCTTTAACCTTTCAGCCAGGCTGGTGTTGGTACTTCGAGAGAGGTTTTCCAACGCTTTCGTGAAGTTCCTTAATTAAATAACCTCTTTTCCCTGGAGGCGTAGCCCCTCTAACACCTTTCTAGGCAGCTACTTGGTTTATATCATTGATTGTTTAAGTGAGAGAAATTCCCGAGAGTAATCCTACTCATCAGTGGGATCGGGATCCAACTATCATTGCATGATGCCCTAGATGGAAGCCACTCTAGTCACCACACTCCAGAAGGTATGCTAAATCTGCAAGTTTCCTTTATGTTTGAAACTCCCGATATGATTTTTACCCCAAGCTCTTATAGACCTTGACGTAGGCCAACAAGTCATAAGACGCAAGTCAAGTTCTACCCGTCATTGTCCTGATTAATTTAAGTACATCGTACAAGCCCTTGACGTAGGCCAACAAGGTGTACGTCTGTCATAAACTAATGCATCTATCTATGCAACAAATAGGCAAACACACGCTACCATACACTATGCCTTGACGTAGGCCAACAAGCATAGCATGAATACGATGTGCTGTCTACTTGAAACGACGGAGGGTTACGGCTGGTTTTTGGCAAAAAACCGTTAACGTAGTGAACTTGATTTGATCGAAGGAACTAAGATAGCTTTTATTAAAAGGAGTGGTTTAAGCTCCGCATTTAAAATTTGCTTTTTCAAGAAAATCGAGTGGTTTTTTAGAAATTGTTCCAACGATACAGTTTAGGTTTTATTTTTCTTTGCATTAAAAATAATGCGTCCCATCATTAACCTATCATTACAGATAACAACGAAAATACAACGTCCTCTTATGCCATCCGCATTCGCCACGGGGTCCCGTCATCACCCGTTAGGTTACTTAACTAACGACAGAGCGGGGGCTGGGCTAGCGCGGGTGTAAAACATAAGTGACGTCTAAATAGCTATCATATATAAATATTGTACATTCGTCAGACGCAATAATAGGCATTCCAGATTACTGATAAACAATATTGGATTTGCAAGCAATCCGCATTTCTTTTGAGCCTGCATTGAAAGACGGATTACACAGTTGTGATGAATAGCCATTACCCCCACCCTAGACCCCTATGGGTATGGCAAACTACCCGCCAAGTACCAGAAGTGAAGCGGTCTGCCTCAACACTTCAAAATACCCGGTAGTTTGTGCACCCCACCTTGGGTCTTCCTAGGAGCAAAAACAGTAAAAAGAAATAATACAACGGTGGCTACAACCGCAACCTGGATGTGCCCCGCAAAATAATATTACAACTTATTACAGTTACATCGAATGAATTAATACAATAACCCATCACAAAACCCGGCTAATCACCACAACAGTCCAATACAGTTTATATACACAAACAGTTATATATAACATCACAGATATGTGTAACCCCCTACCAACCGACATACTAGCAGTTAGGGGAGGTTTATGAACACAAAACATTTCACAGATATAATCAAACAAGCAAACATCGTATAATTTCGATCTATTAAACACATTAAATTTTGCTCCAATACTTTTCTGCAAATCTGAAACCTGAGCAAAAATAAATCATACCAGAAAACCCTAAATATCACAAAGAAGGCACAGAAGAAAACTGGGCTGAATCGGCCCCAACTCGGCGGCGGAACCGCGGCGGATCGGTGGGATCGGCCGCGGTTCCGCGGCGCTTTGGCCGATTCAGGAGCCCATTTTTCTTGGGTGTTCTTATATTCTCATGCTGGTCATTCTGGAGGTCCCTGAAAAATTTTTGGACCTCATTTAAAATTCGACAGAAACTTCAAGATATCGGGGTTTTTCCGGTTTGTTTTTCCGTTCGAAATTCATACAATTATGCAAGTGTGTTAATTATGGTTTAGTGAGGCTCTGATACCACTGTAAGTCGATGTGCATCACCCCAATACTTGTGGGGAGGCGGAAATATGAAAAACGATCTTGTTCTATGGTTAAACATCGACTAACCGTGTGAATCGTTTACTAAACTATAACTAATAACATAGGAATCTAAGCTACTATGTTAAGGAATTATACCAAACGTTCTAGTCCTTCGGCCTCTTTGGATCTCCACGTCCTCCTCGGCTTCCTTCCGTGATAGACGATCCACCCGAGAACCCTAATCCAAGCTATAACCTCTAAACTTGAGGTTACTTAGTTTCTCTGGTTGCTAATTAGAGCAGCTAAGGTGATGTAGAGATAGGTTATGGAGTGATTAGTCTTTCCTAATCCTTGTTCTCAACTCATGAGTGGTAGGATTAGGGTTTGGTGAAGGAGAGAGAGCTTGAGGAGAGAGAATGAGAAGATGATAATGATGATAATCATAATAATGATATTGCTTCTCACTTGATATATGAAGCATAATGAATTAAAAAGAAATGAAAAATATGAGATTATTCATCATGCTTCATAAATGCAAGTGGGTGATTCATTATGTGAGTCATTAAGCATTTAATAATGCATTAATAACATGATGAATCACTCACAATGAGTCACAAGATCATTAAATGACGATGCCACCTCACCCTCCAAGTCACCTCCTTCTAGAAGCTTCTCGGAAATTACGAGAACGCCCCTCGCATCCGTGAAAACACGGAAAAACTTTAGACTGTACAAATCCAATAACCTGATACTAGAATCTGGCTTAAACCAAAGCCGGCTAGTAAAAACTGTCCGAATGTCGTACGTGCGTTTAAACACGTATGCGTCCGAACCTTTGTCGTAAAACCATACGACCTCTATATCTTTTCGCCTGGGTTTGGGAAATCTCTGTGTAGGACTCTAAAGACTCGACTACTACGCTGGCAGTGGGTTTAACCACAGACCGCAAGCGGCACTAGCTGTACGTAACGGTCCCCAGGTAGTTGTCGATAAGAAAACCGATGAGGTAACCCATCCGAAATCCTTATGAGCCTGTCCGTGACAATATCTGTGCAGTCCGGTCTGTTCGTCTAAGAGTATCACATGTATGGTCTAGGGAGGTGGTGGACGTCAGACCCCTAATAACCGTACAAGTCATGTCGGTATGGCTCTATCACCATCCGAGAATCCACTGATCAATCTATCAGTAATTCTCAATCAGCCCTGGCCAGGGACTTACGATAATGACCAACCGACCACAATGCGATATCAACTTCCTATACCGGGAGAGACGAATCCCTAACAGTCGCTCGCTGCCTCCACGTGGCTCGGGACTGTGCCCAACTAAAACCTGTTTGCACGACTCCTTTGAGCCGTGGTAGGGTAATAATCTAAGTACAGTGGGAACTCACATGAGACAAATGATGACTTTAAGTCAACAGACTATCTGCACACATGTCACCTGAGAACTGCTATCTGACGTTAGGTATAATACCATCCAGTCAGTTCTGGGCGAGTCCTGTCCGGTGTACTCACACCCAGTGAGCATCTTTATACAATCTTAGGTGCACACCACCAAGGGCTGCAGGACCAATCCATCGCCCCTCGTCAGGGTCCAGATATGTATACACTAGTCTACTCCGGAGTATCGATGCCCAGTCTCGATACTCCTGCGACTAGGGACAACTAAGGATGTGCCTATTGACTATCTAGCTCCCACTAGTATGACTGCCATCACAACGCCGGTAGTCAGGAAAACAACCTATGGGCTTTATCAACATGTATATATAAATGAATACAACACAAAATACATCATATGTTAAGATAAAGACAAACCAAATAGTGCACTATCATATCAAGCAAGGCTGTCATGTACATACATATCCCAAGCATCCTATACAATGTAGGCTTCTAGGGCATATATATCCAACAGTTTCTGCCGAATTTTTTTTTCTGTCCAAAAAATGATAAATCTTATCTTAAAAATCGGCTCAGGCTTTTGTTTAAACACCCAGCAAAATTGGTCCATCGAACCGGTCAAGGCGCCGCGGAAACGCGGCGGGAGCATGCTCCCACCGTGGTTCCGCGGCCCAGTTGACTCGGCCGTGGCACAATTTTGTTGCAGTGTATTTCTGGGGTTGTTTTGGGATTTTTACAATATGTCTTTTCAGCCCAGATTTTCCAGAAAGAAAAATTAGTTTTTGGGGCTTGAAAATCCGTATTTTGATCGAACTTCTAAAGACTTAAGCTGACGAGAATATATCTGTGATGTGTTATATGTATTGAACGTCTACTAATCGCTATACGTCGATTAGTGGGGGTTATACATATCTGTGATCTGTAATGTTGATGGTATGTGTATATGAATTCATTGGATTGTCGCGGATGAATAGCCGGGGGTTGTGAGATGAGAGTTTTTCCTTTTATCTTTCAATTCATGTAATATGTAAATTGATGTAATATTATTTTTGGCCGCACAACCGGGTCGGGGTTGTAGCCGTCATTGTATAATTTCTTTTTACTGTTTTTGCTCCTAGGATAGACCCAAGGTGGGGTGCATAAACTACCGGGTATCTCGAAGTGCCGAGAGGCCTACTCACGTAGTTGAGTGAGGTTGCTCCACTTCGGATATTTGGCGGGTAGTTTGCCGCACCCGTAGGGGTCTAGGGTGGGGTATTAGCAATTCATCGCGACGGTGTAATCCGCCTTTCGTTACAGGCTCGTACGAATTGCGGATTCCTAGTGTATCCAATGTGTTCATCTGTGATCTGAAAAGGCTATCATTACAATATATCTATATATGATATTATTTAGGCGTTGCTTATGTTTTGCAGCCGCGCTAGCCCAGCCCCCGCTCTGTCGTTAGTTAAGTAACCTAACGGGTAATGACGGGGCCCCGTGGCGAATGCGAATGGCATAAGCATACGTCATATTTTGGTTGTTTTCTGCAATGGTAGGATTAAATGATGGGACGCATTAAAAGAACTAATGCAAGAATAATAAACCAAGTAAAAGTCGTTGGAACACTTTCAAAACCACTCGGTTTCTTTTCAAAATAACTTTTAAATGCGGATCTTAAGCCACTCCTTTTAAAAGCTATCTCGTTCCATCGATTATATCAAGTTCACTACGTTCACGGTTTCGCCAAAACCATTCGTAGCCCTCCGTCGTTTCACATGGATGGTCAATAGTATTCATGCTATGTTTGTTGGCCAAAGTCAAGACATAGTGATTGGTAGCTATTGGGTATTCATGTGCAGCATAGATAGATGTGTTGGTTTGGGGCAGTCGTTCTACCTTGTTGGCCAAAGTCAAGGGTATGTGCGGGTGGGCTCAAATTAACCTGGAGAATGACGGGTAGAACTTGACATGTGACTTATGATTTGTTGGCCAAAGTCAAGGTCATAAGAGCATGGGGCAAAAATCCACATCGGGAGTTTCAAAAGAACTGAAACTTGCTACCGCTGCATACCATTTGGAGTGTGATGATTTTGGTAGGATTCCTTCAGTTTTGTCACGCAATGATATTTGGATCCCGATCCTACTGTGAGTATATGCTACTCCTCGGGAAATTTCTCACTAAACGATCAATGTTGTAAACCTAGTAGGTGTCTAGAAAAGTGTTAGCGGGGCTACGCCCACAGGGAAAAGAGGTTCTTAAATTAAGGAACTTCGCGAAAGCGTTGGAAAACCTCCCTCGAAGTACCGACACCAGCTTGGCCGAACGGTTAAGCAAGTATTGTATGGTGAGATTGATCCTGACTAATTCTTCCTTTTTGGTTTGAGGAGGGATTCGAGAGACAGTGGGAGCCATCCTGTTTAGACAAATTAAAAACCACTCTAAACTTGCAAGAGCATCATGCTGAGTGTTTCTTCTCTCTCCTAATTGCAGCGACCAATCGACATGACTGGACTTAAGTTACTTCTAGATAAAAACATACTGACAGGGCCAAACTACAAAGATTGGCTTAGGAATGTCAAAATAGCAATCACTTATGACAAGTTGGGGTATCTCCTTACCACCAAAGCTCCCCCTGTCCCAGGTCCCACCTCCAGCGTCGCGGATAAGGAAATCCGTAGGACTTGGGAGATCGAGTGCGCGAAGGCCAGGCGCCTCGTGCTTGCCTCTATGGACAACGAACATCAGAGGAGGCACGAGAATATGGACCTTGAATCCATATTTCTCCATATAAAAGAACTGTATGGAGAGCAATCTCGTATCGCAAGATACGAAGTGTCGAAGAAGTTATTTTCGGCAAGGTTGGCCATCGGACGTACTTAAGATGATTGGCTTCATTGAGGAGCTCGCGGACCTTGGGACCACGTTAGAGAACGAGCTCTATACGGACTTGATTCTCCAGTCCCTTCCTTCCACTTACGCCCTGTTTATCCTGAACTTCAACTTACAAGAAAAAGAAGTTGAACTTTCAGAACTCCTCAATATGCTGAGAAGTGCAGAGGGCACCCTACAGAAAGGTATGGAAACATCCACTTTGTTTGTAGGAGGATCTTCCTCTTCTAGATCCAAGGCGAAATCCAATGGAAAGAAGAAGAAATCCCCCGCCAAACCAAGGGGCGGTGTTAGTAAAGTGGATACGAAGGGAAAGGAAAAAGCAACAAAGATAGCGGGGAAGCATATAAGGAAGGAAGAGTGTTTTTTCTGTCATAAGAGTGGGCACTGGAAGAAAGATTGCAGGGCTTGGAAAGCCAGAACACAGGATCTGAAGCAAGTTGCGGCTTCAGCTTCAGGTGTGTATGTTATTGAAAACTGTCTATAAATAAACTCTACTTCCTGGGTATTGGATACCGGATCAGGATCTCATATCTGCAATTCTTTGCAGGCGTTGAGAAACCGCAGGGTTTTGAAGGCAGGTGACATGACCCTCAAAGTTGCAAACGGAGCTAGCAAGGATGCTAAGGCCGTGGGGGACTATCACCTGGGAATGTCAGATGGACATGTTTTGGTTTTACGTAATTGCTTTTTTGTACCCAACGTAACTTGTAATATCATTTCTGTATCTTTGATTTCTAAAGAAGGTTATGAATTTGTGTTTGTAAGTAATGTTGTAAACATTCACCTTAATCAAGTTCTGATTGGGTCAAGTATATTAAGCAATGGTATATACGTATTAAACCAACCACAAATTTTCAATGTCCATAATACACACAAAAGAAAGTCTCCGGAAATAAATTAGACTTTCTTATGGCATTGTAGACTGGGTCACATCAATGAGAGAAGGTTGACGAAGTTACATACAGAAGGATATTTGGATCCGTTCGAATATCAATCGTATGCCACTTGTCAATCCTGTCTCAAAGGAAAGATGACAAAGACTCCGTTCACTGGACACGGAGTAAGAGCGAGCGAGCTCTTGGGACTCGTACACAGCGACGTGTGCGGTCCAATGTCTACACATGCGCGAAGCGGTTATTCTTACTTCATTACTTTTACGAATGACTTTTCAAGGTACGGTTATGTCTTCTTAATGAAACATAAATCCGAGGCCTTTGGAAAATTCCAGGAATATAAGAATGAAGTAGAAAAACAAACCAGCAAAAGTATCAAGACACTAAGATCTGATCGAGGCGGTGAATACTTGAGTGCCGAGTTGCTGGACTACTTAAAAGAGAATGGAATTCTCTCTCAGCTTACTCCTCCATACACTCTGCAACATAACGGTGTATCAGAGAGACGGAACCGAACCCTATTGGATATGGTACGGTCCATGATGAGTAACGCTGAGTTACCGCGATAATTCTGGGGATATGCACTAGAATCAGCTGCATACCTTTTGAACCGAGTTCCAACTAAGACTGTGCCTACTACACCATATCAGATGTGGTGTGGGAAGAGACCCTATCTTAATCACATTAAGACATGGGGATGTCCAGCTTTTGTCAAAAAGCAGCATGCGGACAAGCTCGAGGCATGCTCAGTATAGTGCATGTTTGTGGGATATCCAAAGAACTCCAAGGGATATTTCTTCTATTGCGAAGAGGAACAAAAGATTTATGTTTCTCGTCATGCCCACTTCTTGGAAACTGAGTTTTTGGAAAATCAGATAAGTGGGAGCGCAATAGAACTGGAAGAAATTCCAGTTCCACGAGCTATTACTGAAAGCTTAGTAGAACCAGAGGGTTCGAAAGATCATGACAATCCTGCGCCGCTCCGCAGGAGTAGTAGGCAGTCTCATCCGCCTGAGAGATACTACGGTTTTCTCATAGACGGGGATAGAGAGGATTGCATCATTGGTTATGATGAGCCGACTAGCTTCCAGCAGGCCATTCAGAGCGTTGACTCGGAAAAATGGCTGGATGCAATGCGGAACGAAATGGAGTCCATGTACACCAACAAAGTATGGACGTTGGACGTTGCTCCAGATGGGGTAAAACCCGTAGGATGCAAGTGGATCTTCAAAAGGAAGATTGGTGTAGATGGACAGGTTGAGACCTATAAAGCTAGACTGGTTGCAAAGGGTTTTCGTCAAAGACCTGGTTTGGACTATGACGAGACCCTTTCTCCAGTAGCTATGCTGAAATCCATTCGGATCCTTCTTGCCATTGCTGCCTTCCACGATTATGAGATTTGGAAGATGGACGTAAAGACCGCTTTTCTAAATGGAAATTTAGAGGAGTGTGTTTATATGGACCAGCCAGAGGGTTTCATTCAGAGTGGGAGCAGCGGAAAGGTGTGCAAGTTGCTTAAGTCCATCTACGGACTAAAGCAGGCATCGCGGAGTTGGAACATCTGTTTTGATGAGACGGTCAAAGAATTTGGCTTTATCAAAAATCCAGATGAACCATGCATCTATAGTAGATTTTTAGCGAGAACTGTAGTATTCCTCGTTTTGTAAGTGGATGACATTCTCTTAATAGAAAATGACATTCCTATGCTACAATCTATCAGAGGGTTCTTGTCACACAGGTTCTCCATGAAAGACCTGGGTGATGCCTCATACATTCTGGGGATCCGGATCTATCGTGACAGATCCAAGAGGATACTGGGACTCTCACAGTCCAGGTACATCGACACCATACTGAAAAGATTCAGTATGGATGATTCCAAGCGCGGTAATCTACCGGCTTGTCACGGGATCACCCTCTCCCAAGAGATGTCTCACAAGACTGATTTGGAAAGGGATCGCATGTCTATTATACCCTACGCTTCTGCGGTAGGCTCTATAATGTATGCGATGTTGTGCACCAGACCAGATGTAGCTTATGCACTGAGTGTGGTAAGCCGGTATCAGTCAAACCGTGGGGAGAAACACTGGATAGCAGTAAAGAACATTCTCAAGTACCTGAGAAGGACTAAGGAGATGTTCTTGGTGTATGGCGGAAAAGACCTCCAGATCGAGGCCTTTGCTGACTCCAGCTTCCAGAGTGACAAGGATGATTCTAAGTCCACGTCGGGTTATGTCTTTACCCTCAAAGGAGGGGCGATGTGTTGGAAGAGTTCCAAACAGGAAACCGTTGCTGACTCGACGATGGAAGAGGAATATATCGCTGCTGCAGATGCCGCAAAAGAAGCTGTCTGGATAAGGAAGTTCTTAACTGAACTTCAGGTGGTTTCGTCCATTGTTGATCCAATACCGCTGTATTGCGACAACAACGGGGCTATAGCTTTAGCGAAGGAACCCAGGTCCCATCAAAAGTCCAGACAGATCTTGAGGCGGTATCACCTGATTAGGGAGATCGTGGGTCGCCAGGAGATCGAGGTTCGGAGAGTTTCTACGGAAGATAACACTGCTGATCCACTCACAAAGGCCTTACCCCAGACTCAGTTCGAGTGGCTGATCGAGATGATAGGTCTTCGATACGCCAGTACATGGCCTCAGTGCAAGTGAGAGATTGTTAGTGTATATGCCCTAGAGGCCATTACTGTATCATACTAGTTTGTATATTACTTAATGGAAGCTTGGGATATTCACCTTGTATAGACAATCTTGCTCAATATAGTAGTATGCTACTTGGTTTGTTTCTACTTCAATGTGTACATGTGTTTATTTTAGTATATCACCTATACACATTGGTGGAGCCCTTAGGATCTTTGCTTGATTACCAGCGTTGTGATGGCAGTCACACTAGTGGGGGCTGGGTAATCTATAAACACATCCTTATGGAGGTCCCTAGTCGCAGGACTATCGAGACAGGGCATCGATACTCCGGAGTAGACTAGCGTATGCGCTTCTCATCCCAGTGTGGGAGACGGTCTGTCCCACAGCCGTCAGTACGTTGTACTTTGGATAGTATGCGGGTGCTCGTTAGGTTACGAGTACACTGGACAGGACTCGTCGGGAACTGTTGGTTGGTACTATACCTATCGTCAGTTATCAGTTCCCAGGTGACATGAGTACAGCTTAGTCCGCTGACTTGACACTGTCACTTCGCCTCGAGTGTGTTCCCACTGTACTTTGTTTACTACCCTACCACGGCTCAAAGGAGTCGTGCAAACAGGTAGTTTTTGGGTGCAGTCCCGAAGCACTTGGAGACAGTGACGGTTAGACAGGATTCGCCTCTCCCGGTATTGGGGATCGACATCGCGCTGCGTCTAGGAGAGCCATTACACGAGTAGTCCCTGGCCAGGGCAAGCGAGATATGCTGGTAGGTTTCCAGTGTTATCTCAGGGTGTTCTTGGCTTCACTCCGACACGACTTGTATCGCTATTAGGGGACTGACGTTTACCGCCCCCTAGGCCCGCCATGCGATGTATCAGACGAACAGACCGGACTGTGCAGAGATTGTCACATTCAGGCTCAGTAGGAGTTCAGATGGGTTTCACCTTGTCAGTCTTCTTGTCGGCATCTACCTGGGGACCGTTACGCACAGCTAGTGCCGCTTGCGGTCTGTGGTTAAACCCACTGTCAGCGTAGTGTCGAGTCTTTAGAGTCCCACACAGAAAGCTATTCGCCTTTAGGCAAAAAAGTAGTGGTCGCATGGTTTTGCGACAGGTCGCATGGTTTTGCGACATGTCGCATGGTTTTGCGACAGGGTTCGGTCACATCCGTGCACTTGTGCACGTTTGGTGTCCGGACAGTTAACACTAGCGGGCTTTGGTTTAAGCCTGATCCTTGTATACGTTTTGGGATTGGTTTTATCTCGTTTGTATTCGTGTTCCTCGGAACGCGGATGCGGGTGTGTATGCACAGTTGACAGAGAAACAGAGGCAGAGGATTCTCATTGGGGTTGTTGACTGTTGACTGTTGACTATTGACTAAACCCTAATGAGAATAAGATATATATAATTAACATTAATATTAATTAAGTATTATAGTGACATGATTGTTGAGGGGTTGACTTTGTTGAATTGTTGACTTTGTTGACCGGTTGACTAGGTTGGACTAGTTGACCATCATCATGACAATGGCTATCATTCCATGGCAAAGACTTTTGCTTGCTTGTTTATTTATGCAAAATGAGTGCATGAAATGATATAGCCATTTTAACTTAAACCATCAAACAATACTTGATTACTATTTTTGTTATGATGGCTTTGGATTATGAGAGCAAGGATGGCAAAAGAGTTACTCATTCTCTCATTTCATTTCTCTCTCTTTCCATCACTTGCTCAAGCTCTCCCTTTTCCTCTTGCTCTCTCTAGTTCAAGGCAAACCATTCTCATGTGTTGAGACTCATTGCATAAAAAGACACCAAACCAATCCTCTACTCATTCTAGTTCACACGGCCTAGCATGCCAAGTGTTCTAGTTTCTTCAAAGTTCGAAGAAGAAGCCAAAGGTAGAAGCTTTCGGGTGGATCCATCTTCGGCGCAAGGAGACGACGAGGTGAGGCCGATCCATACACCGAAAGGAGTTGAAGACGAAGGAGTTCAAGAAAGGTATAGCCCCCTAACCGAGTAGGTAAAACTCTAGTTAGGTTGTTAGTTAGTTGTTTAACAAAGATCCGTATTTGTAGTCCATGTTACCACCCACTTGAAAATCGTTTTTCACCAATTCCGCAACCCCGTAAGTACCGAGGAAGGGTAGCATGGACTTACAGTGGTATCAGAGCCTAGTTAAACACTATCTAACATGTTAGAAAAGTAAGTAGAAGTTCGATCGAAGAAAAAGTCGCGAAACGAACCCGTAAAATCAAGTTTCTGCCGATTTTTTTTTCTGTCCAAAAAATGATAAATCTTATCTTAAAAATCGGCTTAGGCTTTTGTTTAAACACCCAGCAAAATTGGTCCATCGAACCGGTCAAGGCGCCGCGGAAACGCGGCTGGAGCATGCTCCCGCCGCGGTTCCGCGGCCGAGTTGACTCGGCCGTGGCACAATTTTGTTGCAGTGTATTTCTGGGGTTGTTTTGGGATTTTTACAATATGTCTTTTCAGCCCAGATTTTCCAGAAAGAAAAATTAGTTTTTGGGGCTTGAAAATCCGTATTTTGATCGAACTTCTAAAGACTTAAGCTGACGGGAATATATCTGTGATGTGTTATATGTATTGAACGTCTGCTAATCGCTATACGTCGATTAGTGGGGTTATACATATCTGTGATCTGTAATGTTGATGGTATGTGTATATGAATTCATTGGATTGTCGTGAATGAATAGCCGGGGGTTGTGAGATGAGAGTTTTTCCTTTTATCTTTCAATTCATGTAATATGTAAATTGATGTAATATTATTTTTGGCCGCACAACCGGGTCGGGGTTGTAGCCGTCATTGTATAATTTCTTTTTACTGTTTTTGCTCCTAGAATAGACCCATGGTGGGGTGCATAAACTACCGGGTATCTCGAAGTGCCGAGTGGCCTACTCATGTCGTTGAGGGAGGTTGCTCCACTTCGGATATTTGGCGGGTAGTTTGCCGCACCCGTAGGGGTCTAGGGTGGGGTATTAGCTATTCATCGCGACCGTGTAATCCGCCTTTCGTTACAGGCTCGTACGAATTGCGGATTCCTAGTATATCCAATGTGTTCATCTGTGATCTGAAATGGCTATCATTGCAATATATCTATATATGATATTATTTAGGCGTTGCTTATATTTTGCAGCCGCGCTAGCCCAGCCCCCGCTCTGTCGTTAGTTAAGTAACCTAACGGGTAATGACGGGGCCCCGTGGCGAATGCGAATGGCATAAGCGTACGTCATATTTTGGTTGTTTTCTGCAATGGTAGGATTAAATGATGGGACGCATTAAAAGAACTAATGCAAGAAAAATAAACCAAGTAAAAGTCGTTGGAACACTTTCAAAACCACTCGGTTTCTTTTCAAAATAACTTTAAAACGCGGAGCTTAAGCCACTCCTTTTAAAAGTTATCTCGTTCCATCGATTATATCAAGTTCACTACGTTCACGGTTTCGCCAAAACCATTCGTAGTCCTCCGTCGTTTCACATGGATGGTCAATAGTATTCATGCTTTGTTTTTTGGCCAAAGTCAAGGCAAAGTGATTGGTAGCTATTGGGTATTCATATGCAGGATAGATAGATGTGTTGGTTTGGGGCAGTCGTTCTACCTTGTTGGCCAAAGTCAAGGGTATGTGCGGGTGGGCTCAAATTAACCTGGAGAATGATGGGTAGAACTTGACATGTGACTTATGATTTGTTGGCCAAAGTCAAGGTCATAAGAGCATGGGGCAAAAATCCACATCGGGAGTTTCAAAAGAACTGAAACTTGCTAGCGCTGCATACCATTTGGAGTGTGATGATTCTGGTAGGATTCCTTCAGTTTTGTCACGCAATGATATTTGGATCCCGATCCTACTGTGAGTATATGCTACTCCTCGGGAAATTTCTCACTAAACGATCAATGCTATAAACCTAGTAGGTGTCTAGAAAGGTGTTATCGAGGCTACGCCCCCAGGGAAAAGAGGTTCTTAAATTAAGGAACTTCGCGAAAGCGTTGGAAAACCTCCCTCGAAGTACCGACACCAGCCTGGCCGAACGGTTAAGCAAGTATTGTACGGTGAGATTGATCCTGACTAATTCTTCCTTTTTGGTTTGAGGAGGGATTCAAGAGACAGTGGGAGCCATCCTGTTTAGACAAATTAAAAACCACTCTAAATTTGCAAGAGCATCATGCTGAGTGTTTCTTCTCTCTCTCCTAATTGCAGCGACCAATCGACATGACTGGACTTAAGTTACTTCTAGATAAAAACATACTGACATGGCCAAACTACAAAGATTGGCTCAGGAATGTCAAAATGGCAATCACTTATGACAAGTTGGGGTATCTCCTTACCACCAAAGCTCCCCCTGTCCTGGTCCCACCTCCAGCGTCACGGATAAGGAAATCCGTAAGACTTGGGAGATCGATTGCGCGAAGGCCAGGTGCCTCGTGCTTGCCTCTATGGACAACGAACATCAGAGGAGGCACGAGAATATGGACCTTGAATCCATATTTCTCCATATAAAAGAACTGTATGGAGAGCAATCTCGTATCGCAAGATACGAAGTGTCGAAGAAGTTATTTTCGGCAAGGTTGGCCATCGGACGTACTTAAGATGATTGGCTTCATTGAGGAGCTCGCGGACCTTGGGACCACGTTAGAGAACGAGCTCTACACGGACTTGATTCTCCAGTCCCTTCCTTCCACTTACGCCTAGTTTATCCTGAACTTCAACTTATAAGAAAAAGAAGTTGAACTTTCAGAACTCCTCAACATGCTGAGGAGTGCAGTGGGCACCCTACAGAAAGGTAAGGAAACATCCACTTTGTTTGTAGGAGGATCTTCCTCTTCTAGATCCAAGGCGAAAGCCAAGGGAAAGAAGAAGAAAGCCCCCGCCAAACCAAGGAGCGGTGTTAGTAAAGTGGATACGAAGGGAAAGGCAAAAGCAACAAAGATAGCGGGGAAGCTTATAGGGAAGGAAGAGTGTTTTTTCTGTCATAAGAGTGGGCACTGGAAGAAAGATTGCAGGGCTTGGAAAGCCAGAACACAGGATCTGAAGCAAGTTGCGGCTTCAGCTTCAGGTGTGTATGTTATTGAAAACTGTCTATCAATAAACTCTATTTCCTGGGTATTGGATACCGGATCAGGATCTCATATCTGTAATTCTTTGCAGGGGTTGAGAAACCGTAGGGTTTTGAAGGCAGGTGACATGACCCTCAAAGTTGCAAACGGAGCTAGCATAGATGCTAAGGCCGTGGGGGACTATCACTTGGGAATGTCAGATGGACATGTTTTGGTTTTACGTAATTGCTTTTTTGTACCCAACGCAACTTGTAATATCATTTCTGTATCTTTGATTTCTAAAGAAGGTTATGAATTTGCGTTTGTAAGTAATGTTGTAAACATTCACCTTAATCATGTTCTGATTGGGTCAGGTACATTAAGCAATGGTATATACGTATTAAACCAACCACAGATTTTCAATGTCCAATATACACACAAAAGAAAGTCTCCGGAAATAAATCAGACTTTCTTATGGCATTGTAGACTGGGTCACATCAATGAGAGAAGGTTGACGAAGTTACATACAGAAGGATATTTGGATCCGTTCGAATATCAATCGTATGCCACTTGTCAATCCTATCTCAAAGGAAAGATGACAAAGACTCCGTTCACTGGATACGGAGTGAGAGCAAGCGAGCTCTTGGGACTCGTACACAGCGACCTGTGCGGTCCAATGTCTACACATGCGCAAAGCGGTTATTCTTACTTCATTACTTTTACGGATGACTTTTTAAGGTACAGTTATGTCTTCTTAATGAAACATAAATCCGAGGCCTTTGGAAAATTCCAGGAATATAAGAATGAAGTAGAAAAACAAACCGGCAAAAGTATCAAGACACTAAGATCTGATCGAGGTGGTGAATACTTGAGTGCCCGAGTTCCTGGACTATTTAAAAGAGAATGGAATTCTCTCTCAGCTTACTCCTCCATACACTCCGCAACATAACGGTATATCGGAGAGACGGAACCGAACCCTATTGGATATGGTACGGTCCAAGATGAGTAACGCTGAGTTACCGCGATCATTCTGGGGATATGCACTAGAATCAGCAGCATACCTTTTGAACCGAGTTCCAACTAAGACTGTGCCTACTACACCATATCAGATGTGGTGTGGGAAGAGACCCTATCTTAATCACATTAAGACATGGGGATGTCCATCTTTTGTCAAAAAGCAGCATGCGGACAAGCTCGAGACATGCTCAGTACAGTGCAAGTTTGTGGGATATCCAAAGAACTCCAAGGGATATTTCTTCTATTGCGAAGAGGAACAAAAGATTTAAGTTTCTCGTCATGCCCACTTCTTGGAAACTGAGTTTTTAGAAAATCAGATAAGTGGGAGCACAATAGAACTGGAAGAAATTCCAGAACCACGAGCTATTACTGAAAGCTTAGTAGAACCAGAGGGTTCGAAAGATCATGACATTCCTGCGCCGCTCCGCAGGAGTAGTAGGCAGTCTCATCCGCCCGAGAGATACTACGGTTTTCTCATAGATGGGGATAGAGAGGATTGCATCATTGATTATGATGAGCCGACTAGCTTCCACCAGGCCATTCAGAGCTTTGACTCGGTAAAATGGCTGGATGCAATGCGGACCGAAATGGAGTCCATGTACACCAACAAAGTATGGACGTTGGACGTTGCTCCAGATGGGGTAAAACCCGTAGGATGCAAGTGGATCTTCAAAAGGAAGATTGGTGTAGATGGAGAGGTTGAGACCTATAAAGCTAGACTGGTTGCAAAGGGTTTTCGTCAAAGACCTGGTTTAGACTATGACGAGACCCTTTCTCCAGTAGCTATGTTGAAATCCATTCGGATCCTTCTTGCCATTGCTGCCTTCCACGATTATGAGATTTGGCAGGAAGACGTAAAGACCGCTTTTCTAAATGGAAATTTAGAGGAGTGTGTTTATATGGACCAGCCAGAGGGTTTCATTCAGAGTGGGAGCAGCGGAAAGGTGTGCAAGTTGCTTAAGTCCATCTACGGACTAAAGCAAGCATCGCGGAGTTGGAACATCTGTTTTGATGAGACGGTCAAAGAATTTGGCTTTATCAAAAATCCAGATGAACCATGCATCTATAGTAGATTTTTAGCGAGTACTGTAGTATTCCTCGTTTTGTAAGTGGATGACATTCTCTTAATAGGAAATGACATTCCTTTGCTACAATCTATCAAAGGGTTCTTGTCACACAGGTTCTCCATGAAAGACCTGGGTGATGCCTCATACATTCTGGGGATCCGGATCTATCGTGACAGATCCAAGAGGATACTGGGACTCTCACAGTCCAGGTACATCGACACCATACTGAAAAGATTCAGTATGGATGATTCCAAGCGCGGTAATCTACCGGCTTGTCACGGGATCACCCTCTCCAAAGAGATGTCTCCCAAGACTGATTTGGAAAGGGATCGCATGTCTATTATACCCTACGCTTCTCGGTAGGCTCTATAATGTATGCGATGTTGTGCACCAGACCAGATGTAGCTTATGCACTGAGTGTGGTAAGCCGGTATCAGTCAAACCGTGGGGAGAAACACTGGATAGCAGTAAAGAACATTCTCAAGTACCTGAGAAGGACTAAGGAGATGTTCTTGGTGTATGGCGGAAAAGACCTCCAGATCGAGGCCTTTGCTGACTCCAGCTACCAGAGTGACAAGGATGATTCCAAGTCCACGTCGGGTTATGTCTTTACCCTCAAAGGAGGGGCGGTGTGTTGGAAGAGTTCCAAACATGAAACCGTTGCTGACTCGACGATGGAAGAGGAATATATCGCTCCTGCAGATGCCGCAAAAGAAGCTGTCTGGATAAGGAAGTTCTTAACTGAACTTCTGGTGGTTCCGTCCATTGTTGGTCCAATACCGCTGTATTGCGACAACAACGGGGCTATAGCTTTAGCGAAGGAACCTAGGTCCCATCAGAAGTCCAGACAGATCTTGAGGTGGTATCACCTGATCAGGGAGATCGTGGGTCGCCAGGAGATCGAGGTTCGGAGAGTTTGTATGGAAGATAACACTGCTGATCCACTTGTAAGTCTACGCTAGCGCCCCGGCCGTCTACAGACGCCAAATGCGGAACAAAAACTTTTTAACTGGCGCTATCGTATACTTTAACCCGGATCTGCCATTATTGCTAAACTAACAAACTGTAAAGAGTGTAGGAAGATTGTACCGAACGATCCGAGTCCTTCGTTCTTCAACCATCATCCCACGCTCCGTTGCGGCTGCTCCGATCTCGTCGATCTCCGATTTCCTCGTCGAGGTGGCACCACATGATCGGTTCTTTAAACGGGCTCCCGCCTCTGACTCGAGGCAACTCGATCGTCAAGTTTGCTAAAAGAGACGACCAAGATTGATGTAGAGAATGAGTAGATGACTTTGTCTCACTTCGTCCAAATCCGTGGACGATCGGTTAATGAAGTTGCCGAAGGAATCGGGTGATGGAATGAAATGGACTGTGAAATTCCATACACCGATAAAACCTATCATATCTTTTCTAGCAAATGAAAACTCAAGTGAGAGTGTGAATGAGAGAGGAGGCCTTCCATTCATATATGAAGGAGGAGGGTGAGTGTAGGAGGAGATAAGGAGGTAACCATAACAAAACATCCTTATCATAATATGAACACAAACTAAATATCTAGCAAAAATATCTTAAGCATAACAAGAAATGGTTGATTACAAAGCATGAGTCACACGACACCTCACCCAATCTAGAACCTTCTAGAATCTTCTAGAAGCATGACTCATCATATCTGAAGAAAAGATAAATCCGTCTTTAACAGAATGTTAAAAGACGGCTGATAGAAAACTGGAAACTGGCAACTTCCAAAAGTGATCCTGAAACGAATTTCAGGACAACCCCGAAACTGTATAAATATACCCGCATTTGTATTACGACCGAATACAAATGCAACTGAGACAAAGATATTATACCTACTCAATATAATACTCGGATCCGGCTTAAACCAAAGCCGACCAGTATTATCTGCCCGAAAAATAACACGTGCGTAAACGCACGTGCATTTTCCGAACCCTGCCATAAAACCATACGGCCTCTACAACGTTTCGCCCGAACTTGGGAAACTGCCTGTGGGGGACTCTAATGACTCGTCAGCACCCTGGCAGTGGGTTTAACCACAAACCGTCAGCGGCACTAGCTATGCATAACGGCTGCCCATGGACTGACCTCAAGGGTGGCCGAGGAGCGAACTCAAGGGAGACCGATGAGCGAACTCCTCCGAAAAATCCTACTGAGCCAAACAGTGACAATGTATATACAGTCCGGTCCGTTCGTCAATGAGTATCGCATATCTGCCTAGGGGGCTAGTAACGTCAGACCCCCAATAGCAGTTTAAGTCATGTCGGAGTGAAGCCCAATACACCCTGAGATACTACTGGAGTACCTAACAGTAAATCTCCTACCATGGCTATGGATTTGTGTAATGGCTCTCCTAGACACAGCACGACCTCGCCCCCAATACCGGGAGAGACGAATCCCCTGCCGATCCGCTCACGTGCCTCCATATGGCTCGGGACTGTACCCAAAAGCTACCTGTTTGCACGACTCCTTTGAGCCGTGGTAGGGTAGAAATCAAAGCACAGTGGGAACTCACACGAGACAAATGACGACCTCAGGTCGATGAACTAACCTGTACACATGTCACCAGGGAACTGCTATCTGACGGTAGATATAATACTAACTAGCAGATTCCCGGCGAGTCCTGTCCGGTGTACTCATAACCCAATGAGCACCTGTATACATCTTAGGTGATCCAACTGACACCAGTGGCTTGTGAGACCGGCCACCGCCCCTCGTCGGGGTCTCGACTGTACACACTAGTCTACTCCGGAGTATCGATGCCCTGTCTCGAAACTCCCACGACTAGGGACCACAATTAAGGATATGCATATAAACTACCCAACTCTCACGTATATGATCGCCATCATACTGTTGGTAGTAAAGCAAGATCCTAAGGGCTCTATCAAAGTGTAACATGCAATCAGTCACCTGAACATGTACACGACTGATAAAGGCAAACCAGATAGCATACTATCATCTCGAGTAAGACTGTGTTACCGGGATAGGTCCTCCGCAATCATTGCAATCACGTACCTGCGATCCAATAATTGACTATGAGGGCACTATCTCCAACAATCTCCCACTTGCACTCAAGGCTAATATTGCGATGTCGACTACTCACAGCCCGTGTGAAACCGAACATCCAACTCCTCTACTAATCAGTTTCACAAAGCCCGTTTGTAAAACTATTGTGTTCGAGAAATAGCCTCGGTGAGTGGATCCGCCTAGAAGTTTCTTTCTGTATCTCTCTTAATCTCAAGTTCGCGGAGAAAGCCATCTCCCGAATTGAGTAGTACCTGTCTTAGAATATGTCTGGATATCTGATGGGACCTTAGTTCATAAATGAACTCCATATCCAAACTTCTTAGACTGTATGGATCACTGAACCTAATCAGTATCCGGCACCATGCCACCCACAGTATCCTCTGGAACCACCTGTCCACAATACTGTCCCTCGTCAGAAGGAAAACTAAAACTCTGACAATCACTCTGTCATCCATGTCACCTTTGAAGCCTGGAATGATAACCGTCTCCCGAAAGAGGCTGCCGTTATCAAATCCGTAGAACATGTACTAATGTTCTAAAACCGCTTCCTTATGTTTCTCCAGGATTGGATTAATACAAACTTATTGCATCTAGTGCAAAACCAACATTTGGTGTGGTACTTGACATCTCATGATTGACTCAATTGCCTAAGCAAGTGATCTGCCAATCATGCACATCCCTCTCCCCTTTAGTCTATAAGACACCTTTAGAGAGGGTGACTCCATCACCTGCAGGTACACCACCATGCTAGGAGTCAACTATTCTAAAAACCATTAGAATATCTGTCAAAGTACCCACATTGGGAAACTACCCAAATCCAGATCTAAAACCATAGATCTAGAAACCAGAATGTCAAATATTATATCCATATCCTGTCTGGAGAAACAACTGTGTGACGACCACAGTACAACCGATCGTAGTATAGGAATTTTACTTCCTACTCTGTGTATGTCATCCAGATACCATGACATCACACCCTACTACCTTCTTAACTGATCCATCCCCTATTCTGATTGAAGTCAAACCCATGACTGTCACATCAAAATTAGATGATCTATCTCCGCTATAATTGCTCAAGTCTATAAATAGATATAAGCTACTTGCCCACCATGCTTCCGCTGCTCCCACTGACTACGACAACCCTCCTACCGGGTCTCATATCCTGGAACAACAGTAGTGTCAAGTCTGGGTAGATAAGAACCTCCCTGTCACCGTCCTTGAGCCTACCGAAGTACCTCTCGGGTGTCTGAGGTTACCTACCATACCTGCGGAGTGGCTATTGGAATGTCAAACCTGATTGAATGTATAGGTCCTATTAAATTTTCCGTAATCGTTCGCGGTTCTGGAATCACTTCCAGTTCTACCATACTCCCACTACTGTTTTCTGAAAAAGATCTGTTTTACTAAAACTGTGGCGAGTCAAGAACAATATCACTATTGATCTTCCAAATGGTAGAATATCAACCCTCGTCATAGCCAGGGTCAACCCACAAACAGCCATTACAGAAACGTGCCCTGAGTTATCCAGTGTCTGGTTTTAATCATAAGCTGGACAACTCCACGTACCTCAATATCTTTTAAGGTACGAACTATTCTATATCCAATATAGAAACTTTGGCACTAATTTAATTGGAACCATATTCGAATCATGCAGCTGTCTCCAGTGCATATCTACTTAATGGAAAGAGGCTAATCAGCATTACTCAACTTAGGAATCCATCCAATTATGAGTAACCTGAAAGAGAAATACGTTTCTCAAAACCATCACTATCATCTGAATACCAATCACAAGAATCTACATCTTCGATCTCTTTGAAGAATCCCGATACTTGTGATACCTGGTTCTCTACTTTATTCTTATACCCACAACTTCTCAAAACTTAGACCTTGTATTTCTACGAAACACTCGTCTAAATACTAGAGAAGTTATAAGTAAACAGAACATAGTACGAGGACCTACCCCTTTGTCCTGAAGGACACTTGGACAACATACAATACTCTGTATAAGTCCGCTGAGTTTAAACAACTCAAAACCTGTGCGTTGTAGGTGGAAAACTGTACCCTGGCGATTTCCTCAAATATCACCAATTACAACGAATTCCGATATAATGAGGATGATCACCTAATTCCCAATATCTTACTCCCAATCATCATCTGTAAAACCATACAGATATGAGAATGAAACCTGGTAAATACATACCCTTGGAGTAAGTGTCTAATCGGGAAAACAGTTTTTCCTTTAACAATGCACTGAAACATGAAAATGTTTCATAGGGGTATCCTGGTATTCATAGCAATGCCTCTTCCATAATCCAATTCATGACTTCAACCGTATATCTTATTGCCATCTCTCCAAATCCCTTTATTTGTCTTTAGTCGTTACCTTCTGTACACCATCGTTAGGCTAAATGGTTTTCTTCCTTCCGTACCGTTTGGCACCAGCCTATGGTTTGGAAGAAGACTATCCAGTAAGCATAATAGGTGTACCCTCCTAAACCAAGGAGTACTCGCATCTCGAGAGAAGGTGACGATAAAAGACAACTGAATAATACCTTATTCTTTTAAAGGTGAAATAGGAGCGGCGACAAAGTACGCGGTTTTGGTCGTGAATGATATCAGTCGCAATTTACTTTGCCCTCTTTCTAATCCCTTTATTTTGTCTTTACATATTACCTTCTGCACACCCTACTTAGGCTAATTGGTTTTCTTCATTCCCTACCTTTCGGCACCAGCCTATGGTTTGGAATAAGACTATCCAATAAGCGTAATAGGTGTACTCTCCTAAACCAAGGAGCTCTCGCAACCTGAGAGAAGGTGATAATAAAAGACAACTGAATAAACCAATTCTATTTCTCCTGAACCTGGATCCATCCTCGCAGAAGTCCCTTCGAGTTCGTATATAACCATACGATGGCTCTATCCAATGGAAGTGGATATCCGTAGTAATACGGGTGTTCTGAGAAATTCAAAGGGTAAAAGAAGGAGTGGCAATGACTTATGCAACACAGACAATCCAGAAGCCAGTATTTTAAGAAGGTTCGGTCAACTTGGTCACTGAGTCACAGTCTAGGGTCGGTCAAAGGTCGCTGCCAAAGAGAGAGAGCGAAAAGAAACACTCTGCGTGCACTCTAACCTAGATCAGAATGGTCATCATTTTATCTAATCCGGAAACCTCCCACTGTCCTGTCAAATTCTCCTCCAAACCTAAAGAAGAATCAATCGGGATCACCCGAAGAGTAAACCAACTCATCAGTGGGAATCAGGATCCAACTCTCATCGCATGATAACGTGATGGAATGCATCTACGTTACTCATACTCCAGAAGGTATGCGCATACTCGGCAAGTTTCAGTTTCTTTAGAAACTCCTGATATAGTTTTTGCCCCATGCTCTTATGATCGTGACTAAGGGCCACCCCACCATAAGTCACATGTCAAGTTCTTCCCATCATTATCTTGTTAATTTGAACCCACCCGTACTCGCCCTTGACTAAGGGCCAACAAGGCTGTACGACTGTCCCAAACCAACTCATCTATCTATGCAACATGTGAACACCCCAGCAGCTACCAATCACTATGTCCTAGCTAAGGGCTAGACCAACATAGCTTGAATACTACTGACCATCCATATGAAATGACGGAGGGCTACGGCTGGTTTTTGGCGAAAAACCTTTAGCGTAGTGAACTTGATATCGCTGAAGGAACCTGATAGCTTTTTAAAATATAGTGGCGAAAACCTTTTGCTAAAGAGGTCACTCCCGGTAAAGGGATCTCGGCTCTTTCCTCGTGGAATGAGGTGCAGGATATTCCACTGAATACCGCTATGCAAAGCAACATGTAATCGACTATAGTGAAGTTATTACTCTGACGCAAACTTCTGTCCAAGGGGTCGGTCCCGGTGAAGGGATATCGGCCCTTGCCTCGTCGAATGAGGTGCAGGATATTCCACTGAATACCACTATGCATAACAAAAGGAAACGTCTTTGCAATAACACTTTTTAAAATTGTTCCAACAACTCAAACAGGTTTGTTTTCCTTTGCATTGATCAGAATCAACGCAGTCCCATCAATCAATCACACCAGAAAAGAACGAAAATAAAATGTACGTATATGCCATCCGCATTCGTCACTGGGTCCCGTCATCACCCGTTAGGTTACTTAACTAACGACAGAGCGGGGACTGGACTAGCGCGGGTGTAAAACATATACAACATCTAATAGTATATAAACCAATATACATAATCGCTCCAGGCGTGATAATATGCAACATTACAGAAAAGTAATAAGCATCACAGAACAATACAGATATCTGGGATCCCCGAGTTTCATAGAGCCGCTGCTGAAACCCGACGTTCCCCTGTCGTGTGGATAGCCTGTGCAATGAAACCTAGACCCCTACGGGTGCGGCAAGTTACCCGCCAAAACCTGAAGCGAGGTAGTCCCCACAGCATAGTGAATGGAACACCCGGCACTTCACGGAATCCGGTAAATTGAGCACCCCTCCTTGGGTCAACCTGTACCCCCTACGAGTGCGGCGAATAGTCTGCCAATTCTGAAGTGGGGCCCCTCTGCCTCTCAAAGCCATGAGCGGACCCGTTGCTTTCCCGAACCCGGCTATCCGTGCACTCCGTCGCGGGGTAAAACCTAGTACAGTAATGAAAAATAGTACAAAAGGTACATCGACCGCAACCTGGTCGTGCCCCAAAAGAATATTATACAACAGGCAGTGACGGCAGTCCACAAGTTGGACGCTCGCCCCGCAATATCAAATGTACAAATAAACTCAGCATGTACTACCATTGCACACAGCTATCCACCACGACAAATCCGCAACATCACAGCACAACACAGAACATCAACGTGAATGTCACGTTCGTAAACCCGTCTAAAAGAACTATAGCAATCAGACGCGGTTTACCGATCAAATGACATTCCCGGTCGGAGATATAATGTAAGCACTGTAAACTAACGTGTTTAAATTTCGATCGACCAAAGTCCAAATATCAAAAAGTGGGCCCCACTGCTTACTGGTGAACAGTAACAAAACCTGGGCCAAAATTATATATACCAAAAACCCCAAAATCCAACACAGAACATACTGACCAAATTTGGGAGCACGTGCTCCCCATGTGGCCGCGGAAGCGCGGCCAAACCATGGGTTTGGCCGCCCTTCCGCGGCATCTTGGAGGGATCACGACCCCAAATTTTGTCGTGGCTCATAAAATTCCCTGCACGGATTTTTAAGATATCCAGAAATGAATTTTGAAGCCATTTAAAATTAACAGAAACTGTCGTGTTAGAAAATGCAGTTTTTAGTATTCCGGTCGGATCGATGTTTTAAACGCGTTAGCACAAGTTAGTATAGCAAAATGGTTAGGCTCTGATACCACTGTAAGTCTACGCTAGCGCCCCGGCCGTCTACAGACGCCAAATGCGGAACAAAAACTTTTTAACTGGCGCTATCGTATACTTTAACCCGGATCTGCCATTATTGCTAAACTAACAAACTGTAAAGAGTGTAGGAAGATTGTACCGAACGATCCGAGTCCTTCGTTCTTCAACCATCATCCCACGCTCCGTTGCGGCTGCTCCGATCTCGTCGATCTCCGATTTCCTCGTCGAGGTGGCACCACATGATCGGTTCTTTAAACGGGCTCCCGCCTCTGACTCGAGGCAACTCGATCGTCAAGTTTGCTAAAAGAGACGACCAAGATTGATGTAGAGAATGAGTAGATGACTTTGTCTCACTTCGTCCAAATCCGTGGACGATCGGTTAATGAAGTTGCCGAAGGAATCGGGTGATGGAATGAAATGGACTGTGAAATTCCATACACCGATAAAACCTATCATATCTTTTCTAGCAAATGAAAACTCAAGTGAGAGTGTGAATGAGAGAGGAGGCCTTCCATTCATATATGAAGGAGGAGGGTGAGTGTAGGAGGAGATAAGGAGGTAACCATAACAAAACATCCTTATCATACTATGAACACAAACTAAATATCTAGCAAAAAGATCTTAAGCATAACAAGAAATGGTTGATTACAAAGCATGAGTCACACGACACCTCACCCAATCTAGAACCTTCTAGAATCTTCTAGAAGCATGACTCATCATATCTGAAGAAAAGATAAATCCGCCTTTAACAGAATGTTAAAAGACGGCAAATAGAAAACTGGAAACTGGCAACTTCCAAAAGTGATCCTGAAACGAATTTCAGGACAACCCCGAAACTGTATAAATATACCCGCATTTGTATTACGACCGAATACAAATGCAACTGAGACAAAGATATTATACCTACTCAATATAATACTCGGATCCGGCTTAAACCAAAGCCGACCAGTATTATCTGCCCGAAAAATAACACGTGCGTAAACGCACGTGCATTTTCCGAACCCTGCCATAAAACCATACGGCCTCTACAACGTTTCGCCCGAACTTGGGAAACTGCCTGTGGGGGACTCTAATGACTCGTCAGCACCCTGGCAGTGGGTTTAACCACAAACCGTCAGCGGCACTAGCTATGCATAACGGCTGCCCATGGACTGACCTCAAGGGTGGCCGAGGAGCGAACTCAAGGGAGACCGATGAGCGAACTCCTCCGAAAAACCCTACTGAGCCTAACAGTGACAATGTATATACAGTCCGGTCCGTTCGTCAATGAGTATCGCATATCTGCCTAGGGGGCTAGTAACGTCAGACCCCCAATAGCAGTATAAGTCATGTCGGAGTGAAGCCCAATACACCCTGAGATACTACTGGAGTACCTACCAGTAAATCTCCTACCATGGCCATGGATTTGTGTAATGGCTCTCCTAGACACAGCACGACCTCGCCCCCAATACCGGGAGAGACGAATCCCCCGCCGATCCGCTCACGTGCCTCCATATGGCTCGGGACTGTACCCAAAAGCTACCTGTTTGCACGACTCCTTTGAGCCGTGGTAGGGTAGAAATCAAAGCACAGTGGGAACTCACACGAGACAAATGACGACCTCAGGTCGATGAACTAACCTGTACACATGTCACCAGGAAACTGCTATCTGACGGTAGATATAATACTAACTAGCAGATTCCCGGCGAGTCCTGTCCGGTGTACTCATAACCCAATGAGCACCTGTATACATCTTAGGTGATCCAACTGACACCAGTGGCTTGTGAGACCGGCCACCGCCCCTCGTCGGGGTCTCGACTGTACACACTAGTCTACTCCGGAGTATCGATGCCCTGTCTCGAAACTCCCACGACTAGGGACCACAATTAAGGATATGCATATAAACTACCCAACTCTCACGTATATGATCGCCATCATACTGTTGGTAGTAAAGCAAGATCCTAAGGGCTCTATCAAAGTGTAACATGCAATCAGTCACCTGAACATGTACACGACTGATAAAGGCAAACCAGATAGCATACTATCATCTCGAGTAAGACTGTGCTACCGGGATAGGTCCTCCGCAATCATTGCAATCACGTACCTGCGATCCAATAATTGACTATGAGGGCACTATCTCCAACACCACTCACAAAGGCCTTACCCCAGACTCAGTTCGAGCGGCTGATCGAGATGATAGGTCTTCGATACGCCAGTACATGGCCTTAGTGCAAGTGAGAGATTGTTAGTGTATATGCCCTAGAATCCATTACTGTATCATACTAGTTTGTATATTACTTAATGGAAGCTTGGGATATTCACCTTGTATAGACAATCTTGCTCAATATATTAGTATGCTACTTGGTTTGTTTCTACTTCAATGTGTACATGTGTTTATTTTAGTATATCACCTATACACATTGGTGGAGCCCTTAGGATCTTTGCTTGATTACCAGCGTTGTGATGGCAGTCACACTAGTGGAGGCTGGGTAATCTATAAGCACATCCTTATGCAGGTCCCTAGTCGCAGGACTATCGAGATAGGGCATCGATACTCCGGAGTAGACTAGCTTATGCGTTTCTCATCCCAGTGTGGGAGACGGTCTGTCCCACAGCCGTCAGTACGTTGTACTTGAGATAGTATGCGGGTGCTCGTTAGGTTACGAGTATACTAGACAGGACTCGTCGGGAACTGTTGGTTGGTACTATACCTATCGTCAGTTATCAGTTCCCAGGTGACATGAGTACAGTTTAGTCCGCTGACTTGACACTGTCACTTCGCCTCGAGTGTGTTCCCACTGTACTTTGATTACTACCCTACCACAGCTCAAAGGAGTCGTGCAAACAGGTAGTTTTTGGGTGCAGTCCCGAAGCACTTGGAGGCAGTGACGGTTAGACAGGATTTGCCTCTCCCGGTATTGGGGGTTGACATCGCGCTGTGTCTAGGAGAGCCATTACACGAGTAGTCCCTTGCCAGGGCAAGCGAGATATACTGGTAGGTTTCCAGTGTTATCTCAGGGTATTCTGGGCTTCACTCCGACACGACTTGTACCGATATTAGGGGACTGACGTTTACCGCCCCGTAGGCCCGCCTTGCGATGTATCAGACGAACAGACCGGACTGTGCAGAGATTGTCACATTCAGGCTCAGTAGGAGTTCAGATGGGTTTCACCTCATCAGTCTTCTTGTCGGCATCTACCTGGGGACCGTTACGCACAGCTAGTGCCGCTTGCGGTCTGTGGTTTAACCCACTGCCAGCGTAGTATCGAGTCTTTAGAGTCCCACAAAGAAAGCTATTCGCCTTTAGGCAAAAGAGTAGTGGTCGCAAGGTTTTGCGACAGGTCGCATGGTTTTGCGACAGGGTTCGGTCACATCCGTGCACTTGTGCACGTTTGGTGTCCGGACAGTTAACACTAGCGGGATTTGGTTTAAGCCAGATCCTAGAGTACGTTTTGGGATTGGTTTTATCTCGTTTGTTTTCGTGTTCCTCAGAACGCGGATGCGGGTGTGTATGCACAGTTGACAGAGAGACCGAGGCAGAGAATTCTCATTGGGGTTGTCGACTGTTGACTGTTGACTATTGACTTTTGACTAAACCCTAATGAGAATAAGATATATATAATTAACATTAATATTAATTAAGTATTATAGTGACTTGGTTGTTGAGGGGTTGACTTTGTTGACTTGTTGACCAGTTGACTAGGTTGGACTAGTTGACCATCATCATGACAATGGCTATCATTCCATGGCAAAGACTTTTGCTTGCTTGTTTATTTATGCAAAATGAGTGCATGAAATGATATAGCCATTTTGACTTAAACCATCACACAATACTTGATTACTATTTTTGTTATGATGGCTTTGGATTATGAGAGCAAGAATGGCAAAAGATTTACTCATTCTCTCATTTCATTTCTCTCTCTTGCCATCACTTGCTCAAGCTCTCCCTCTTCCTCTTGCTCTCTCTAGTTCAAGGCAAACCATTCTCATGTGTTGAGACTCATTACCTTAGAGATAAAAAGACACCAAAACAATCCTCTACTCATTCTAGTTCACAAGGCCTAGCAAGCCAAGTGTTCTAGTTTCTTCAAAGTTCGAAGAAGAAGCCAAAGGTAGAAGCTTTCGGGTGGATCCATCTTCGGCGCAAGGAGACGACGAGGTGAGGCCGATCCGTACACCGGAAGGAGTTGAAGACAAAGGAGTTCAAGAAAGGTATAGCCCCCTAACCGAGTAGGTAAAACTCTAGTTAGGCTGTTAGTTAGTTGTTTAACAAAGATCCGTATTTGTAGTCCATGTTACCACCCTCTTGAAAATCGTTTTACACCAATTCCGCAACCCCGTAAGTACCGGGGAAGGGTAGCATGGACTTACACTATCGACTCTCAACGTGCCTGCGTGATGTCTTCTCTAGCTGAAATCAATTAATCTGATGACCTCGCATCAGGGTATGCAAACGAACCACATGTCCTGGTCATTCATCCATGGGTGACTGGAGATCTTCTATCACATCTTTAAGTACAACTCATGTTGCAATAGCTTCAAACATCTGGGGCGATATCTTGTCAGTCGCAGCAACAGCTGGCTCATTCGTCCGCACGCTGAACAGTGCCTCAATCCTGAAGAATAGACGATACATTAACGGTCATCACATTCTAGCCGACCTCTAGCGGTAGCCCAATCCTCTGGTGCTTATCTGAACGCTCGCGTCAACGAGAAAACATAGTAAAACGACATATCGAAACGCTCATGTCGCTAAAACACAATAAAACGACACATCTATGCAATTGTGTGTCACCGGAATTACGCCCTGGTCAGTCCTTGTCCAAGACGAGCTCATGCTGACCGTAACTCTAGCCGCAGCTCTCTCTTCCCGTGCAACCGTGGTAACAGAAACCACAAACCGATATCAATGAGGATAGATCAAGAAACGAATAGAATACAGTGCAAAGAAATGTACATCCTAAAGCTTCTTAAGCGGAGTAGCGTATCGTAAGTATGCCGCGGAACATACACACGGTACGCCACTCTACTTAAGTCACCTACTCCATCAACCACGGTCAACCTATGCGATGAAAGTTCGGGTCTAATACCCTCTCGACCAAGTCTAAGTTGTGCCTAGGTTCCGAATATAAATATACGCCCTAGACTTCACATAGTCAAACATAGACTCGAACCAAGGTTAAACCTAGCGCTCTGATACCAACTTTTTCACGACCCAAAATCACATAACCGATCTCACGGCATCATGCCCGATCATATTGACTTATCACCAAGTATCATATACTATCCTCATCATCCGTGTATACGTATATATATATATGTGTGTGTGTGTGCGCGCACGCGCGCGCGCACCAACGTATCCACACACACACACACACACACATATATATATATATACACACACATACATATAACAATATACACCCCATACATATCACGTGTGTGCATGTGTGTGTGTGTAACAACTATACTCTAGGGTTTCGTGACTACGAACTAAACTAAAGCATTAACCTTCAATTACGCTAAAACTAACCCATGACCTCCTACAGCATTCTTGCTAATTAATAACGTCTCATAATACAATATATATACACATATACGTAGATTACACTACGAAACTGCGGGGGGGGGGGGGCTATACGCCATCCACCCGACTTCCCCCGTAGATATATATCTACTCACCTTGATCCTTGCTTTCCGAAGTCGATAATGCCACACTCATCCTTGTTGCTCCAAGTCCACATGAGGGTACCTACATACATACACACATTGCATCGTAAACAGAAATCATGCACGAAAACCAAAACGGCACACATATCACACATAGGTAAAAACCTATGGTCTACTCAGGAAAATCAACCAAACAACACCCGATATCGACGTACAAACGTCAAGTGACCGATACAAAACACAATTATCAGAACTTCAAGTCATTGAAAAGTCATAATTCAAAACAGCAACTCAAGAAAATGGTTTCAGATTTTAGTTCAGGTGAAATTAGGAAAAACAAACAGTTACAGAGGCAAGTATATGGGGTATATGAGCTACAGAACCAATTCCAACACCAATTTCCACAACTTGGCCGGCCACATTACCCCATAAATCGGTGAGCTCGGTTTTCCTATGGTGAAACGGTCTCGTATTCTCTGGGTGGCCTCCTAGTGTTAATTTTAGGTCAATAGGGTTGCTAGTTTTTCCTGAAAAGGTCTCGAATTGCTCCTAATATCCTTTAGTCCTCAAAATCTGACAAAACCTATACGGAAGTTTCTAAAGTTCAAGTCTCGGGTTCTAGCTCCGGTTTGGTCTAACTTTTAACACCAAAGGGGGTTTGTAGTCACTAATACACTCACATGCATCATCACAACTAATGAATTCCTCAAAACCTCATCTTGGAATTTTCAAACCTCACTAAACCGCACTTACACACATCTAAACAAATAAGGATGCTAAAGGAAATGGATTATTACTCTAATGGTGAAAGAATTAGCTCATTTAGCAACTCAAGAATTTTCTTGAGTTGCCCTAAGTCTTCAAAATCCCAACTTTTTTGGTTCCCCATGCTTATAGTGAGCTTGTGCACATTTTTTGTGAAGGGAAGGTATGGTTTTTATGTGGAAATGAGGGTGTTGTGAGGGGGTGAATGAGGGGGAAGAAGAGAGCAGCCATGGATGAAGGAGGAGAGGAGAGGAAAAAGATGAAGATGGAATGAATAACAAGAACCCATGTCCAAGGTTGACCCCTCACCCTCTCTCTCTCTCTCTCTCTCTTGCCCATACCTCTATTCTTTAATATTTTCTTTTCTTTTCTTTTACTTTTCTTTTAAAACTAAAAACAAATAAAACCATATACATATAAAAGAAACACAAGATGTTATGGTTCATACAAATTGAAAAAAAAATGTGTTTTGAAACATGACATGGTGCATGTCATATGCCTAACTAGGCTTAATGCATGATTAGTGATTATTAATCAAGCTTAGCCATAAACTTGAACATAATTAATTGTATAAGATTTATAAAGTGTCTAAATCATATAATATCCTTTTAAAATCAACATTCACATGAAATTTTCCAATATTTTCCAATCTATCGGTATATGATCATACCATAACATTAAAACAAATCTCCACCCATTAAAATAATAATAATATTTATTATTTAATTATATAAATTTCCAAATATAATATTTTATTTTTCTGAAATGTTACAGGGTGACTCCATCACCTGCGGGTACCCCACTACGCAAGGAGTCGTCCATTCTAAAATACTTTAGAATAGTGTCAAGTACCCAAATTGGGACATTTGCCTAATCTAGATCTAAAACCATAGATCTAGTGACCAGAAACTTTGATATTTTATCCAGATCCTATGTGGAGAAACACCTTGTGACAACCACAGTATAACCGATCGTAGTATAGGAATGTTTCTTCCTATAAATATCATGTCATCCAAATACCAGGACATCACTCCCTACTACCTTCTTACCAGGTCTATCTGTTGTTTTGATGAAGTCAAACTCTATGACTGTCACATCAAAACTAGACGATCTATCTCCGCTATACCTTCTCTAGTCTGTAAATAGATATAAGCTACTTGCCCACTAAGTTTCCGCTGCTCCCACTGACTACAACAACCTTCTGGCAGAGTCAATACACGTGCACTTCTAAAGCTAATTTAGAACGACGTTATATTCATTCTTCTGCCAGATCTCATAGTCTAGAACAACAGTGGTGTCAAGTTTGGGTAATTAAAAACCTCCCTGTCACCATCTTTGAGGAGACCGAAGTACCTCTCGGGTGACTGAGGTTACCCACCAAATCTGCGGAGTGGCTAATGGATTGTCGAATCCAATTGAATCTTTAGGTTCTACTAAATTTTCAGTAATCGTTTGTGGTTCTGGAATTACATCCAGTTCTACCATACTCCCACTAATGTTTTCTGAAAAGAATCCATTTTACTAAAACTGTGGCGAGTCGAGAACAATATAACTATTGATCTTCCAGATGGTAGAAAGTTAACCCTTGTCAAAGCCCGGGATAACCCACAAACTGCCATTACTGACACGTGCTTTGAGTTTGTCCATATTCTGGTTTTAAGCATCAGCCGGACAACTCCATATACCTTAACATCGTTAAGATATGAATCCATTCTATATATCCAATATAGAAACAAAAGCTCTAATTTAATTGGAACCAGATTCAAAATACATACAGCCGTTTCCAGTGCATATCAGCTAAATGGAAGGAGGCCAAACAACATTACTCGTTATGGAATACACCCACGTATGAGTAACCTGAAAGAGAAGCAATTTCTCAAAACTATTACTTACAACGGAATATCAAACACAAGTATCTACATCTTCGATCACCTTGAATAATCCTGATACTTGCAACATTTGGTTCTCTACTTTTATTCTTATACCTATAACTTCTCAATATCTGAACCCTGTATTTTAACGAAATACTTGTCTAAAATTAGAGAAGTCATGAGTAAAGAGAATATAGTACGAGTACCAACCCCCTTGTCCTAACGAACACTGGACAATATACAATACTCTATATAAGTCCACCGAGTATAATAACTCGAACCCTGTGCATTGTAGGTTGAAAACTGTGCTATGGTTAAGAAGAATTACACCGCTGTTGAATGCTCCTTACCTAACCATCAACTGATATTGGTAAATATCATAGACATAATTTCAAAAAGTTATATCTCATTTTATAAAATAAACGTACAGAAATATCAATTTGAAACGGGTGCATAACGACGGATATTCAAAACCAAATATTTGCCTTCAGGTAAAACCCAGGTGATTTCCTCAAATATCACCAATTACAAAGGATTCGATATGATGAGGATCTAATCACCCAATTTCCAATTTCTTACTCCCACTCAGCATCCGTAACACCATACAGATGTGAGAATCAAATCTGGTAAATAAATACCCTGGAGTTAGAATCTAATTGGGAAAACAGTTTTCAATTAACACCGCACAGTAAAACTGAAACATGAAAATGTTTCGAAGGGGTAACCGGGTATTCCTAGTAATGCCTCATCCACTATCCATATTCATGACAGTAACCGTATACTTTCTTGACTTAATGTAATCCCTTTATATGTCTTTACTTATTACCTTCTGTACACCACATTTAGGCTAATTGGTTTTCTTCTTTCCCTACCTTTCAGCACCAGCCTATGGTTTGGAAGAAGACTATACAATAAGCGTAATATGTGTACTCTCCTAAGACCAGGAGCCCTCGCAACCTGAGAAAAGGTAAAGAGAAAAGACAACTGAATAATCCTTATTCTATTTCTCCAGAACCAGAAGCCATTCTCGAACTGGAACAAGTTCCTTTGAGTTCGTATGTAACTATACGATGGCATATCCAAGAAATGTGGATCTTCGTATTGATACGGATTGTTCTGTAGAAATGCAAAGGTGATATAGGAGTGGCAGGGGTATACGTGGTTTCGTCGTGAATGATAGCAGTCGCAATTTCCTTTGCCTTTACTCTAATCTCTTTATATGTCTTTACTTATTACCTTATGTACACCATACTTAGGCTAATTGGTTTTCTTTCTTCCCTACCTTTCGGCACCTGCCTGTGGTCTAGAAGAAGACTATCCAATAAGCGCAATAGGTGTACTCTCCTAATACCAGGAGCTTTCGCAACCTGAGAGAAGTTAAAGGGAAAATACAACTGAATAATCCTATTCAATTTATCCAGAACCAGAATCCATCCTCGAACTGGAACAAGTTCCTTCGAGTTCGTATGTAACTATACGATGGAGTATCCAAGAAATATGGATCTTCATAGTGATACGGAATGTTATGGGGAAATGCAAAGATGATATAGTAGCGGCAATGATATATGCGATTAAATGACAATCCAAAAGTCAAAGTGTTTTAAGAAGGTTCGGTTAACTTGGTTCATGAGTTTTAGTTTAGGGTTGGGTCATGATCGCTGCCAAAGAGAGAGAAAAAAACACTCAGCATGCACTCTAACCTAGACTAGAATGGTTAATCACTTTATCTAATCAGGATGTCTCCCACCGTTTCCTCGAATTCTCCTCCAAACCCAAAAGGAGAATTAGTCGAGATCATCTAAAATCACCCGAGGAGTAATTATACTCATCAGTGGGAATCGGGATCCAACTATCATCACATGATAACTTGATGGAAGCTACTCAAATCACCACACTCCAGAAGGTATGCGCATTCCTGGCAAGTTTCCTGTATATTTAAAACTCCCGATATGGTTTTCGCCCCAAGCGCTTATGACCTTGACTTTTGCCAACAAATTATAACACGCAAGTTAAGTCTACCCATCATTATCCAGATTGATTTAGACCCACCCGCACACACCCTTGACTTTGGCCAACAAAGTGGTACGACTGTCCTAAACCAATGCATTTACCAATGCTACGGATAAGCAACACACAGCTACCTTTCACGATACCTTGACTTTAGCCAACAAACACTGCATGAATACTATGTGCTACTTATTCGAAACGATGAAGGGATACGGCTGGTTTTTGGCGAAAAACCTTTAACGTAATGGACTTGATATCGTTGAAGGAACCAAGTGGTTTTACAAATATATAGTGGCACAAACTTTTGCTAAAGAGGTCACTCCCTATGAAGGGATCTCGGTTCTTTCCTCGTCGAATGAGATGCAGGATATTCTAAACTGAATACCACGATGCAAAGCAAAAGAATCGACTATAGTGAAGTTATTACAATGATGCAAACTTTCGGTCAAGAGGTCACTCCCGATGAAGGGATCCCGGCTCTTGCCTCGTCGAATGAGGTGTTGTATATTCATAACCGTATACCACTGTGCAAAGCAAAAGGAAACATCTTGTAATAACAATTTTTGAAAATTTGGTTCCAACAACATCATATAGGCTTGTTTTCCTTGCATTAATCAGAATTAATGCAGTCCCATCAATTAAACATATCACACCACAGAAAGGAACAAAAATATAATGTATGTATATGCCATTCGCATTCGCCACTAGGCTCCGTCATCCCCCTTTAAGTTACTTAACTAACGACAGAGCGGAGGCTGGACTAGCGCGGGTGCAAAACACATACAACATCTACTAGTATATATGAATATATATAACATTCATCCCAGGCATGATATAAGCAACATCATAGAATCTCAGCAAGCAACACAGAATGGTGGATAATCCTGGAGCCTCAGGTTTCCTTTGAGCCGCAAATGAAACCCGACGTTCCATGACGTGTGGATAGCATGTGCAATGAAAACCTAGAACCCTACGAGTACGGTAAGTTACCCGCCAATCTCAGAAGTGAGGCAACCTAAATCAACAAAGTGAATGGGCCATCCATCACTTCACCGAATCCGGTAACTTGTGCACCCCTTCGTGGGTCATCCTATACCCCCTTCGTGTGCGGCGAATAGCCCGCCAGTTCTAGAGTAAAGCCCCCCCGTCTCAACGCTATGAGATGCGGACCCATTTCCCTCTAGAACCCGGCTATTCGTGCACTCCGCCTTGGGGTAATCCTAATACAGAAAAGAAAAATAATATGTACAAGGGTGACATCGACCTCAACCCTGTTGTGCCCCAAACAAATAATATACAATTTGGCAGAGACGACAGTCTACATGTCGGATGCTCGTCTCGCAATATCAAATATACAAATGAATCTGAACTGTACTTCTACCATTGCACTGCAGGCTATCCCCCATGACAATCCGATCACAACCTCAGCACAACACAGAACATCAACGTGAATATCATGTTCACAAACCCGTCTAAAAGACATATAGCAATTAGACGAGTTGTACCGCTCTAATGACATTCACGGTCGCAGATAATAATGTATGTACCGAAAACTTTTAAACAGTGTTAAAAATAGAGACTTCAAAATACCCCGGATTGCCTCCAAACCAAAGATAACATAATATGCAATCTGGGCAAAAACAAACAATACGAAAAACCAAATATTCCAGAGACCAGAACACACCAAAAAACTCAAGCCCCAACTCCTTACAAAAACTGGTGACGCCGGTCATATCCCCGATCTCGTCGGCCGTACTAATTCATTTGGGGCTCGTTTTTGGAGTGTGTTCTAGTTTTCACAAGAGTAGTCTTCTACAATTGTTTAAATAATTTTTGAAGACCAATTTAAAATTGACAGAAACTGGAATATATATGGTATTGTTTTGGAGTTTGTTTCGGTTTCAATATTTAAAATATCGTTTAAACTGCTAGTATAAGGTTTATAGGTTGGCTCTGATACCATGCTGGATTTTGCCGGTGCCCTGGCCATCTACCGTGGCCGAAGCGGAACAAAAACTAGGTTTCAAAAATTTTGGCGCAAACAAAACCCGCCCCAAGATCGAAACCATAAACCTATACTAGCAAATACAAAGAGCTAAACTACTAGGTTTAGAAATGTTATAACGAATGAACCAAGTCCTTCGGTCTTCTACCACCTTCATTAGCTCCTAGGGGTCGCAGATCGAATTTGGTTGCCGGTCTTCCTCCATCGATGATGATCCACACGAGGGAAACGACGCAGGCTACAGCCTCGCTAAGTGTCACGACCCGAAATTTAGTTCGTGACCGGCACTTAAATCACGCAACGTCTAAAGGCGTAACGTAACTTAAGTAAGCCGAAGCCCAGAAATCTAAACCTTTTAAAGAAAATCAAAGAGGTGAACTTTAGAAATAAAGATATGATGAAGTCAAAACGTTTTTCTTAAATGCATAGATAATGGAACATGAAAATGCAAGTGGATTATACTAGTTGAAAAACATGTTTCGTCTTTTAAAAATTTGGGCAGCACCTCCCTTGTATATTTTGATCCAAAACCACATATACATAACAACAATAAAGGCATCCCCAAGCGGGAGCTAGCTCTTCGCCAATCGGCGGAATCACAACCACGCAAGTCAGAAATATATGTATACGACGCCCAACGACGAAGATCAACACAAAAGGATAATGTCAAGAAGCAAGACATCAAATCCCCTAATAGCGAACATATAATCCGTCGCTCTAAGTCTCACAAGCACAAGTCTTTCTAAATCTTACTAATTATACAAATACTAGTTATTGATTGATGGAGTTGACTAGATACAACAGGAATAATAATACAAGAGTGGGCATGATCCAATATGTCCCACCTACCATAGCAAATCACCCGAAAGCAAGCGGTGTGCCAGCGATACCGCTACTGATCCATGCGGTCAAACCTGCAAGAACTGTGGCACAACAGGGGTGAGTTTCCAACTCGTGATTAGAAAACATCAGCAGGTAGAAATCGAATAAAACAACGATTTCCTAGGTCAACTATATCATAAAGGTAATACTATGATATCTGGAGTGACCGTATCTACATATATGCCAATAATAATCAATGCATGTATGCATGTGGATATCATCCACGTGTCCATCAATGACACAATAACATGAAAACATATGCATGCAAATATGAGGATATCAACCAACGTGTGTCCATCAACGACACATCAAAATCATAGAACCAGAGTGTCCAACATCGACACTCCAAACATCATGAACCCCGTGTCCAACATCGACACGTAAATCCTCATATCTCGGGCTCCTTCAGTCCGGATCGGCCTACGGGCTCCGTCAGTCCGGATCGGCCCATATCCATCTCACGACTCCGGTCGGTATCCTCCGGAAAACTGCCGAGCCCAAATACTATCACCGGTAGGTAGTAGTCCCTTTGCCAGGCTCATCGTCTACTGCACAACATACCTTTCTGGCCCCAGGGTACCATACCGGGTCCACCATGTACCCACAAACGGATCTTCCATCTCCTCGAATCGGGTTTCACAAACCAGTCTCAGAACCGAGAAAACTCATGGTGGATGTCTCGAAATATCATATCAAGAGAAACCGGGTTTTTAAAACAATACATAATTTCCTTGAAATCTAACCGCGGTTCTCAAATCCAGAATCTCATGAAAACAACATCTCAATGCGTATAATCATAAAGCATGATGTATGCAAATATAGAACAGAAATGTGAGCATATCAAGTATATCATGCAACATAGCAATAGGATGCGAGCATAGCAATATGTAATGCCCACAAGTCATGTGACAGTACTGAAAATTAAGAGTAATGGGATGATGTAGCAATTCTACTGTGTAAGTGACATAGCAATTATCGATGATGAAGTGTGTGAGCCGGCAATCTATGTAAGTGTAATATACGCATCATCGATAATTGTGCAGGTGTACTAGCACAGGTATATGTAATGCAGTGAGAATATCATAAACGTAGCAGAAAGCAAATCGTAAGCGCAACGTTATAAGGTATACATATCTAATCTAACATCTGCATAAAGGCTTAACTAAGCAGTGTAGACAGGGGTTATCAATATCTTTAACATATCCGAGTCGATGAATCTATCAATCGGGAATCCAGCCTCATAACATCACGTACGGTATAATCCATCGTACGGCATCCTCTAGTCAAGGGTATGGATCAATCATCCGGTAAACAATCATACAACGACAACAAACAGAATATGGATTCTATGGACCTATACAACAATGAGGGTACGGATCTAAGTCTCGTACGGCATATCACTCATTATTCTCATCGTATACTCTTTTCATCACATCAATATCTCACATCAAGTCATCTTATTAATCTCATGTCATATTTATCGACCTTATAACATGCCAATATAATCTTTTACTTATTCTCTTGCAGCTACATATATTTATCGTGATTCACATTCACGTTTCATATCTTCATATATCAATTCGAGATATCCTTTCTATCATATCATTCCACACTAAAACCATTAACTATAACCTTAAGTCGTGGCATATCTTGTCTCCAAATTATAAATCACATATCAATGGTTGCGGGGGTACTATACGCCATCCACCCGACTTCCCCCGTAGATATATATCTACTCACCTGCAATCTCCTCGTTTAGCCGAAGTCAATGTGCTTCGTCGTCTCGGAAGTCCACGCGATGGTACCTACAATAAATACACAGCCGCAACGCTATTAAAATCAAGTCCGGAAAACCGATACGGCACACGGTGTGCTCATAGTTTAGAACCTATAGCCTACGCATGCAAAAACAACCAAACAACCCTCGTCGTTGACTTACAAACATCCAACGACCCAATACAATATCAAATACCAAAACCCAAGTTCATAAATCACAAATACCAAATTCACCAACATATGAAATCACTCCCAGATTTCATCTCAGGTTAATTGGGACTAAACAAGCAAATACATGGAATAGTTTATAGGGATTGGGAGCTACAGCCAAAAACCCAACCCCGGAACCCAACAGAAATCCGACGACATCACCAGAAAATCCGATCTCGCCGGCCATATTAGGGTAGAATTGGCTCGAACTTTGGTGGTGGTCTTCTGGTCATTTATCTAGGTCACTGGATTTGTTTCATTTTCTTGAAATTTCCCCAGATAGCTCCAGATACCCTGTAGGCTAAAAACCACCACAAAACCGACACGGAACAATTCTAAGTTCGTATTTTGGTTCTAATCTCGGGTCTTGGCCAGTAAAACACTACTAAGGGTTAAGTAAACACCCACTACAGATCACAAGCCCACACAATCACCCAAACCTTCTCTTGGAATTTCCAAACATCACTAATCTAAATCGATTTAACTCTAAACTACTATAGGGTGCTAGGAAACTCAAAAACTAAATTAGAAGTGTGGGAATTACCGCATTGGGCAACTCAAGAATTTTCTTGAGTTGCTCAAAGTCTTCAAAATCCAACTTTGAAGCATCCATGGGGTTTGTAGAGAGGTTGTGATCATTTTTAGTGAAGGGGGTGTAGGGTTTTGGTGAAGAAATTGAGATGATACATGGAGGTGGTGGTGGAGAGAGTATGAGAAAGAAGAAGTTGAAGAAAATCAATGGGGGAGGAAATGAGGGCAGCCCTCTTTCTCTATCTCTCTCTCTTATCCTCTACCTCCTATGCTCACCCTCTCTCTTAATCTCACCCTCTCACAAGAGTGTGTCCCCTCTCTCTCTCCAATAAGTGTCTCATTTTCTTTTCTTACATAATACCAATAAAACAAACACAAATGAAACAACATGTAACAAAATTCAACATGTCATGGTGCACTAGCCATGATTAATTAAAAAGACGGATTTGGCTTAATCGCGATTAGTAGTGCACTAATCAATATTTGTTTGAACTTGCATATAATTAATTATAAAAATGCCAAAATCCTATAAATATATTTTTAAATGAATAAATCATTTTAGTCTCCAATTTTTTCCCAAATATTGGTATATATTTATACCATTTTACGAAAACCCCAAATTCGCAAATCGAATAGTTTTCGCGAAATAGATTATTTTAATATTAAATTCCAAAAATAATATTTTATATTTATAAATTGTTACAATCTCCCCCCTTAAATAAATTCGGTCCCCGAATTTAAATTTAAATCCCCAATTACTATAAAATTTCAATAATCATCTCAAATCAACGGGGCTCCGAAATCACGGAAGATACAGAAATAACACTGCGCATCATGTGCGCCTGAAAATGAGTATGAAACTCAAAATAGAACTCCATCAAGCGTCACGCAATCGTTGGAGTTACAATGGAGATACAGATCTCGAAATCCACTACTGAAATCCAATATACACTAGTTGAATATTATCATACGTATATAGTACGCATCCTTGGAAAAAATCACCTAAAACTGAATAAAACACATGCAAAATCTTTTCTGAATCGCCGTGTGATGCGTAACTCGCGGCACAAGTGACAAACACTCATTTGTAAAGTAATAAATATACGTTCATATATGTTTTGCTCAAATATACGTTCCGCCGTTTTAAAATATCCCAAAAAGGTTTTCCTTTATAAACGTTCGTGTACTCGCGGACACGTAGGAAATAGCGAGACTATAGCTCCTTTTTGAAAACCGCTTGGTAAACTTTGTATGCATGCAAAGTACTCAGGTATTGTCCTCAGATCAGTCCTATTCGGCTAATACATAATATAGTGCCCACCGTGAAAACAAGTGCTCAAAAGTAAAATCAGCCTCAAAAGGAGTATCCAATAATCACGTGCGTCTGGTGCGCACGGAAATCAAAGTCAAATACAGGTGCTACGAATGTGCACAAAACCCAAACTAAGTCCAACCGGTGTGCACAAAAGCATCTGTCAAATGCAACGGGTGTGCATGACAACAACATCAAGTGCATCAAGAGGGCACGAAAATCTCTACCCAGTGCAACTTACCTGCACGAATGGAAATCTAAATCAAGTGTATCCAACATGAACGAATAGAACCTCAATCAAGTGGATCCGACATACACGAATAAAATCTAAATCAGGTGCATCCAACATACACGAATGAAATCTTAATCAAGTGCATCCGACATGCATGAATAAAATCTAAGTCAAGTGCATACGGTGCGCAAGAAATCCCACACCATGCGCCTAATATGCGCAAAATCCAACCCAAGCGCGTCAGGTCCGTATAAAGCATTCAGTGCAGTAGCATGCACGAAAACGAAAGTCTAGTGCAAACGCGCACAAAACATAAATCTGGTGAAACAAATGCTCAAAGACATAAATCGGGTGCAACCAATGTACGGAGTATAGATGTAGTGCAACCAATGCACGAAATACCAATCTGGTGCAACCAATGCACGAAATACCAAACTGGTGCAACCAATGCACGAAATATAAATTTAGTGCAACAAATGCATGAAATACAAATCTGGTGCAACAAATGCGCGAAATACAAATCTGGTGCAACAAATGCACGAAATACAAATCTGGTGCAACAAATACACGAGGTATAAATCTGGTGCAACAAATGAACGAAATACAAATCCGGTGTAACAAATGCACGAAGTACAAATCTGGTGCAACAAATGCACGGAGTATAAATCTGGTGCAACAAATGCACGAAATACAAATCTGGTGCAATAAATGCAAGAATACAAATCTGGTGCAACAAATGGACGAAATAAAAATCTGGTGTAACAAATGCACGAAATACAAATCTGGTGCAATAAATGCACGAAATACAAATCTGGTGCAACAAATTCACGAAATACAAATCTTGTGCAACAAATGCACGAAATGCAAATCTGTAATTCAAATTCGTATAAAAACAACACCGAGCATACCAAGGTGTATAAAATCATAAACGTGTGCACTGCGTGCACAAAAAACGTATAAATGCACTGCAAGCACATGTGAGCTATACCGAGTGCAAAAATTAAATCGAGTGCGTACCACATGCACCTAGTCAAATCAACCGTATGAAATCCACGAAATCATAAACAGGTGCAGCCAAGGCACGAAATCAATATTAAGTGCAATTGATATACACAATTCATAAACCAACACAACGGTGTATAAAACATATATCAAGTGCAATAACTTCGCACAAATTGTAAATACCCAGTAGATGCAGCCATGGTGCATGAAAAAATATCATGAAACTCAATCATCAGAACTCAAATCCAAGCGACATAAGCGTGATACTCGGATCACAAAACACAAATCGCAATAAATGACATTGAGGTACACAGCCTTCAATGTCGATAATATGCCGGTGCGCCCAAAACTGGCAGAGCAAGAACATCCGCGTACCTCCTGCTCACGGTCTGGCGTCCTCTGTCTCTGGGTCCTCATTTTTCTCTGTGGATTACTAATATCGCAATCCATCGGCACATCGTCCCGGTCAGGTGTACTAACTGAAACGATTCCGCTCTGACACTCCTCTGGTCATCTCTCAGCCAATTAGTATGACCACTCGTAAAGCAGCAGGTCACTGGCGTCGGCCTCTGGCCCTCTGAATACACGTGACACAACTGATCCTCGGTGCAAATCTTATCTCAGCTGTGTCCTGGAAGTAATCTTCTCAAGGTCTCTTCCGATCTCGCCTATGCCGAACTATACGGAGGCTGATACTCTTACATAATCTTTTCTCGTTTTCTGGACATCTGCGTTCTCAGCACAGCATATCGTCGGGAACTGGCCGTATCCCAACGCCTCTGTATACATATATGATCTCTAATCTCAACGGAGAGTAACAAAAACTCGTTAACATCTCGCACGAACCTCTTATTCCACTCGTCTTTATTATCGTCCACTTTGACGCCATCTCTTGCTGTTTGCATAGTGCAATCGTTCTCGGCTACAGTCAATCCGGAGTCTTTCACGCGGACTCGAAATTATAAACTCGGTATCTTCATCACTCTGTAGAAGATATCTAGCCGAACACGTTCTCGGGAACTTGTCCAAATCATCGGAGGAATATACTTTATTCGTCCGTTCTCGATCGACTCACAACGCATCTGGATGAGGTCCTTCTATCTGAAGCTGGTCAACTTTACCGGCTCCACATCGGAGTATCCAACAAACAACGTCCTCTCTGGATCGATCTACTCTAGATCTGAGTAAGATTTTCCATACTGGAAATCTTTAACTCAACTGAGCCTGCGTCGGCGCATCAAATCAGACGAATCATCTCAGTCGCTCAACTCAACTCAAGATAGACTAGCTATCTTCTGTCGCGTCTCTGCCTGAAAGCTCCAGCGATATCAGCTCATAAGCTCTGGAAGCGACATCCCATCAATCTCAGCAACGGCTGGGTCATCTGTCTACACAGCAGACAACATCGCAAACTCTGAGGTAAGCTGTACACCAATAGTCCTCTCACAACAGGCAACCTCTATCAGTGTCCCGATCATCCGGTGCAAAACCGAACACTCGCCTCAAACGAGAGGTCACAACACAAACACTAAATCGAGACGTTCCCATGTCACCAGAAAACACGATGGTCAGTCCTCGTCCATGATAAGCTCGCCCTGAACGCATCACTAGCAGCAGCTCAATCTGCGCTCAAACCATGGTGACAGGAACCTCAAGTATGTATCGATGAAGATAGATTAAAGGAACGAAAGGAATCAGCAGATCCAGAATGGATACATGATCATAAGGAGGAACGGAATCAATGAAAGTATGATCATTGGAACGAATAGAATCAAAGATCTCAAATGGATGTATGATCATAGGAACGAAGAGAATCACAGATCTCAAGATATGTACATCCTAAGGTTACTTAAGTGGAATATCGTATCGTAAGTAGGCCGCGGAACATACGCACGGTACGTCACTCTACTTGAGTTACCTACTCCATCAATCAGGGTCAACCTATGTAACGAAAGTCCGGGTCTAATACCCCATGTTCAAGTCTAAGTTCTGTAAGGTCAAGCCTAGGTTCCGAAATATTTACGCCCTAGACTCCGCATAGTCAAACCAATGTTAAGTGTATCATGAGTGAGAAAAAGAAAAGCTTAAGTGAGCTAATATTAGTTAATATAATTTAATATATCAAATATATAATTCTACATTAAATTATTAAATCAACACTTGATTTAATAATCCGGCTATAGTGTGTATAACCGACTAATATCAAATGCAACAACTTATCGAATCAACACTTGATCCGATAACCCGGCTATATCACATATAACCGACCAATGTCATAAGTCACGAGAATAGAATGCGGTATCACATACCACATTAATCACGGTCCCGTACATATCACATATATGCTCCTACTCCGTTTCGCATGAACCAGGAAACCTTCGTGTAGGACTCTAAAGACTCGTCAATACGACGGCAGTAGGTGATGATCTATCAAACACCCACAAGCCGCAAGCGGTCTGCCAAACGTAACGGCCACCCGGGTATTGAGCGATCAGAAGATCAACAAGCAAGCCTGCTCGTAGTCCTGCGAATCCAATCAATAACACTACCGTACAGTCCGGTCTCTTCGTCTGATATGTCGCATATCACAGCCTAGGGGTGGTATAACGTCAGACCCCAATAGCCTGATAAGTCATGCCGATGCAAGGTCCATAACGGTTCGAGAAACTACTGATAACACTTACCAGTAGATCTCAGCAGCCCTGGACAGGGATTTCCTGTTATGGCCAATTGAGCATAGCGCAACATCAACTCCTAATACCGGGAGAGACGAAACCCCTCCTATCGCTCATTGCCTCCATGTGACTCGGGACTGTACCCAAAATCCACCTTTTTGCACAATCTCTTGACCGTGGTATGGTGGAAATCAAAGCACAGTGGGGATCACACAAGACTCTATGACGATCTCGGGTCTACAGACTAACCTGTACCAGTGTCACCAGAGAACTGCTATCCGACGATAGGTATAATACCATCTAGGACTTATCGGCGAGTCCATTCAGTGTATCCAGTCTCCACTGAGCACCCGTATACCTTCTCTGATGTCAAACACCAATGGATATGGGATCATCCATCGCCCATCATATGGGTCGAGAAGCGTATACGCTAGTCTACTCTGGAGTATCGATGCCCTGTCTCCATACTCCCACGACTAGGAACGTTTGAAGGATGTACTTATCGACTACCCTGTCCCTACTAGTATGATCTGCATCATAATCCTGGTAGTCAAGTACTGATCCTAAGGGCTTTTATCAACATGTAACAGAGAGACAATAAGTGTACATGTTAAGATAAAGTGCAACCAGATAGCATATTATCATATCGAGCAAGAAAGTCCTCCCTATATATGTCCAAGCATCCACTATAATATACATCACATGTACAGTAATGGCCTCTAAGGCATACATATAACTAACAATCTCCCACTTGCACTAAGGCCATCTGTTGTAGTATCCAATACCCAACAATATAGCAATGGTTGTAGTATCCCATACTCAACCATCCCATAGAATTCTCTCTAGGGGTAAGGCCTTTGTGAATGGATCCGCTGTGTTATCCTTCGTGTCTACTCTCCTGACCTCGATCCCTGGGAGATCAACCATCTCCCTGATCAGGTGATACTTGCCTCAGAATATGTCTGGAACGCTGGTGGGACCTTCGTTCCTAGGCTAAAGCCACAACTCCATTGTAGTCACAATAATAGTTATTGGATGCTCAATGGTAGGAACCATGTTCATCCCATGAACAGGAAATGCCCAGACAACCACTTTGGCAGTAGTGTTGGTAGCAATGTATTCAGCCTTTATCGTCTAGTATGTCACAGTATCTAGCTTGGAACTCTTCCAACATACCGTCCTTCCACCGAGGGTAAAGACAATGCCTGTGACTGACTCTCAGTCGACCTTATCACTCTGGAAGCTCGAACCAAGAACTTTCTTTTAGTGCTTCTTAAGTACTTAAGAATGTCCTCCACAGTTTTCCAGTGATTCTCCCAAGATCCGATTGATTCCTGATCACTACACCTAGTGAGTCATCTACATCTGGTCTGGTACATAACATCGCATACTCTGATAGAGCCTACTGCCGAAGCATAGGGTATCCCTTGCACGCGAGCTCTCTCTAAATCAGTCTTGGGAGACTTCTTTTTGGAGAAAGTGATCCATGAGTAAGTGGGCGAACCACCACGCTTAGAATCATCCATACTAAACCCCTTTAGTATGGTGTTAATGTACCTGGATTTGGGACACTCTCAACATCCATTTAGATCTATCACCATAGATCATAAACCATAAGATGTAGTAGGTATCATCCAAATCTTCTATTGAGAATCCTCGTGATAAGAGGAGCTTGACTGAGTGTAGCATACGAAACCATTTCCTATCTAGAGTATGTCATCTACGTACAATACGTGGAAGACAACCTTACTCTCTACTGCCTTCTTGTATATAAATGGTTCATCTTCCTTTTTGATGAAGTCAAACTCTTTGACTGTCACATCAAAACAGATGTTCCAACTCCACGATACTTGCATTGATCCCGATGGACTTAAGCATAGCTTTGAAAGTATCAACTTTTCCATTTACACCTAGAATCTTCTCAAGATCCATTTGCTCCCAATGGGTTTTACCCCTTCAGGTGCTACATTCAAAGTCATACTTTGTTGGTGTACAAGGATTCCATCTTTGATCGCATAGCATCCAGCCATTTCATAAAGTCTCCACTTGTCATGGCCTGCTTGAACCTAGTTGGGCCATCATCTACCATGATGCAATCCTCTCTCCCACTATCTCCAAGAATACCATAGTATCTCTCAAGTGGATGAGGAACCCTACCAGATTCGCGGAGAGGCTGAGATTCGTTGGAGACTATTGAATCCTTTGGTTCTACCAATTCATCAGCTGTTAGTTTGTCTAGCTGGAACTCCTTCCAGTTCTACCTCATGACCACTAATTTCTTCACAAGAAATTCCTTTTCTAAATAGGTGGCATGCTGAGAAACAAAGAACATTTTGCTCCTCAAAGTAGTAGAAGATATTCCCTCACTAATGTTTGGGATATCCTAACAAACTTATACAGAACTGACCTTGCCTCGAGTTTGTCCGGATTCTGCCTTTCAACATAGACCGGACAACCCCATATCTTAACTCGTTTAAGACATGGTCTCTTTCCATTCCATATATCATATGTAGTGGTAGTCTCTGATTTGGACGGAACCCCATTCAATAGGTATGCAGCTTCTCAAGTGTATAACACCAAAAGGAAATAGGTAACTCAGCAGTACTCATCATAGAGCGCGCCATATCTTATAGGGTGCGATACCTCCATCCCGATACACTGTTGTGCTGTATGTACTCGAAGGAGTAAGCTAAGAGAGAATCACATTCTCCTTTTAGAAACTGCAGGAACTCCATGCGCAAGTATACTCCTCCTCGATCACATCGAAGGACTTAATACTTCTACCCGTCTGGTTCTTAACTACAAGCTTATATTCCTTGAATTTCTCAAAAGTTTCAGACTCATGTTTCAACAGGAACACATGTCCGAATCCTGAGAGATAGTCGATGAATATAACGAAGTAGCAAGAACCAACCCTGGCATTTGTAGACATATGATCATATAAATCATCATGTATGCGTCCCAAGAGATTACTAACTCTTTCTCTGTTTCCAGTAAACGGAGTATTGGTCATATTATCTTTGAGACAAGACTGGCAAGTGTCATAAGATGAAAATTCGAACAGATTCTCATATTCATCCTTATGTAACTTAGCTGGTCGTGTTGCATTGATATGACCTAGTCTACAATGCCTTAAGAAGGATTCGTTCATTTCTGAACTACTCCTCTTGTGTGTGTTCTATATACTTTGAACTGTGGTTTGATTTAGAACGTATATGCTATTATCTAACGTGCCTGATCGAATCAACACTTGATTCAGGAAAATGTTCAAAACATTATCCTATAATACATAATTATATCTTTCTTTAACTCATTAAAGAAACCGATGTAATATTGTATATCAGGTTTGATATGTAATAACATTTGTTCAAAATCAATGTATCTAATACAAGGTGATATCTGCCAACTGGTTTGGCTGCAACACTTGTACCATTCTCTAACACTTAGAGACATATCACCCAATCTCAGTTCTCTACCTTTCTGCAGCCCATGTAACAGAAAAGCACTAATCAGCTATCTCATTTCTGAACTACTTTTCAGACATATATGGGATCCTAATCCGGTATCTTATACCTAGGACGTAGAAGATACTGAGAAACAGTTCTCGGTAATTAACACGCCCGAAGAAGATGCATCAACATGCACTTTCTTCGACTGGGTGGCATGGGAATCTGGATATTCCCTTATTTCCTGCTCGGACTTATAACAGTTATAAGATAGAGCGGAACTAACGTTCCCTAACTCAGTATAATAAGCAGGTTCGATCAATGCATCCATATTATTATCTTGATTAAGGCATGACATGGTTGCTACTAGGAGAGAGAGAGAGAAGAAAACACTCTGCGTGCGCTCTAACAAGATTAGATTGGTTATTATTTTATCTAATCAGGATGGCTCCCACTGTTTTAGTCAAATCTATCTTCCAACCCTAAAAGGTAAAACTAGCCGGGATTAATTATACCCTACAAGTTCGCCAATCTTTCGGCCAGGCCAGTATCGGTACTTTGAGGGAGGTTCCCCGTGCTATCGCACTGACCTAATTAAAATAAACCTCATTATCCCAGCGGCGTAACCACATTAACACCTTTCTAGACACCTACTTGATCGGCTAATTGTAATGTGTAAAACTCTCCCAGGAGTAACTCTTGTTGCGCCACGGCAGCGCCCCGGCCGTCTATCCGAGGCCAAAATGCGGAATCAAAATTTTCTTTTCTTTTAAACTGGCGCTACCGCGGACAATATACCCGGATCGAAACCATTAACCGATACTAGCTAACAAGAGAAAGGGTGAGAGATATACCGAGTGATCCGAGTCCTCCGGTCTTCTCGTCGTCGTCCCGATCTCCCGCGGAAACTCCGGTCGTCGCCTCCTTGCCGGAAGGGCACCACATCGTCTGCATCTTTTACGGGCTCCCACCTCAATACCGAGGCAACTCGGGCATGAAGCTGGCTAGTCGACGTGCCCAAGGTTTGCTGTAGAAAGTGTATAGGCTGTGTCTCAGTTGGGTTTTGTTGCCTTGATGGAGGGATCGAAGGAATAAACTTTGGAGTGATGTGAGAAATTTAGTAGCAAGAAGAATGAGATGAAAATGAATTCCTCATACAAAATGAACCCTCTCATTTTCTCTCCCCATGCAAAAAGTGGCCGGCCATTTCATCCAAGGAAATGGTGGAGGGAATATGAAAACAAAATCAAGAGGGAGGTAAGTGTAGGAGAAAGAGAATGGTGACCATATAAAAAGCAAAGCTCACATCACTTCTAATCAAGAATCAAACCCTTTCTCATCACAAAAACCATCATGAATAAAGCAAGTGATGTAAAGGGAATAAAAATGATGATGGTCAAAAACATAATCCCACATATGCAAGAAACCCCCTTCCCCAAATGTAATTTGCAAAACTGCAAATTACCCCCTCCATCGGAAAAGTCCGGCCGGGAAAGAACAAAGGAAAACCGGCCGGAACGGAATGCAAACTGGTAACTCCAGAAAACTGGTCCCGTAATAAATTACAGGAAAACCCCGATACTGTGCATACACACCCGCATCTGTATTCCGACCGGATACAAATGCAATGAGACAAAAATCTACACTTTACTAAACTAGGATCCGGCTTAAACCAAAGCCGACTAGTAATATCCGTCCGATCCTGATCCGTGCAATACCGCACGTATCAGATCGAACCCTGCCATATCTCCATACGGCCTCTACAGCGTTTCGCCCGAAAGCTTGAGTAACTATAAGTGTGGTGGACTCTAAAGACTCGTCAATACTATGGCTGTGGATTTAACCACTAGCACGTCAGAGGTATAAGCCAATACGTGACGGGCCACCAGCTATTGACCAAAAGGGACGTCGATGAGCGAACTCATCCTGACACCCTACTGAGCCTGTCAGTGACAATATCCGTACAGTCCGGTCCGTTCGTCTATGAGCATCGCATGGCGGGCTTAGGGGGTTGGTAAAAGTCAGACCCCCAAAAGCGGTACAAGTCGTGTCGGAGCGTAGCCCAGAACACCCTGAGATACTACTGGAATACCTACCAGTAAATCTCCTGCCTCGGCCGAGGGCTTTGTGTAATGGCTCTCCTAGACACAGCGCGACCTCACCCCCAATACCGGGAGAGACGAACCCCTGCAGATCCGCTCACTGCCTCCATGTGGCTCGGGACTGTACCCAACTAAAACCTGTTTGCACGACTCCTTTGAGCCATGGTAGGGTAGTAATCAAAGCACAGTGGGAACTCACACGAGACAAATGACGATCTCAGGTCGATGAACTAACCTGTACACATGTCACCAGGGAACTGCTATCTGACGTCAGGTATAAGACCAACTAGCCTGTTCCCGGCGAGTCCTGTCCGGTGTACTCATAACCCAATGAGCACCTGTATACATCTTTGGTGAACCAACTGACACCGGTGTCTTGTGAGACCGGCCACCGCCCCTCGTCGGGGTCTCGACTGTATACACTAGTCTACTCTGGAGTATCGATGCCCTGTCTCGAAACTCCCACGACTAGGGACCTTTTAAGGATGTGCTTATAGACTACCAGCTCCCACGTATATGATCGCCATCATACTGCTGGTAGTCAAGCAAGAATCCTAGGGGCTCTATCAACGTGTAATAGCGACATGTCAGGTCACCTAAAGCAGTACACGATGATAAAGATAAACCAGATAGCATACTATCATCTCGAGTAAGACTGTCCTACCGGGATAGGTCCTCCCTCAATCATTGCAATCACGTGCCTGTGATCCAATAATTGACTCTGAGGGCACTATCTCCAACAATCTCCCACTTGCACTCAAGGCTAATTATTGCGATGTCGCATACTCACAGCCCGTGTGATACCGAACACCCAACTCCTCTACTAGTCAGTCTCACAAAACACGTTTGCGAAACTATTGCGTTCGAGGAATAGCCTCAGTGAGTGGATCCGCTGTGATGTTTCTTTCTATGTCTCTCTATATCTCAAGTTCGCAGAGAAAGCCATCTCCCGAAATGAGCAATACTTATCTTAGAGTATGTCTGGATATCTGATGGGACCTAGCTCATAAATGAACTCCAAATCCAAACTTCTTAGACTGTATCGTCAACCGAACTTAATCAGTATCCTGCGCCAAGCCATTCCCTCAGTATCCACCTGGACCACCTGTCCAATATACTGCCCCTCGTCAGAGGGAAAACTATAACTCTGACAGCCACTCTGCCATCCAGGTCACCTTGGAAGCTTGGAATGATAACCGTCTCCTAAAAGAGGTTGTCGTTATCACATCCCTAGAACACGCACTTATGTCCTAAAACTGCTTCCGATTGTTTCTCCAGGATTGGATTAATATCAACTTATTGCATCTACTGCAAGAACAACATCTGGTGTGGTACTTGACACTCATGATTGACTCAATTGCCTAAGCAAGTGATCTGTCAATCATGCGTATCCCTCTCCCCTTTAGTCTGTAAGACACCTTTAGAGAGGGTGACTCCATCACCTGCAGGTACACTACCGTGCCAGGAGTCGTCCATTCTAAATACTCATAGAATGCTGTCAAGGTACCCAGATTGGGAAACTACCCAAATCTAGATCTAAAACCATAGATCTAGTAACCAGAATGTCTGATATAATATCCAAGTCCTGTGTGGAGAAACTACTGTGTGACAACCAAAGTATAACCGATCGTAGTAGAGGAATATCACTTCCTACTCTGTGTATGTCATCCAAATACCATGACATCACACCCTACTACCTTCTCAACAGATCCATCCCCTATTCTGATGAAGTCAAACCTATGACTGTCACATCAGAAATAGATGATCTATCTCCGCTGTATCTGCTTTAGTCTATAAATAGACATAAGCCACCTGTCCACCAATGCTTCCGCTGCTCCCACTGACTACGACAACCCTCTGCCAGAGTCATATAGACATGCACTTCTAAAGCTAGTTTAGAACGACGCTATACTCATCCTCCTGCCGGGTCTCACAGTCTGGAACAACAGCAATGGTAAGTATGGGTAAACAAGAACCTCCCTGCCACCGTCCTTGAGCATACCGAAGTACCTCTCGAGTGCCTGAGGTTACCCATCATATCTGCGGAGTGGCCAATGGAATGTCAAACCAGATTGAATCTTTAGGTTCTTATCAAATCTTCAGTAATCGTTTGCGGTTCTGGAATCACTTCCAGTTCTACCATACTCCCACTACTGTTTTATGAAAAAATCCATTTTTAATAAAACTGTGGCGAGTCTAGAACAATATCACTATTGATCTTCCATATGGTAGAAAGTCAACCCTCGTCATAGCCTGGGTCAACCCACAAACAGCCATTACAGAAACGTGCCTTGAGTTGTCCAGTGTCTGGTGTTAAGCATAAGCCGGACAACTCCCCGTACCTTAACAATGTTAAGATATGAACGTTCTATATCCAATATAGAAACAGAGGCACTGATTTAATTTAACCAGATTCAAATCATGCAGCTGTCACCAGTGCATGTCAACTAAATGGAAGGAGGCCGATCAGCGTTACTCAACTTAGGAATACTTCCAATTATGAGTAACCTGAAAGAGAAGCTAGTTCTCTTAATCATTATTATCAACTGAATACCATATACAAGTATCTACATCTTCGATCACTTTGAAGAATCCTGATACTTGCAATACCTGGTTCTCTACTTTATTCAAATACCTATAACTTCTAAAAATTCGGACCCTGTGTTTCCACGAAACACCTGTCTAAAAACTAGAGAAGTCATAAGTAAACTGAATATAGTACGAGGACCAACCCCTCTGTCCTGATGGACACTGGACAACATACAATACTCTGTATAAGTCCGCTGAGTCTAACAACTCTTTCACTGTGCGTCGTAGGTTGAAAACTGTACTTATGGTTAAGAAGAATTACACCGCTGTTTAATGCTCCTTACCTAACCATCCACTGATATAGGTAAATGTCATCGACATAATATCAAAAGGTATATCTCACTCCATGAAAATAGAGGTACAGATATATCAATTTGAAATTGGTGCACAACAGCGGATATTCAAAACCAAATATTTGCCGACCGGCAAACAGCCCAGATGATCTCCTCAAATATCACCGATTACAACGAATCCCGATATAATGAGGATGATCACCGTATTCCCAATAACTTACTCCCACTCATCATCTGTAAAACCATACAGATGTGAGAATGATACCCGGTAAATACATACCCTGGAGTAAGTATCTAATCGGGAAATCAGTTTTCTTTTAACATTACATAGTGAAACTGAAACATTGAAATGTTTCGGTGGGGTATTCCGGTATTCATAGTAATGCATCTTCTGTTATCCAGATTCACAATTAAAACCGTATAATTCTTTGCCACCTCTCCAAATCCCTTTGTATGTCTTTAGTCATTACCTTCTGCACACCCCTTTAGGCCAATTGGTTTTCTTCCTTCCCTACCGTTCGGCACCAGCCTATGGTTTGGAAGAAGACTATCCAATAAGCATAATGGGTGTACTGTCCTAATCCTAGGAGCACTCGCAATGCGAGAGAAGGTGAAGAGAAAAGACAACCGAATAAACCGTATTCCTATTTCTCCTGGACCAGAATCCATCCCCGAACTGGAACAAGTTCCTTTCGAGTTCGTATATAACCATACGATGGAGTATCCAATAAACTGTGGATCTTCGTAGTGATACGGAGTGTCCTGGAGAAATACAAAGGTGATTTAGGATTGGCGAAGAAATACTTGGTTTGATTGTGAATAGCAGTCACAATTTACTTTGCCCTCTTACTAATCCCTTGCTTTGTCTTAACTTAATACCTTCTGCACACCATCGTTATGCTAATTGGTTTTCTTCATTCCCTACCGGTCGGCACCAGCCTAAGGTTTGGAAGAAGACTATCCAATTTGCGTAATAGGTGTACTATCTTCTAAACCAAGGAGTACTCGCAACCTGAGAGAAGGTAAAAGGAAAAGACAACTGAATAGTCCTATTCGTTTTCTCCAGAACCATAAACCATCCTCGAAGTCCTTCGAGTTCGTATATAACCATACGATGGTTTTGTCCAATGGAAGTGGACGTTCGTCGTAATACGGGGTGTCCTGGAGAAAAGGGTAAAAGTAGGAGTGGTAATGAGGTCTGCAACTCTGACAATCCAAAAGCCAGTGTTAAGAAAGTTCGGTCAACTTGGTCACTGAGTCATAGTCCAGGGTCGGGTCAATGGTCACTGCCAAAGAGAGAGAGAAAAGAAATACTTAGCATGCACTCTAACCTAGATCAGAATGGTTATCACTTTGTCTAATCTGGAAACCTTCCCACTGTACCTCAAATTCTCCTCCAAACCTGAAAGAAGAATTAGTCGGGGTCACCCGAGGAGTAAACTAACTCATCAGTGGGAATCGGGATCCAACTATCATCGCATGATAACTTGACGGAATCCACTCAAGTCACCACACTCCAGAAGGTATGCGCATGCCTGGCAAGTTTCAGTTCTTTTGAAACTCCCGATGTGATTTTTACCCCTAGGACCCAAGTGACCTTGACACAGTCAACAAATCAAAGAGTCCTAGTCAAGTTCAAACCGTCATTATCCTGGATTGCATTAAACCCATCCGTACGAGCCCTTGACACAGTCAACAAGGCTGCACGACTGTCCTAACCAATCCCATTAATATGCTACAAACAAACACTACTTAGCTACCGCACACTACGCCTTGACACAGTCAACAAACGCAGCACGAATACTAAGTAATACTTGTAAGAAATGACGGAGGGCTACGTCTAGTTTTTGGCGAAAAACTTTTAACGTAATGAACTTGATATCGTTGAAGGAACTGCATAGCCTTTTATAAAAATATAATGACGAAAACCTTTACTAAAGAGGTCACTCCCGGTGAAGGGATCTCGGCTCTTTCCCCGTAGAATGAGGTGCAGGATATTCCAACTGGATACCACGTTGCAAAGCAAAAGTATTCGGCTATAGTGAAGTTAATGCCCTGACGCAAACTTCTGTCCAAGGGGTCACTCCCGGTGAAGGGATCTCGGCCCTTGCCTCGTCGACTGAGGAGCAGGATATTCCAAATGAATACCACGATGCAAAACAAAAGTGAACGTCCTTGCAATAACAGCTTTTTGAAAAATTGTTCCAACAACATCAGAATAGGTTTGTTTATCTTGCATTTATCCGAATCAACGCAGTCCCATCAATTGATCACACCAATAAAGAACGAAAATAATGATGTACGTATATGCCATCCGCATTCGCCACTGGGTCCCGTCATCACCCGTTAGGTTACTTAACAAACGACAGAGCGGGGACTGGACTAGCGCGGATGCAAAACATATACAACATCTACTAATATATATACCAATATATTATATTCGCTCAAGGCGTGATAAGAATGCAACATCACAGAAATGTACAGTATCACAGAACAATACAGATATCTAGGATCCCCGGGTTTCACAGAGCCGCTGCTGAAACCCGACGTTCCCCTGGTCGTGTAGATAGCCTGTGCAATGAAAACCTAGACCCCTACGGGCGCGTTAAGTCACCCGCCAAGACCTGAAGCGAGGCAGCCCCTTTCAGCCCCGTGAACGGACCACCCAGCACTTCACGGAATCCGGTAACTTGGGCATCCCTCCTGGGCCAACCTGTACCCCCTACGAGTGCGGCGAATAGCCCGCCAATCCAAGAGTGAAGCCCCTTCCGTCTCAATGCCATGAGATGCGGGCCCGTTGCCCTCTAGAACCCGGCCATCCGTGCACCCCTCCACGGGGTAATCCTAGTACAGAAAGTAAAATATACATACAACGGGTACATCGACCGCAACCAGGTCGTGCCCCAAAAGAATAATACAAACAGGCAGTGACGGCAGTCCACATGTCGGACGCTCGCCCCGCAATATCAAATGTACATAATACAACAAAACTGTACTAGCATTGCATCCAGGCTATCCCCCACGACCGATCCGCAACATCACAGCATAAACACAAAACATCAACGTGAAAATCACGTTCGCAAATCCGTCTAACCGGGCTATAGCAGTTAGACAGGATTTACCGATCAAGTGATATTCACGGTCGCAGATATAATGTAAATACTGTGAAATAATGTGTTTAAAATATCCAATCGATCAAAAATTAACAAGTGGGCCCCCAAGTAATACTGTAGCACTCACAGAAATTCTGGGCCCAATTTTAATATTCCAAAACCCCTATCTTAAGCCCAAAAGCCCACCACAAAAAATTGGTCAAATGAAGCAAACATACTGCGGCGGAACCGCGGCAAAAGAGGGGTACGGAATGATCAAGCTACCAAATTTTTGCAGTGTTTTTAGGATTCTCTGTATATCATTCTGCAATCACCTGAAAAAATTTTCGAGCCCGGAAAAAATCGACAGAAAACTGATGCAAGCAAAACGCGGTTTTTGGAATTTTGGTCGATCGGATAAGTAAAACACATTAGAACAAGCTAGGCAAGGTTAATGGCGTGGCTCTGATACCATGTTGCGCCACGGCAGCGCCCCGGCCGTCTATCCGAGGCCAAAATGCGGAATCAAAATTTTCTTATCTTTTAAACTGGCTCTACCGCGGACAATATACCCGGATCGAAACCATTAACCGATACTAGCTAACAAGAGAAAGGGTGAGAGATATACCGAGTGATCCGAGTCCTCCGGTCTTCTCGTCGTCGTCCCGATCTCCCGCGGAAACTCCGGTCGTCGCCTCCTTGCCGGAAGGGCACCACATCGTCTGCATCTTTTACGGGCTCCCACCTCAATACCGAGGCAACTCGGGCACGAAGCTGGCTAGTCGACGTGCCCAAGGTTTGCTGTAGAAAGTGTATAGGCTATGTCTCATTTGGGTTTTGTTGCCTTAATGGAGGGATCGAAGGAATAAACTTTGGAGTGATGTGAGAAATTTAGTAGCAAGAAGAATGAGATGAAAATGAATTCCTCATACAAAATGAACCCTCTCATTTTCTCTCCCCATGCAAAAAGTGGCCGGCCATTTCATCCAAGGAAATGGTGGAGGGAATATGAAAACAAAATCAAGAGGGAGGTAAGTGTAGGAGAAAGAGAATGGTGACCATATCAAAAGCAAAGCTCACATCACTTCTAATCAAGAATCAAATCCTTTCTCATCACAAAAACCATCATGAATAAAGCAAGTGATGTAAAGGGAATAAAAATGATGATGGTCAAAAACATAATCCCATATATGCAAGAAACCCCCTTCCCCAAATGTAATTTGCAAAACTGCAAATTATCCCCTCCATCGGAAAAGTCCGGCCGGGAAAGAACAAAGGAAAACCGGCCGGAACGGAATGCAAACTGGTAACTCCAGAAATCTGGTCCCGTAATAAATTACAGGAAAACCCCGATACTGTGCATACACACCCGCATCTGTATTCCGACCGGATACAAATGCAATGAGACAAAAATCTACACTTTACTAAACTAGGATCCGGCTTAAACCAAAGCCGACTAGTAATATCCGTCCGATCCTGATCCGTGCAATACCGCACGTATCAGATCGAACCCTGCCATATCTCCATACGGCCTCTACAGCGTTTCGCCCGAAAGCTTGAGTAACTATAAGTGTGGTGGACTCTAAAGACTCGTCAATACTATGGCTGTGGATTTAACCACTAGCACGTCAGAGGTATAAGCCAATACGTGACGGGCCACCAGCTATTGACCAAAAGGGACGTCGATGAGCGAACTCATCCTGACACCCTACTGAGCCTGTCAGTGACAATATCCGTACAGTCCGGTCCGTTCGTCTATGAGCATCGCATGGCGGGCCTAGGGGGTTGGTAAAAGTCAGACCCCCAAAAGCGGTACAAGTCGTGTCGGAGCGTAGCCCAGAACACCCTGAGTTACTACTGGAATACCTACCAGTAAATCTCCTGCCTCGGCCGAGGGCTTTGTGTAATGGCTCTCCTAGACACAGCGCGACCTCACCCCCAATACCGGGAGAGACGAACCCCTGCAGATCCGCTCATTGCCTCCATGTGGCTCGGGACTGTACCCAACTAAAACCTGTTTGCACGACTCCTTTGAGCCATGGTAGGGTAGTAATCAAAGCACAGTGGGAACTCACACGAGACAAATGACGATCTCAGGTCGATGAACTAACCTGTACACATGTCACCAGGGAACTGCTATCTGACGTCAGGTATAAGACCAACTAGCCTGTTCCCGGCGAGTCCTGTCCGGTGTACTCATAATCCAATGAGCACCTGTATACATCTTAGGTGAACCAACTGACACCGGTGGCTTGTGAGACCGGCCACCGCCCCTCGTCGGGGTCTCGACTGTATACACTAGTCTACTCTGGAGTATCGATGCCCTGTCTCGAAACTCCCACGACTAGGGACCTTTTAAGGATGTGCTTATAGACTACCAGCTCCCACGTATATGATCGCCATCATACTGCTGGTAGTCAAGCAAGAATCCTAGGGGCTCTATCAACGTGTAATAGCGACATGTCAGGTCACCTAAAGCAGTACACGATGATAAAGATAAACCAGATAGCATACTATCATCTCGAGTAAGACTGTCCTACCGGGATAGGTCCTCCCTCAATCATTGCAATCACGTGCCTGTGATCCAATAATTGACTCTGAGGGCACTATCTCCAACAATCTCCCACTTGCACTCAAGGCTAATTATTGCGATGTCGCATACTCACAGCCCGTGTGATACCGAACACCCAACTCCTCTACTAGTCAGTCTCACAAAACCCGTTTGCGAAACTATTGCGTTCGAGGAATAGCCTCAGTGAGTGGATCCGCTGTGATGTTTCTTTCTATGTCTCTCTATATCTCAAGTTCGCAGAGAAAGCCATCTCCCGAAATGAGCAATACTTGTCTTAGAGTATGTCTGGATATCTGATGGGACCTAGCTCATAAATGAACTCCAAATCCAAACTTCTTAGACTGTATCGTCAACCGAACTTAATCAGTATCCTGCGCCAAGCCTTTCCCTCAGTATCCACCTGGACCACCTGTCCAATATACTGCCCCTCGTCAGAGGGAAAACTATAACTCTGACAGCCACTCTGCCATCCAGGTCACCTTGGAAGCTTGGAATGATAACCGTCTCCTAAAAGAGGCTGTCGTTATCACATCCCTACAACACGCACTTATGTCCTAAAACTGCTTCCGATTGTTTCTCCAGGATTGGATTAATATCAACTTATTGCATCTACTGCAAGAACAACATCCGGTGTGGTACTTGACATCTCATGATTGACTCAATTGCCTAAGCAAGTGATCTGTCAATCATGCGTATCCCTCTCCCCTTTAGTCTGTAAGACAGCTTTAGAGAGGGTGACTCCATCACCTGCAGGTACACTACCGTGCCAGGAATCGTCCATTCTAAATACTCATAGAATGCTGTCAAGGTACCCAGATTGGGAAACTACCCAAATCTAGATCTAAAACCATAGATCTAGTAACCAGAATGTCTGATATAATATCCAAGTCCTCTGTGGAGAAACTACTATGTGACAACCAAAGTATAACCGATCGTAGTATAGGAATATCACTTCCTACTCTGTGTATGTCATCCAAATACCATGACATCACACCCTACTACCTTCTCAACAGATCCATCCCATCCCTTATTCTGATGAAGTCAAACCTATGACTGTCATATCAGAAATAGATGATCTATCTCCGTTGTATCTGCTTTAGTCTATAAATAGACATAAGCCACCTGTCCACCAATGCTTCCGCTGCTCCCACTGACTACGACAACCCTCTGCCAGAGTCATATAGACGTGCACTTCTAAAGCTAGTTTAGAACGACGCTATACTCATCCTCCTACCGGGTCTCACAGTCTGGAACAACAGCAATGGTAAGTCTGGGTAAACAAGAACCTCCTTGCCACCGTCCTTGAGCATACCGAAGTACCACTCGAGTGCCTGAGGTTACCCATCATATCTGCGGAGTGGCCAATGGAATGTCAAACCAGATTGAATCTTTAGGTTCTTATCAAATCTTCATAATCGTTTGCGGTTCTGGAATCACTTCCAGTTCTACCATACTCCCACTACTGTTTTCTGAAAAAATCCATTTTTAATAAAACTGTGGCGAGTCTAGAACAATATCACTATTGATCTTCCATATGGTAGAAAGTCAACCCTCGTCATAGCCTGGGTCAACCCACAAACAGCCATTACAGAAACGTGCCTTGAGTTGTCCAGTATCTGGTTTTAATCATAAGCCGGACAACTCCCCGTACCTTAACAATGTTAAGATATGAACTGTTCTATATCCAATATAGAAACAGAGGCACTGATTTAATTTAACCAGATTCAAATCATGCAGCTGTCACCAGTGCATGTCAACTAAATGGAAGGCGGCCGATCAGCGTTACTCAACTTAGGAATGCTTCCAATTATGAGTAACCTGAAAGAGAAGCTAGTTCTCTTAATCATTACTATCAACTGAATACCATATACAAGTATCTACATCTTCGATCACTTTGAAGAATCTTGATACCTGCAATACCTGGTTCTCTACTTTATTCAAATACCTATAACTTCTAAAAATTCGGACCCTGTGTTTCCACGAAACACCTGTCTAAAAACTAGAGAAGTCATAAGTAAACTGAATATAGTACGAGGACCAACCCCTCTGTCCTGATGGACACTGGACAACATACAATACTCTGTATAAGTCCGCTGAGTCTAACAACTCTTTCACTGTGCGTCGTAGGTTGAAAACTGTACTTATGGTTAAGAAGAATTACACCGCTGTTTAATGCTCCTTACCTAACCATCCACTGATATAGGTAAATGTCATCGACATAATATCAAAAGGTATATCTCACTCCATGAAAATAGAGGTACAGATATATCAATTTGAAATTGGTGCACAACAGCGGATATTCAAAACCAAATATTTGCCGACCGGCAAACAGCCCAGATGATCTCCTCAAATATCACCGATTACAACGAATCCCGATATAATGAGGATGATCACCGTATTCCCAATAACTTACTCCCACTCATCATCTGTAAAACCATACAGATGTGAGAATGATACCTGGTAAATACATACCCTGGAGTAAGTATCTAATCGGGAAATCAGTTTTCTTTTAATATACAATGGTGACATCATCCTCAACCCGGAAGTACCCCAACATCCTCAACCCGGAAGTACCCCAACAAAAGAATATTACATACAATGAATTTTTCATGAATGAAAATAAAAACCCTCATCTCACATAAAACCCCGGGCTATTCAAAACACGACGATCCAATATAACGTATCACAGCAACACATAACATCACATGTCATCAACGTAAGTAAATATGCGTATCCCAATTGTCGTTGACATATAGCACCGAAACCGGCAATACACCATATATTACACTTACGGTCGCAGAAAAGAAAGTGAAAAACTACAACAGTTGGAATCCGCAACCACCTTAGACATCATAAACCCAATGTATCTCATACTTTGGATTTCATGCCTAACCAAATGAATTCCTTAGACGTCACATGCCTAACAATTATAAACCCTGCATTTTATTCTCGATATTGAAAACACTTTCCAACAACCTGTCGGGTAATTCAACAAGATTCCCGATAACTTGATCGAATGCTCGTCGGAAACTTTAGTTGACGGACGCACCCCCCGGTGCCGTCGACGAAGTGCACTAAAGCGGAACACCGCAGCCGCGAGCACCCGAACGGATGCTTTTGGTGACGGGGTTCTCCTACAGTCACTTGGTCAGGGCTATGGGGCGTGGCTATCTAGTAAAGTTACCCGGCGAGTATCCGCGTACACTACGTAATTGCGACGGACTTTTGATCCACATCAAAATTCCGTGGCAACCGATCAAATGAGACTAAATTGCTAGATTTATAAAATTCAAACTAGTTATCACATAACCATTTGTGGATTCCAAATATTGTATCACAATCACAGATAGCTAGACGAAGTTAAACTTTTCGATTGAATAAACAAACACCTAAAATTTCCCGTGAAGCTCAACACTTGAGCGGAGTTCAAAAAGTACCCACAAACATGCCACAGCACCTATGAACCAACCGTAGAAGGGTCAACCAATGACTCACATGTGGCATTGCTGAACTACCACAAACCCTTAGGGTTTGATGGCGGTTCTGACGGTCACATAATCGAGTTAAGGTTTCGTTCTTCTAGAGGGTCCACAGAATCGCTTGCAAGATTTTCTGAAAATTTTAAACTCGGAAAAAATCCAACTCTTAAAAAATTTCCAGCGGGGAAAGATTGGGTTATTGATATCCGTTCAAAATTTTTAACATCGTCTAAATAACCCGAATACATGTTAGAATTACGATTACGAAACACTCCGAGTTGCTTTTGCAGAAAGTTAACATCACATGAAAATTTAGCAAAAACAAACAACACCTGGAACCCTAAAACCCAGAGACTGGAACACCCTGAAAATTTGAAGCCCAAACTCCCCAAAAGACCCGGTGAGTTCGGTTTTGAGGCCAATGTGGCCAGCCAAAAGTCAGTGGAAATGCCTCAAATTTGCATGGTGTTCATGTTATATCACATACAACATTCTGCACTTGTTTAAAAAAAAAATTGAGCTCAAATGAAATTCGACAGAAAGTAGTTTAAAGGGTTTTAAATTTCGGATTCATTTCAGTTTCATAATCTAACAAACATCATAGAATTTTCTATCATTGCTCTGATACCACTGTTTGGTTGCCAAGCACTGCAGCATGTTTTCGGGAGGTATCGTCAACGACGAAGCACATCGACTTCACGTTTCATATCTTCATATATCAATTCGAGACATCCTTTCTATCATATCATTCCACACTAAAACCATTAACTGCAACCTTAAGTCGTGGCATATCTTGTCTCCAAATTATAAATCACATATGAATGGTTGCGGGGGTGCTATATGCCATCCACCCGACTTCCCCCGTAGATATAAATCTACTCACCTGCAATCTCCTCGTTTAGCCGAAGTCGATGTGCTTCGTCGTCTCGGAAGTCCATGCAAAGGTACCTACAATAAATACACAGTCGCAATGCTATTAAAATCAAGTCCGAAAAACCGATACGGCACACAGTGTGCTCATAGGTTAGAACCTATAGCCTACGCATGCAAAAACTGTAAGTCCATATTGTGACCCCCGGTACTTACGGGGAGGCGGAAACGGTATAAAAAACAAATTTTTATCGCAAGAGGCAACATGGACTAATCTAGGTCGGGATCGGGTCTAAACTAAACTAGCAAATACGCATAAGAGAGTTAGCTACTCGGATGAAGGTTATACCTAAACTTGAACTCCTTCTTCTTGAAATCTTGTAGGGGTTGATGGTTCTCTTTTCGTCGCCTTCTTCCGTCGAAGATGGATCCACCTCGAAGGTTCGACCTTTGGGCTCTTCCTCGATCTTTGAGTGAACTAGGGTTTCCGGCTTGCTAAACCTTCAACCTAGAATGAGTAGAGAGAGACTAGGGTTTGCTTTTCCTTTTGAAGAGAAGGATTCTCAACACATGAGAGGGTTTCTCTTTGCTAGAGGAAGAAGAAGATGAAATGAAGAGAGAGAGAGGTTATGATAGAATGAGCTATCCTTTTTCCTTTTTGCAACCATAATGCAAAAGAAAAGAATTATCTAAATGATAATAATTGAAAATAAGAATAGTTGATGGTAATTTTTGGAATGACCACTATCATGCTTCTTTAAATGAAGTGTAAGCATGAATCAAGGAGGATCTTTCAAAGCATGATGGTGGTCAATGGTCAACAAGTCAACCAAGGTCAATAAGTCAACAAAAATCAACCATAACATAATTCTCATTTAATTACTATTATTAATAGATAATTCATAAATCCATTAGGGTTTGGAAAATGATAACTGTCAACTGTGCATACGCACCTGTTCCGAAACCCTAATGAAAAACCTCATTCTCCGCCTCAAGCAACTGTGCATACACACCTGCATTCTCGTTCCGAGGAACAAGAATACCAAGATATAAAAGCAACCCTAAAACATATACCAGTATCTGGCTCAAACCAGAGCCTGCCAGTATAATCCGTCCGGACTCCAAACGTGCACAAGTGCGCGGATGAGAACGAACCTTGTCGCAAAACCATGCGACCTCCACTCTGTTTTGCCCAGAGGCGAATACCCTCTGTGTGGGACTCTAAAGACTCGACACTACGCTGGCAGTGGGTTTAACCACAGACCGCAAGCGGCACTAGCTGTGCGTAACGGTCCCCAGGTAGATGTCGACAAGAAGGCTGACGAGGTGAAACCCCATCTGAACTCCTACTGAGTCTGAATGTGACATTCTCCGTACAGTCCGGTCTGTTCGTCTGATACACCGCATGTCGGGCCTAGGGGGCGGTAAAACGTCAGTCCCCCAATAGCGGTACAAGTCGTGTCGGAGTGAAGCCCAAAACACCCTGAGATAACACTGGAACCTACCAGTATATCTCGCTTGCCCTGGCCAGGGACTACTCGTGTAATGGCTCTCCTAGACACAGCGCGATGTCAACCCCCAATACCGGGAGAGACGAATCCTGTCTAACCGGCACTGCCTCCAAGTGCTTCGGGACTGCACCCAACCACCACCTGTTTGCACGACTCCTTTGAGCCGTGGTAGGGTAGTGATCAAAGTGCAGTGGGAACACACTTGAGGCGAAGTGCTAGTATCAAGTCAACGGACTAAGCTGTACTCATGTCACCTGGGAACTGATGACTGACGATAGGTATAATACCAACCTGTCAGTTCCCGACGAATCCTGTCCAGTGTACTCGTAACCTAACGAGCACCCGTATACTATCTCTAGTACGACGTACTGATGGCTGTGGGACAGACCATCTCCCACACTGGGATGAGAAGCGCATACGCTTGTCTACTCCGGAGTATCGATGCCCTGTCTCGATAGTCCTGCGACTAGGGACCTGTATAAGGATGTGCTTATAGATTACCCAGCCCCCACTAGTGTGACTGCCATCACAACGCTGGTAATCAAGCAAAGATCCTAAGGGCTCCACTAATGCGTATAAGTGATATAGTAAAATAAACACAAGTACACATTGAAGTAGAAACAAACCAAGTAGCATACTACTATATTGAGCAAGATTGTTTATACAAGGTGAATATCCCAAGCTTCCATTAAGTAATATACAAACTAGTATGATACAGTAATGGCCTCTAGGGCATATACACTAACAATCTCCCACTTGCACTAAGGCCATGTACTGGCGTATCGAAGACCTATCATCTCGATCAGCCGCTCGAACTGAGTCTGGGGTAGGGCCTTGGTGAATGGATCTGCAGTGTTCTCTTCTGAAGCAACCCTCCGAACCTCGATCTCCTTGCGATCCACGATCTCCCTGATCAGGTGATACCGCCTCAAGATGTTCCTGGATCTCTGATGGGACCTGGGTTCCTTTGCTAAAGCTATAGCCCCATTGTTGTTGCAATACAGAGGTATTGGGTCAACAATGGACGGAACCACTTGAAGTTATTTTAAGAACTTCCTTATCCAGACAGCTTCTTTTGCGGCATCAGATGCAGCAATGTATTCCGCTTCCATAGTCGAGTCTGCAACGGTTTCCTGTTTGGAGCTCTTCCAACACACCGCCCCTCCATTGAGGGTAAAGACAAAACCCGACATGGACTTGGAATCATCCTTGTCACTCTGGAAGCTGGAGTCAGCAAAGGCCTCGATCTGGAGGTCTTTTCCGCCATACACCAAGAACATCTCCTTAGTCCTTCTCAGGTACTTGAGAATGTTCTTTACCGCTATCCAGTGTTTCTCCCCAGGGTTTGACTGATACCGGCTTACCACACTCAGTGCATAAGCTACATCCGGTCTGGTACACAACATCGCATACATTATAGAGCCTACCGCAGAAGCGTAGGGTATAATAGACATGCGATCCCTCTCCAAATCAGTCTTGGGAGACATCTCTTTAGAGAGGGTGATCCCGTGACAAGCCGGTAGGTTACCGCGTTTGGAATCTTCCATACTGAATCTCTTCACTATGGTGTCGATGTACCTGGACTGAGAAAGTCCTAATATCCTCTTGGATCTATCACGATGGATCCGGATCCCCAGGATGTATGAGGCATCACTCAGGTCTTTCATGGAGAACCTGTGTGACCAGAACCCCTTGACAGATTGTAGCATAGAAATGTCATTTCCTATTAAGAGAATGTCATCCACGTATAAAACGAGGAATACTACAGTTCTTCCTACAAATCTACTATAGATGCATGGTTCATCTGGATTTTTGATAAAGCCAAATTCCTTGACCGTCTCATCAAAACAGATGTTCCAACTCCGCGATGCCTGCTTTAGTCCATAGATGGACTTAAGCAACTTGCACACCTTTCCGCTGCTCCCACTCTGAATGAAACCCTCTGGCTGATCCATATAGACACACTCCTCTAAATTTCCATTTAGAAAAGCGGTCTTTACGTCCATCTGCCAAATCTCATAATCGTGGAAGGCAGCAATGGCAAGAAGGATCCGAATGGATTTCAGCATAGCCACTGGAGAAAAGGTTTCGTCATAGTCCAAGCCAGGTTTTTGACGGAAACCCTTTGCTACAAGTCTAGCTTTATAGGTCTCAACCTGTCCATCTACACCAATCTTCCTTTTGAAGATCCACTTGCATCCTACGGGTTTTACCCCGTCTGGAGCAATGTCCAACGTCCATACTTTGTTGGTGTACATGGACTCCATTTCGGTCCGCATTGCATCCAGCCATTTTACCGAGTCAACGCTCTGAACGGCCTGCTGGAAGCTAGTAGGCTCATCATAATCTATGATGCAATCCTCTTGATCCCCGTCTATGAGAAAACCGTAGTATCTCTCGGGCGGATGAGACTGCCTACTACTCCTGCGGAGCGGCATAGGAATGTCCTGTTCATTTGAACCCTCTGGTTCCATCAAGCTTTCAGTAATAGTCTGTGGTTCTGGAATTTCTTCCAGTTCTACTGCGCTCCCACTTGTTTCTTTTTCTATGAACTGGTGTTCTAGAAAGTGGGCATGACGAGAAACAAGAACTTTTTGTTCCTCTTCGTAGTAGAAGAGATATCCCTTGGAATTCTTTGGATATCCCACAAACTTACACTGTACTGAATGTGCCTCGAGCTTGTCCGTATGCTGCTTTTTTACAAAAGCTGGACTTCCCCAAGTCTTAATGTGACTGAGATGGGGCCTCTTCCCACACCACATCTCATATGGTGTAGTAGGCACAGTTTTAGTAGGAACTCGGTTCAAAAGGTACGCAGCTGATTCTAGCGCATACCCCCAGAATGATCGCGGTAACTCAGCGCTACTCATCATGGACCGTACCATATCCAATAGGGTTCGGTTCCGTCTCTCCGATACACCGTTGTGTTGCGGAGTGTATGGAGGAGTAAGCTGAGAGAGAATTCCGTTCTCTTTTAAATAATTCAGGAACTCGGCACTCAAGTATTCTCCACCTCGATCCGATCTTAGAATCTTGATACTTTTGCCGGTCTGTTTCTCTACTTCATTCTTATATTCCTGGAACTTTTCAAAGGCTTCGGACTTATGTTTCATTAAGAAGACATAACCGTACCTTGAGAAATCATCCGTAAAAGTAATGAAGTAAGAGTAACCGCTTCGCGCATGTGTAGACATTGGACCGCACACGTCGCTATGTACGAGCCCCAAGAGCTCGCTCGCTCTTACTCCGTGTCCAGTGAACGGAGTCTTTGTCATCTTTCCCATGAGACAAGATTCACAAGTGGCATAAGACTGATACTCGAACGGATCCAAGTATCCTTCTTTATGTAACTTAGTCAATCGTGTCTCATTGATGTGACCCAGTCTACAATGCCATAAGAAAGCCTGATTGATATCTGGAGACTTTCTTTTGTGTGTATTCTGGATATTGAAAATCTGTGGTTGGTTCAATACGTATATACCATTGCTCAGTGTACCTGACCCAATCAGAACTTGATTAAGGTGAATGTTTACAACATTACTTACAAACGCAAATTCATAACCTTCTTTAGAAACCAAAGATATAGATATGATATTACAAGTTGCGTTGGGTACAAAAAAGCAATTACGCAAAACCAAAACATGCCCATCTGACATTCCCAGGTGATAGTCCCCCACGGCTTTAGCATCCATGCTAGCTCCGTTCGCAACTCTGAGGGTCATGTCACCTGCCTTCAAAAACCTACGGTTTCTCAACGCCTGCAAAGAATTACAGATATGAGATCCTGATCCGGTATCCAATACCCAGGAAGTAGAGTTTATAGAAAGACAGTTTTCAATAACATATACACCTGAAGCTGAAGCCGCAACCTGCTTCAGTTCCTGTGTCTTGGCCTTCCAAGCCCTGCAATCTTTCTTCCAGTGTCCACTCTTATGACAATAGAAGCATTCTTCCTTTCCAACAAGCTTCCCCGCAATCTTTGTTGCCTTTTCCTTTCCCTTCGTACCCACTTTACTAACACCGCCTCTTGGTTTGGCGGGGGCTTTCTTCCTCTTTCCCTTGGCTTTCGCCTTGGACCTAGAGGAAGAACATCCTCCTACAAACAAAGCGGGTGTTTCCCTACCCTTCTGTAGGGTGCCCTCTGCGCTCCTCAGCATGTTGAGGAGTTCTGAAAGTTCAACTTCCTTTTCTTGCAAGTTGAAATTCAGTATGAACTGGGCGTAAGTGGATGGAAGGGACTGGAGAATTATATCCGTGTAGAGTTCACTGTCCAACGTGGTCCCAAGTTCCGCGAGCTCCTCAGTGTAGCCAATCATCTTAAGCACGTGGTCCGCTACCGATGATCCGACGGCCAATTTTGTCGAAAACAACTTCTTCGACACTTCGTATCTTGCGATACGAGACTGCTCTCCATACAGTTCTTTTGTATGAAGAAATATGGATTCCAAATCCATATTCTCGTGCCTCCTCTGATGTTCGTTGTCCATCGAGGCAAGTACGAGGCACCTGGCCTTCGCGCTGTCAATCTCCCAAGTCTTACGGATTTCCTTATCCGCGACGCTGGAGGTGGGACCTGGGACGGGGGGAGCTTTGGTGGTAAGAAGATACCCCAGCTTGTCGTAAGTGATTGCCAACTTGACATTCCTGAGCCAATCTTTGTAGTTTGGCCCTGTCAATATGTTTTTATCTAGAATCAACTTAAGTCCAGTCATTTCGATTTGGTCGCTGCAGGGGGGAGAGAAGGAACACTTTAGCACGATGCTCTTGCAAGTTTAGAATGGTTTTTAGTTTGTCTAAACAGGATGGCTCCTACTGTCTCTCGAATCCCTCCTCAAACCACAAAGGAAGAATTAGCCGGGATCAATCTCACCGTGCAATACTTGCTTAACCGTTCAGCCAGGCCAGTGTCGGTACTTCGAGGGAGGTTTTCCAACGCTTTCGCGAAGTTCCTTAATTAAATAACCTCTTTTCTCTGGGGGCGTAGCCCCGCTAACACCTTTCTAGGCACCTACTAGGTTTATAGCATTGATCGTCTAGTGAGAAATTTCCCGAGGAGTAGCATATACTCACAGTAGGATCGGGATCCAAATATCATCGCGTGACGAAACTGAAGGAATCCTACCAGAATCACCACACTCCAAATGGTATGCAAATCTAGCAAGTTTCAGTACTTATGAAACTCCCGATGTGGATTTTTGCCCCATGCTCTTATGACCTTGACTTTGGCCAAAATATCATAAGTCACATGTCAAGTTCTGCCCGTCACTATCCGGGTTAATTTGGATCCATCCGTACATACCCTTGACTTTGGCCAAAATGGCAGCACGACTGTCCCAAACCAACGCATCTATCTATGCTACACATGAACACTCAATAGCTACCAATCACTATGCCTTGACTTTGGTCAAAATACATAGCTTGAATACTACTGCCTATTCATGCGAAGCGACGGAGGGCTACGAATGGTTTTGGTAAAACCGTGAACGTAGTGAACTTGATATAATCGATGGAACGAGATAGCTTTTAGAAGGAGTGGCTCATGCTCCGCATTTAAAAGTTAGTTTTGAAAAGAACCGAGTGTTTTTTTCGAAAGTGTTCCAACGATTTTAACTTGGTTTATTATCTTGCATTAGTTCTTTTAATGAGTGATATTCTTGTATTAGTACTTTTAATGCGTCCCATCATTTAAATCCTACCATTGCAGAAAACAACCAAAATATGACGTACGCTTATGCCATTCGCATTCGCCACGGGGTCCCGTCATCACTCGTTAGGTTACTTAACTAACGACAGAGCGGGGGCTGGGCTAGCGCGGCTGTAAAACATAAGCAACGCCTAAATAGAAAGCAATGATAGACATTACAGATCACAGATGAATACATTGGATATACTAGTAATCCGCAATCCTTTCGAGCCTGAAACGAAAAGCGGATAACACGGTCGCGGTGAATAGCCAATACCCCACCCAAGACCCCTACGGGTGCGGCAAACTACCCGCCAAGTACCCGGCAGTTTGTGCACCCCTCCATGGGTCTATCCTAGGAGCAAAAACAGTGAAAAGAATTATACAATGACGGCTACAACCCCGACCCGGTTGTGCGGCCAAACAAATAATAATTACATCAATTTACATTTACAATGAATGAAAGAAAAAACAAAAGCTCATCTCACATCCACCCCGGCTATTCACCCGCGACAGTCCAACACATTCATATACACATTCCAGCACATTACAGATCATGTATAACCCCGACTAATCGACCTATAGCGATTAGCCGACGTTCAATACATGCAAGCATCACAGATATAACCATCATAGTCAAAGTGCAGTGAAGTTCGGAAAAATACGGAATTATAGGACCCCAAAAGTAAATTTCTTTTCTGGAAAATCTGGGCACATATAATATATTTCAAAAATCCCAAAACCAACACACAAACACTCTGCACGAAAATCGATGGACAGAAGACGACAAAGCGCGGCGCTTCCGCCGCACATGCCTACCTCGTGCGGCGGAAGGGCGGCGGTTTGAGGGAATTAGGTCATCGTTTTTCATGGGTGCACTCACAAAACCCTGAGACGATTTTACGAGTATAAAGTTTTTCATTTTGAGCCAAAAAAAAATTCAACAGAAACTCAGTTTTTGTGATTTTTCCGGTTTTGTGATTTTTCGTTTCCGAACTTCGTTACACTTCACTACCAAGCTAGTTTAAGTTTAGTTAGGCTCTGATACCACTGTAAGTCCATATTGCGACCCCCGGTACTTACGGGGAGGCGGAAACGGTATAAAAAACAAATTTTTATCGCAAGAGGCAACATGGACTAATCTAGGTCGGGATCGGGTCTAAACTAAACTAGCAAATGCGCATAAGAGAGTTAGCTACTCGGATGAAGGTTATACCTAAACTTGAACTCCTTCTTCTTGAAATCTTGTAGGGGTTGATGGTTCTCTTTTCGTCGCCTTCTTCCGTCGAAGATGGATCCACCTCGAAGGTTCGACCTTTGGGCTCTTCCTCGATCTTTGAGTGAACTAGGGTTTCCGGCTTGCTAAACCTTCAACCTAGAATGAGTAGAGAGAGACTAGGGTTTGCTTTTCCTTTTGAAGAGAAGGATTCTCAACACATGAGAGGGTTTCTCTTTGCTAGAGGAAGAAGAAGATGAAATGAAGAGAGAGAGAGGTTATGATAGAATGAGCTATCCTTTTTCCTTTTTGCAACCATAATGCAAAAGAAAAGAATTATCTAAATGATAATAATTGAAAATAAGAATAGTTGATGGTAATTTTTGGAATGACCACTATCATGCTTCTTTAAATGAAGTGTAAGCATGAATCAAGGAGGATCTTTCAAAGCATGATGGTGGTCAATGGTCAACAAGTCAACCAAGGTCAATAAGTCAACAAAAATCAACCATAACATAATTCTCATTTAATTACTATTATTAATAGATAATTCATAAATCCATTAGGGTTTGGAAAATGATAACTGTCAACTGTGCATACGCACCTGTTCCGAAACCCTAATGAAAAACCTCATTCTCCGCCTCAAGCAACTGTGCATACACACCTGCATTCTCGTTTCGAGGAACAAGAATACCAAGATATAAAAGCAACCCTAAAACATATACCAGTATCTGGCTCAAACCAGAGCCTGCCAGTATAATCCGTCCGGACTCCAAACGTGCACAAGTGCGCGGATGAGAACGAACCTTGTCGCAAAACCATGCGACCTCCACTCTGTTTTGCCCAGAGGCGAATACCCTCTGTGTGGGACTCTAAAGACTCGACACTACGCTGGCAGTGGGTTTAACCACAGACCGCAAGCGGCACTAGCTGTGCGTAACGGTCCCCAGGTAGATGTCGACAAGAAGGCTGACGAGGTGAAACCCCATCTGAACTCCTACTGAGTCTGAATGTGACATTCTCCGTACAGTCCGGTCTGTTCGTCTGATACACCGCATGTCGGGCCTAGGGGGCGGTAAAACGTCAGTCCCCCAATAGCGGTACAAGTCGTGTCGGAGTGAAGCCCAAAACACCCTGAGATAACACTGGAACCTACCAGTATATCTCGCTTGCCCTGGCCAGGGACTACTCGTGTAATGGCTCTCCTAGACACAGCGCGATGTCAACCCCCAATACCGGGAGAGACGAATCCTGTCTAACCGGCACTGCCTCCAAGTGCTTCGGGACTGCACCCAACCACCACCTGTTTGCACGACTCCTTTGAGCCGTGGTAGGGTAGTGATCAAAGTGCAGTGGGAACACACTTGAGGCGAAGTGCTAGTATCAAGTCAACGGACTAAGCTGTACTCATGTCACCTGGGAACTGATGACTGACGATAGGTATAATACCAACCTGTCAGTTCCCGACGAATCCTGTCCAGTGTACTCGTAACCTAACGAGCACCCGTATACTATCTCTAGTACGACGTACTGATGGCTGTGGGACAGACCATCTCCCACACTGGGATGAGAAGCGCATACGCTTGTCTACTCCGGAGTATCGATGCCCTGTCTCGATAGTCCTGCGACTAGGGACCTGTATAAGGATGTACTTATAGATTACCCAGCCCCCACTAGTGTGACTGCCATCACAACGCTGGTAATCAAGCAAAGATCCTAAGGGCTCCACTAATGCGTATAAGTGATATAGTAAAATAAACACAAGTACACATTGAAGTAGAAACAAACCAAGTAGCATACTACTATATTGAGCAAGATTGTTTATACAAGGTGAATATCCCAAGCTTCCATTAAGTAATATACAAACTAGTATGATACAGTAATGGCCTCTAGGGCATATACACTAACAAAAACAACCAAACTGTTGGGTTGCCAAGCACGGCAGCAAGTTTTCGGGAGGCATCGTCCATGCCATTTTAAAATTTTGCCGTATTAGCTAACCCTAACCCTAGAATCGATACTAGAAAATCCGACAAAATGAATGCAAACAACTTTGCAACTAATGTGAACAAGGAATACAACCTTTATAGACCGGTCCTTCACTTCAATAGCTCCGTATAGTAGTCCTTTCGCTGCGATCACGAACTCCCGGACTCTAGAGAGGCGCCCATGAAGAAATGAACAAGCTTGCATCGAAGTCTTCGAAGCCGAAGATGATCTACGTCGAGGAGACACCAGCTCATGCTATCTCTGCACTAATGGTGAGATTAGTGAAGCAAATACCCTAAAATAAATGGCTACTAGTAGAGGATGATGAAGTAGGAAGTGGGCTCACTTTAGATTTAATTTTCTCACAATTTTTCATCACCTTTTCAAACCCTAGAAAACTCTTTTCATTTGGAAGAAGAAGATGAAGCAAGTGATGAAAGAATAATCAAGTGAGGTTAGAAATGCAACCAAGGTGAGTGTATGTAATGCACTAACCATTGTAGAGACTAAACCATGGCTATGAGTTAAGGTTGGGTTAACAAATATCTTAAGCTTGACAAAAGAGTGGATTAAGTCAATGAAACCTACAAGCTTCTACAAGCTTTGAACCATGACAATATTTCCACAATTTTGAATTTGCTTGAAATAAATATAAACCATAACACAAACCCTAGCATGGTATAAGTCTCATACATACATGTTGCATGTGTAACCTAACATGACACAACAATATATATCACATATATATATTTATGTGTGCAAAGAAAACAATTAACATATATCACATATATGTTAAGTGTATCATGAGTGAGAAAAAGAAAAGCTTAAGTGAGCTAACATTAGTTAATGTAATTTAATATATCAAATATATAATTCTACATTAAATTATTAAATCAACACTTGATTTAATAATCCGGCTATAGTGTGTATAACCGACTAATATCAAATGCAACAACTTATCGAATCAACACTTAATCCGATAACCCGGCTATATCACATATAACCGACCAATGTCACAAGTCGCGAGAATAGAATGCGGTATGACATACCGCATTAATCTTGGTCCCGCATATATCACATATGTGCTCCTACTCCGTTTCGCATGAACTAGGAAACCTCTGTGTAGGACTCTAAGGACTCGTCAATACGGCGGCAGTATGTAATGATCATTTCAAACACCCACAAGCCGCAAGCGGTCTGCCAAACGTAACGGCCACCCGGGTATTGAGCGATCAGAAGATCAACAAGCAAGCCTGCTCGTACTCCTACGAATCCAATCAGTAACACTACCGTACAGTCCGGTCTCTTCGTCTGATATGTCGCATATCACAGCTTGGGGTGGTATAACGTCAGACCCCAATAGCCTGATAAGTCATGCCGATGCAAGGTCCATAACGGTTCGAGAAACTAATGATAACACTTACCAGTAGATCTCAACAACCCTGGACAGGGATTTCCTGTTATGGCCAATCGAGCATAGCGCAACATCAACACCCAATACCGGGAAAGACGAAACCCCTCTTATCGTTCATTGCCTCCATGTGACTCGGGACTGTACCCAAAAACCACCTTTTTGCACGGTCTCTTGATCGTGGTATGGTGGAAATCAAAGCACAGTAGGAATCACACAAGACTCTATGACGATCTCGGGTCTACAGACTAACTTGTACCAGTGTCACCAGAGAACTGCTATCCGACGATAGGTATAATACCATCTAGGAGTTATCGGCAAGTCCGTTCAGTGTACCCAGTCTCCACTGAGCACCCGTATACCTTCTCTGATGTCAAACACCAATGGATATAGGATCATCCATCGCCCTTCATATGGGTCGAGAAGCGTATATGCTAGTCTACTCTGGAGTATCGATGCCTTGTCTCGATACTCCCACGACTAGGAATGTTTGAAGGATGTACTTATCGACTACCCTGTCCCCACTAGTATGATCTGCATCATTATCCTGGTAGTCAAGTACTGATCCTAAGGGCTTTATCAACATGTAACAGAGAGACAATAAGTGTACATGTTAAGATAAAGTGCAACCAGATAGCATACTATCATGTCGAGCAAGAAAGTCCTCCCTATATATGTCCAAGCATCCACTACAATATACATCACATATACAGTAATGGCCTCTAGGGCATACATATAACTAATACAAACAACCTTCATCGTTGACGTACAAACATCCGACGACCCAATACAATATCAAATACCAAAACCCAAGTTCATAAATCACAAATACCAAATGCAGCAACATAGGAAATCACTCCCAGATTTCATCTCATGTTAATTGGGACTAAACAAGCAAATACAGGGAATAGTTTATAGGGATTGGGAGCTACAGCCAAAATCCCAACCCCAGACCCAACAGATATCCGACGACATCACCAGAAAATCCGATCTCGCCGGCCATATTAGGGTAGAATTGGATCGAACTTTGGTGGTGGTCTTCTGGTCGTTTATCTAGGTATCTGGATTTGTTTGATTTTCTTGAAATTACCCCAGATAGCTCCAGATACCCTGTAGGCTAAAAACCACCACAAAACCGACACGGAAAAATTCTAAGTTCGTATTTTGGTTCTAATCTCGGGTCTAGGCTAGTAAAACAACACTAAGGGTTAGTAAACACCCACTACAGATCAAAAGTCCACACAATCACCCAAACTTTCTCTTGGAATTTCCAAACATCACTAATCTAAATCGATTTAACTCTAAACTACTATAGGGTGCTAGTAAACTCAAAAACTAAACTTGAAGTGTAGGAATTACCTCATTGGGAAACTCAAGAATTTTCTTGGGCTACTCAATGTCTTCAAAATCCAACTTTGAAGCATCCATGGGGTTTGTAGAGAGGTTGTGATCATTTTTAGTGAAGGAGGTGTAGGGTATTGGTGAAGAAATTGAGATGATACATGGAGGTGGAGGTGGAGGGAGTATGTGGATGAAAGAGTTGAAGAAAATCAATGGGGGAGGAAATGAGGGCAGCCCACTCTCTCTTTCTCTCATCCTCTCCCTCTTATGCTCACCCTCTCTCTTAATCTCACCCTCTCACAAGAGTGTTCCCCTCTCTCCCTCCAATAAATGTCTCATTTTCTTTTCTCACATAATACCAATAAAACAAACACAAATGAAACAACATGTAACAAAATGCAACATGTCATGGTGCACTAGCCATGATTAATTAAAAAGACGGATTTGGCCTAATCGCGATTAGTAGTGCACTAATAAATTTTTATTTGAACTTGCATATAATTAATTATAAAAATGCCCAAATCCGATAAATATATTTTTAAATGAATAAATCATTTTAATCTCCAATTGTTTCCCAAATATTGGTATATATTTATACCATTTTACGAAAACCCCAAATTCGCAAATCGAATAGTTTTCGCGAAATATATTATTTTAATATTAAATTCCAAAAATAATATTTTATATTTCTGAAATGTTACACCAAGCAAGGCAACCGACGCTCCAAGGTTGCTAGAAATGGAGAGTGGAGGTGTAGGAATGTCTCACTATATTTTTCTCTTATCACATGAGCTCAATTGAGCAACCCAAGAAGATGAAGAAGGAGGTAAGGAAAACTAGTGGCATGAGCAACTCAAGAATGGCTAAGTCTCTCCAAGAAAGAGTGAGACTAAATCAATGAATCAATAACAATGGATTGCATGTAGAGAATATGGCTATGTCATTTGCAACCATGCAACCAAAAATATCTCTTTCATTTTCCAGTAAAATAAACAAGAGCCATACCTCTCTACATGCCACACCATGCTCATGCCAACTCACCCTCCACCTCATTTAGAAAAACAAATGATTTTCTAAATGGAAAATCATCTAAATGAGGTGTCCAACTTCTAGAAGCTATTCTGTATAAATATGGAATACAACCTGGTATACGTATCGAAATACATATACGCGTATTCGTACAAAAATACGAATAGCCAAGAGAAAAAATGAATAGTGAACAATAATACTAGAATACATATATAAAATATATATATAAATTATTAAATCAAAACCTTATTTAATAATCCGGCTTAATCCTAAGCCGCTACTATTATCAACCGTCCGATTAAAGTCTATGTAACATGTACACATATTTAATCGGACACCTGTATGTACCAACATACGTCATCTACACCATATCGCCTGAACCGTAAAAACCCTCTGTGTGGGACTTTAAAGACTCATCAATACGCTGGCAGTGGGTTTAACCACAAGCACGTCAGGGCACTAGCTGTACGTAATGGCTACCCAGGTATTGAGCGAAAGGAAGGCCGACGAGCAAACTCATCCAAACCCCTACTGAGCCTGTCTGTGACAATCTCCATACAGTCCGGTCTGTTCGTCTAAGAGTATCGCATATTGTCTCTACGGGGAGGATAAAGTCAGATCCCTAATAACGCGACATTTCGTGTCGGTATGAAGACTATCACCCACTGAGAAACTACCGATCCAAATTAGTAATTCTCTTCTACCTTGGCCAAGGATTTCTGGTGATGGCCACCCCTGCACAACGCGACATCAACCCCAATACCGGGAGAGACGAATCCCCGACGATCCGCTCACTGCCTCCATGTGGCTAGGGACTGTACCCAACTAAAACCTGTTTGCACGACTCCTTTGAGCCGTGGTAGGGTAGTAATCAAAGCACAGTAGAAACTCACACAAGACAATTGACGATCTCAGGTCGACAAACTAACCTGTACTCATGTCACCTGGGAATTGCTATCTGACAATAGGTATAATACCAACTAGCATGTTCCCGGCGAGCCCATCCAGTGTACTCATAACCCAATGACCACCTGTATACTATCTTAGGTGACTAACTGACACCAATGGCTTGTGAGACCGGCCACCGCCCCTCGTGGGGGTCTCGATAAGTATACACTAGTCTACTCCGGAGTATCGATGCCCAGTCTCGATGCTCCCTCGACTAGGGACATTTAAGGATGTGCTTATAGACCACCCAGCTCCCATGTATATGATCTCCATTATAATGCTGGTAGTCAAGCAAGAATCCTATGGGCTCTATCAACATGTAATAGTGATCTATAATGCCACCTAATGCATATACATGATGATAAAGACAAACCGGATAGCATATTATCATCTCGAGTAAGATTGTTCTCCCCGTATAAGTCCCCCCTCAATCATCACAATCGCGTGCCTGCGATCACAATAATTGACTTGAGGGCACTATAGCCAACACCCGGGACTACGGTCAAGATTCTCGGGCTGAATCCAAGACATGCCACTAGACAGTAAACATGTAACATGTACAGATGAATGATGTCAGCAGCATCATCCCGGGGCTGGCCTAGCTCGTAAAGACTGATAAGTATAAGTATCGAACTATTGAGTTACAAGTCAGGTTTCATTATTGATTTCCCCTTACCCCCAAGGTTTTGTGTTCAAGTCAGGAATTGATGATATAAATCTAATGCCAACACAGGATGAAGCAGGTACAGGTCTTGTCTATGTAGACAATAAATCACGTCCGTTAGGACAACAAGTCAGGATTGTCGGCACTAGTAATAATATCCAAGTAACAAGTCTGGTAGTGTGTCGTGAACATGTCATGTAATGTATATTAACCAAAATAGATACCAAATGTAAAACTGTAGCCAATATCGGAACACGGTAAACAAAACTGATACCAGGATGCATATGTATCTATCTGTAATAACCATTATACATCCATGACTATGTATGATGCAAACTAGATATCATATTGTACTATTGTAGTAGTATAATAATATCATGATGTTCTGCCATGCAACTAGATATGCTATTATCAGTACGGATACGAACGGATATCGTAAAACTGTAAATCGGTAATGTTTGTTGAATAATAAAACACATGCACTATTCTTATTCATATATATATATATTGATATAATATAATATAGCATGTTGTAAGTTAAACTTTCCTGATCGGATCTCACGACGGAATACGGATGCTACGTTCCGAAGTCGAATTAACGCCGCGATGCAAACTTACACGCGCAGGACTGGACCCGGCTGATCTGTGTCGTGACGTGGTGACTAGGCTAGACGACGACTGCGACTAGGTCGTCCGGATTGTCGGCGACGCGTGCGACTCCAGCGAGACGACCAGAAAACCAAGAAAGAAAGAAAGCAAGAAAGAAAGGAAGAAGAGGAATAAGGGGTGGCTTCTTGGTTCTTGGGACAGAGGATAACAGAGACGAGGCGACGGAGGCGACGGTGACGATGGTGGTTTGCCGTCGGTAACTAGGGCAGTGGTTCTTGGGTTGTGATCGAGGTTGTCGGGGTTGTTGTTGTAGCCGATGGTTGATGGTGGAAGTGACTTGTGGTGTCGGGGAGAGGAGAGAGGGATGAGGAGGTGAAGGTGGTGACGACGACGAGGTCTGGCGGTGAGGGGCAAGGGTTCTTGGGGTCAGGGTTTGTTGCAGGGGGTCGTCGGGGGTTGTGGGTTCTCGGGGAGAGGAGAAAAGGTAGAGGAGGTATTGATGGTGACGAGGGTGAGGTGGTGGCGAGGAGGTGAGGACCAGGTGATCGACGGCGATGGCTTGTCGACGATGAGGTGAGGAGGACGTAGGCTAGGGTTGGGTTCTCACGGTCGAATATAACAAAAGAAGAAAGAAGGAGAGAGGAGAGAGGTGTTAATTAAATAGGGTTATTAATAAATATATGTAGGAGAGAGAGAGACAATGAGCGAGAGGAGAGAGAAAGAGAGTGAGATGAGAGAGAGAGAGAGACCGGGAGAGAGAGAGAGAATAGGATAGTTATATTAGTTAATATATATTATATTATATGTATATAAGTAAGTAACAGTTAGTTTAGGTTTTAGTTTATAAAAATATTATAATATATTTTATAGAATTATACAGCTAATATCAAAGTGCTCCGAAAATTACTCGGGTCTCATCTAAAAATCTAGTTTTAAAATATGGAGAATATACATAAAAGTTAAAACCATAATGTGATGTCTGGTTAGTTAAAATGCATACCCCCAAGTGTGGATCTTCGTAAATATACATAGCGACCCAAACGAGTCTATATGAACAAGTAGGACATAAACATGATGTATGGATGCAACCATATGATATGAGGTGTGATGACAGGCAAGGCTAGATATTAAAAATATATTATCTGGTTTTATTTTGTATTATTAAAAGATATGCGGATACTAAAATATATTATACATGTATAATATCTAGATCTGCATGGATACTCTGTATTAGCAAAGATTGACGTAATCTAGAACCATGATGGGTTTCAATCATGCGGGGCGGGTCGAATACTAACCACAATTACCAAATGCATTATCCTCAACCAAAAACAATAATAATCAAGAAAACTGTCTCAAGATCTAAAATACCCCAAATAAAATATTGTATAATAGTGCTGGGGTGTTACATTATACCCAACTACAAAAGAATTTCGTCCTTGAAATTCCCGGAACAAGAAAAGATAAGAAAACATGAATTTAAGAAAAGAGGTGTGGAAACTTTTGTCGGATCTCGTTTTCACGTTCCCAAGTAGATTCTCTATGCGGACGATTCCCCCATGAAACAAGAATTAGAGAGATAACTTTGTTCTTGAGGACCTTTTCTCGTCGATCCACGTTCTCCATTGGTCTTTCTTCAAAGGTTAAATCTTCCCTTACTTTCAGCTCTGAGTGATCTAGGACGTGCGTCCCATCTCGAACATACTTGCAGAGTTGAGATATATGAAACACGTCATGAGCACCCGCCAAGGATTGTGGTAAAGCCAATCGATATGCCACCTCACCAACACGCTCGATAATATTGAAAGGCCTTACGAATCGAGGACTAAGCTTTCCTCGACTACCAAATCGAATCACTCCTCTGGTCGGTGATATCTTCAAGAATACAGGATCACCAACTGTGAACTCCAGAATTCTTCTTCCTGTATCAGCCTAACTTTTCTGTCGATTATGTGCCGCCTTCATATGATTTCGGATCACGTTAACTTTCTCCACCATTTGCATAATAAAATACGGTCCCAATAATCTTCTTTCTCCAACATCGTCCCAACAGACGGGAGAGCGACATTTACGACCGTATAATGCTTCGAATGGATCTATCTATATAGTCTCCTGAAAACAGTTATTGTATGAAAACTCCACCAAGTGCAAATGATCCTCCCATGAACCCTTGAGTCTAACATGCATGCTCTCAATATATCTTCAAGAGTTTGGATTGTTCTTACTGGCCGTCTGTCTGAGGATGATAGGCGGTGCTAAACTTCAAGTGAGTCCCCAAACTTTCCTGTAGACTCCTCCAAAAGTGCGATAAAAATCGGGTATCACGATCAGAAAAGATGCTCGTAGGTACTCTATGCAATCTCACAATCTCCTGCATGTACCGCTCTGCTAAAGACTCCGCCGACTGACCAACTCGAAACGGTATAAAATTAGCTTCCTTGGTCAATCGATCAACAATCACCCAAACTGCATTATTGCCTTTTGTACTCCGCAGTAAAGCAGTCATGAAATCCATGGTTATATGTTCCTACTTCCATTAATGAATCGGAAGTGGTTGCAACAAACCAGCTACCCTTTGATGTTCAGCCTTGACTTGCTGACACACCAAGCACTTCGATACATAGCAAGCAATCTCTCTTTTCATGCCTTCCAACCTGAAATGTTGTCGTAGATCTCGATACATCTTTGTGCCTCCTGGATGTACGAAATATGCAGAACTACGAGCCACCTTCATGAACATCTCCTTTAGGTACACATAAACTGTTAGTTATATGTATGCCCTAGAGGCCATTATTGTACATCTGATGTATATTATAGTGGATGCTTGGATATATATAAAGAGGAATTTCTTGCTCGACATGATAGTATGCTATCTGGTTGCTCTTTGTCTTAACATGTAGATTTTGTAAGTGCACGGCGGCGCCCCGGCCGTCAATCCGACCGCCAAATGCGGAAGCGGTGATAAACTTTAATTTTACTTGAACTGGCAAACAGCCGCGCACTAATACCCGGATCGAACCACTAACTAGTCCTAGCTATCTACAAGAAAGGGAAGAGAGATATACCGACAGATCCGTGTCCTCCGGTCTTCTCATCGTCGTCCCGATCTCCTGCGGAATGTCCCGTCTCCTCCTCGTCGCCGGAAGTGCACCACATCGCCTACTTCTTTTACGGGCTCCCACCTCAATGCCGAGGCAACTCGGGCACGGAGCTGGCTAGTCGACGTGCCCAAGATTTGCTGTAGAATATCTAGTGAGCAAGTCTCATTTGGGGTTCATGGAGATGCCTTTGTGGTGGAGGAAGAAGAACTTGGAGAGAGGTGAAGGAAAAAATGTGATAGACCAAGAAGAATCAGAGTATCATATTTCTCCCCAACTCAAAAGAGAAGCATTTCCTTCATTCTACCAAAGTGGCCGGCCCCCCCCCATTAGTGTGATTGGAGAGAGAGAGCAAAGACAAGGGGGTGGGTGGAAAGAGAGTGATGATGGAAAAACAAATGATCACCACAAAACCCAACACTCCAAAGCAACCATCACCTCATAACAAGGGTCAAGCCATCATGACACAACCATGAAGCAAAAAGTCAAGTCAATGGATGGTGCACCATCATGAAACCATCATGATATAAATATATGCAAAGAACCCCCCACATAAACACTTATTTGCAACAATGCAAATAAGCCCTCCTCCACCAATCTTCGGCCAATGAACGATACAAAGGAAATCGGCCGAAACGAAAAGCAAACTGGCAACTCCAGAAAACTGGTCCCGTAATAAATTACAGGAAAACCCCGATACTGTGCATACACACCCGCATTTGTATTCCGACCGAAATACAAATGCAATGAGACAAAATCTACACTGTACTATACTAGGATCCGGCTTAAACCAAAGCCGGCTAGTAATATCCGTTCGATCCTGATCCATGCAATACCGCACGTATCTGATCGAACCCTGCCATATAACCATACGGCCTATAGTACAAACTGTCCGATCCTGATCCGTGCAATACCGCACGTATCTGATCGGACCTTGCCATATCTCCATACGGCCTCTACAACCTTTCGCCCGAAAGCTGAGTAACTGAATGTGGGGGACTCTAAAGACTCGTCAACACCTTGGTTGTGGATTTAACCACTAGCACGTCAGAGGTATAAGCCAATACGTAACGGGCTACCAGGTATTGACTAAAAGGGACGTCTGTGAGCGAACTCATCCCGACAACCCTACTGAGCCTGTCAGTGACAATATCCGTACAGTCCGGTCCGTTCGTCTATGAGTATCGCATGGCGGGCCTAGGGGGTTGGTAAAAGTCAGACCCCCAAAAGCGGTACAAGTCGTGTCGGAGTGTAGCCCAGAACACCCTGAGATACTACTGGAATACCTACCAGTAAATCTCCTTGCCTCGGCCGAGGGCTTTGTGTAATGGCTCTCCTAGACACAGCACGACCTCACCCCCAATACCGGGAGAGACGAACCCCTGAAGATACGCTCACTGCCTCCATGTGGCTCGGGACTGTACCCAACTAAAACCTGTTTGCACGACTCCTTTGAGCCGTGGTAGGGTAGTAATCAAAGTACAGTGGGAACTCACACGAGACAAATGACGATCCCCAGGTCGATGAACTAACCTGCACACATGTCACCAGGGAACTGCCATCTGACGTCTGGTATATGACCAACTGGCATGTTCCCGGCGAGTTCTGTCCGGTGTACTCATAACCCAATGAGCACCTGTATACATCTTAGGTGATCCAACTGACACCAGTGGCTTGTGAGACCAGCCACCGCCCCTTGTCGGGGTCTCGACTGTATACACTAGTCTACTCTGGAGTATCGATGCCCTGTCTCGAAACTCTCACGACTAGGGACCATTTAAGGATATGCTTATAGACTGCTAGCTCCCACGTATATGATCGCCCTCATACTGCTGGTGGTCAAGCAAGAATCCTAGGGGCTCTATCAATGTGTAATAGCGACTTGTCAGGTCACTTAAAGCAGTACACGATGATAAAGGTAAACCAGATAGCATACTATCATCACGAGTAAGACTGTCCTATCGGGATAGGTCCTCCATCAATCATTGTAATCACGTGCCTGTGATCGAATAATTGAATATGAGGGCACTACCTCCAACAATCTCCCACTTGCACTCAAGGCTAATTATTGCGATGTCGCATACTCACAGCACGTGTGATACCGAACACCCAACTCCTCTACTAGTCAGTCTCACAAAGCTCGCTTGCGAAACTATTGCGTTCGAGGAATAGCCTTAGTGAGTGGATCCGCCTTGATGTCTCTTTCTATGTCTCTCTATATCTCAAGTTCGCGGAGAAACCCATCTCCCGAAAAGAGCAATACCGGTCTTAGAATGTGTCTGGATGTCTGATGGGACATAGCTCATGAATGAACTCCAAATCCAAACTTCTTAGACTTTATCGTCAACTGAACTTAATCAGTATCCTGCTCCATGCCTCCCTCAGTATTGCCTTGGATCACCTGTCCAAAATACTGCCCCTCGTCAGAAGGAAAAACTATAACTCTGACAACCTCCTTGTCGTCCATGTCACCTTGGAAGCCTGGAACGATAACTGTCTCCCGAATGAGGCTGTCGTTATCATATCCCTAGAACATTCACTTATGTTCTAAAACTGCTTCCAACTGTTTCTCCAGGATTGGATCAATGTCAACTTATTGCATCTAGTGCAAGAACAACATCTGGTGTGGTACTTGACATCTCATGATTGACTCAATTGCCTAAGCAAGTGATCTGCCAATCATGCACATCCCTCTCTACTTTAGTCTATAAGACACCTTTAGAGAGGGTGACTCCATCACCTGTAGGTACACTACCGTGCCAGGAGTCGTCCATTCTAAATACTCTTAGAATGCTGTCAAAGTACCCTGATTGGGAAACCACCCAAATCTAGATCTAAAAGCATAAATCTAGTAACCAGTATGTCTGATATAATGTCCAAATCCCTTATGGAGAAAACACTGTGTGACGACCAAAGTATAACCGATCGTAGTATAGGAGTTTCCTTTCCTATTCTGAGTATGTCATCCAAATACCAGGATATCACACCCTACTACCTTCTCAACAAATCCATCCCCAATTCTGATGAAGTCAAACCCATGATTGTCACGTCAGAAATAGATGATCTCACTCCGCTACATCTGCTTTAGTCTATAAATAGACATAAGCTACTTGTCCACCAATGCTTCCGTTGCTCCCACTGACTACGAAAACCCTCTGGCAGAGTCATATATACGTACACTTCTAAAGCAAGTTTAGAACGACGCTATACTCATCCTCCCACCGGGTCTCGTAACCTGGAATAACAGCAATGGCAAGTGTGGGTAAACAAGAACTTCCCTGTCACCGTCCTTGAGGCTACCGGAGTACCTCTCAGGTGCCTGAAGTTACCCACCATATCTGCGGAGTGGCCAATGGAATGTCAATCCAGATTGAATCTTTAGGTTCCTTATCAAATCTTCAGTAATCGTTTGTGGTTCTGGAATCACTTCCAGTTCTACCATACTCCCACTACTGTTTTCTGAAAAAATCCATTTTTAATAAAACTGTGGCGAGTCTAGAACAATATTGCTATTGTTCATCCAGATGGTAGAAAGTCAACCCTCGTCAAAGCCTGGGTCAACCCACAAACAACCATTACAGAAACATGCCTTGAGTTATCCAGCGTCTGGTTTTAAGCATAGGCCGGACAACTCCCCGTACCTTAACACCGTTAAGATACGAACTGTTCTATATCCAATATAGAACTAGAGGCACTGATTTAATTGAACCAGATTCAAATCATGCAGCTGTCTCCAGTGCATGTCAACTAAATGGAAAGAGGCCGATCAGCGTTACTCAACTTAGGAATGCTTCCAATTATGAATAACCTGAAAGAGAAGCAAGATCTCTTAATCATTACTATCATCTGAATGCCATATTCAAGTATCTACATCTTCGATCACTTTGAAGAATCCCGATACTTGCAATATCTGGTTCTCTACTTTATTCAAATACCTACAACTTCTCAAAATTCAGACCCTGTGTTTCCACGAAACACTTGTCTAAAAACTAGAGAAGTAATAAGTAAACCGAATATAGTACGAGGACCAACCCCTCTGTCCTGATAGACCCTGGACAACATACAATACTCTGTATAAGTCCCTTGAGTCTGATAACTCATTCACCGTGTGTCGTAGGTTGAAAACTGTACTTATGGTTAAGAAGAATTACACCGCTGTTTAATGCTCCTTACCTAACCATCCACTGATATAGGTAAATGTCACAGACATAATTTCAGAAAGGTATATCTCACTCTATGAAAATAGACGTACAGATATATCAATTTGAAATTGGTGCATAACAGCGGATATTCAAAACCAAATATTTGCCGACCGGCAAACTACCCAGGTGACTTCCTCAAATATCACCGATTACAACGAATCCCGATATAATGAGGATGATCACCCAATTCCCAAAAACCTACTCCCACTCATCATCTGTAAAACCATACAGATGTGAGAATCAAACCTGGTAAATACATACCCTGGAGTAAGTATCTAATCGGGAAATCAGTTTTCCTTTAACAGTACACAGTGAGACTGAAACATTGAAATGTTTCGATGGGGTATCCCGGTATTCCTAGTAATGCCTCTTCCAGATTCACGACTGTAACCATATAGTTCCTTTCCACCTCTCCAAATCCCTTCATATGTCTTTCGTCTTTACCTTCTGCACACCCCTTTAGGCCAAATGGTTTTCTTCCTTCCCTACCGTTCGGCACCAGCCTATGGTTTGGAAGAAGACTATCCAATAAGCATAATGGGTGTACTGTCCTAATCCTAGGAACACTCGCAACGCGAGAGAAGGTGAAGATAAAAGACACCTGAATAAATCTTATTCCTATTTCTCCTGAACCAGAATCCATCCCCGAACTGGAACAAGTTCCTTTCGAGTTCGTATATAACCATACGATGGAGTATCCAATAAACTGTGGATCTTCGTAGTGATACGGAGTGTTCTGGAGAAATACAAAGGTGATTTAGGATTGGCGAAGGAATACTTGGTTTGGTCGTGAATATCTGTTGCAATTTACTTTGCCCTCTCACTAATCCCTTGCTTTGTCTTAACTTAATACCTTCTGTACACCATCGTTAGGCTAATTGGTTTTCTTCATTCCCTACCGGTCGGCACCAGCCTAAGGTTTGGAAGAAGACTATCCAATTTGCGTAATAGGTGTACTACTCCTAAACCAAGGAGTACTCGCAACCTGAGAGAAGGTAAAAGGAAAAGACAACTGAATAGTCCTATCCGTTTTCTCCAGAACCGGAAACCATCCTCGAATAAATTCCTTCGAGTTCGTATCTAACCATACGATGGTTTTTTCCAATGGAAGTGGACGTTCGTAGTAATACGGGGTGTCCTGGAGAAAAGGGTAAAAGTAGGAGTGGCAATGAGGTTCGCAACTCTGATAATCCAAAAGCCAGTGTTTAAGAAGGTTCGGTCAATCTTGGTCACTGAGTCATAGTCTTAGGGTCGGGTCAATGGTCGCTGCCAAAGAGAGAGAGAAAAGAAACACTCAGCATGCACTCTAACCTAGATCAGAATGGTTACCAATTTATCTAATCTGGAAACATCCCACTGTACCGTCAAATTCTCCTCCAAACCTGAAAGAAGAATTAGTCGGGATCACCCGAGGAGTAAACCAACTCATCAGTGGGAATCGGGATCCAACTATCATCGCATGATAACGTGACGGAATCCGCTCACGGTGTCACACTCCAGAAGGTATGCGCATATCTGGCAAGTTTCAGTACTTTTGAAACTCCCGATGTGATTTCTGCCCCATGCTCTTATGACCTTGACTTTAGCCAACAAATCATAAGTCACATGTCAAGTTCTACCCGTCATTCTCCAGGTTGATTCGAATCCACCCGCACAAGCCCTTGACTTTGGCCAACAAGGCTATACGACTGTCCCAAACCAACGCATCTATCTATGCTGCATATGAATAACCAACAGCTACCAAACACTGTGCCTTGACTTTGGCCAACAAACACAGCTTGAATACTATTGACTACCCATATGAAACGACGGAGGGCTACGAATGGTTTCTGGCGAAAACCTTTAACGTAAAGAACTTGATATCGTTGAAGGAACTGATAGCTTTTTAAAAATATAGTGACGAAAACCGTTGCTAAAGAGGTCACTCCCGGTGAAGGGATCTCGGCTCTTTCCCCGTAGAATGGGGTGCAGGATATTCCAACTGAATACCACAGTGCAAAGCAAAAGTAATCGGCTATAGTGAAGTTATTGCCCTGATGCAAACTTTTTGTCCAAGGGGCACTCCCGGTGAAGGGATCTCGGCCCTTGCCTCGTCGACTGAGGAGCAGGATATTCCAACTGAATACCACGATGCAAAACAAAAGAGAACGTCCTTGCAATAACAGCTTTTTGAAAAGTGTTCCAACAACATCAGATTAGGTTTGTTTTTAACTTGCATTGATAAGAATCAACGCAGTCCCATCAATTGATCACACCATAAAGAACGAAAATATACTAATGTACGTATATGCCATCCGCATTCGCCACTGGGTCCCGTCATTACCCGTTAGGTTAGCTAACTAACGACAGAGCGGGGACTGAATTAGCGCGGATGCAAAACATATACAACATCTAGTAATATATATACCAATATATTATATTTCGCTCAAGGCGTGAAAGAAATGCAACATCACAGAAAATGTACAGCATCACAGAAACAATACAGATATCTGGGATCCCCGGGTTTCACAGAGCCACTACTGAAACCCGACGTTCCCCTGGTCGTGTGGATAGCCTGTGCAATGAAATCCTAGACCCCTACGGGCGCGGCAAGTCACCCGCCAAAACCTGAAGCGAGGCAGCCCCCTTCAGTACCGTGAATGGACCACCCAGCACTTCACGGAATCCAGCAACTTGGGCACCCCTCCTGGGTCAACCTGTACCCCCTACGAGTGCGGCGAATAGCCCGCCAATCCTAGAGTGAAGCCCCCTCCGTCTCAATGCCATGAGATGCGGGCTTGTTGCCCTCCAGAACCCGGCTATCCGTGCACCCCTCCGCGGGGTAATCCTAGTACAGAAAGTAAAATATACATACAACGGGTGCATCGACCGCAACCTGGCCATGCCCCAAAATAATAATACAAACAGGCAGTGACGGCAGTCCATATGTCGGACTCTCGCCCCGCAAAATCAAATGTACATAATACAAACACAACTGTACTAGCATTGCATCCAGGCTATCCCCCACGACCGATCCGCAACATCACAGCAAAAACAGAACATCAACGTGAAAGTCACGTTCGCAAATCCGTCTAACCGGGCTATAGTAGTTAGACCGGATTTACCGATCGAGTGACATTCACGGTCACAGATATAATGTAAATACTGTGAAAAATGTGTTTAAAATATCCGATCAATCAAATTTTAACAAGTGGGCCCCCAAGCAATACTGTAGCAGATCAAGAAATTCTGGGCCCAATGTTATTATTCCAAAACCCCACTTTTCACCCCAGAAAGCCTCTGTAAAAAATTGGTGCAGGGATCCCCACAGTGTGCGGCGGAACAGCGGCGGGAAGGGGGTGTTTCCGGCGGTTCCGCGCTCCCACTGTGGAGTCACTTCATCGAATTTTTACAGAGCTCTTAGATTTTCCAGTACATCAATATTTTACAACCTGAAAAATTTTTCGAGACCAAAAAATTTCAACAGAAACTGATGCTAACAAAAATGCGGATTTTGGAGTTTTGGTCGATCGGAAATGCAAAACACATTACACCAAGCTAGACTAAGTTAATGGCGAGGCTCTGATACCACTGTAAGTGCACGGCGGCGCCCCGGCCGTCAATCCGACGGCCAAATGCGGAAGCGGTGATAAACTTTAATTTTACTTGAACTGGCAAACCGCCGCGCACTAATACCCGGATCGAACCACTAACTAGTCCTAGCTATCTACAAGAAAGGGAAGAGAGATATACCGACAGATCCGAGTCCTCCGGTCTTCTCGTCGTCGTCCCGATCTCCTGCGGAATGTCCCGTCTCCTCCTCGTCGCCGGAAGTGCACCACATCGCCTACTTCTTTTACGGGCTCCCACCTCAATGCCGAGGCAACTCGGGCACGAAGCTGGCTAGTCGACGTGCCCAAGATTTGCTGTAGAATATCTACTGAGCAAGTCTCATTTGGGGTTCATGGAGATGCCTTTGTGGTGGAGGAAGAAGAACTTGGAGAGAGGTGAAGGAAAAAATGTGATAGACCAAGAAGAATCAGAGTATCATATTTCTCCCCAACTCAAAAGAGAAGCATTTCCTTCATTCTACCAAAGTGGCTGGCCCCCCCCCATTAGTGTGATTGGAGAGAGAGAGCAAAGACAAGGGGGTGGGTGGAAAGAGAGTGATGATGGAAAAACAAATGATCACCACAAAACCCAACACTCCAAAGCAACCATCACCTCATAACAAGGGTCAAGCCATCATGACACAACCATGAAGCAAAAAGTCAAGTCAATGGATGGTGCACCATCATGAAACCATCATGATATAAATATATGCAAAGAACCCCCTCCATAAACACTTATTTGCAACAATGCAAATAAGCCCTCCTCCACCAATCTTCGGCCAATGAACGATACAAAGGAAATCGGCCGAAACGAAAAGCAAACTGGCAACTCCAGAAAATTGGTCCCGTAATAAATTACAGGAAAACCCCGATACTGTGCATACACACCCGCATTTGTATTCCGACCGAAATACAAATGCAATGAGACAAAATCTACACTGTACTATACTAGGATCCGGCTTAAACCAAAGCCGGCTAGTAATATCCGTTCGATCCTGATCCGTGCAATACCGCACGTATCTGATCGAACCCTGCCATATAACCATACGACCTATAGTACAAACTGTCCGATCCTGATCCGTGCAATACCGCACGTATCTGATCGGACCTTGCCATATCTCCATACGGCCTCTACAACCTTTCGCCCGAAAGCTGAGTAACTGAATGTGGGGGACTCTAAAGACTCGTCAACACCTTGGTTGTGGATTTAACCACTAGCACGTCAGAGGTATAAGCCAATACGTAACGGGCTACCAGGTATTGACTAAAAGGGACGTCTGTGAGCGAACTCAGCCCGACAACCCTACTGAGCCTGTCAGTGACAATATCCGTACAGTCCGGTCCGTTCGTCTATGAGTATCGCATGGCGGGCCTAGGGGGTTGGTAAAAGTCAGACCCCCAAAAGCGGTACAAGTCGTGTCGGAGTGTAACCCAGAACACCCTGAGATACTACTGGAATACCTACCAGTAAATCTCCTTGCCTCGGCCGAGGGCTTTGTGTAATGGCTCTCCTAGACACAGCACGACCTCACCCCCAATACCGGAAGAGACGAACCCCTGAAGATACGCTCACTGCCTCCATGTGGCTCGGGACTGTACCCAACTAAAACCTGTTTGCACGACTCCTTTGAGCCGTGGTAGGGTAGTAATCAAAGTACAGTGGGAACTCACACGAGACAAATGACGATCCCCAGGTCGATGAACTAACCTGCATACATGTCACCAGGGAACTGCCATCTGACGTCTGGTATATGACCAACTGGCATGTTCCCGGCGAGTCCTGTCCGGTGTACTCATAACCCAATGAGCACCTGTATACATCTTAGGTGATCCAACTGACACCAGTGGCTTGTGAGACCGGCCACCGCCCCTCGTCGAGGTCTCGACTGTATACACTAGTCTACTCTGGAGTATCGATGCCCTGTCTCGAAACTCTCACGACTAGGGACCATTTAAGGATATGCTTATAGACTGCCAGCTCCCACGTATATGATCGCCCTCATACTGCTGGTGGTCAAGCAAGAATCCTAGGGGCTCTATCAATGTGTAATAGCGACTTGTCAGGTCACTTAAAGCAGTACACAATGATAAAGGTAAACCAGATAGCATACTATCATCACGAGTAAGACTGTCCTATCGGGATAGGTCCTCCATCAATCATTGTAATCACGTGCCTGTGATCGAATATTTGAATCTGAGGGCACCACCTCCAACAGATTTGTATTATGATACTGTCTTGCTCTCACATGTTGATAAAGCCCTTAGGATGTGTACTTGACTACCGGGACTGTGATGGAGATCATACTAGTGGGGTAAGGGTAGCCCACAAGTACATCCTTTAATTGTTCCTAGTCGAGGGTGTATCGAGACAGGGCATCGATACTCCAGAGTAGACTAGCGTATATGCTTCTTGACCCATATGATGAGATATGGATGATCCCACATCCATTGGTGTTTGACATCAAAGATGGTATACGGGTGCTCGTGGAGACTGGGTACACTGAACGGACTCGCCAAGAACTCATAGTTGGTATTATACCTATCGTCAGATAGCAGTTCTCTGGTGACACTGGTACAGGTTAGTCTGTAGACCCGAGATTGTCATAGAGTCTTGTGTGATTCCCAAGGTGCTCTGATTTCCACCTTACCACGTTCAAGAGAATGTGCAAAACGGTGGCTTTTGGGTACAGTCCAGAATCACATAGAGGCAATGAGCGATAGGAGGGGATTCGTCTCTCCCGGTATTGGGGGTTGATGTTGCGCTGTGCTTGATTAGCTATAACAGGAAGTCCCTGGCTAGGGCTGATTCGGAGATCTTCTGGTAAGTGTTATCAGAAGTTTCTCAACCCGTTATGAGCCTCACATTGGCAAGACTTATCGTTTACTGGGGTCTGACGATTACCACCCCTAGAATTTTTTTTAAGCAACTGCAGAATGTTGTATGTGATATAATATGAACACCACAGAAATTTGAAGCAATACGGTCGGATTTTGGCTGGCCACATTCAAAGAAAATCCGAGCTGGCCGGTTCATTAGTAGTGTTTGGGCTTCAAATTTTTGTGGTGTTCCAGTCTCTGGGTTTTGGTATTTCAGGTGTTGCTTGTTTTTGCTGAAAATACATGAGATGTTAACTTTCTATAAAGGCAATTCAGAGTGTTTCGTAGTCATAATTCTAACATTATTTCGGGTTATTTAGACGGCGTTAAAAAGTTCGAACGGATATCAATAACCCAATTTTTTCCTCGACGGAAAATTTTCCAAGAGTTGTATTTTTTCAAGTTAAAGAACATTCAAAACTCATGCAATTAATGCGATGGACCCTATAGAAGAACGAAACCCTAACTTGATTCTAGGACCGTAAGAACCGCCGCCAAACCCTTGGGTTTGCGGTAGTTCCGCGGCGCCATAGGTGAGGCAAGGGTTGACCCTTCTACGGTTGGTCCATGGGTACTGTGGCATGTACTGAGTATTTTTAAACTACGCTTAAGTGTTGAGCTCTTTGGGAAATTTTGGGTGTTTTTTGATTCGATCGGAATGTTTAACATCGTCTAGCTATTTGTGGAATGTGATACAATATTTGGAATTCATATTGTTAGGCATGAAAACCGAAGTATGTGATATTTCGGGTTTGTGATGTCTAAGTTGATTGTGGATTCCAAATGTTGTAGTTTGACATTTTCTTTTCTGCGACCGTAAGAGTAATATGTGGTGTATCGCCGGTTTCGGTGCTATATGTCAATGACAATTGTGATACGCATATTTACTTACGTTGATAACATGTGATGTTATGTGTTGTTGGGATATGTTATATTGGATCGTCGTGTTTTGAATAGCCGGGTTTTTTTTATGTGAGATGAGAGTTTTCCATTTTCATTCATGTAAATACTTGTATGTAATATTATTTTATTGGGGCACTTCCGGGGTTGAGGATGATGTCACCGTTGTTGTATATTATTTTCTTTTCCGCATTAGGATAGACTCAAGGAGGGGAGCATAAGTAACCGGGTTCTAGGGTCCATTAGGAGATGTAGGGATCCTAGGCACACCCATGAGGCTCTACAACTGATCAACCATGCCAAAATCAAATTTATCCATGTGCCTAAGAACCCTATGCTAGATCGTTAACTAGAGGATAGGCGAAAACTAAACAAGTTAACAACTTAACTACAAAGTGAAAGTGACTACAACCTTTGTAGATCCGGTGCTCCACCTCTTTAGCTCCGTGATGACGTCCCTCCGCTGCGATCATCGGATCCCGGACTCTAGCGTCCGTTTCATCGGAGAAATGGGTGGGCTAGGTCGTCGACTTCGATGCCGAAGATGATCTACGTCGAGGCAACTCAAGATCAAGCTCCATCTTCACTTGGTCATAAAACTTGTGAAGATAACACACTCTACTACATGGCAAGTGGTAGAGGATGAAGAAATAGGAAGTGGGTTCACTTTAAAATTGGATTTCTTACTCTTTTTTTCATGGCACCAATGGAGCTAGCAAGCTTTCATGAAGCTTGATGAAGATGATGAAGAAGAAAGAATTAAAAGGATAATGAAATAAGAATGAGACTTATCCTTTTAATTATGGCACCATGGTTAAGTTAAGCCCTCATGCTTAACTTGTGTAGAGAATTGACCAAGGTATTAGGTTAAAGGTTAGGTTAAAGAATTATCAAAAGAAATGACAAAAGAGTGGACTTTGTCAAGGTTTCTCCAAGCTTCTTCAAGCTTGACAACTTTGACCAAGTTCATTTCTTTTGTTAATTCTCTTGATAAAACAATACCCTAATCTTAAACTTAATCTTGATATTATTCTCATACACACAACTTGTATGTATCATCAAACATGATACAAACATATGTACACAAATATATATCATATATACACTTATGCACAAACTAGTGAGAAAACAAATCTTAAGTGAACCAATACTAGTTAATGTAAAGTAATATATCAAATATATAATTATACATTAAATAATTAAATCGATACTTGATCTAATGATCCGGTCATATCGCATATAACCGACTAATATCAAGTGTATCAATGTATCGAATCAACACTTGATTCGGTAACCCGGCTATATCTTATATAACCGTCCAATGATACAAATCGCGAGAATAGAATACAGTATCAATGTATCGAATCAACACTTGATTCGGTAACCCGGCTATATCTTATATAACCGTCCAATGATACAAATCGCTAGAATAGAATACAGTATCACATACTTGTATTATTCTCGGTCCCGCACATATCTCATATGCGCTCCTATTTCGTTTCGCTTGAGCCAGGAAACCTCTGTGTAGGACTCTAAAGACTCGTCAATACGCCGGCAGCAGGTGATGATCATATCAAACACCCACAAGCCGCAAGCGGTCTGCTAAACGTAACGACCACTCGGGTATTGAGCGATCAGAAGATCAACGAGCAAGCCCGCTCACACTCCTGTAAATCCAACCAGCAACACTTACCGTACAGTCCGGTCTGTTCGTCTGATATGTCGCATATCTCGCCTAGGGATGGTAAACGTCAGACCCCAGTAGCTTGATAAGTCATGCAGATGTAAGGTCCATAACATAGCATGAAACTACTGATAACACTTACCAGTAGATCACTGCAACCCTGGCCAGGGATTTCCAGTTATGGCCAGTCGAGCATAGCGCAACATTGTGTGGCAATGGAATCCAACCAGGGTTTGTCAAGGTTGTTAGGTTAAAGAATTATCAAAAGAAATGACAAAAGAGTGGACTTTGTCAAGGTTTCTCTAAGCTTCTTCAAGCTTGACAACTTTGACCAAGTTCATTTCTTTTGTTAATTCTCTTGATAAAACAATACCCTAATCTTAAACTTAATCTTGGGCAGTGTAGGACTGATTCCAGGGTTTTCCAGTTATGGCCAATCTCCCACTTGCACTAGGGCCAATCTTAAACTTAATCTTGGGCAATGGAATCCAACCAGGGATTTCCAGTTATGGCCAATCTCCTACTTGCACTAGGGCCATCTATAGCAGTGGTTGCAGTATCACATACTCTACCATCCCGTATAAGTCTCTCTATGGGAAAAGGCCTTTGTGAGTGGATCCGCCGTGTTGTCCTCTGAGTCTACTCTCCTAACCTTGATCACCTTAGAGATCAACTATCTCTTTGATCATGCAATGCTGCCTCAGAATATGTCTGGGTCACTGATGGGACCGGGGTTCCTGGGCCAAAGCCACACTTCCATTGTCACACAATGGTAGGAACCTAGTTCATCTCATGAACTAATACACACCCAAACTGCCTCTTTGGTAGTATCTTTAATAGCGATGTTACCAGCCTTTATCGTCTAGTATGCCATGGTATCTAGCTTGGAACTCTTCCAACATACCGTCCCTTTACTGAGGGAAAAGACAATGCCTGTGACTGACATTCAGTCGTCCTTATCACCCTGGAATCTTTCCAGTGATTCTCCCCAGGATCGATTAATACCATCTCACTACATCTAGTGAGAATCCTAACATCCAATTAGATCTATCTCATAGATCTAAAACCTAGGATTTAGGAGGTATCATCTTGATCCTTTATAGAGAATCCTTGTGATAAGCGGAGATTGACCGAGCGTAGCATAGGAAACTCCTTTCCTATCAAGAGTATGTCATCCACGTACTCTACGAGGATCATCACCATACTCCATACTACCTTTTTGTACATACAAGGTTCATCTACCATTTTGATGAAGTCAAACTCTTTGACTACCACATCAAAACAGATGTTCCAACTTCGCGATGCCTGCTTTAACCTGTAAAGCAACTTGCACATGTTTCCGCTGCTCCCACTGTTTACGAAGCCCTCTGGCTGTGTTCTTATAGATGTTCTCTTCTAAATTATCATTTAGAAAAGTAGTCATGGCACCCAACCACCAGATATCGTAGTCATGGTATGTAGCAATGGCAAGTAGGATCTGGATGGACTTAAGCATCGTCCCTGGAAAAGGTTTCATCATTATCCACGCCTGGTCGATGACGAAAACCTTTAACAAGTCTAGCTTTGAAAGTCTCAACTTTTCCATCTACACCAAGTAATCTTCTCAAGATATACTTGCTCCTGATGGGGATTTAACCCTTCAGATATAGCAACCAAAGTCCATACTTTGTTGGTGTACATGGATTCCATTTCAGATCACTAACCATCCAGCCATTCTTACAGAGTCCTTACTCTCGATGGCCTGCTCGAAACTAGTTGGGTCATCATCTCATGATGCAATCCTCGCTCCCACTGTCATCGAGAAACCGAAGTATCTCTCAGCTGGATGAGGAACCCTGCTAGATCGGCGGAGAGGCTGAGGTTCGTTGGGGACTATTGAATCTTTTGGTTCTGTCAAATCATCAGCTGCAGTTTGTATAGCTGGAACCTTTCCAGTTCTACAGAACTGACCTTGCCTCGATCTTGTCCGGATTTTGCTTTTGACATAGGCCGGACAATCCCAAATCTTAACTTACTTAAGAGATAGGTTCTTCCCATACCATATCTTATATGGAGTGGTAGGCACTGATTTGATTCGAACCCAATTCAATAGGTATGCAGCTTCTCAAGTGCACAACCCTAAAAGGAAATAGGTAACTCAGTAGTACTCATCATAGAGCGCACCATATCATATAGGGCGTGATTGCTCTGCAACGATACACCGTTGTGCTGTGATGTATACAGAGGAGTAACACTGAGAGAGAATCTCATTCTCCTTTAGAATAGTCCAGGAATCCCGTGCCCAAGTATTCTCCTCCCTGATCTCATCATAGGACATAATACTTATACCTATATTGGTTCTCTACTTCTGACTTATATTCTGTGAATATCTCAAAAGTTTCGGACTTGTGTTTCAACAGGAACATATGTCTGAATCTTGAGAGATTGTCAAAGAATGTAATGAAGTATAAAGAACCGGTCCTGGCATGTGTAGACAGGGGACCTTACATACATCATCATGTAACAGTCCCAAGAGTTCATTAACTCTTTCTCTGTTTCCAGTAAACGGAGCTATGGTCATCTTATCTTTGTGACATGACCGGCAAGTTTCACAAGATGTAAATTCAAAACCGATTTAAATATGCATCTTAATGTAACTTCAGCTAGTCGGGTCGCATTGATATGACCTAGTCTATAATGCCTCAAGAAGGATTCGTTCATTTCTGAACTCTTCTTCTTGTGTGTGTTCTGTATACTAGGAACTGTAGTTTGATTTAGAACGTCAATGCTTTTAGAGAACGTGCCTGAACCGATCAACTTTTGAAATAGAAAATGTTCAAAACATTATCCAACAATACAAAATTATATCCTTTCTTTACTAATAAAGAGACTGATATGATTTTGTATATCAGGTTCGGTATCTAATAGCATTTGTTCAGAATCAATGTATTGGTAATACAGGGTGACAGTGACCAACAGACTTGGCTGCAACACTTGCACCATTTTATGTCTCATGAAACTTATCACCCGTTCTCAGTTCTCTACCTTTCTGTAGCCCATGTAACGGATTACATTTGCGGGATCCTGATCCGGTATCTAATACCTAGGACGTAGAGGATACTGAGAAACAGTTCTTTATAATGAACACACCCGAAGGAGATGCATCTCATGCACTTTCTTCGTTTGGGTGGCATGGGAATCCTGGCATTCCCCTATTTCCTGCTCTGTCTTATAACAGTTATAAGTTAGAGCGGGACCAACGTTCCCCAGCTCAGTATAACAAGCGGGTTCGGTCAATTCATCCATATTATTATCTTGATTAAGGCGTGACATGGTCGCTACCTGGAGAGAGAGAAGAAAACACTTTGCGTATGCTCTTGCAAGATCAGATTGGTTATTATTTTATCTAATCAGGATGGTTCCCACTGTTTTTATCAAATCTTCATTCAAACTCTAAAAGGAAAGACTAGCCAGGATTAATTACACGCTACAAGTTCGCCAATCTTTCAGCCAGGTCAGTGTCGGTACTTTGAGGGAGGTTCCCCGTGCTTTCGCACGGACCTAATTAATGTAAACCTCGTTTTCCCAGAGGCGTAACCCCGTTGACACCTTTCTAGATACCTACTTGATCGGCTAATTGTAATGTGTAAAACTCTCCCAGGAGTAACTCTTACTCGCAGCGGGTATCGGGATCCAACTATCTCATAGAAGGTATGCAATCTCATTGCAAATTTCAACACTTGAAATTCCCGATAGTGGTTTTTACCCCTAGCACCTATGACCTCAACTATGGTCAACAAATCATAAGTACTAGTCAAGTTCTACCCGTCATTTCGTGATTAATTAGACCCACCCACATGACCCTTAACTAAGGTCAACAAAGTCACGCGACTGTCCTAACTAATCGCATCATATGCGGTGTAGGAAGACATCACTTAGCTACCGTACACTGTGCCTTGACTATGGTCAACAAAAACAGCACGAATACTAAGTACTCTACTTCCTAAAATGACGGAGGGTTGCGAATGGTTTTTAATAAAACCTTTAACGCTTCGAACTTGATCTCGTTGCGGAATCAAATGGTTTTTAAATGGAATGTTTTTTAGCCTTTTCTAGTTTTGCTAAAGGGGTCACTCCCGGTAAAGGGATCGTCGGCCCTTTCCTCATCGAATAAGGTGCAGGATATATCATATATATCACTGTGCAAAGCAAAAACTATAGAAGCAATCAAAAGACAAACCGAGGGTTGTAGCATCTGCCAGTTATTGCTAAAGGAGTCACTCCTGGTGAAGGGATCTCGGTCCTTTCCTTATCGAATAAGGTGCAGGATGTTCTACAAGGAACACCACGATGCAAAGCAAGAACTGTAGCTACCTGTTTTTATTTTTGAAATTCGATTCCACAACATCTTTTAGGTTTATTTTCTTTCATTAATCACATTAATGAATGTCCCATCATTTAGGTCCACCTAAATGTAACGTTTTGAAAATCGTTTCGGTGAAATTTCGGAAAAACGACTTTTAAAGTGAATTTGGGGTTTTTGTGAGTTTTAACCTATTTTATATTAAAATTAGTGTTCGCGACTGTGCAAATGAGTGTATTTGGGTTTTTCTCGATGGTCTGGCGTTTGTACGCCAATGTCGAGGGTTTTCGGGTTGATTTGTGGAAGCAACCATAAGTTTTGACCTATGTGGGATTCGTGTGTCGTTTTGGTCATGAGTCGGATTTTAATGCGGTGCGGTGCGTTATGATATGTAGGTACCCCCATGTGGACTTCGAGACGACAAGCAAGCGCGTGGCGACGTCGGCACCGGCGAGCGAGGACCAGGTGAGTAGATTTATATCTACGGGGAGAAGTCGGATGGATGGCGTATAGCACCCCCGCAGTCCGTGGTGGTGTATACGGATGCGTATACACACCAACAATTATTATATGTTATTTGGGATTAATAATGATGTTTAGGATGGATATTTGTTTGTTGGATTATTTTAGTGTCGCGAACCCTAGGGTAGTGTTGCACTACACATACACACATACATACTTGCATACATCCCTATTTATATGTGCTCATGGGATTCTTTATAGTTATGTGTTCACATGGGTATGGGACTATGTGTTCACATACGGATTTGAGGATGATACTTGGGATTGAGCTGAGTCGATGAGATTTGTTTGTGGTTGTGATATCGGTGATATGGCAGGATTCGTACTTGAGGTACGTCCTGGTGTTATAGCGGATCTTGGGGCGGCGATACGGGTGAATAGTGTTATAAATAAAATGGTCGACATGTGATCGTGATATGAGGCATGATATGCTAGGATATTGATATTAGGCCGTATCGGGCGATATATATCCCTTGATGATGATATGTGATGACGATATCGGTTTGTACGAGATTGTCGATCAGTAGTCAGATCATGAGTATATTGAGGATATTAGTATTGTACTAGACATAGGTCAGTACCCTAGACTATGATCTTGGATAAAGAGGATACCAGATGAATAGTGTGATGAATATGATATTAACCCGTTCCCAGATTTGGGGATGCCGTACGACGGATTTACGTACGAGCTAGATTTTGATGATTGATCCGCACTCTTGACTTGGGATGTCTGATTATAGATATGGTATCGGATATGATATTATTGAGGCGGGATCACCGACTAATATATATACAGGTATGTATATGTATCGACTCAGATGTTAGGCGGTTTCCTTACCTGTAGTCCAGCTGGTTAGCTTAGCCCTTTAGTTTAGTTTAGTTGTTAAATTAGATTCGATTCTTACCTATTTCGAAGCTTACGAATCATGCGTATTTTAAAAGACAGGCCAAGGGATTCTACGGATATTTCAAAAACGTATCTTTTCTTAAAAACACCGTAGCCCCTATTTTCAAAACCCCATGATTCGTGTTATTTCAAAAGGCACCATTTGTAGGACTTATATTAGATTAGTGCAGATTAGTTATAGTTGCGTCTAGTATTCAGCTCCGGCTCTTTTTTTACTGTTCGCTCCGCATCGCATACTTATATTATAATTTCTTATTGCATTACTAATATCATGCTGTTAGGACACCAGCACCATTACCGATGACGCGTATGTACCACGTACACTTACTTGCCGGCTCACACACATTTTCATCGGTAATTGCCATGTCACGAACGCTTTAGAAAGTACTATTTCATTTGACATAGGTTGTTAGCTAATAGTTTAGACATGATATTAGTGTACTTGCCTTATATGCTAGTTAGATATTGTAGTTATTGCCTACTACTTCATGCATGTTATTATTCACTGTTGTGTCGCATTTATGGATTCTCATGCCTATATTCACTGTTTACATGCTATTGATGACTTGGATTCGGATTTCCTGAAATTTCTTGGATTTGGAGGAAAACCGCAAAAAACATAAATAAACCTTTTCTCTCTTTTAAAATAAAAAGTGCGGTTTTCCCATGATGTATGAGTCGTCCACCATGAGTTTGCTGATGGATTTCGAGACCCGATTCGAGGAGTGGAGGAACCGTTTTGGGTACATGGTGGGCCCGGTGCGGTACCCCGGGGCAAGAGGAATGTGTTGTTGACGTTGAGCCCGGCAGGGGAGCACTACCGACCGGTGATATTACCCGACGCGTCGGATATCCCGAGGATACCGTCGTGGTCTTGAGATGGATGGTAGGGGCCGGTCTGGATTGACGGCGCCCTAGATATTGTGATTTGAGATATTGAGGTACAGCGATTTTGATACAGAGATATCGAGATATTTGGACACTTGTTTTGTGTCGATACTGGGCACTGTTTTATGCTGATTTCATTTATGGTACCTCACTTTTAAAATACAGAAATCTCACTGATTTATGAAAGTAGTTTTCGTCAGTACATGCATTCTGTTCCATGCATTCATACCTCATTCATATGATATATTGCTACCTGAGGCACTGACACGGGCACATGAAATCACACTCGGGTTAGATATTACCCTAGCCATTGTTATAGGCTGCATGTTATTCATATATTTGAGGATATATTCTGATCATTGACCTAGGTTGCGTTATTTATGCGATTTCTTTCCGTAGATGTTTTTTTCTATTCACGAGTTGGCAACTCACCCCCGTTGTGCCCCAGTTTCTTGCAGGTTTGCCGTACAGCTTTCATTACGGCTTTGCGAGCATAGTCTCGTTCGGGTGATTTGCTAGTAGGTGGGTTTATTTGTATCGTACCCCCATTATATAACTTGTATACTATTACTCTGTTGTATTTAGAAGTTCCATCAACCAAACATGTATTTATTTTGAGATAGAGACCAGTGATGTTATTCCTTCGACCTTAGAGTCGCGCGTTATATTTCTGTGGATTTCTTGTGGTTTTGAGTTTCCTTTTGAGTTTTTGATCCTCGCCATTGGCGTTGTATATTATATTGCTTGCGTGGTTGTGACCGTCGATTGACGAAGAGCTAGCTCCCGCTTGGGGATGCCTTTTATTGATTTCGTATACTATTCATGTTGTATCCCGTTTGGGAGCCAGTATTTACAAAGGAGACTCTGCCGAAATTTTCAGTAAATTTTGATGTTCTTAAAATCCGCATAATTCGGCTTATGCTATTAAAACTACTTGTTTTAAATTGGTTTTCCTTCACTCTACTACTTTTCTTGGTTTGGATTTCTGGGTTTTCGGCTTACTTAGATTACGTACGTCTCGAGACGTTTCGTAGTTTGAGTGCCGGTCATGTTCCATCTTTTGGGACGTGACACTAAACATCACAGATAAATATAACGTACGCTTATGCCATCCGCATTTGCCTCGATGTCTCGTCTGCACCATTAGGTTAGGTAACTAACGGCAGAGCGAGACAGGGCTAGCGCGAGTGTAAAACATAAGCAACGTCTATATAATATATCATATATACTATATACAATATCTATCTGAATATATCACATGATCACATCACAGATAACACGGCAGAAAATATCATATGAAATATTGGATATACTAGGACGTCCGTGTTTTTAATACGAGCCAGTATAAAACACGGATTCCACGGTCGTGATGAATAGACAATCCCACACCCCTAGACCCCTACGAGAGCGGCAAGCAACCCTACCAATTCTAGGGTTAGGAGACCCGGAATCGACTCCTCGAGATGGTCTCCCACTGGATCCTCGTCCGTGTTTTTAATACGAGCCAGTATAAAACACGGATTCCACGGTCGTGATGAATAGACAATCCCACACCCCTAGACCCCTACGAGAGCGGCAAGCAACCCTACCAATTCTAGGGTTAGGAGACCCGGAATCGACTCCTCGAGATGGTCTCCCACTGGATCTTAGAACCCGGTTACTTGTGCTCCGCTCCTTGGGTCTATCCTAATGCGGAAAAGTAAATAATATACATCAACGGTGATATCTTCCGCAACCTGGAAGTGCCCCAATAAAAGAATATTACATACAAGTTTTTACATGAATGAAAATGAAAAACACTCGTTTCACATAAAAAACCCCGGCTATTCAAACATGACGATCCAATATAACATATCCAGCAACACATAACATCACATGTCATCAACGTAAGTAAACATGCGTATCCCAATTGTCGTTGACATATAGCAACGAAACCGGCGATATCACATATTACACTTACGGTCACAGAAAAGAAAGTGTAAAACTACAACAGTTGGAATCCGCAACCTACTTAGACATCGCATGCCTAACCATCTGAATTCCTTATACATCACATGTCTAACAATTATAAACCCCGCATTTTAGTCTCAATATCGAAAACACTTTTCAATATAAAGTCGGGCAATTCAACAAGATTCCCGGCATTCAGAACGAATGCTCGTCGCAAACTTTAGTAGACGGCCGCACCCCCGATACCGTCGACGAAGTGCACTAAGGCGGAACTGTTGGAGATAGTGCCCTCAGAGTCAATTATTGGATCACAGGCACGTGATTGCAATGATTGAGGGAGGACCTATCCCGGTAGGACAGTCTTACTCGAGATGATAGTATGCTATCTGGTTTACCTTTATCATCGTGTACTGCTTCAGGTGACCTTACAGGTCGCTATTACACGTTGATAGAGCCCCTAGGATTCTTGCTTGACTGCCAGCAGTATGATGGCGATCATATACATGAGAGCTGGTAGTCCATAAGCACATCCTTAAAAGGTCCCTAGTCGTGGGAGTTTCGAGACAGGGCATCGATTCTCCAGAGTAGACTAGTGTATACAGTCGAGACCCCGACGAGGGGCGGTGGCCGGTCTCATAAGCCACTGGTGTCAGTTGGTTCACCTAAGATGTATACAGGTGCTCATTGGGTTATGAGTACACTGGACAGGACTCGCCGGGAACATGCTAGTTGGTCTTATACCTGACGTCAGATAGCAGTTCCCTGGTGACATGTGTACAGGTTAGTTCATCGACCTGGGGATCATCACTTGTCTCGTGTGAGTTCCCACTGTACTTTGATTACTACCCTACCACGGCTCAAAGGAGTCGTGCAAACAGGTTTTAGTTGGGTACAGTCCCGAGCCACATGGAGGCAGTGAGCGGATCTTCAGGGGTTCGTCTCTCCCGGTATTGGGGGTGAGGTCGCACTGTGTCTAGGAGAGCCATTACGCAAAGCCCTCGGCCGAGGCAGGAGATTTACTGGTAGGTATTCCAGTAGTATCTCAGGGCGTTCTGGGCTACACTCCGACACGACTTGTACCGCTTTTGGGGGTCTGACTTTTACCAACCCCCTAGGCCCGCCATGCGATACTCATAGACGAACGGACCGGACTGTACGGATATTGTCACTGACAGGCTCAGTAGGGTGTCAGGATGAGTTTGCTCATCGACGTCCCTTTTGGTCAATAGCTGGTGGCCCGTCATGTATTGGCTAATACCTCTGACTTGCTAGTGGTTAAATCCACAGCCATAGTATTGACGAGTCTTTAGAGTCCACCACATTTTCAGTTACTCAAGCTTTCGGGCGAAACGCTGTAGAGGCCGTATGGAGATATGGCAGGGTTCGATCTGATACGTGCGGTATTGCACGGATCAGGATCGAACGGATATTACTAGCCGGCTTTGGCTTAAGCCGGTCCTAGTTTAGTACAGTGTAGATTTTGTCTCATTGCATTTGTATCCGGACGGAATACAGATGCAGGTGTGTATGCACAGTATCGGGGTTTTCCTGTAATTTATTACGGGACCAGTTTTCTGGAGTTGCCAGTTTGCATTCCGTTCCGGCCGGTTTTCCTTTGTTCTTTCCCGGCCGGACTTTTCTGATGGAGGGGGTAATTTGCAGTTTTGCAAATTACATTTGAGGAGGGGGTTTCTTGCTTATGTATTAATTATGATAGCATCTTTTTTATTCCTTTCTTTTCTATCATCATTTCTTGTAAAAGGTGATTAGGATTGATTTGGTTTTGATGTGAGTTTGTGATGATAATGTTTGGCTATGGTCACCACTTGCTTTTACTACCATTACCTTCCTTCTAAGGTTGTGGTTTTGTATTCCCTCCTCCACCATTCTCATTTGGACAAGAGAGAACTCACTTGAGAGAAAAGAGAAGAAGAGGTTTTGATTCTTGAGAGTTTTCATTCTTGATCTCACTTTCATGCTAGAAAAATGCAAGCACCATTTTTCTAATCTTGATTCCTCCATCATCTTCAAAGGCAACAAACCCCAAAGAGACAAGCATCATCTACACTACATTCTACAGCACACCTTGGGCATGTTGACTTGCCGGCTTCATGCTCGAGTTGCCTCGGTATTGAGGCGGGAGCCCGTAAAAGACGCAGGCGATGTGGTGCCCTTCCGGCGAGGAGGCGATGATATGGAGACTAGACTTTCCGCGGGAGATCGGGACAATGACGAGAAGACCGGAGGACTCGGATCACTTGGTATACTTCTCTTCCCATCTCTTGTTTGCTAGCATTAGGTTAATGGTTAACGATCCGGGTTTTCATTATCCGCGGTAGCGCCGGTTTCCGAGTAAGGAAAAATTTTGATTCCGCATTTTGGCCTCGGTAAGACGGCCGGGGCGCTGCCGTAGGGGTCTAGGATTTCATTGCACAGGCTATCCACACGACCAGGGGAACGTCGGGTTTCAGCAGCGGCTCTGTGAAACCCGGGGCTTCCAGATATCTGTATTGTTCTGTGATGCTGTACATTTCTGTGATGTTGCATTTTATCACGCCTCGAGCGAAATATAATATATTGGTATATATATTAGTAGATGTTGTATATGTTTTGCATCCGCGCTAGTCCAGTCCCCGCTCTGTCGTTAGTTAAGTAACCTAACGGGTGATGACGGGACCCAGTGGCGAATGCGGATGGCATATACGTACATCAGTATATTTTCGTTCTTTGTGGTGTGATCAATTGATGGGACTGCGTTGATTCGGATCAATGCAAGATAAACAAACCTATTCTGATGTTGTTGGAACACTTTTCAAAAAGCTGTTATTGCAAGGACGTTCACTTTTGTTTTGCATCGTGGTATTCATTTGGAATATCCTGCTCCTCAGTCGACGAGGCAAGGGCCGAGATCCCTTCACCGGGAGTGACCCCTTGGACAGAAGTTTGCGTCAGGGCATTAACTTCACTATAGCCGATTACTTTTGCTTTGCATCGTGGTATTCAGTTGGAATATCCTGCACCTCATTCTACGGGGAAAGAGCCGAGATCCCTTCACCGGGAGTGACCTCTTTAGCAAAGGTTTTCGTCACTATATTTTTATAAAAAGTCATTCAGTTCCTTCAACGATATCAAGTTCATTACGTTAAAAGTTTTTCGCCAAAAACTAGACGTAGCCCTCCGTCATTTCTTACAAGTATTACTCAGTATTCGTGCTGCGTTTGTTGATTGTGTCAAGGCGTAGTGTGCGGTAGCTAAGTAGTATTTGTTTGCAGCATATTAATGGGATTGGTTAGGACAGTCGTGCGGCCTTGTTGACTGTGTCAAGGGCTCGTACGGGTGGGTTTAATGCAATCCAGGATAATGACGGGTTGAACTTGACTAGGACTCTTTGATTTGTTGACTGTGTCAAGGTCACTTGGGTCCTAGGGGTAAAACTTTCATCGGGAGTTTCAAAAGAACTGAAACTTGCCAGGCATGCGCATACCTTCTAGAGTGTGGTGACTTGAGTGGATTCCGTCAAGTTATCATGCGATGATAGTTGGATCCCGATTCCCACTGATGAGTTAGTTTACTCCTCGGGTGACCCCGACTAATTCTTCTTTCAGGTTTGGAGGAGAATTTGAGGTACAGTGGGAGGTTTCCAGTTTAGACAAAATGATAACCATTCTGATCTAGGTTAGAGTGCACGCTGAGTGTTTCTTTTCTCTCTCTCTGGCAGCGACCATTGACCCGACCCTTGACCATGACTCAGTGACCAAGTTGACCGAACCTTCTTAACACTGGCTTTTGGATTGTCAGAGTTGCAGACCTTATTACCACTCCTGCTTTTACCCTTTTCTCCGGGACACCCCGTATTATTACGAACGTCCACTTCCATTGGACAAAACCATCGTATGGTTATATACGAACTCGAAGGACTTCGAGGATGGTTTCTGGTTCTGGAGAAAACGGATAGGACTATTCAGTTGTCTTTTCTTTTCACCTTCTCTCAGGTTGCGAGTGCTCCTTGGTTTAGGAGTAGTACACCTATTACGCAAATTGGATAGTCTTCTTCCAAACCATAGGCTGGTGCCAACCGGTAGGGAATGAAGAAAACCAGTTAGCCTAAACGGTGTACAGAAGGTATTAAGATTAAGACAAAGCAAGGGATTAGTAGGAGGGCAAAGTAAAATGCGACTGATATTCACGACCAAACCAAGTATTTCTTCGCCAATCCTAAATCACCTTTGTATTTCTCCAGGACACTCCGTATCACTACGAAAATCCACAGTTTATTAGATACTCCATCGTATGGTTACATACGAACTCGAAAGGAACTTGTTCCAGTTCGGGGATGGATTCTGGTCCGGGAGAAATAGGAATAAGGTTTATTCGGTTGTCTTTTATCTTCACCTTCTCTCGCTTTGCGAGTGCTCCTAGGATTAGGACAGTACACCCTTTATGCTTATTGGATAGTCTTCTTCCAAACCATAGGCTGGTGCCAAATGGTTGGGAAGGAAGAAAACCATTTGGCCTAGGGGTGTGCAGAAGGTAATGACTAAAGACATATAAAGGGGTTTGGAGAGATGGCAAAGAGATATACGGTTACAGTTGTGAATCTGGATAATGGAAGAGGCATTACTAGGAATACCAGGATACCCCAACGAGACATTTCGATGTTTCAGTTTCACTGTGTACTGTTAAAAGAAAACTGATTTCCCGATTAGATACTTACTCCAGGGTATGTATTTACCAGGTATGATTCTCACATCTGTATGGTTTTACAGATGATGAGTGGGAGTAAGTTATTGGGAATAGGGTGATCATCCTCATTATGTCGGGATTCGTTGTAATCGGTGATATTTGAGGAGATCATCTGGGCTGTTTGCCGGTCGGCAAATATTTGGTTTTGAATATCCGCTGTTGTGCACCAATTTCAAATTGATATATCTGTACGTCTATTTTCATAGAGTGAGATATACCTTTTGATATTATGTCGATGACATTTACCTATATCAGTGGATGGTTAGGTAAGGAGCATCAAACAGCGGTGTAATTCTTCTTAGCCATAAGTACAGTTTTCAACCTACGACGCACAGTGAAAGAGTTGTTAGACTCAGCGGACTTATACAGAGTACTGTATGTTGTCCAGTGTCCATTAGGACAGAGGGGTTGGTCCTCATACTATATTCTGTTTATTTTTAACTTCTCTAGTTCTTAGACATGTGTTTCGTAGGAACACAGGGTCTAAGTTTTGAGGAGTTATAGGTATTTGAATAGAGTAGAGAACCAGGTGTAGCAAGTATCGGGATTCTTCAAAGTGATCGAAGATGTAGATACTTGTGTATGGTGTTCAATTGAAAGTAATGATTAAGAGAAATTGCTTCTCTTTCAGGTTACTCATAATTGGAAACATTCCTAAGTTGAGTAACGCTGATCGGCCTCCTTCCATTTAGTTGACATGCACTGGAGACAGCTGCATGATTTGAATCTGGTTCAATTAAATCAGTGCCTCTGGTTCTATATTGGATATAGAACAGTTCATATCTTAACGATGTTAAGGTACGGGGAGTTGTCCGGCTTATGCTTAAAACCAGACACTGGACAACTCAAGGCACGTTTCTGTAATGGCTGTTTGTGGGTTGACCCAGGCTATGACGAGGGTTGACTTTCTACCATCTGGCATATCAATAGAAATATTGTTCTAGACTCGCCACAGTTTTATTAAAAAAAAATGGATTTTTCAAAAACAGTAGTGGGAGTATGGTAGAACTGGAAGTGATTCCAGAACCGCAAACGATTACTGAAGATTTGATAAGGAACCTAAAGATTCAATCTGATTTGACATTCCATTGGCCACTCCGCAGATAAGGTGGGTAACCTCAGGCACCCGAGAGGTACTCCGGTAGCCTCAAGGACGGTGACAGGGAGGTTCTTGTTTATCCACACTTGCCATTGCTGTTGTTCCAGGCTGCGAGACCCGGTGGGAGGATGAGTATAGCGTCGTTCTAAGATAGTTTTAGAAGTGCGCGTCTATATGACTCTGGCAGAGGGTTGTCGTAGTCAGTGGGAGCAGCGGAAGCATTGGTGGACATCAGGCTTATGTCTATTTATAGACTAAAGCAGATGTAGAGGAGATAGATCATCTATTTCTGATGTGACAGTCATAGGTTTGACGTCATCAGAATAGGGGATGGATCTGTTGAGAAGGTAGTAGGGTGTGATATCCTGGTATTTGGATGACATACACAGAGTAGGAAAAGAAACTCCTATACTACGATCGGTTATACTTTGGTCGTCACACAGTGGTTTCTCCACAAGGGACTTGGACATTATATAAGACATTCTGGTTACTAGATCTATAGTTTTAGATCTAGATTTGGGTGGTTTCCTAATCTGGGTATCTTGATAGCATTCTATGAGTATTTAGAATGGACGACTCCTGGCACGGTAGTATACCTACAGGTAATGGAGTCGCCCTCTCTAAAGGTGTCTTACAGATTAAAGGGGAGAGGGATACGCATGATTGACAGATCACTTGCTTAAGCAATTGAGTCAATCATGAGATGTCAAGTACCACACCAGATGTTGTTCTTGTAGTAGATGCAATAAGTTGATATTAATCCAACCCTGGAGAAACAGTCGGAAGCAGTTTTAGAACATAAGTTAATGTTCTAGGGATGTGATAACGACAGCCTCTTTTAGGAGACGGTTATCATTCCAGGCTTCCAAGGTGACATGGATGGCAGAGTGGCTGTCAGAGTTATAGTTTCTCCTTCTGACGAGGGGCAGTATTTTGGACAGGTGGTCCAAGGAAATACTGAGGGAGGCATAGCGCTGGGTACTGATTAAGTTCAGTCATCGATACAGTCTAAGAAGTTTGGATTTGGAGTTCATTTATGAGCTAGGTCCCATCAAATATCCAGACATACTCTAAGACAGGTATTGCTCATTTCGGGAGATGGCTTTCTCTGCGAAATTGAGATATAGAGAGACATAGAAAGAAACATCACAGCGGATCCACTCACTGAGGCTATTCCTCGAACGCAATAGTTTCATAAACGAGCTTTGTGAGACTGACTAGTAGAGGAGTTGGTGTTCGGTATCACACGGGATGTGAGTATGCGACATCGCAATAATTAGCCTTGAGTGCAAGTGGGAGATTGTTGGAGATAGTGCCCTCAGAGTCAATTATTGGATCACAGGCACGTGATTGCAATGATTGAGGGAGGACCTATCCCGGTAGGACAGTCTTACTCGAGATGATAGTATGCTATCTGGTTTACCTTTATCATCGTGTACTGCTTCAGGTGACCTTACAGGTCGCTATTACACGTTGATAGAGCCCCTAGGATTCTTGCTTGACTTCCAGCAGTATGATGGCGATCATATACATGAGAGCTGGTAGTCCATAAGCACATCCTTAAAAGGTCCCTAGTCGTGGGAGTTTCGAGACATGGCATCGATTCTCCAGAGTAGACTAGTGTATACAGTCGAGACCCCGACGAGGGGCGGTGGCCGGTCTCATAAGCCACTGGTGTCAGTTGGTTCACCTAAGATGTATACAGGTGCTCATTGGGTTATGAGTACACTGGACAGGACTCGCCGGGAACATGCTAGTTGGTCTTATACCTGACGTCAGATAGCAGTTCCCTGGTGACATGTGTACAGGTTAGTTCATCGACCTGGGGATCGTCACTTGTCTCGTGTGAGTTCCCACTGTACTTTGATTACTACCCTACCACGGCTCAAAGGAGTCGTGCAAACAGGTTTTAGTTGGGTACAGTCCCGAGCCACATGGAGGCAGTGAGCGGATCTTCAGGGGTTCGTCTCTCCCGGTATTGGGGGTGAGGTCGCGCTGTGTCTAGGAGAGCCATTACGCAAAGCCCTCGGCCGAGGCAGGAGATTTACTGGTAGGTATTCCAGTAGTATCTCAGGGCGTTCTGGGCTACACTCCGACACGACTTGTACCGCTTTTGGGGGTCTGACTTTTACCAACCCCCTAGGCCCGCCATGCGATACTCATAGACGAACGGACCGGACTGTACGTATATTGTCACTGACAGGCTCAGTAGGGTGTCAGGATGAGTTTGCTCATCGACGTCCCTTTTGGTCAATAGCTGGTGGCCCGTCACGTATTGGCTAATACCTCTGACGTGCTAGTGGTTAAATCCACAGCCATAGTATTGACGAGTCTTTAGAGTCCACCACATTTTCAGTTACTCAAGCTTTCGGGCGAAACGCTGTAGAGGCCGTATGGAGATATGGCAGGGTTCGATCTGATACGTGCGGTATTGCACGGATCAGGATCGAACGGATATTACTAGCCGGCTTTGGCTTAAGCCGGTCCTAGTTTAGTACAGTGTAGATTTTGTCTCATTGCCTTTGTATCCGGACGGAATACAGATGCAGGTGTGTATGCACAGTATCGGGGTTTTCCTGTAATTTATTACGGGACCAGTTTTCTGGAGTTGCCAGTTTGCATTCCGTTCCGGCCGGTTTTCCTTTGTTCTTTCCCGGCCGGACTTTTCTGATGGAGGGGGTAATTTGCAGTTTTGCAAATTACATTTGAGGAGGGGGTTTCTTGCTTATGTATTAATTATGATAGCATCTTTTTTATTCCTTTCTTTTCTATCATCATTTCTTGTAAAAGGTGATTAGGATTGATTTGGTTTTGATGTGAGTTTGTGATGATAATGTTTGGCTATGGTCACCACTTGCTTTTACTACCATTACCTTCCTTCTAAGGTTGTGGTTTTGTATTCCCTCCTCCACCATTCTCATTTGGACAAGAGAGAACTCACTTGAGAGAAAAGAGAAGAAGAGGTTTTGATTCTTGAGAGTTTTCATTCTTGATCTCACTTTCATACTAGAAAAATGCAAGCATCATTTTTCTAATCTTGATTCCTCCATCATCTTCAAAAGCAACAAACCCCAAAGAGACAAGCATCATCTACACTACATTCTACAGCACACCTTGGGCATGTCGACTTGGCGGCTTCATGCTCGAGTTGCCTCGGTATTGAGGCGGGAGCCCGTAAAAGACGCAGGCGATGTGGTGCCCTTCCGGCGAGGAGGCGATGATATGGAGACTAGACTTTCCGCGGGAGATCGGGACAATGACGAGAAGACCGGAGGACTCGGATCACTTGGTATACTTCTCTTCCCATCTCTTGTTTGCTAGCATTAGGTTAATGGTTAACGATCCGGGTTTTCATTGTCCGCGGTAGCGCCGGTTTCCGAGTAAGGAAAAATTTTGATTCCGTATTTTGGCCTCGGTAAGACGGCCGGGTCGCTGCCGTGGCGCAACAGGAACACCGCTGCCGGGAGCACCCGAATGGATGCTTTCGGCAACGGAGTTCTCCTACAGTCACTTGGTTGGGGCTATGGGGCGTGGCTATCTATTAAATTTACCGGCGAGTATCCGTGTACGCAACGTGATTGCGACGGACTTTTGATCACATCAAAATTCCGTGGCAACCGATCAAGTGAGACTAAACTGCTATGTTTATAACATCCAAATCAGTTATCTCATAACTACTTATGGATTCCAAATATTGTATCACATTCCAGATAAATAGAAAATGTTAAACTTTCCGATCGAACAATCAAACACCCAAGTTTTCCCGAAACAGCTCAACACATGAAATAAGTTTAAAAACATTCACTTCATGCCACGGTACCAACGGTCCAGCCGTAGAAGGGTCAAGCCAACGCCTCACATGTGGCACGCCGTACTGCCCCAAACCCTAAGGTTCAAAGGGCAGTTCAAGACGGTCACATAATCGAGTTAAGGTTTGTTGTTTTCTAGAGGGTCCATCGCGTTACTTGCACTACTTAGAACGTTCTTAAACCACGGAAAAATCCAACACTTGGAAATTTTCCGGCAGGGGAAAAAATTTGGTATTTACATTCGCTCGAACTTTTTAACATATTCTAAATTATCCGGAAAAACACATAGACAAAATTAGACAATCCGATCGAATATACGAACTACCAATACAACCCAGAAAACTCAACTCTTGAGTAAACATTAAAAATTCCCAGAAAACACAGCAATAAAAGAAAGAAATTACTTTGCAAAACGTAATGAAAAAAGTGACCGTACGGCCGCGGAACCGCCGCACGAGCCATGCTCGTGCCGCGGTTCCGCGGCGCCTTGATCAATTCAGGCGCACCTGTTGCACAGTATTTCTTAGAAAACCCTGCTGATTTTTCTGCATATTTTTAATTCACAAAATGCCCAGTTTTGAAAAATTGTACAGAGAAGGGTTTTGGATTAGGGTTTCGGGTTCGATCGGACTTCTAACATCGTCTACACTTCGCCTAAAGCTCTAGCTAGGCTTTGATACTACTGTAGGGATCCTAGGCGCACCAATGAGGCTCTACAACTGATCAACCATGCCAAAATCAAATTTATCCATGTGCCTAAGAACCCTATGCTAGATCGTTAACTAGAGGATAGGGGAAAACTAAACAAGTTAACAACTTAACTATAAAGTGAAAGTGACTACAACCTTTGTAGATCCGGTCCTCCACCTCTTTAGCTCCGTGATGACGTCCCTCCGCTGCGATCATCGGATCCCGGACTCTAGCGTCGGTTTCATCGGAGAAATGGGCGGGCTAGGTCGTCAACTTCGATGCCGAAGATGATCTACGTCGAGGCAACTCAAGATCAAGCTCCATCTTCACTTGGTCATAAAACTTATGAAAATAACACGCTCTACTATATGGCAAGTGGTAGAGGATGAAGAAATAGGAAGTGGGTTCGCTTTAGAATTGGATTTCCCACTCTTTTTTTCATGGCACCATTGGAGCTAGCAAGCTTTCATGAAGCTTGATGAAGATGAAGAAGAAGAAAGAATTAAAAGGATAATGAAATAAGAATGAGACTTATCTTTTTAATAATGGTACCATAGTTAAGTTAAGCCCTCATGCTTAACTTGTGTAGAGAATTGACTAAGGTATTAGGTTAAAGGTTAGGTTAAAGAATTATCAAAAGAAATGACAAAAGAGTGGACTTTGTCAAGGTTTCTCCAAGCTTCTTCAAGCTTGACAACTTTGACCAAGTTCATTTCTTTTGTTAATTCTCTTGATAAAACAATACCCTAATCTTAAACTTAATCTTGATATTATTCTCATACACACAACTTGTATGTATCATCAAACATGATACAAACATATATACACAAATATATATCATATATACACTTATGCACAAACTAGTGAGAAAACAAATCTTAAGTGAACCAATACTAGTTAATGTAAAGTAATATATCAAATATATAATTATACATTAAATCATTAAATCGATACTTGATCTAATGATCCGGTCATATCGCATATAACCGACTAATATCAAGTGTATTATTGTATCGAATCAACACTAGATTCGGTAACCCGGCTATATCTTATATAACCGTCCAATGATACAAATCGCGAGAATAGAATACAGTATCACATACTGGTATTATTCTCGGTCCCGCACATATCTCATATGCGCTCCTATTTCGTTTCGCTTGAGCCAGGAAACCTCTGTGTGGGACTCTAAAGACTCGTCAATACGCCGGCAGCAGGTGATGATCATATCAAACACCCACAAGTCGCAAGCGGTCTGCTAAACGTAACGGCCACCCGGGTATTGAGCGATCAGAAGATCAACGAGCAAGCCCGCTCACACTCCTGTGAATCCAACCAGCAACACTTACCGTACAGTCCGGTCTATTCGTCTGATATGTCGCATATCTCGCCTAGGGATGGTAAACGTCAGACCCCAGTAGCTTGATAAGTCATGCCGATGTAAGGTCCATAACATAGCATGAAACTACTGATAACACTTACCAGTAGATCACTGCAACCCTGACCAGGGATTTCCAGTTATGGCCAGTCGAGCATAGCGCAACATCAACCCCCAATACCGGGAGAGACGAATCCCCTCCTATCGCTCATTGCCTCCATGTGAATCGGGACTGTACCCAAAAACCACCTGTTTGCACGACTCAGTAGAGCCGTGGTAGGGTGGAAATCAAAGCACAGTGGGAGACACACAAGACTCTATGACGATCTCGGGTCAACAGACTAAGCCGTACCACTGTCACCAAAGAACTGCCATCTGACGTGAGGTATAATACCATCTGGGAGTTCTCGGCGAGTCCGTTCAGTGTACCCAGTCATCACTGAGCACCCGCATACCATCTCTGATGTCAAACACCAATGGATATGGGATCATCCATCGCCCATCACATGGGTCGAGAAGATATACGCTAGTCTACTCTGGAATATCGATGCCCCGTCTCGATATTCCCACAACTAGGAACATTGAAGGATGTACTCATGGACTACCCAGGCCCCACTAGTATGATCTACATCATAGTCCTGTAAGTCGAGTACGCATCCTAAGGGCTTTATCAACATGTAACAGAGAGACTGAAAGTATACATGTTAAGATAAAGAACAACCAGATAGCATACTATCATGTCGAGCAAGAAAGTCATACCTATATATGTCCCAGCATCTACTACAATATACATCCTTTGTACAGTAATGGCCTCTAGGGCATACATATAACTAACAGGAGACCATCTCGAGGAGTCGAGACCGGGTCTAACTCTAGAATTGGTAGGGTTGCTTGCCGCTCTAGTAGGGGTCTAGGGATGTGGGTTTGGCTATTCATCGCGACCGTGGAATCCGTGTTTTATGATGTCTTAATTTAAAACACGGAATTCCTACTATATCCAATATTTCATATGTTATCTTCTACTGCTGATATTCTGTGATGTGATCACTTTATATGCGTGAGACGAATGCTTTATTATTGTATATATGATATATAATAAACGTTGCTTATGTTTTGCACTCGCGGTAGTCCCGCCCCGCTATGCCGTTAGTTAAGTAACTTAACGGTGCATAACGGGACACTATGGCGAATGCGGATGGCATAAGCGTACGTTGAATTTTCGTTTCTTCTGTGAAGCTTAGGAAGCATAATTGATGGGACTTCATTAATGAGATTAATGAAAGGAAAGAAACCTAAAAGATGTTGTTGAATCAAATTTTCAAAAAGGGTAGCTCTAGTTTTTGCTTTGCATAGCGGTATTCCTTGTAGAATATCCAGCACCTTATTCGATAAGGAAAGAGCCGAGATCGCTTCAACGGGAGTGACCTCTTTAGCGAAACTAGCAGATGCTACAACCTACTTGGTTTTATCTTTGACTGCTTCTCTAGTTCTTACTTTGCATAGTGGTATTTATAAAATATCCTGCACCTTATTCGATAAGGAAACAGCCGAGATCCCTTCACCGGGAGTGACCTCTTTAGCAAAACTAACAAAAGCCTAAAAAACACTCCTTTTCAAAATCACTCGATTCTGCAAAGATATCAAGTTGATTACGCAAAAGGTTTTCTTAAAAACCTATCGTAGCCCCCCGTTATTTCAGACAAGTGCTACTTAGTATTCGTGCTGCGTTTGTTGACCTCCGTCAAGGCGTAGTGTGCGGTAGATGACTGGTGCTTATCTGTTGCATATGATGTGATTGGATTAGGGTAGTCGTACGACCTTTTTGAGCTCCGTCAAGGGTCGTGCAGGGTGGGTTTAATTCAATCATGAAATATACGGGTTGAACTTGACTAGTAGCCTATGGTTTGTTGACCTCCGTCAAGGTCATAGGACGCTAGGGGCAAAATATTATCGGGAATTTCAAGTATTGAAATTTGCAATGAGATTGCATAACTTCTATGAGATAGTTGGATCCCGATACCCACTGCGAGTAAGAGTTACTCCCGGGAGAGTTTTACACATCACAATTAGCCGATCAAGTAGGTGTCTAGAAAAGTGTTAACGGGGTTATGCCTCTGGGGAAACGAGGTTTATTTTAATTAGGTCCGTGCGAAAGCACGGGGAACCTCCCTCAAAGTACCGACACTGGCCTGGCTGAAAGATTGGCAAACTTGTAAGGTGTAATTAATCCCGGCTAGTCTTACCTTTCAGGGTTTGAAGGAAGATTTGATAAAAACAGTTGGAGCCATCCTGATTAGATAGGATAATAACCAATCTAATCTTGCAAGAGCATACGCTAAGTGTTTTCTTCTCTCTCTTTCAGGTAGCGACCATGTCATGTCTTAATCAAGATAATAATATGGATGTATTGACTGAACCCGCTTGTTATACTGAGCAGGGGAACGTTGGTTCCGTTCTTTCTTATAATTGTTATAAGACAGAGCAGAAAATAGGGGAATATCCGGATTCCCACGCCGACCAAACGAAGAATAAGTATGTTGATGCATCTTCTTCGGGTGTGTTAGTTACAGAGAAATGTTTCTCAGTACACTCTACGTCCTGGGTATCAGATACCGGATCAGGATCCCACATATATAATATATTACATGGGCTAAGGAAAGGTAGAGAACTGGGAATGGGTGATCACTCAGTAAGAGTAAGGAATGGTGCAAATGTTGCAGCCAAAGCAGTTGGCGCATATCACCTAGTATTACCAAATGGTAATACATTGGTTCTGAATGAATGCTATTACATACCGAACCTGATATGTAATCTTATATCAGTTTCTTTATTAAGTAAAGAAGGATATAATTTTATAGTACAGGATAATGTTATGAACATCTTTCTGAATCAAAAGTTGACCGGATCAGGCTCGTTAAATAATGGCATATACGTTCTAAATCAAACCACAGTTCTTAATGTACAAAACAAACACAAAAGGAAGAGTTTAGAAATGAACGAATCCTTCTTGTGGCATTGTAGACTAGGTCATATCAATGCGACACGACTAGCTAAGTTACATAAGGATGGATATTTGAATCCGTTCGAATTATCATCTTATGAAACTTGCCAGTCATGTCTCAAAGGCAAAATGACCAAAACTCCGTTTATTGGACAAGGAGAAAGAGTTACGGAACTCTTGGGACTGATATAGTGATGTATGCGGTCCCATGTCTACACATGACAGGAATGGTTCCTCGTACTTCATTACATTCACTGACGCTCTCTCAAGATACGGACATGTGTTCATGTTAAAACACGAGTCTGAAGCTTTTGAGAAATTCAAAGAATATAAGCATGAAGTTGAGAACCAGACGGGTAAAAGTATTAAAATCCTACGATCTGATCGGGGAGGAGAATACTCGAGCACGGAATTCCATGACTATCTAAAAGAGAATGGGATTCTCTCTCAGCTTGCTCCTCCATATACACCATAGCACAACGGTGTATCGGAGCGGAGGAATCGCACCCTATTGGATATGGTGCGCTCTATGATGAGCACCGCTGAGTTGCCTGTTTCCTTTTGGGGTTATGCGCTTGAAACAACCATACACCAATTGAATATGGTCCCTACCAAATCTGTGCCTACCACTCCATATGAGATATGGAAGGGGAAGAGACCATGTCTTAATTATGTTAAGATATGGGGCTGTCCGGCCTATGACAAAAGGCATAATCTGGACAAACTTGAGGCAAGGACTGTTCTGTGAACCCACAAGGGTATATCTTCTACCACATCGAGGAACAAGAGGTGTTTGTTTCTCGGCATGCCACCTTTTAAGAAAAGGAATTTCTTACGAAAGAAATTAGTTGCCTTGAGGTAGAACTGAAAAAGGTTCCACTAGCACAAACTACGACAGAAGATTTGGTAGAACCAGAGGATTCAATAGTTCCCAATGAACCCCAGCCTCTCCACCGATCTAGTAGGGTTCATCATCAACCAGAGAGATACTACGATTTTCTCGTTGATGGTGGGAGCGAGAATTGCATCTTGGAAGATGATGACCCAACAAGCTTCGAGAAGGCCATCACGAGTGAGGACTCTGTCAAATGGCTGGATGCAATGCGATCTGAGATGGAATCCATGTACACCAACAAAGTATGGACTTTGGAAAATGCTCCTGAAGGGGTAAAACCGATCGGGAGAAAGTGGATCTTCAAGAAAAAAATTGGTGTAAATAGAAAAGTTGAGACTTTCAAAGCTAAACTTGTTGCAAAAGGTTTTCGTCAACGACCAGGTGTGGATTATGATGAAACCTTTTCTCCAGTGGCTATGCTTAATTCCATCCGGATCCTACTTGCCATCGCTGCATACCATGACTACGAAATCTGGCAAATGGATGTTAAGACCGTCTTTCTAAATGGTGATTTAGAAGAGAGCGTGTACATGACTCAGCCAGAGAGGGCTTCGTAGACAGTGGGAGCAGCGGAAAGGTGTGCAAGCTGCTTAAATCCATCTACGGGTTAAAGCAGGCATCGCGGAGTTGGAATATCTGTTTTGATGTGGTAGTCAAAGAGTTTGACTTCATCAAAAACGTAGATGAACCTTGTATATATAAGAAGGTGGCAGAGAGTAAGGTTGTCTTCCTCATATTGTACGTAGATGACATACTCTTGATAGGAAATGATGTTCCTATGCTGCACTCGGTCAAGCTCTTCTTATCACAAAGATTCTCAATGAAAGATCTAGGTGATGTCTCCTACATCTTGGGGATTAAGATCTATAGTGAAGATCTAAACGGATACTTGGATTGTCCCAATCTAGGTACATTGACACCAAACTAAAGAGGTTTAGTATGGAAGATTCCAAGCGTGGGAATTTACCCACGATCACAGGACTCACTCTCTCTAAAGAGATGTCTCCCAAGGCTGATTTGGAGAGAGCTCGCATGCAAGGGATACCTTATACTTCGGTAGTAGGCCCTATCATGTACACGATGTTATGTACTGTAAGTCCACGTTGCCACCCCCGGTTCTTACGGGGAGGCGGAAACGGTATAAAAATCAAACTTTTAGTGCAAGAAGCAACATGGACTATGCAAGGTCGGGATCGATACCTAAACTAAAACTAGCAACCTAGCTAAAGAAGTTTAGCTACTCGGATGAAGATGGTTATACCTAGACTTGAACTCCTTCGTCTTCAAACTTTGTAGAGGTTGATGGTTCTCCTTTGTCGCCTTCTCCCGTCGAAGATGGATCCACCTCGAAGGCTCGACCTTTGGGCTCTTTCTCGTACTTGGAGTGAACTAGAATCGCCGGCTTGCTAGACCCTTGATCCTAGAGTGAGTAGAGAGTGTTTAGGGTTTGCTTTTGTTTTTCAAGAGAAGGATTCTCAACTCATGAGAAGGTTTCTCTTGACTAGAGGAAGAAGAAGATGAAGTGAAGAGAGAGAGTGAGAATGAAAAAGTGAGCTCTTTCTTTTTCTTTTGCAACCATAACAAAAGAAAAAGAAAAATCAAATAATAACAATAATCAAAATGAAAAAGGTTTGATGGTTAGTTTAGAATGACTAATATCATTACATGCATTAAATGAATAAAGCAAGAATGAAAAAGCATCTTGCATTTGTAATGATGGTAGTCAAATGTTCAACCATGGTCAACAAGTCAACCATGGTCAACAAGTCAACAAAAACTAACCATGACACAATTTCATTTTATTATATATTATTAAATGATATAATACAAATCCATTAGGGTTTGGAAAAAGACGACTGTCAACTGTGCATACGCACCCGTTCCGAAACCCTAATGGAAATCATCTTCCTCCTCCTCAAAAACTGTGCATACACACCTGCATTCTTGTTCCGAGGAACATGAATACTGAGAGATAAAAGCAACCCCAAATACTATACCAGTATCCGGCTCAAACCAGAGCCCGCTGGTAATATCTGTCCGGACTCCAAACGTGCACAAGTGCGCGGATGAGAACGAACCCTGTCGCAAAACCATGCGACCTCTACTCTGTTTTGCCCATAGGCGAATACCCTCTGTGTGGGACTCTAAAGACTCGACACTACGCTGGCAGTGGGTTTAACCACAGACCGCAAGCGGCACTAGCTGTGCGTAACGGTCCCCAGGTAGATGTCGACAAGAAGGCTGACGAGGTGAAACCCCATCGGAACTCCTACTGAGTCTGAATGTGACAGTCTCCGTACAGTCCGGTCTGTTCGTCTGATACATCGCATGGCGGGCCTAGGGGGCGGTAAACGTCAGTCCCCCAATAGCGGTACAAGTCGTGCCGGAGCGAAGCCCAAAACACCCTGAGACAACACTGGAAACCTACCAGTATATCTCGTTTGCCCTGGCCAGGGACTACTTGTGTAATGGCTCTCCTAGACACAGCGCGATGTCAACCCCCAATACCGGGAGAGACGAATCCTGTCTAACCGTCACTGCCTCCGAGTGCTTCGGGACTGCACCCAACCACCACCTGTTTGCACGACTCCTTTGAGCCGTGGTAGGGTAGTGATCAAAGTGCAGTGGGAACACACTCGAGGCGAAGTGCCAGTGTCAAGTCAGCGGACTAAGCTGTACTCATGTCACCTGGGAACTGATGACTGACGATAGGTATAATACCAACCTGTCAGTTCCCGACGAGTCCTGTCCAGTGTACTCGTAACCCAACGAGCACCCGTATACTATCTCCAGTACGACGTACTGATGGCTGTGGGACAGACCATCTCCCACACTGGGATGAGAAGCGCATACGCTAGTCTACTCCGGAGTATCGATGCCCAGTCTCGATAGTCCTGCGACTAGGGACCTGTATAAGGATGTGCTTATAGATTACCCAGCCCCCACTAGTGTGACTGCCATCACAACGCTGGTAATCAAGCAAAGATCCTAAGGGCTCCACTAATGCGTATAAGTGATATAGTAAAATAAACACAAGTACACATTGAAGTAGAGACAAACCAAGTAGCATACTACTATTTTGAGCAAGATTGTATATACAAGGTGAATATCCCAAGCATCCATTATGTAATATACAAACTAGTATGATACAGTAATGGCCTCTAGGGCATATACACTAACAATCTCCCACTTGCACTAAGGCCATGTACTGGCGTATCGAAGACCTATCATCTCGATCAGCCGCTCGAACTGAGTCTGGGGCAGGGCCTTGGTGAATGGATCTGCAGTGTTGTCTTCTGAAGAAACTCTCCGAACCTCGATCTCCTTGCGATCCACGATCTCCCTGATCAGGTGATACCGCCTCAAGATGTGCCTGGATCTCTGATGGGACCTGGGTTCCTTCGCTAAAGCTATAGCCCCATTGTTGTCGCAATACAGAGGTATTGGATCAACAATGGACGGAACCACCTGAAGTTCTTTCAAGAACTTCCTCATCCAGACAGCTTCTTTTGCGGCATCAGATGCAGCGATGTATTCCGCTTCCATCGTCGAGTCTGCAACGGTTTCCTGTTTGGAACTCTTCCAACACACCGCCCCTCCATTGAGGGTAAAGACAAAGCCCGACATGGACTTGGAATCATCCTTGTCACTCTGGAAGCTGGAGTCAGCAAAGGCCTCGATCTGGAGGTCTTTTCCGCCATACACCAAGAACATCTCCTTAGTCCTTCTCAGGTACTTGAGAATGTTCTTTACCGCTATCCAGTGTTTCTCCCCAGGGTTTGACTGATACCGGCTTACCACACTCAGTGCATAAGCTACATCCGGTCTGGTACACAACATCGCATACATTATAGAGCCTACCGCAGAAGCGTAGGGTATAATCGACATGCGATCCCTCTCCAAATCAGTCTTGGGAGACATCTCTTTAGAGAGGGTGATCCCGTGACAAGCCGGTAGGTTACCGCGCTTGGAATCTTCCATACTGAATCTCTTCACTATGGTGTCGATGTACCTGGACTGAGAAAGTCCCAATATCCTCTTGGATCTATCACGATGGATCCGGATCCCCAGGATGTATGAGGCATCACCCAGGTCTTTCATGGAGAACCTGTGTGACAAGAACCCCTTGACAGATTGTAGCATAGGAATGTCATTTCCTACTAAGAGAATGTCATCCACGTATAAAACGAGGAATACTACAGTTCTTGCTACAAATCTACTATAGATGCATGGTTCATCTGGATTTTTGATAAAGCCAAATTCTTTGACCGTCTCATCAAAACAGATGTTCCAACTCCGCGATGCCTGCTTTAGTCCATAGATGGACTTAAGCAACTTGCACACCTTTCCGCTGCTCCCACTCTGAATGAAGCCCTCTGGCTGGTCCATATAGACACACTCCTCTAAATTTCCATTTAGAAAAGCTGTCTTTACGTCCATTTGCCAGATCTCATAATCGTGGAAGGCAGCGATGGCAAGAAGGATCCGAATGGATTTCAGCATGGCTACTGGAGAAAAGGTTTCGTCATAGTCCAAGCCAGGTCTTTGACGGAAACCCTTTGCTACCAGCCTAGCTTTATAGGTCTCAACCTGTCCATCTACACCAATCTTCCTTTTGAAGATCCACTTGCATCCTACGGGTTTTACCCCGTCTGGAGCAATGTCCAACGTCCATACCTTGTTGGTGTACATGGACTCCATTTCGGTCCGCATTGCATCCAGCCATTTCACTGAGTCAACACTCTGAACGGCCTGCTGGAAGCTAGTAGGCTCATCATAATCTATGATGCAATCCTCTCTATCCCCGTCTATGAGAAAACCGTAGTATCTCTCGGGCGGATGAGACTGCCTACTACTTCTGCGGAGCGGCGTAGGAATGTCCTGTTCTTTCGAACCCTCTGGTTCCTCTAAGCTTTCAGTAATGTTTTGTGGTTCTGGAATTTCTTCCAGTTCTACTGCGCTCCCACTTATCTGGTTTTCCAAAAACTCAGTTTCCAAGAAGTAGGCATGACGAGAAACAAGGACTTTTTGTTCCTCTTCACAGTAGAAGAAATATCCTTTTGAGTTCTTTGGATACCCCACAAACTTGCACTGTACTGAGCGTGCCTCGAGCTTGTCCGCATGCTGCTTTTTGACAAAAGCCGGACATCCCCATGTCTTAATGTGCTTAAGATAGGGTTTCTTCCCACACCACATTTCATATGGTGTGGAAGGCACAGTCTTAGTCGGAACTCGGTTCAAAAGGTATGCGGCTGATTCTAGCGCATATCCCCAGAATGATCGCGGCAACTCAGCGTTACTCATCATGGACCGCACCATATCCAATAGGGTGCGGTTCCGTCTCTCCGATACACCGTTATGTTGCGGGGTGTATGGAGGAGTAAGTTGAGAGAGAATTCCGTTCTCTTTTAAATAGTCCAGGAACTCGGCACTTAAGTATTCTCCACCTCGATCCGATCTTAGAATCTTAATACTTTTGCCGGTCTGTTTCTCTACTTCATTCTTATACTCCTGGAATTTTCCAAAGGCCTCGGACTTATGTTTCATTAAGAAGACATAACCGTATCTTGAGAAGTCATCCGTAAAAGTAATGAAGTAAGAATGTCCGCTTCGGGCATGTGTAGACATTGGACCGCACACGTCACTGTGTACGAGTCCCAAGAGCTCGCTCGCTCTTTCTCCATGTCCAGTAAACGGAGTCTTTGTCATCTTTCCCTTGAGACAGGATTGACAAGTGGCATATGACTGATATTCGAACGCATTCAAATACCCTTCTGTATGTAACTTCGTCAACCTTCTCTCATTGATGTGACCCAATCTACAATGCCATAAGAAAGTCTGGTTTATTTCTGGAGACTTTCTTTTGTGTGTATTCTGGACATTGAAAATCTGTGGTTGGTTCAATACGTATATACCATTACTCAATGTACCTGACCCAATCAGAACTTGATTAAGGTGAATGTTTACAACATTACTTACAAACGCAAATTCATAACCTTCTTTAGAAACTAAAGATACAGAAATGATATTACAAGTTGCGTTGGGTACAAAAAAGCAATTACGCAAAACCAAAACATGTCCATCTGACATTCCCAGGTGATAGTCCCCCACGGCTTTAGCATCCATGCTAGCTCCGTTCGCAACTCTGAGGGTCATGTCACCTGCCTTCAAAACCCTACGGTTTCTCAACGCCTGCAAAGAATTACAGATATGAGATCCTGATCCGGTATCCAATACCCAGGAAGTAGAGTTTATTGAAAGACAGTTTTCAATAACATACACACCTGAAGCTGAAGCTGCAACCTGCTTCAATTCCTGTGTTCTGGCCTTCCAGGCCCTGCAATCATTCTTCCAGTGTCCTTTCTTATGACAAAAGAAGCATTCTTCCTTATCCACAAGCTTCCCCGCTATCTTTGTTGCTTTACCTTTTCCCTTCGTATCCACTTTACTAACACCGCCCCTTGGTTTGGCGGGGGCTTTCTTCTTCTTTCCCTTGGCTTTCGCCTTGGACCTAGAAGAAGATGATCCTCCTACAAACAAAGTGGATGTTTCCCTACCTTTCTGTAGGGTGCCCTCTGCGCTCCTCAGCAGGTTGAGGAGCTCTGAAAGTTCAACCTCCTTTTCTTGTAGGTTGAAGTTCATTATAAACTGGGCGTAAGTGGAAGGAAGGGACTGGAGAACTATATCCGTATATAGCTCACTCTCCAATGTGATCCCTAGGTCAGCGAGCTCCTCAATGTAGCCGATCATCTTTAGCACGTGCTCGGCTACTGATGATCCGACGGCCATTCTTGTCGAAAACAACTTTTTCGACGCTTCGTATCTTGCGATACGTGATTGCTCTCCATACAGTTCTTTTGTATGAAGCAATATGGACTCCATGTCCATATTCTCATGCCTCCTCTGATGTTCGTTGTCCATCGAGGCAAGCAGGAGGCACTTGGCCTTCGCGCTATCAATCTCCCAAGTCTTGCGGATTTCCTTATCCGCGACGCTGGAAGTTGGACCAGGGACAGGGGGAGCTTTGGTGGTAAGAAGATACCCCAGCTTGTCATAAGTGATTGCTATCTTGACATTCCTGAGCCAATCTTTGTAGTTTGGCCCTGTCAACTTGTTTTTATCTAGGAGTAACTTAAGTCCAGTCATGTTGATTGGTCGCTGCAATTAGGAGAGAGAAGAAGAAACACTCAGCATGATGCTCTTGCAAGTTTAGAGTGGTTTTTAATTTGTCTAAACAGGATGGCTCCCACTGTTTCTCGAATCCCTCCTCAAACCATAAAGGAAGAATTAGTCAGGATCAATCCCACCGTACAATACTTGCTTAACCGTTCGGCCAGGCTGGTGTCGGTACTTCGAGGGAGGTTTTCCAACGCTTTCGCGAAGTTCCTTAATTAAAGAACCTCTTTTCCCTGGGGGGCGTAGCCCCGCTAACACCTTTCTAGGCACCTACTAGGTTTATAGCATTGATCGTTAAGTGAGAAATTTCCCGAGGAGTAGCATATACTCACAGTAGGATCGGGATCCAAATATCATCGCGTGACGAAACTGAAGGAATCCTACCAGAATCACCACACTCCAAATGGTATGCAAATCTAGCAAGTTTCAGTACTTATGAAACTCCCGATGTGGATTTTTGCCCCATGCTCTTATGACCTTGACTTTGGCCAACAAATCATAAGTCACATGTCAAGTTCTACCCGTCGTTCTCCAGGTTAATTTGAATCCACCCGTACCCACCCTTGACTTTGGCCAACAAGGCAGTACGACTGTTCCAAACCAACGCATCTATCTATGCTGCACAAGAATACCCAATAGCTACCAATCACTATGCCTTGACTTTGGCCAACAAACACAGCTTGAATACTATTGACTATTCATATGAAACGACGGAGGGCTACGGATGGTTTTTGGCGAAACCGTGAACGTAGTGAACTTGATTTGGTCGATGGAACGAGATAGCTTTTAAATGGAGTGGCTCAAGCTCCGCATTTTAAAAGTTAGTTTTGAAAAGAACCGAGTGGTTTTTCGAAAGTGTTCCAACGACTTTAACTTGGTTTATTATCTTGCATTAGTTCTTTTAATGCGTGATATTCTTGCATTAGTACTTTTAATGCGTCCCATCATTTAAATCCTACCATTGCAGAAAACAACCAAAATATGACGTACGCTTATGCCATTCGCATTCGCCACTGGGCCCCGTCATTACCCGTTAGGTTACTTAACTAACGACAGAGCGGGGGCTGGGCTAGCGCGTCTGTAAAACATAAGCAACGCCTAAATAGAAAGCAATGATAAACATTTCAGATCACAGATAAATACATTGGATATACTAGTAATCTGTAATTTGTACGAGCCTGTAACAAAAAACAGATAACACGGTCGCGGTGAATAGCCAATACCCCACCCAAGACCCCTACGGGTGCGGCAAACTACCCGCCAAGTACCCGAAGCGTAGCAACCTCCCTCATCTCCATGAGTAGGCCACTCGACACTTCGGTATACCCGGTAGTTTGTGCACCCCTCCATGGGTCTATCCTAGGAGCAAAAACAGTAAAAGAATTATACACTGACGGCTACAACCCCGACCCGGTTGTGCGGCCAAACAAATAATAATTATTACATCAATTTACATTTACAATGAATTGCAAGAAAAGAAAACTCTCGTCTCACAACCCCCCCCGGCTATTCACCCGCGACAATCCAACATATTTATATACACATTCCAGCACATTACAGATCATGTATAACCCCGACTAATCGTCTTATAGCAATTAGTCGACGTTCAATACATGCAAACATCACAGATATAACCATCATAGTCAAAGTGCAGTGGAGTTCGGAAAAATACGGAATTATAGGCCCCCAAAAGTAAATTTTAGTTCTGGAAAATCTGGGCATATAATATATATCCTAAAAATCCCAAAAACAACAAATAAAGACACTGCACGAAAATCGATGCAGAGAGGACATCAAGTCGCGGCGGATCCGCGGCGGCCAAGAAGGCTCACGCGGCGGAAGCGCGGCGACTTAGACGAATCTCTGTGTCGTTTTTCATGGGTGTTTTTAGAAAACCCTGAGATGAATTTACAGATATAAAGTTTTTCATTTCGGGCCAAAAAAATTTCAACAGAAACTCAGGTTTTTGAAAATACGGTTTTTTGGGTTTTTTACGGTTCCGAACTTCGTTACACTTCACTACCTAGCTAGTTTAAGTTTAGTTAGGCTCTGATACCACTGTAAGTCCACGTTGCCACCCCCGGTTCTTACGGGGAGGCGGAAACGGTATAAAAATCAAACTTTTAGTGCAAGAAGCAACATGGACTATGCAAGGTCGGGATCGATACCTAAACTAAAACTAGCAACCTAGCTAAAGAAGTTTAGCTACTCGGATGAAGATGGTTATACCTAGACTTGAACTCCTTCGTCTTAAACTTTGTAGAGGTTGATGGTTCTCCTTTGTCTCCTTCTCCCGTCGAAGATGGATCCACCTCGAAGGCTCGACCTTTGGGCTCTTTCTCGTACTTGGAGTGAACTAGAATCGCCGGCTTGCTAGACCCTTGATCCTAGAGTGAGTAGAGAGTGTTTAGGGTTTGCTTTTGTTTTTCAAGAGAAGGATTCTCAACTCATGAGAAGGTTTCTCTTGACTAGAGGAAGAAGAAGATGAAGTGAAGAGAGAGAGTGAGAATGAAAAAGTGAGCTCTTTCTTTTTCTTTTGCAACCATAACAAAAGAAAAAGAAAAATCAAATAATAACAATAATCAAAATGAAAAAGGTTTGATGGTTAGTTTAGAATGACTAATATCATTACATGCATTAAATGAATAAAGCAAGAATGAAAAAGCATCTTGCATTTGTAATGATGGTAGTCAAATGTTCAACCATGGTCAACAAGTCAACCATGGTCAACAAGTCAACAAAAACTAACCATGACACAATTTCATTTTATTATATATTATTAAATGATATAATACAAATCCATTAGGGTTTGGAAAAAGACGACTGTCAACTGTGCATACGCACCCGTTCCGAAACCCTAATGGAAATCATCTTCCTCCTCCTCAAAAACTGTGCATACACACCTGCATTCTTGTTCCGAGGAACATGAATACTGAGAGATAAAAGCAACCCCAAATACTATACCAGTATCCGGCTCAAACCAGAGCCCGCTGGTAATATCTGTCCGGACTCCAAACGTGCACAAGTGCGCGGATGAGAACGAACCCTGTCGCAAAACCATGCGACCTCTACTCTGTTTTGCCCATAGGCGAATACCCTCTGTGTGGGACTCTAAAGACTCGACACTACGCTGGCAGTGGGTTTAACCACAGACCGCAAGCGGCACTAGCTGTGCGTAACGGTCCCCAGGTAGATGTCGACAAGAAGGCTGACGAGGTGAAACCCCATCGGAACTCCTACTGAGTCTGAATGTGACAGTCTCCGTACAGTCCGGTCTGTTCGTCTGATACATCGCATGGCGGGCCTAGGGGGCGGTAAACGTCAGTCCCCCAATAGCGGTACAAGTCGTGCCGGAGCGAAGCCCAAAACACCCTGAGACAACACTGGAAACCTACCAGTATATCTCGTTTGCCCTGGCCAGGGACTACTTGTGTAATGGCTCTCCTAGACACAGCGCGATGTCAACCCCCAATACCGGGAGAGACGAATCCTGTCTAACCGTCACTGCCTCCGAGTGCTTCGGGACTGCACCCAACCACCACCTGTTTGCACGACTCCTTTGAGCCGTGGTAGGGTAGTGATCAAAGTGCAGTGGGAACACACTCGAGGCGAAGTGCCAGTGTCAAGTCAGCGGACTAAGCTGTACTCATGTCACCTGGGAACTGATGACTGACGATAGGTATAATACCAACCTGTCAGTTCCCGACGAGTCCTGTCCAGTGTACTCGTAACCCAACGAGCACCCGTATACTATCTCCAGTACGACGTACTGATGGCTGTGGGACAGACCATCTCCCACACTGGGATGAGAAGCGCATACGCTAGTCTACTCCGGAGTATCGATGCCCAGTCTCGATAGTCCTGCGACTAGGGACCTGTATAAGGATGTGCTTATAGATTACCCAGCCCCCACTAGTGTGACTGCCATCACAACGCTGGTAATCAAGCAAAGATCCTAAGGGCTCCACTAATGCGTATAAGTGATATAGTAAAATAAACACAAGTACACATTGAAGTAGAGACAAACCAAGTAGCATACTACTATTTTGAGCAAGATTGTATATACAAGGTGAATATCCCAAGCATCCATTATGTAATATACAAACTAGTATGATACAGTAATGGCCTCTAGGGCATATACACTAACATGTACCAGACCCGATGTAGCATACTCACTAAGTGTAGTGAGTAGGTATCAAGCAGATCCAGGAGAGAGTCACTGGACAGCTGTGAAGAACATTCTCAAATACTTGAGAAGGACTAAAGAGATGTTCTTGGTGTATAGTAACGGTGAACTCTAAGTGGAGTCCTTTACCGATTCGAGCTTCCAGAGTGATAAGGACAACTTTAAGTCGGTCTCGGGATTTGTCTTTACCCTCAATGGAGGGGCGGTTTTTTGGAAAAGTTCCAAGCAAGAAACCGTGGCAGACTCGGCGATGGAGGTTGAATACATCGCTGCCAACGATGCTGCCAAAGAGGCTATCTGGATGAAGAAGTTCATAACTGAACTTGGTGTGGTTCTGTCCATTGAGCATCCAATACTTTTGTATTGCGATAAAAATGGAGCAGTGGCTTTGGCTAAGGAACCCAGGTCCCATTAGCGATCCAGGCATATTCTGATCTGATCCGGGAGATAGTTGATCACCGGGAGATCGAGGTAAGGAGAGTTGACATGAAGGACAGCACAGCGGATCCACTCACAAAGGCCATACCCTAGATACAATTTGAGAGACTCTTCGGGATGTTGGGTATGAGATACTGTCTTAACATGTAGATTTGTATTGTGATACTGTCTTGCTCTCACATGTTGATAAAACACTTAGGATGTGTACTTGACAACCAGGACTATGATGGAGATCATACTAGTGGGGCTAGGGTAGTCTATAAGTACATTCTTTAATTGTTCTTAGTCGAGGGTGTATCGAGACAGGGCATCGATACTCCAGAGTAGACTAGCATATACGCTTCTTGACCCATATGATTGGCGATGGATTATCCCACATCTATTGGTGATTGACATCAAATATGGTATACGGGTGCTCAGTGGAGACTGGGTACACTTAAAGGACTCGCCGAGAACTCCTAGTTGGTATTATACCTATCGTCAGATAGCAGTTCTCTAGTGACACTGGTACAGATTAGTCTGTAGACCCGAGATCATCATAGAGTCTTGTATGATTCCCACTGTGCTTTGATTTCCACCTTACCACGTTCAAGAGAACGTGCAAAACGGTGGCTTTTGGGTACAGTCCCGAATCGCATGGAGGCAATGAGCGATAGGAGGGGATTCGTCTCTCCCGGTATTGGGGGTTGATGTTGCGCTGTGCTCGATTGGCTATAACGGGAAGTCCCTGGCTAGGGCTGATTCAGAGATCTACTAGTAAGTGTTATCAGTAGTTTCTAGACCCGTTATGAGCCTTACATCGGCACGACTTATCGGTTACTGGGGTCTGACGTTTACTACCCATAGACTGGATATGCGACATATCAGACGAAAAGACCGGACTGTACGGTAGTGTTACTGAAAGGCTTTTCAGGAGTAAGAGCAGGCTTGCTTGTTGATCTTCTGATCGCTCAATACCCGGGTAGCCGTTACGTCCAGCTAGTACCGCTGACGGCTTGTGGATGCTTGATATGATCATCATCTACTGCCGGTGTATTGACGAGTCTTTAGAGTCCTACACAGAGGTTTACTGGCTCAGGCAAAACAAAGTAGGAGCACATACGTGAGGGAACGAGATTAATATGAGTATGTGATACCGTATTCTATTCTCGCGATTTATGATATCGGTCGGTTATATGAGATATAGCTGGGTTATCGAATCAAGTGTTGATTCGATAAGTTGATACAAATAATATCAGTCGGTCATATGAGATATAGCCGGATAATTAAATCAAGTGTTGATTTTGAAGGGTTTTCTACAGCACCACTACAAGGGTTTGGAGGCAACACACATGCCATATTTAAATTTTTATGGTGCTAAAGAAACATTCTAAAGGATCATGCTAGAAAATTTAGGGCAACATAATTTTTACATGAACACAAGTAGTAAAAGCTAGGGTTTTGAGAGTACAACCTTTGTATCTCCCTACGCTAGACTCCTTGGCTACTTGAGGGTTGGAAAAAGGTTCGCTTGAGATCCTCTAGGTCCACGACGATCCACCTGGAGTCCTCTTTGTCCAAGCTTGAAGCTCCCCTAGATCAAGAGAAGAAATGGAAGCTAACACTCTACACTAATGGGCAAGACTAGTGTAGAATGGTTATGTGGTTTGTTTTCTCACTTCAAAATCCTAACTTGGTGACTCTTTTGCTCACTTGAGAAAACTAGAGAGCAAGAGAGAGAGGAGGAAGAAGATGATGGCTTGTAAAAGAGCTCAAGATAATGATAAGGTTGTGAATAAAAATGAGAAATGAAAATATATATATTTTCACACTCTCATTCTTAACCATAGTTATAAAATATCTAGATATTTTAGTTTGGAACAAAAATGACCATGAAAAATGAATCATGGTTAAAACAAAGGGTTAGTGCAAGAATAAAACATTAAACAATGATAACAATTTCCATTTCCATTTTTCTTTTCCAAAAATAATATCCATATATTTTATAAAGGGTGTGAGTCTTATATTGCCACCATCCACTATATCAACAACCATGATAGAATGATGTATGCATGTATGTGTGCATGCACATCCATATGTGCATGAATAAGAATAAATGCATACACACATGCATACAACAAAAAAGACAAGAAATGATTTCAAGTGAGAAACTAATGGTTAATGATAAATCAACACTTGATTTAGCAAACCGGTCATATCGCATACGACCCGACCAAAAGCAAACCGCCCGATTAATATACGGTATCTCATACGCGCATTTTAACCGGGTCCACACGCATATCTCATATGCGCACCACATCGTTTCGCCTGGACTAGGCAACTCCATTGTGGGACTCTAAGACACGTCAATATGCCGGCAGTGGGTGATGATCATATCAAGCACCCCCACGCCGCAAGCGGTCAGCTAAACATAACGGCCACCCGGGTATTGAGCGATCAAAAGAAAACAAGCGAACTTGTCACAACTCCCGTCGAGCCAACCGGCAACACTACCGTACAGTCCGGTCTCTTCGTCAGATATGTTGCATATCGAGTCTAGGGAAGGTAACGTCGACCCCAATAACTCAATAAGTCGTGCCGATGAGTGGTCTACAACAGATCGAGAAATTACTGATAACACTTATCAGTAAATCTTAACAGCCCTGGCCAGGGACTTACTGATATAGCCAATCGAGCACAGCACAACATCAACTACCAATACCGGGTGAGACGAAACCCCTCCTATCGCTCATCGCCTTCGTGTGTCTCGGGGCTGTACCCAACGGCCACCTGTTTGCACGACTTAGTAGAGTCGTGGTAGGGTGGTAATCAAAGTACAGTGGGAGAACACACAAGACTCTATGACGATCTCGGGTCTACAGACTAACTTGCACCAGTGTCACCTGAGAACTGCTATCCGACGATAGATATAATTCCATATAGGAGTTCTCGGTGAGTCCGTCCAGTGTACCCAGTCACCACTGAGCACCCGTATACGATCTTGATGTCAAACATTGATGAATGTCGGAACATCCATTGCCCATCATATGGGTCTAGTATCATATACGCTAGTCTACTCTGGTATATCGATGCCCCGTCTCGATACACCTACGACTAGGGACATTTCAGGATATGCTTATAAACTACAGATGTCCCACTAGTATGATCTCCATCATAATCACAGTAGTCAAGCCTATATCCTCAGGGCTTTATCAACATGTGTGAATGAATAAAAGCATGATCAAATCAACATGTCAGATAAAGAAGAACCAGATAGCATACTATCATGTCGAGCAAGAATGTACACTGAATATATATATATATATATATACATGTATAAATACATCCACTATCATATAATGGCCTCTATGGCATACATATATCCAACAATCTCCCACTTGCACTAAGGCCAGTTATTGGCGTATCTCATACCCAACATCTCAAAAAGTCGCTCATGCTGCGGCTGAGGGAGGGCCTTGGTGAGTGGATCCGCGGCGTTATTCTTTGTGTCTACTCTCCTAATCTCAATCTCGCGGTGATCTACAATCTCCCGGATCAAATGAAAGCGCCTCAGGATGTGTCTGGATCGCTGATGGAACCTGGGCTCCTTGGCCAACGCCATAGCCCCATTATTATCACAATACAATGGTATTGGATCAATAATGGTTGGAACTACTCCTAGCTCCGAGACGAACTTCCTCATCCAGACGGCTTCCTTGGCGGCATCATTCGCAGCAATGTACTCAGCATCCATCGTAGAGTCTGCAACGGTATCCTGTTTGGAACTCTTCCAACTTACTGCCCATCCATTGAGGGTAAATACAAACCCAGAGATAGATTTGCTGTCGTCCTTATCGCTCTGGAAGCTCGAATCGGTAAAGGCCTCTATTTGGAGATCTCGATTACCATACACCAAGAACAATTCTTTAGTCCTTCGCAAGTACTTAAGAATGTTCTTCACAGCAATCCAGTGATTCTCCCCTGGGTTGGATTGATACCTGCTTACAACACTAAGTGCATAAGCTACATCTGGGCGTATACATAACATCGCATACATTATAGATCCTACTGCCGAAGCATAGGGTATAATGCTCATGCGAGCTCTCTCTTCATCGGTCTTTGGGCAAGAGTCCGTGGAGAGAGTGATCCCATGGCAAGCGGGTAAGGCACCCCGCTTGGAGTCTTCCATACTAAACCCTTTTAGGTTGGTGTTGATGTACCTGGTTTGGGACAATCCCAATAACCTCTTGGATCTATCCCCATAGATCCTAATGCCCAGAATGTATGTGGCATCACCCAGGTCCTTCATGGAGAACCTTAGTGATAAGAAAGATTTGACCGACTGTAGCATAGGAATATCATTTCCTATCAGAAGAATGTCATCCACGTACAATACGAGAAATGTGACAGCTCTCCCTACAGCCTTCTTATAAACACAAGGTTCATCTGGATTTTTGATGAAATCAAACTCTTTGATAACATAATCGAAACAGATGTTCCAACTCCGTGATGCCTGCTTTAACCTATATATGGATTTAAGCAATCTACATGCTTTCCCGCTGCTCCCACTGTCAATGGAGCCCTCTGGCTGATCCATATAAACGCATTCTTCTTAATCTCCATTTAGAAATGCCGTTTTAACGTCCATCTGCCAGATTTCATAGTCGTAGTGAGCAGCAATAACAAGTAGGATCCGAATGGATTTAAGCATGGCTACGGGAGAAAAAGTCTCGTCATAGTCCAAACCTGGTCTTTGACGAAAACCCTTCGCCACAAGTCTTGCCTTATAGGTCTCTACCAGCCCATCTACACCAATCTTTCTTTTAAAGATCCATTTGCACCCCACAGGTTTTACCCCGGGGGGTACAATGTCCAAAGTCCATACTTTGTTGGTGTACATAGACTCCATTTCGGTTCTCATGGCATCCAGCCATTTCACTGAGTCTCCACTCGTGATAGCTTGCTGAAAATTGGTAGGATCATCACCCTCCATGATGCAGTCTTCTCTGTCACCATCAATGAGGAAACCGTAGGACTACGGTAGCGCCCCGGCTGTCTATCCGAGGCCAAAATGCGGAAACGAAAATTTTTCTTGACTTTAAACCGGCGCTACCGCATCCTAAAACCCCGGATCATAACCATTAACCTACACCTAGCTATCAAAAGAAGGGATAGAATGCTATACTGAGCGATCCGTGTCCTTCGGTCTTTAGCCACCATCCCGATCTCCCCGCGGCAACTCTGGTCTTCATCTCCTCCTCGGAAAGGGCACCACATCATCGGTTCTTTTTACGGGCTCCCGCTTCATCCGAAGCAACTCGGGTGCGAAGTGTGCTAGCCGACACGTCCAAGGTGTTGTAGAGAATGTTGTGATCACTTTGTCTCTTGCATCCATGGCTTTGGATGGAGGTTGAAGTGTTTCCATTGATGGAAGCAAAAAGCTAGAGGAAGAAGAAGAAGAACAAGAGCTTTTCTCTTTCTTTTCTTTTCTCTTGTTGTAAAATGAGAGTGAGAGTGTGAGATTATGAAAAATACAATACCAAAAACACCACCATGGCAGCCCCTCTCTCTCTCCATCTCATTTCAACACATTAAACAAAACACTAATGTGACATATTTGCTAAAAAAGAGACCATCAGTCATCTAAATGTCCATGTCACATTTAATGAAATGCATGATGAATTTCTAGCTCATTTTTCCATTAACAAACATTAATCCAAATGTTTGTCACAACAAAAAAAAGATCCGGCAACATCTAAAGTAAACTCGTGACGGATCACAAGGATACCCCTCACCTGTATATACATACCTGCACCCGCATTCCGACCGAATGCGAATACGATGAGACTAAAGTAATCCAACAAATCTAATACGAGGATCCGGATTAAACCAAAGCCCACTAGTATGATCCGTCTGATCATGATCCGTGCAATACCGCACGTATAAGATCGAACCCTGCCATATAACATACGGCCTCTACAACGTTTTGCCCGAAACTTGAGAAACTGTCTGTGGGGGACTCTAAAGACTCGTCAATACTTTGGCTGTGGATTTAACCACTAGCACGTCAGAGGTATTAGCCATACGTGACGGGCTACCAGGTATTGACCAAAAGGGACGTCGATGAGCGAACTCATCCTGACACCCTACTGAGCCTGTTAGTGACAATATCCGTACAGTCCGGTCCGTTCGTCTATGAGTATCGCATGGCGGGCCTAGGGGGTTAGTAAAAGTCAGACCCCCAAAAGCGGTACAAGTCATGTCGGAGTGTAGCCCAGAACAACCTGAGATACTACTGGAATACCTACCAGTAAATCTCCTGCCTCGGCCGAGGGCTTTGTGTAATGGCTCTCCTAGACACAGCGCGACCTCATCCCCAATACCGGGAGAGACGAACCCCTACAGATCCGCTCACTGCCTCCATGTGGCTCGGGACTGTACCCAACTAAAACCTGTTTGCACGACTCCTTTGAGCCGTGGTAGGGTAGTAATCAAAGCACAGTGGGAACTCACACGAGACAAATGACGATCTCAGATCGATGAACTAACCTGTACACATGTCACCAGGGAACCGCTATCTGACGTCAGGTATAATACCAACTAGCATGTTCCCGGCGAGTCCTGTCCGGTGTACTCATAACCTAATGAGCACCTGTATACATCTTAGGTGAACCAACTGACACCAGTGGCTTGTGAGACCGGCCACCGCCCCTCGTCGGGGTCTCGACTGTATACACTAGTCTACTAATGGAGTATCGATGCCCAGTCTCGAAACTCCCACGACTAGGGACCATTTAAGGATGTGCTTATAGACCCCCAGCTCCCACGTATATGATCGCCATCATACTGCTGGTCGTCAAGCAAGAATCCTAAGGGCTCTATCAGCGTGCAATAGCGACCTGTAAGGTCACCTAAAGCAGTACACGATGATAAAGATAAACCAGATAGCATACTATCATCTTGAGTAAGACTGTCCTACCGGTATAGGTCCTCCCTCAATCATTGTAATCACGTGCCTGTGATCCAATAATTGACTCTGAGGGCACTATCTCCAACAATCTCCCACTTGCACTCAAGGCTAATTATTGCGATGTCACATACTCACAGCCCGTGTGATACCGAACACCCAACTCCTCTACTAGTCAGTCTTACAAAGCTCGTTTGCAAAACTATTGCGTTCGAGGAATAGCCTCAGTGAGTGGATCCGCTATAATGTTTCTTTCTATGTCTCTCTTTATCTCAAGTTCGCGGAGAAAGCTATCTCCCGAAATGAGCAATACCTGTCTTAGAATGTGTCTGGATATCTGATGGGACCTAGTTCATAAATGAACTCCAAATCCAAAACTTCTTAAACTGTATCATCAACTGAACTTAATCAATTTCCTGCGCCATGCCTCCCTCAGTATCCGCTTGGACCACCTGTCCAAAATACTGCCCCTCGTCAGAGGGAAAACTATAACTCTGACAGCCACTCTGCCATCTAGGTCACCTTGGAAGCCTAGAATGATAACCGTCTCCTAAAGGAGGCTGTCGATATCATATCCCTAGAACATTCACTTATGTTCTAAAACTGCTTCTGAATGTTTCTCCAGGATTGGATCAATATCAACTTATTGCATCTCCTGCAAAAAACAACATCTGGTGTGGTACTTGACATCTCATGATTGACTCAATTGCCTAAGCAAGTGATCTGCCAATCATGCACATCCCTCTCCAATTTAGTCTGTAAGACACCTTTAGAGAGGGTGACTCCATCACCTGCAGGTACACTACCGTGCCAGGAGTCATCCATTCTAAATACTCATAGAATGTTGTCTAAGTACCCAGATTGGGAAACCACCCAAATCTAGATCTAAAACCACAGATCTAGTAACCAGAATGTCTGATATAATATCCAAGTCCTTTGTGGAGAAACCGCTGTGTGACAACCAAAGTATAACCGATCGTAGTATAGGAATTTCACTTCCTACTCTGTGTATGTCATCCAAATACCAGGACATCATACCCTACTACCTTCTTAACAGATCCATCCCCTATTCTGATGAAGTCAAACCTATGACTGTCACATCAGAAATAGATGATCTATCTCCGTTATATCTGCTTTAGTCCATAAATGGACATAAGCTACTTGTCCGCTATGCTTCCGCTGCTCCCACTGACTACGACAACCCTCTGGCAGAGTCATATACATGTGCACTTCTAAAGCTAGTTTAGAACGACGCTATACTCATCCTCCTGGCGGGTCTCATAGTCTGGAACAACAACAATGGCAAGTCTAGGTAAACAAGAACCTCCCTGCCACCGTCCTTGAGGCTACCGTAGTACCTCTCGGGTGCCTGAGGTTACCCACCATATCTGCGGAGTGGCCAATGGAATGTCAAATCAGATTGAATCTTTAGGTTCTTATCAAATTTTCAGTAATCGTTTGCGGTTCTGGAATCACTTCCAGTTCTACCATACTCCCACTATTGTTTTCTGAAAAATCCATTTTTATTAAAACTGTAGCGAGTCAAGAACAATATCACTATTGATCTTCCAGATGGTAGAAAATCAACCTCGTCATAGCCTGGGTCAACCCACAAACAGCCATTGCAGAAACGTGCCTTGAGTTATCCAGAGTCTGGTTTTAAGTATTAGCTGGACAACTCCCCGTACCTTGACAATGTCAAGATATGAACTGTTCTATATCCAATATAGAAACAGAGGCACTGATTTAATTGGAACCAGATTCAAATCATGCAGCTGTCTCCAGTGCATGTCAACTAAATGGAGAGAGGACGATCAACGTTACTCAACTTAGGAATGCTTCCAATTATAAGTAACCTGAAAGAGAAACAAGTTCTCTTAATCATTACTATCAACTGAATACCATACACAAGTATCTACATCTTCGATCACCCTGAAGAATCCCGATACTTGCAATACCTGGTTCTCTACTTTATCCTTATACCTATAACTTCTCAAAACTTGGACCCTGTGTTTCTACGAAACACTTGTCTAAAAACTAGAGAAGTCATAAGTAAACCGAATATAGTACGAGGACCAACCCCTCTGTCCTAATGGACACTGGACAATATACAATACTCTATATAAGTCCCCTGAGTCTAGTGACTCATTCACTGTGTGTCGTAGGTTGAAAACTGTACTTATGGTTAAGAAGAATTACACCGCTGTTCATTGCTCCTTACCTAACCATCCACTGATATAGGTAAATGTCATAGACATAATTTCAAAAAGGTATATCTCACTCTATAAAAATAGACGTACAGATATATCAATTTGAAATTGGTGCATAACAACGGATATTCAAAACCAAATATTTGCCATCCGGCAAACAACCCAGGTGACTTCCTCAAATATCACCAATTACAACGAATCCCGATATAATGAGGATGATCACCTAATTCCCAATAACTTACTCCCACTCATCATCTGTAAAACCATACAGATGTGAGAATTAAACCTGGTAAATACATATCCTGGAGCAAGTGTCTAATTGGGAAATCAGTTTTCTTTTAACAGTACACAGTGAAACTGAAACATTGAAATGTTTCGATGGGGTATCCCGGTATTCCTAGTAATGCCTCTTCCATTATCCAGATTCACAACTGTAACCGTATAATTCTTTACCATCTCTCCAAATCCCTTTATATGTCTTTAGTCATTACCTTCTGTACACTCTCTTAGGCTAAATGGTTTTCTTCCTTCCCTACCGTTCGGCACCAGCCTATGGTTTGGAAGAAAACTATCCAATAAGCACAATGGGTGTACTGTCCTAATCCTAGGAGCACTCGCAATGCGAGAGAAGGTGAAGATAAAAGACAACCGAATAAACCTTATTCCTATTTCTCCTGAACCAGAATCCATCCCCGAACTGGAACAAGTTCCTTTCGAGTTCGTATATAACCATACGATGGAGTATCTAATGAACTGTGGATCTTCGTAGTGATACGGAGTGTCCTGGAGAAATACAAAGGTGAAGTGGGAGTGGTAATGAAATACTTGGTTTGGTCGTGAATAGCAGTCGCAGTTTACTTTGCCCTCTTACTAATCCCTTGATATGTCTTTACTTAATACCTTCTGTACACCATCGTTATGCTAATTGGTTTTCTTCATTCACCATCGTTCGGCACCAGCCAAAGGTTTGGAAGAAGACTATCCAATTTGCGTAATAGGTGTACTATCTCCTAAACCAAGGGGTACTCGCAACCTGAGAGAAGGTAAAAGGAAAAGACAACTGAATAGTCCTATTCGTTTTCTCCAGAACCGGAAACCATCCTCGAATAAATTCTTTCGAGTTCGTATATAACCATACGATGGTTTTATCCAATGGAAGTGGACGTTCGTAGTAATATGGGGTGTCCTGGAAAAAAGGGTAAAAGTAGGAGTGGCAATAAAGTATGCAACTCTGACAATCCAAAAGCCAGTCTTATAAGAAGGTTCGGTTAATTTTGGTCACTGAGTCATAGTCAAAGGTCGGGTCATGGTCGCTGCCAAAGAGAGAGAGAAAAGAAACACTCAGCGTGCACTCTAACCTAGATCAGAATGGTTATCACTTTATCTAATCAGGAAACCTCCCACTGTAACGTCAAATTCTCCTCCAAACCTGAAAGAAGAATTAGTCGGGATCACTCGAGGAGTAAACCAACTCATCAGTGGGAATCGGGATCCAACTATCATCGCATGATAACGTGACGGAATCCACTCACGTTATCACACTCCAGAAGGTATGCGCATGCCTGGCAAGTTTCAGTTTCTTTAGAAACTCCCGATGTGTATTTTTACCCCTAGGACCCAAGTGACCTTGACTGAGCCAACATATCAAAGGATCCTAGTCAAGTTCAACCCGTCATTATCTTGATTGCATTAGACCCACCCGCATGAGTCCTTGACTGAGTCAAAATGACCGTACGACTGTCTTAACCAATCACATATCCATAAGACATAAAAGCATTACAGAGCTACCGCACACTATGCCTCGGCTGAGCACGACATACGTAGCATGAATACTAAGCAATACTAATCTGAAATGACGGAGGGCTACGGCTGGTTTTTGGCGAAAAACCTTTAACGTAATGAACTTGATATCGTTGAAGGAACCGGATAACTTTTTATAAAAATATAGTGACGAAAACCTTTGCTAAAGAGGTCACTCCCTGTGAAGGGATCTCGGCTCTTTCCCCGTAGAATGAGGTGCAGGATATTCCAACTGAATACCACGATGCAAAGCAAAAGGCAATCGGCTATAGTGAAGTTATTACCCTGACGCAAACTTCTGTCCAAGGGGTCACTCTCGGTGAATGGATCTCGGCCCTTGCCTCGTCGACTGAGGTGCTGGATATTCATAACCGAATACCACTGTGCAAACAAAAGAGAACGTCCTTGCAATAACAGCTTTTTGAAAAATTGTTCCAACAACATCAGAATAGGTTTGTTTAGCTTGCATTGATCCGAATCAACGCAGTCCCATCAATGGATCACACCAATAAAGAACGAAAATACGATGTACGTATATGCCACCCGCATTCGCCACTGGGTCCCGTCATCACCCGTTAGGTTACTTAACTAACGACAGAGCGGGGACTGGACTAGCGCAGATGCAAAACATATACAACATCTATTAGTATATATATCAATATATAATATTCGCTCAAGGCGTGATAAAATGCAACATCACAGAAATGTAACTAGCATCACAGAACAATACAGATATCTGGGATCCCCGGGTTTCATAGAGCCGCTGCTGAAACCCGACGTTCCCCTGGTCGTGTGGATAGCCTGTGCAATGAAATCCTAGACCCCTACGGGCGTGGCAAGTTACCCGCCAAAACCTGAAGCGAGGCAGCCCTCTTCAGCAACGTGAATGTTAGTTATATGTATGCCCTAGAGGCCATTACTGTACATAGGATGTATATTATAGTGGATGCTGGGACATATATAGGGATGACTTTCTTGCTCGACATGATAGTATGCTATCTGGTTACTCTTTACCTTAACATGTATACTGATTGTCTCTCTGTTACATGTTGGTAAAGCCCTTAGGATGTGTACTTGACTACCTGGACTATGATGCGGATCATACTAGTGGGGACAGGGTAGTCCATAAGTACATCCTTCAAGGTCCCTAGTCGTGGGTATATCGAGACGGGGCATCGATATACCAGAGTAGACTAGCGTATACCTTCTCGACCCATACAGATGGGCGATGGATGATCCCATATCCATTGGTGTTTGACATCAGAGATGATATACGGGTGCTCAGTAAAGACTGGGTACACTGGACGGACTCGCCGAGAACTCACAGATGGTATTATGCAAGCGCGAGGCATTTGGCCGTGGCACAGTCAGCGTCCCATGTCTTGCGGACTTCAATATCCGCAACTGAGGATTTTGGACCTGGGACGGGCGGGGCTGGAGCCGTGAGGACATATGATACTTTATCATAAGTCAAGGCAATGTTCAGATTCCTCAGCTAGTCTTTATAATTGGTCTCATTCAGTTTATTTTTATCTAGTAGAAGCTTGAGTCCTGTCATTGGTATCTGCCATTAAGAGAGAGAAAAGAATACACTCAGCGAAAGCTCTTGCAAAGATCAGATTGGTTATTATCTTGTCTAATCCATGTCTCCCACTACTTTAATCAAGTTTTTCTTTCATACCATAAAAAGAAAACTAGCCAGGATTAATTACAGTCAACAACTTCGCCAACCGTTCAGCCAGGCCAGTGTCGGTACTTGAGGGAGGTTCTCCGTGCTTTCGCACGGACCTAATTAAAGTAAACCTCGTCTTCTCAGAGGCGTAGCCCCGTTAACACCTTTCTAGACACCTAATGGGTTAGCTAATTGTAAACTGCAAAACTCTCCTGGGAGCAACTATTGCCCACAGTGGGATCGGGATCCAACCATCATATGGAAGGTATGCAATCTCATTGCAAATTTCAACTATTGAAATTCCCGATGTGGTTTTTACCCTAGTACCTATGACCTTAACTATGGTCAACAAATCATAAGTACTAGTCAAGTTCTACCCGTTATTTCTTGATTAATTAGACCCACCCACTTGACCCTTAACTATGGTCAACAAAGTCGCATGAATCTCCTAATTAATCTGCATCATATGCAGTGTAGGAAGACATCACTTAGCTACCGTACACTACGCCTTAACTATAGTCAACAAACGTAGCACGAATACTAAGTACTCTACTTCCTAAAATGACGTAGGGTTGCGGATGATTTTTAAGAAAATCTTTAACGCTTTGAACTTGATATCGTTATAGAATCAAATGGTTTTCAAAAGGAGTGGCATGAGCTCCGCAGTTTTGAAATATAACTTTTTCATAAAGAGCCGAGTGGTTTTCAAATCTGATTCTACAACATCTTTTTAGGTTTATTTTCTTTACATTAATCATATTAATGTAGCCCCATCATTTAAGTCCTTAAGCCAATCACAGAAAAGAAACGAAAATACAACGTACGCTTATGCCATCTGCATTCGCCGCAATGTTCCGTTATGCACCGTTAGGTTACTTAACTAACGGCATACCGGGACGGGACTAGCGCGGGTGTAAAACATAAGCAACGTCTACTATATATCTCATATATAATATATCATTCGTCTCAGATATCACATCACAGTATACAGGCAGCAGAAACACAGTTATGATAATATAGGATATACTAGGACGTCCGTATTTAGTATTTAGCCAATAATAGAAAATACGGATTCCACAGTCGCGTTGAATAGCCAAGCCCACACCCCTAGACCCCTACGAGAGCGGCAAGTGACCCTACCAATTCTGGAGTTTAGGAGACCCGGTCTCGACTCCTCGAGATAGCCTCCCACTGAACCCCAGAACCCGGTCACTTGTGCTCCCTTCCTTGGGTCTATCCTAATGCGGAAAATTAAATAATATACAACACTGGTGGCATCAACCTCAACCCGGAAGTGCCCCAAATAAAAGAATATTACATTACATTTGAATTTTACATGAATGAAAAGAAAACTCTCATCTCACATAAAAAAAAACCTCGGCTATTCAATCGCGACAATCCTGCACATCATATCTCAGCAACACATAATATCATATATCATCAACGTAAGTAAGTATGCATACCCCGATCGTCGTTGATGTATAGCAACGAAACCGGCGATATGCGACATACTACACTTATGGTCACAGAAAAGAAAGTGTAAAACTACAACATTTGGAATCCACAATCACTTTAGACATCGTAAATCCGAAATATCACATACTTCGCATTTCATTCCTAACTATATGAATTCCATATATTGTATCACATTCCAGATAAATAGACAGTATTAAACTTTTCGATCGAATAATTAAATACCCAAGATTTCCTTAATAGCTCAACACTTGAGCGGAGTTCAAAGATCCCGGAACATGTCACAGTAGCAGCGGTCCAGCCGTAGAAGGGTCAAGCCAACGCCTCACATGTGGCACGCCGTACTGCCCCAAACCTTAAGGTTTAGAGGCAGTTCATACGGTCACATAATCGAGTTAAGGTTTGTGTTCTTCTAGAGGTTCCACCACGTTACTTGCACGTATTTCCGAAAGATTTAAACTCGAGAAAAATTCAACATTTGAAAGTTTTTCGTGCCGGGAAAAAATGAGTTAATGATATCCGTTCGAACTATTTAATACTTTCTAAATTACCCGAAAACAGCACAAAATTAAATATTCCGATCGAATCAACGATTCCAAAATAATCCCCAGAACACTCAACACTTGAGTCTCATTAAAAATACCCAAAAATATGTACAAGCAGATTAGAACAATACTGTACAAAAACGAGGCAATATTACTTCTGTACGGCCGCGGATCCGCGGCCCAAGCGAGGTATGGCCGCGGTTCCGCGGCTGTATGTACGGATTATGGCGTTGGTTTTTACAGTATTTCTTATATTTGCCAGCTGAATTTTTTAAGTATTTTTAATTCTGAAAAAACACAGTTTTAAAAAAATGTCCATAGAAGAGTCTAATTCCGTATTTCGGGGTTCGATCGGAGTTTTAACTTCGCTTAAACGTCGCCTAAGGCTCTAGCTTGGCTCTGATACCATGAAGGGTTTCCTACAGCACCACTACAAGGGTTTGGAGGCAACACACATGCCATATTTAAATTTTTATGGTGCTAAAGAAACATTCTAAAGGATCATGCTAGAAAATTTATGGCAACATAACTTTAAAGCTAGGGTTTTGAGAGTACAACCTTTGTAGCTCCCTACGCTAGACTCCTTGGCTACTTGAGGGTTGGAAAAAGGTTCGCTTGAGATCCTCTAGGTCCATGACGATCCACCCGGAGTCCTTTTTGTCCAAGCTTGAAGCTCCACTGGATCAAGAGAAGAAATGGAAGCTAACACTCTACACTAATGGGCAAGACTAGTGTAGAATGGTTATGTGGTTTATTTTCTCACTTCAAAATCCTAACTTGGTGACTCTTTTGCTCACTTGAGAAAACTAGAGAGCAAGAGAGAGAGGAGGAAGAAGATGATGGCTTGTAAAAGAGCTCAAGATAATGATAAGGTTGTGAATAAAAATGAGAAATGAAAATATATATATTTTCACTCTCTCATTCTTAACCATAGCTATAAAATATCTAGATATTTTAGTTTGGAACAAAAATGACCATGGAAAATGAATCATGGTTAAAACAAAGGGTTAGTGCAAGAATAAAATATTAAACCATGATAACAATTTCCATTTCCATTTTTCTTTTCCAAAAATAATATCCATATATTTTATAAAGGGTGTGAGTCTTATATTGCCACCATCCACTATATCAACAACCATGATAGAATGATGTATGCATGTATGTGTGCATGCACATCCATATGTGCATGAATAAGAATAAATGCATACATGTGTGCATACAACAAAAAAGACAAGAAAGGATTTCAAGTGAGAAACTAATGGTCAATGATAAATCAACACTTGATTTAGCAAACCGGTCGTATCGCATACGACCCGACCAAAAGCATACCGCCCGATTAATATACGGTATCTCATACGCGCATTTTAACCGGGTCCTCGCGCATATCTCATATGCGCACCACATCGTTTCGCCTGGACTAGGAAACTCCATTGTGGGACTCTAAGACTCGTCAATACACCGACAGTGGGTGATGATCATATCAAGCACCCCCAAGCCGCAAGCGGTCAGCTAAACGTAACGGCCACCCGGGTATTGAGCGATCAGAAGAAAACAAGCGAACTTGTCACAACTCCCGTCGAGCCAACCGGCAACACTACCGTACAGTCCGGTCTCTTCGTCAGATATGCTGCATATCGAGTTTAGGGATTGTAACGTCGACCCCAATAACTCAATAAGTCGTGCCGATGAGTGGTCTACAACAGATCGAGAAACTACTGATAACACTTATTACTAAATCTTAACAGCCCTGGCCAGGGACTTACTGATATAGCCAATCGAGCACAGCACAATATCAACTCCCAATACCGGGAGAGACGAAACCCCTCCTATTGCTCATCGCCTTCGTGTGTCTCGGGACTGAACCCAACGGCCACCTGTTTGCACGACTCAGTAGAGCCGTGGTAGGGTGGTAATCAAAGTACAGAGGGAGAACACACAAGACTCTATGACGATCTCGGGTCTACAGACTAACCTGCACCAGTGTCACCTGAGAACTGCTATCCGACGATAGATATAATTCCATATAGGAGTTCTCGGTGAGTCCGTCCAGTGTACCCAGTCACAACTGAGCACCCGTATATGATCTTGATGTCAAACATCGATGAATGTGGGAACATCCATCGCCCATCATATGGGTCTAGTATCATATACGCTAGTCTACTCTGGTATATCGATGCCCCGTCTCGATACACCTACGACTAGGGACATTTCAGGATATGCTTATAAACTACAGATGTCCTACCAGTATGATCTCCATCATAATCACAGTAGTCAAGCCTATATCCTCAGGGCTTTATCAATATTTGTGAATGAATAAAAGCATGATCAAATCAACATGTCAGATAAAGAAGAACCAGATAGCATACTATCATGTCGAGCAAGAATGTACACTGAATATATATATATATATATATATATATATATATATATATATACATGTATAAATACATCCACTATCATATAATGGCCTCTAGGGCATACATATATCCAACAGATTTAATGATTTAATATATACTTATATATTTGATATATTAATTTACATTAACTAATATTAGCTCACTTAAGCATTTCTTTTCTCACTTATACATTTAATATATATATGATATATATTAATTGTATTTCTTTTTTTGTGTCATGCTTGATGATACATACTACATGTGTGTATGAGACTCATACCATGCCATTAGATAATTAGGGTTTTATTTATTTAATGCAAATATAAATTGGTGGGAATTAAACATGGTTGCAAGCTTTGGAAGCTTGTGGAAACCATCGACTTAGCCCACTAAATTTGTCTTGCATTAGATATTTGTTAACCTAACCATAATCTTTAGCCATGGTTTATTCTCTATATGAGTTATATGTGATATGAACTCACCCATGATTGCCATTCACTCTCTCATCCATTATTTGCTTCATCTTCTTCATTGAGCTCTCTAGCTTTCTCAAGGTGAAGAAATAGAGTGAGAAAATTAATTCTAAAGTGAGCAAAATCCCTACTTCATCATCCTCTACTAGATTAGCCATTTAGTTTAGGGTGTTAGCTTCACTAATCCCTATTTAGTGAAGAGGTACCTTGGGTTAGTGTCTCCTCGACGTAGATCATCTTCTTCCTCGAAGACTTCGTGCAAGCTTGTTCCTTTCTTCTTATGAAGCCATTCTAGAGTCCGGAAGATCACTACTTGAAGCGAAGGTAATACTACACGGAGCTATTGATATGAATGACCGGTCTACAAAGGTTGTATTCCATATTCACTTAGATGTAAAGTAGTTTACATGTTGTTTCGTCTAAATCTCTAGTCAAGATTTTAGGGTTAGGGTTGTTTAGAAAGGCAAAATTTTGAAAATGGAATGGACATTCCTCCCGAAACCTTGCGTCGTGCTAGGAATTCCTACATAAACAACTCAAATATCGCAACAAACCATCTTCATGAATCAACAGATCCGTTTGAAGTCCCACTTCTACTTGTTCTCGAAACTTCTGCAATCTTAGATCGTACGACCGTGCTGCTTTAATATTATCGATCAAGGATGACTGTACTTGCAACTGCATCTACTATCCTGATGAATTTGGCAGTACAATCTCCAATTCGAACCTTTGAAGATCCGCTATGATCTCCTTTTGTGCAGTCAACATCCGTATCGCTGGCAACCGACTTAGTGCATCTGGCACTACAATAACTTTCTCCGGATGGTATTTTAGATCAAGATCATAGTCAACCATCAGCTCCAACCATCTATGTTGTCTCATGTTGAGCTCTTTCTGTGTGAACATATACTTTAGGCTTTTGTGATCGATAAATTTTCTACCCTTTCGTCCAATAAGTAGCGTCTCCAGATCTTCAAAGCAAAAATCACGTCTGCTAGCTCTAAATCATGAGCTGGGTAGTTCTTCTCATGAGTCTTCAATTGTCTCGACGCATAAGCTATAACCTTCCCATGCTGCATTAGAACACATCCCAAGCCTTTCCCAGATGCGTCGCTATGAATAACGAGTCCTCCGGAACTGTTCGGCACTATCAAGATAGGAGCGGTGGTCAATCTTTGCTTCAACGCTTCAAAAGCCGATGTACATTTCTCCATCCAAACGAACGGTACCTCCTTTCGTGTTAACATGGTCAATGGTTCTTCTATTCGAGCGAAGTTCTCCACAAACCTTCTATAGTATCCGGCAAGCCCAAGGAAACTTTTGATCTCCCCTACGTTCTTTAGAATTGGTCAATCATGAACTGCGACAATCTTTTCAGGGTCAACGGTGTTGGATGTGTATACCCTAGAGGCCATTATTGTATATGTATACATATAGATATTGGGGATATGTATGTACAGGACAATCTTGCTCAGTTATATTGTATATTATTTGAGTTGTCTTTATCAGGATATGTGTATTTGTTTTTACTAATGCTTTATGTTGCTTGCACATATTGATAAAGACTTGATACGGTAGTTTACTATTATGGTTTGACTTTATCTTAACATGCGCATATGTTATACTCGCTATTACATATGTCGACCACATGTTGATAAAGCTCGTAGGATCTTGCTTGACTACCGGCGTTATGATGGCGATCATACTTGTAGAAGCTGGGTAGTCTATAAGCACGTCCTTAAATGTCCCAAGTCGCAGGAGTATCGAGATCAGGCATCGATACTCTAGTGTAGACTTGCGTATACGTTTCTAGATCCCGACGACAGGCGGTGGTCGGTCCCACAATCATTGGCATGATCATCTAAGATTGTATGCGGGTGCTCACTAGGGGTGAGTACACTAGACAGACTCGCTGAGTACCTCTAGATGGTATTATACATATCGTCCGATAGCGGTTCTCTTATGAAATGTGTTCAGGTTAGTCTTTGGACCAGAGATCGTCATTTTTCTCATGTGAGTTCCCACTGTGCTTTGATCACTACCCGACCATGGCTTTACTGAGTCGTGCAAACAGGTTTTAGTTGGGTGCAGTCCCGAGCCACATGGAGGCAGTGAGTGATTGTCAGGGATTCGTCTCTCCAGGTATTGGGAGTTGATATCACACTTCGTTCGATTGGTCAGGACTATAAGACCTTGGCCAAGGCAGTTGGGATTTACTGATAGGATGATCAGTAGTTTCCCGGATTGGTCCTGAGCCACATCAGCATGAATTATCGGGTTATTAGGGTCTGAGGCTTACCACCGTATGAAGAGACCGGACTGTACGAATATTGTCACGGATAGGCTCAGTAGGGATCCAGATGAGTTTGCTCGTCGTCCTTCCTTTTAGACATGTACCCGGGTAGCCGTTACGTACAGCTAGTGCCGCTGACATGCTTGTGGTTATAGATTTATCCAGTAACGCACTGCCAGCGTACTGTCGAGTCTTTAGAGTCCCACACAGAGGGTTTCTCTGCTTCGGGCGAAACGATGTAGAGGCCATATAGTTTTACGGTAGGGTTCGATCACATACGTGTACTTGTGCACATATGGCCGACAATACTAGCGGGCTTTGCTTTAAACCGGATCCTAGTATTATATTGTTGGATTATTTTCGTCTCTTTGTATTCGTATTTTTCGGAATACGGATACGGGTATGTATATACGGTGAGGGGTATTCTTGAAATTTGTTACAAGGGTGCTTCTAGAAGAAGACACCTCATTATTTTTTAACCATTTAGATAAATGGTTAATGAGGTGGAGGGTGAGGTGTTATCATTCATTAAATGAAGCATGGATACTTGGTGACTCACTTAGTGAGTCATGGATTACTATTGAGAGAAGGTGGCATCTAGATATTTTATGGAAAATATCTACATATTTTGTGGTGAAGATGTTTTTTTGGTATTTTTGGGGAGCTTGATTTATTAGTCACAAGACTTGACCATTCTTCATTCTATTCCTTTTACACAACACTCTCATCTCCTCCAAGCTTCTCATTTTCTACTTCAAACCCTATTAGTTCATGTGTTGAAAAACCTATGGTTCTTGAGACAAAACAATCCGTCATCACTCTCTACATCATCTAGTCTACTTAGATTAGCATACTAAGTAACCTAGTTACCTCGGTTTAGAGGTAGGAGCTCAAAGTAGACACTCTCGGGTGGATCTTCTTTGACGCGAGGAGGCCGTCGATCAAGCTCGAACATGGAGGTCACTAGGAGCAAGCTAAAGGAGAGGAGTGAAGACCGGAAGGACTTAAGCCTCTTGCTATAAACTCTTTTCACAGTAGATAGCTTCTCTAGTTAAGCTAGTTAGGTTTATGGTAGATCCGGTTTAGGATTATTCTAGCGTTAAGTTTACATCGTCAGAAAAAAAAATTGTTCCGCAATCGGTCACGGATGATGGCCAGGGCATTAGTGTAACCCAACGGCAATTCCATCTCCGGATACGACATGACCCAAGAACTTCACTTCTTCAAGCCAAAACTCACACTTGCTCATTTTAGCATATAACCATTCTTGCCTCAATGTTTGTCGTGTGATTCTCAAGTGTTCTGAATGCTCTTCTTGAAAGTGTTTACTAGCACCGCAATAGGGTTAAAACGGGCATCACACATGAGATTTTCAAAATTTCATGGTGCTAATGAACACTAACCTAGAATCTAACTAGAAAATTAGGGTTATAAACATAATATCAAAAACTATACTAAGAGAACGAAACTACAACCTTTGTACATCGTGTCCTTCTCTTCAAATGTTCCAGGTTGTAGTCCACGCGACTCTACTAGGCTCCACTTGAAGATGGTACAAGCTCCCTTCTTGATCTTCATGCCAAAGACGATCCACGCGAAGCAACTCTAATCCAAGCTATCTCTTCACTAAACTCTTTAGTGAAGGAAACACACTAGTTCAAATTGCTAATTCAAACTAGGATGGTGAAGTAGGGGTGTTTGGGCTCACTTAGGATGCTCACAAGCTCAAGGGTTCACAACTCATGTGAGGGATTGAGCTTAGAGATGAGGTGAGGAAAATATAACGAGCAAGAAAGCAATAGCTCAACTCAAGAAAAATGAACTCTAAATTGGCTAAGTGTTAGAATGGCTCATTCTCTTGACCTCACTTATTCAAGCATGGAATAAAATTGCAAAAAAAATTGCAACCATGCTTGAATAGTGAGTCAAGGCCAATAAACAATAGATAAAAGTCATGCCTCACCCATGCCCAAAATATCTCCATATTTTACACCTCATTTTCTATTTTCTAAAAATAGAAAATCCATGCCATGCTTCATATACTATATATATATATATATAATATTATGAAGAATAATTAGTGAGCTAATAATATTAGTTAATATATAATTATATCAAATATAATATATATCAAATTATTAAATCAACACTTGATTTAATAATCCGGTTATATCACATATAACCGACTAATATCATTTATCTGTATATCACATTATCAAATCAACCCTTGATTCAAAAATCCTGTTATATCACATATAACCTAACTGATAACAAATAACCGCCAGATTAGAATACGGTATTTCATACTCGTATTTAATCAGGCCCCCTCACATATCAGCATATGTGCCCTACTTCGTTTCTCTTGAACCAGGAAACTTCTATGTGGGACTCTAAAGACTCGTCAATACGCCTGCAGCAGGTAATGATCAGTTACCAACAAGCCGTCAGCGGTACTAGCTGGCCGTAACGGCTATCCAGGTACTGAGCGAATAGAAGATCAACAAGCAAGCTTGTCCAAACTCCCATAAAGCCTATAAGTAACACTTACCGTACAGTCCGGTCTCTTCGTCTGATATATGGCATATCGAGTCTGGGGTGGAATTATCAGACCCCAATAACTTGAAAAGTCATGCCGATGTAAGGCTTATAATTGTACGAGAAACTACTGATAACACTTACCAGTAAATATCATTAACAGCCCTGGCTAAAGACTTCCTGTTATAGCCAAGCATAGCGCAACATCAACTCCCTATACCGGGAGAGAAGAAACCCCTCCTATCGCTCATTGCTTCCATGTGACTCGGGATTGTACCCAAAATCCACCTATTTGCACAACTCCTTTGAGCCATGGTAGGGAGGAAATCAAAGCATAGTGGGAACCACACAAGACTCTATGACAATCTCGGGTCTATAGACTAACCTGTACCATTGTAACCAGAGAACTGCTATCTGACGATAGGTATAGTACCATCTAGGAGTTCTCGGCGAGTCCTGTTCGGTGTACCCATTCTCTAATGAGCACCAGTGTACAATCTTTGATTTCAAACACCAATGGATATGGGATCAACCATCGCCCCATACAGGGTCAAGAAACGTATACACTAGTCTACTCTGGAATATCCATACCATGTCTCGATATTCCCTCGACTAGGAACTATTGAAGGATGTGCTTATGGACTACCTAGGTCCCAATAGTATGATCTGCATCATAATCCTGGTAGTCAAGACAACATCCTAAGGGTTTTATCAACATGTATATGAGAGACGGTATAATAATACCAGTGAACATGTTAAGATAAAGGCAACCGGATAGCATACTATCATGTCAAGCAAAAAAGTCCTCTATATATATGTCCAAGCATCCACTAAATCATACAATAATGATCTCTAGGGCATACATATCACTAACAATCTCCCACTTGCACTGAGACCAGTTGTTATAGCATCTCATACCCAACATCCTAAAAAGTCTCTCGAATAGCATCTGGGGGAGGGCCTTGGTGAGTGGATCCGTTGTGTTATCCTCAGTGTCAACTCTCTTGACCTCGATCTCCCGGACATCTACTATTTTACTGATCAGGTGATACCGCCTAAGAATATTCTGGATCACTAATGGGACCGGGGTTCTTTGGCCAAAGCCACAGCTCCAATGTTATCATAATACACAGGTATTGGATACTCAATGGATGGAACACACACAAAGTTTAGCTATGAACTTGTTTATCCAGACAGCCTCTTTGGCAGCATCGTTGGCAGCGATGTATTCAGCCTCCATCGTCGAGTCTGCTACGGTATCTAGCTTGGAACTCTTACAACATACCGGCCCTTTATTGAGGGTGAAGACAAAACCCGAGACCGACATTCTGTCGTCCTTATCACTCTAGAAGCTTGAATCGGTAAAGGACTCCACCTGGAGTTCACCATTTCCATACACCAAGAACATTTCTTTAGTCCTTCTCAAGTACCTCAGAATGTTCTTCACAGTTGTCCAGTGTTTCTCCCCTGGATTTGATTGATACTTACTCACTACTCCTAGTTAGTAAGCTACTGTTGGATATAGTGCCCTCAAGTCAATTATTGAATCGCATGCACGCGATTGCGATGATCGAGGGAGGACTTAAACGGATAGAACAGTCTTACTCAAGATAATAGTATGCTATCTGGTTTGTCTTTATCATCATGTACATGCTTTATGTGGTATTACAAATCACTATTATATGCTGATAGAGCCCATAGGATTCTTGCTTGACTACCAGCATTATGATGGCGATCATATACGTGGGAGCTGGATGGTCTATAAGCACATCCTTCAATGTCCCTAGTCGTGGGAGTATCTGTTGGATATATGTATGCCCTAGAGGCCATTATATGATAGTGGATGTATCGGTATGTGTATATATATATTCAAATGACATTCTTGCTCGACATGATAGTATGCTATCTGGTTGTTCTTTATCTTAACATGTTCACTTGATCATGCATATTACTCATTTGGTACATGTTGATAAAGCCCTTTGGATATTTGCTTGACTACTGGGATTATGATGCGGATCATACTAGTAGGACATATGTAGTTTATAAGCATATCCTTGAAATGTTCCTAGTCGTTGGTGTATCGATACGGGGCATCGATATTCCAGAGTAGATGATCGCACGCTTTTGGCGTGTCGGATGTTCAAAGTTCAAAAGTTATAACCGCGATCAGGACGGTGTCACTTCGCAGCTAGCCGGTTGAGCACGGGTCGATCCATAGGGAGATGGTTGTATGTCCGTTCAAGTTTTAGACGAGTCAATAAAGAATGTGTATATGTTTGTTCAATTCTATCCTAAGTGTTATATGCAAGTATAAAGTTGTTAAGAAAAAGATACGAAAGTGTAAGCTAAAGAAATCCGCACTCAAAACCTTTGAGCCGAGTCTTGACCAATTGAAGCTAGAGCAATCGGCAACAACGTGGATTAGGGTACTTAAGGACGGTATTTGTGGAATCCGGCTCATTGACCCTTGTCCGTCAGTTCTTGTCTCTTGCTTTCGCCTCCGGCCAAACCGAACGCAACCGGTCGCGGTTAGAAATCACCGTTACCTTGGTAGGGTAGGGTGCCTAACGGAGCGCTTGCGTAACGTTTGGACGGAGTTCAAAGGAAAATAACGGGAAAAGGAAATGAGCAAAGAAACATTAACTTACAATATTGTATTTATTCTTAACAACAACAATTACAAACATTCACAAAACGAACCAAAAAAAGAGCAAAAGAAAAGATAAACAAAGAAAAGAAAAGATTACAAGCAAGTAATTAAAAGTGCATAGAATTTAAGTGTATGAAAGTAAATGAGCAAGAAATGAAACTAGAAACCATAGAACCCAAAACAAGACATGGGTTCAATAACCAAATCTTAAACTTGCAAGCTCAATTAAGAGGTCGCAAGATCAAGAAAAGGCAAAGAACTCATGGAGAATGAAGCACAAAAGAGAGAACAAATGATACAACCTCTTGAGATCAATGACCAAAGCTTAAACTTGCAAGCTCACTTAAGAGGTTGCAAGATCAAGTTAAGGTAGAGAGCTCAAGGGGGAAGCTAAGCAAAAAAGAATGATACAAAATAACCCTAATCTTCATTTAACATCCACTCAAAAGCTCTCACAACAATTTCATGGAGGAAAGAATGAAGAAGAAGAAGAAGTAAACTAAAAACTAACAAAAAGTGGGCATAAGAATGAACATCCAAGGCTTGGCAAGTTCTGGGCTATTTATAGGAAGGAAACAGAGAACCTAGGGCAACATTCAGGCACTATAGGAAGTTACAAAAAAGCTCCCAGGAGATGACAGAGTGCGGAGCCCATATGGCCGCGGTTCCGCGGCCTAAGCGCGCTTATGCCGCGGAACCGCGGCCGTATTAGGGAGTTGGGCCATGCGATTTGGTGGGTTTTCCTGGTTTGTGGTCCTCTTCAGTGTGGTATAGTACTTTTCTCAGAAGCTCTTCACAATTCTTCCAGAATTTCAGTAGATCAAAAGGTGATGTGGATCTTTTGCCATGATTTCCTCGAGCTCCGCGTAGATATGTTGGATCTTGTGTTGACATTGAGCTTTGTGCACGAAAATGACATCGATTTGCCATTTTGTCCCTTAAACTGGTGTGTGGCAACATACGGATAGAGAGCGGAGACCCGTGTTTTATCTGTGGTTGGCAGTAATCCGGAATTTGTCGTATCAATTTCACTGTTCAGAGCCGAGAACCTGTATTCTGCAAATATGTAGCAAACACTGATCAAAAGCACCTGCCTATAAACAAACAAGCGTAAGAATGGGCGGTATAAAAATCAATATTCTGGTATGAACAAATACCCCCAAACTTAACTTTTGCTCGTCCCGAGCAAAACCAATTATTCAAAAAAAAGTCCTAACCGCACTTTCGCAGGGAACGCGATTGCACTGAGCACGTGCAACAAGCCGTTAAACCTCTAGGTGTCCCTAGTAGGAGGAGTGTTGTCTCCTGAGGGTTTTCAGCGGATTACACCTACAAAATCCCGTCAAGCTAGTGTCATAAGTTAACGTTGATTCTACTCCTACAGTTTAGTATTTACGTTAGAAATTCTATCATCCTAAGTTAGAAATATCCAACCCTTATGTTTCACACCTCCTATCTATTTAACCTTAGATACTATACGTTCCAAAAAAGTTTAGAAAGATGTTGGTATCTCCTGAGTTTTCCTTCTTTAAGTGTGGTCTCAAATCAGGGATTTTTATTAACTTTACAGAAAACAAAAGTCTTATTCTTCATTTCTATCTTGTATCCAAACATCGATTGTATACCCCTACGTGTGTGTATATTTGCACCCCTACACTAAAGAATTCAATTCAAGCTATAATGCCCTTGCCCTAATACCTAATACTACTTCTTTTCATTAAGGATGGACGGATTTGCTCACACACGTTTCATGCAACTATTAATGCTTCTTGAGGCACTAACGACCGATTACTGAATGTGTGAACTTTAAAGCGTAAATAGCAGTTTCCAGGTCTTGACTTTATTCTATTTTTTCATTTTCTTTTCTTTTTCTTTTTCAAGACCGTATATATTTTTCAATACGCTCTTTTGGTGTTTAGCTTTAAATACCATTTTTTCTTTCATACTAGGCTTTCAGGCAAGAGTATTTCTAGGTATCCTCTACTATCCCAAGTTTCAAGGTGCGTGTAAGTGCAGTTTGTAGGGTATATACTTTCTAAATTTGAACTCAAGAAAAGAAACTATTTTTCAGACTTATCTTTTAGTAAAGCTTCAATACTTTCCCTTCATCTTGACTTAACTCAAGAACTGAACTCAAGATTACCTATTTCTCAAAAAAAACTGTAAGGACGTATACTTACCAAAGTTAGACAGAATGAGGGTTATTTTTAGGATTTTCAATTCATAAGTCTAGAATTTAGTTATTTCTAACATATCAACTAAACTTTCAGAATAAAAATCTAAGTTACCCTATTAGCTAACTTGACGACAAAGTTTTTATATTTTTGGAAAATTTTCGATTTTTGTGGGTTTTTTTTTAATAAGGTATGCAAATGCAAAATATACAAATGAATGCGAAGGAAGAAAGCTTACCGAGCACACCCCAAAACTTAAACTTGACAGTGCCCTCACTGTCAGGCTACACCAAGAGGGTCAAAATTGTCGGTGCCTCCCTAAAAACAAATTATATACATAACAAAGAAGGAAAACAAAAAATATATATAAAAAGGTTCCCCCCCAAACTTAAGTAAAACAGTGTTTCCACTGTTAAGCGTTAAAGTTCAGGATTAGGGGGAAAGAAAACAGTTTCAAACTATACAAGGCCTTACACAGGCCAAAAGTGAGCACCAACCATTCAAAGATTTTATCGCTATAATGTACAGGTTGGTGGAAGAAGGCGTAGAGAAAAGAGAGGGAGAATACGCGAGACCGTATGGAGATAGAAGTGGTATACGGTCTAGGTATATAAGAAGAAGAATGGCGGAATGGAGAAAGAAGTGGAATACGAACTTGAGGGTGGAAATGGATTGAATAAATTAGTACAATCTGTAATGATCGATGTGAAAAGATGGATTGTACTAATCTATCAATATGGCGAGAAATTGGGTCAAATCCCTCAAGATTCGTGAGAAACCATGGGTATGCCGAACTCGGTAAACCAGACATATGAAATGAAAGTGAGACGGTTTCTTACAAGGTCGGAACGATGGAAAGGATGGAGGTAGGTGATTGAGGAAGGTTATCGGTTAAAGGTTCAGGAGGGTGTACACAGTCAATGAAAGGAACAGGATGAATTGGAAAATCCGACTCATCAATTAAAACTGGTTCATCCTCAAAAATATCCTCAAAAGTTTCCTCAAAAGTTTCCTAAAAATTCAGCTTATCCATGCAAATTTCATCAAAATCAAGACGCATGTGGGGTTCGGGAAAAACAGTTAATGACTCGGGATGATGAATTGGAGAGAAAAACTCTGCCAAATCTACAGGTTCATCATCCAAAATATTCCAGGCGTCAATATCCTCAATCAAGTGAAAATCATTATTCTCAGACACCTCAACAAAAGTATGGATATTAATCAATTCAGGTTCTAGAGTGGAGGTGTAGAGGCCATAAGGATTGGGTGTGGTTTCACTCGAAAAGGACCATTCACAATCGGGTAAATCAAACACTGCAAAGTCACACAACTCATTATATGTTCTATCTTTAATCAATGAATCGTTTGGAACACTAGATAGACATTCAAAACCGGAGTTGCGGGATTCAAGTTGAAACGGGTAGGCTTGATTCGGAAGGGGGTACATCTCACTCTCTCCACTCAAATTCTCAACCTGTCCTACCGCCTCTTCATAAATTGGAAAATTTGGAGCTAGTTGAAAACTAGCTTCCGGGTCACTAGTTTGTACGAGGGCGGCCATGGACGCATTCAAATCCATCATCTGTTGGTACGACGCTACCCTAAAGTCTTCCAAAGACTTTTCCAGACTAGACATGGGTTGTGAAGGGGTTTCAGTAAAAGATTCAAAGTTGTTTGGATACTGAAAACTCCCAAATGGCGGTTCAGAAGCAATGTCTAGGGAAGGTGCAAAAGTCGGGTAGAACTGGTAGGGATTGAATGGCTGGACAGGAGCAGGATCAACATTTGGATAAGAAGGTGAATGGAATTGTTGATCCCAAGAATCTGTAGTGGTGAAAGGAGTGAAAGATCGGCTACAGGATTGTTCAATATGTTCAGCGACGGACAAAGGACGACTTGCAAAAGGGATATCAACATAAGAGGGTGGGGGAGGTTGAAAAGTTTGATACAAAGTGGATTGCGGAGGGCAAGTGTTTGTCCTAGACGCGTCTATCCGATATTTCAAAGAGATTTTGGGCATGGAGGGATCGTTCGACGTTCGGCCAAAGCAAGAACCGTAAGAAGTAATGTCTGGTTATGGGTACCAAAGTTCGGCAAGAGTTTTGCGAGGTGGGGTACCCATGATATGAAGAGAGAAAGAAAGAAAGGCAGAGAAAAGGAGGGGAAAAAGAATGTGATCCTTTTTTTTAGTTTTTAACAAAAGAATGAAATATACACACAAAAAGAATCTGGACAAAAACAATCACGACACAAAAATACCACAAACCTAATCATTCTAGGGTTCACCTAGTTCAACTAGACCTGCTCCAGAACTTGATTGTCGAAGTAAAACTGTGTCGAGAAACGGGCTCAAGATACACTAATCACGAGGCCAGGTAAGTGCAGAGATAAGGGGAGGTTTTCCGACGCTTTCGCGAAGGTCCTTAATTAAATAACCCTTTCTCTTTTGGCGGTTTTGCCCTTAACACTTTCCTAGACACCCCGTAAACAATATATCGTTAAGCGAGGTTCTAAACACAGTTAACTTCTCCTAGTGAGGGCGAATTCCTTAAGGCTTAAAGTCTAATTTCTTTAAAGTTTGTGCGGGTAAACGTTATGCTCAAGTTCGTGATTTGTGGGCCACGAAAAAGGTGATGAAATCCTTTACCGTATGTTATGGGGTTCGCTTGCCCTTTAGTCCGTATTAATGTATGCAATGCGCAATCAATAAAAATTCTATAAAGAATCAAACAATCGTTTTTTTAGTTTAAGCACGGCACTGCAACAAATACGGGTTAGTCAAATTTTATCGTTTGCTAGCGAACTTGCAAAGAATCCTGCAAAGAATAGTATATTGGATGCGTCGGATTTGAGAAGAAGGTGTTTAAGAAATACGTACCGTTAAGTTTTTGGGTTAGGAAAACCCCCCGTTGAATCAAATCCGGGAAGCTTGAAAAGTTCGCTTGCGCGGATCAAACTACCCGGACTTTGGCACTGTACTTTGCAATCACCTTAGCTTTGAACGTACACTTTGCTCCCCACAATCGCAGTTCGCAAATCCGCAAAAATCTGCAGAAAATACAGTATAGTGAAATTCACAGAGAAGATAAAAGAAAAGACAAAGGGGTGGAGAAAAAATTGGGCACAGAGGCCTCAATGGGACCGCGGAACCGCCGCGCAAGGCACCTTTTGACCGCGGTTCCGTGGTCAAAATGTTGACTTGGGGATTTGTCTTTGGTCAACGAACTCCACTTCTTCTCTTTTCCAAAATAAAAACCTCTGTTTTCTTTTTGGATTACTGTACTTTCTCCAGATTATCCTGCACACTTGCTTCACAAAAAATATCAAAAATAACAAAAAGATTTTTATTTTTTTATTTATAAATATATACAAAAAGAATATTAACCCGAATAACAAGAAAGAAAATACGCTACCGTCTTCCCGGCAACGACGCCATTCGCCATTTGATCGCACGCTTTTGGCGTGTCGGATGTTCAAAGTTCTAAAGTTATAACCGCGATCAGGACGGTGTCGCTTCGCAGCTAGCCGGTTGAGCACGGGTCAATCCACAGGGAGATGGTTGTATGTCCGTTCGAGTTTTAGACGAGTCAATAAAGAATGTGTATATGTTTGTTCAATTCTATCCTAAGTGTTATATGCAAGTATAAAGTTGTTAAGAAAAAGATACGAAAGTGTAAGCTAAAGAAATCCGCACTCAAAACCTTTGAGCCGAGTCTTGACCAATTGAAGCTAGAGCAATCGGCAACAACGTGGATTAGGGTACTTAAGCATGGTATTCATAGAATCCGGCTTATTGACCCTTGTCCGTCCGTTCTTGTCTCTTGCTTTCGCCTCCGGCCAAACCGAACGCAACCGGTCGCGGTTAGGAATCACCATTACTTTGGTAGGGTAGGGTGCCTAACGGAGCGCTTGCGTAACGTTTGGGCGGAGTTCAAAGGAAAATAACGGGAAAAGGAAATGTGCAAAGAAACATTAACTTACAATATTGTATTTATTCTCAACAACAACAATTACAAACATTCACAAAACGAACCAAAAAAAGAGCAAAAGAAAAGATAAACAATGAAAAGAAAAGATTACAAGCAAGTAATTAAAAGTGCATAGAATTTAAATGCATGAAAGTAAATGAGCAAGAAATGAAACTAGGAACCATAGAACCCAAAACAAGACATGGGTTCAATAACCAAATCTTAAACTTGCAAGCTCTATTAAGAGGTTGCAAGATCAAGAAAAGGCAAAGAACTCATGGAGAATGAAGCACAAAAGAGAGAACAAATGATACAACCCCTTGAGATCAATGACCAAAGCTTAAACTTGCAAGCTCACTTAAGAGGTTGCAAGATCAAGTTAAGGTAGAGAGCTCAAGAGGGAAGCTAAGCAAAAAAGAATGATACAAAATAACCCTCATCTTCATTTAACATCCACTCAAAAGCTCTCACAACAATTTCATGGTGGAAAGAATGAAGAAGAAGAAGTAAACTAAAAACTAAGAAAAAATGGGCATAAGAATGAACATCCAAGGCTTGGCAAGTTCTGGGCTATTTATAGGAAGGAAACAGAGAACCTAGGGCAACATTCAGACACTGTAGGAAGTTACAAAAAATCCCCCAGAAGATGACAGAGTGCGGAACCCACATGGCCGCAGTTCCGCGGCCTATGCGCGCTTATGCCGCGGAACCGCGGCCGTATTAGGGAGTTGGGCCATGCGATTTGGTGGGTTTTCCTGGTTTGTGGTCCTCTTCAGTATGGTATAGTACTTTTCTCAGAAGCTCTTCACAATTCTTCCAGAATTTCAGTAGATCAAAAGGTGATGTGATGTGGATCTTTTGCCATGATTTCCTCGAGCTCCGCGTAGATATGTTGGATCTTGTGTTGACATTGAGCTTTGTGCACGAAAATGACATCGATTTACCATTTTGTCCCTTAAACTGGTGTGTGGCAACATACGGATAGAGAGCGGAGACCCGTGTTTTATCTGTGGTTGGCAGTAATGCGGAATTTGTCGTACTTTTCCATCAATTTCACTGTTCAGAGCCGAGAACCTGTATTATGCAAATATGTAGCAAACACTGATCAAAAGCACCTGCCTATAAACAAACGAGCGTAAGAATGGGCGGTATAAAATGCAATATTCTGGTATGAATAGTAGACTAGCGTATACGTTTCTTGACCCATATGATGGGCGATGGATGATCCCATATCCATTGGTATGGTGACACCAAAGACTTTATACGGGTGCTTAGTGAAACTGGGTACACTGAACGGACTCGCCGAGAACTCCTATGTGGTATTATATCTATCGTCGGATAGCAGTTCTCAGGTGACATTGGTACAGGTTAGTCTGTAGACCCGAGATCGTCATAGAGTCTTGTGTGTCCTCCCACTGTACTTTAATCTCCACCCTACCACGGCTCTACTGAGTCGTGCAAACAGGTGGATTTTGGGTACAGTCCCGAGGCACATGGAAGCAATGAGCGATAGGAGGGGTTTCGTCTCTCCCGGTATTGTGGGTTGATGTTGCGTTGTGCTCGATTGGCTATAACAGGATGTCCCTGTCCACGACTGATGAGGTTTACTGATAAGCGTTATCAGTAGTTTCTCGATCTGTTATGAGCCATATACCGGTATGACTTATTGAGTTATTAGGGTCGACGATACCATCCCTAGACTCTATATGCAGCATATCTGACGAAGAGACCGGACTGTATGGTAAGTGTTGCCAATTGGCTCGACAGAAGTTTTGACAGGTTCGCTTGTGTTTCTTCTGATCGCCCAATACCTGGGAGTCGTTACGTACAGCTTGTGCCACTGACGGTTTGTGGGTATGTGATATGATCACTGCTTACTGCTAGCGTATTGACGAGTCTTAGAGTCCCACAAAGGGGCTTCCTAGCTCAGGCGAAAAGATGTGGGGTGCATTTGAGATATGTGCGGGAGCTCGATTAAATGCGTGTATTTGATAACGTATTTTAATCGGGCATTTACTATTGGACGGGTCGTATGTGATATGACCGGGTTATTACATCAAGTGTTTATTAATATTAAGTCCATTAGCTCATTTATTAAAACCTATTTCTTTATGATGCATGCATGATGTTGGCTATAGTGTCGTCAAGTCAATTATTGGATCACATGCACGTGATTGCAATGATTAAGGGAGGACCTATACCGGTAGAACAATCTTACTCGAGATAATAGTATACTAATTGGTTTGTCTTTATCATCGTGTACATGCTTTAGGTGACATTACAGATCACTATTACATGTTGATAAAGCCCATAGGATTCTTGCTTGACTACCTGCAGTATGATGGCGATCATATACATGAGAGTTGTTGGAGATAGTGCCCTCATAGTCAATTATTGGATCGCAGGTACGTGATTGCAATGATTGCGGAGGACCTATCCCGGTAGGACAGTCTTACTCGAAATGATAGTATGCTATCTGGTTTGCCTTTATCAGTCGTGTACATGTTCAGGTGACTGATTGCATGTTACACTTTGATAGAGCCCTTAGGATCTTGCTTTACTACCAACAGTATGGTGGCGATCATATACGTGAGAGTTGGGTAGTTTATATGCATATCCTTAATTGTGGTCCCTAGTCGTGGGAGTTTCGAGACAGGGCATCGATACTCCGGAGTAGACTAGTGTGTACAGTCGAGACCCCGACGAGGGGCGGTGGCCGGTCTCACAAGCCACTGGTGTCAGTTGGATCACCTAAGATGTATACCGGTGCTTATTGGGTTATGAGTACACCGGACAGGACTCGCCGGGAATCTGCTAGTTAGTATTATATCTACCGTCAGATAGCAGTTCCCTGGTGACATGTGTACAGGTTAGTTCATCGACCTGAGGTCGTCATTTGTCTCGTGTGAGTTCCCACTGTGCTTTGATTTCTACCCTACCACGGCTCAAAGGAGTCGTGCAAACAGGTAGCTTTTGGGAACAGTCCCGAGCCATATGGAGGCACGTGAGCGGATCGGCAGGGGATTCGTCTCTCCCGGTATTGGGGGCGAGGTCGTGCTGTGTCTAGGAGAGCCATTACACAAATCCATGGCCATGGTAGGAGATTTACTGGTAGGTACTCCAGTGGTATCTCAGGGTGTATTTGGGCTTCACTCCGACACGACTTATACTGCTATTGGGGGTCTGACGTTGCTAGCCCCCTAGGCAGATATGCGATACTCATTGACGAACGGACCGGACTGTATATACATTGTCACTGTTAGGCTCAGTAGGGTTTTCGGAGGAGTTCGCTCATCGGTCTCCCTTGAGTTCGCTCCTCGGCCACCCTTGAGGTCAGTCCGTGGGCAGCCGTTACGCATTGCTAGTGCCGCTGACGGTTTGTGGTTAAACCCACTGCCAGGGTACTGACGAGTCATTAGAGTCCCCCACAGACAGTTTCCCAAGTTCGGGCGAAACGTTGTAGAGGCCGTATGGTTTTATGGCAGGGTTCGGAAAATGCACGTGCGTTTACGCACGTGTCGATTTTCGGACAGGTGATACTGGTCGGCTTTGGTTTAAGCCGCATTCGAGTATTATATTGAGTAGGTATAATATCTTTGTCTCAGTTACATTTGTATTCGGTCATAATACAAATGCGGGTATATTTATACAGTTTCGGGGTTATCCTGAAAGTCGTTTCAGGATCACTTTTGGAAGTTGCCAGTTTCCAGTTTTCTATCTGCCGTCTTTTAACATTCGGTTAAAGACGGATTTATCTTTTCTTCTGATATGAGTGAGTCATCATTCTAGAAGCTTCTAGAAGTGATGATGAGGCTAATTGGTATTGTGTTCTAATTGGTTGCATTTATTACTTGATGAGGTGTTATTAGTGAGTCATTGTTTTCTTTAATGATTCTTGTTTTGGTTAAGATCTTTTGTGAGAAGCTTTTCTCTTATAGTCACCACCTTTGCTCGTACACTCACCCTCCTCATTCTATATATATGATAAGCCTCCTCTCTCTCTCATTGACTCTCACTTGATAGTTTTTCATGGTTGGAAAAAAGATTATGATAGATTTGGGGTGTATGGAATCCACAGCTCATTTCATTCCATCACCCAATTCCCTCGGCAACTTCATTAACCGATCGTCCACGGATTTGGACGAAGTGAGACAAAGTCATCTACTCATTCTCTACATCATTCTTGGTCGTCTCTTTTAGCAAACTTGACGATCGAGTTGCCTCGAGTCAGAGGCGGGAGCCCGTTTAAAGAACCGATCATGTGGTGCCACCTCGACGAGGAGATCGGAGATCGACGAGATCGGAGCAGCCGCAACGGAGCGTAGGATGATGGTTGAAGAACGAAGGACTCGGATCGTTCGGTATAACCTTTCTACACTCTTTACAGTTTGTTAGTTTAGCAATAATGGCAGATCCGGGTTAAAGTATACGATAGCGCCAGTTTAAAAGTTTTGTTCCGCATTTTGGCGTCTGTAGACTGCCGGGGCGCTAGCGTAGACTTACAGTGGTATCAGAGCCTCACCATTTTGCTATACTAACTTGTGCTAACACGTTTAAAACATCGATCCGACCGAAAATCGAAAAACACAAAATCCATGCCCGACAGTTCTGTTAATTTTAAACGGTCTCAAAATTCATTTCTGTATATCTTAAAAATCCGTGCAGGGAATTCTAAGAACCACGAAGAAATTTGGGGTCGTGACTCCTCTAAGCCGCCGCAGAAGGGCGGCCAAACCCATGGTTTGGCCGCGCTTCCGCGGCCATGTGAGGAGCACGTGCTCCCAAATTTTTCCAGTGGGTTCTGTGATGGTTTTTGGGGTTTTTGATATATATAGTTTTGGCCCAGGTTTTGTTACTGTTCACCAGTAAGCAGTGGGGCCCACTTTTTGATAATTGGTGTTTGGTCGATCGTAATTTAAACACATTAGTTTACAGTGCTTACATTATATCTCCGTCCGGGAATGTCATTTGATCGGTAAACCGCGTCTGATTGCTATAGTTCTTTTAGACGGGTTTGCGAACGTGACATTCGCGTTGATGTTCTGTGTTGTGCTGTGATGTTGCGGATTTGTCGTGATGGATAGCAGTGTGCAATGATAGTACAGTTTGTGTTTATTTGTACATTTGATATTGCGGGGCGAGCGTCCAACTTGTGGACTGCCGTCACTGCCTGTTGTATAATGTTCTTTTGGGGCACGACCAGGTTGCGGTCGATGTACCTATTGTACTATTTTTCATTACTGTACTAGGTTTTACCCCGCGACGGAGTGCACGGATAGCCGGGTTCGGGAAAGCAACGGGTCTGCATCTCATGGCTTTGAGAGGCAGAGGGGCCCCACTTCAGAATTGGCAGACTATTCGCCGCACTCGTAGGGGGTACAGGTTGACCCAAGGAGGGGTGCTCAATTTACCGGATTCCGTGAAGTGCCGGGTGTTCCATTCACTATGCTGTGGGGACTACCTCGCTTCAGGTTTTGGCGGGTAACTTGCCGCACCCGTAGGGGTCTAGGTTTCATTGCACAGGCTATCCACACGACAGGGGAACGTCGGGTTTCAGCAGCGGCTCTGTGAAACTCGGGGATCCCAGATATCTGTATTGTTCTGTGATGCTTATTACTTTTCTGTAATGTTGCATATTATCACGCCTGGAGCGATTATGTATATTGGCTTATATACTATTAGATGTTGTATATGTTTTACACCCGCGCTAGTCCAGTCCCCGCTCTGTCGTTAGTTAAGTAACCTAACGGGTGATGACGGGACCTAGTGACGAATGCGGATGGCATATACGTACATTTTATTTTCGTTCTTTTCTGGTGTGATTGATTGATGGGACTGCGTTGATTCTGATCAACGCAAAGTTAAAACAAACCTGTATACAGTTGTTGGAACAATTTAAAAAGTGTTATTGCAAAGACGTTTTCTTTTGTTATGCATAGCGGTATTCAGTGGAATATCCTGCACCTCATTCGACGGGGCAAGGGCCGACATCCCTTCACCAGGACCGACCCCTTGGACAGAAGTTTGCGTCAGGGTAATAACTTCACTATAGTCGATTACATGTTGCTTTGCATAGCGGTATTCAGTGGAATATCCTGCACCTCATTCCACGAGGAAAGAGCCGAGATCCCTTTACCGGGAGTGACCTCTTTAGCAAAAGGTTTTCGCCACTATATTTTAAAAAGCTATCAGGTTCCTTCAGCGATATCAAGTTCACTACGTTAAAGGTTTTTCGCCAAAAACCAGCCGTAGCCCTCCGTCGTTTCTTATGGATGGTCAGTAGTATTCAAGCTATGTTTGTTGGCATACGTCAAGGCATAGTGTTTGGTAGCTGCTGGGTATTCATTTGTTGCATAGATAGATGAGTTGGTTTGGGACAGTCGTATTACCTTGTTGGCATATGTCAAGGGTATGTACGGGTGGGTTCAAATTAACAAGATAATGACGGGCAGAACTTGACATGTGACTTATGATTTGTTGACATACGCCAAGGTCATAAGAGCATGGGGCAAGAAAATGATATCGGGAGTTTCTAAAGAAACTGAAACTTGCCAAGTATGCGCATACCTTCTGGAGTATGAATAACGTGGATGCATTCCATCACGTTAACATGCGATGAGAGTTGGATCCCGATTCCCACTGGTGAGTTGGTTTACTCTTCGGGTGATCCCGATTGATTCTTCTTTAGGTTTGGAGGAGAATTTGACAGGACAGTGGGAGGTTTCCGGATTAGATAAAGTGATGACCATTCTGATCTAGGTTAGAGTGCACGCAGAGTGTTTCTTTTCTCTCTCTCTATTTGGCAGCGACCTTTGACCGACCCTAGACTATGACTCAATGACCAGGTTGACCGAACCTTCTTAAAATACTGGCTTTTGGATTTTCTGAGTTGCATAAGTCATTGCCACTCCTTCTTTTACCCTTTGAATTTCTCAGAACACCCGTATTACTATGGATATCCACTTCCATTGGATGGTGCCATCGTATGGTTATATACGAACTCGAAGGGACTTCTTCGGGGATGGATCCAGGTTCAGGAGAAATAGAATTGGTTTATTCAGTTGTCTTTTATTATCACCTTCTCTCAGGTTGCGAGAGCTCCTTGTTTTAGGAGGGTACACCTATTAAGCCTATTGGATAGTCTTATTCCAAACCATAGGCTGGTGCCGAAAGGTAGGGAATGAAGAAAACCAATTAGCCTAAGTAGGGTGTGCAGAAGGTAATATGTAAAGACAAAATAAAGGGATTAGAAAGAGGGCAAAGTAAATTGCGATTGATATCATTCACGACCAAAACCGCGTACTTCATCGCCGCTCCTATTTCATCTTTAAAAGAATAAGGTATTATTCAGTTGTCTTTTATCGTCACCTTCTCTCGAGATGCGAGTACTCCTTGGTTTAGGAGGGTACACCTATTATGCTTACTGGATAGTCTTCTTCCAAACCATAGGCTGGTGCCGAACGGTAGGGAAGGAAGAAAACCATTTAGCCTAACGATGGTGTACAGAAGGTAACGACTAAAGACAAATTAAGGGATTTGGAGAGATGGCAATAAAATATACGGTTGAAGTCATGAATTGGATTATGGAAGAGGCATTGCTATGAATACCAGGATACCCCTACGAAACATTTTCATGTTTCAGTGCATTGTTAAAGGAAAAACTGTTTTCCCGATTAGACACTTACTCCAAGGGTATGTATTTACCAGGTTTCATTCTCATATCTGTATGGTTTTACAGATGATGATTGGGAGTAAGATATTGGGAATTAGGTGATCATCCTCATTATATCGGAATTCGTTGTAATTGGTGATATTTGAGGAAATCGCCAGGGTACAGTTTTCAACCTACGACGCACAGGTTTTGAGTTGTTTAACTCAGCGGACTTATACAGAGTATTGTATGTTGTCCAAGTGTCCATCAGGACAAAGGGGTAGGTCCTCGTACTATGTTCTGTTTACTTATAACTTCTCTAGTATTTAGACGAGTGTTTCGTAGAAATACAAGGTCTAAGTTTTGAGAAGTTGTGGGTATAAGAATAAAGTAGAGAACCAGGTATCACAAGTATTGGGATTCTTCAAAGAGATCGAAGATGTAGATTCTTGTGATTGGTATTCAGATGATAGTGATGGTTTTGAGAAAAGTGTTTCTCTTTCAGGTTACTCATAATTGGATGGATTCCTAAGTTGAGTAATGCTGATTAGCCTCTTTCCATTAAGTTGATATGCACTGGAGACAGATGCATGGATTGAATAAAGGTTCCAATTAAATAAGTGCCAAAGTTTCTATATTGGATATAGAATAGTTCGTACCTTAAAAGATATTGAGGTACGTGGAGTTGTCCAGCTTATGATTAAAACCAGACACTGGATAACTCAAGGCACGTTTCTGTAATGGCTGTTTGTGGGTTGACCCTGGCTATGACGAGGGTTGATATTCTACCATTTGGAAGATCAATAGTGATATTGTTCTTGACTCGCCACAGTTTTAGTAAAACAGATCTTTTTCAGAAAACAGTAGTGGGAGTATGGTAGAACTGGAAGTGATTCCAGAACCGCGAACGATTACGGAAAATTTAATAGGACCTATATATTCAATCAGGTTTGACATTCCAATAGCCACTCCGCAGGTATGGTAGGTAACCTCAGACACCCGAGAGGTACTTCGGTAGGCTCAAGGACGGTGACAGGGAGGTTCTTATCTACCCAGACTTGACACTACTGTTGTTCCAGGATATGAGACCCGGTAGGAGGGTTGTCGTAGTCAGTGGGAGCGACGGAAGCATAGTGGGCAAGTAGCTTATATCTATTTATAGACTTGAGCAGTTATAGCGGAGATAGATCATCTAATTTTGATTTGACAGTCATGGGTTTGACTTCAATCAGAATAAGGGATGGATCTGTTAAGAAGGTAGTAGGGTGTGATGTCATGGTATCTGGATGACATACACAGAGTAGGAAGTAAAATTCCTATACTACGATCGGTTGTACTGTGGTCGTCACACAGTTGTTTCTCCAGACAGGATATGGATATAATATTTAACATTTTGGTTTCTAGATCTATGGTTTTAGATCTGGATTTGGGTAGTTTCCCAATGTGGGTACTTTGACAGATATTCTAATGGTTTTTGGAATAGTTGACTCCTAGCGAGGTGGTGTACCTACAGGTGATGGAGTCACCCTCTCTAAAGGTGTCGTATAGACTAAAGGGGAGAGGGATGTGCATGATTGGCAGATCACTTGCTTAGGCAATTGAGTCAATCATGAGATGTCAAGTACCACACCAAATGTTGGTTTTGCACTAGATGCAATAAGTTTGTATTAATCCAATCCTGGAGAAACATAAGGAAGCGGTTTTAGAACATTAGTACATGTTCTACGGATTTGAGAACGGCAGCCACTTTCGGGAGACGGTTATCATTCCAGGATTCAAAGGTGACATGGATGACAGAGTGATTGTCAGAGTTTTAGTTTTCCCTCAGACGAGGGACAATATTATGGACAGGTGGTTCCAGAGGATACTGTGGGTGGCATGGTGCCCGATACTGATTAGGTTCAGTGATCGATTCAGTCTAAGAAGTTTGGATATGGAGTTCATTTATGAACTAAGGTCCCATCAGATATCCAGACATATTCTAAGACAGGTACTACTCAATTCGGGAGATGGCTTTCTCCGCAAACTTGAGATTAAGAGAGATACAGAAAGAAACTTCTAGGCGGATCCACTCACCGAGGCTATTTCTCGAACACAATAGTTTTACAAACGGGCTTTGTGAAACTGATTAGTAGAGGAGTTGGATGTTCGGTTTCACATGGGCTGTGAGTAGTCGACATCGCAATATTAGCCTTGAGTGCAAGTGGGAGATTGTTGGAGATAGTGCCCTCATAGTCAATTATTGGATCGCAGGTACGTGATTGCAATGATTGCGGAGGACCTATCCCGGTAGGACAGTCTTACTCGAAATGATAGTATGCTATCTGGTTTGCCTTTATCAGTCGTGTACATGTTCAGGTGACTGATTGCATGTTACACTTTGATAGAGCCCTTAGGATCTTGCTTTACTACCAACAGTATGGTGGCGATCATATACGTGAGAGTTGGGTAGTTTATATGCATATCCTTAATTGTGGTCCCTAGTCGTGGGAGTTTCGAGACAGGGCATCGATACTCCGGAGTAGACTAGTGTGTACAGTCGAGACCCCGACGAGGGGCGGTGGCCGGTCTCACAAGCCACTGGTGTCAGTTGGATCACCTAAGATGTATACAGGTGCTCATTGGGTTATGAGTACACCGGACAGGACTCGCCGGGAATCTGCTAGTTAGTATTATATCTACCGTCAGATAGCAGTTCCCTGGTGACATGTGTACAGGTTAGTTCATCGACCTGAGGTCGTCATTTGTCTCGTGTGAGTTCCCACTGTGCTTTGATTTCTACCCTACCACGGCTCAAAGGAGTCGTGCAAACAGGTAGCTTTTGGGAACAGTCCCGAGCCATATGGAGGCACGTGAGCGGATCGGCAGGGGATTCGTCTCTCCCGGTATTAGGGGCGAGGTCGTGCTATGTCTAGGAGAGCCATTACACAAATCCATGGCCATGGTAGGAGATTTACAGGTACTCCAGTGGTATCTCAGGGTGTATTTGGGCTTCACTCCGACACGACTTATACTGCTATTGGGGGTCTGACGTTGCTAGCCCCCTAGGCAGATATGCGATACTCATTGACGAACGGACCGGACTGTATATACATTGTCACTGTTAGGCTCAGTAGGGTTTTCGGAGGAGTTCGCTCATCGGTCTCCCTTGAGTTCGCTCCTCGGCCACCCTTGAGGTCAGTCCGTGGGCAGCCGTTACGCATTGCTAGTGCCGCTGACGGTTTGTGGTTAAACCCACTGCCAGGGTACTGATGAGTCATTAGAGTCCCCCACAGACAGTTTCCCAAGTTCGGGCGAAACGTTGTAGAGGCCGTATGGTTTTATGGCAGGGTTCGGAAAATGCACGTGCGTTTACGCACGTGTCGATTTTAGGACAGGTGATACTGGTCGGCTTTGGTTTAAGCCGCATCCGAGTATTATATTGAGTAGGTATAATGTCTTTGTCTCAGTTGCATTTGTATTCGGTCGTAATACAAATGCGGGTATATTTATACAGTTTCGGGGTTATCCTGAAAGTCGTTTCAGGATCACTTTTGGAAGTTGCCAGTTTCCAATTTTCTATCAGCCGTCTTTTAACATTCGGTTAAAGACGGATTTATCTTTTCTTCTGATATGAGTGAGTCATCATTCTAGAAGCTTCTAGAAGTGATGATGAGGCTAATTGGTGTTGTGTTCTAATTGGTTGCATTTATTACTTGATGAGGTGTTATTAGTGAGTCATTGTTTTCTTTAATGATTCTTGTTTTGGTTAAGATCTTTTGTGAGAAGCTTTTCTCTTATAGTCACCACCTTTGCTCCTACACTCACCCTCCTCATTCTATATATATGATAAGCCTCCTCTCTCTCTCATTGACTCTCACTTGATAGTTTTTCATGGTTGGAAAAAAGATTATGATAGATTTGGGGTGTATGGAATCCACAGCTCATTTCATTCCATCACCCAATTCCCTAGGCAACTTCATTAACCGATCGTCCACGGATTTGGACGAAGTGAGACAAAGTCATCTACTCATTCTCTACATCATTCTTGGTCGTCTCTTTTAGCAAACTTGACGATCGAGTTGCCTCGAGTCAGAGGCGGGAGCCCGTTTAAAGAACCGATCATGTGGTGCCACCTCGACGAGGAGATCGGAGATCGACGAGATCGGAGCAGCCGCAACAGAGCGTAGGATGATGGTTGAAGAACGAAGGACTCGGATCGTTCGGTATAACCTTTCTACACTCTTTACAGTTTGTTAGTTTAGCAATAATGGCAGATCCGGGTTAAAGTATACGATAGCGCCAGTTTAAAAGTTTTGTTCCGCATTTTGGCGTCTGTAGACTGCCGGGGCGCTAGCGTAGACTTACAAGAGTTGGGTGGTCTATAATTACATCCTTAAAGTGTCCTAAGTTGTGGGAGTTTCGAGATTGGGTATCGATACTCCAAGAGTAGACTAGTGTATACGGATCGAGACCCCGACGAGGGGCGGTGGCCGGTCTCACAAGCCATTGGTGTCAGTTGGTTCACCAAAGATGTATACAGGTGCTCATTGGGTTATGAGTACACCGGACGGACTCGCCGAGAACATGCTAGTTGGTATTATACCTATTGCCGGATAGCAGTTCCCTGGTGACATGTATACAGGTTAGTCTATCGACCTGAGATCGCCATTTGTCTCGAGTGAGTTCCCACTGTACTTTGATTACTACCCTACCACAGATCAAAGGAGTCGTGCAAATAGGTTTTAGTTGGGTACAATCCCGATCCACATGGAGGCAGTGAGCGGATCGTCAGGGGATTCGTCTCTCCCGGTATTGTGGGTCGATGTCGCGGTGTGCAGGGGTGGCCATCACCAGAAATCCTTGGCTAAGGTAGTTGAGAATTACTGATTCGGATCAGTAGTTTCTCAGGTGGTGATATGCTTCATACCGACACTAAATGTCAAGTTATTAGGGGTCTAACTTTATCCACCCCCTAGACTCGATATGCGATACTCATAGACGAATGGACCGGACTGTACGGATATTGTCACTGTCAGGCTCAGTAGGATTTCAGGATAAGTTTGCTCGTCGTCCTCCCTTTCGCTCAATACCTGGGCAGCCGTTACGTACAGCTAGTGCCACTGACGTGCTTGTGGTTAAACCCACTGCCACCGTATTGACGAGTCTTTAGAGTCCCACACAGAGGGTTTCCCTGGTTCGGACGAAACGTTGTAGAGGACGTATGATTTTATGGCAGGGTTCGATCATATACGTGCACTTGTGCACGGATCATGATCGGAAAAATAATACCAGTGGGCTTTGGTTTAAGCCGGATCTTAGTATTATATTGTTGGATTACTTTCGTCTCGTTGTATTCGTATTCAGTCGGAATACAGATGCATGTATGTATATACGAATGAGGGGTATTCTTGTGATTCATTACGAGTTTACTTTAGGGTTTCCATTTCTTTTCTTTGGATTTAAACATTTAGCTTAATGTTTAATATTGTTGAGATGAAGTGTGAGTGCAAGTTTTGGTTTGATGCATTGATTGTGGCATGGTGACTCATTGTGTTGGGTCTGGTGTGAGCTTTGTGAGATATTATTGTGGCATGAAGCAGATATTTTTAAGTGCTAGGATTTTCTTTAGCCGCTCATAATAATTCTCACAACACTCACAAGAAAAAAAACACCAGACACTTTTCTTGGGTTGTGTTTCCTTTAGCCAAAACTTGAGCTCACTCTTTTCTTCATATGGCTTCTTCTTCACCTCCATCCATACCCTCTCATAATTTGAGAATCCAAGGATGTTTTGAGACAACGAATTCAAACACACTCTCTACTTCATCTTGGGCATCTAGGCTAGCAAACTGGATGTTCGAGTTTCTTCGGTTTAGAGGCGGGAGCCCGTATTAAGAATCCTCGACGTGGATCGTCTTCGACAAAGGAGACCAGAGAACGAACTTGATCGAGGAAGCCGCGACAAGCTTAGGACAGAGGTTGAAGGCCGAAGGACACAGATCGATCGGTGTAACCTCTCTAAACTCTTTACAACTTACTAGTATAGGGTTAATGGTACGATCCGTCGATTACGATTCCGTTAGCGCCGGTTTTCAGAAGTTTTTGTTCCGTATTTGGCCACGGATTGGTGGCCGGAGCGCTGCCGTAACCTTACATGGTATCAGAGACAACCCATTAACTGCATACTAATTGGTTTAGACAATGTTAAACTATCGAAACCAATATAACTCCAAATCAACACCAACCCATATTCCATTCTCTGTCAATATTTTCCGAGTCTTCTAAAAATATTTTAGCAACTGTAGAAGACTACTTGTATGACCACTAGACTGCACCCCAAATACGAGACACTTCTACCAAATTTGACCCGAGCACAATGCTCAAAATTCCGAGCTGGCCGGCCAGAAGGAGGAGTTAGGACTTTGTGTTTTGGGTATAGTCTAGTCTCTGGAATATTGGTTTAGTAGTATTGCTTGTTTAGCCCAGTTTGGATATAGTTTTATCTAGTTGTTTTGAGGCTATTCGGGGTTATTTCGAAGTCGATATTTCTAACATTGTTTAAAGTTTTACAGTACTAACATTTCTATCAGCGACCGTGAATGTTATTCGAGCGGTACAACTTGTCTAATTGATATAGTTCTTTTAGACGGGTTTGCGAACGTGACATTCACGTTGATGTTCTGTGTTGTGCTATGTTTGTTGCGGAATCATCGTGGTGGATAGCTTGCGTGCAATGTTAGTACAGTTTAGTTTTATTTGTACATTTGATATCGCGGGATGAGCGTCCGACATGTGGACTGCCGTCACTGCCTGTTTGTATATTATTCTTTTGGGGCACGACCGGGTTGAGATCGATGTCACCGTTGTACATATTTTCTTTTCTGTACTAGGATTACCCCGCGATGGAGTGCACGTATAGTCGGGTTCTGGAGGGCAACGGGTCCGCATCTCATGGCGTTGAGAAGGAGGGGGCCTCACTCAAGAATTGGCGGGTTATTCGCCGCACTCGTAGGGGGTACAAGTTGACCCAACGAGGGGTGCTCAAGTTACCGGATTCCGTGAAGTGCCGGGTGGCCTATTCACTTTGATGAAGGGGGATGCCTCGCTTTTTGTTTTGGCGGGTAACTTGCCGCATTCTTAGGGGTCTAGGTTTTCGTTGCACAGGTTATCCACACGACCAGGGGAACGTCGGGCTTCACTTGTGGCTCAAAGGAAACCCGGGGCTCCTAGATTATCTGTATTGTTCTGTGATACTTATTGCTTATATGTGATGTTGCATTTATCACGCTTGGAGCGATTATTATATATTGTTATATATATACTAGTAGATGTTGTATATGTTTTACACCCGCGCTAGTTAGTCCCCGCTCTGTCGTTAGTTAAGTAACCTAATGGGTGATGACGGGACCCAGTGGCGAATACTGATGTCATATACGTACATCATATTTTCGTTCTTTTCTGGTGTGACTAATTGATGGGACTGTGTTGATTCAGATCAATGCAAGGAAAACAGACCTATTCGATGTTGTTGGAACAATTTTTCAAAAGCTGTTATTACAAGGACGTTTTCATTTGTTTTGCGCAGCGGTATTCGGTTATGAATATCCAGCACCTCATTCGACAAGGCAAGAACCGAGATCCCTTCACCGGGAGTGACCTCTTGGGCAGAAGTTTGCATCAGGGTAATAACTTCACTATAGTCGATTGCGTTTTGCTTTGCATTGCGGTATTCAGTGAGAATATCTTGCACCTCATTCCATGAGGAGAGATCCCTTCGCCGAGAGTGACCTCTTTAGCAAAGGTTTTCGCCACTATATATTTGTAAAAAACCTATCCGGTTCTTTCAACGATATCAAGTTCATTACGTTAAAGGTTTTTCGCCAAGAACCATTCGTAGCCCTCCGTCATTTCAGACGGGTAGCACTTAGTATTCATACTATGTTTGTTGGCCTTAGTCAAGGCATAGTGTATGGTAGCTACTTGTTACTTTTCTGTTGCATAGATAGATGTGTTGGTTTGGGACAGTCGTACAGCCTTGTTGGCCCTAGTCAAGGGCGAGTACGGGTGGGTTCAAATTAACTTGGACAATGATGGGTACAACTTGACATGCGACTTATGATTTGTTGGCCTTAGTCAAGGTCATAAGAGCATGGGGTAAAAATCACATCGGGAGTTTCAAACATTCAGTAAACTTGCCAGGCATGCGCATACCTTCTGGAGTGTGATAACTTGAGTAGATTCCATTAGGTTATCATGTGATGATAGTTGGATCCCGATTCCCACTGATGAGTTAGTTTACTCCTTGGGTGATTTTAGATAATCCCGACTAATTCTTCTTTTGGGTTTGGAGGAGAATTTGAGGAAACAGTGGGAGACATCCTGATTAGATAAAGTGATTAACCATTCTGATCTGGGTTAGAGTGCACGCAGAGTATTTCTTTTCTCTCTCTCTTTGGCTGCGACCATGTCCCGACCCTAGACTATAACTCAGTAACCAAGTTAAACGAACTTTCATAAAACACTGGCTTTTGGATTGTCAGAGTTGCATACTTCATTGCCACTCCTACTTTTACCCTTTGTTTTTCTCCGGAACATTCCGTATCACTACGAAGATCCATAGCTATTGGATATGACCATCGTATAGTTACATACGAACTCGAAGAAGCTTGTTTCAGATTCAAGAATGGTTTTCGGTTCTGGAGAAAATGAATAGGACTATTCAGTTGTCTTTTCCTTTTACCTTCTCTCAGGTTGTGAGGGCTTCTAGGATTAGGAGAGGGTACACCTATTGCGTTTATTGGATAGTCTTCATCCAATCCATAGGCTGGTGCCGAAAGGTGGGGAAGGAAGAAAACCATTTAGCCTAAGTGTGGTGTACAGAAGGTAATAAGTAAAGACAAATTAAGGGATTAGAAAGAGGGAAAAGTAAATTGCGACTGCTATCATTCATGACGAAACCGCGTATTTCATCGCCACTCCTACTTTACCTTTCGATTTCTCCAGAATACCCCGTATCACTATGAAGATCCATAGTTATTGGATAATCCATCGTACTCGAAGGAACTTGTTCCAGTTCGAGGATAGATTCTGGTTCATGAGAAATAGAATAAGGATTATTCAGTTGTCTTTTATCTTTACCTTCTATCAGGTTGCAAGGGCTCCTAGGATTAGGAGAGTACACCTATTACGCTTATTGGATAGTCTTCTTCTAAACCATAGGCTCGTGCCGAATGGTAGGGAAGGATGAAAACCATTTAGCCTAAGAGTGGTGTACAGAAGGTAATGAGTAAAGACAAATAAAGGGATTTGGAGAGATGGCAAGGAAATATAAGGTTATACTCATGAATCTGGATAATGGAAGAAGCATTACTAGTAATACCCGAATATCCCTTCGAAACATTTTTATGTTTCGGTTTCACTATGCGTTGTTAATTGAAAATTGATTTCCCAATTAGATCCTTACTCCAGGGTATGTATTTACCAGATTTGATTCTCACATCTGTACGGTTTTACAGATGATGAGTGGGAGTAAGTTATTGGGAATTAGGTGATTATATCCTCATTATATCGGAATTCGTTGTAATTAGTGATATTTGAGGAAATCGCCTGGGGTTTTGCCTGACGGCAAATATTTGGTTTTGAATATCCGTTGTTATGCACCAATTTCAAACTGATATATATGTACGTTTATTTTATAAAGTGATATTTAGCTTTTTGAAATAATGTCCATGACATTTACCTATATCAGTTGATGATTGGATAAGAAGAATTAAACACGGTGTAATTCTTCTTAACCATAATACAGTTTTCAACCTACAACGCATAGGATTTGATTTATTCAACTCGGGAGACTTATACAAAGTATTGTATGTTGTCCAGTGTCCATTAGTACAGAGGGGTTGGTTCTCGTACTATATTCTGTTTACTTGTGATTTCTCCAGTTTTAGACAAGTGTTTCGTAGAAATACAAGGTCCAAGTTTTGAGAAGTTATAGGTATAAGAATAAAGTAGAGAACCATGTGTTGCAAGTATTAGGATTCTTCAAGGTGATTGAAGATGTAGATACTTGTGTATGGTATTCAGTTGATAGCAAAAGTTTTAAGAACTAGCTTCCCTTTCAGGTTACTCATACATGGATGCACTCCTAAGTTGAGTAATGTCGATCGACCTCTCTCCATTTAGTTGACATGCACTGGAGACAGCTGCATGATTTGAATCTGGTTCCAATTAAATAATTGCCTCTGTTTCAATATTATATATAGAATGGTTCATATCTTAAACGATGTTAAGGTATATGGAGTTGTCCGGCTTATGCTTAAAACCAGACTCTGGATAACTCTTGGCACGTTTCTGTAATGGCAGTTTGTGGGTTATTCCGAGCTATGACGTGGGTTAACTTTCTACCATCTGAAAGATCAATAGTGATATTGTTCTTGACTCATCACAGTTTTAGTAAAATGGACTTTTTCAGAAAACAGTAGTGGGAGTATGGTAGAACTGGAATTAATTCCAGAACCACAAACGATTACTGAAAATTTAATAGAAGCTAAAGATTCAATCGGGTTTGACATTCCATTGGCCACTCCGCAGATATGGTGGGTAACCTCAGGCGCCCGAGAGGTACTTCGGTATTCTCAATGACGGTGACAGGGAGGTTCTTGTTTACCCAGACTTTCCATTACTGCTGTCCTAGACTATGAGACCCGGCAGGAGGATGGGTATAGCGTCGTTCTAAACTAGCTTTAAAAGTGCACATGTATATGACTTTGCCAGAGGGTTGTCGTAGTCAGTGGGAGCAGCGGAAGCATAGTGGACAAGTAGTTTATGTCTATTTATAGACTAAAGCACATATAGCGGAGATAGATCATCTATTTTTGATGTGACAGTCATAGGCTTTGACTTCATCAGAATAGGAGATGGATCTATTAAGAAGGTAGTAGGGTGTGATGTCCTGGTATTTGGATGACATGGACGTTGTAGGAAGTGAAATTCCTATATTACGATCGGTTATACTGTGGTTGTCACACAGTGGTTTCTCCACATAGGATATGGATATTATATTAGGCATTCTGGTTACTAGATCTAGATTTGGGTAGTTTCCCAATCTCGGTACTTAGACAGTATTCTAAAGGTGTTGTACAATGGATGACTCCTGGCATGGTGGTGAACCTGTAGGTGATGGAATCACCCTCTCTGAAGGTGTTTTACAGACTAAAGGGGAGAGGGATGTGCATGATTGGCATATCACTTGTTTAGGCAATTGAGTCAATCATGAGATGTCAAGTACCAAACCAGATGTTGTTTTTGCACCAGCTGCAATACGTTTATGTATTAATCCAATCCTGGAGAAACGTTCGGAAGCAGTTTTAGAACATAAGTGATTGTTCTAGGGATATGGTAACAACAGCCTCCTTCGGGAGACGGTTATCGTTCTAAGCTTCCAAGGTGACATGGATGACAGAGTGACTGTCAGAGTTATAGTTTTCCCTCTTGACGAGGGGCAGTAGTTTGGATAGGTGGTCCAAGCGGATACTGAGGGAGGCATGATGCAGGATACTGATTAAATTCAGTTGACGATACAGTCTAAGAAGTAAACTGGATTTAGAGTTCATTTATGAACAGGGTCCCATCAAATATCCAGACATATTCTAAGACAAATATTGCTCATTTCGGGAGATGGCTTTCTCCGCAAACTTGAGATAAAGAGAGACATAGAAAGAAACATTGGAGCGGATCCACTCACTGAGGCTATTTCTTGAACGCAATAGTTTTACAAACGAGCTTTGTGAAACTGATTAGTAGAGGAGTTGGGTGTTCGGTATCACACGGGCTGTGAGTATGCGACACCCTAATAATTAGCCTTAAATGCAAGTGGGAGATTGTTGGGTATAGTGCCCTTAAGTCAAATATTGTATTGCAGGCACGTGATTACAATGATTGAGGGAGGACCTATACCGGTAGAACAATCTTACTCAAGATGATAGTATGCTATCTGGTTTGTCTTTATCATCGTGTACATCTTTAGGTGATATTACAGATCACTATTACATGTTGATAAAGCCCATAGGATTCTTGCTTGACTACCAGCAGTATGATGGCGATCATATACGTGAGAGTTGGGTGATCTATAAGCATATCCTTAAAGTGTCCCTATTCATGGGAATTTCGAGACTGGGCAACGATACTCCAAGAGTAGACTAGTGTATACGGATCGAGACCCCGACGAGGGGCGGTGGCCGGTCTCACAAGCCATTGGTGTCAGTTGGTTCACCTAAGATGTATACAGGTGCTCATTAGGTTATGAGTACACCGGACGGACTCGCCGGGAACATGCTACTTGGTATTATACCTATTGTCAGATAGCAGTTCCCTGGTGACATGTGTACAGGTTAGTCTATCGACCCAAGATCGTCATTTGTCTCGTGTGAGTTCCCACTGTGCTTTGATTAATACCTTACCACAGCTCAAAGGAGTTATGCAAACAGGTTTTAGTTGGGTACAGTCCTGAGCCATATGGAGCCTGTGAGAGGATCGTCAGGGGATTCATCTCTCCCGGTATTGGGGGTCAATGTCGCGGTGTGCACGGGTGGCCATCACCAGAAATCCTTGGCCAAGGTAGTCGAGAATTACTGATTCGGATCAGTAGTTTCTCAGGTGGTGGTAGGCTTCATACCGACAGTAAATGTCAAGTTATTTGGGGTCTGACTTTATCCACCCCCTAGACTCAATATGCGATACTCATAGACGAACGGACCGGACTGTACGGATATTGTCACTGTCAGGTTCAGTAGGGTTTCAGGATGAGTTTACTCGTCGGCCTTCCTTTCGCTCAATACCTGGATAGCTGTTACGTACAGCTAGTGCCACTGACGTGCTTGTGGTTAAACCCACTGCCAGCGTATTGACGAGTCTTTAGAGTCCCACACAGAGGGTTTTCCTGGTTCGGGCGAAAAGTTGTAGAGGCCGTATGGTTTTATGGCAGGGTTCGATCATATACGCGCACTTGTGCACAGATCATGATCGAACAGATAATACTAGTGGGCTTTGGTTTAAGCCGGATTCTAGTATTATATTGTTGGATTACTTTCGTCTCGTGGTATTCGTATTCAGCCGGAATACGGATGCAAGTATGTATATACGGAGGATGGGTATTCTTGTAATTCGTTATGAGTTTACTTTAGGGTTTCCATTTCTTTTCTTTGGATTTAAACATTTAGCTTAATGTTTAATATTGTTGAAGTGAAGTGTGAATGCAAGTTTTGGTTTGACGCATTGATTGTGGAATGGAGACTCATGGCGTTGGGTCCTGTGTGAGCTTTGAGAGATATTATTGTGGCATGAGGCAGATATTTTTAAGTGCTAGGATTTTCTTTAGCCGCTCATAATAATTCTCACAACACTCACAAGAAAAAAAACACCAGACACTTTTCTTGGGTTGTTTTTCCTTTAGCCAAAACTTGAGCTCACTCTTTTCTTCATATGGCTTCTTCTTCACCTCCATCCATACCCTCTCATGAGTTGAGAATCCATGGATGTTTTGAGACAAAGTATTCAAACACACTCTCTACTTCATCTTGGGCATCTAGGCTAGCAAGCTGGATGTTCGAGTTGCTTCGGTTTACAGGCGGGAGCCCGTATTAAGAATCTTCGACGTGTATCGTCTTCGACGAGGGAGACCGGAGAACGAACTTGATCGAGGAAGCCGCAACAAGCTTAGGACAGAGATTGAAGACCGAAGGACACGGATCGATCGATCCAACCTCTCTAAACTCTTTACAGTTAACTAGTATAGGGTTAATGGTACGATCCGTCGATTAGGGTTCCGTTAGCGCCGATTTTCAAAAGTTTTTGTTCCGCATATGGCTACGGATTGATGGTCGGGGCGCTGCCGTAACCTTACACATGAGTGTATATATAAGTTGATATGGATGCACACATACAAGCATACATGTGTCATAGTTGCTGATATATTGATGATGGCATGTTAGTTATATGTATGCCCTTGAGGCCATTACTGTATATACGATGTATATTGTAATGGATGCTTGGACATATATAGGGAGGACTTTCTTGCTCGACATGATAGTACGCTATCTGGTTGTACTTTATCTTAACATGTACTCTGATTGTCTCTATGTTACATGTTGATAAAGCCCTTAGGATATGTACTCGACTACTGGGACTATGATGAGATCATACTAGTGGGGCCACGGTAGTCGACGAGTACATCCTATAACTGTTCCTAGTCGAGGGTGTATCGATACAGGGCATCGATACTCCAGAGTAAACTAGCGTATACGCATCTTGACCCATATGATGGGCGATGGATGATCCCATATCCATCGGTGTTTGACATCAAGGATGGTGTACGGGTGCTCAGTAGAGATTGGGTACACTGGACGGACTCGCCGAGAACTCCCAGATGGTATTATACCTCACGTCAGATGGCAGTTCTCCGGTGACACTGGTACAGAGTAGTCTGTTGACCCGAGATCGTCATAGAGTCTTGTGTGATTCCCACTGTGCTTTGATTTCCATCATACCACGTCCAAGAGAGCATGCAAAATGGTGACTTTTGGGTACAGTTCCGAATCACATGGAGGCAATGAGCGATAGGAGGGGATTTGTCTCTCCCGGTATAGGGAGTTGATGTTGTGCTGTGTTCGATTGTCTATAACCGGAAATCCCTGGCCAGGGTTGTTGAGATTTACCGGTATGTGTTATCAGTAGTTTCTCGAACTGTTATAGACCTCATATCGACACGACTTATCGAGCTACTGGGGTCTGACGTTTACCACCCCTAGGCGAGATATGCAACATATCAGACGACGAGACCGGACTGTACGTGAGTGTTACTGTTTGGATTCACAGGAGAATGTACAGGCTTGCTTGTTGATCTTCTTAGCGCTCAATACCTGGGTGGCTATTACGTTTAGCTGACCGCTTGCAGCTTGTGGGTGTTTGATATGATCATCACCTACTGCCGGCGTATTGACGATTCTTTAGAGTCCTACACAGAGGTTTCTTGACTCAGGCAAAACGGAGTAGGGGCACGTATGTGATATGTGCGGGACTGAGGATAATGCGATATGAGATACTGTATTCTATTCTCACGATATTTGATATCAGCCGGGTCATCGGATCAAGTGTTGATTCGATGAATCGGTACGGATAAATATTAGTCGGTTATATGCGATATAGACGGATTGTCGGATCAAGTGTTGATTCGATAATTTAATGTATAATAATATATATGATATATTAAATTACATTAACTAATATTAGCTCACTAAAAGATTCTTTTTCTCACTCGGGTAATACATTGATATATATGCGATATATGTTAATTGTATTATTTTATTTTGTTACAATAAATATTGTATATGTGATATATAATATTGTAACATGATATGATTACTAATGCAACATGTTTAGTAGAGATTAAACATGGTTAGAGTTTGATTTGGGTTAAGCTTTTCTATATGATTCTAGAAGCTTTCTTTTTGTTTTGTGCAAAGATATTTGTTTAGATATTTTTGCATGATATTTCTTAACCCAACCACACCCCTTAACCCTAGTTCAATCTCTACAAAGGTTACTTGACCATGGTTGCATTATTCTTCATATTAATCCTTTCATTATTCGTCACAAAAGGTTTCATGTTTATTGTTCATCTTCTTCCTTCTTTCTTTCATAGAAAAAGCTTTCTAGCTTTTTCAAGGTGATGAAAAATGAGTGAGTAAATGAAAATAAAAGAGAGCAAAAATCCTACTTCATCATCCTCATCTATCCTTGCCATTTAGATGAGGGTGTTCACTTTATATTATGAGTGTTAGTTTGTGTTAACGAAACTTCAAGGTAGATCATCTTTGTATCGAAGATCGGAAGAAAGACTGCATCTTTCTCTTCGTGGAACCTCTCGAAAGTCCGGAACACGATGATCGCAGCGAAGAGACTTCAACACGGAGCTTTAGAAGTGAAGGACCGGATCTACAAAGGTTGTAATTCCTCTCACTTAGTGTTAAAGTGTTTAACATGCTTGTTTTCGCCTAATCTCTAGTTTAAAGATCCGGCTTTGGGTTGTTCGGTACGGCTAAATTTTTAATCGGGCATGGTTGATGCCTCGTAGGCCCTTGTGTGCGTGCCTAGCAACCCTACAGTGGTATCAGAGCCAAGCTAGAGCTTTAGGCGAAGTCTGAGCGAAGTTTAAAGTCCGATCGAAACACGAAACCCTAATCCGACCCCTTCTCTCGAAATTTTTCAAAACTGTGTTTTTTTCAAATTAAAAATGCTTAAAAAAATCGGCAGGGTATTATAGGAATTACTGGAAAATACGAGACATTAATTCCATCATATAGCCGCGGAACCGCGGCCATGACCTACCTTTGGCCGCGGAACCGCGGCCGTACTGTGAGATGATGCTTTGTACTTTGCACAGTAATTATTATAGGTACTTCCTGATTCTTATGGGTATTTTTATTTCTGCTCAAGTGTTGAGTTTTTCTGGGGTGTATTGGGGACTCGTAGATTCGATCGGATAATTTAACTTTGTTTAGTTTTTCCGGATAATTTTTAGAAACTGTTAAAAAGTTCGAGCGGATATCAATAACTCACTTTTTCCCCTGTCGGAAAATTTTCAAAAGTTGGATTTTTTCTCGTGTTTGAAACTTTCGTAAAGTCATGCAAGTAACACGGTGGACCCTCTAGAAGACAACAAACCTTAACTCGATTATGTGACCGTCTTGAACTGCCTATAAACCTTAGGGTTTGGGGCAGTACGGTGTGCCACATGTGAGGTGTTGGCTTGACCCTTCTACGGCTGGACCATTAGTACTGTGGCATGTGATGGATATTTTTAAACTGATTTCAAGTGTTGGATATACTGGGGAAATCTTGGGTGTTTGATTATTCGATCGGAAAGTTTAACATTGTCTATTTATTTGGAATGTGATACAATAATTGGAATCCACAGGTAGTTATGAGATAACTAATTTGAATATTATAAATCTAGCAGTTCAGTCTCAGATGATCGGTTGCCTCGGAATTTTGATGTGATCAAAAGTCCGTGGCAATCACGTAGCATACGCGGATACTCGCCGGGTAAACTTAACAGACAGCCACGCCCCATAGCCCCGACCAAGTGACTGTAGGAGAACCCCGTCGCCAAAAGCATCCGCTCGGGTGCTCGCGGCAGCGGTGTTCCGCCTTAGTGCACTTCGTCGACGGCATCCGGGGGTGCGGCCGTTTACTAAAATTTGCGACGAGCATTCGATCAGGATGTCGGGAATCTTGTTGAATTGCCCGACTAGATATTGAAAATAGTTTTCGATAATGAGACTAAAATGCGGGGTTTATAATTGTTAGGCATACGATGTCTAAGGAATTCATTTGGTTAGGCATGCGTTGTCTAAGGAGGCTGCGGATTCCAACTGTTATAGTTTTACACTTTCTTTTCTGTGACCGTAAGCATAGTATGTGGTGTATCGTCGGCTTTGTTGCTATACATCAACGACAATCGGAATACGCATACTTGCTTAGGTTGATGATATGTGATATTATGTGTTGCTGTGATATGTTATATTGGATCGTCGCGTTTCGAATAGCCGGGGGTTTTATGTGAGATGAGAGTTTTTTCTTTTCATTCATGTAAAATTCATTTGTATGTAATATTCTTTTATTGGGGCACTTCCGGGTTGAGGATGATGTCACCGTTGTATATTATTTACTTTTCCGCATTAGGTAGACCCAAGGCGGGGAGCACAAGTAACCGGGTTCTAGGGTCTAGTGGGAGACCATCTCGAGGAGCCGAGACCGGGTCTCCTAACCCTAGAATTGGCAGTGTTGCTTGCCGCTCTCGTAGGGGTCTAGGGATGTGGGTTTGACTATTCATCGCGACCGTGGAATCCGTGTTTTATACAGGCTCGTATTAAAACACGACGTCCTAGTATATCCAATATTTCATATATGTTCTTCTGCTGCAATGTTCTGTGATGAGATTATATTACTGCCTGAGACGAATGTTTATATTATATATATGAGATATATGTTATATTGCAGATTTCGTTTCAAATGAGATGCTTGTGAAGCATAATAAACCGGGACTTCATTAATGAGATTAATGAAACTAAAAGAAACCTAAAGATGTTGTAGAAACTTGTTTAAAAACTGGTAGCTCTAGTTCTTGCTTTGCATAACGGTGTTCCTTGTAGAACATCCAGCACCTTATTCGATAAGGAAAGAGATGAGATCCCTTCACCGGGAGTGACCTCTTTAGTGAAACTAGAAGATGCTACAAACTCGGTTTGTCTTTTGATTGCTTCTATAGTTCTTGCTTTGCATAGTGATATTTGTGAAATATCCTGCACCTTATTCGATGAGGAATGGGCCGACGATCCCTTCACCGGGAGTGACCCCTTTAGCAAAACTAGAAAAGCCTCAAAAACACTCCATTTAAAATCACTCGATTCTACAACGATATCAAGTTCATTACGCAAAGGGTTTTTATTAAAAAACCTGTCGTAGCCCTCCGTCATTTCAGATAAGTACTGGTTAGTATTCGTGCTGCGTTTGTTGACCTTAGCCAAGGCGTAGTGTGCGGTAGCTGATTAGTGCTTATCTGTATAAGCATATGATGCGATTGAGTTAGGGTAGTCGTGCGACTTTGTTGACCTTAGCCAAGGGTCGTGCGGATGGGTTTAATTCAATCGGGAAATGACGGGTTGAACTTGGCTAGCACTTATGATTTGTTGACCTTAGCCAAGGTCATAAGATGCTAGGGGTAAAATATTATCGGGAATTTCAAGTGTTGAAATTTGCAATGAGATTGCATACCTTCTATGAGATAGTTGGATCCCGATACCCGCTGCGAGTAAGAGTTACTCCTGGGAGAGTTTTACACATTACAATTAGCCGATCAAGTAGGTGTCTAGAAAGGTGTTAATGGGGTAACGCCCCTGGGAAAACGAGGTTTACTTTAATTAGGTTCGTACGAAAGCATGGGGGACCTTCCTCAAAGTACCGGCACTGGCCTGGCTGAAAGATTGGCGAACTTGTAGTGCGTAATTAATCCCGGCTAGTCTTTCCTTTCAGGGTTTGAAGGAAGATTTGATTAAAACAGTGGGAGATATCCTGATTAGATATATTAGATAACCAATCTAATCTTGCAAGAGCATACGCTGAGTGTTTTCTTCTCTCTCTCTCCAGGTAGCGACCATATCACGCCTTAATCAAGATAATAATACGGATGTATTGACCGAACCCGCTTGTTACACTGAGCTGGGGAACGTTGGTCCCGCTCCAACTTATAATTGTTATAAGACAGAGCAGGAAATTGGGGAATACCAGATTTCCCGTGCCGCCCAAACGAAGAAAGTGCATGCTGATGCATCATCTTCGAGTGTGTTCATTACATAGAACTGTTTCTCAGTATCCTTTACGTCCTGGGTATGAGATACCGGATCAGGATCCCGCATATGTAATCTGTTACATGGGCTACAGATAGGTAGAGAACTGAGAACGGGTGATAAGTTTCATGAGATAGTAACGGTGCAAGTGTTGCAGCCAAGTCTGTTGGTCACTATCACCCTATATTACCAGAATACATTGATTCTGAACAAATGTTATTAGATACCGAACCTGATATACAACATCATATCAATCTCTTTATTAGTAAAGAAATGATATAATTTTGTATTGTTGGATAATGTTTTGAACATTTCCTATATCAAGAGTTGATCGGTTCAGGCACGTTATCTAAAAGCATCGACGTTCTAAATCAAACTACAGTTCTTAGTATACAGAACACACACGAGAGGAAGAGTTCAGAAATGAACGAATCCTTCTTGAGCCATTGTAGACTAGGTCATATCAATGCGACCCGACTAGCTGAAGTTACATTAAGATGCATATTTAAATTTGTTTGAATTTACATCTTGTGACACTTGTCGGTCATGTCACAAAGATAAGATGACAATAGCTCTGTTTATTGGAAACAGAGAAAGAGTTAGTGAACTCTTGGGATTGATACATGCTGATGTATGAAAGTCCCATGTCTACATATGCCAGGACCGGTTCTTTGTACTTCATTACATTCTCTGATGATCTCTCAAGATTCAGACATATGTTCCTGTTGAAACACAAGTCCGAACCTTTTGAAATATTCACGGAATATAAGTTAGAAGTAGAGAACCAAAGTACGGGTATAAGTATTATGTCCTTCGATGAGATCAAGGAGGAGAATACTTGAGCACAGAATTCCTGGACTATTCTAAAGGAGAATGAGATTCTCTCTCAGCGTTACTCCTCCGTATACACCACAGCACGTCGGTGTATCGGGGTGGAGTAATAGCACCCTATGTGATATGGTGTGCTCTATGATGAGTACTACTGAGTTTCCTATTTCCTTTTGGGAGTTATGCACTTGAGAAGCTGCATACCTATTGAATAGGGTTCAAATCAAATCAGTTGCCTACCACTTTATATGTGATATGGAAAGGGAAGAGCCCATATCTTAAGTTTGTTAAGATTTGGGGTTGTCCGGCCTATGTCTAAAAGCAAAATCCGGACAAGCTCGAGGCAAGGTCTGATATGTAGAACTGGAATGGTTCCAGCTATACAAACTACAGCAGATGATTTGGTAGAACCAAAGGATTCAATAGTTTCCAACGAACCTCAGCCTCTCCGCCGATCTAGTAGGGTTCCTCACCCACCTGAGAGATGCTTCGGTTTCTCTATGACAGAGGGAGCGAGGATTGCATCATGAGATGATAACCCAACTAGTTTCGAGCTGGCCATTAGGAGTGGGACTCTGTAAGAATGGCTGGATGCTTAGTGATCTGAGATGGAATCCTTATACACCAACAAAGTATGGACTTTGGTTGGTTTATCTGAAGGGTTAAATCCCCATCAGGAGAAAGTATATCTTGAGAAGATTACTTGGTGTACATGGAAAAGTTGAGACTTTCAAAGCTATGCTTAAGTCCATCCAGATCCTACTTGCCACGGCTACATACCATGACTACGATATCTGGCGGTTGGGTGTCATGACAGCTTTTCTAAATGATGATTTGGAAGAGAGCATCTATAAGTACACAGCCAGAGGGCTTCGTAGACAGTGGGAGCAGCGAAAACGTGAGCAAGATGTTTTATGTGATAAAACAGGCAACGCGGAGTTGGAACATCTGTTTTGATGTGGTAGTCAAAGAGTTTGACTTCATCAAAATGGTAGATGAACCTTTTATATACAAAAAGGTAGTATGGAGTATGGTGGTGATCCTCGTAAAGTACATGGATGACATACTCTTGATAGGGAAGAAATTTCCTATGCTACGCTCGGTCAATCTCCGCTTATCACAAGGATTCTCCATATAGGATCAAAGTGATACCTCCTAAATCCTGGGTTTTGGATCTATGAGATAGATCTAATTGGATGTTAGGATTCTCACTAGTTGTAGTGAGATGGTATCAATAGATCCTGGGGAGAATCACTGGAAAGGTTCCAGGGTGATAAGAACGACTGAATGTCAATCGCAGGCATTGTCTTTACCCTCAGTGGAGGGACGGTATGTTGGAAGAGTTCCAAGCTAGATACCGTGACATACTAGACGATTCAAGGCAAGATACATCGTTACCAAGGATGCTACCAAAGAGGCAGTCTGGATATCTATAAGTTCATGAGATGAACTTCGTTCCTACCATTGTGTGACAATGGAGTTATGGCTTTAGCGAAGGAACTACTGTCCCATCAAAAATCCAGATATAATTCTTTGGCAGTATCACCTGATCATGGAGATGGTTGATCTCCAGGGAGATCGAGGTTAGGAGAGTAGACACAGAGGACAACAGCGCGGATCTACTCACAAAGGCCTTTTTCCCAGTAGAGACATTTATGGGATGGTTGAGTATGAGATACTTCAACCACAACTAATTGTTGGGTATGTGATACCGCAACAGATGGCCCTAGTGCAGGTGGGAGATTGTTAGTTATATGTATGCCCTAGAGGCCATTACTGTACATACGATGTATATTGTAATGAATGCTTGGACATATATAGGGATGACTTTCTTGCTCGACATGATAGTACGCTATCTGGTTGTACTTTATCTTAACATGTACTCTGATTGTCTCAATATTACATGTTGATAAAGCCCTTAGGATATGTACTCGACTACCGGGACTATGATGAGATCATACTAGTAGGGCCACGGTAGTCGACGAATATATCCTATAACTGTTCCTAGTCGAGGGTGTATCGAGACAGGGCATCGATACACCAGAGTAGACTAGCGTATACGCATCTTGACCCATATGATGGGCGATGGATGATCCCATATCCATCGGTGTTTGACATCAAGGATGGTGTACAGGTGCTCAGTAGAGACTGGTATACTGGACGGACTCGCCGAGAACTCCCAGATGGTATTATACCTCACGTCAGATGGCAGTTCTCCGGTGACACTGGTACAGAGTAGTCTGTTGACCCGAGATCATCATAGAGTCTTGTGTGATTCCCAATGTGCTTTTATTTCCATTATACCACGTCCAAGAGGGCGTGCAAAATGGTAGCTTTTGGGTACAGTCCCGAATCACATGGAGGCAATGAGCGATAGGAGGGGATTCGTCTCTCCCGGTATAGGGAGTTGATGTTGTGCTGTGTTCGATTGGCTATAACCGGAAATCCCTGGCCAGGGTTGTTGAGATTTACTGGTAAGTGTTATCAGTAGTTTCTCGAACTGTTATAGACCTCATATCGACACGACTTCTCGAGCTACTGGGGTCTGACGTTTACCACCCCTAGGCGAGATATGCAACATATCAGACGACGAGACCGGACTGTACGGGAGTGTTACTGTTTGGATTCACAGGAGAATGTACAGGCTTGCTTGTTGATCTTCTGAGCGCTTAATACCTGGGTGGCTATTACGTTTAGCTGACCGCTTGCAGCTTGTGGGTGTTTGATATGATCATCACCTACTGCCGGCGTATTGACGATTCTTTAGAGTCCTACACAGAGGTTTCTTGACTCAGGAAAAACGGAGTAGGGGCACGTATGTGATATGTGCGGGACCGAGGATAATATGATATGAGATACCGTATTCTATTCTCGCGATATTTGATATCAGCCGGGTCATCGGATCAAGTGTTGAATTGATGAATCGGTACAGATAAATATTAGTCGGTTATATGCGATATAGCAGGATTGTCGGATCAAGTGTTGATTCGATAATTTAATGTATAATAATATATATGATATATTAAATTACATTAACTAATATTAGCTCACTAAAAGATTCTTTTTCTCACTCGGGTAATACATTGATATATATGCGATATATGTTAATTGTATTATTTTATTTTGTTACGATAAATATTGTATATGTGATATATAATATTGTAACATGATATGATTACTAATGCAAAGTAGAGATTAAACATGGTTAGGGTTTGATTAGGGTTATGCTTTTCTAGATGTTTCTAGAAGCTTTCTTTTGTTTTGTGCAAAGATATTTGTTTAGGTATTCTTGCATGATATTTCTTAACCCAACCGCACCCCTTAACCCTAGTTCAATCTCTACAAAGGTTACTTGACCATGGTTGCATTATTCTTCATATTAATCCTTTCATTATTCATCACAAAATGTTTCATGTTTATTGTTCATCTTCTTCCTTCTTTCTTTCATAGAAAAAGCTTTCTAGCTTTTTCAAGGTGATGAAAAATGAGTGAGTAAATAAAAATAAAAGAGAGCAAAAATCCTACTTCATCATCCTCATCTATCCTTGCCATTTAGATGAGGGTGTTCACTTCATATTATGAGTGTTAGCTTGTGTTAACGAAACTTCAAGGTAGATCATCTTTGTATCGAAGATCGGAAGCAAGACTGCATCTTTCTCTTCGTGGAACCTCTCGAGAGTCCGGAACACGATGATCGCAGCGAAGGGACTTCAACACGGAGCTTTAGAAGTGAAGGACCGGATCTACAAAGGTTGTAATCCCTCTCACTTAGTGTTAAAGTGTTTAACATGCTTGTTTTCGCCTAATCTTTAATTTAAAGATCAGGCTTCGGGTTGTTCGGCACGGCTATTTTTTAAATCGGGCAAGGTTGATGCCTCGTAGAACCTTGTGCGCGTGCCTAGCAACCCTACATGGCAATGCAAGACTCACATGGTAACATATTTATATATTTTGATTATTGAGAAAAGCAAAATGGGAATAAAAGCATGGGTAACTCTCTGCACTCTTCTCTTGTGTTGACTAAAGTCAAAACCATGGTTTCATTGCCCATGGTTTTTGTAGCCCATGGTTTTTCTAAAACTCAAGTCTCAAAATATCTAGATATTTTGTAACCATGGTTAGGGATGACATAACCCTCTCTCTCTCTTGATTATGTTGATTATTCTCATATGAGTCAAGTTTAGCCATTCTCCTTCTTCTTCCTCAACTCAAGCTCTCTAGCTTTTTCCATGTGAGTGAAGAACATAAAAAGAAAAGGTTTTTAAGTGAGATCCAAACCCACATCACCAATCTATATTAGTCTAGCCTACTAGTGTAGGTTGTTTGCTCCACTTCCATTTGGTTCAAGTGAAGATTAGAGCTTATGCAAAGGGACTCCGTGGTGGATCGTCGTGGACTTCAAAGAACTCAAGCGGACCGGTCCAAACACCAAGTTGATCCAAGGAGTCACAAGAGGAGGTCTACAAAGGCTGTATTACTCACCTCTTAGTGTTAGAGACTTATTAGTATGAGATACTAGTTATTGTTACCCTAATTTTCTAGTTCGACTCATGGTTGGTATTGTTTAGCATCCCCTAAATTTTTATTATTGCATGTGTGATGCAACCCAAACCATAGGCATGGTGCTAGAGAATCCCTACAGTGGTATCAGAGCCAACCTAGAATCTTATACGATGTTATAAATATTACGAAACCGATACAACTTCGAAAATACGATAAACTGAAACCCTGAAATATGCTCTCTGTCGATTTTTAAAAGACCTCCAAAATTTTTTTAAGCAACTGCAGAAGCTTGCATATGATGAATGTTGAACACTGGAGAAAAACGAGGCGCTTCCACCGGTTTTGACCCGGTGACATGACCATATTTTCCGGCCTGGCCGGACCTATTGCCTCCGTTTTGCCTCGGTTTCCTCTGGTGCTCTGGTCTGTTGGTTTTGGGTTTTCAGGTATTGTTTGTTTAGCCCAAAATTTCATGTGATGTTAATTTTGTTTAGGGGCTAATTCGGAGTATTTCGTAGTCGTAATTTTAATATTGTTTTTGGTAACCCGGACGACGTTTAACAGTTCGAACGAACATCACACACCACCTCATTACTCTCGCTGGAAATTTTCCAAGTGTTGGAATTTTCCAAGTTAATGATATTTGAATGATCATGCAAGTAACCCTATGGACCCTTTAGAAGAACGTAACCCTAACTCGATTCTATGACCATGGAACCGCGGCCAAACGTTAGGGTTTGTCGTAGTCCCGTGGCGCCAAAGGTGAGGCAAGGGTTGACCTTTCTACGGTTGGTCCATAGGCACTGTGGCACGTTTTGGGTAATTTTTAACCTTGCTCAAGTGTTGAACTCTCTGGGTAGTTTATGGGTGTTTGTTGATTCGATCGAAACATTTAACATCGTCTAGATATTTGTGAATGTGATACAATAATTGGAATCTACACTAATTAGTTTTGTGAAAAGTGATTAGTTGCGTGTAAATCTAACATTTTGGCCTCGGGTGGAATCGGGAATCTTGTTGAATTACCCGACTTCTTTTGAAAATGTGTTTTCATAGATGAGACCCAAATGTAAGATTTGCATCGTTAGGCATGAAATCCAGAATATATGATAATCCGGGTTTATGATGTCTAAAGGCAGTGTAGATTCCAATTGTTGTATCATTTTCTTTTCTGCGACCGTAAGTGTAGTATGTGCTGTATCGTCGGTTTCGTTGCTATACATCAACGACAATTGGGGTACATATACTTACTTACATTGATGATATGTGATGTTATGTGTTGCTGAGATATGATGTACAGGATCGTCGTGAATGAATGGCCGGGTTTTTTTTATGTGAGATGAGAGTTTTTCTTTTCATTCATGTAAAATTCATTGTATGTAATATTCTTTTATCGGGACACTTCCGCGTTGAGGATGATGTCACTATTGTTGTATATTATGTTACTTTTCCGCATTAGGATAGATCTAAGGTGGGGAGCACAAGTGACCGGGTTCTAGGGTCCAGTGGGAGGCCATCTCGAGGAGTCGAGACCGGGTCTCCTAACTCTAGAATTGGTAGCGTCACTTTCCGCTCTCGTAGGGGTCTAGGGGTGTGGGCTTGGCTATTCATCGCGACCGTGGAATCCGTATTTTCTATTGTTGGCTAAATAAAAAATACGGACATCCTAGAATATCCTATATTTTCATATATGCGCTTCTGTTGTTGATATTATGTGATGTGATCACTTTATATGCTGAGACGAATGATGTATTATATATATGATATATAATAAACGTTTCTTATGTTTTGCATCCGTGCTAGTCCCACCCCGCTATGCCATTAGTTAAGTAACCTAACGGTACATAACGGGACATTGTGGCGCATGCGGATGGCATAATCGTACGTTCTATTCTTGTGTCTTTTCTGTAATGGCTTAAGGACTTAAATGATGGGACTACATTAATGAGATTAATGTGAAGAAAAAGGAACCTAAAAAGATGTTGTAGAATCGGATTTGAAACCTACTCGGCTTTTTATGAAAAAGCAAGTTTTCAAAATGCGGATCTTAAGCCACTCCTTTTAAAACCATTAGATTCTACAACGATATCAAGTTCAAAGCGTTGAAGGTTTTCTTAAAAACTATTCGCAACCCTCCGTCATTTTAGGAAGTAGAGTACTTAGTATTCGTGCTACGTATGTTGACTATAGCCAAGGCGTAGTGTACGGTAGCTAAGTGATGTCTTCCTACACAACATATGATGCGATTAATTAGGACAGTCACATGATTATGTTGACCATAGCCAAGGGTCATATGGGTGGGTCTAATTAAATATGAAATGACGGGTAGAACTTGACTAGTGCTTATGATATGTTGACCATAGCCAAGGTCATGAGTGCTAGGGTAAAAACCATCGAAAGTTTCAAGGGTTGAAATTTGCAATGAGATTGCATACCTTCTATGTGATAGTAATATCCCGATCCCACTATGGGCAAAAGTTGCTCCCAGGAGAATTTTGCACTTTACAATTAGCTAACCCATTAGGTGTCTAGAAAGGTTTCAACAGGGCTATGCCTCTGGGAAAATGAGTTTTATTCTAATTAGGTCCATGCGAAAGCACGGGAAACCTCCCTCAAAGTACCGGCACTGGCCTGGCTGAACGGTTAGCGAAGTTGTAGAATGTAATTAATCCTGGCTAATTTTCTTTTTAAGGTTCGAAGGAAAATTTGATAAAAGCAGTGGGAGACATCGATTAGATAAGATAATAACCAATCTGATCTTTGCAAGAGCTTTCGCTGAGTGTATTCTTTTCTCTCTCCTAATGGCGGATAACCATGACCGGACTTAAGCTACTGTTAGAGAAAAATAAGCTAACTGGAACGAGCTATAAAGATTGGCTGAGGAACATTAACATTGCTCTCACATATGATAAAGTATCATATGTCCTCACTGCCTCAGCCCCTCCTAGCCCAGGCCCTGAATCTTCTGTTGCGGATAAGGAAATCCGCAAAACGTGGGATATTGACTGTGCTACTGCCAAATGCCTCGCTCTTGTATCGATGGACAATACACATCAAAATAAGCACGAGCACATGGATGTTCAATCTATCTTTCTCTATACAAAAGAGTTGTATGAGGAGCAATCTTGTATCCTACGATACGAAGCATCTCGAAAGCTGTTTCAGATGCGGATGGCTCCTGGTACACCAGTAGGCGATCACAATTTGAATATGATAGCTCTTATTGAAGTGATTGAGGGCCTCGGATGGACAATGGAGAACGGGCAATATGTTGATATTGTTCTACAGTCTCTTCCTTCTGCCTTTGCTCCATTCATAGTGAACTTCAACATGCATAACATGGAGAAGTCACTACCCGAACTTCTCAATATGTTGAGAAATGAGGAGAGCATGCTTAAAGCGAAGTCTCCCTCTCTGTTTGTTGGAAAATCTTTCTCTTCCGTCCCAAAAGCCAAGGCCGAGGGAAGGAATAAGAAGAGACCCACCAAACCGAGAGGTGGAATCAAGAAGGCACAAGGGAGAAACAAATCCAAGGTTGAAAAGTCGGGAAAAGGAGAATGTTTCTATTGCAAGAAGACGGGGCATTGGAAGCGGAATTGTGTCGTGTATATTGATGATCTCAACAAAAAGAAGCATGGTGATGCTGTTAGTTATGTATATGCCCTAGAGGCAATTGTTGTATATATGATGTATATTATAATGGATGATTGGATATATATAGAGAGGACTTTCTTGCTCGTCATGATAGTATGCTATTTGGTTTCACTTTATCTTAACATGTTGACTTGTATTAGTTTACTGTCTTGTTCTCACATGTTGATAAAGCCCATAGGATATGTACTCGACTACTGGGACTATGATGAGATCATACTAGTGAGGCCAGGGTAGTCAATGTGTATATCATATAACTGTTCCTAGTCGAGGGTGTGTCGAGACAGGGCATCGATACACCAGAGTAGACTAGCGTATACGCATCTTGACCCATATGATGGGCGATGGATGATCCCATATCCATCGGTGTTTGACATCAAAGATAGTGTACGTGTGCTCAGTGGAGACTGGGTACACTGGACGGACTCGCCGAGAACTCCCAGATGGTATTATACCTCATGTCAGATGGCAGTTATCCGGTGACAATGGTACAGGGTAGTTTGTAAACCCGAGATCGTCATAGTGTCTTGTGTGATTCCCACTGTGCTTTGATTTCCACCTTACCACGTCCAAGAGGGCGTGCAAAATGGTGTCTTTTAGGTACAATCCTGAATCACATGGAGGCAATGAGTGATAGAAGGGGTTTCGTCTCTCCCGGTATAGGGAGTTGATGTTGTGCTGTGTTCGATTGGCTATAATTGGAAGTCCCTGGCCAGGGCGGATATTGAATACTACTAGTAAATGTTATCAGTAGGTTCTCGACCTGTTATGAGCCTCACATCGACACGACTTATCGGTTACTGGGGTCTGACGTATACCACCCCTAGACTAGATATGCAACATATCAGACGAAGAGACCGGACTGTACGGTAGTGTTACTGATTGGATTCACAGGAGAATGTACAGGCTTGCTTGTTGATCTTCTGATCGCTCAATACCTGGGTGGCTGTTACGTTTAGCTGACCGCTTGCAGCTTGTGGGTGTTTGATATGATCATCACCTGCTACCGGCGTATTGACGATTCTTTAGAGTCCTACACAGAGGCTTCTTGACTCAGGCAAAACGGAGTAGGAGCACATATGTGATATGTGCGGGACCGAGGATAATACGATATGAGATACCGTATTCTATTCTCGCGATATTTGATATCGGCCGGGTATATGTGATATAGCCGGGTGATCGGATCAAGTGTTGATTCGATGAAATGATAAAGTTTATATTAGTCGGTTATTTGAGAAATAGACGGATTGTCGGATCAAGTGTTGATTCGATAATTTAATGTATAATTATATATGTGATATATTACATTACATTATCTGATATTGGCTCGCTTTATTGATTCATTTTTCTCACTGGATAATATATTGATATATATGCGATATATGTTAATTGTATTATTTTCTTTTGTTACAAAAATATATAATATATGTGATATATAATATTGTAACAGTTATGATTACAAATGCAACATGATTAGTGGAGATTAAATATGGTTAGGGTTTGATTTGGGTTAATCTTTTCTAGAATCTTCTAGAAGCTTTTCTTTTGTTTTGAGCAAAGATATTTTGTGTTGATATTTTGAGATATTTTCCTATCCCAACCCACACCCTTTAACCCTAGTTAAATCTCTACAATGGATAAGTCTTTTCTTGACTTAACCATGGTTGCAATTGTAATGATATAACATTTCATTATTCATCACAAAAGAATAATTCATTCTTCTTCTTCTTCCTTGAGCTCTAAAAAGGCTTTCTAAGTTTTTCTTTTGTGATGGATTAGTGTGAGATTATGAAAACAAAAGAGAGCATAAATCCTACTTCATCATCCTTATCTAATCTAGCCAATTAAATTAGGGTGTTCACTTCATTAATACTTGATTAGTGAGTGAGAGCTTGAGTTAAAGAAATTTCAAGGTAGATCATCTTCGAAGAGGAAGACTTCAAGCAAGCATGGATCATTCGGGTTGTGGAGCTTCTCTTGAGTCCGGGAGATCATGGATCGCGGCGAAGGGACTACTACTCGGAGCTTATGAAGCGAAGGAGCGGACTACAAAGGTTGTAATCCCTCTCTCTTAGTTGTAAAGATGTTTACTTGCATGTTTAACCCTAATTATCTAGCAAAGATCCTCGCTTTAGGTTGTTCGGCACGTCTAAATTTTAAATCGGGAATGTTTGATGCCTTATAGACCCTTGTGACAGTGCCTAGTAACCCTACAGATGCTTCTGCTTCAGGTGTGTTTGTGACTGAAAACTATTTTTCTATAAACTCTACTTCCTAGGTATTAGATACCAGTTCGGGTTCTCATATCTGCAATTCTGTGCAGGGCTTGAGAAATAGCAGAGTTTTGAAGACCGGTGATCACACCTTCCGAGTTGGAAATGGTTCCAATGTACATGCAGTTTTAGTGGGAGAGTATCACCTAGGGTTGCCGTCGGGTTGTATATTGGTTTTGAACCCATGTTAGTTTATAGCTAGCATGCTTTGTAATATAATATCCGTTTCTTTGTTAGACAATGAAGGATATCATTTTGTATTGCAGCATAATGCTATGAACATTAAACTAAATCAAGAGTTGATTGGTTCTGGTACACTTAATACGGGATATATGTCCTAAATCAATACACAGTTTTCAACATAAAAAACACAAATAAAAGAAAATTTTCAGATATAAATAAAGCTTTTCTTTGGCATTGTAGGCTTGGTCATATTAATGGAACAAGTCTAAACAAGCTTCATAAAGATGGATATTTAAATCATTTTGAATATAAATCTTATGCGACCTGTAAGTCTTGTATCAAAGGGAAAATGACCAAAACTCCGTTTACTGGACACGGAGAAAGAGCAACAGAGCTCTTGGGCCTCAAACATAGTGATGTATGTGGGCTAATGTCTACACATGTGAGAGGCAGTTTTTCTTACTTCATAACTTTTACTGATGATTTCTCGAGATTCGGTCTTGTGTTTTTATTAAAGCATAAGTCTGAAGCTTTCGAGAAATTCAAGGAGTACAAACTTGAAGTAGAAAAACAAACAAGAATGAGCATCAAAATACTTCGATCAGATCGAGGTGGAGAGTATCTTAGTACAGAGTTTTCGAACTTCCTAAAAGAGAATGGGATTCTCTCTCAGCTCACTCCCCCTTACACGCCACAACACAACGGTGTGTCAGAGCGGAGGAATCGCACCCTATTGGATATGGTGCGATCCATGATGAGTGATACTGAGTTACCTCTCTCCTTTTGGGGGCATGCATTGAAGACTGCAGCTTTTCTATTGAACAAAGTTCCAACCAAGACCGTGTCTACCACTCCATATGAGATATGGTATGGGAAAAGACCATCTCTTAAATGAGTTAAGATTTGGGGTTGTCCGGCTTTTTTTAAAAAGCAGAATCTAGACAAACTCGAGACACGATCGGTCAAGTGTATATTTGTGGGATATCCAAAACATTCGTTTGTATATCTTTTCTACCACAAGAAGGAACAAAAGGTGTTTGTTTCTCAACATTCCACATTTTTAGAAAATGAGATTTTTCCAAATGATACTGATGGCAAGGTGGTAGATCTAGAAGAGCTTCTAGAGACACAAGCTACAAATGACGACTTGGTTGAACCTGAAGTTGCAACAAAATCTTATGAACCTCAGCCACTCTGTAGATCTGGTAGGACTTCTCGCCCACCGGAGAGATACTACGGTTTTCTCATTGATGGTGATGGAGATGATTGCATCATGGATGATGATGACCCTACCAGTTTTCAGCAAGCTATCACGAGTGGTGACTCTGTGAAGTGGCTGGATGCCATGAGATCCAAAATGGAGTCTATGTAAACCAACAAAGTATGGACTTTGGATGTTGTACCCTTTGGGGTAAAACCCGTAGGGTGCAAATGGATCTTTAAGAGAAATATCGGTGTAGATAGGCAGGTGGAGACCTATAAGGAAAGGCTTGTGGGAAAGGGTTTCGTCAAAGACCAGGACTGGACTATGACGAAACCTTTTCTCATGTAGCCATGCTTAAATCCATTCGGATCCTACTTGCTATTGCTGCTCACTACGACTATGAATCTGGCAGATGGACGTTAAAACTGCTTTTCTAAATGGTGATTTAGAAGAATACTTTTATATGGATCAGCTAGAGGGCTTCATTGATAGTGGGAGCAGCGGGAAAGCATGTAGGTTGCTTAAATCCATTTATGGATTAAAGCAGGCATTACGGAGTTGGAACATCTATTTTGATGATGTTATCAAAGAGTTTGATTTCATCAAAAATCCAGATGAACCTTGTGTTTATAAGAAAATTGTAAAGAGTACTGTCACATTCCTCGTATTGTACGTGGATGACATTCTTCTGATAGGAAATGATGTTCCAATTCTACAATCGGTCAAACTATTCTTGTCACAAAGGTTCTCCATGAAGGACCTAAGTGATGCCTCATACATATTGGGCAAGAAGATCTATAGGGATAGATATAAAAGATTGTTGGGATTGTCCCAAAGCAGGTACATTAACACCATCCCAAAGAGATTTAGTATGGAAGACTCCAAGCGGAGTGCCTTACCCGCTTGTCATGAAGTCACTCTCTCCAAGGACTTTTGCCCAAAGACTGATGAAGAGAGATCTCACTGTTAGGTTTACCTAGCACCTCATGAAGGGTTTGGAAGCATCACATGTGCCAAAATCAAATTTTTAAGGTGCTAAGTTAACATACAAAGAATCATCACTAGAAATTTTAGGGTTTCATTACAATAGCATCATCACAGGTAGAAAAAGCTAGGGTTTTGAGAGTACAACCTTTGTAGCTCCCTACGCTAGACTCCTTGGCTACTTGAGTGTTGGAAAAAGGTTGGCTTAAGATCTTCTAGGTCCACGACGATCCACCCGAAGCTCCTTTGCCCAAAGCTCCTTGCTTTACTCGATATGTGATTGAAGTAGAGCAAACACCCTACACAAATGGGCTAGATGTGTGTAGTATGATGATGTGGTTTGTTTTCTATAATCAAAACTCTTTCTTTTTCTCAACCTCACTCAAAGAAATTCTCAAGAGAGGAAGAAGAAGATGGTGGCTTAGCTTTCTCACAAAAGAAAAGATATGAGAGAGTGAATAATTGAAATGAGAAAAGAATAATATATCTTAATCCTTTCTCACTTCAACCATGGTTAGAATCATCTTGATTTTTATCAAATGGGTTAAAGATGAAAGGATAATTAACTCAAGGTTAAATGGTGGTTGAAGCATGGTCAAAGATGATAAGTATAAACCTTGTGTGAATTATCCCTTTTCTTTTTCTAAATGATAAATAAATAGATAATTTTACAATGTGAGTCTTGCATTGCCACCAAACATGTATCAACAACCATGATACTGTGTATGTATGTATGTATGTATCCATGCACATCATCATGTGCATACATGCATGCATACAAAAATAGAAAAAGAGTTTGATTAAAGAATTAATCTAAAAGTCATTTGTTAAATCAACACTTGATTTTGCAAACCGGTCATATCACATACGACCCGACCAATAGAAAAATGCCCGATTAATATATGGTATCACATATCCGTATTTAATCGGGTCCCTGCGCATATCTCATATGCACACCACATCTTTTCGCCTGAGCCAGGAAACTTCATTGTGGGACTCTAAGACTCGTCAATACGCCGGTAGTAGGTAATGATCATATCAAATACCTACAAGCCGCAAGCGGTCAGCTAAACGTAACGGCCACCCGGGTATTGAGCGATCAGAAGAAAACAAGCGAACCTGTTACAACTCCCGTCGAGCCAACCGGCAACACTACCGTACAGTCCGGTCTCTTCGCCAGATATGCTGCATATCAAGTCTAGGGATGGTAACGTCGACCCCAATAACTCAATAAGTCGTGCCGATGAATGGTCTATAACAGATCGAGAAACTACTGATAACACTTATCAGTAAATCTCAACAGCCCTGGCCAGGGACTTACTGATATAGCCAGTCGAGCACAGCACAGCATTAACTCCCAATAGCGGGAGAAACGAAACCCCTCCTATCGCTCATCGCCTTCGTGTGTCTCGGGACTGTACCTAACGGCCACCTGTTTGCATGACTCAGTAGAGCCGTGGTAGGGTGGTAATCAAAGTACAGTGGGAGAACACACAAGACTCTATGTCGATCTCGGGTCTACAGACTAACCTGCACCAGTGTCACCTGAGAACTGCTATCCGATGATATATATAATTCCATATAGGAGTTCTCGGTGAGTCCGTCCAGTGTACCCAGTCACCACTGAGCACCCGTATACGATCTCGATGTCAAACATCGATGAATGTGGGAACATCCATCGCCCATCATATGGGTCTAGTATCATATACGCTAGTCTACTCTGGTATATCGATGCCCCGTCTCGATACACCTACGACTAGAGACATTCCAGGATATGCTTATAAACTATAAATGTCCCACTAATATGATCTCTATCATAATCACAGTAGTCAAGTCTATATCCTCAGGGCTTTATCAACATGTGTGAATGAATAAAAACATGATCAAATCAACATGTCCGATAAAGAAGAACCAGATAGTATACTATCATGTCGAGCAAGAATGTACACTGAATATATATATATACATGTATGTATATGTATATATATATATATATATGTATATATATGTATAAATACATCCACTATCATATAATGGCCTCTAGGGCATACATATATCCAACACTCGCATGAGCATTATACCCTAGGCTTCAGCTGTAGGATCTATAATGTATGCGATGTTATGTACATGCCTTGATGTAGCTTATGCATTGGGTGTAGTAAGCAGGTATCAATCCAACCCAGGGGAGAATCACTGGACAGCTGTGAAAAACATTCTTAAGTACTTGCGAAGGACTAAAGAAATGTTCTTGGTGTATGGTAACGGGGATCTCCAAATGGAGGTCTTTACCGATTCGAGCTTCCAGAGTGATAAGGATGACTGCAAATCTATCTCAGGGTTTGTATTTACCCTCAATGGAAGGACGGTATGTTGGAAGAGTTCCAAACAGAATACCGTTGCAAACTCCACGATGGAAGCTGAGTACATTGCTGCAAATGATGCTGCCAAGGAAGCCGTCTGGATGAGGAAGTTCATCTCGGAGCTAGGAGTAGTTCCAACCATTATTGATCCAATAACATTGTATTGTGATAATAATGGGGTTGTGGCATTGGCCAAAGAGCCCAGGTCCCATCAGCGATCCAGACACATCCTGAGGCGATATCATCTGATCCGGGAGATAGTTGATCGCCGCGAGATCATGATTCGGAGAGTAGATACAAAGAATAACACCGCGGATCCACTCACCAAGGCCCTCCCTCTGCTGCAGCATGAGCGATTTTTGAGATGTTAGGTATGAGATACGCTAATAATTGACCTTAGTGCAAGTGGGAGATTGTTGGATATATATATGCCCTAGAGGTCATTATATGTTAGTGGATGTATCGGTATGTATATATATATATATTCAAAGGACATTCTTGCTCGACATGATAGTATGTTATCCGATTGTTCTTTATCTTAACATGTTCACTTGATCATGCATATTACTCATTTGGTACATGTTGATAAAGCCCTTAGGATATTTGCTTGACTACTGGGATTATGATGCGGATCATACTAGAGGAACATGTGTAGTTTATAAGTATATCCTTGAAATGTTCCTAGTCATAGGTGTATCGAGACGGGGCATCGATATTCCAGAGTAGACTAGCGTATACGTTACTTGACCCATATGATGGGCAATAGATGATCCCATAACCATTGGTGTGGTGACACCAAAGACTGTATACGGGTGCTCAGTGAGACTGGGTACACGGGTGCTCAGTGAGACTGGGTACACTGAACGGACTAGCCGAGAACTCCTATGTGGTATTATATCTATCGTCGGATAGCAGTTCTGTCACGACCCAAAGTTCGGCCTGTGACCGGCACTTAACCACGTAACGTCTACAGGCGTAACGCGACTAAGTAAGCCGAAACCCAGCAATCAAACCATTAAATTATGGAGTGTTAACACATTTATTGGAATATTTGTCAAAACATCTAGAAAACTTTAAGTTGTTTAGTAGAAATCCTTTTTAGTTCAAGTTATTATCTAAATAATTTTAACAACATTTCCTTTACCAAAAATTTGTCCCGAAATCGGGTAAAAGGCGAGATATAAGTAAAAGTGTCATGTGAAATGAATAGAGCATCTCAATGGGAGAATCGCGCCCAACGGCGGAACAATCACCACAGAAATATATACGACGCCGAAGCGAAGAATGAGCAGTAAAGTGAAAACAACTATCATAAAAGATAAAACTGCATAAATAAAGTCGGCTCACAACGAGCTCGACACCAGAGTACAAAATAACATACATCGTCCTACTGTCTCTAAGTCAATACATGAAAGTAGATGGAGAGTACTAGATACATCAAGATGCAACTGAAAAGTAACAGATACCGTACAAGACCCACCTAATAGCAAAAGGGCTAACACGCCTCCGAAATAGTATCTATGTCAAAAGGTGCGGTAAACAGCCAGCTGCGGCTACTCCAAAGGGCAACCTGCAAGCACTGTGGCACAACGGGGGTGAGTTGCCAACTCGTGAGTAGTAGATAACATATAAAGGTAATCGCGAGTATGCATGTGCTGCGATACTCTAACCTATGCCAACAGGTATCATCTATATGATGAACTATATGAGCAGTGGTCATGCATCAAGTACGATCTAACAACATCTCTAAATGATAAGCAGGGTATGCAATAATCGTGCATAGCATGTGGAATCTAATGACATCTATATAAGATCATGGGTAAGCAATAATCGTGCATGGCAGGTGAAATCTAATGACATCTATATCGGATAAGCAAGGTATGCAATAATCGTGCATAGCATGTGCAATCAGATGACAACAGATACATGATGTGATGTAAAATACTGAATGCTGAGCATGGGGATATAATATCTACACAGGATATCAACGTGGAAATAATCGGCGCTCATCCATATGCCAAAATCCTGTAAACCTCATAACATCATGAGTACCCAACATGGGCACTCAAAATATCAAGAAAAACCCGTGTCCAGCATCGACACGCAAATCCTCATATATCGGGCATCCGTCAGTCCGGGTCAGCCCACGGGCTTCGTCTGCGGTATCGGCCCTCGGCCCCGGCAGTACGAATCGTCCTGTATCCATCTATCGACTCTGGTCAGTATCCTCCGGATAACCGCCAGGTCCAACCAATCACCGGTAGGTAGTAGTCCCTCAGCCGGGCTCACCGTCTAACAACACGAGTCTTCTTGCCTCGAGGTACCATACCGGGTCCACCATGTACCCGCAATCGGTGCGTACCACTCCTCGAATCGGGTTTCACATGCCACTCTCAGAACCGAGAAAATGCATGGTGGACGCACTGAAATATCATATCAAGGGAAACCGGGTTTTCAAATAATTACATGTTCTATTTTGAAATATCCACGGTACCCAAATCCAGAAATAACATGGAAACAACATATCTCAGTGCGTAAATCTAAGCAAGTATGAAGATATCAATATATGTGTGCACTGGTATGAGTATATAGTGTTCCTGTGCGCAGGTATGAAGATATCAATATACGTGTGCACTGGTATGAGTATATAGTGTGCATGTGCGCAAGATATTAAAATATGTGTGCACTAGTATGAATATACAGTGTGCATGTGCGCATGTATGAAGATATCAAAATATGTGTGCACTAATGTGGACGTATGATGTTCATGTGCCCTAGTATGGATATGTGATGTATACATGCCCAAGTATGAATATATGGTATATGTGGCACAAGTATGAATATGTGATGTATGTGTGCCCAAGTATGAATATATGTGATGTAAATGGCACAAGTATAGATATGTGATGTATGTGTGCCCAAGTATGAATATATGGTATATGTGGCACAAGTATGAATATGTGATGTATGTGTGCCCAAGTATGAATATGTGTGTTGTATATGGCACAAGTATAGATATGTGATGTATGTGTGCCCAAGTAGGAATATATGTGTTGTATATGGCACAAGCATAGATATGTGATGTATGTGTGCCCAAGTATGAATATACGTGTTGTATAGGGGCACAAGGGTAAACATATCAAGACATATATATAAGCACTAAGACGAAATATAAAGCGTACATGTGCACAGGTAGTGATATATAAGTTCTAGCAATCCTATAATGTGAGTGTCATGGCAATCACTAACGGTGTGGGTGTAGCATATAAATTGTGCTTGTACAAATTGAACCGTTAGTGACAGTGCAGTGTTCTATACTACCAGTTCTATATATAACAGGAGGGTATGCTACTAGTATATTTATATAAACATGCCTGACTAAATATCCTATTACGCCCTGACGCTTAACGCCATACGGGTGATTTCCCCGTAGATGTTAAATCTACTCACCTGGTCGCGTGCTAAGTATAGCCGACCACTTGCTTCCCTTTCCTGGCGGCGTCTGACGTCCCCGCCTGCGAACCTGGAATTTACGAAATTCGCATACATAAGGCAAATCCTGCAAAAACACGATATATCGCTAAAAAGGATAATGCGTGCATGAAAATAAACTCGCGTGCACTTGATGCGTCGCGGCATGCGTACTTACCAGAACCTACTCTGACGCGCTGTGTCGCGCAGCGCGCCACAGAACCACGCGGATCACGCGCGTGTCGCACAAGATCTAAAAACGTCGATAACTCGTTTTACACTCCAGATTTTGACTCTGGTCCAAACTCAAAAAGTTGCAGATACCAATACCCTAAGCTACCCAGTATAAACCTACAGGCAAAATCCCAGAACCCCGGCCCCTACTCTGGCCGCAATTTGCGGCCAGATTGAATAAATCGGCGGCCGAAAGGGGGAGGTGGGTCCCCATGCTTTGAGTGTGTGTGTGTCTTCTAAGGTCACTGTGCTACAGTCTCCTCAATTTTTACCTGAGAGCCCCTGGTCAAAAGCAGATTTCAAAGAGGTTAAAAAGTCGCTAAAATCGCTAAATTACACCAAGTCGGATAAATCGGGTATTTTTATGAAATCTGGGACCAATCTTCGTTTCACTAGTCTTAACATCACTTACCAAGGTTATACTAACCATTAAAACCATCACTTGGCTATATCTCACTCAAAATCACTGAAATTAGCACTAAACTACATATATAAACACTAAACTACACTAACAACCATAACTTGGCAAGATAGGAGTTGAGTTTAAGGGGTTATACCTCTAGAGATCCAAGATGAAGGAAAAGAGAGGAAGAAGGAGGTAGGAGAGTGAGTTGCTGCTGCTGAAGTGCTGCTGTTGCTGATGCAATTTTACTGCTGATGCTGCTGCCTCACACTGCTGATGCTGATGTTTTTATTTTCTCTGTGTTTTTGTTGTTGTTGTTGCAGCAGCTGAAGTGGTGTTGTTGTAGTGTTGGTGTTGTGTTGGTATGGTGGCCTTTTGATGTTGGTGTGTGTGTGTGAGTGAGAGGGAGATATGTGAGTGATGAGAGTTGAAAGATGTGTAAAAGGTTTGAAGTGAAAAGGATGTTGACACAACCTTAGAGCCTCCTCTCTCTCTCTCTTAATAAATGGTTGCATGACAACCATCAAATCCTTTCTCACCTCAAACAAGTCAACCTTAACCCTAATCCCTTTTAACCAAAACTAAAACCCTTAACTAAAACTAATTATCTTAACAAAGAGGGTTAGACCACCATGATTGTCTAAACATGGTTAACCCATACGCACACCTAACTTGGTAACCGTAGACTTACTCCACATTAACGTGCACAAGTGTGTGCAGTCGAGATAAAATTCTAGTAAAATATCCATAAAACCAGATAAATTATTAGAAACCTGTTTTGGTAAACGTTTTACCGAAAACCCCACATTAACACCCAATTACCACAAAACGCAAACTCAGGTGTTACAGTCTTCCCCCCTTAAAGAAATTCGTCCCTGAATTTGAAAAAAAATACAAAGCTACACATACCTTCAGAGAGGTGAGAAAACATCTTCCGCATCTCGCCCTTGGCCTCTCAAGTGATCTCTTCACCATTTGGGATGCACCAAGGCACCCATACTGATGGCAAGACCTTCGATCGAAGTTCTTCACCTGCCGGTCCAATATTATGACGAGCTTCTTGGTGAACGAAAGATCGCGCTCAAACTCAATGGTCTGGTGCAGAATCGAATGAGAAAGGTCATGAAGGTAATTGCAAAGTATCGACATAGGGAAAAAGGGGTGAATAGTCAATAATCTGGGTGCAAGTGCCAAATTAAAGGCAACGAACTAACTCGCCTTAAGGATCTTAAAAGACTTACTATCCTGGGATAAGCTTCCCAAAACTCAACACGTCATTTATCGGAAAAATTCGTAGAAATACATGATCTGCCACTGCGATCATCTTGGTCGGCATATGACCTCTGTCCGAAATGGCAATCTTCATCCTGACCTAAACAACTATGTTATCTCCGACGTCTCTAGACAAGCTGAGGTCCAAAAATCCTACCACGCGGTGTTAGAAAAATAGACTGGTGATCGACACGACCTAACCTCTAAACCTAAAGGTTACCAATTGGAGTGTCTCCTGATAACTGCTATCAAAGGAGAACCCTATCGATGGCGAGTGACGATTCCCAACTGCCAACACAATTACTATGTATGCACAAATTTAGCAAAGAACAACTGAGCAAACTGAGTATTACCGGACAACAAGCATCCGAATGGGGTCACATCCTGACCAAACCTGGGTAGACACCATAGCGAAATTCATGGAGACCTGCTCTCATTCTCTCTTCGGAACGATTAAAGGTTGCAACTCTCCAGTCGATCTTAGTTGCTCAACCCAAGCACACAACAAGACAAGCACCTTGAAACGAATCCCGAGACTTCTCTTTGCGTCCCTGCCCACCCGTAACTATCTCACAAGTCACGTTAAATGTTGGTGGGACCTGGATGAGTACAGAGAGTTCACTGATGTGCCTGCACTATGATTTCACGTCTCTACCCAATAAAATCAGGTACACAAACACGTCCCTAAACTTAGCACACCCTTGTCACAAATCAAGGATCCCGAATCATTACCCAGACGAGTAGGCTCCAGTATCTCTGACGAACGAGCATCGGCGGGCAGTGTCTCGCGAAATCGATTAAAGAGGAGTGATCGGGCGCGGACATGAGCAAGCTTCCCCCTCCGTAGAGACGAACTTAAGCTGTACTCAACGATCACACAAGAACTGTAAATCTGCAGAGGACTTATCACAACAATCAAAATCTGCCGCAGGAAGATGTACATTAAGCTCGGATGGCCCGTGAAAATCTGGCATGACTCTCGAGCAAGTAGTGTCTCCAATCTCCAACGCAAAACCACCGCGGCCATCTCCAGATCATGAGTAGGATATCCTTCTTGTACTTCCTCTAAATGTAGGAAAGCAAAAGTGATAACTCCATAGTGTCACCTCAGTACATACTCGAGCCCTACTCACGAAACATCACAGTTAAACCACAAAGTCGCCCGAACCAAAAAGTAAAGAAAGAACTGATGCAGTTGTTAATCGAATCTCCAACTGCCGAAACTCCGTACACAAGACTTAGTCTAAAGAAAAGAAACCTCCATTCCAGTCCATTCAGTCAACGGGCAACACTACACTAGCAATCCTGCATGAAGCGGCGGTAAAATCCTGCTAAGCCAAAATCTGCGGACCTCCGTCCTGCTCACAAGTTTGGGCCTGAGATGTAGGGCCACGATCTTCCTCGGAACTATATAAAACCGTCGCTGTAACTACAAGACCTAGGAGTCAACACAACAAGCATGAAGGAACACTCCGAGAATCTAGCAGGCCGCTGGGGCTCTCCCAGTATCTGCAAAACAGATCCTCAAATGCTACTCTATCCCTCAAGACACATTAACTAGACCAGGGCGTCGTAAATAACACAATAATAACTGGTCGAGGAACGGCCTGAAGAAATCCGGTTCATCGCCCCTACGAATGTTGCTAGGGCATTGGTGAGTCCAATGACACACCCAAAACCCACAAAGCCCGTAGCCTGCATAAGGCTGCTTTCGGAATGTCATCACTCCGAACCCGCTACAATGATGACCTGATCCCAAACAACTTAGACAAAGTCTCGCACTCTGACACTGATCGAAGAAATTTCCAATGCGAGGTGCAGGATACCTATCCCCACCGTAAGCCGGTTAAATTGACGATCCATCAATACACAACCTCAATCTGTCGTCTTTCTCCTTGACGAACAGAAATAGGAGCTTCCTAATGCGAAACACTCACACGCACAAAAATCCCCCAATAAACAACTCTGCAGCAGGTCCATAAGCTCCTTAAGCTTCGCCGGCTCATCTGGAACAACGTCGGAAAACTCTCGCACTAAAGAAAACCGGCCCAACAAAACAACTGTGGCTACGGTATCACGAATAAACGCCAAGAATCCACGACATCTCTTCAAAAGCCGACGAGCGAGAAAAAAAATATCTAAATTCGAGCTGTGAGAGGCGGCACGACTATCCACCTGCACAATAAGAACTGACTTGCCGGGGAAAACAAAACCTAATTGTTTTCCTTACGGTAGTTCACAACGCCTAGCACGTAGCTAACTAGTCCGTGCCCAGGGGAATGCCAAGTCCAACATCTCTAGGAGGATCAAAATCACAGACGAATCTCTATCTCCTATCCGATTGGCATACGGCCGGATTACGCGTCGCGCAACAGAAGGTCCGCTGACAGAAGTTAACACAACAACGGCTGATCTACCTAGCACGACTCTCGTCCTAAACTCGGCACGAAGTGTGGAAACATACAAGTGCAACAAAAGGACATACTGAAAGAGTACCTGAAATCTCAGCATTGGACGCCCTCGCGTCCCGATGAGTCGAAGCGAAAACTTGGGCCTGACCTTCATCTGCGACTGACCGAACTCCTCCTCTACTAGCCTGACCCCTCTGCGCGAACCTTCCGCGTCCTCGACGTCTCAGACTGCGACCCTGACGTGGTGTTAAGGAACACTGCCTGATGAAGTGTTGAAGGCTTCCGCATCGAAGACATCTACGCGCTGACTGCTGACCTCCCTGGGGATGAGAGCCAAACGATTGTCCTCGTCCTAAGCCTCTGCTCTGGGCTGGTACACCAGTGCGATTCCTCAACTATTCTGGAACTCCCACGGTCTCTGGAAGACATGTCTCGTAAACTGGGGCTGCCTCTACCGGTGCTATGTAGGTGACGGAATACTGCATGATGATCGCAAAGAACTACTGGGTAATAGGGGTGACAACCACCTGCTGCTGCGCTCGAACGACCTCCACCAATGAGCTCATCGTCTGGCGCAAGCCCTGCATCTCTGCCACTAGTCTAGCGATCTGATCTGTCGTAGGAAGAACAATCTGCTCTGGTACAACAGTGGTACTATCCGGATCAGGCTCGTCTCAAATGAATCGACTCGAATCTCGGCTCTCGCGGCTGCTCTCTGCACCCTCGTAGTCCTTGGCGGCATAATGGCTGAAAGAAAGTAGGATTCGATGAGGATACGGAGATCGAATCACAAGGATGCATACAAACATGAAGGAATTCAATCAATAAGTCCTAAGGTCGCTTAGGCGGAGTGCCGTGTCGTGAGTATGCCGTGGAACATACGCACGCTACGCCACTCTGCTGCAGCTACCTACTCCATCATACCAGGGTCATCCTACACTCCGAAGGTAAAACCTACGCACTGATACCAACTTTGTCACGACCCAAAGTTCGGCCCGTGACCGACACTTAACCACGTAACGTCTACAGGCGTAACGCGACTAAGTAAGCCGAAACTCAGCAATCAAAACCATTAAATTATGGAGTGTTAACACATTTATTGGAATATTTGTCAAACATCTAGAAAACTTTAAGTTGTTTAGTAAAATCCTTTATGGTTCAAGTTATTATTTAAATAATTTTAACAACATTTCCTTTACCAAAAATTTGTCCCGAAATCGGGTAAAAGGCGAGATATAAGTAAAAGTGTCATGTGAAATGAATATAGCATCTCAATGGGAGAATCGCGCCCAACGGCGGAAAAATCACCACAGTAATATATACGACGCCGAAGCGAAGAATGAGCAGTAAAGTGAAAACAACTATCATAAAAGATAAAACTGCATAAATAAAGTCGGCTCACAACGAGCTCGACATCAGAGTACAAAATAACATACATCGTCCTAACAACTGTCTCTAAGTCAATACATGAAAGTAGATGGAGAGTACTAGATACATCAAGATGCAACTGAAAAGTAACAGATACCGTACAAAACCCACCTAATAGCAAAAGGGCTAACACGCCTCCGAAATGGTATCTGTGTCAAAAGGTGCGGTAAACAGCCAGTCGCGACTACTCGAAAGGGCAACATGCAAGCACTGTGGCACAACGGGGGTGATTTGCCAACTCGTGAGTAGTAGATTACATATAAAGGTAATCGCGAGTATGCACGTGCTGCGATACTCTAACCTATGCCAACAGGTATCATCTATATGATGAACTATATGAGCAGTAATCATGCATCAAGTACGATCTAACAACATCTCTAAATGATAAGCAGGGTATGCAATAATCGTGCATAGCATGTGAAATCTAATGACATCTATATAAGATCATGGGTAAGCAATAATCGTGCATGGCAGGTGAAATCTAATGACATCTATATAGGATAAGCAAGGTATGCAATAATCGTGCATAGCATGTGCAATCAGATGACAACAGATACAGGATGTGATGTAAAATACTGAATACTGAGCATGGGGATATAATATCTATACGGGATATCAACGTGGAAATAATCGGCGCCCATCCATATGCCCAAATCCTGTAAACCTCATAACATCGTGAGTACCCAACATGGGCACTCAAAATATCAAGAAAAACTCGTGTCCAGCATCGACACGCAAATCCTCATATATCGGGCATCCGTCAGTCCGGGTCAGCCCACGGGCTTCGTCTGCGGTATCGGCCCTCGGCCCCGGCAGTACGAATCGTCCCGTATCCATCTATCGACTCTGTCAGTATCCTCCGGATAACCGCCAGGTCCAACCAATCACTGGTAGGTAGTAATCCTTCAGCCGGGCTCACCGTCTAACAACACGAGTCTTCTTGCCCCGAGGTACCATACCGGGTCCACCATGTACCCGCAATCGGTGCCTACCACTCCTCGAATCGGGTTTCACATGCCACTCTCAGAACCGAGAAAACGCATGGTGGACGCAATGAAATATCATATCAAGGGAAACCGAGTTTTTAAATAAATACATGTTCTATTTTGAAATATCCACAGTTCCCAAATCCAGAAATAACATGGAAACAACATATCTCAATACGTAAATTTAAGCAAGTATGAAGATATCAATATATGTGTGCACTGGTATGAGTTTATAGTGCGCATGTGCGCAGGTATGAAGATATCAATATATGTGTGCACTGGTATGAGTATATACTGTGCATGTGCGCAGGTATGAAGATATCAAAATATGTGTGCACTGGTATGAATATACAGTGTGCATATGCGCATGTATGAAAATATCAAAATATGTGTGCACTAATGTGGACGTATGATGTTCATGTGCCCTAATATGGATATGTGATGTATACATGCCCAAGTATGAATAAATGGTATATGTGGCACAAGTATGAATATGTGATGTATGTGTGCCCAAGTATGAATATATGTGATGTAAATGGCACAAGTATAGATATGTGATGTATGTGTGCCCAAGTATGAATATATGGTATATGTGGCACAAGTATGAATATGTGATGTATGTGTGCCCAAGTATGAATATGTGTGTTGTATATGGCACAAGTATAGATATGTGATGTATGTGTGCCCATGTAGGAATATATGTGTTGTATATGGCACAAGTATAGATATGTGATGTATGTATGCCCAAGTATGAATATACGTGTTGTGTAGGGGCATAAGGGAAAACATATCAAGATATATATATAAGCACTAAGACGAAATATAAAGGGTACATGTGCATAGGTAGTGATATATAAGTTCTAGCAATCCTATAATGTGAGTGTCATGGCAATCACTAATGGTGTGGGTGTAGCATATAAATCGTGCTTGTACAACTTGAACCGTTAGTGACAGCGAGTGTTCTATACTACCAGTTCTATATATAACAGGAGGGTATGCTACTTGTATATCTATATGAACATGCCTGACTAAATATCCTATTACGCCCTGACGCTTAACGCCATACGGGCGATTTCCCCGTAGATGTTAAATCTACTCACCTGGTCGCGTGCTAAGTATAGCCGACCACCTGCTTCCCTTTCCTGGCGGTGTTTGACGTCCCCGCCTGCGAACCTGGAATTTACAAAAGTCGCATACATAAGGCAAATCCTGCAAAAACACGATATATCGCTAAAAAGGATAACGCGTGCATGAAACTAAACGCGCGTGCACTCGATGCGTCGCGACATGCGTACTCACCAGAACCTACTCCGACGCGCTGTGTCACGCAGCGCACCACAGAACCACACGGATCACGCGCGTGTCGCACAAGATCTAAAAACGTCGATAACTCGTTTTACGCTCCAGATTTTGACTCTGGTCCAAACTCAAAAAGTTGCAGATACCAATACTCTAAGCTACCCAGTATAAACCTATAGGCAAAATCCCAGAATCCCGACCCCTACTCTGGCCGCAATTTGCGGCCAGATTGAATAAATCGGCGGCCGAAAGGGGGAGGTGGGTCCCCGTGCTTTGTGTGTGTGTGTCTTCTAAGGTCACTGTGCTACAGTCTCCTCAATTTTTACCTGAGAGCCCCGGGTCAAAAGCAGATTTCAAAGAGGCTAAAAAGTCTCTAAAATCGCTAAATTACACCAAGTCGGATAAATCGGGTATTTTTGTGAAATCTGGGACCAATCTTGGTTTCACTAGTCTTAATATCACTTACCAAGGTTACTAACCATTAAAACCATCACTTGGCTATATCTCACTCAAAATCACTAAAAACTAGCACTAAACTACATATATAAACACTAAACTACACTAACAACCATAACTTGGCAAGATAGGAGTTGAGTTTAAGGGGTTATACCTCTAGAGATCCAAGATGAAGGAGAGGAGAGGAAGGAGGAGGTAGGAGAGTGAGTTGTTGCTACTGAAGCGTTGCTGTTGCTGCTCCTGAAGCAGCTGTTGCTGATGCAATTTTACTGCTGATGCTCCTGCCTCACACTGTTGATGCTGTTGTTTTTATTTTCTTTGTGTTTTTGTTGTTGTTGTTGCAGCAGCTGAAGTGTTGTTGTTGTAGTGTTGGTGTTGTGTTGGTATGGTGGCCTTTTGATGATGGTGTGTGTGAGTGAGAGGGAGAGATGTGAGTGATGAGAGTTGAAAGATGTGTAAAAGTTTTGAAGTGAAAAGGATGTTGACACAACCTTAGAGCCTCCTCTCTCTCTCTCTTAATAAATGGTTGCATGACAACCATCAAATCCTTTCTCACCTCAAACAAGTCAACCCTAACCCTAATCCATTTTAACCAAAACTAAAACCCTTAACTAAAACTAATTATCTTAACAAAGAGGGTTAGACCACCATGGTTGTCTAAACATGGTTAACCCATACGCACACCTAACTTGGTAACCCTAGACTTACCCCACATTAACGTGCACAAGTGTGTGCAGTCGAGATAAAATTCTAGTAAAATATCCATAAAACCAGATAAATTATTAGAAACCCATTTTGGTAAACCTTTTACCGAAAACCCCATATTAACACCCAATTACCACAAAACGCAAACTCAGGTGTTACAAGTTCTTAGGTGACACTGGTACAGGTTAGTCTGTAGACCCGAGATCGTTATAGAGTCTTGTGTGTCCTCCCACTGTACATTGATCTCCACCCTACCACGACTCTACTGAGTCGTGCAAACAGGTGGATTTTGGGTACAGTCCTGAGGCACATGGACGCAAAGAGCGATAGCGGGGATTTCTTCTCTCACGGTATTAGGGGTTGATGTTGTGCTATGCTCGATTGGCTATAACAGGAAGTCCCTTGCTATGGATGATTAGATTTACTGATAAGCATTATCAGTAGTTTCTGTTAGTTATATGTATGCCCTAGAGGCCATTACTGTACATACGATGTATATTGTAGTGGATACTAGGACATATATAGGGAGGACTTTCTTGCTCGACATGATAGTATGCTATCTGGTTGTACTTTATCTTAACATGTACTCTGATTGTCTCTATATTACATGTTGATAAAGCCCTTAGGATATATGTACTCGACTACTAGGACTATGATGAGATCATACTAGTGGGGCCACGGTAGTCGACGAGTACATCCTATAACTGTTCCTAGTCGAGGGTATATCGAGACAGGGCATCGATACACCAGAGTAGACTAGCGTATACGCTTCTTGACCCATATGATGGGCGATGGATGATCCCATATCCATCGGTGTTTGACATCAAGGATGGTGTACGGATGCTTAGTGGAGACTGGGTACACTGGACGGACTGGCCGAGAACTCCCAGATGGTATTATACCTCACGTCAGATGGCAGTTCTCCGGTGACACTGGTACAGAGTAGTCTGTTGACCCGAGATCGTCATAGAGTCTTGTGTGATTCCCACTGTGCTTTGAATTCCATCATACCACGTCCAAGAGGGCGTGCAAAAAAGTGGCTTTTGGGTACAGTCCCGAATCACATGGATGCAATGAGCGATAGGAGGGGATTCGTCTCTCCCGGTATAGGGAGTTGATGTTGTGCTGTGTTCGATTGGCTATAACCGGAAATTCCTGGCCAGGGTTGCTGAGATTTACTGGTAAGTGTTATCAGTAGTTTCTCGAACTGTTATAGACCTCATATCGACACGACTTATCGAGCTACTGGGGTCTGACGTATACCACCCCTAGGCGAGATATGCAACATATCAGACGACGAGACCGGACTGTACGGGAGTGTTACTGTTTGGATTCACAGGAGAAGTTACAGGCTTGCTTGTTGATCTTCTGAGCGCTCAATACCTGGGTAGCTGTTACGTTTAGCTGACCGCTTGCAGCTTGTGGGTGTTTGATATGATCATCACCTACTGCCGGCGTATTGACGATTCTTAGAGTCCTACACAGAGGTTTCTTGGCTCAGGCAAAACGGAGTAGGAGCACATATGTGATATGTGCGGGACCGAGGATAATGCGATATGAGATACCGTATTCTATTCTCGCGATATTTGATATCAGCCGGGTCATCGGATCAAGTGTTGATTCGATGAATCGGTACGGATAAATATTAGTCGGTTATATGCGATATAGCCGGATTGTCGGATCAAGTGTTGATTCGATAATTTAATGTATAATAATATATATGATATATTAAATTACATTAACTAATATTAGCTCACTAAAAGATTCTTTTTCTCACTCGGGTAATACATTGATATATATGCGATATATGTTAATTGTATTATTTTATTTTGTTACGATAAATATTGTATATGTGATATATAATATTGTAACATGATATGATAACTAATGCAACATGTTTAGTGGAGTTTAAACATGATTAGGGTTTGGATTAGGGTTAAGACTTCTAGTTGATTCTAGAAGGTTTCTTTTTGTCATGATAAAGATATTTTGTTATGACTCATGCTTTAACCCAACCCAAACCCTAACCCTAGTTAATTCACTACATGAGTTTAGTTGACCATGGTTGCATTATTCATTATATTAATTCTTTCTATTCATCACAAAAGAATAATTCTATCATATTGTTCATCTTCTTCCTTCTTCTTTCTTCCATGAAAAAGCTTACTAGCTTTTTCCAAGTGATGAATAAATATGAGAAAAAGATAAATAAAGAGAGCAAAAATCCTACTTCATCATCCTCATCTTCCCTTGCCCTTTAGATGAGAGTGTTCACTCAATTTTAGTGAGTGTTAGCTTGTGTTAGTGAAACTTCAAGGTAGATCATCTTTGTATCGAAGATCGGAAGCAAGACTGCATCTTTCTCTTCGTGGAACCTCTCGAGAGTCCGGAGCACGATGATCGCAGCGAAGGGACCTCAACACGGAGCATATGAAGTGAAGGACCGGATCTACAAAGGTTGTAATCCCTCTCACTTAGTGTTAAAGTGTTTAGCATGTTAGTTTTCGCCTAATCTCTAGTTTAAAGATCCGGTTTCGGGTTGTTCGGCACGGCTAATTTTTAAATCGGGCATGGTTGATGCCTCTTAGAACCTTGTGCACGTGCATAGCAACCCTACAGTGGTATCAGAGCCAAGCTAGAGCTTTAGGCGAAGTCTAGGCGAAGTTTAATGTCCGATCGAACGTCAAAACCCCGATACGGAACCCTCTCTGGACAATTTTAAAAAATGTGGTTTTTTCTGAATTAAAAATTCTCAGAAAATTAAGCAGGAAAAACTAAGAATTACTGTGAAGTACGGAACTCTAAATCGAAAATTAGACCGCGGAACCGCGGCGAAACCATGGGTTTTGCGGCGGTTCCACGGCCAAAATTTAGACTTAGTCCCTGAAATTTCATGTAATTATTTTTAGGCCCTTTCTTGTTAATTGTTTCTGGGAATATTTTAATTCCACTCAAGTGTTGATTTTTCAAGGGTTGTATTGGGGAATCGTTGATTCGATCGGATAATTTAACTTTGTTTAGTTTGTCCGGATAATTTTTAGAAACTGTTAAAAAGTTCAAACGGATATCAATAACTCATTTTTCCCCTGTCGGAAAATTTTTCAAAAGTTGAATTTTTTCTCGTGTTTAAGAATGTTCTAAGTCGTGCAAGTAACGCGGTGGACCCTCTAGAAGATAACAAACCTTAACTCGATTATGTGACCGTCTTGAACTGCTTCTGAACCTTAGGGTTTGTGGCAGTACGGCGTGCCACATGTGATGCGTTGGCTTGACCCTTCTACGACTGGACCATTGGTACTGTGGCATGTGATGGATGTTTTTAAACTGATTTCAAGTGTTGAGATATATTGGGGAAATCTTGGGTGTTTGATTGTTCGATCGGAAAATTTAACATTTTCTGTTTTATCTGGAATGTGATACAATATTTGGAATCCACAAAAAGTTATGAGATAACTAATTTAAATGTTATAAATCTAGCACTTTAGTCTCAGATGATCGGTTGCCACAGAATTTTGATGTGATCAAAAGTCCGTCGCAATCACGTAGCGTACGCGGATACTCGCCGGGTAAACTTAATAGACAGCTACACCCCATAGCCCCGACCAAGTGACTGTAGGAGAACCCCGTCGCCGAAAGCATCCGTTCGGGTGCTCGCGGCAGCGGTGTTCCGCCTTAGTGCACTTCGTCGACGGCATCTGGGGTGCGGCCGTCTACTAAAGTTTGCGACGAGCATTTGATCAGGATGTCGGGAATCTTGTTGAATTGCCCGACTTGATATTGAAAAGAGTTTTCGATAAAGAGACTAAAATGCGGGGTTTATAATTGTTAGGCATGCGATGTATAAGGAATTCATTTGGTTAGGCATGCGATGTCTAAGAAGGTTGCGGATTCCAACTGTTGTAGTTTTACACTTTCTTTTCTGTGACCGTAAGCGTAGTATGTGGGGTATCGTCGGCTTCGTTGCTATACATCAACGACAATCGGGATACGCATACTTGCTTACGTTGATGATATGTGATATTATGTGTTGCTGTGATATGTTATATTGGATCATCGCATTTTGAATAGCCGGGGGTTTTATGTGAGATGAGTGTTTTTCTTTTTCATTCATGTAAAATTCATTTGTATGTAATATTCTTTTATTGGGGCACTTCCAGGTTGCGGAAGATGTCACCGTTGTATATTATTTACTTTTCCGCATTAGGTAGACCCAAGGAGGGGAGCACAAGTAACCGGGTTCTAGGGTCCAGTGGGAGACCATCTCGAGGAGTCGGGACCGGGTCTCCTAACCCTAGAATTGGCTGTGTTGCTTGCCGCTCTCGTAGGGGTCTAGGGATGTGGGTTTGGCTATTCATCGCGACCGTGGAATCCGTGTTTTATACAGGCTCGTATTGAAAACACGGACGTCCTAGTATATCCAATACTTCATATATGTTCTTCTGCTGCAATGTTCTGTGATGAGATCATATTACCGCCTGTGACGAATGTTTATATTATATATATGAGATATATGTTATATTGCAGATTTCGTTTCAAAAGAGATGCTTGTGAAGCATAATAAAATGAGACTTCATTAATGAGATTAATGAAATAAATGAAACCTAAAGATGTTGTAGAAACTTGTTTATAAAAACTGGTAGCTCTAGTTCTTGCTTTGCATAGCGGTGTTCCTTGTAGAACATCCAGCACCTTATTCGATAAGGAAAGGACCGAGATCCCTTCACCGGGAGTGACTCCTTTAGCAATAACTGGCAGATGCTACACACTCGGTTTGTCTTTTGATTGCTTCTATAGTTCTTGCTTTGCATAGTGATATTTGTGAAATATCCTGCACCTTATTCGATGAGGAAAGGGCCGACGATCCTTTCACCGGGAGTGACCCCTTTAGCAAAACTAGAAAAGCCTCAAAAACACTCCATTTAAAATCACTCGATTCTACAACGATATCAAGTTCATTACGCAAAAGGTTTTCATAAGAAAACCTGTCGTAGCCCTCCATCATTTTAGGAAGTAGAGTACTTAGTATTCGTGCTGCGTATGTCGACTTTAGTTGAGGCGTAGTGTACGGTAGCTAAGTGATGTCTTCCTATACAGCATATGATGTGATTAGTTAGGACATTCATGTGATTATGTCGACTATAGTTGAGGGTCATGTAGGATGGGTCTGATTAATCATGAAATGACGGGTAGAACTTGACTAGTGCTTATGATATGTTGACCTTAGTTAAGGTCATAAGTACTAGGGGTAAAATATTATTGGGAATTTCAAGTGTTGAAATTTGCAATGAGATTGCATACCTTCTATGAGATAGTTGGATCCCGATACCCGCTGCGAGTAAGAGTTACTCCTGGGAGAGTTTTACACACTACAATTAGTTGATCAAGTAGGTGTCTAGAAAGGTGTCAACGGGGTTACGCCCCTGGGAAAAACGAGGTTTACTTTAATTATGTTCGTGCGAAAGCACGGGGGACCTCCCTCAAAGTACCAACACTGGCCTGGCTGAAAGATTGGCGAACTTGTAGCGTGTAATTAATCCCGGCTAGTCTTTCCTTTTAGGGTTTGAAGGAAGATTTGATTAAAACAGTGGGAGACATCCTGATTAGATATATTAGATAACCAATCTAATCTTGCAAGAGCATACGCTGAGTGTTTTCTTCTCTCTCTCTCTCCAGGTAGCGATCATATCACGCCTTAATCAAGATAATAAAACGGATATATTGACCGAACCCGCTTGTTATACTGAGCTGGGGAACGTTGGTCCTGCTCCAACTTATAATTGTTATAAGACAGAGCAGGAAATTAGGGAATACCAGATTTCCCGTGCCGCCCAAACGAAGAAAGTGCATGCTGATGCATCTTTTTCGGGTGTGTTCATTACAAAGAACTGTTTCTCAGTATTCTTTACGTCCTAGGTATGAGATACCAGATCACGATCCCGCATATGTAATCTGTTACATGGGCTACAGAAAGGTAGAGAACTGAGAACGGGTGATAAGTTTCATGAGACAGAAAATGGTGCGAGTGTTGCAGCCAAGTCTGTTGGTCACTATCACCCTGTATTACCAGAATACATTGATTCTGAACAAATGTTATTAGATACCGAACCTGATATACAAAATCATATCAGTCTCTTTATTAGTAAAGAAAGGATATAATTTTGTATTGTTGGATAATGTTTTGAACATTTCCTATATCAATAGTTGATCGGTTCAGGCACGTTATCTAAAAGCATTGATGTTCAAAATCAAACTACAGTTCTTAGTATACGGAACACACACAAGAGGAAGAGTTCAGAAATGAACGGATCCTTCTTGAGGTATTGTAGACTAGGTCATATCAATATGACCCGACTAGCTGAAGTTACATTTAGATGCATATTCAAATTAGTTTGAATTTACATCTTGTGAAACTTGCCGGTCATGTCACAAAGATAAGATGACCATAGCTCTGTTTATTAGAAACAGAGAAAGAGTTAGTGAACTCTTGGGATTGATACATGCTGATGTATGCAAGTCTCCTGTCTACACATGCCAAGACCGGTTCTTTATACTTCATTACATTCTCTGATGATCTCTCAAGATTCAGACATATGTTCCTGCTGAAACACAAGTCCGAACCTTTTGAGATATTCACAGAATATAAGTTAGAAGTAGAGAACAAATACGGGTATAAGTATTATGACCTTTGATGAGATCAAGGAGGAGAATACTTGAGCACGGAATTCCTGGACTATTCTAAAGGAGAATGAGATTCTCTCGCAGCATTACTCCTCCGTATACACCACAGTACGTTGGTGTATCGGGGCAGAGCAAAAGCACCCTATGTGATATGGTGTGCTCTATGATGAGTACTACTGAGTTTCCTATTTCCTTTAGGGAGTTATGCACTTGTGAAGTTGCAAACCTATTGAATAGGGTTCAAATCAAATCAGTTGCCTACCACTTCATATGTGATATGGAAAGGGAAGAGCCCATATCTTAAGTTTGTTAAGATTTGGGGTTGTCCGGCCTATGTCTAAAAGCAAAATCCGGACAAGCTCGAGGCAAGGTCTGTTATGTAGAACTGGAATGGTTCCAGCTATACAAACTGCAGCTGATAATTTGGTAGAACCAAAGGATTCAATAGCTTCCAACGAACCTCAGCCTCTCCGCCGATCTAGCATGGTTCCTCACCCACCTGAGAGATACTTCGGTTTCTCTATGACAGTGGGAGCGAGGATTGCATCATGAGATGATGACCCAACTAGTTTCGAGCTGGCCATCAGGAGTGGGACTCTGTAAGAATGGCTGGATGCTTAGCGATCTGAGATGGAATCATTATACAACAACAAAGTATGGACTTTGGTTGCTTTATCTGAAGGGTTAAATCCCCATCAGGAGCGAGTATATCTTGAGAAGATTACTTGGTGTACATGGAAAAGTTAAGACTTTCAAAGCTATGCTTAAGTCCATCCAGATCCTACTTGCCACGGCTACATACCATGACAGCGATATCTGGTTATTGGGTGTCATGACTGCTTTTCTTAGTGATGTTTTAGAAAAGAGCGTCTATAAGTACACAGCCAGAGGGCTTCGTAGACAGTGGGAGCAGCGGAAACGTGTGCAAGATGTTTTATATGATAAAACAGGCATCGCGAAGTTGGAACATCTGTTTTGATGTGGTAGTCAAAGAGTTTGACTTCATCAAAATGGTAGATGAACCTTGTATATAAAAAAGGTAGTAGGGAGTATGGTGGTGATCCTCGTAGAGTACGTGGATGACATACTCTTGATAGGGAAGGAGTTTCCTATGCTACGATCGGTCAATCTCCGCTTATCACAAGGATTCTCCATATAGGATCAAAATGATACCTCCTAAATCCTGGGTTTTTGGATCTATGAGATAGATCTAATTGGATGTTAAGATACTCACTAGTTATAGTGAGATGGTATCAATCGATCCTGGAGAGAATCACTGGAAAGGTTCCAGGGTGATAAGAACGACTGAATGTCAGTCGCAGGCATTGTCTTTACCCTCAGTGGAGGGACGGTATGTTGGAAAAGTTCCAAGCTAGATACCGTGACATACTAGACGATTAAAGACAAGATACATCGTTACCAAGGATGCTACCAAAGAGGCAGTCTGGATATATAAGTTCATGAGATGAACTTCGTTCCTACCATTGTGTGACAATGGAGTTGTGGCTTTAGCCAAGGAACTACCGTCCCATCTGAAATCCAGATATAATTCTTAGGCAGTATCACCTGATCATGGAGATGGTTGATCTCTAGAGAGATCGAGGTTAGGAGAGTAGACACAGAGGACGACAGCGCGGATCCACTCACAAAGGCCTTTTTCCCAGTAGAGACTTTTACGGGATGGTTGAGTATGAGATACTTCAACCACAGCTAATTGTTGGGTATGTGATACCACAACAGATGGCCCTAGTGCAAGTGGGAGATTGTTAGTTATATGTATGCCCTAGAGGCCATTACTGTACATACGATGTATATTGTAGTGGATGCTAGGACATATATAGGGAGGACTTTCTTGCTCGACATGATAGTATGCTATCTGGTTGTACTTTATCTTAACATGTACTCTGATTGTCTCTATATTACATGTTGATAAAGCCCTTAGGATATGTACTCGACTACTAGGACTATGATGAGATCATACTAGTGGGGCCACGGTAGTCGACGAGTACATCCTATAACTGTTCCTAGTCGAGGGTATATCGAGACAGGGCATCGATATACCAGAGTAGACTAGCGTATACGCATCTTGACCCATATGATGGGCGATGGATGATCCCATATCCATCGGTGTTTGACATCAAAGATGGTGTACGGGTGCTCAGTGGAGACTGGGTACACTGGACAGACTCGCCGAGAACTCCCAGATGGTATTATACCTCACGTCAGATGGCAGTTCTCCGGTGACACTGGTACAGAGTAGTCTGTTGACCCGAGATCGTCATAGAGTCTTGTGTGATTCCTACTGTGCTTTGATTTCCATCATACCACGTCCAAGAGGGCGTGCAAAAAAGTGGCTTTTGGGTACAGTCCTGAATCACATAGAGGCAATGAGCGATAGGAGGGGATTCATCTCTCCCGGTATAGGGAGTTGATGTTGTGCTGTGTTCGATTGGCTATAACCGGAAATCCCTGGCCAGGGTTGCTGAGATTTACTAGTAAGTGTTATCAGTAGTTTCTCGAACTGTTATAGACCTCATATCGACACGACTTATCGAGCTACTGGGGTCTGACGTATACCACCTCTAGGCGAGATATGCAACATATGAGACGACGAGACCGGACTGTACGGGAGTGTTACTGTTTGGATTCACAGGAGAAGTTACAGGCTTGCTTGTTGATCTTCTGAGCGCTCAATACCTGGGGAGCTGTTACGTTTAGCTGACCGCTTGCAGCTTGTGGTTGTTTGATATGATCATCACCTACTGTCGGCGTATTGACGATTTTTTAGAGTCCTACACAGAGGTTTCTTGGCTCAAGCAAAACGGAGTAGGAGCACATATGTGATATGTGCGGGACCGAGGATAATGCGATATGAGATACCGTATTCTATTCTCGCGATATTTGATATCAGCCGGGTCATCGGATCAAGTGTTGATTCGATGAATCGGTACGGATAAATATTAGTCGGTTATATGCGATATAGCCGGATTGTCGGATCAAATGTTGATTCGATAATTTAATGTATAATAATATATATGATATATTAAATTACATTATCTAATATTAGCTCACTAAAAGATTCTTTTTCTCACTCGGGTAATACAATTATATATATGCGATATATGTTAAATGTATTATTTTATTTTGTTACGATAAATATTATATATGTGATATATAATATTGTAACATGATATGATAACTAATGCAACATGTTTAGTGGAGTTTAAACATGATTAGGGTTTGGATTAGGGTTAAGACTTCTAGTTGATTCTAGAAGGTTTCTTTTTGTCATGATAAAGATATTTTGTTATGACTCATGCTTTAACCCAACCCAAACCCTAACCCTAGTTAATTCTCTACATGAGTTTAGTTGACCATGGTTGCATTATTCATTATATTAATTCTTTCTATTCATCACAAAAGAATAATTCTATCATATTGTTCATCTTCTTCCTTCTTCTTTCTTCCATGAAAAAGCTTACTAGCTTTTTCCAAGTGATGAATAAATATGAGAAAAAGATAAATAAAGAGAGCAAAAATCCTACTTCATCATCCTCATCTTCCCTTGCCCTTTAGATGAGAGTGTTCACTCAATTTTGGTGAGTGTTAGCTTGTGTTAATGAAACTTCAAGGTAGATCATCTTTGTATCGAAGATCGGAAGCAAGACTGCATCTTTCTCTTCGTGGAACCTCTCGAGAGTCCGGAGCACGATGATCGCAGCGAAGGGACCTCAACACGGAGCATATGAAGTGAAGGACCGGATCTACAAAGGTTGTAATCCCTCTCACTTAGTGTTAAAGTGTTTAGCATGTTAGTTTTTGCCTAATCTCTAGTTTAAAGATCCGGTTTCGGGTTGTTCGGCACGGCTAATTTTTAAATCGGGCATGGTTGATGCCTCGTAGAACCTTGTGCACGTGCATAGCAACCCTACAGTTTCTCGGTCTGTTATGAGCCATATACCGGCATGACTTATTGAGTTATTAGAGTCGACGATACCATCCCTAAACTCTATATGCAGCATATCTGATGAAGAGACCGGACTGTACGGTAAGTGTTGCCAATTGGCTCGACGGGAGTTTTGACAGGTTCGCTTGTGTTTCTTCTGATCGCTCAATACCTGGGAGCCGTTACATACATCTTGTGTCGCTGACGGTTTGTGGGTATGTGATATGATCACTGCCTACTGCTAGTGTATTGACGAGTCTTAGAGTCCCACAAAGGGGTTTCCTAGCTCAGGCGAAAAGATGTAGGGTGCATATGAGATATGCGCCGGAGCTTGATTAAATGCGTGTATTTGGTATTGTATTTTAATCGGGCGTTTACTATTGGACGGGTCGTATGTGATATAACCGGGTTATTAATTCAAGTGTTGATTTAATATTAAGTCCATTAGCTCATTTACTAAAACCTATTTCTTTATGATGCATGCATGAGTGTATGTATTTGTTGATATGGATGCATACATACAGGCATACATGTGTCATGGTTGATGATACATTGGTGATGGCAATGCAAGACTCACATGGTAACATATTTATATATTTTGATTATTGAGAAAAGCAAAATGGGAATAAAATCATAGTTGACTCTCTACACTCTTCTCTTGTGTTGACTAAAGTCAAAACCATGGTTTCATTGCCCATAGTTTTGCTTAAACTCAAGTCTCAAAATATCTAGATATTTTGTAACTATGGTTAGGGATGACATAACCCTCTCTCTCTCTCTCTTGATTATGCTAATTATTCTCATATGAATCAAGTTTAGCCATTTTCCTTCTTCTTCCTCAACTCAAGCTCTCTAGATTTTTCCAAGTGAGTACAACAACAACAACAACAACTGAGCCTTTCATCCTAAGCATATTGGGTAGGCTACATGAACTAACATGAGAATCATGCCGGGTCCAGCACATGAATCCTCTGGCTCCACTCACTCCTATCGAACAATATACTTTCATCGAGTCCTTTAGCAACCATATTGTTTTGTATCACCTCCATCCATGTTTTCTTCGGTCTTCCTTTTGCCTTTTTTCCATTGCCCATATCTAGAGTATCTATTCGTCGAACCGGTGCTTCCATAGGTCTGCGTCGCACATGACCAAACCATCTTAACCGGTTTTCCCGCATCTTCTCCTCCACAGGTGCTACAACAACTTTTGCACGAATATCCTCATTTCCCACGTTATCTTTTCTAGTGTTACCGCACATCCAACGAAGCATGCACATCTCCGCCACGTGCATCTTTTGTGTATGATGCTTCTTAGGAGCCCAGCATTCTGTACCATATAATAAGGCAGGCCGAATAGCGCTCCGATAAACCTTCCCTTTCAATTTTAACGGAAAGTTACGATCACACAAAATCCCTGTTGCACTCCTCCATTTCAACCAACCAGCTTGGATCCTTTGATTAACATCACTATCGATCTCCCCATTCTTTTGGATGATGGAATCTTGATATCTAAACTGGTCGCTCGGTGATATGTCTTGCCCTTCCAATGTTATACCAATATGGTTTTGACTTCTCTGGTTACTAAATTTGCAATGCATATATGCTGTCTTGGACCTGCTCAATCTGAATCCCCGAGATTCCAATGTTTGCCTCCATAATTCCAATTTGGCATTAACCCCTGCTTTCGTCTCATTTACTAGAACAATATCATCAACGAATAGCATACACCAAGGTACCTCATCTTGGATAGTTCTAGTAAGTTCATCCATCATGATGGTAAACAGGAATGGACTTAATGCAGATCCTTGATGTAAACCAATTGTAATCGGAAAATTACTCGTTAAGCCGCCGCAGGTTCTGATATTTGCCACTACTCCATCGTACATATCCTTGATTATGTCAATATACTTGACGGGGACCCCCTTCTTCATCATTGTCCACTATAATACCTATCTAGGTACCTTGTCGTACGCTTTTTCTAAATCAATAAATATCATTTGCAAATATTTTCTCCTCTCTCAAAAATGCTCGACAAGTTGACGAAGCAAATGAATAGCCTCTGTCGTCGATCGTCCAGGCATGAACCCAAACTGGTTCTCTGTTATCTTAATATCCTTTCTTAGCCTGTGTTCAATCACTCTCTCCCTAAGTTTTATGGTGTGACACATAAGTTTTATTCCACGGTAGTTTGAGCAACTTTGAATGTCACCCTTGTTCTTGTAGATAGGTACAAGGATACTTTTCCTCCATTCATTTGGCATCTTTTTTGTCTGCCAAATCTTATTAAATAGATCTGTCAGCCATTTAACGCCTATTTCTCCTAAGCATCTCCAAATCTCGATAGGAATCCCGTCAGGACCAACCGCTTTTCTTAAACTCATTCTGTTCAAAGCTTTTTTAACATCAGGTAGTGTTATTTTACGTATGAAATCACAGTTTATATCTTGAGATTGAATGACAAGTCCATCCAAATTCTTAGTAAAGCTTTCATTGAACAATTTGTCAAAATAATCTCTCCATCTTTCCTTGATATCCTCATCTCAAACTAAAACCTTCTGATTTTCATTTTTGACACACTTCACCGCACATAAGTCTCTAGTCTTCCTTTCCCGCATCCGAGCAATCCGGTATATATTATTTTCAGCCTCTTTAGTGTCTAATTTCTCGTACACCTCCTTGTAGACCTTAGATTTACTTCCCGAACAGCTTTCTTTACTTGCTTTTTAGCCATTTTATATTTCTAAAATCTCTCAACATCTCTACTTTTCTTCAAATCTTTATAAGAATCCCTTTTAATTTTAATAGCATCCTTTACTTCTTCATTCCACCATAATGTGTCCTTAGATGGTGGAGCACCACCTCTCGACTCACCAAGTAGATCTCTAGCTACCTTCTTGATACAACTAGCCATTTTGTTCCATGTTCTTTCTGAATCATCTTCCGACTGCCAATCTGCTTCTTGGAATACACGATCTATAAAAGCCTTTTGGTTACCTTCTTTCAATCGCCACCATTTAATTTTAGGCTCTACCTTACGTCTAATTTTCCTAATTCCTCTTCTAAATCGAAAGTCTAGAACTAAAAGTCTATGTTGAGTGGTTACACTCTCACCTGGCACTACCTTACAGTCGATACAACAACCTCTATCTATTCTTCTCGTCAGAAAAAGTCTATTTGACTAGCACTTGATCCGCTCCTAAAAGTGATAAGGTGGGACTCTCTTTTCCTAAACCAGGTGTTTGCTAAGATCAAGTCATAAGATAAGGCAAAATCTAGAATCGAGTCACCTACTTCATTCCCTTTTCCAAAACCAAAACCTCCATGGATAGTATCAAACCCACTACGACTAGTACCTACATGTCCACTAAGATCACCACCAATAAATAACTTTTCTCCACTAGGTATACTTTGCACCATCTCGTCTAAATCCTCCCAGAATAGACGCTTACTAGCGTCATCAAGACCTATCTGTGGTGCATAAGCACTAATAACATTAAGGATCTCTCCACCAAGAATAAGCTTAACCAGTAAAATTCTATCACCTTTTCTCCTAATCTCAACTACATCCTCAAGCAACCGTCTATCTATGATTATACCTACCCCATTACGATTTTTATCTCTACCCGTATACCAATGCTTATAACCCCAAGGCACTATGACTCTACTCTTTTCACCTACCCACTTAGTTTCTTGCAAACACATAATACCAACTCTCCTCCTAATCATCACCTCCACTAATTCTATTAGTCTACCTGTAAGGGAACCTATGTTCCAGGAAGCTAGACGGATCCTATGAAACCCTTGATTATTTGTCACTACACCCGGGGTCCGATGTAGCACGCCGTTTCTGGACGACGACCCTTGCTTATTTGTCACTACACCCGGGGTCCGATGTAGCGCGCCGTTTCTAGACGGCGACCTAGAAGCCCTTGCATACTTAACGCTACACCCGGGATCCGATGTAGCGCGTCGCTGAGTAGGAGATGCCCCAACGATACTCTTATTATGATTCATGTCATAGAATGCGACAAAGTTTTACGTTGGCTGTCACAAGCCTACCACAACCCTCACCCATTCTCATCCGGACTTGGGACCGGCAACGGTGGGTTTAGATTTTTCCAAGTGAGTGAAGAACATAAAAAGAAAAGGTTTTTAAGTGAGATTCAAGCACACATCACCAATCTATATCAGTCTAGCCCACTAGTGTAGGTTGTTTGCTCCACTTCCATTTGGTTCAGGTGAAGCTAGGATCTTGTGCAAAGGGACTCCGTGGTGGATCGTCGTGGACTTCAAAAAACTCAAGCGGGCCGGTCCAAACACCAAGTTGATCCAAGGAGTCACAAGAGGAAGTCTACAAAGGTTGTATCAGTGACCTTTTAGTGTTAGACACTTGTTAGTATGTGATACTAGTTATTGTTACCTTAATTTTCTAGTTTGATTCATGGTTGGTATTGTTTAGCACCCCCTAAATTTTTATTATAGCATGTGTGATGCAACCCAAACCCTAGTCATGGTGCTAGAGAATCCCTATAGTATCGAGACTGGGCATTGATACTCCAGAGTAGACTAGTGTATACTGATCGAGACCCCGACGAGGGGCGCTGGCCAAGTCTCACAAACCATTGGTATTATTTTGTTCACCTAAGATAGTATACAGGTGGTCATTAGGTTATGAGTACACTAGACTGACTCGCCGGGAACCTGCTAGTTGGTAGTATACCAATTGTCAGATAGCAGTTCCCAGGTGACATGTGTGTAGGTTAGTCTGTCGACCTGAGATCGTCATTTGTCTCGTGTGAGTTCCCACTATGCTTTGATTACTACCCTACCACGGCTTAAAGGAGTCGTGCAAACAGGTTTTAGTTGGGTACAGTCCCGAGCCACGTGGAGGCAGTGAGCGGATCGTCGGGGATTCGTCTCTCCCGGTATTAGGGGTTGATATCGCGCAGTGTACGGGTGGCCATCACCAGAAATTCTTGGCCAAGGTAATCGAGAATTACTGATTTGAATCATTAGTTTCTCAGTTGGTGATGGGCTTCAAACCGACACGAAATGTCGCGTTATTAGGGGTCTGACTTTATCCATCCCCCTAGACTCGATATGCATTACTCTCAGACGAACAGACCGGACTGTACAAATATTGTCATGGACAGGCTCAGTAGGGGTTCGGATGAGTTTGCTCGTCGGCCTCCCTTTCGCTCAATACCTGGGTAGCCGTTACGTACAGTTAGTGCCGCTGATGTGCTTGTGGTTAATCCCACTGCCAGCATATTGACGAGTCTTTAGACTCCTACACAGAAGGTTTCCCTGCTTCGGGCGAAACGACGTAGAGGCCGTATGGTTTTACGGCAGGGTTCGATCATATACGTGCACTTGTGCACGTATCATGATTCGGACGGATAATACTAGTGGCTTTGATTTAAGCCGGATTCTAGTATTATATTGATGGATTATTTTCGAATTTTTGTATTCGTATTTTTCGGAATACGGATACGGGTTTGTATATACGGATGAGGGGTATTCTTGTAATTTATTGCAAGGTGCTTCTAGAAGATGCCAGTTTTAACCATTTAGGATTAAATGGTTAATGAGGTGGTGAGGATGAGGTGTTTATTTCATTAATTGTGGCATGGCTTTGTAGTGACTCATGGTTACTATTCTAGCATGCTAGGTTTTTGTTTGTTATGAGATATTTTGGGTTGACTTAAGATATTTTGTTGACTTGAGATATTTTGTAGACTTGAGATGTTTATTGGATGGCTTCAATTATTGCTAAAATAACTCACAACAACAAAAAAAATACTTAGCCATTTTTCTTGAGTTGCCCCTCACTCTCATCCTCAAGTTTCTTCTTCTACCTCCACCCTCCAAGTCTCATGTGTTGAGAAACCTAGGATGTTTGGAGACAAATTAATCCATCAGTACACTCTATATCCTCTAGGCTATCTAGTTTAGCGAACTAGGTACCCTAGTTACCTCGGCTATTGAGGTAGGAGCTCGGAATACAAATACTCGGGTGGATCATCTTCGAAGGTTGGAGACTGGAGATCAAGCTAGATCATGGTAGCCTCTAGGAGCTTGGGAAGGTGGTTGAAGACCGAAGGACATGGATCAATTCGGTATAACCATTCTTAACTCATATATTTGTATATTGCTAGTTCAGGGTTAATGGTAGATCCGGGCAGCGGGTTGTGTTAGCGCCGGTTTAGAAAAATTTTGTTCCGCAATCCGCCACGGTTTGATGGCCAGGGGCTGCCATAACCCAACATGGTATCAGAGCCAACCCATTAACCCCATACTAGCTTGTTCTTACGTGCTTAAAAGATCGATCGAGCAAAATTCCTGAAATCATGATTTCATTTTTCATGTTTCTGCCGATTTTTCAAAGTGGTCAAAAAAAATTATTTCCAGAGTCTCAAAAATTCATGCAGGGTATTTTAGAAACCCAGAAGAAAATTGAGCACATGATCCAATCATTAGGCCGCGGAATCGCGGCATAACATGCATGTTTGCCGCGTTTGCGCGGCCGTAATGTGGCCTCTGTGCACAAAATTTCTTCAGGTATTCTAATGTTTTGAATTATGGTTTCTGGGATATTTTGTTTTTGGCCTAGATTTGTTTGAGTACTGGATTGCAATTGGTGCCAATACTGAAAGTTTTTGTCGATCGAAATTTTAAATGCGTAAGTTTTCAGTTTATACATTACTATCTGCGACTGTGAATGTCATTAGAGCGGTACAACTCGTCTAATTGCTATATGCTCTTTTAGACGGGTTTACGAACGTGATATTCACGTTGATGTTATGTGTTGTGGTTGTGGTTGGATCGTCGTGGTGGATATCCAGTGGTGCAATGATAGTTAGTACAATTCAAATTCATTTGTACATTTGATATTGCGGGGCGAGCGTCCGACATGTGGACTTCCGACTCTGCCAGTTTGTATATTATTTGTTTGGGCACGACTGGGTTGAGGTCGATGTCACCCTTGTACATATTTCTTTTCTTTTCTTTACTAGGATTACCCCAAGGCAGAGTGCATGAGTAGTCGGGTTCTAGAGGGAAACGGGTCCGCATCTCATGGCGTTGAGATGGAGGGGATTTTACTCTAGAATTGGCGGGCTATTCGCCGCACTCATAAGGGGTATAGGTTGACCCACGAAAGGGTGCCCAAGTTACCGGATTTCGTTAAGTGCTGGGTGGCTCATTCATGTCGTTGATTAGGGTTCCTCACTTCTGGGATTGGCAGGTAACTTGCCGCACTCGTAGGGGTCAAGGTTTTCATTGCACTGACTATCCACACGACAGGGAACGTCGGGTCTCATTTGCGGCTCAAGTGAAACCCGAGGCTCCAGGCTTATCCACCACTATGAGTTGTTGGTAGAGATTCTGTGTTGTTGCTTTATATCATGCCTGGGATGAATGTTATATATATTTATATATATACTAGTAGATGTTGTATATGTTTTGCACCCGCACTAGTCAAGTCCCTGCTCTGTCATTAGTTAAGTAACCTAACGGGTGATGACGGGGCCCAGCGGCGAATGCGGATGGCATATACGTACATTATATTTTTCATTCCTTTGTCTGGGGTGATATGTTTAATTGATGGGACTGCGTTGATTCTGATCAATGCAAGGAAAACAAACAATATGATGTTGTTGGAACCAAGTTTTTTTTTTAAAATGACATTACAGACGTTCTCTTTTGCTTTGCACAGTGATATTCGGTTATGAATATCCAGCACCTCATTCGACGAGGCAAGAGCCAAGATCCCTTCATCGGAGTGACCTTTTGATCAAAAGTTTGTGTCATTGTAATAACTTCACTATAGTCGATTCTTTTGCTTTGCATCATGGTATTCAATTTGGAATATCCTGTTAGTTATATGTATGCCCTAGATGCCATTATTATACATGTGATGTATATTATAGTGGATGCTTGGACATATATAGGGGGGACTTTCTTGCTCGACATGATAGTATGCTATCTGGTTGCTCTTTGTCTTAACATGTACACTTATTGTCTCTCTATTACATGTTGATAAAGCCCTTAGGATGAGTACTTGACTACTAGGATTATGATACAAATCATACTAGTGGGGCATAGGTAGTCGTTAAGTACATCCTTCACATCTTCCTAGTCATGGGAGTATCGAGACGGGGCATCGATATTCCAGAGTAGACTAGCGTATACGCTTCTTAACCCATATGATGGGCGATGGATGATCCCACATCCATTGGTGTTTGACATCAGAGAAGGTATACGGGTGCTTAGTGGAGATTGGGTACACTGAACGGACTCGCCGAGAACTCCTAGATGGTATTATATCTCATGTCAGATGGCAGTTCTCTGGTGACACTAAAACAGGTTATGTCTATCGACCCGAGATCGTCATAGAGTCTTGTGTGATTCCCACTGTGCTTTGATTTCCACCTTACCACGTTCAACAGATCGTGCAAAACGGTGGTTTTTGGGTACAGTCCCGAGTCACATGGAGGCAATGAGCGATAGGAGGGGATTCGTCTCTCCGGGTATTGGGGGTTGATATTGCGCTATGCTCGATTGGCCATAACAGGAAATTCCTGGCCAGGGTTGCTGAGATTTACTGGTAAGTGTTATCAGTAGTTTCTTGAACCGGTATGAGCCTCACATCGTCGTGACTTATCAGGCTATTGGGGTCTAACGTTATACCACCCCCAGGCTATGATATGCGACATATCAAACGAAGATACCGGACTGTACGGTAGTGTTACTTGATGGATTCGCATGAGTATGAGCTGGCTTGCTTGTTGATCTTCTGATCGCTCAATACCCGGATGGCCGTTACGTTTAGCAGACCGCTTGTGGCTTGTGTGTGACTGATAATCACCACCTACTTCCGGCGTATTGACGAGTCTTTAGAGTCCTACACAGAGGTTTCCTAGCTCAAGCGAAACGAAGTAGGAGCACATATGTGATTTGTACGGGACCGAGATTAATACGTGTATGTGATACCGTATTCTATTCTCGTGATATGTGATATCGTTCGATTATATGTGATATAACCGGGCTGTCGAATCAAGTGTTGATTCGACAAGTTGATACATTTAATATTAGTCGGTTGTATGTGATATAGACGGATTATTAAATCAGGTGTTGATTTAATAATTTAATGTATAATTATATATTTGATATATTAATTTACATTAACTAATATTAGCTCACTTAAGCATTTCTTTTTCTCACTAGTGTATACTTAATATATATGTGATATATATTATTGTGTCATGCATGTTGCAACATGCTACTCGGGTGTATGAGACTCACACCATGCTTATAATAATGTAAGATTTTATTTATTTAAAGTAAATCAAATTAGTTGGAAATTGTCACATGGTTGTGGCTTGTGGAAGCTTGTGGAACCATTGACCAAGTCCACTAATTTTGTTTTACTTGAAGATATTTATTAACCCAACCATTATCCCAAGCCATGGTTAAGTCTTTACATGAGTTAGTATGAGATATTATCTCACCCATGGTTGCTATTCTCACCACTTGATTCATTCTTCACTTGCTTTATTCCATGGTTGCTTTCTTCATCTCCTTCTTCAAGCTCTCTAGCTTTTTGGGAAGTGAAGAAATTTAGTGAGAAAATTATTTCTAAAGGGAGCAAAATTCCACTTCATCAACCTCTTCTTTACTAGCCATTTAGATTGGGTTGTTTCTTCACTAGTTCATCACTTATTGAAGAGGTAGCTTGAGTTAGTGTCTCCTCAACATAGATCATCTTCGGCCTCGAAGACTACAAGCAAGCTTGTACATTTCACATTGTGGAGCCTCAGTAGAGTCCGGGAGATCACTACTTGGAGTGAAGGGACCACTACATGGAGCTATTGAAGTGAAGGACCGGTCTACAAAGGTTGTATTTCTTGTTCACTTAGATGTAAAGATGTTTACATTCTAGTTTCGTCTAATTCTCTAGTTAAGATTTTAGGTTAGGGTTCTTTAGCGCGCCAATTTTTTGAAAACGGCATGGTCGATGCCTCCCGAAACCCAGCGGCGATCCTAGGGAACCCAGCAGTGGTATTAGAGCCATGCTAGAGAATTAGACGATATTTGTAGAATTATGAAACTGAAACAACTCCGAAACACTCGAAATAATAACCTAGTTAATGTCGAATTTTTCAGAGTGTCCAAATTTTTTTTAAGCCGTTGCAGATTGTTGCATGAGATGTAACATGAACACGTAACCAAAACGAACCCATTTCGCCAGATATGACCCGACGAGATGCTTGAAAAAACTGGTCCCACCGGTTTTAGCATGGAGTTTGGGGTTCATTTTGGGTTCATGTTCCAGTCTCTGGGTTTTGGTGTTTCAGGTGTTGCTTGTTTTTACTGAGATTGCATGTGATGTTATCTTTGTGTAAAGGCAATTCAGAGTGTTTCGTAGCCGTAATTCTAACATCATTTCGGGTTATTTAGACGACGTTAAAAAGTTCGAACGGATATCAATAACCCATTTTCTCCCTCGGTGGAAATTTTCCAAGAGTTGGATTTTTCCAAGTTTAAAATCTTTAGAAAATCATGCAGGTGTTTTCTATGGACCCTCTAGAAGAACGAAACCCTAACTCGATTCTGTGACTGTCGGAACCGCCACCAAACCCTAGGGTTTGCGGTAGTTCCGCGACGCCATAGGTGAAGCAAGGATTGACCCTTCTACGGTTGGTCCATAGTTGTTGTGGTATGTTTTGGGTATTTTTTAAACTCCGCTCAAGTGTTGAGCTCTTTGGGAAATTTTGGGTGTTTGTTGATTCGATTGAAACGTTTAACATCGTCTAGCCATCTGTGATTGTGATACAATACTTGGAATCCATAATATTTAGTTTTATAAAAACTAATTTGAATTTTATAAATCTAGAAATTTGGTTTCATTTGATCGGTTGCCACGGGATTTTGATGTGGATTAAAAGTCCGTCGCATTCACGTAGTGTACACGGATATTCGCCGAGTAACCTTACCAGATAGCCACGCCCCATAGCCCTGACCAAGTGACTGTAGGAGAACCCCATTGCCAAATGCATCCGTTCGGGTGCTCACGACCGCGATGTTCCGCCTAAGTGCACTTCGTTGACGGCATCGGGGGTGCGGCCGTCTACTAAAGTTTTCGATGAGCATTCGATCAGGTTGTCGGGAATCTTGTTGAATTACCCGACTGGTTATTGGAATGTGTTTTCAATAACGAAACTAAAATGCGGAGTTTATAATTGTTAGGCATGCGATGTCTAAGGAATTCATTTGGTGAGTCATGAAATCCAAAGTATGTGATACATTGGGTTTATGATGTCTAAGGTGGTTGCAGATTCCAATTATTGTAGTTTTTCACTTTCTTTTCTACGACCGTAAGTGTAAAATGTGGTGTATCACCGGTTTCGTTGGTGTATGTTAACGACAATTGGGATACGCATATTTACTTACGTTGATGATATGTGATGTTATGTGTTGTTGTGATATGTTATATTGGATCGTCGTGTTTTGAATAGTCGGGTTTTTTTTTATGTGAGATGAGAGTTTTTCATTTTCATTCATGTAAAAATTTGTTTGTAATATTCTTTTATTAGGGTACTTCCCAGTTGAGGATGATGTCACTATTGATGTATATTATTTACTTTTCCGCATTAGGATAGACCCAAGGAGGAGAGCACAAGTAACCGGGTTCTAGGGTCCAGTGGGAGACCATCTCGAGAAGTCGAGACCGGGTCTCCTAACTATAGAATTGGTAGGGTTGCTTACCGCTCTCATAGGGGTCTAGGGATGTGGGTTTGGCTATTCATCGCGACCGTGGAATCCGTGTTTTTACTGGCTTAATTTAAAACACGGAATTCCTAGTATATCGAATATTTCATATGTGTTCTTCTGCTGTTGATATTCTGTGATGTGATCACTTTACAAGATGAGACGAAAGCTTATATGTAACACCTTAGGATTTCGATTAGTGTTAATTAAGCGATAATGCGGGTTTTTGGTAAAAAGTTTACCAATTCGGTTTCCTCACATTTTATAACAATTAATTAATATTTTATTATTATTTGTTATGGCTTGCACGCACTTGTGCACGTTAATGTGAGGGTTTGTTTGTGCTAATCTAGTTAGTGACCATGACACTTTAACCAAATCCTAATCATTGCTTAACCCTAAACCCTTGATTTTTGTGGTGAGAAGATATTTCCTTGCTTTGTTTTGGATTGGGAGGAGGTGGCAATGGTGAGTCAAGAGAGAGACATGCTTGCATTAAAGATGAGTTAATGCTTGGTGCACTCACCCTTATTCTCACCTCTCTCTCTCTAACTCACTCACTCACTCTCATTCTCTCTCACTTAAGATTTCTCATCTTTTTCTTCTCACTCCTCACTCTCAACTGAACACTTGCCCATTCCATCACAAAACTTCACAAACTTCATCAAAAATCACACCCAAATCACATCTCAAGACTTGTTTTGCCTCTTGGATGCGTTGGAGCTTGGAAAGCTAGGATGTTTGATCTTGTGGGAGTAGGTAATGATCTCTATCTGTTAAATAAGTCTTCTTAATGTTGCGTAGCTTGTTCGTTTCAGTTTAGAACGCGTAAAGTTTAGTTTCGGGTAAATATCGTATTTTTAGTGTATTTTGGTGTCTCGGATGATCTGCTATCAAACCGGATATTTGTTGGAAAAGTTCCCATCACAGTGACCTTGTGTAGCGACCTAGAACCCATCAAAAGAACCCGAGCCAATTCCCTTCTTGTCAGGCCGCAGTTTTATTGGTTCTGGCCGCAATTTGCGGCCAAAGTGGGGGCTGGGGGTTGTAGTTTTGTCAGGGGGTCTCTGGGGTTGTGTGTGGTCTTGTGGTATGTGCAACCTTTACAAATTGTTTAGGTAGCAAAATCTGGGATCACATTGCTAGTTTCTAGTGTTTCAATTACGCGCGTTACGTTATCCGATACGGTTCTTGTTCTTGTGTAGTTGTTGCTCTTGAGTTGGTTTTGTAGTGTCGCTACGCGTGTTAGCCACTAGACGAACACTTGAGAGTATGTTTGGAGTTGATGCGTCGGTCAAACGTAGTTTCTACGTGTTATTGATCGATTGCTAATATATACTTGTTATGTTGTTTTATGATCTTAGGGACGCAGGCGGGGACTTCGGACGCTGCGAAGAAGGAAAAGCGAGTGGTTGGCTTTACTTAGCCCCAGGATCATCTGTGAGTAGATTTAACATCTACATGGGAATCGCCCGCATGGCGTTATGCGTCAGGGCTAGATATGATAAGAAATTAGCCGCATGTTTATATTGCACATATAAAGTTTGCGTATAAACTTCATTGCATATTATTACTTGTTGTGCTTGGACTTGTACCCTTTGAACACTGCACTATTACTGACGGTTCATGTTGCACGAGCACTGATTGTATGCCACTCACACCGTCAATAATTACCATGACACGCACAACACCTATACATACGTGATATTGTATGGTTAGCGACATTAAGACATTGATTCATATTCCATTGTGCATATGACATATATCATACATGTATACCTACATGCTTACACATATGCCTTGCCATGACTACATGCTAGCTACCCATATACTTTTATGGTATCGTACCATTAGAGATAGGTATATACACACATGAGACATAGCTACATGTACATCTTGCTTACATACTTACATGTACACCCGTATACCTTGATAGGTAGCTACACATACTTGGGGGGTATTACATCATTATTGATAGGTAGCTACACATATACCTGGGGGGTATTACATCATTATTGATAGGTAGATACACATATATTTCTATACCGACATGGTTATGTATACCTGGCTATAGCTACATGTTCACCTTTATATGATGTTGCGTTTGGGTTCGGAGAATTTAGAACCGCGTGGTATATTTAATAACTTGTTGCAGTTAAATAGCGGATTTCTTTTATATGCTCATATTACTGTTTCATATTGCATATATTATATTTCATGGATTTCGCATTGATATATGGATTTCATATGATGATTCTGGATGTTTTACTCTTGTGTATATATATCGGTGGTATGGGACGCTGATATATATACATGTATATATATATATTAGTGGTATGGGACGTTGTTATATATGTACATCTCTAATATATATATATATATATCAGTGGTATGTGATGTTGTTATATATGTATACCTATAATATATATATCATCATAATGATCTGTGCAAATATACTTATTCATTATTTATGTGGGCTGATTCAATGTCCGGACCGATATTATGGTCGATAAGAGGGCCGATAAGAGGGCCGATATTATGGTCGATATGAATGCCGATATTATGGTCGATAAGTGGACCGATATTATGATCAATATGAGGGGCCTATGTGCTCGATATGATGGGCCTATGTGCTCGGGGCCTATGTGCTCGATATGAGGGGCCTATGTGCTCGGGGCTTATGTGCTCGATATGAGGGGCCTATGTGCTCGGGGCTTATGTGCTCGATATAAGGGGCCTATGTGCTCGATTTGAGGGGCCTATGTGATCGATATTGGATTTATGAGATTTAATTGATATTGGATTTATGAGATTTACTCGATATTGGATTTATAAGATTTACTTGATAATGGATACATTATATATGAGATTTACTTGATATTGGATACAGGATATATGAGATTTACTTCATATTGGACACTCAGGATATATTAGACTTACAGGATATGAGAGCCAATTTGGGGGCAGATTTGAGGAAATTTGGGATTTTGATTGTCTTGATGGACTTTGGTCCTGCCACGAGGTCAGGATTCCGTGAGAATGACATGTTTTATCCCATACTCCGCATTTATTTTATATGCATTGCTTCATATGTTAGTAATACCGGATAGAGTACCTTTCATGATTGTTGCATACATATTGCCATTATTGCTATCCGCTTGCATATGTTAGATTCGCGCTGTACGTGCATACTTGCGATTACCTGCATATGTTATTTACTATTCATGAGTTGGCAACTCACCCCCGTTGTGCCACAGTGTTTTGCAGGTTGTCTCTCAGAGCAGTCAGAGGCAGAGTTTTTCATCTATCGTATCATCTTTTGCAGCGGATACCGCTACGGCTGTGTCACAACCCGAAAAGTACGGAACATGACCGACACTTAAACTACGAAACGTCTCGAGGCGTACGTAATCTAAGTAAGCCAAAACCCAGAAATCCAAACCATGTAAAGCAGTAGAGTGAAGAAAAACCATTTTTAAAGTAAGAAGTTTAACTACATAAGCCGAAGTATGCATTTTAAAAAAATCTCAAGTCTTTTCTGAAAATTTCGGCAGAGTTTCCTTTGTAAAAACTGACCCCAAATGGGTACAATCCTGATAAAGCATGTATAATGAATAAAGGCATCCCCAAGCGGGAGCTAGCTCTTCGTTAATTGACGGTCACAAGAACGCAAGCAATATAATATACAACGCCGAATGGCGAGGATCAAAACTCAAAAGAAAGCCCATATCCACCAGAAAGCCATAATAATACAAGCGCGACTCTAAGGTCGAAAGAATAAATACTGGTCTTCTAGTTTTATCAAATATACAAGTCTGGTTGATGGAGTTTACTAGATACAATTGAAATAATAAATATACAAAGGTGGTCCTGATACAAAAGAACCCACCTACCAAAGCAATCAACCTGGAGGAACAGTATGCCAGCAAAACCGCAACGAAACATGTACGGCAAAATCTGCAAGAAACTGTGGCACAACGAGGGTGAGTTGCCAACTCGTGAGTAGAAAATATCTACGAGTAAAAATCGCAAGCATGACGTTATCCTAGGTCATATCAAGTACTATCCTCAAATAAATATCCTGGTCCATTTATGTATAAGTGTAATACTATATGCTCGTGTCAGTATCTCAGATAGCAACATATCAGATATGATGCATGAATGCATTACAAATGAAACCGAATACATCGTGAATGAGACAACTGTTTTCTTTATTTAATGAGATTTCTGTACGTATATAAATTGCGTATCATCAATGAAATCGACAGATAAAACAGTGTCCAGCATCGACACAAAACATAAATCTTAGTATCTCAATACCTCAGGCTCCGGCTATCCAGACTGGCCTGTATCATCAAATCTCAATATCTTAGTGTCTCAATATCTCAATACCTCAGGCTCCGTCAGTCCGGATCGGCCCATATCATCAATCACACGACCACGAACGGTATCCTCCGGATATCCGCCGCGCCAGTTAAAATCACCAATAGGCAGTCTACCCCTGCCGGGCTCATCGTTTACAACTCGAGCTTCTTACCCCGGGGTACCTTACCGGGCCTACCATGTACCTGAGACGGTTCATCCAACTCCTCGAATCGGGTCTCGAAAACATCTCAGAACCGAGAAAACACTATGGTGGACAATACTCAACATGTCAAGGAAACCCGCATTTTTCTCTTTAAAATAATTCATCAGTCTTTTCAAAACTTTTACATGCTGTTTCCAAATCCAGAAAATATTAAGAAGAATCCGAAATCATCAAGTCACCATGTCAATAACAATGAAAACCGGCATAAATCTCCATAATACGGCATGACCAATGAATATATAAATGCATCTGATATCATGCAATAAATGCAATAGTTAACTAGCATAAGAAAGTTATAACATGTTGCAACTATCAACTAGCAAGTTATGTCCATGAATAGTATTTTCTAAAGTGTACGTGACATGGCAATTACCGATGATGATGTGTGTGAGCCGACAAGCAGGTGTATGTGGAACATACGCATCATCGGTAATGGTGCTGGTGTCCTGACAGTAAGGTTTCATGATAATTACAGATAACATATGCACAAGCATGCAATGCGATGAAACATCATGAATATACAGAAGGTGATGTAGTAACAGCAACACTGAAAAATATACCTACCCAAAATACGAGTCATACAGTTTGGTATTTAAAATACTCATGATTCTCCACTTTTGAAAATGAGTATGACTCGAGCCCAGTCAAAAGGGTAAGGGAATCCACCTAAGTCTGAGTCGATATATATATATATATATATATATATATATATATATAGTAGTCAGTGATCTCGCCTCAATAGTATAACGTACGATACAATAAATAATATGACATTCTCGAGTCAAGAGTGCGGATATATCCTCATAACTATATCTCGTACGGTAAATCTATCGTACGGCATCCCAAATCTGGGTACGGATCAAATATCACATTTATCTCATTATTCACCTGGTATCCACATCATCACATATCGTGAGCAGGGGTACTGATCTAAGTCGAGTACACTACTAATATCATCAACAATATCATGATCTGGCTACTGGTCTAAAGCCTCATACAATCCAATGTCACCAACACATATTATCATATAGAAGTATACATCGCTCAAGCGATCCATTATAAATATCATAACATATCCTATCTCATGTCTCGATCATATGTCAACTATCATATATATATCATCATCCACATGGTATCGTCGTCCAACGATCCGCTATAACATCATGACATATCTCAGTCACATATTAAATATCTCACGGCATCATGCCCGATCATATCGACTCATTCCCAAGCATCATATAACATCCTCATCATCCAAGCATATGAATACCAATATATATGTGTCCCTAATACGCATAAGGAAGTAAAGGTATGTAAGTCCATGCTACCTCTCCCGGTACTTTCGGGAATGCGGAATTTGGTAAAAAACAATTTTTACGGAGGTGGTAACATGGACCTATAACCCGGATCTTGGTTAAACATCTATCTAACATCCTAACTATGAGTTTCTAGCTACTCGGTTAGGGGGTTATACCTTGCTTGTCTTGAACTCCTTCGTCATCAAGCTCCGATGGTGGTCCGATGGCTCCTTCTCGTCGTCTCCGTACGCCGAAGATAGATCCACCTGAAAGCTCCAACCTTTAGCTCCTTCTTCGTTCTTTGAAGAAACTAGTTCACTTGGTTTGCTAAACCTAGTGAACTAGAATGAGTAGAGAATAGTTTGTGTGGGATTTTATCTATGGTTCTTGATTCACAACTCATGAGACAAGAGAACCATAGATTAAAGAGAGGGAGCAAGAGCAAGAGGGTAAGAGCAAAATGGAGAGCTCAAGAACAAGAGAGAGAATGAGCAAGAAAGAATGAGGCTCTCTTTTGTCTCTCACCCTCTCATAATCCAAAGTAATCATAACTCATCATATCAAAAAAGTCTTATGTGATGGTTGAAGCAACCATAACCATATCATATCATGCACTCATTTTACACAAATGAGCAAGCAAGTAAAAGTCTTTGCCATGAAATGATGGCTATGGTTATCATGATGGTCAACTAGTCAAGCCTAGTCAACCGATCAACAAAGTCAACAAAAGTCAACAAATCAACAAAGTCAACAAAAGTCAACAAAACTCAACAACCAAGTCACCATAATACTTAATTAATATAATAGTTAATCACATATCATATTCTCATTAGGGTTGAGCAAAAAGTCAAATAGTCAACGGTCAACTGTCAACAACCCTAATGAGAATCCGCTGTCTGTGCCTCCCTTTCAACTGTGCATACACACCCGCATCCGCGTTCCGAGGAACACGAATGCAAACTGGATAAATCCAATCCCATAAGGTACACTAGGATCTGGTTTAAACCAAAGCCCGCTAGTGTAAACTGTCCGGACACTGTACGTGCACAAGTGCACGGATGTGACCGAACCCTGTCGCAAAACCATGCGACCTGTCGCAATACCATGCGACCTCTACTCTTTTTCCTAAAGGCGAAAAGCTTTCTGTGTGGGACTCTAAAGACTCGACACTACGCTGGCAGTGGGTTTAACCACAGACCGCAAGCGGCACTAGCTGTGCGTAACGGTCCCCAGGTAATGCCGACAAGAAGACCGACGAGGCGAAACCCATCTGAACTCCTACTGAGCCTGAGTGTGACATTCTCCGTACAGTCCGGTCTGTTCGTCCGATACATCGCATGGCGGGCCTAGGGGGCGGCAAACGTCAGTCCCCCAATAGCGGTACAAGTCGTGCCGGAGCGAAGCCCAAAACACCCTGAGATAACACTGGAAGCCTACCAGCATATCTCGTTTGCCCTGGCCAGGGACTACTCGTGTAATGGCTCTCCAAGACACAGCGCGATGTCAACCCCCAATACCGGGAGAGACGAATCCTGTCTAACCGTCACTGCCTCCAAGTGCTTCGGGACTGCACCCAACCACTACCTGTTTGCACGACTCCTTTGAGCCGTGGTAGGGTAGTGATCAAAGTACAGTGGGAACACACTCGAGGCGAAGTGACAGTGTCAAGTCAGCGGACTAAGCTGTACGCATGTCACCTGGGAACTGATAATTGACGATAGGCATAATACCAACTAATCAGGTCCCGACGAGTCCTGTCCAGTGTACCCGTAACCTAACGAGCACCCGCATACTATCTCAAGTACGACGTACTGACGGCTGTGGGACAGACCGTCTCCCACACTGGGATGAGAAGCGCATGCGCTGGTCTACTCCGGAGTATCGATGCCCTGTCTCGATAGTCCTGCGACCAGGGACCTGCATAAGGATGTGCTTATAGATTACCCAGCTCCACTAGTGTGACGGCCATCACATCGCTGGTAATCAAGCAAAGATCCTAAGGGCTCCACTAATGTGTATAGGCGATATACAAAATATAAACACATGTACACATTGAAGTAGAAACAAACCAAGTAGCATACTACTATTTTGAGCAAGATTGTATATACAAGGTGAATATCCCAAGCTTCCATTAAGTAATATACAAACTAGTATGATACAGTAATGGCCTCTAGGGCATATACACTAACAATCTCCCACTTGCACTAAGGCCATGTACTGGCGTATCGAAGACCTATCATCTCGATCAGCCGCTCGAACTGAGTCTGGGGCAGGGCCTTGGTGAATGGATCTGCAGTGTTATCTTCTGAAGCGACTCTCCGTACCTCGATCTCCTGGCGATCCACGATCTCCCTGATCAGGTGATACCGCCTCAAGATGTGCCTGGATCTCTGATGGGACCTGGGTTCCTTCGCTAAAGCTATAGCCCCGTTGTTGTCGCAATACAGAGGTATTGGATCAACAATGGACGGAACCACCTAAAGTTCTTTCAAGAACTTCCTCATCCAGACAGCTTCTTTTGCGGCATCAGATGCAGCGATGTATTCCGCTTCCATCGTCGAGTCTGCAACGGTTTCTGTTTGGAGCTCTTCCAACACACCGCCCCTCCATTGAGGGTGAAGAAAAAACCCGACATGGACTTGGAATCATCCTTGTCACTCTGGAAGCTGGAGTCAGCAAATGCCTCGATCTGGAGGTCCTTTCCGCCATACACCAAGAACATCTCCTTAGTCCTTCTCAGGTACTTGAGAATGTTCTTTACCGCTATCCAGTGTTTCTCCCCAGGGTTTGACTGATACCGGCTTACCACACTCAGTGCATAAGCTACATCCGGTCTGGTACACAACATCGCATACATTATAGAGCCTACCGCAGAAGCGTAGGGTGTAATAGACATGCGATCCCTCTCCAAATCAGTCTTGGGAGACATCTCTTTAGAGAGGGTGATCCCGTGACAAGCCGGTAGGTTACCGCGCTTGGAATCTTCCATACTGAATCTCTTCAGTATGGTGTCGATGTACCTGGACTGTGAAAGTCCTAATATCCTCTTGGATCTGTCACGGTAGATCCGGATACCCAGAATGTACGAGGCATCACCCAGGTCTTTCATGGAGAACCTGTGTGACAAGAACCCCTTGACAGATTGTAGCATAGGAATGTCATTTCCTATTAAAAGAATGTCATCCACGTATAAAACGAGGAATACTACAGTTCTCGCTACAAATCTACTATGGATACATGGTTCATCTGGATTTTTGATAAAGCCAAATTCTTTGACCGTCTCATCAAAGCAGATGTTCCAACTCCGCGATGCCTGCTTTAGTCCATAGATGGACTTGAGCAACTTGCACACCTTTCCGTTGCTCCCACTCTGAATGAAACCCTCTGGCTGGTCCATATAGACACACTCCTCTAAATTTCCATTTAGAAAAGCTGTCTTTACGTCCATTTGCCAAATCTCATAATCGTGGAAGGCAGCAATGGCAAGAAGGATCCGAATGGATTTCAGCATGGCTACTGGAGAGAAGGTTTCGTCATAGTCCAAGCCAGGTTTTTGACGAAAACCCTTTGCTACCAGCCTAGCTTTATAGGTCTCAACCTGTCCATCTACACCAATCTTCCTTTTGAAGATCCACTTGCATCCTACGGGTTTTACCCCGTCTGGAGCAATGTCCAACGTCCATACCTTGTTGGTGTACATGGACTCCATTTCGGTCCGCATTGCATCCAGCCATTTCACTGAGTCAACGCTCTGAACGGCCTGGTGGAAGCTAGTAGGCTCATCATAATCTATGATGCAATCCTCTCTATCCCCGTCTATGAGAAAACCGTAGTATCTCTCGGGCGGATGAGACGGCCTACTACTTCTGCGGAGCGGCGTAGGAATGTCCTGTTCTTCCGAACCCTCTGGTTCCACTAAACTTTCAGTAATAGTCCGTAGTTCTGGAATTTCTTCCAGTTCTACTGCGCTCCCACTTATTTCCTTTTCTATGAACTGGTGTTCTAGAAAGTGGGCATGACGAGAAACAAGAACTTTTTGTTCCTCTTCGCAGTAGAAGAAATATCCCTTGGAATTCTTTGGATATCCCACAAACTTGCACAGTACTGAGCGTGCCTCGAGCTTGTCCGCATGCTGCTTTTTGACAAAAGCTGGACTTCCCCATGTCTTAATGTGATTAAGATGGGGTCTCTTCCCACACCACATCTCAAATGTGTTAGTGTTTATGCCCTAGAAGGCCATTACTGTATCATACTAGCTTGTATATTACTTAATGGAAGCTTGGGATATTCACATGTATATAACAGTCTTGCTAAACATGGTAGTATGCTACTTGGTTTTTCTATCTTAATATGTGAGTGTACGTATTGATAGAGCTCTTAGGATCTTGCTTGTCTACCAGCGTTGTGATGGCAGTCACACTAGTGGGGGCTGGGTAGTCTACAAGCACATCCTTATTCAGGTCCCTGGTCGTTGGATTATCGAGACAGAGCATCGATACTCCGGAGTAGACTGGTGTGTACGCTTCTCATCCCAGTTGGGGAGATGGTCTGTCCCACAGCCGTCAGTACGTCGTACTGGAGATAGTATACAGGTGCTCGTTAGGTTATGGGTACACCGGACAGGACTCACAGGAAACTGTTGGTTGGTTTGATACCAGTCGTCAGTGAACAGTTCCCAGGTGACATGAGTACAGCGTAGTCCGCAGACTTGACACTGCTACTTCGCCTCGAGTGTGTCCCACTGTTCTTAGATTGCTACCCTACCACGGCTCAAAGGAGTCGTGCAAACAGGTAGCAGTTGGGTGCAGTCCCGAGCACTTGGAGGCAGTGGCGGTTAGACAGGATTCGTCCCTCCCGGTATTGGGAGTAGATATCGTGCTGTGTCAGAGAGCCATTACGCAAAGTCTCTGGCCAGGACAAGCGAGATTTGCTGGTAGGTTCCAGTAGTTTCTCAGGGTGTAATGGGCTTCCCTCTGACATGACTTATACCGCTATTAGGGGACTGACGCTTGCCGCCCCCCTAGGCCCGATATGCGATAGTCTTGGACGAACGGACCGGACTGTATGGAGATTGTCACATCAGACTCAGTAGGAGTTCGGATGGGTTTTCTCATCGGCCTTCTTATCGACAACTACCTGGGGACCGTTACGTACAGCTAGTGCCGCTTGCGGTCTGTGGTTAAACCCACTGCCAGCGTAGTAGTCGAGTCTCTAGAGTCCCACACAGAGAGTTTCCTACTCCAGGCGAAACGATATAGAGGTCGCATGGTTTTGCGACAAAGGGTTCGGACGCATACGTGCGTTTACGCACGTACGACTTTCGGACAGTTTTTACCAGTCGGCTTTGGTTTAAGCCAGTTACTGGTATCCGGTTATTGGATTTTTACAGTCTAAAGTTTTTCCGTATTTTTGCGGATTGGAGGGGCGTTCTCGTAATTGTACGAGAAGCTTCTAGAAGATGTGACTAAGGAGGTTAAGGTGACATAAGCTTTGGATAAGATTAGTGAGTCATGAGGGTGATTCATCATGATCATTAATGCACCATAAATGCTTAATGACTCATGTTAATGAATCACCTCTTTTCATTTATGAAGCATGCTTATTCATTTCTATTATTCATTATTCTTTAATAAGAATGCTTCATAATATATTATGATACACTCTCTCTCATCTCATTATCTCATCTCACTTCTCTCTCCTCAAGCTCTCATCTTCAAGAGACTAATCCTTAATCCTCATGTGTTGAGATCAAAGGTTTAGTTAGACTTAAACATCCATTACCTTCACTCTATATCATCCTTTCTTCTTTGATTAGCAATCAAAGTAGATTAGTTACCTCAAGTTAGAGGTGTAGCTTGGTGTTTTGCTCTCGGGTGGATCGTCTACTACCTAGAGAAGGTCGAGGAGAACAAAGGAGGACACAAAGACGAAGGACCGGTTTCATTAGATATAATCCCTAAACACAATTGATAAGAAACTCTTTGTGTACGGTTATTTATAGTTTAGCTTCGATTCAAGCGGTTAGTCGATGTTCGTTCTTTAAACTTGATCGATTTTGAAAATTCCGCCTCCCCACAAGTACTGGGGTGTACTACATCGACTTACAAAATGGCGTAGTAGGCACAGTCTTAGTGGGAACTCGGTTCAAAAGGTATGCGGCTGATTCTAGCGCATATCCCTAGAATGATCGCGGTAACTCAGCGTTACTCATCATGGACCGCACCATATCCAATAGGGTGCGGTTCCGTCTCTCCGATACACCGTTATGTTGCGGGGTGTATGGAGGAGTAAGCTGAGAGAGAATTCCGTTCTCTTTTAAATAGTCCAGGAACTCGGCACTTAAGTATTCTCCACCTCGATCCGATCTTAGAATCTTAATACTTTTGCCGGTCTGTTTCTCTACTTCATTCTTATACTCCTGGAATTTTCCAAAGGCCTCGGACTTATGTTTCATTAAGAAAGACATAACCGTACCTTGAGAAGTCATCCGTAAAAGTAATGAAGTAAGAATGTCCGCTTCGGGCATGTGTAGACATTGGACCGCACACGTCACTGTGTACGAGTCCCAAGAGCTCGCTCGCTCTTACTCCATGTCCAGTAAACGGAGTCTTTGTCATCTTTCCTTTGAGACAGGATTGACAAGTGGCATACGACTGATATTCGAACGCATTCAAATACCCTTCTGTATGTAACTTCGTCAACCTTCTCTCATTGATGTGACCCAGTCTACAATGCCATAAGAAAGTCTGATTTATTTCTGGAGACTTTCTTTTGTGTCTATTTTGGACATTAAAAATCTGTGGTTGGTTTAACACGTATATACCATTACTCAATGTACCTGACCCAATCAAAACTTGATTAAGGTGATGTTTACAACATTACTTACAAACGCAAATTCATAACCTTCTTTAGAAACTAAAGATACAGAAATGATATTACAAGTTGCGTTGGGTACAAAAAAGCAATTACGCAAAACCAAAACATGTCCATCTGACATTCCCAGGTGATAGTCCCCCACGGCTTTAGCATCCATGCTAGCTCCGTTCGCAACTCTGAGGGTCATGTCACCTGCTTTCAAAACACTACGGTTTCTCAACGCCTGCAAAGAATTACAGATATGAGATCCTGATCCGGTATCCAATACCCAGGAAGTAGAGTTTATTGAAAGACAGTTTTCAATAACATACACACCTGAAGCTGAAGCTGCAACCTGCTTCAATTCCTGTGTTCTGGCCTTCCAGGCCCTGCAATCATTCTTCCAGTGTCCTTTCTTATGACAATAGAAGCATTCTTCCTTATCCACAAGCTTTCCCGCCAACATTGTTGCTTTTGCTTTTCCCTTCGTATCCACTTTACTAACACCGCCCCTTGGTTTGGCGGGGGCCTTCTTCTTCTTTCCCTTGGCTTTCTCTTTGGACCTAGAAGAAGATGATCCTCCTACAAACAAAGTGGATGTATCCCTACCTTTCTGTAGGGTGCCCTCTGTGCTCCTCAGCATGTTGAGGAGCTCTGAAAGTTCAACCTCTTTTTCTTGTAAGTTGAAGTTCAGTATAAACTGGGCGTAAGTGGAAGGAAGGGACTGTAGAACTATATCCGTATATAGCTCACTCTCCAATGTGATCCCTAGGTCCGCGAGCTCCTCAATGTAGCCGATCATCTTTAGCACGTGCTCGGCTACTGATGATCCGACGGCCATTCTTGTCGAAAATAACTTTTTCAACGCTTCGTATCTTGCGATACGAGATTGCTCTCCATACAGTTCTTTTGTATGAAGCAATATGGATTCCAAGTCCATATTTCTCGTGCCTCCTCTGATGTTCGTTGTCCATCGAGGCAAGCACGAGGCACTTGGCCTTCGCGCTATCAATCTCCCAAGTCTTGCGGATTTCCTTATCCGCGACGCTGGAAGATGGACCAGGGACAGGGGGAGCTTTGGTGGTAAGAAGATACCCCAGCTTGTCGTAAGTGATTGCTATCTTGACATTCCTGAGCCAATCTTTGTAGTTTGGCCCTGTCAGTTTGTTTTTATCTAGGAGTAACTTAAGTCCAGTCATGTTGATTGGTCGCTGCAATTTGGAGAGAAGAAGAAACACTCAGCATGATGCTCTTGCAAGTTTAGAGTGGTTTTTAGTTTGTCTAAACAGGATGGCTCCCACTGTTTCTCGAATCCCTCCTCAAACCATAAAGGAAGAATTAGTCGGGATCAATCCCACCGCACAATACTTGCTTAACCGTTCGGCCAGGCTGGTGTCGGTACTTCGAGGGAGGTTTTCCAACGCTTTCGTGAAGTTCCTTAATTCAAGAACCTCTTTTCCCTGGGGGCGTAGCCCCGCTAACACCTTTCTAGGAACCTACTAGGTTTATAGCATTGATCGATTAGTGAGAAATTTCCCAAGGAGTAGCATATACTCACAGTAGGATCGGGATCCAAATATCATCGCGTGACGAAACTGAAGGAATCCTACCAGAATCATCACACTCCAAATGGTATGCAAATCTAGCAAGTTTCAATACTTATGAAACTCCCGATGTGGATTTTTGCCCCATGCTCTTATGACCTTGACTTTGGCCAAAATATCATAAGTCACATGTCAAGTTCTACCCGTCATTATCCAGGTTAATTTGGATCCATCCGTACCTACCCTTGACTTTGGCCAAAATGGCAGTACGACTGTCCCAAACCAACGCATCTATCTATGCTATACATGAACACCCAATAGCTACCAATCACTGTGCCTTGACTTTGGCCAACATACACAGCTTGAATACTATTGACTATTCATGTGAAACGACGGAGGGCTACGAATGGTTTTGGCAAAACCGTGAACGTAGTGAACTTGATTTGGTCGATGGAACGAGATAGCTTTTAAAAAGGAGTGGCTCAAACTCCGTATTTTAAAAGTTTGTTTTGAAAAGAACCGAGTGGTTTTTCGAAAGTGTTCCAACGACTTTAACTTGGTTTATTATCTTGCATTAGTTCTTTTAATGCGTGATATTCTTGCATTAGTTCTTTTAATGCGTCCCATCATTTAATCCTACCATTGCAGAAAACAACCAAAATATGACGTACGCTTATGCCATTCGCATTCGCCACTGGGCCCCGTCATTACCCGTTAGGTTACTTAACTAACGACAGAGCGGGGGCTGGGCTAGCGCGTCTGTAAAACATAAGCAACGCCTAAATAATATCATATATAGATATACTGCAATGATAAACATTTTAGATCACAGATGAATACATTGGATATACTAGGAATCTGTAATTCGTACGAGCCTGTAACGAAAGACAGATTACACGGTCGCGGTGAATAGCTAATACCCCACCCAAGACCCCTACGGGTGCGGCAAACTACCCGCCAAGTACCCGAAGCGTAGCAACCTCCCTCATCTCCATGAGTAGGCCACTCGACACTTCGGCATACCCGGTAGTTTGTGCACCCCCTCCATGGGTCTATCCTAGGAGCAAAAACAGTAAAAAGAAATTATACAATGACGGCTACAACCCCGACCCGGTTGTGCGGCCATACAAATAATTATTACATCAATTTACAAATTTACATGAATTGCAAGAAAAGAAAACTCTCGTCTCACAACCCCCGGCTATTCACCCGCGACAATCCAACATATTCATATACACATTCCAGCACATTACAGATCACAGATTTGTATAACCCCCACTAATCGACATATAGCGATTAGTAGACGTTCAATACAAATATCACATTACAGAAAAACCCGTTAGCTTAAGTCTTTTAGAAGTTCGATCAAAAATACGGATTTTCGGGACCCTAAAATAAAATTTTCGTTCTGGAAAATCTGGGTTGAAAATATATGTTCTAAAAATCCCAAAATACCCCAATGAGTAAACTGCATAAAAGAAAACCCTTGACCGAGTCAACTCGGCCGCGGTTCCGCGGTGGGAGCGTGCTCCCGCCGCGGAACCGCGGCGCTTTGATCGAGTCAGGGGCCCAAATTTTTGCAGTTTCTTTAAAAAAGCCTGAGTCGATTTTTGGTGTATTTCAAAAAACTTTTCCAGCACTTTTAAAATCGACAGAAAGTTTAAAAATCCGGGGTTCGTTTCGGGACTTTTCTTTGATCGATCTTCTAGTTACTTGCTAACATGCTAGATAGAGTTTAACTAGGCTCTGATACCACTGTAAGTCCATGCTATCTCTCCCGGTACCTTCGGGAATGCGGAATTTGGTAAAAAACAATTTTTACGGAGGTGGTAACATGGACCTATAACCCGGATCTTGGTTAAACATCTATCTAACATCCTAACTATGAGTTTCTAGCTACTCGGTTAGGGGGTTATACCTTGCTTGTCTTGAACTCCTTCGTCTTCAAGCTCCGATGGTGGTCCGATGGCTCCTTCTCGTCGTCTCCGTACGCCGAAGATAGATCCACCTGAAAGCTCCAACCTTTAGCTCCTTCTTCGTTCTTTGAAGAAACTAGTTCACTTGGTTTGCCAAACCTAGTGAACAAGAATGAGTAGAGAATAGTTTGTGTGGGATTTTATCTATGGTTCTTGATTCTCAACTCATGAGACAAGAGAACCATAGATTAAAGAGATGGAGCAAGAGCAAGAGGGTAAGAGCAAAATGGAGAGCTCAAGAACAAGAGAGAGAATGAGCAAGAAAGAATGAGGCTCTCTTTTGTCTCTCACCCTCTCATAATCCAAAGTAATCATAACTCATCATATCAAAAAAGTCTTATGTGATGGTTGAAGCAACCATAACCATATCATATCATGCACTCATTTTACACAAATGAGCAAGCAAGTAAAAGCCTTTGCCATGAAATGATGGCTATGGTTATCATGATGGTCAACTAGTCAAGCCTAGTCAACCGGTCAACAAAGTCAACAAGTCAACAAAAGTCAACAAGTCAACAAGTCAACAAAGTCAACAAAAGTCAACAACCAAGTCACCATAATACTTAATTAATATAATAGTTAATCACAAATCATATTCTCATTAGGGTTGAGCAAAAAGTCAAATAGTCAACGGTCAACTGTCAACAACCCTAATGAGAATCCGCTGTCTGTGCCTCCCTGTCAACTGTGCATACACACCCGCATCCGCGTTCCGAGGAACACGAATGCAAACTGGATAAATCCAATCCCATAAGGTACACTAGGATCTGGCTTAAACCAAAGCCCGCTAGTGTAAACTGGCCGGACACTGTACGTGCACAAGTGCACGGATGTGACCGAACCCTGTCACAAAACCATGCGACCTGTCGCAATACCATGCTACCTCTACTCTTTTGCCTAAAGGCGAAAAGCTTTCTGTGTGGGACTCTAAAGACTCGACACTACGCTGGCAGTGGGTTTAACCACAGACCGCAAGCGGCACTAGCTATGCGTAACGGTCCCCAGGTAATGCCGACAAGAAGACCGACGAGGCGAAACCCATCTGAACTCCTACTGAGCCTGAGTGTGACATTCTCCGTACAGTCCGGTCTGTACGTCTGATACATCGCATGGCGGGCCTAGGGGCGGCAAACGTCAGTCCCCCAATAGCGGTACAAGTCGTGCCGGAGCGAAGCCCAAAACACCCTGAGATAACACTGGAAGCCTACCAGCATATCTCGTTTGCCCTGGCCAGGGACTACTCGTGTAATGGCTCTCCTAGACACAGCGCGATGTCAACCCCCAATACCGGGAGAGACGAATCCTGTCTAACCGTCACTGCCTCCAAGTGATTCGGGACTGCACCCAACCACTACCTGTTTGCACGACTCCTTTGAGCCGTGGTAGGGTAGTGATCAAAGTACAGTGGGAACACACTCGAGGCGAAGTGACAGTGTCAAGTCAGCGGACTAAGCTGTACTCATGTCACCTGGGAACTGATAACTGACGATAGGCATAATACCAACTAATCAGTTCCCGACGAGTCCTGTCCAGTGTACCCGTAACCTAACGAGCACCCGCATACTATCTCAAGTACGACGTACTGACGGCTGTGGGACAGACCGTTTCCCACACTGGGATGAGAAGCGCATGCGCTGGTCTACTCCGGAGTATCGATGCCCTGTCTCGATAGTCCTGCGACCAGGGACCTGCATAAGGATGTGCTTATAGATTACTCAGCCCCACTAGTGTGACGGCCATCACATCGCTGGTAATCAAGCAAAGATCCTAAGGGCTCCACTAATGTGTATAGGCGATATACAAAATATAAACACATGTACACATTGAAGTAGAAACAAACCAAGTAGCATACTACTATTTTGAGCAAGATTGTATATACAAGGTGAATATCCCAAGCTTCCATTAAGTAATATACAAACTAGTATGATACAGTAATGGCCTCTAGGGCATATACACTAACAAGGTATGCGAGTATGTGTATGTGCGTGTATGCAAATCTTTACTCTAGGTTTTCGTGACTAAGAAATCGACTAAAGTCCTTTCCTCAATTCTCACTAACACTAACCCCTAATCTCCAAAAGCTTTTCTTGCTAAGGTTCATATCACACACTAACATATAAAAGTATATATATCACATCACAATGTTTCTTATGACTTTGCGGGGGTGCTATACGCCATCCACCCGACTTCCCCCGTAGATATAAATCTACTCACCTGATCTTCGCTCGTTGATGCCGATGTCGCCACGCGCTTTTCTTCTCGTCTCGAAGTCCTCGTGAGGGTACCTACACATCATAATGGATCGTATCGCATTAAAATCCAAATTAAAGCCAAAACGACACGCTAAAAGCCTATAGGTTGGAACCTACGGACTACGCCTTCAAAACCACCAAACAACTCTCGATATCGTCGTACAAACGTCAAACCATCGAGTTAAAACCAAATTCCTAAAATCCAGAATTCAAAATACGCAAAACAAAACCCCGAATCAAAACAACAACTCTTGAAATTAGTCCCAGATTTTACCCTAGGTGAAATTAGCCAATTTTGCATACATGGAGGGTCTAGTTTAATGGAGATGAAGGCATGAACCAAACACGAACCCTATTGCTCCAGGTCTGGCCGCAAATTGCGGCCAGAAGGAATTTTTCTAAGGCCTGGGTAGAGGGGTAGGGGCTAGGGTTTCAGTGGGGGGTCCTAGGTTGCCTGCATGCATATCTGTCTTTGCTAATTAATTTTTCAGGTCCCCGAGTGTTAACAGATTTCCAAATACCATCATATTTTCACAGTTTTTCCGATGTCGGGGTTTCTAAGTTCGTATTCCGGGGTTTATTCTATGGTTTTAGTCCAAGATACAATTCCTACAGGGGTTATAAGGTCTCTACTAACCTCAATTACACTTCACAAATTCAAAATTTCTCAAAACCCTCATCTAGAATTTTCTAGGTTCACAAAACCACTCGATATCGATACTAAACATATATGGATGCCTAAAGAATTTAAATACTAATCTAAAGGTGCATAAATTACCTCAATTGGCAACTCAAGAATTTTCTTGAGTTGCCCAAAGTCTTCAAAATTTGATTTTTCTTGTTTTCTTTATCTTTTCTTTTCTTTTAAAAAGCCATGCATGATAAAAATAAGGAAAAAGCCATGATAGAAAAATGTAACAAGTGTGAAAATGATATGGTGCATGTCATGTGCACAAAACACGCTTAATTTGCGTTTAGCGATATTTAATCGCGATTAGCGCTAAAATGGCGCAAAATAAATCATAGAATTTCATAATTTGCATAAATTATACAAAGCACCCTCTTTTTAGTAATTTCAATAATTTTCCAAATGTTCTCCAAATTTATCGGTATTTAATTTTACCGCCTTATTAAAATATTCAATATAATTATTATTTAATTATAAAAATTCCCAAAAATAATATTTTATTTTCCTGAAATGTTACAATCTTCCCCCCTTAAAGAAATTCGATCCCCGAATTTAAATTTAAACCCCTCAAATACTAAAACATTTCAGTAAAATGTCCAAGTCGTCGTGACTCCGAAATCATCAATACATAAAATGCATCATACAGCAATGCATGCGCATGAACAATGAGCAGATAACTCCAAATCAAAACGCTATCAAGCATCCCACAATCATCGGAGTCATAGCGAAGACATCAATGTCAAAGCCCATAACGAAACCAATCATGATATACATCAAAACCATACTTGTAAACAACAGAAGGAAATGCATGCCAAACCTTTCATGTTGCTGTGCGATGCGCGTATGCGGCACAGTGGAGGACGTCTATTGTAAGAAAATAACTATATATGTGTATATCTTTTGTTTAATATGCACGTCCAGCCGTTTTTGAAAATAATTTAGAAGGGTTTCCTTTATAAAATGTTTCGTGTCATCTCAGGCACGTAGGTGAATACGGAGACTATAGCTCTCTTTTTTTGGAAATCCCTTCGATAACTATTAATGCATGCAAAATATATCCAGGTACTATCCTCTGACTAGTCCTGCTCAGTACGAAAACAAATAGCAAATATCATAAAAACATACTGCTCCATAAGAAATCAATCTCAAAATGTGCATATGAATGCTACGTGCGTCTGGTGCGCACAGAAATCGAAACCCATGAATGTGCCATACATGTGCACAGAAACATTATCTAAGTGCATCGGGTGTGCATGAAACATCTGTTAGTTATATGTATGCCCTAGAGGCCATTACTGTACATAGGATGTATATTGTAGTGGATGCTGGGACATATATAGGGAGGACTTTCTTGCTCGACATGATAGTATGCTATCTGGTTGCTCTTTACCTTAACGTGTATACTGATTGTCTCTCTGTTACATGTTGGTAAAGCTCTTAGGATGTGTACTTGACTACCTAGACTATGATGCGGATCATACTAGTGGGGACATGGTAGTCTATAAGTACATCCTTCACGGTCCCTAGTCGTGGGTGTATCGAGACGGGGCATCGATATACCAGAGTAGACTAGCGTATACCTTCTCGACCCATACAGATGGGCGATGGATGATCCCATATCCATTGGTGTTTGACATCAGAGATTATATACAGGTGCTCAGTGGAGACTGGGTACACTGGACGGACTCGTCGAGAACTCCCAGATGGTATTATACCTTACGTCAAATGGCAGTTCTCTGGTGACACTGGTACAGAGTAGTCTGTTGACCCGAGATCGTCATAGAGTCTTGTGTGGTTCCCACTGTGCTTTGATTTCCACCTTACCACGTCCAAGAGGGCGTGCAAAACGGTGGTTTTTTGGTACAGTCCCGAATCACATGGAGGCAATGAGCGATAGGAGGGGATTCGTCTCTCCCGGTATAGGGAGTTGATGTTGCGCTGTGTTCGATTGGCTATAACCGGAAATCCCTGGCCAGGGTTGCTGAGATTTACTGGTAAGTGTTACCTGTAGTATCTCGAACTGTTATAGACCTCACATCGACACGACTTATCGAGCTATTGGGGTCTGACGTTTACCACCCCCAGGCAAGATATGCGACATATCAGACGAACAGACCGAACTGTACGGTAAGTTTTACTGGTTGGATTCACAGGAGTGTGAGCGGGCTTGCTCTTCGATCTTCTGATCGCTCAATACCCGGGTGGCCGTTACGTTTAGCAGACCGCTTGCGGCTTGTGGGTGTTTGATATGATCATCACGTGCTGCCGGCGTATTGACGAGTCTCTAGAGTCCTACACAGAGGTTTCCTGGCTCAAGTGAAACGAAATAGGAGCGCATATGAGATATGTGCGGGACCGAGAATAATGCGTGTATGTGATACCGTATTACATTCTCGCGATGAATGTATCGATTGGTTGTATGCGATATAACCTAGTTATCGATTCAAGGATTGATTCGATACGCCGATACATTGGATATTAGTCGGTTATATGAGATATGACCGGATCGTTAAATCAAGTGTTGATTTAATGATTTAATGCATAATTATATATTTGATATATTACTTTGCATTAACTAGTATTGGTTCACTTTAAATGGATTTTCTCACTTGATGTGCACATTGTATATGTGATATACTTTTGTACATTTGATTGTATCATGTTTGATGATACATGAATGTTTGGGTGTATGTTAAGAATTAAACCATGGTTATATGAGTGGTTAGGGTTTTGTTTATTTACTTATTCATTTATTTATTTATTTTGTTTGTTTTGGCAAAAGAAAATGATAAAGAGAAAATGGTGGCTTTCTTTGTTCTTTGCTTGAAGCTTCTTGAAGCTTCAAAGCATCTTTGACTAAGTGACCATTTTGTCTTCATGCTTAACCCTAACCAATCCCACTAACCATAGTCTATTCTCTACACCTAATCATGGTTTCCATATGATAAGTATTGATATTATTTTCTATTTGGAAAATAACACTTATCATATTCTTTTCTTCTTCTTCTTCTTCAAGATGAAGAAGCTTGCCTCCATCAATGGCAACTAGTGAAAAAGAGTGAGAAATCCAATTCTAAAGTGAACCCACTTCCTATTTCTTCATCCTCTACCACTTGCCAAGTAGTATAGGGTGTTTTCTTCATAAGTTTCATGGCTTGGTGAAGTTGGAGCTTGATCTTGTGATGCCTCGACGTAGATCATCTTCGGCATCGAAGTCGACGACCTAGCCCGCCCATTTCTCCTATGAAGCCGATGCTAGAGTCATGGATTCGATTTGGACAGCGAGAAGACATCATCATGGAGCTATGGAGGTGGAGGACCGGATCTACAAAGGTTGTATTTTCCGTTCACTTAGTTAAGTTGTTAACTAGTTGCATATTTCGCCTAATCTCTAGTCAACGATCCGTATTAGGGTTTCTCGGCACATGTAATTTTTGAAATTGGCATGGTTGATGCCTTGTGAGACCTCATTAGTGTTCCTAGGAACCCTACAGTGGTATCAGAGCCTAGCTAGAGCCTTAGGCGATGCGTAGACGATGTTAGAAACCCGATCGAACCCGAAACCCCAATTTTTCAATGCTCTCTGGACTTTTTTCAAAAACTGGGTTTTTTCCAGATTAAAAATGCATAAAAAATTCAGCAGGAAATTCTAAGAATTACGGTGCAAAAACGAGCAAACGATACGCCTAAAGCGCGGCGGAACCGCGGCACGAGCATGGCTCGTGCGGCGGTTCCGCGGCCAATTTGTCACATCACCTCTTGAAAATTGCACAGTAATTCCTATATTTTAGTGCTGAGTTTTCTGGGAATTTTTAATATTTACTCAAGAGTTGAGTTTTCTGGGATGTATTGGGAGTTCGTAGATTCGATCGGATTATCAAACTTTGTCTATGTGTTTTTCCGGGTAATTTTAGAATATGTTAAAAAGTTCCACCGGATATAAATACCCAATTTTTCCCCGCCGGGAAATTTCCAAGTGTTGGATTTTTCCGTAGTTTAATGACGTTCTAAGTAGTGCAAGTAACGCGATGGTCCCTCTAGAAGACAACAAACCTTAACTCGATTATGTGACCGTCTTGAACTGCCCTTTGAACCTTAGGGTTTGGGGCAGTACGGCGTGCCACATGTGAGGCGTTGGCTTGACCCTTCTACGGCTGGACCGTTGGTACTAAGGCATGAACTGGATGTTTTTAAACTTGTTTCATGTGTTGATCTGTTTCGGGAAAAACTTGGGTGTTTGAATGTTCGATCGGAAAGTTTAACATTTTCTATTTATCTGGAATGGGATACAATACTTGGAATCCACAAGCAGTTATGCGATAACTGATTTGAATGTTATAAAGATTGCACTTTAGTCTCATTTGATCGGTTGCCACGGAATTTTGATGTGATCAAAAGTCCGTCGCAATCACGTTGTGTACGCGGATACTCGCCGGGTAAACTTAATAGACAGCTACACCCCATAGCCCCGACCAAGTGACTGTAGGAGAACCCCGTCGCCAAAAGCATCCGTTCGGGTGCTCGCGGCAGCGGTGTTCCGCCTTGGTGCACTTCGTCGACGGCATCGGGGGTGCGGCCGTCTACTAAAGTTTGCGACGAGCATTCGATCAGAATGTCGGGAATCCTGTTGAATTGCCCAACTTGATATTGAAAAAAGTTTTCGATAATGAGACTAAAATGCGGGGTTTATAATTGTTAGGCATGTGATGTCTAAGTATTTCATTTGATTAGGCATGCGATGTCTAAAGAGGTTGCGGATTCCAACTGTTGTAGTTTTACACTTTCTTTTCTGTGACCGTAAGTGTAATTTGTGATATCGCCGGTTTCGTTGCTATATGTCAACGACAATTGGGATGCGCATATTTACTTACGTTGATGACATGTGATGTTATGTGTTGCTGGATATGTTATATTGGATCGTCGTGTTTGAATAGCCGGGGTTTTTTTATGTGAGATGAGTGTTTTTCATTTTCATTCATGTAAAAACTTGTATGTAATATTCTTTTATTGGGGCACTTCCAGGTTGCGGAAGTTGTCATCGTTGTTGTATATTATTTACTTTTCCGCACTAGGATAGACCCAAGGAGGAGGGCACAAGTAACCGGGTTCTGGAGTTCAGTGGGAGACCAACTCGAGGAGTCGAGTCCGGGTCTCCTAACTCTAGAATTGGTAGGGTTGCTTGCCGCTCTCGTAGGGGTCTAGGGGTGTGGATTTGGCTATTCATCGCGACCGTGGAATCCGTGTTTTATACTGGCTCGTATTGAAAACACGGACGTCCTAGTATATCCAATATTTCATATGTTTCTTCTGCTGCGATATCTGTGATGTGATCATGTGATGTTCTGTGATAGATACAGTATATAGTATATATGATATATTATATAGGCGTTACTTATGTTTTACACCCGCGCTAGCCCTGCCCTGCTCTGCCGTTAGTTACCTAACCTAACGGTGCACGAGGGCACATCGAGGCGAATGCGGATGGCATAAGTGTACGTCGTATTTATCTGTGATGATTAGGTACTTAAATGATGGGACTTCATTAATATGATTAATGAAAGAAAAGAAACCTAAAGATGTTGTGGAATCGAATTTCAAAATAAAAAAGGTAGCTACAGTTCTTGCTTTGCATCGCGGTGTTCCTTGTAGAACATCCTGCACCTTATTCGATAAGGAAAGGACCGAGATCCCTTCACCGGGAGTGACTCCTTTAGCAATAACTGGCAGATGCTACACACTCGGTTTGTCTTTTGATTGCTTCTATAGTTTCTGCTTTGCACAGTGATATATATGATATATCCCGCAACTCATTCGACGAGGAAAGGACCGACGATCCCTTCACCGGGAGTGACTCCTTTAGCAAAACTAGAAAAGCCTCAAAAACACTCCATTTCAAAATTCATTCGATCCTACAATGATATCAAGTTCATTACGCAATAGGTTTTCAGAAAAACCTGTCGTAGCCCTCCGTCATTTCAGATAAGTCCTGTTTAGTATTCGTGCTGCGTTTGTTGACCTTGTCAAGGCGCAGTGTGCGGTAGCTAACCAGTATTTATCTGCTTATGCATATGATGCAGATTGGGTTAGGGTAGTCGTGCAGCCTTGTTGACCTTGTCAAGGGTCGTGTGGGTGGGTTTGATTCAATCAAGAAATGACGGGTTGAACTTGACTTGCGGTCTATGGTTTGTTGACCTTGTCAAGGTCATAGATCGTTCGGGGCAAAATATTATCGGGAATTTCAAGTGTTGAAATTTGCAATGAGATTGCATACCTTCTATGAGATAGTTGGATCCCGATACCCGCTGCGAGTAAGAGTTACTCCTGGAAGAGTTTTACACATTACAATTAGCTGATCAAGTAGGTGTCTAGAAAGGTGTCAACGGGGTTAAGCCTCTGGGAAAACGAGGTTTACATTAATTAGGTCCGTGCGAAAGCACGGGGGACCTCCCTCAAAGTACCGACACTGGCCTGGCGGAAAGATTGGCGAACTTGTAGCGTGTAATTAATCCCGTCTAGTCTTTCCTTTTAGGGTTTGAAGGAAGATTTGATAAAAAGCAGTGGGAGCCATCTGATTAGATAAAATAATAACCAATCTGATCTTGCAAGAGTGCACGCTGAGTGTTTTCTTCTTTCTCTCTCCAGGTAGCGACCATTTCACGCCTTAATCAAGATAATAAAACGGATATATTGACCGAACCCGCTTGTTATACTGAGCTGGGGAACGTTGGTCCCGCTCCAACTTATAATTGTTATAAGACAGAGCAGGAAATTGGGGAATACCAGATTTCCCGTGCCGCCCAAACGAAGAAAGTGCATATGATGCATCATCTTCGGGTGTGTTCGTTACACAGAACTGTTTCTCAATATCCTCTACGTCCTGGGTATTTGATACCGGATCAGGATCCCAGATATGTAATCTGTTACATAGGGCTACAGAAGGGTAAAGAACTGAGAACGGGTGATAAGTTTCATGAGGCAGAAAACGGGGCAAGAGTTGCATCCAAGTCTGTCGGTCACTGTCACCCTGTATTACCAATACATTGATTCTGAACGAATGTTATTAGATATCGAACCTGATATACAAAATCATATTAGTCTCTTTATTAGTAAAAAAAGGATATAATTTTGTATTGTTGGATAATGTTTTGAACATTTCCTATATCAAAAGTTGATCGGTTCAGGCACGTTATCTAAAAGTATTGATGTTCTAAATCAAACTACGGTTCTTAGTATATGGAACACACACAAGAGGAAGAGTTCATATATGAACGAATCCTTCTTGAGGCATTGTAGACTAGGTCATATCAATGCGACCCGACTGGCTGAAGTTACATCCAGATGCATATTTAAATCAGTTTGAATTTATATCTTGTGAAACTTGTCAGTCATGTCACAAAGATAAGATGACCATAGCTCTGTTTAATGGAAACAGAGAAAGAGTTAGTGAACTCTTGGGATGATACATGTTGATGTATGTAGGTCCCCAGTCTACACATGCCAAGACCGGTTCTTTGTACTTCATTACATTCTCTGATAATCTTTCAAGATTCAGACATATGTTCTTGTTGAAACACAAGTCCGAGCCTTTTGAGATATTCACAAAATATGATTTAGAAGTAGAGAACCAAAATACGGGTATAAGTATTATATCCTTTGATGTGATCGAGGAGGAGAATACTTGAGCACGGAAATCCTGGACTCTTCTAAAGGAGAATGAGATTCTCTCTCAGCATTACTCCTCCGTATACACCATAGCACGATGGTATATCGGGGCGGAGCAATCACACCCTATATGATATGGTGCGCTCTATGATGAGTACTACTGAGTTTCCTATTTCCTTTTGGGAGTTATGCACTTATGAAGTTGCATACTTATTGAATAGGGTTCCAATCAAATCAGTTGCCTACCGCTTCATATGTGATATGGAAAGGGAAGAGACCATATCTTAAGTTAGTTAAGATTTGGGGTTGTCCGGCCTATGTCTAAAAGCAAAATCCGGATAAGCTCGAGACAAGGTCTGTTATGTAGAACTGGAAAGGTTCCAGATATACAAACTGCAGCTGATGATTTGGAAGAACCAAAGGATTCAATAGTTACCAACGAACCTCAGCCTCTCCGCCGATCTAGTAGGGTTCCTCACCCACCTGAGAGATACTTCTGTTTCTCTATGACAGTGGGAGCGAGGATTGCATCATGAGATGATGACCCAACTAGTTTTGAGCTGGCCATCAGGAGTGGGACTCTGTAAGAATGGTTGGATGCTTAGCGATCTGAGATAGAATCTTTATACACCAACAAAGTATGGACTTTAGTTGCTATATCTGAAGGGTTAAATCCCCATCAGGAGCAAGTATATCTTGAGAAGATTACTTGGTGTAAATGGAAAAGTTGAGACTTTCAAAGCTAGACTTGTTAAAGGTTTTCGTCATCGACCACGCGTGGATAATGATGAAACCTTTTTCCAGTGGCTATGCTTAAGTCTATCCAGATCCTACTTGCCACGGCTACATACCATGACTACGATATCTGGCGGTTGGGTGCCATGACTGCTTTTCTAAATATTGATTTAGAAGAGAACGTCTATAAGAACACAGCCAGAGAGCTTCGTAGACTGTGGGAGCAGCGGAAACGTGTGCAAGATGTTTTATGTGATGGAGCAGGCATCGCGGAGTTGGAACATCTGTTTTGATGAGTTAGTCAAACAGTTTGACATCATCAAAATGGTAGATGAACCTTGTATATACAAAAAGGTAGTAGGGAGTATGGTGGTGATCCTCGTAGAGTACGTGGATGACATACTCTTGATAGGGAAGGAGTTTCCTATGCTATGCTCGGTCAATCTCCGCTTATCACAATGATTCTCCAAAAAGGATCAAAGTGATACCTACTAAATCCTGGGTTTTGGATCTGTGAGATAGATCTAATTGGATAATAGAATACTCCTAGCTGTAGTAAGATGGTATCAATTGATCCTGGGGAGAATCACTGGAAGGATTCCAGGGTGATAAAGACGACTGAATGTCAGTCACAGGCATTGTCTTTACCCTCAGTAAAGGGACGGTATGTTGGAAGAGTTCCAAGCTAGATACCGTGGCATACTAGACGATAAAGGCTGGATACATTGCTACTTAAGATGCTACTAAAGAGGAAGTCTGGGTGTATATTAGTTCATGTGATGAACTTAGTTCCCCCCATTGTATGACAATAGAGTTGTGGCTTATGCCAAGGAAAGACCGTCCCATCAGTGATCCAGACATATTCTAAGGCAGTATCACCTGATCATGGAGATAGTTGATCTCCAGGTTGATCGAGATTAGGAGAGCAGACTCAGAGGACAACACGGCGGATCCACTCACAAAGGCCTTTTCCCAGAGAGAGACTTTCATGGGATGGTTGAGTATGAGATACTGCAACCACTGCTACAGATGGCTCTAGTGCAAGTGGGAGATTGTTAGTTATATGTATGCCTAGAGGCCATTACTGTACATAGGATGTATATTGTAGTGGATGCTGGGACATATATAGGGAGGACTTTCTTTCTCGACATGATAGTATGCTATCTGGTTGCTCTTTACCTTAACGAGTATACTGATTGTCTCTCTGTTACATGTTGGTAAAGCCCTTAGGATGTGTACTTGACTACCTAGACTATGATGCGGATCATACTAGTGGGGACATGTTAGTCTATAAGTACATCCTTCAAGGTCCCTAGTCGTGGGTGTATCGAGACGGGGCATCGATATACCAGAGTAGACTAGCGTATACCTTCTCGACCCATACAGATGGGCGATGGATGATCCCATATCCATTGGTGTTTGACATCAGAGATTATATACGGGCGCTCAGTGGAGACTGGGTACACTGGACGGACTCGCCGAGAACTCCCAGATGGTATTATACCTTACGTCAGATGGCAGTTCTCTGGTGACACTGGTACAGAGTAGTCTGTTGACCCGAGATCGTCATAGAGTCTTGTGTGGTTCCCACTGTGCTTTGATTTCCACCTTACCACGTCCAAGAGGGCATGCAAAACGGTGGTTTTTGGGTACAGTCCCGAATCACATGGAGGCAATGAGCGATAGGAGGGGATTCGTCTCTCCCGGTATAGGGAGTTGATATTGCGCTGTGTTCGATTGGCTATAACCGTAAATCCCTGGCCAGGGTTGCTGAGATTTACTGGTAAGTGTTACCTGTAGTATCTCGAACTGTTATAGACCTCACATCGACACGACTTATCGAGCTATTGGGGTCTGACGTTTACCACCCCTAGGCAAGATATGCGACATATCAGACGAACAGACCGGACTGTACGGTAAGTGTTACTGGTTGGATTCACAGGAGTGTGAGCGGGCTTGCTCGTCGATCTTCTGATCGCTCAATACCCGGGTGGCCATTACGTTTAGCAGACCGCTTGCGGCTTGTGGGTGTTTGATATGATCATCACCTGCTGCCGGCGTATTGACGAGTCTCTAGAGTCCTAAACAGAGGTTTCCTGGCTCAAGCGAAACGAAATAGGAGCGCATATGAGATATGTGCGGGACCGAGAATAATGCGTGTATGTGATACCGTATTACATTCTCGCGATGAATGTATCGATTGGTTGTATGCGATATAACCAAGTTACCGATTCAAGGATTGATTCGATAAGCCGATACATTGGATATTAGTCGGTTATATGAGATATGACCGGATAGTTAAATCAAGTGTTGATTTAATGATTTAATGCATAATTATATATTTGATATATTACTTTGCATTAACTAGTATTGGTTCACTTTAAATGGATTTTCTCACTTGATGTGCACATTGTATATGTGATATACTTTTGTACATTTGATTGTATCATGTTTGATGATACATGAATGTTTGGGTGTATGTTAAGAATTAAACCATGGTTATATGAGTGGTTAGGGTTTTGTTTATTTACTTATTCATTTATTTATTTATTTTGTTTGTTTTGGCAAAAGAAAATGATAAAGAGAAAATGGTGGCTTTCTTTGTTCTTTGCTTGAAGCTTCTTGAAGCTTCAAAGCATCTTTGACTAAATGACCATTTTGTCTTCATGCTTAACCCTAACCAATCCCACTAACCATAGTCTATTCTTTACACCTAATCATGGTTGCCATATGATAAGTATTGATATTATTTTCTATTTGGAAAATAACACTTATCATATTCTTTTCTTCTTCTTCTTCTTCAAGATGAAGAAGCTTGCCTCCATCAATGGCAACTAGTGAAAAAGAGTGAGAAATCCAATTCTAAAGTGAACCCACTTCCTATTTCTTCATCCTCTACCACTTGCCAAGTAGTATAGGGTGTTTTCTTCACAAGTTTCATAGCTTGGTGAAGTTGGAGCTTGATCTTGTGATGCCTCGACGTAGATCATCTTCGGCATCGAAGTCGACGACCTAGCCCTCCCATTTCTCCTATGAAGCCGATGCTAGAGTCATGGATTCGATTTGGACAGCGAGGAGACATCATCATGGAGCTATGGAGGTGGAGGACCGGATCTACAAAGGTTGTATTTTCCGTTCACTTAGTTAAGTTGTTAACTAGTTGCATATTTCGCCTAATCTCTAGTCAACGATCCGTATTAGGGTTTCTCGGCACTTGTAATTTTTGAAATTGGCATGGTTGATGCCTTGTGAGACCTCATTAGTGTGCCTAGGAACCCTACAACATCTGTCAAGGGCAACGTGTATGCCTGACAGCAATATCAGGTGCATTTGGTATGCACGAAGAATCTCGATTTAGTACATCTGGTGTGCACCAAAATCGCTTCAAGTACCCAAACATGCGCAAGAATCCAAATCAAGTGTACGAAAACAAATATCGAATATAAAAATCGAAATCGACGGTGTATAAAAACATATCTCAAGTGCAATAACTATGCACAAAAACGTACAAACCCAGTAGGTGCAGCCATGGTGCACGAAAACAATACCATGAAGCCCAATCATCAAAACTCAAATCCAAGCGATATAAGCATGATACTCGGATCACAAACGCAAATCGCAACGAAAGACACTAAGGTACGCTTCCTACAACGTCGAAAAGTGTCGGTATGTCCAAAACTGGAAGAGCAAGAACATCTGCTGCCTCCTGCTCACGGTCTGGCGTCTTCTGTCTCTGGGTCCTCATTTCTCTGTGAATTACCGATCTCGCAATCACTCGGCTCGTCGCCCCGGTCCGATGTACTAACAGAAACAATCCGCTCTAGTACTCCTCTGGTCTTCTCACGGCCAATTAGCACGACCACTCATCAAGCGGCACGTTTCTGGCGTCGGTCTATGGTCCTCTGAATATACGTCACACATCTGATCCTCGGTGCAATTCTCATTGCAGCAGTGTCCTAGAAGGAACCTGCTCAGGGACTCTTCCGATCTCGCCTATGCCGAACTCTACGGAGGCTGGTACTCTTGCATAATCCTTTCTCTTCTTCTGGACATCTGCGTTCTCAGCACAACTCCTCCTGGAAGATATATCAATTTACAACGCCTATGTATGCCTATCATACCTGTGATGTCGGCGGAGTGGAACGTTCTCTCGTCACGATCTCGTACGAACCTCTTACTCCACTTTTCTCCAATGTCGACTGATTCGGACTCGTCTCCTCGTGGTTGCATGGACAGCGCTCCAACGGCTATACTCGTATATGGAGTCTCCCAAGCAATGTATCCCATCACATGATATCCGAATGATGTTGAACTTTTCAATCGATTCATCAAGGCTCAATAATCCCCCAAGAGCTCAACATCTTGGGTACAGTTTAATAGTATCGAATACATGCCACAACACCTATGGACCAACCGTAGAAGGGCAAACCCAAGCCTCACTAATGACACCGCTGAACTGCCGCAAACCTTAAGATTCATCGGCGTTCCATGGTCATTATGTCGAGTTAGCGTTTCATTCTTCTAGAGGGTCCGTAGAATTACTTGCATTGTCTTCCGAACACTTTAAACTTGGAAAATGGGTTCCTGACATTCGATCGTCTATATCGACTCTCAACGTATCAGCGTGAAGTCGTCTCCAGCTGGAATCAATCAATCTGATGACCTCGCATCGGGATAGGCAATGAATCACATGTCCTATTCTTTCATTCTCGGGTGACTAGCGATCTTTTATCATATCTCTAAGTACAACTCGTACTGCAATAGCTCCAAGCATCTGGGGTGATATCTCATCCTTCACTGCAACAACTGGCTCATTCGTCCGCATGCTGAACAGTGCCTCAATCATCAAATAATCTGTGCATAGACGGTCATCATGTTTTGGCTGACCTCTAGCAGTGGCCCAATCCACTGGTGCTGATCTGCACGTCCGAGAAATCTCATTGAAGCGATCCATCAACTGCTCATGGCGCGTAAACACAATAAAATGACACCTCTATGCAATCGTGTGTCCCTGGAATCACGCCCTGGTCAGTCCTCGTCCGTAACGAGCTCGTGCTGACGCAACTCTAGCCGTAGCTCTCCACGCCCGTACAACCTTGGTAACAAAACCATAACTGGTACTGATGAGGATAGATCATAAGAATGAAGATAATACTGTGCAAAGAAATGTACATCCTAAGGTTTCTTAAGCGGAGTATCGTATCGTAAGTATGCCGCGGAATATACACACGGTACGTCACTCTACTTGACTCACCTACTCTATCAACCAAGGGTCATCCTACACTCCGAAGGTAAAACCTAACGCTCTGATACCAACTTTGTCACAACCCGAAAAGTACGGAACATGACCGGCACTTAAACTACGAAACGTCTCGAGGCGTACGTAATCTAAGTAAGCCAAAACCCAGAAATCCAAACCAAGTAAAGCAGTAGAGTGAAGAAAAACCAATTTTAAAGCAAGAAGTTTAACAACATAAGCCGAAGTATGCATTTTAAAAAAAATCTCAAGTCTTTTCTGAAAATTTCGGCAGAGTTTCCTTTGTAAAAAGTGACCCCAAACGGGTACAAACCTGATAAAGCATGTATAATGAATAAAGACACCCCCAAGCGGGAGCTAGCTCTTCATCAATTGATGGTCACAACCACGCAAGCAATATAATATACAACGCCGAAGGGCGAGGATCAAAACTCAAAAGAAAGCCCATATCCACCAGAAAGCCATAATAATACAAGTGCGACTCTAAGGTCAAAAGAATAAACACTGGTCTTCTAGTTCTATCAAATATACAAGTCTGGTTGATGGAGTTTACTAGATACAACTGAAATAATAAATATATAATGGTGGTCCTGATACAAAGAACCCACCTACCAAAGCAATCACCCGGGAGGAACAGTGTGCCAGCAAAACCGCAACGAAACCTGTACGGCAAAACCTGTAAGAAACTGTGGCACAACGGGGGTGAGTTGCCAACTCATGAGTAGAAAAAATCTACGAGTAGAAATCGCATGCATGACGCTATCCTAGGTCGTATCAAGTACTATCCTCAAATAAATATCCTGGTCCAGCTATGTATAAGTGTAATATTACATGCTCGTGTCAGTACCTCATATAGCAACATATCAGATATATGATGCATGAATGCATTACAAATGAAACCGAATACATCGTGAATGAGACAACTGTTTTCTTTATTTAATGAGATTTTTGTACGTATATAAATTGCGTATCATCAATGAAATCGACAGATAAAACAGTGTCCAGCATCGACACAAAACATAAATCTCAGTATCTCAATATCTCAGGTTCCGGCTATCCGGACTGGCCTTTATCATCAAATCTCAATATCTCAGTGTCTCAAGTCTCAATATCTCAATACCTCGGGCTCCGTCAGTCCGGATCGGCCCATATCATCAATCACACGACCACAAACGATTTCCTCCGGATATCCGCCGTGCCAGGTAAAATCACTGGTAGGCTGTCTGCCCCTGCCGGGCTCATTGTTTACAACTCGAGCTTCTTTCCCCGGGGTACCTTACCGGGCCCACCATGTACCCGAGACGGTTCATCCAACTCCTCGAATCGGGTCTCGAAAACATCTCAGAACCGAGAAAACACCATGGTGGACAATACTCAACATGTCAAGGAAAACCGCATTTTTCTCTTTAAAATAATTCATCAGTTTTTTCAAAACTTTCACATGCGGTTTCCAAATCCAGAAAATATCAAGAAGAATCCGAAATCATCAAGTCACCATGTCAATAACAATGAAAACCGGCATAAATCTCTATAATACTACATGACCAATGAATATATGAATGCATCTGATATCATGCAATAAATGCAATAGTTAACCAGCATAAGAAAGCTATAACATGTTGCAATTATCAACTAGCAAGCTATGTCCATGAATAGTATTTTCTAAAGTGTACGTGACATGGCAATTACCGATGATGATGTGTGTGAGCCGGCAAGCAGGTGTACGTGGAACACACGCATCATTGGTAATGGTGCTGGTGTCCTAACAGTAGGGTTTCATGATAATTACAGATAACATATGTACAAACATGCAATGCGATGAAACATCATGAATGTACATAAGGTGATGTAGTAACAGCAACACTGAAAAATATACCTACTCAAAATACGATTCATACAGTTTGGTATTTAAAATACTCACGATTCTCCACTTTTGAAAATGAGTATGACTCGAGCCCAGTCAAAAGGGTAAGGGAATCCACCTAAGTCTGAGTCGATATATATATATATATATATATATATATATATATATATATATATATATATAGTAGTCGGTGATCTCGCCTCAATAGTATCACGTACGATACAATAAATAATATGACATCCTCAAGTCAAAAGTGCGGATCTATCCTCATAACTATATCTCGTGCGGTAAATCTATCGTACGGCATCCCAAATCTGGGTACGGATCAAATATCACATTTATCTCATTATTCACCTGGTATCCACATCATCACATATCATGAGCAGGGGTACTGATCTAAGTCGAGTACACAACTAATATCATCAACAATATCATGATCTGGCTACTGGTCTAAATCCTCATACAATCCGATGTCATCAATACATATTATCATATAGAAGTATACATCGCCCAAGCGATCAATTATAAATATCATAACATATCCCATCTCATGTCTCGATCATATGTCAACTATCATATATTATCATCATCCACATGGTATCGTCGTCCAACTATCCGCTATAAAATCATGACATATCTCGGTCACATATTAAATATCTCACGGCATCATGCCCGATCATATCGACTCATTCCCAAGTATCATATAACATCCTCATCATCCAAGCATATGAATACCAATATATATATATATATATATATATATGTGTGTGTGTGTGTGTGTGTGTGTGTGTGTGTGTGTCCCCAATACGCACAAGGAAGTAAAGGTATGCGAGTATGTGTATGTGCGTGTACGCAAATCTTTACTCTAGGTTTTCGTGACTAAGAAATCGACTAAAGTCCTTTCCTCAATTCTCGCTAATACTAACCCCTAATCTCCTAATACTTTTCTTGCTAAGGTTCATATCACACACTAACATATAAAAGTATATATATCACATCGCATTGTTTCTTACGACTTTGCAGGGGTGCTATACGCCATCCACCCGACTTCCCCCGTAGATATAAATCTACTCACCTAATCTTCGCTTGTCGATGCCGATGTCGCCACGCGCTTTGCTTCTCGTCTCGAAGTCCTCGTGAGGGTACCTACACTTCATAATGGATTGTATCACATTAAAATCCAAATCAAAGCCAAAACGACACGCTAAAAGCCTATAGGTTCGAACCTACGGACTACGCCTTCAAAACCACCAAACAACTCTCGATATCGTCGTACAAACATCAAACCATTGAGTTAAAAACAAATTCCTAAAATCCAGAATTCAAAATACACAAAACAAAACCCCAAATCAAAACAGCAACTCTTGAACTTAGTCCCAGATTTTACCCTAGGTGAAATTAGCCAATTTTGCATACATGGAGGGTCTAGTTTACTGGAGATGAAGGCATGAACCAAACACGAATCTGGTCTGGCTGCAAATTGCGGCCAGAAGGAATTTTTCTGCGGCCCGGGTAGTGGGTTAGGGGCTAGGGTTTCAGTGGAGGGTCCTAGGTTGCCTGCATGCATCACTGTCTTTGCTAATTAATTTTTCAAGTCCCCGAGTGTTAGCAGATTTCCAAATACCATCATATTTTCACAGTTTTTCCGATGTCGGGGTTTCTAAGTTCGTATACCGGGGTTTATTCTATGGTTTCAGTCCAAGATACAATCCCTACAGGGGTCATAAGGTCTCTACTAACCTCAATTACACTTCACAAATTCAAAATTTCTCAAAACCCTCATCCAGAATTTTCTAGGTTCACAAAACCACTCGATATCGATACTAAACATATGTGGATGCCTAAAGAATTTAAATACTAATCTAAAGGTGTAGAAATTACCTCAATTGGCAACTCAAGAATTTTCTTGAGTTGCCCAAAGTCCTCAAAATTTGATTTTTCTTGTTTTCTTTATCTTTTCTTTTCTTTTAAAAAGCCATGCATGATAAAAATAAGAAAAAAAGCCATGATAGAAAAATGTAACAAGTGTGAAAATGATATGGTGCATGTCACGTGCACAAAACACGCTTAATTTGCGATTAGCGATATTTAATCGTGATTAGTGCAAAAATGGCGCAAAATAAATCATAGAATTTCATAATTTGCATAAATTACACAAAACACCCTCTTTTTAGTATTTTCCCCAAATTTATCGGTATTTAATTTTACCGCCTTATTAAAATATGCAATATAATTATTATTTAATTATAAAAATTCCCAAAAATAATATTTTATTTTCCTGAAATGTTACAGGCTGACTGGGTGCAGTTTTGCTATAGGTGGGTTTTGCGGTTATCCGATGTTGCTAATTGTATATTCGTTGTATCATGTACTCTCTATCTACTATTTTCATGTATTGACTTAGAGACGAGTTGTGAGGACGATATTGTATATTATTTATGACTTGGAGATTTTCATGCTGTTCACTTTATATCGTCTTTTTCTTCGCTTTGGCGTCGTATATCTGTTGTGGTGGTTGTTTTTTGCCTTTGGGCGTGGATTTTGCTCCCGTTGGGGATGCTTTACTTATATATTTATGTTGTACCCTTTTGGGGGCTTGTTTTACAAAGGAGGTGCTGCCAAATTTTAAAGGAAATAAATTTGGACTTTAAAGAATTTTGATTGGGATTTCAAAAGTTTTAACAATGCTATTATCACTTACTACTTTGATGGTTTAGATTTGCTGGTTTTTTGGCTTACTTGAATTACGTTACGCCTGGAGACGTTACGTAGTTAAGGGCCATCACGTGCTAAATTTTGGGTCGTGACAAAGTTGGTATCAGAGCGCTAGGTTTTACCTTTTGGAGTATAGGATGACCTTGGTATGATGGAGTGGGTAGTTTATGCAGAGTGATGTAGCGTGTGTATGTCCGCGGCATACTTACGACACGGTACTCCGCCTAAGTGACCTAAGTACTAATTGCTTGAAATTCCTTCCTTGATGATACATATCCTTGTGATTCGATTTCCGTGTTCTTATCGAATTCTATTTCCATTTATAGCCTTTTGCCGTCGATGACTTGAGGGCTCAGAGAGAGGCAGCGAGGGCCGAGGTCAGAGTTGACTCGTTTGGGACGAGGACCGAACAGGACGGCATGCTCGTTGCACAAGAGTAGATTGATCCGCCTTCGATAGATCGTATTGCTAGGCTTGAGGCAGATATGCAGGACTTGCGCCAGATGATGAGGTCGTTGCTTGAGGCCAGTCGAGCGCAGCGACATGAGGTTTTCACCCCTGTTACCCAGTTATTCCTTGCGATCAACACACATCATTGTGTTACTTACACAGTAGCAGTGGATGCAGCCCGTTTAGCCGAGGGGCGTCTTCCCGAGACTTTTGGAGTGCCGAGACCGAGGAGGGATCGTACAGGTGTATCAGCCCAGAGATAGAGGCTTAGTCGCCGAGACAGATTTCAGTTACATCGCGGGAGTAGCAGAGGCTTGGGCCGAGGACAGCTATTTAGCTCTTTTCCCCAGGAGAGTCGGCAGTTTTCTTCTGGATGTTACCGGTGCGGGAGTTTGAGTCTTCGTGTTCGAGTTTGTACTGAGCCACGCGAGCGCGAGGTAGTTGTACCATAGAGAGTTCGTGGTCGCGGAGGATTTGTTCCGAGTGTACAGTACGGCAGTTTGAGGCTGTGTTTTGAATTTCGTCAATTGAACCGAGTTACGGCGCAGATTGGGTATCCTTTACCTCGCATTGACGATTTCTTTGATCAGCTCCAGGGTGCGAGACATTTTTTTCTAAGGTTTGTTTGGGACCAGGTCATCGTTAGTTGCGGGTTCAGAGTGATGACATTGTGAAGGCTATTTGTTGTGCGCGCTATGGGCCTTATTAGTTTTGGTGGTGTCGTTGGACTCACCGATTCCCTAGTAGCATTCGTGGATGTGATGAACCAGGTTTCTCAGGCCGTTCCTCGACCTGTGTATTTTTGTGTTATAGATGACATTCTGGTCCATTCCTAAAGTCGTGAGGAGCGTGAGCATCACTTGAGGATTGGCTTTACAGACATTGGGAGAGCGCTAGCTGTTTGCTAGATTCTCGGAGTGTTTCCTTCAGGCTTGATAGTGTTGGCTTCCTAGGTCATAGGGTTACGGGAGACGGTTTTCGTATGGACCCGAGGGAGATCCAGGTCGTACAGCTTTAGCCCAGACTTGTATCAGGGACAGAGGTCCGCAGATTTTTGGGCTTAGCCGGTTTTTTTACTGCCGTTTCGTGCAGGATTTCTTGAGTATCGCTGCACCGTAGACCTTGCTGACAAGGAAGGGGGTTCTTTTTCTTTAGACTGAGGCATGCGTGCGGAGTTTTCAGCAGTTGAAGACTCGGTTGACGATTGCACCAGTTCTATCTTTGCTTTCTGGATCGGGCGACTTTGTTGTTTATTGTGATGTTTCACGAGTGGGGCTCGATGGTGTACTGATGTAGCATGATAGAGTTATCGCTTATTCTTTCCGACAGTTGGAGGAAGTACGAGCAGGATTATCCCACTCATGATCTGGAGATGGCCGCGGTGGTTTTGCGCTGGAGATTTGGGGACACTACTTGTACGGAGAGTCGTGTCAGATTTTCACGGACCACCAGAGCTTAGGGTACATCTTCCTGCAGCGGGTTTTGATTGTTGAGACAGCGTCGTTGGATGGAGCTTGTGAAGGATTGTGATTGGGAGATCCTTTATTACCCGTGGCAAGACGATTGTGGTAACTGATGCTTGAGTCGTAGGCCAGGGGGTAGTTGTTCCAGTTGTCCGCAATTCGGAGATAGTCTTCTACAGATTACAGTTCTTGTGCGAAAGATGAGTATAGCTTAAGTTCGCCTCTACTGAGGGGACATCTTTCTCATGTCCGCGCCCGTCTACTTTTACTTAATCGTTTTCGTGAGGCACAGCCCGCCGATGCTCGTTTGTCGGGGATTCTTGAGCATGTTCGGCTGGGTAAAGATTCGGAGTTCTTGATTTATGACCAGGGTGTGCTGTGTTAGGGACTCGATGGCGTGTACCAATACTGATGGGTAGAGACGCAAGGTCCTAGAGCAGGCACATCAGTCAGCTTTCTGTGTTCATCCAAGTGCCACCGAGATGTAACATGACTTGAGAGTTGGTTACTGGTGGGCAAGGGTGTAGAGTGAAGTTTAGGATTTCGTTTTGAGGTGCTTGGCTTGTTTACGAGCTAAGGTTGAGCATTTGGGGCCTGCTGGAGAGTTGCAACATTTTTACCATTCCAGAGTGGGAATGGGAGCAGATCTCCATGAATTTCGTTGTGGTGTCTACCCAGGTTTAGACAGGGTGTGACTCCATTCGGGTGATTGTTGTCCGGTTATGCTCAGTTTGCTCAGTTGTTCTTCGGTGAGTTTGTGCGTTTGCACGGAGTTCCTTCATGTGTTGTATCCGATAGAGGCATCTAGATCACTAGCCGTCTTTGGCAGACGCTTCAGGAAGCCTTGGGTACTGGTTGAGCATTAGCTCCGCTTTTCCATCTGTAGGACGATGGTCAGACAGAGCGGACTATACAGACTCTGGAGGATATGCTTGTGCGTACGTACTAATTGTTTGTTGGCTGTTGGGATCGTCACTTGCCATTGATAGGGTTCTCCTATGATAGCGGTTATCAGGAGACGTTTCTGACGGCAACTTTCAGGCATTGTGTAATAGGTTGTGTCGGTAGCCAGTCTGTTTTACTGACTCCGCAAGAGCGGGATATTTGGACCCCAGCTAGTCGAGAGGCTTCGGAGGAGAACCAGTTGTTTTAGGTCAGGATGAGAGCAGCCCAGTACAGACAGAAGTCTTATGCCGGCCGTGGTGGTCGTAGACTTGAGTTCGCGGTGGGAGATCTTGTATTCCAATGGATTTTTCCGATGAGATGGCGTGTTGAGTTTTGGGATGCTTAGTTCCAGATTGTAGGTCCTTTTGAAATCCTTTAGCGAGTTAGTACCGTTGCCTATAAATTGGCACTTCCGCCCAGATTTTTGAGTATTCATCCCGTATTCCTTGTGTTGATACTTTGCAAATACCTTCATGACCCTTCTCACATGATTCAGCATCAGACCGCTTAGCTTGGACACGATCTTTTCATTCACCGACAGCCGATAGTGTTAGTGGATCAGCAGGTGGAGAAACTTCGGTCAAGGGTCTTTCCATCTGTAGAGGTTTCTTTGGCGTAGACGTATAGTGAGGAGATCACTTGGGAGGTTACGTGCGAGATTTGGGAGTTTGTACTCATCTCTTTGAAGGTATGCATAGTGAGAATTTTAAATCCGGGGACGAATTTCCTATAGGGAAGAGATTGTAACACCTTAGGATTTCGATTAGTGTTAATTAAGCGATAATGCGGGTTTTTGGTAAAAAGTTTACCAATTCGGTTTCCTCGCATTTTATAACAATTAATTAATATTTTATTATTAATTTTTATGGCTTGCACGCACGTGTGCACGTCAATATGAAGGTTTGTTTGTGCTAATCTAGTTAGTGACTATGACACTTTAACCAAATCCTAATCTTTGCTTAACCCTAAACCCTTAATTTTTGTGGTGAGAAGATATTTCCTTGCTTTGTTTTGGATTGGGAGGTGGCAATGGTGAGTCAAGAGAGAGACATGCTTGCATTAATGATGAGTTAATGCTTGGTGCACTCACCCTTATTCTCACCCCTCTCTCTCTCTAACTCACTCACTCACTCTCATTCTCTCTCACTTATTCTTTCTCATCTTTTTCTTCTTACTCCTCACTCTCAACTGAACACTTACCCATTCCTTCACAAAACTTCACAAACTTCATCAAAATTCATACCCAAATCACATCTCAAGACTTGTTTTGCCTCTTGGATGCCTTGGAGCTTGGAAAGCTAGGATCTTTGAGCTTGTGAGAGTAGGTAATGATCTCTATCTGTTAAATAAGTCTTCTTAATGTTGGGTAGCTTGTTCGTTTCAGTTTAGAACGCGTAAAGTTTAGTTTTGGGTAAATATCGTATTTTTAGTGTAGTTTGGTGTCTCGGATGATCTGCTATCAAACCAGGTGTTTGTTGGAAAAGTTCCCATCACGGTGACCTTGTGTAGTGACCTAGAACTTACCATAAATACCCGAGCCAATTCCCTTCTTGTCAGGCCGCAGTTTTATTGGTTCTGGCCGCAATTTACGGCCATAGTGGGGGGGGTTATAGTTTGGTCAGGGGATCTCTGGGGTTGTGTGTGGTCTTGTGGTATGTGCAACTTTTACAAATTGTTTGGGTAGCAAAATCTGGGATCACATTGCTAGTTTCTAGTGTTTCGATTACGCGTGTTACGTTATCCGATACGGTTCGTGTTCTTATGTAGTTGTTGCTCTTGAGTTGGTTTCGTAGTGTTGCTACGCGCCTTAGCCACTAGAAGAACACTTGAGAGTATGTTTGGAGTTGATGCGTCGGTCAAACGTAGTTTGTACGTGTTATTGATCGATTACTAATATATACTTGTTATGTTGTTTTATGATCTTAGGGACGCAGGCGGGGACTTCGGACGCTGCGAAGAAGGGAAAGCGAGTGGTTGTCTTTACTTAGCCCCAAGATCATCTGTGAGTCGATTTAACATCTATAGGGGAATCGCCCGCATGACGTTATGCGTCAGGGATAGATATGATATGATATTAGCCGCATGTTTATATTGCACATATAGAGTTTGCGTATAAACTTCATTGCATATTATTACTTGTTGTGCTTGGACTTGTACCCTTTGGACACTGCACTATTATTGATGGTTCATGTTGCACGAGCACTGATTGCATGCCACTCACACCGTCAATAATTGCCATGACATGCACAACACCTATACATACGTGATATTGTATGGTTAAGGACATTGAGACATTGATTCATATTCCATTGTGCATATGACATATAGCATACCTGTATACTACATATTTACACATATGCCTTGCCATGACTACATGCTAGCTACCCATATACCAATATAGTATGGTACCATTAGAGATACGTATACACACACATGAGACATAGCTGCATGTACATCTTGCTTACATACTTACATGTACACCCGTATACCTTGATAGGTAGCTACACATACCTAGGGGGTATTACATCATTATTGATAGGTAGCTACACATATACCTGGGGGGTATTGCATCATTATTGATAGGTAGATACATATATCTTGCTATACCGACATGGTTATGTATACCTGGCTATAGCTACATGTTCACCTTTATATGATGTTGCGTTTGGGTTCGAAGAATTTGAAACCGCGTGGTATATTCAATAACTTGTTGCAGTTAAATAGCAGATTTCTTTTATATGCTCATATTACTCTTTCATGTTGCATATTTCATGGATTTCTCATTGATATGTGGATTTCATATGATGTTTCTAGATGTTTTACTCTTGTGTATATATATCGGTGGTATGGGACGCTGATATATATACATGTATATATATATCAGTGGTATGGGACGCTGTTATATATGTACTATATATATATATATATATCAGTGGTATGGGACGCTGTTATATATGTATACCTATAATATATATATCATCATAATAATCTTTGCAAATATACTTATTCATTATTTATGTGGGCCGATTCAATGGCCGGGCCGATATCATGGTCGATATGAGGGCCGAAATTATGGTCGATAAGAGGGCCGATATTATGATCGATATGAGGGCCGATATTATGGTCGATAAGAGGGCTGATATTATGGTCGATATGAGGGGCCTATGTGCTCGATATGAGGGGCCTATGTGCTCGGAGCCTATGTGCTCGATACTCGGGGCCTATGTGCTCGATGTGAGGGGCCTATGTGCTCGATATTGGATTTATGAGATTTACTCGATATTGCATTTATGAGATTTACTCGATATTGGATTTATGAGATTTACTTGATATTGGATACAGGATATATGAGATTTACTTCATATTGGACACTCAGGATATATTAGACTTACAGGATATGAGAGCCAATTTGGGGGCTGATTTGAGGAAATTTGGGATTTTGATTGTCTTGATGGACTTTGGTCCTGCCATGAGGTCAGGATTCCGTGAGAATGACATGTTTTATCCTATACTTCGCATTTATTTTACATGCATTGCTTCATGTGTTAGTAGTACCGGATAGAGTACCTTTCATGATTGTTGCATACATATTGCCATTATTGCTATCCGCATGCATATGTTAGATTCGCGCTGTACGTGCATACTTGCGATTACCTGCATATGTTATTTACTATTCACGACTTGGCAACTCACCCCCGTTGTGCCATAGTGTTTTGCAGGTTGTCCCTCAAAGCAGTCAGAGGCAGGATTTTTCATCTATCATATCATCTTTTGCAGCGGATACCACTACGGCTATCTGGGTGCAGTTTTGCTATAGATGGGTTTTGCGGTCATCCGATGTTGCTCATTGTATATTCGTTGTATCATGTTCTCTCCATCTACCATTTTCATGTATTAACTTAGAGACGAGTTGTGAGGACGATATTGTATATTATTTGTGACTTGGAGATTTTCATGTTGTTCACTTTATATCGTCTTTTTTTCGCTACGGCGTCGTATATCTGTTTTGGTGGTTGTTTTCCGCATTTGGGCGTGGATTTTGCTCCCGTTGGGGATTATTTACTTATATATTTATGTTGTACCCTTTTTGGGGGCTTGTTTTACAAAGGAGGTGCTGCCAAATTTTAAAGGAAATAAATTTGGACTTTAAAGAGTTTTGATTTGGATTTCAAAAGTTTTAACAATGCTATTATCACTTACTACTTTGATGGTTTAGATTTGCTGGGTTTTTGGCTTACTTGAATTACGTTACGCCTGGAGACGTTACGTAGTTAAAGGCCGTCACGTGCTAAATTTTGGGTCATGACATTTTATTATATATATGATATATAGTAGATATTGCTGCTTTCGTTTCTTCTGTGATGCTTAGGAAACATAATTGATGGGACTTCATTAATGAGATTAATGAAAGAAAAGAAACCTAAAGATGTTGTAGAATCTTGTTTTAAAAACTGGTAGCTCTAGTTCTTGTTTTGCATAGCGGTATTGCTTGAAGAATATCCAGCACCTTATTCTATAAGGAAAGAGCCGAGATCCCTTCACCGGGAGTGGCCTCTTTAGCGAAACTGGCAGATGCTACAACCCACTCGGTTTTTTTTATTGCTTTTTTAGTTCATGCTTTGCATAGTAGCATTTGTGAAATATCCAGCACCTCATTCGATAAGGAAAGAGCCGAGATCCCTTCACCAGGAGTGACCTATTTAGTAAAACTAGTAAAAGCCTAAAAAACACTCCTTTTCAAAATCACTCGGTTCTACAACGATATCAAGATCATTACGCAAAAGGTTTTCTTAAAAACCTGTCGTAGCCCTCCGTCATTTCAGATAAGTACTACTTAGTATTCGTGCTACGTTTGTTGGCCTCCGTCAAGACGTAGTGTGCGGTAGCTAACTAGTGTTTATCTGTAACATAAGATGAGATTGGATTAGGGTAGTCGTGCGACTTTGTTGGCCTTCATCAATGGTCGTGCGGGTGGGTTTAATTCAATCATGAAATGTACGGGTTGAACTTGACTAGCAGCCTATGGTGTGTTGGCCTCCGTCAAGGTCATAGGACGCTAGGGGTAAAATATTATCGGAAATTTCAAATATTGAAATTTGCAATGAGATTGCATACTTTCTATGAGATTGTTAGATCCCGATACCCACTGCGAGTAAGAGATACTCTTGGGAAAGTTTTACACATTAAAATTAGCCGATCAAGTAGGTGTCTAGAAAGGTGTTAACGGGCTTACGCCCCCTGCGAAAATGATGTTTATTTTAATTAGGTCTGTGCGAAAGCACGGGGAACCTCCTTCAAAGTACCGTCACTGGCCTGGCCGAAAGATTGGCGAACTTGTAGGGTGTAATTAATCCCGGCTACTCTTACCTTTTAGGGTTTGAAGGAAGATTTGATAAAAAAACGGTGGGAGCCATCCTGATTAGATAAAATAATAACCAATCTGATCTTGCAAGAGCATATGCAGAGTGTTTTCTTCTCTCTCTCTCTCTCTTGGTAGCGACCGCCACATGACTTAATTAAGATAATAATATGGATGCATTGACCGAACCTGCTTATTATACTGTGCTGGGGAACGTTGGTTCCGCTCTATCTTATAATTGTTATAAGTCCGAGCAGGAAATAGGGGAATACCAGGATTCCCATGCCACCCATTCGAGGAATGAGCATGTTGATGCATATTCTTCGGGTGTGTTCGTTACCTTGAACTGTTTCTCAGTATCCTCTATGTCCTAGCTATGAGATACCGGACCAGAATCCCACATATGTAAGAGTTACATGGGCTACAGAAAGGTAGAGAACTGGGATTGGGTGATATGTCTCTAAGTGTTAGAGAATGGTGCAATTGTTGCAGCCAAATCAGTTAGCAAATATCACCTTGTATTACCAAATGGTAAATACATTGATTCTGAACAAATGTTATTACATGCCGAACCTGATATACAACATTACATCAGTTTCTTTATTATGTTAAAGAAGGATATAATTTTGTATTGCTGGATAATATTGTGAACATTTTTCCTTAATCAAGAGTTGATTGGATCAGGCACGTTATGAAATGGCATATACGTTTTAAATCAAACCACAGTTCAAAGTATAAAGAACACACACAAGAAGAGTAGTTCAGAATTGAACGAATTCTTCTTGTGGCATTACTAGGTCATATCAATGCGACACGACTAGCTAAGTTACATGAGGATGAATGTTTGAATCTATTCGAATTTTCATCTTATGATACTTTCCAATCTTGTCTCAAAGGTAAAATGACCAAAACTCCATTTACTGGAAACGGAGAAAGAGTTGCTGAACCCTACATCATCATACATGATGATGTATACGGTCTTATGTCTACAAATGCCAGGGTTGGTTCTTTGTACTTCATTATATTCATCGACGATCTCTCAAGGTTCGGACATGTGTTCCTGTTGAAAAATGAGTCTGAAACTTTTGAAAAATTCAAGGAATATAAGTTGAAGTTAAGAACCAGATGGTAGAAGTATTAAAGTTCTTCGATGTGATCGAGGAGGCAAATACTTGGGCATGGAGTTTCTGGATTTTCTAAACAGAGAACGGGATTCTCTCTCAGCTTACTCTTTCGAGTAAACCACAGCACAACGATGTATCGGGGCGGAGGTATCGCACCCTATGAGATATGGTGCGCTCTATGATGAGTACTGCTGGGTTGCCTGTTTCCTTTTGGGGTTATGCACTTGAGAAGCTGCATATCTATTGAATGGGTTTCCAACCAAATCAATGCCTACCACTCTATATGAGATATGAAATGGGAAGAGACCATCTCTGAAATGAGTTAAGATATGGGGTTGTCCGGCCTATGTGGAAAGGAAAAATCCTGACAAACTCGAGGCAAGGTCAGTTCTGTAAGTTTGTTATATATCCCGAACATTCGCGAGGGTATATCTTCTACCCCACTGAGGAGCAAAAGGTGTTTTGTTTCTCAGCATGCCACCTTTTTAGAAAAGGGATTTCTTGTGAAGAAATTAGTGGTCATGAGGTAGAACTGGAAGGAGTTCGGACAAACTAACAGCTGATGATTTGGTGAAACCAAAGGATTCAATAGTCTCCAACGAACCTCAGCCTCTCCGCGAATGTGGTAGGGTTCCTCATCCACCTGAGATATATTACGGTTTCCTCGGTGACGGTGGGAGCAAGGATTGCATCATGGTAGATGATGACCCAACCAGGTTCAGGCAGGCCATCACGAGTGGGGACTCGGTGAAATGACGGGATGCCATGCAATCAGAGATGGAATCCATGTACACCAACAAAGTATGACTTTGAATGTTGCACCTGATGGAGTAAAACCCATTAGGAGCAAATGGATCTTGAGAAGATTCTTGGTGTAAATGGAAAATTTGAGACTTTCAAAGCTATGCTTAAGTCCATCAGGATTAAAGCAGGCCTCACGGAGTTAGAACGTCTGTTTTGATATGGCAGTCAAAGAGTTTGACTTCATCAAAAAAGTAGATGAACCTTGTATATACAAGAAGGTTGTAGAGAGTAATGCTGTTTTCCACGTATTGTACGTAGATGACATACTCTTGATAGGAAATGGTTTCTTATGCTACACTCAATCAAGCTCCTCTTATCACGAGGATTCTCCAAGGAAGATCTGGATGATACATACTACATCTTGTGGAATATGATCTATGGTGATAGATCTAAGTGGTTGTTGGGAGTGTCCTAAATCCAGGTAGATTAACACCATACTAAAGAGGTTTAGTATGGAAGATTCTAAGAGTGGTGGTTCGCCCACTAACTCATGAATCACTCTCTCCAAAAAGATGTCTTCCAATACAGATTTGGAGAGAGCTCGCGTACAAGGGATATCCTATGCTTCGGCACTAGGCTCTATCATGTATGAGATGTTATGTACCAGACCAGATGTAGCTAACTCACTAGGTGTAATGATCCGGAATCAATCGGATCTTGAGAGAATCACTGGAAATCTGTGAAGGAAATTCTTAAGTACTTGAGAAACATTGAAGAAATGTTCTTGGGGTTTTGGTAATGGTGAACTCCAGTGGGAGTCCTTTACCAATTCGGGCTTCCAGAGTGATAAGGTCGATTGAAAGTCAGTCACAGGCTTTGTCTTTACCCTCAATGGAGAAATGGTATGTTGGAAGAGTTCCAAGCTAGATACGGTGGCAATCTAGACGATAAAGGCTGAATACATCGCTACCAACGATGCTGCCAAAGTGGCTGTCTGGGCATTTCTTGTTCATGAGATGAACATGAATCCTACCATAGAGTGTCCAATAAGTGTTATTGAGACAACAATGGAGTTGTGGCTTGGCCTAGGAACGCCGGTCCCATCAGCGATCCAGACATATTCTGAGGACAATATCACCTGATCAGGGAGATGGTTGATCTCCAAGGGATCGAGGTAAGGAGAGTTGACACGAAAGATAACACGGCGGATCCACTCATAGAGGCCTTTCCCTAAAGAGATTTTTATGGGGCGTTGAGTATGAGATACTACAACAAATGGCCTTAGTGCAAGTGGGAGATTGTTAGTTATATGTATGCCCTAGAGGCCATTATTATACATGTGATGTATATTATAGTGGATGCTTGGACATATATAGGGAGGACTTTCTTGCTCGACATAATAGTATGCTATATGGTTGCTCTTTATCTTAACATGTACACTTATTGTCTCTCTATTACATGTTGATAAAGCCTTTAGGATGAGTACTTGACTACCAGGATTATGATGCAGATCATACTAGTGGGGCAGAGGTAGTCGGTAAGTACATCCTTCACATGTTCCTAGTCGTGGGAGTATCGAGACGGGACATCGATATTCCAGAGTAGACTAGCGTATACGCTTCTTGACCGATATGATGGGCGATGGATGATCCTACATCCATTGGTGTTTGATATAAAAGAAGTTATACGGGTACTCAGTGGAGACTGGGTACACTGAACGGACTCGCCGAGAACTCCTAGATGGTATTATACCTCACGTCAGATGGCAGTTCTCTGGTGACACTGGTACAGGTTAGTCTGTCGACCCGAGATCGTCATAGAGTCTTGTGTGATTCCCACTGTGCTTTGATTTCCATCTTACCACGTTCAAGAGATCGTACAAAACGGTGGTTTTGGGGTACAGTACCGAGTCACATTGAGGCAATGAGCGATAGGAGGGGATTCGTCTCTCGCGGGATTGGGGGTTGATGTTGCGCTATGCTCGATTGACCATAACAGGAAATCCCTGGCCAGGGTTGCTGAGATTTACTGGTAAGTTTTATCAGTAGTTTCTCGAACCGTTATGAGCCTCACATCGACATGAATTATCAGGCTATTGGGGTCTAACGTTATACCACCCCCAAGCTGTGATATGCGACATATCAGACGAAGAGACCGGACTATACGGTAGTGTTACTTGATGGATTCGCAGGAGTTTGAGCAGGCTTGCTTGTTGATCTTCTGATCGCTCAATACCCGGGTGGCCGTTACGTTTAGCAGACCGCTTGCGGCTTGTGGGTGACTGATATGATCACCACCTACCGCCGGCGTATTGACGAGTCTTTAGAGTCCTACACAGAGGTTTCCTGGCTCAAGCAAAACAAAGTAGGTGCACATATGTGATATGTGCGGGACCGAGATTAATACATGTATGTGATACTGTATTCTATTCTCGCGATATGTGATATCGGTCGGTTATATGTGATATAGCCGGGCTGTCGAATTAAGTGTTGATTCGAGAAGTTGATACATTTGATATTAGTCGGTTGTATGTGATATAGCCGGATTATTAAATCAGGTGTTGATTTAATAATTTAATGTATAATTATATATTTGATATATTAATTTACATTAACTAATATTATCTCACTTAAGCATTTTTTTCTCACCGGTGTATACTTAATATATATGTGGTATATATTATTGTGTCATGCGTGTTGCAACATGCTACATGGGTGTATGAGACTCATACCATGCTTATAATAATGTAAGGTTTTATTTATTTAAAGTAAATCAAATTAGTTGGAAATCGTCACATGGTTGAAGCTTGTGGAAGCTTGTGGAACCATTGACCAAGTCTACTAATTTTGCTTTACTTGAAGATATTTATTAACCCAACCATTATCCCAAGCCATGGTTAAGTCTCTACATGGGTTAGTATGAGATATTATCTCACCCATGGTTGCTATTCTCACAACTTGATTCATTCTTCACTTGCTTCATTCCTTAGTTGCTTTCTTCATCTCCTTCCTCAAGCTCTCTAGCTTTTTGCGAGGTGAAGAAATTTAGTGAGAAAATTATTTTTAAAGTGAGCAAAATTCCTACTTCATCAAGCTCTTCTCTACTCGCCATTTAGATTGGGTTGTTTCTTCACTAGTTCATCACTTAGTGAAGAGGTAGCTTGAGTTAGTGTCTCCTCGACATAGATCATCTTCGGCCTCGAAGACTTCAAGCAAGCTTGTACATTTCACCTTGTGGAGCTTCACTAGAGTCCGGGAGATCACTACTTGGAGAGAAGGGACCACTACACGGAGCTATTGAAGTGAAGGACCGGTCTACAAAGGTTGTATTCCTTGTTCACTTAGATGTAAAGATGTTTACATTCTAGTTTCGTTTAATTCTCTAGTTAAGATTCTAGGTTAGGGTTCTTTAGCGCGCTAATTTTTTGAAAACATCATGGTCGATGCCTCCCGAAACCCAGCGGCGACCCTAGGGAACCCAACATATCCTGAAGCTCATTCGATGAGAAAAGAGCTGAGATCCCTTCACCGGGTGTTACCTCTTTAGCAAAAGTTTGTGTCACTATATATTTGTAAAACTACTTGGATTCCTTCAACGATATCAAGTTCATTACGTTAAATGATTTTCGCCAAAAACCAGTCGTAGCCTTCCGTCATTTCAGATGGGTACCACCTAGTATTCGTGCTATGTTTGTTAGAAAGCGTCAAGACATAGTGAACGGTAGCTGAGTGATATTTGTCTGTTGCATGGATATGCGATTTATCGAGACATTCATACAGCTTTGTTGGCAAGTGTCAAGAGTTTGTGCAGGTGGGTTCGAGTTAATCCCGGACCATGACGGGTTGAACTTGACTAGTGTCCTATAACTTGTTGGCAAGAGTCAAGGTTATAGGTCGTTAGGGGTAAAAATCACATCGGTAGTTTCAAACATACAAGAAAATTTCAAGGCATGCGCATACCTTCTGATGTGTGGTGACTTGAGTGGCTTCCTCAAGTTATCATGTGATGATAGTTAGATCCCGTTTCCCACTGATGAGTAGGTGTTACTCTTCGGGTGATTTTAGATGATCCCGACTAATTCTCCTTTTGGGTTTGGAGAAGAATTCGAGGAAACAGTGGGAGACAACCTGATTAGATAAAGTAACCATTATGATCTAGGTTAGGGTGCACGTTGAGTGTTTCTTTTCTCTCTCTCTTTGGCAGCGACCATGGCCCGACCCTAGACTAAAACTCATGAACCAAGTTAATCGAACCTTCTAAAAACACTTTAGCTTTTGGATTGTCATGGAGTCGCATATATCATTGCCACTTCTACATCACCTTTGCGCAGAAACCCCGTATCACTACGAAGATCCATATTTATTAGATAATCCATCATATAGTTACATAAGAACTCGAAGGAACTTGTTCCATTTCGAGGATGGATTCTGGTTCAGGAGAAATTGAATATGATTATTCGGTTTTCTTTTCCCTTTACCTTCTCTCAGGTTGCGAGGGCTCCTAGGATTAGGAGAGTACACCTATTGTGCTTATTGGATAGTCTTCTTCCAAACCATAGGTAGGTGCCGAAAGATGGCAAAGGGAGAAAACCAATTAGCCTAAGTGTGGTGTGCAGAAGGTAATAAGTAAAGACATAGAAAGGGATTAGAATAAGGGAAAAAGGAAATTGCAACTGCTATCATTCACGACGAAACTGTAGGGTTCCTAGGCACACTATAGAGGTCTCACAAGGCATCAACCATGCCAATTTCAAATTTTATGGGTGCCGAGAAACCCTAATACGGATCGTCGACTAGAATTCTAGGCGAAAAACGAATCTAGTTAACAACTTAACTAAAGATAAGAAGCTACAACCTTTGTAGATCCGCTTATCCACTTCCTTAGCTCCATGTAGTCGTCCTCTCGCTGTCCATCTCGAATCCCGAACTCAAACGTCGGCTTCATCGGAGAATTGGGCGGACTAGGTCGTCGGCTTCGTGCCGAAGATGATCTACGTCGAGGCATCACAAGTTCAAGCTCCAACTTCACAAATTTGTGAAACTTGTGAAGAAAACACCCAAAACCACTTGGCAAGAGGTAGAGGATGAAGAAATAGGAGGTGGGTTCACATTAGAATTGGATTTCTCACTTTAGAACTCAAGATGCCATTGATGGCATCAAGCTTTCTTTCTTGAAGATGAAGAAGAAATAGATAGAATATGATAAGTATTGTTAAAAGAATAATAAAAATGAATACTTATCATCTTCTAACCTTGGTTAAGTGTAGAGAATAGACCATGGTCAAGTGAGAATGGTTAGGGTTAAGTAAGAAGACAAAATGGTCATATTAGTCAAACCTTCATGAAGCTTCAACAAGCTTCATGATAAAAAGAAACCATTTTCTTTTCTTTTATCTATTTAAATAAATAAAGAATGGAAAAATAAATAGATGAATAACTCAAAACCCTAACCATTATCATAACCATGGTTTAATTCCTTGCACAAACCCAAGTAAATATGTATCATCAAACATGATACAATCAAGTGCACACAAAAGCATATCACATATACAATGTGCATTTCAAGTGAGAAAATCCTTTTTAAAATGAACCAATACTAGTTAATGTAAATTAATATATCAAATATATAATTATACATTAAATCATTAAATCAACACTTGATTCAATGATTCGGTCATGTCGCACATAACCGAGTAGTATACAATGTATCGATTTATCGAATCAATGATTCGATAACTAGGTAATATCGCATACAACCAATCGAAACATTCATCGCGAGAATGAAATACGGTATCACATACACGCATTATTCTCGGTCCCGCACATATCTCATATGTGCTCCTATTTCGTTTCGCTTGAGCCAGGAAACCTCTGTGTAGGACTCTAAAGACTCGTCAATACGCCGGTAGCAGATGATGATCATATCAAGCACCCACAAGCCGCAAGCGGTCTGCTAAACGTAACGGCCATCCAGGTATTGAGCGATCAGAAGATCGACGAGCTAGCCCGCTCACACTCCTGTGAATCCAACTAGTAAGACTTACCGTACAGTCTGGTATGTTCGTCTGATATGTCGCATATCAAGTCTAGGGGTGGTAAACGTCAGACCCCAATAACCGATAAGTCATGCCGATGTGAGGCTCATAACGGGTCGAGAAACTATTGGTAACACTTACCGGCAAATCTCTGATCAGCCCTGGCCAGGGACTTCCCTGTTACGGCTAATCGAGCACAGCGCAACATCAACCCCCAATACCGGGAGAGACGAAACCCCTCCTATCGCTCATTGCCACCATGTGACTCGGGACTGTACCCAAAGACCACCGTTTTGCACGCCCTCATGGACGTGGTAAGGTGGAGATCAAAGCACAGTTGGAATCACATAAGACTCTATGACGATCTCGGGTCTACAGACTAACCTATACAAGTGTCACCTGAGAACTGCCATCTGACGTGAGGTATAATACCATCTGGGAGTTCTCGGCGAGTCCGTCCAGTGTACCCAGTCTCCACTGAGCACCCGTATACCATCTCTGATGTCAAACACCAATGGATATGGGATCATCCATCGCCCATCTCATGGGTCGAGAAGCGTATACACTAGTCTACTCTGGTATATCGATGCCCCGTCTCGATACACCCACGACTAGGGACCTTGAAGGATGTACTTATGGACTACCATGTCCCCACTAGTATGAACTGCATCATAGTCCAGGTAGTCAAGTACACATCCTAAGGGCTTTACCAACATGTAACTATAAGACAGTTTAAAGAGACAAGTGTACATGTTAAGATAAAGAGTAACCAGATAGCATACTATCATATTGAGCAAGAAAGTCATCTCTATATATGTCCAAGCATCCAATATAATATACATCATCTGTACAATACTGGTCTCTAGGGCATACACACAACTAACAGAAACCGTGTATACCCCTGCCACTCCTACATCCACTTTGAATTTCTCTAAAACACTTCGTATCACTACGAAGATCCATATTGCTTGGATATGCCAATGTATAGTTACATACGAAAACTTGTTCCAGTTCGAGGATGGATTTTAGTTCTCAGGAGAAATAGAATAGGATTATTCAGTTCTCATTTCTCTTCACCTTCACTCAGGTTGCGAGGGCTCCTGGCATTAGGAGAGTACACCTATTGGGCTTATTAGACAGTCTTCTTCCAAACCTTAGGCTGGTGCCGAAGTGTAGGGAAGGAAGAAAATCAATTAGCCTAAGTGTAGTGTACAAAAGGTAATAAGTAAAGACATATAAAGGGATTGGAGTGAGGGCAAGGAAGTATATGGTTACTGTCATGATTCAGGATAGTGGAATAGGCATTACTAGGAATACCGGGTTACCTTTTCAAAATATTTTCATGTTTCGGATTTACTGTGCAATGTTAAGCGAAAACTATTTTCCCAATTGGATTCTAACTCCAGGATATGTATTTACCAGATTTGATTCTCACCTCTGTATAATGTTACAGATAATGAGTGGGAGTGGAATATTGGGAATTAGGTGATTATATCCTCATTATATCGGAATTCGTTGTAATTGGTGATATTTGAGGAAATCACCTGGGTTTTGCCAGACGACAACTATTTGGCTTTGATTATCCGTTGTTATGCACCAATTTCAAACTGATATATCTGTACGTTTATTTTATAAAGTGAGATATAACTTTTTGAAATTATGTCTATGACATTTACCTATATCAGTTGGTGATTAGGTAAGGAGCATTCAACAACGGTGTAATTCTTCTTAACCATAATACAGTTTTCAACCTATGACGCACAGGGCTTGAGTTATTGAACTTAGAGGACTTATACAAAGTATTGAATGTTGTCCGATGTCCGTTAGGACAAAGGGGTTGGTACTTGTACTATATTCTGTTTACTAATGACTTTTTCAGTTCTAGACAAATATTTCGTTGAAATACAAGGTCCAAATGTTGAGAAGTTATAGGTATAAGAATGAAGTAGAAAACCATATGTTGCAAGACAAAGGGTTGGTACTCGTACTATATTCTCTTAACTTTTGACTTCTCTAGTTTTAGGCATGTATTTCGTTAAAATACAGGGTCCAATTTTTGAGAAGTTATAGGTATAAGAATAAAGTAGAGAACCATTTGTTGGAAGTATCAGGATTCTTCGAGGTAGTCGAAGATGTAGATACTTGTGCTAGGTATTCCGTTGTAAGTAATGGTTTTGAGAACTTGCTTCTCTTTCAGGTTACTCATATGTGGATGCACTTCTAGATGAGTAATGCTGCTTGGCCTCCTTCCATTTGGCTGATATGTAGGGATTCTTTAGCACCATGCCTAGGTTTAGGGTTGCATCACACATGCTATAACAAAAATTTAAAGGGGTGATAAACAATCCAACCAAGAATCGAACTAGAAAAATAGAGTAACAACATATTGTATCTCATACTAACTAGTGTCTAACACTAAGTGGGGAGAAATACAACCTTTGTAGACCTCCTTCTTGACTCCTTGGATCGTGTAGGGTTTTAACCGGTTGGCTTGTGTCCTTCCAAGTCCACGATGATCGATCACGAAGTCCCTTTGCACCAAGCTCTAAGCTTCACTTGATCAAGGATGAATATGAATCAAACACTCCACACTAGTGGGCTAGACTAAAGTGGAATGGTGATGTGGGTTTGGATCTCACTTAAAAACCTTTTCTTTTTAATTCTTTCTCTTTCTTTTAAAACCCTAGAGAGCTTTGAGGAGAGAGAGGAAGAAGGAGATGGCTCAAACTAAAATCAAGAGAATAATATGAATAACTCTAACTAAACTCAAGAGAGTAAGTGAGAGTCATGCCATGCTAAACTATGGTTACAAAATATCTGGATATTTTGTAACTTGAGTTTAAGCAAAACCATGGGTAATTAAACCATGGTATTAATCCATTTTTTCTTTTCTCAAATAAACAAAATATACAAATATGTAACCATGTAAGTCTTGCATTGCCACCACCAATGTATCATCAACCATGACACATGTATGCTTGCATGTGTGCATCCATATCAACATATACATACACTCATGCATGCATCATAAAGAAATAGGTTTTAATAAATGAGCTAATGGATTTAATATTAAATCAACACTTGATTTAATAATCCGGTCATATCACATACGACCCGTCCAATAGTAAACGCCCGATTAAAATTTGGTATCCAATACACGCATTTAATCGAGCTCCCACGCATATCTCATATGCACTCCACATCTTTTCGCCTGAGATAGGAAACCCCTTTGTTGGACTCTAAGACTCGTCAATACGCTAGCAGTAGGCAGTGATCAGATCATATGTCCACAAACCGTCAGTGGCACAAGCTGTACGTAACGGCTCCCTGGTATGGAGCGATCAGATGAAACACAAGCAAACCTGCTAAAACTCCCGTCGAGCCAACTGGTAACACTTACCGTACAGTCCGGTCTCTTCGTCAAATATGCTGCATATGTGAGTCTAGGGATAGTATCGTCGACCCCAATAACCCAATAAGTCATGCCGGTATATGGCTCATAACAGATCGAGAAACTACTGATAACACTTATCAGTAAATCTCAGCATCCCTTGCCAGGGACTTCCTATTATAGCCAATCGTATATGGTGAAACATCAACCCCCAATACCGGGAGAGACGAAACCCCTCCTATTGCTCATTGCCTCCATGTGCCTCGGGACTGTACCCAAAATCCACCTGTTTGCACAACTCAGTAGAGCCGTGGTAGGGTGGAGATCAAAGTACAGTGGGAGGCACACAATACTCTATGACGATCTCGTGTCTACAGACTAACCTGTACCAATGTCACCTGAGAACTACTATCCGACGATAGATATAATACCATATAAGAGTTCTCGTCGAGTCCGTTCAGTGTATCCAGTCTCACTGAGCACCCGTATACAGTCTTTGGTGTCACCACACCGATGGATATGGGATCTTCCATCGCCCATTATATGGGACAAGTAACGTATACGCTAGTCTACTCCGGTAATATCGATGCCCCGTCTCGATACACCCACGACCAGGAACATTTCAAGGATATGCTCATAGACTACACATGTCCCACTAGTATGATCTGCATCATAATCTCAGTAGTCCTGCATATCCTGAGGGCTATATCAACATGTACCAAATGAATGAAAGCATGATCAAATGAACATGTCAAGATAAAAGTGCAACCAGATAGCATACTATCATGTCGAGCAAGAATGTCCCCTGAATATATATATATATATATACACACACACACACACACACACATACCGGTACATACACTATCATATAATGGCCTCTAGGGAATACATATATCCAACAATCTCCAACTTGCACTATGGCCAATTATTGGCGTATCTCATACCCAACATCTCAAAAAGTCGCTCATGCTGCCGTAGAGGGAGGGCCTTGGTGAGTGGATCCGTGGTATTATCTTTTGTATCTACTTTCCGAATCTCGATGTCGCGGCGATCAACTATCTCCCGGATCAGATAATATCGCCTGAGGATGTGTCTGGGTCGCTGATGGGACCTGGGCTCTTTGGCTAACGTCATAGCCCCATTATTATAACAATACAATGGTATTAGATCAATAATGGTCGGAACTACTCATAGCTCCGAGATGAACTTCCTCATCCAGACGGCTTCCTTGGCAGCATCATTTGCAGCAATAGACTCAGCTTCCATCATTTGGAGTCTGCAACGGTATCCTGTTTGGAACTCTTCCAACACACCGCCCCTCTATTGAAGGTAAAGACAAACCCTGAGATAGATTTGCTGTCATCCTTATCACTCTGGAAGCTTGAATCGGTAAAGGCCTCCATTTGGATATCTCCGTTACCATACACCAAGAACATTTCTTTAGTCCTTCGCAAGTACTTAAGAATGTTCTTCACTGCTGTCCAGTGATTCTCCCCTGGGTTGGATTAATACCTGCTTACTACACCCAGTGCATAAGCTACATCAGGGCATGTACATAACATCACATACATTATAGATCATACAGCAGAAGCGTAGGGTATAATGCTCATGCGAGCTCTCTCATCATCAATCTTTGGGCAAAAGTCCTTAAAGAGAGTGACTCCATGACTAGCGGGTAAGGATCCCCGCTTGGAGTCTTCCATGCTAAACCTCTATAGGATGGTGTTAATGTACCTGGTTTGGGACAATCCCAATAACCGTTTAGATCTATCCCTATAGATCTTCATGACCAATATGTACGAGGCATCACCCGGGTCCTTCATGGAGAACCTTTGTGATAAGAACCGTTTGACCGATTGTAGCATAGGAACGTCGTTTCCTATCTGAAGAATGTCATCCATGTACAATACGAGGAATATGACAGTACTTCCTACAATCTTCTTATAAACACAAGGTTCATCTGGATTTTTGACGAAATCAAACACTTTGATAACATCATCAAAACAGATGTTCCAACTCCATGATGCCTGCTTTAATCTATAAATGGATTTAAGCAACCTACATGCTTTCCCGCTGCTCCCACTATAAATGAAGCCCTCTGGCTGATCCATATAAACGCATTCTTCTAAATCACCATTTAGAAAAGCTGTTTTAACGTCCATCTTCCAGATTTCATAGTCGTAGTGAGCAGCAATAGCAAGTAGGATTCGAATGGATTTAAGCATGGCTACAGGAGAAAAGGTTTCGTCATAGTCCAGTCCTGGTCTTTGTCGAAATCCTTTCGCCACAAGCCTTGCCTTATAGGTCTCCACCTGCCCATCTACACCGATCTTTCTCTTAAAGATCCATTTGCATCCTACGGGTTTTACCCCAGAGGGTACAACATCCAAATTCCATACTTTGTTGGTGTACATAGACTCCATTTCGGATCTCATGGCATCCAGCCACTTCACAGAGTACCACTCGTGATAGCTTGCTGAAAACTGGTAGGATCATCATCATCCATGATGTAATCTTCTCCATCACCATCAACGAGAAAACCGTAGTATCACTCCGGTGGGCGAGAAGTCCTACCAGATCTATGGAGTGGTTGAGGTTCATTAGGTTCTGTTGCAACTTTAGGTTCAACCAAGTTGTCATTTGTAACTTCTGTCTCTAGAACTTCTTCTAGATCTACCACATTGGCATCAGCATCATTTGGAAAATCCCATTTTCTAAAAACGTGGCATACTGAGAAACAAACACCTTTTGTTCCTCCTTGTGGTAGAAAAGATACCTAAATGAATGTTTCAGATATCCCACAAATATACACTTGACCGATCGTGTCTCGAGTTTGTCTGGATTCTGCTTTTTAACAAAAGCCGGACAACCCCAAATCTTAACTCGTTTAAGAGATGGACTATTCCCATACCATATCTCATATGGTGTGGTAGACACGGTCTTGGTTGGAACTTTGTTTAACAGAAAAACTGCGGTCTCCAATCCATGCCCCCAAAAGGAGAGGGGCAACTCAGCATCACTCATCATAGATCGTACCATATCTAATAGGGTTCGATTCCGTCGCTCTGACACACCGTTGTGCTGTGGTGTGTAAGGGGGAGTGAGCTGAGAGAGAATCCCATTCTCTTTTAGGAAGTTCAAAAACTATGTACTAAGATACTCCCCACCTCGATCTGATCGAAGTATTTTGATGCTCATTCCAGTTTGTTTTTCTACTTCAAGTTTGTACTCCTTGAATTTCTCGAAAGCTTCAGACTTATGCCTTAAAAAAAACACGACCGAATCTTGAGAAATCATTAGTAAAAGTTATGAAGTAAGAAAAACCGCCTCTTACATGTGTAGACATTGGCCCACATACATCACTATGTATGAGGCCCAAGAGCTCAGTAGCTCTTTCTCCATGTCCAGTAAACGGGGTTTTGATCATTTTCCCTTTGATACAAGACTGACAAGTCGCATAAGATTTATACTCAAAAGAATTTAAATATCCATCTTTATGAAGCTTGTTTAGTCTTGTTTCATTAATATGACCAAGTCTACAATGCCAAAAAAATCTTCATTTATATCTGATAACTTTCTTTTATTTGTGTGTTGTATGTGGAAAACTGTGTGTTGATTCAAGACATATATCCTGTTATTAAGTGTACCATAACCAATCAACTCTTGATTCAGTTTAATGTTCATAACATTATGCTGCAATACAAAATGATATCCTTCATTGTCTAACAAAGAAACAAATACAATATTACAAAGCATGCTTGGTACAAAATAATATGGGTTCAAAACCAATATACAACCCGATGGCAACCCCAGATGATACTCTCCCACTGAAATTGCATGTACATTGGAACCATTTCCAACCCGGAGAGTATGATCACCTGTCTTCAAAACTCTGCAATTTCTCAGCCCCTGCACAGAATTGCAGATATGAGAACCCGAACCAGTATCCAATACCCAGGAAGCAGAGTTTATAGAAAATCAGTTTTCAATTACGAACACACCTGAAGCTGAAGCAACACCATGCTTCCCTTTCTTGAGACCAAGGTACTCAGTACAGTTGCGCTTCTAGTGCCTTGTCTTCTTACAGTAGAAACATTCTCTTTTTCCCGACTCCTCAGCTTTGGATTTGTCTTTCCCCTTTTCCTTCTTGATTCCACCTCTCGTCTTGGTGGATTTCTTCTTGTTCTTTCCCTTGGCCTTAGCTTTTAGGACAGAAGAGAAAGATTGTCCAACAAGCAGAGAGGGAGACTTTGCCTTAAGCGTGCTCTCCGCATTTCTCAACATATTGAGAAGTTCGGGTAGTGACTTCTCCTTGTTGTGCATGTTGAAGTTCACAACGAAAGGAGCAAAGGCAGGGAAGAGACTGTAGAACAATATCCGTATATTGCTCATTATCCATTGTCCATCCGAGGCTCTCAAGCTCTTCAATAAGAGCTATCTTCTTCAAAACGTGGTCACCTACTGATGTGCCAGGAGCCATCCGCATCTGAAACAAGTTTCGAGATGCTTCGTATCGTAGGATACGAGATTGCTCTCCATACAACTCCTTTGTATGGAGAAAGATGTATTGAACATCCATCTCCTCGTGCTGCTTTTGATGTGTATTGTCCATCGATACAAGCACAAGGCATTTGGCAGTAGCACAGTCAATATCCCACGTTTTGCGGATCTCCCTATCCACAACAGAAGATTCGAGGCCTGGTTTGGGCGGGGCTGAGGCGGTGAGGACATATGATACTTTATCATATATGAGAGCAATGTTAATGTTCCTTAACCAGTCTTTATAGTTCGGTCCGGTGAGCTTATTTTTCTCTAACAGTAGCTTAAGTCCAGTCATGGTTATCTGCCATTAGGAGAGAGAAAAGAATACACTCAGCGGAAGCACTTGCAATGATCAAATTGGTTATTTATCATATCTAATCGATGTCTCCCACTTCTTTTATCAAATTTTCCTTCAAATCTTAAAAGGAAAAAAATAGCCAGGATTAATTACATTCTACAACTTCGCTAACCGTTCAGCCATGCCAGTGCCGGTACTTCTAGGGGAGGTTCCCCGTGCTTTCGCACGGACCTAATTAAAATAAACCTCATTTTCCCAAAGGCGTAGTCCCATTGACACCTTTCTAGACACGTAACGAGTTAGCTAATTGTAAAATGCAAAACTCTCCCGGGAGCAACTATTGCTCACAGTGGGATCGGGATCCTACTATCACATAGAAGGTATGCAATCTCATTGCAAATTTCAACTCTTGAAACTCCCGATATGGTTTTTTTCCCCTAGTACTCATGACCTTAACTACAGTCAACATATCATAAGTACAAGCCAAGTTCTTCCCGTCATTTCATGATTAACTAGACCCACCCATATGACCCTTAACTATAGTCAACATAATCATATGAATGTCCTAACTAATCGCATCATATGCGGTGTAGGAAGACATCACTTAGCTACCGTACACTGCGCCTTAACTATAGTCAAAATACGCAGCACGAATACTAAGTACTCTACTTTCTAAAATTACGGAGGGTTGCAAATAGTTTTTAAGAAAACCTTTAACGCTTCGAACTTGATATCGTTGTAGAATCCAATGGTTTAAAAGGAGTGGCTTAAGCTCCGCAATTTGAAAACATGTTTTTTCACAAAAAGCCGAGTATGTTTCAAATCTGATTCTACAACATCTTTTTAGGTTTCTTTTTGTTTACATTAATCTTATTATTGTAGTCCCATCATTTAAGCCCTTAAGCCATTACAGAAAAGAAACGAAAATAGAACGTACGCTTATGCCATCCGCATTCGCTACAATGTCCCGTTATGTACCGTTAGGTTACTTAACTAACGACATAGCGGGGCAGAACTAGCGCGGATGCAAAACATAAGCAACGTTTATTATATATCATATATATAATACATCATTTGTCTCAGCATATAAAGTGATCACATCACAGAATACCAACAGCAGAAGCACATATATGAAAATACAGGATATACTAGGAGGTCTGTATTTTGTATTTAGCCAACAATAGAAAATACAGATTCCACGGTCATGATGAATAGCCAAGCTCACCCCCTAGACCCCTACGAGAGCGGCAAGTGACTCTACCAATTCTAGAGTTTAGGAGACCCGGTCTCAACTCCTCGAGATGGCCTCCCACTGAACCCTAGAACCCGGTCACTTGTGCTCCCCTCCTTGGGTCTATCCTAATGCGGAAAAATAAATAATATACAACAATGGTGGCATCATCCTCAACCCGGAAGTGCTCCAATAAAAGAATATTACATACATTTAATTTTACATGAATGAAAAGAAAAACTCTCATCTCACATAAAACCCCCGGCCATTCATTCACGACGATCCTGTACATCATATCTCAGCAACACATAATATCACATATCATCAACGTAAGTAAGTATGCGTACCCCAATTGTCGTTGATGTATAGCAACGAAACCGGCGATACACCACATACTACACTTACGGTCGCAGAAAAGAAAGTGAAAAACTACAACAATTGGAATCGACACTGCCTTTAGACATCATAAACCCGGAATATCACATATTCAGGATTTCATGCCTAATAATGCAAATCTTATATTTAGGTCTCATCTATGAAAACACCTTTTCAAAAAAAGCCGGGTAATTCAACAAGATTCCCGATTCTACCGAGGCCAAAATATTAGATTTACACGCAACTAATTACTTTTCAAAAAACTAATTAGTGTAGATTCCAATTATTGTATCACATTCACATATATCAAGACAATGTTAAATATTTCGATCGAGTCAACAAGCACCCACAAATTGCCCCGAAAGCTCAACATTTGAGCAAAGCTAAAGTACCCAAAAAAAACGTGCCACGGTGCCTATGGACCAACCGTAGAAGGGTCAACTCTTGCTTCACCTATGTCACGACCCGAAATAGGTACGTGATGGCCCTAATACTACGCAACGCCTCCAGACGTAACGCAGTAAAAGAAAGCCAAAACCCAGAAATCTAAACCATAAAAATACGGAAAAGATAATATAAAGTTTTTGAAACATTTGAAATCAAAACCCAAATTCTTTAAAATAGTCCACATTTTCTGTAAAATTTTGGCAGCACCTCCTTTATAAAACAAGCCCCTAAAAAGGGTACAACATGAATATAAAGTAAAGCATCCCAAACGGGAGCAAAATCCACACCCAACGGCGGAAAACAATACCACAACAGATATACGACGCCGTAGCGAAGAAATCAGAGACAAAAGAAAGGAAACTGTATAAAATCCACAAATCCACAATATATACAAATCGTCCTCACCAAGTCTCTAAGTCATAACAACTGCTAGTAGATGGAGAGTACAATATACAACGAATATACAATACAATCTCTGAATACCCACAAAACCCACCTGGGCAAAACTGCACACTAACAGGCGAAGTGGTATCCGCAATCCAAAAGATGATAGATGAGTATGTAGCTGAAAAGCTGAATAGCTTGTCTTGACTACTTTGGGGAAACTCCAGCAAAACCTGTGGCACAACGGGGGTGAGTTGCCAACTCGTGAATAGTAAATAACATATGCAGGTAATCGCGAGAATGAACGTTCAGCATGAATCTAATATATGACATTTCAGTGATAATAGTCATGAGTACGAAATAATGGAAAGTACACTATCAAGTACCACCAATATGTCCTGCAATAATGATATGACAACAGTATGCAATAATCACGCTCTGGGGATATGAGAAAGTAAATGTGCAACTCTCATGAAGGTACTCTCACAGGTACTCCTAATGCATGAAACAGTGCACAAGTATATAAAGATGAGGTATGGAGTGAAATATGTCATTTCCACGGAATCCTGACATCGTGGTAGGATCACAATCCAATAAGACAAATCAATATCCCAATCCTCAATCAGTCACCAAATCCGCTCTCATATCATCTAAGTGTCACATCTCCTCAAACTACACAATATCAAATATGTCTCGCATAAGTGTCGAATGTACAAGTCAGGTAGATCTCACATCTCTAATATGTACAATAACAGTATATCTCCCATATATCAATGCACAACAGCAAGTGAATCTCACATCTCTCGTATGTACAATATCAAGTATATCTCACATATATCTCATGTACCACAGCTAGTGGATCCCATATATCTCGTCTGTACAACATCAGGTATATCGCACCTATATCTCATGTACAACAGCTAGTGGATCCCACATATCTCGTCTGTACAATATCAATCTATCTCACAATATATCATATGTACCACACTAAGTGGATCTCACATCTCTAGTGTGTACGATATCATCATCCAATCCCAATGAATCTCATGAGTCTCAAGTCAAATCTCCAGCACAGTTCTAACATCCTAAATAAAATGACATATATAAATATGATGAGGGCAATACACATATATTAGCGTCCCATTCCACTAATATTGGTGTAAAGGCATATATAACAGCGGCTCAATCCCCTGTTATATATACAAGAATATTTAGAAATATCATAAAACCAATGTGTCAAGCATCGACACAGAAAAACTGATAAGTACGTATCATACGCTATCACGAGAGCTCGAGTGCCTCGCTCTGCCCCTCGCCTCTCGACGTATCGATACGCACATGACTCCCAACGGTATCCCCCTGATATCCGCCGAGTCTCTGGTAATGTCACCGGAAAGTATGGCTCCCCTAGGCCTCATCGCCTCAATGCGACATCGGCTCACTCCGACAACATTCTTGCTTCGGGGTACCTCCGGGCCCCACCATGTATCCTCATACGGCTCTCGACGCCTCCTCGCATAGGATATATATCCGCACCGATAAATCTCATGGTGGATGCTATAATATCATCTCAAGGAAACCGGGTCTTCATGTATGCATAATTTCATGAACTACCACGGTTCCCAAATCCAGAAAACATCATGAAAAATCCATATATCAATGCGATAATCCATGAATAAATATACGCAATATGAAACTGTAATGAAAGCGTATAAAGGAAAAACATAGCATTCACCAGATAATAAATGAATACATGAACAGTATAGCGGAAATATGGGTATCTATCCATATGGTAATGTGATATACTTATCAGGTATAAGTAAATATGTAAGTACACCTGTATCTATGTGATGATGTCGTATACCTATCAGGTATAGGTATGAAATACGAGTACACCTGCCAATATGATGATGTAATATACCTATCAGGTATAAGTATGAAATACAAGTACACCTACCTGTATCTATGTGGTGATGTAATATACCTATCAGGTATAGGTGAAGTATGGAAAGCATGTACACCTGTAACTATGTTCCTAGGTGTATATGTATCTAGCCCTATTGATACAACATCCTATAGGTAAACAGGAACTAGCATGTCAAGTCTGAGTATAACAATAAGAAATATGTATCAAAAGTCACAATGTTCCTAACCATACAATAGCATTTCTAAAATATGGTCGTGTATGACATGACAATTATTGACAGTGTGTATGGCATCCAATCAGTGCTCTCGCAATCTGAGCCGTCAATAATAGTGCAGTGTCCTAAGGATACTAGTCCAATCACAACTATCACTAAGTAGTAAGGTATATGCGAAATTCTAAACATGATATAGAATATGCGACAAGGTAAAGATTTCTAGCCCAGACGCATAACGCCATGCGGGCGATTCCCCTGTAGATGTTAAATCTACTCACCCACACTCCAAGCTAGATGAATCTACCACCTGAATCCCCCTGTGGCAGTGTACGTAGTCCTCGTCTGCGAACCTGCAACATATAAACAACAACAATATACATATATCAATAATAGCTACGAAATACGAACTAGCTACAACTAACCGACACAACAACACCCAACCACCTCTTAAGTGTTCGTATCGTGGCTAACGAGAGTAGCGACACGACGAAAACAACTTAAGAGCGAAACCACTAAAACGGCACGACGCGTATCGTAACACGTATCGCACGAACACGAAACACTAGAAACTGCACAATTGATCCCAGATTTTACTACTGTGAAAACTAAACAATTTCAACAAGACCAGAGGAACCCAAACCCTAGCAGACACCTACAGACCAAAAACCCACACCCTAACTCATCTCTTTGGCCGACGTCGCCGGCCCCTCCTTAAGAGCTCGCCGGCCCAGGCCGGTGCCATGGGGCTCGTCTTGGTGGTGGTGCTCCAGGTCCCCTAGTACATCACAACTACTATGTTTAATTTTTCAGTAAACTATCCGGATCAAAGCAGATTCTAGAAACCACAATCCGACATCAAAATACGATATTTCGTATCAAAACCCTAATTTAACATTCTAAACTGCAATTAAAAAGCTAAACTACACTAAAAACACATAAATAACAGTAAAAGAATTTACCTAGCCAAAGAACAACAAGGATCCAAGCTCAAGAGCACTCCAAGGCATCCAAGTGAGAAAACATGCACAAAATAGGATTTTTGTGAAAAGATATGGATTTTGTGAAGGAATTATGAAAGAATCATGAAGAAATGAGATGAGGGAAGACACAAGGCAGGAGAGGGAAGGGGGAGCTCGGCCAAGTGTGTGGAGGGAGAGAGAGAGAGGAATTTCCTTGCAATTTCCAAGCAAAAACCAAAAACAAATGCATTAAATGCAAAGTCAACATACATGCACCTTCTTCTCCTCTTCTTCTCAATTCTTTTCTTTTCTTTTCCTCCTTTAATCCTAGGCCACACATTCATTATGCTATGGTTTAGATTACTTAGGAAAATTTTTAAGAAGAGATAAAAAGAGAAAATTCCGAGAATGTGCAAGCCGGATTAAAATAACATTAAAAATGGGAAAAATTCAAATTGCACCAAAACGTCCCATATACTCTCAAAGTGTGCGCACTAGCTTTATTTTCTCAAAACTAGGTGCTGGTAAGTCGATATGGCCGTTTGATCACAATCGGTATAAAACTGAAAATACCGATGAATTTCACCCAAAAACAGAAACAAACACAAAACGATTTCTAGATCGTTACAATCTCCCCCCTTATAAAAATTCGTCCCCGAATTTAAAATTTTCACCAAGCTTACCTTCAAAGAAAAGAGTACAAAAACTCGCAAATCTCTCTCGCAGCTTCCCAAGTGATCCCCTCACTATACAGCTACGTCTAAGGAAACTCTTCACAGATGGCAAGACCTTTGACCGAAGTTTCTTCACCTGCCGAACCATTAACACACATGGCTGTCGGTGAACGAAAAGATCGAGTCCACACTAATGGTCTATGCTGAATCATGTGAAAAAGTCATGAAGGTATTTGCCAAAAATCAACACCATGAAAACGGGGTGAATAATCTATAATCTGGACGGAAGTGCCAAACTAAAGGCAACGAAAACTAACTCACATAAAGGATCTCAAAAGACCAATTTGAACATCTCCGAAGTCTCTAGACAAGCTGAGGTCCAAAAATCCTACTACGCTGAGTCAGAAAAACAGACTGGTGATCGACACTACCTGACTAAACCTAAAGGTTGCCAATTGAAATGTCTCCTGATAACAACTATCAAGGAAGTATCCTAACAATGGCGAGTGACGATCCCAACTGCCGCAAACAACCAACCAAACAAACACTTTGAGACGAAACCTGAAATTTCTCTTCACATTCCTGTCCACCTGTAACTATCTCACAAGTCACGTCAATGTTGGCGGAACCTGAATGAACATAGAGAGTTGACTGATGTGCTTACTTTAGGATTTCACGTCTCTACCCGATAATCATCAGGTACATCAACGCATCCCTAACATAGCACAACCTTGTCACAAATCAAGGTCTCCGAATCAAAAGCAAAGAACTGATGCAGTTGCTAACCAAATCTCCAACTGCTGAAAACTCTGAACACATGCCTCAGTTCAAGAAAAGAACCTCCTTTCTTGGTCTTTACAGTCAACGGTGCAACAATACTCTAGTAATCCTGCACGAAACGGCGGTTAAACCTGCTAAACCCAAAACCAAAGGACCTCTGTCCGAACACAAGTCTGGGCCTAAGCTGTACGGTCACGATCTCCCTCGGAACCATACAAAACCGTCTCCCGTAACTACAAGACCTAGGAGTCCACACAAACAAGCCTGAAGGAACACTCCGAGAATCTAGCAACAACTGGCTCTACCAATGTCTGCAAAACAACTTCTCAAGTGCTGCTCCTGTTCCTCAAGACACAAAGGCTTGACCAGAATGTCGTCCAAACACAACAGCAACTAGTCGAGGAACGGCCTGAAGAAATCTAGTGCATCATCTCCACAAATGCTGCTAGGGCATTGGCAAGTCCAACGACACTACCAAAACACAACTGCCCGTAGCACGCACAAAAGCAAAATTCGGAATGCCATCACTCCGAACCCGCAACAATGATGACCTGACCCCAAACAAACTTAGAAAAAGTCTCGCACTCTGGAGCTGATCAAAGAAATCGTCCAAGCAAGGTAACAGATACCTAACCGCACCATAAGCCGGTTCAATTGACGATCCATCAATCCACAACCGCAATCCATCGTCTTTCTCCAGAACGAACAGAAATAGGAGCTCCCAAAAGCGAAACACTCGGACACACAAACCTCCCAACAAACAACTCTGCAGCAGATCCTTAAGCTCCCTGAATTTCGCTAGCTTTCCTGGAACATCGTCGGAAAACTCTTGCACGATAAGTACCCGGTCCAACAATCCCAATGTGGCTCCGGTATCTCGAATAAATGCCAAGAATCCACGACATCTCCTCCAAAGCTGACTAGCGGAAAAAGGCTGAATTCAAGCAGTGAAAGGCGGCACAACTATCCACCTACACAACAAGAACTGACTCGCCGGGAACACCAATCCTGACTGTTTCCACACGGTAGTCCACAGACACCTAACACGTAGCTAACCAATCTATGCCCAGGAGAAAGTCAAATCCAACATCTCTAGAAGGATCCAATGACAGCAAAATCTCCTCACCAACTGGCATACGACTGAAATACGTGTCGCGCAACAAAAGAATCGCTGACAGAAATTACACAACAAAACGGCTGATCTATCTAACACGATCCTCGTCCCAACCACGGCACAAAGTGCGAAAAACCAACAAGTACATCAAAGAACAAGGATACCTGACACATCTGCACTGGACGTCCGCGCGTTCGGATGAGTAGAAACAAACCCTCGTGTCTGCCTCCTACCCACAACAGGCTGAAATCCTCCACTCTGTGGTATAGCTGTCTCGCAACAACGTGGCTCAGTACAAACTCGCACCCGATGATCCAAACTCCCGCACCGATAACATCCGGAAGAAAACTGCTGACCATCCTGGGGATAAGAGCTAGACGACTGTCCTCGTCTCACACCTCTTGTACTCGTATGCCGTGCACGAAACCTGTCACGACGACTGAACCTCTGTCCCTGGACTGGCACACCTGTACGGGTCCTCCACTGTCTTGGAACTCGTAAAGTCTCTGGAATACGTGTCTCGTCGACTGGAGCTACATCCACTGGTGCTACGTAAGTAACAGACTGCTGCACGCTAATCCCAAGGAACAACTGTCCAACTAGGGTGACAACCTCCTGTCGCTGCGCTCGAATGGCATCAACCAATGATCTCATCGTCTGGCGCAAATCCTGCATCTCTGTCACCAGCCTCATAAGCTGATCTGTCGAAGACTGATCCGTCTGCAACTGTGCAACACGAGTGCCCTGCTGGTCAGTGCTCGTCTCACCCGAGCTAACCCTGACCTCGGCTCTCGCTGCATCACTCTGAGTCCCCATAGTCATCAATGGCAAGGCTATAAATAGATATAGGATTCGATAAGAACAAGGAAATCGAATCACAAGAATATGAATCATCAAGGAAGGAATCTCAAGAAATTGTACTTAGGCACTTTAGGCGAAATACTGCATCGTGAGTATGCTGCAGACATACACACACTACATTACTCCGCTTAGGTTACCTACTCCATCATACCAGGTCATCCTACACTCCGAAAGGTAAAACCACGCTCTGATACCAACTTTGTCACGACCAGAAATAGGTACGTGATGGCCCTAATACTACGCAACGCCTCCAGACGTAACGCAGTAAAAAAAAGCCAAAACCCAGAAATCTAAACCATAAAAATACGGAAAAGATAATATAAAGTTTTTGAAACATTTGAAATCACAACCCAAATTCTTTAAAATAGTCCACATTTTCTGTAAAATTTTGGCAGCACCTCCTTTATAAAACAAGCCCCTAAAAAGGGTACAACATGAATATAAAGTAAAGCATCCCAAACGGGAGCAAAATCCACGCCCAACGGTGAAAAACAATACCACAACAGATATACGACGCCGTAGCGAAGAAATCAGAGACAAAAGAAAGGAAACTGTATAAAATCCACAAATCCACAATATATACAAATCGTCCTCACCAAGTCTCTAAGTCATAACAACTGCTAGTAGATGGAGAGTACAATATACAACGAATATACAATACAATCTCTGAATACCCACAAAACCCACCTGGGAAAAACTGCACACTAACAGGCGAAGTGGTATCCACAATCCAAAAGATGATAGATGAGTATGTAGCTGAAAAGCTGAATAGCTTGCCTTGACTACTTTGGGAAAACTCCAGCAAAACCTGTGGCACAACGGGGGTGAGTTGCCAACTCGTGAATAGTAAATAACATATGCAGGTAATCGCGAGAATGAACGTACAGCATGAATCTAATATATGACATTTCATAGATAATAGTCATGAGTACGAAATAATGGAAAGTACACTATCAAGTACCACCAATATGTCCTGCAATAATGATATGACAACAGTATGCAATAATCATGCTTTGGGGATATGAGAAAGTAAATGTGCAACTCTCATGAAGGTACTCTCACAGGTACTCCTAATGCATGAAACAGTGCACAAGTATATAAAGATGAGGTATGGAGTGAAATATGTCATTTCCACGGAATCCTGACATCGTGGTAGGATCACAATCCAATAAGACAAATCAATATCCCAATCCTCAATCAGTCACCAAATCCGCTCTCATATCATCTAAGTGTCACATCTCCTCAAACTACACAATATCAAATATGTCTCGCATAAGTGTCGAATGTACAAGTCAGGTAGATCTCACATCTCTAATATGTACAATAACAGTATATCTCCCATATATCAATGCACAACAGCAAGTGAATCTCACATCTCTCGTATGTACAATATCAAGTATATCTCACATATATCTCATGTACCACAGCTAGTGGATCCCACATATCTCGTCTGTACAACATCAGGTATATCGCACCTATATCTCATGTACAACAGCTAGTGGATCCCACATATCTCGTCTGTACAATATCAGTCTATCTCACAATATATCATATGTACCACACTAAGTGGATCTCACATCTCTAGTGTGTACGATATCATCATCCAATCCCAATGAATCTCATGAGTCTCAAGTCAAATCTCCAGCACAGTTCTAACATCCTAAATAAAATGACATATATAAATATGATGAGGGCAATACACATATATTAGCGTCCCATTCCACTAATATTGGTGTAAAGGCATATATAACAGCGGCTCAATCCCCTGTTATATATACAAGAATATTTAGAAATATCATAAAACCAATGTGTCAAGCATCGACACAGAAAAACTGATAAGTACGTATCATACGCTATCACGAGAGCTCGAGTGCCTCGCTCTGCCCCTCGCCTCTCGACGTATCGATACGCACATGACTCCCAACGGTATCCCCCTGATATCCGCCGAGTCTCTGGTAATGTCACCGGAAAGTATGGCTCCCCTAGGCCTCATCGCCTCAATGCGACATCGGCTCACTCCGACAACATTCTTGCTTCGGGGTACCTCCGGGCCCCACCATGTATCCTCATGCGGCTCTCGACGCCTCCTCGCATAGGATATATATCCGCACCGATAAATCTCATGGTGGATGCTATAATATCATCTCAAGGAAACCGGGTCTTCATGTATGCATAATTTCATGAACTACCACGGTTCCCAAATCCAGAAAACATCATGAAAAATCCATATATCAATGCGATAATCCATGAATAAATATACGCAATATGAAACTGTAATGAAAGCGTATAAAGGAAAAACATAGCATTCACCAGATAATAAATGAATACATGAACAGTATAGCGGAAATATGGGTATCTATCCATATGGTAAAGTGATATACCTATCAGGTATAAGTAAATATGTAAGTACACCTGTATCTATGTGATGATGTAGTATACCTATCAGGTATAGGTATGAAATACGAGTACACCTGCCAATATGATGATGTAATATACCTATCAGGTATAAGTATGAAATACAAGTACACCTACCTGTATCTATGTGGTGATGTAATATACCTATCTGGTATAGGTGAAGTATGGAAAGCATGTACACCTGTATCTATGTTCCTAGGTGTATATGTATCTAGCCCTATTGATACAACATCCTATAGGTAAACAGGAACTAGCATGTCAAGTCTGAGTATAACAATAAGAAATATGTATCAAAAGTCACAATGTTCCTAACCATACAATAGCATTTCTAAAATATGGTCGTGTATGACATGACAATTATTGACGGTGTGTGTGGCATTCAATCAGTGCTCTCGCAATCTGAGCCGTCAATAATAGTGCAGTGTCCTAAAGATACTAGTCCAATCACAACTATCACTAAGCAGTAAGGTATATGCGCAATTCTAAACATGATATAGAATATGCGACAAGGTAAAGATTTCTAGCCCAGACGCATAACGCCATGCGGGCGATTCCCCTGTAGATGTTAAATCTACTCACCCACACTCCAAGCTAGATGAATCTACCACCTGAATCCCCCTGTGGCAGTGTCCGTAGTCCTCGTCTGCGAACCTGCAACATATAAACAACAACAATATACATATATCAATAATAGCTACGAAATACGAACTAGCTACAACTAACCGACACAACAACACCCAACCACCTCTTAAGTGTTCGTATCGTGGCTAACGAGAGTAGCGACACGACGAAAACAACTTAAGAGCGAAACCACTAAAACGGCACGACGCGTATCGTAACACGTATCGCACGAACACGAAACACTAGAAACTGCACAATTGATCCCAGATTTTACTACTGTGAAAACTAAACAATTTCAACAAGACCAGAGGAACCCAAACCCTAGCAGACACCTACATACCAAAAACCCACACCCTAACTCATCTCTTTGGCCGGCGTCGCCGGCCCCTCCTTAAGAGCTCGCCGGCCCAGGCCGGTGCCATGGGGCTCGTCTTGGTGGTGGTGCTCCAGGTCCCCTAGTACATCACAACTACTATGTTTAATTTTTCAGTAAACTATCCGGATCAAAGCAGGTTCTAGAAACCACAATCCGACATCAAAATACGATATTTCGTATCAAAACCCTAATTTAACATTCTAAACTGCAATTAAAAAGCTAAACTACACTAAAAACACATAAATAACAGTAAAAGAATTTACCTAGCCAAAGAACAACAAGGATCCAAGCTCAAGAGCACTCCAAGGCATCCAAGTGAGAAAACATGCACAAAATAGGATTTTTGTGAAAAGATATGGATTTTGTGAAGGAATTATGAAAGAATCATGAAGAAATGAGATGAGGGAAGACACAAGGCAGGAGAGGGAAGGGGGAGCTCGGCCAAGTGTGTGGAGGGAGAGAGAGAGAGGAATTTCTTTGCAATTTCCAAGCAAAAACCAAAAACAAATGCATTAAATGCAAAGTCAACATACATGCACCTTCTTCTCCTCTTCTTCTCAATTCTTTTCTTTTCTTTTCCTCCTTTAATCCTAGGCCACACATTCATTATGCTATGGTTTAGATTACTTAGGAAAAATTTTAAGAAGAGATAAAAAGAGAAAATTCCGAGAATGTGCAAGCCGGATTAAAATAACATTAAAAATGGGAAAAATTCAAATTGCACCAAAACGTCCCATATACTCTCAAAGTGTGCGCACTAGCTTTATTTTCTCAAAACTAGGTGCTGATAAGTCGATATGGCCGTTTGATCACAATCGGTATAAAACTGAAAATACCGATGAATTTCACCCAAAAACAGAAACAAACACAAAACGATTTCTAGATCGTTACAACCTATGGCGCCACAGGACTACGGTAAACCCTAAGGTTCGGCCGCGGTTCCATGGTTATAGAATCGAGTTAGGGTTTTGTTCCTTTAGAGGGTCCATAGGGTTACTTGCATGAACATTCAAATATCTTTAATTTGGAAAGTTCCAACACTTGGAAATTTTCAGCGATGGTAATGGGGGGTGATTGATGTTCGCTCGAACTTTAAACATCGCCCAAATTACCAATACAATGTTAAAATCATGACTACGAAATACTCTGAATAAGCCCCTAAGCAAAATTAGCATCACATGAAATTTTGGGCTGAACAAACAATACTTGAAACCCTAAAAACTACATACCAGAGCACCAAAGGAAAACGAGGCGATTTGGAAGCGGGGGGGCGGCCAGGCCGGAGTTTTGAGCAATGTGATCGGCCGAAAACCGGTGGGTTCCCCTCGTTTTTCTCTGGTGTTCTCAGTACAGTATATACAAGCTTCTGCAGTTGTTTAAGTAATTTTTTCGAGCCTTTTAATAATCGATAGAAAACACTTTTTCAGGGTTCCAGAAATCCGTATTTTCGGAGTTGTTTCGGTTTCATAATATTTATCATCGTCTAAGTTTCTAGCTTGGCTCTGATACCACTGTAGGGATTCTTTAGCACCATGCCTAGGTTTAGGGTTGCATCACACATGCTATAACAAAAATTTAAGGGGGTGCTAAACAATCCAACCATGAATCGAACTAGAAAAATAGAGTAACAACATATAGTAACTCATACTAACTAGTGTCTAACACTAAGTGGGGAGAAATACAAACTTTGTAGACCTCCTTCTTGACTCCTTGAATCGTATAGGGTTTGAACCGGTTGGCTTGTGTCCTTCCAAGTCCACGATGATCCACCATGAATTCCCTTTGCACCAAGCTCCAGGCTTCACTTGATCAAGGACGAAGATGAAGCAAACACTCCATATTAGTGGGCTAGACTAAAGTGGAATGGTGATGTGGGTTTGGATCTCACTTAAAAACCTTTTCTTTTTAATTCTTTCTCTTTCTTTTAAAACCCTAGAGAGCTTTGAGGAGAGAGAAGAAGAAGGAGATGGCTCAAACTAAACTCAAGAGAATAATACGAATAACTCTAACTAAACTCAAGAGAGTAAGTGAGAGTCATGCCATGCTAAACTATGGTTACAAAATATCTCGATATTTTGTAACTTAAGTTTAAGCAAAACCATGGGTAATTAAACCATGGTATTAATCCATTTTTGCTTTTCTCAAATAAACAAAATATACAAATATGTAACCATGTAAGTCTTGCATTGCCACCACAAATGTATCATCAACCATGACATATGTATGCTTGCATGTGTGCATCCATATCAACATATGCATACACTCATGCATGCATCATAAAGAAATAGGTTTTAATAAATGAGCTAATGGATTTAATATTAAATCAACACTTGTTTTAATAACCCGGTCATATCACAAACGACCCGTCCAATAGTAAACGCCCGATTAAAATACGGTATCCAATACACGTATTTAATCGAGCTCCCGCGCATATCTCATATGCACTCCACATCTTTTCGCCTGAGTTAGGAAACCCCTTTGTGGGACTCTAAGACTCGTCAATACGCTAGCAGTAGGCAGTGATCACATCACATGTCCTCAAACCGTCAGAGGCACAAGCTATACGTAACAGCTCCCAGGTATTGAACGATCAGAAGAAACACAAGCAAACCTGCTAAAACTCCCGTCGAGCTAACTGGTAACACTTACCGTACAGCCCGGTCTCTTTGTCAAATATGCTGCATATGTGAGTCTAGGGATGGTATCGTCGACCCCAATAACCCAATAAGTCATGTCGGTATATGGCTCATAACAGATCGAGAAACTACTGATAACACTTATCAGTAAATCTCAGCAGTCCTGGCCAAGGACTTCCTGTTATAGCCAATCATACATGGTGCAAAATCAACCCCCAATATCGTGAGAGACGAAACCCGTCCTATCGCTCATTGCCTCCATGTGCCTCGGGACTGTACCCAAAATCCACCTGTTTGCACGACTCAGTAGAGCCGTGGTAGGGTGGAGATCAAAGTACAGTGGGAGGCACACAAGACTCTATGATGATCTCGGGTCTACAGACTAACCTGTACCAGTGTCACCTGAGAACTGCTATCCGACTATAGATATAATACCACATAGGAGTTCTCGGCGAGTCCGTTCAGTGTACCCAGTCTCACTGAGCACCCGTATAGAGTCTTTGGTGTCACCACACCAATGGATATGGGATCATCCATCGCCCATCATATGGATAAGTAACGTATACGCTAGTCTACTCTGGTAATATCGATGCCCCGTCTTGATACACCCACGACTAGGAACATTTCAAGGATATGCTCATAGACTACACATGTCCCACTAGTATGATCTGCATCATAATCTCAGTAGTCCTGCATATCCTAAGGGCTATATCAACATGTACCAAATGAATGAAAGCATGATCAAATGAACATGTCAAGATAAAAGTGCAACCAGATAGCATACTATCATTTCGAGCAAGAATGTCCCCTGAATATATATACACACACACATATCGGTACATACACTATCATATAATGGCCTCTAGGGCATACATATATCCAACATGATATGCACAGGAAACAGCTGGATGATTTTTTGAAGCTGTTTCCAATTAAATCAGTGCCTTTGTGTCTATATTGGATATATATAATGGATTCATATCTTAACGATGTTAAGGTATGTGGAGTAGTCTGGCTGATGCTTAAAACCAGAATCCGTATAAACTCTAGGCATGTTTCAGTAATGGCAGTTTGTGGGTTATCCCGGGCTTTGACGAGGGTTAACTTTCTACCATCAGGAAGATCAATAGTTATATTGTTCTTGACCCGCCACCAGTTTTAGTAAAATGGATTATTTTCAGAAAACATTAGTGGGAGTATGGTAGAACTGGAAGTGATTCCAGAACCATAAACGATTACTGAAAATTTAATAGAACCTAAAGATTCAATTGGATTCGACATTTCATTAGGCACTCCGCATATTTGGTAGATAACCTCAGACACCCGAGAGGTACTTCGGTCTTCTCAGAGACGGTGATAGGGCGGTTCTTGTTTACTCAAACTTTCCATTGCTAATGTTCTAGACTATGAGACCTGGCAAAAGGATGAGTATAACGTCGTTATAAACTAGCTTTAGAAGTGCACGTGTATATGACCCTACCAGAGGGTTGTTGTAGTCAGTGGGAGCAGCGGAAGCAAAGTGGGCAATTAGCTTATGTCTATTTATAGACTAAAGCAAGTATAGCGGAGATAGATCATCTTTTTTTGATGTGACAGTCATAGGTTTTGACTTCATCAGAATAGGAGATGGATCTGGTAAGAAGGTAGTAAAGAGTGATGTCCAGGTATTTGGATGCATGCACTTGATAGGGAGAGATCATCCGATACTACGATCGGTTATATACTGTGGTTGTCACAAGTGGTTTCTCCACATTGGATATGGATATGATATCAGGGATTCTGGTGACTAGATCTATGGTTTTAGATCTAGAATTGTGAAGTGTCCCAATTTGGGTACATTGAAATTGTTCTAAAGGTGTTTTAGAATGGATGACTCCTGGCGTGGTGGAGTACCCACAGGTGATGGAGTCATCCTCTCTAAAGAGATGTCTTCTAGACTGATGAGGAGAGGGATTTTCATGATTGACAAATCACTTGCTTAGGCAATTGAGTCAATCATGAAATGTCAAGTACAACACCAGATATTGCTTTTGTATTGGCTGCAATAAGCGTATATTAATCCAATTCTGGAGAAACATTGGAAGCAGTTATGAACATAAGTGGATGTTCTTGGGATATGAGAATGGCAGCCTCCTTCAGGAGGCAGTTATCATTTCAGGCTTCCAAGGTGATCTGGATGACATACTGGCTTTCAGAGTTATAGTTTTCCCTCTTTTGAGGGACAGTATATTGGACAGGTGGTCCAAGCGGATACTGTGGAAGGTATGGCGCAGGATACTGATTAAATTCAGTAGATGATACAGTCTAAGAAGTTTGTTGGATTTGGAGTTCATTTATGAACCGGGTCCCATCAGATATCCATACAAATTCTAAGACAGGTATTTCATATTTTGGGAGATAGTCTTTCTCTACAAAATTGAGATATAGAGAGATATAGAAAGAAACATTGGTGCGGATCCACTCACTGAGGCTATTTCTTTAACACAATAGTTTCACAAATGAGCTTTGCGAAACTAATTAGTAGAGAAGTTGGGTGTTCGGTATCACACGAGATGTGAGTATGCGACACCGCAATAATTAGCCTAAAGTGCAAGTGGGAGATTATTGGCTATAGTGCCCTCAAGTCAGTTATTGAATCGCAGGCACGCGATTGCGATGATCGAGGGAAGACATATACGGATAGAACAGTCATACTCTAGATGATAGTATGCTATCTGGTTTGTCTTTATCATCATGTACATGCTTTATGTGGTATTACATATCACTTTTACATGTTGATAGAGCCCATAGGATTCTTTCTTGACTACCAGCATTATGATGGCGATCATATACGTGGGAGCTGGGTGGTATATAAGCACATCCGTAAATGTCCCTAGTCGTGGGAGTATCGAGACTGGGCATTGATACTCCAGAGTAGACTAGTGTATACTGATCGAGATCCCAACGAGGGGCGGTGGCTAGGTCTCACAAGCCATTGGTGTTAGTTTGTTCACCTAAGATAGTATACAGGTGCTCATTGGGTTATGAGTACACTGTGCGGACTTGCCGGGAACCTGCTAGTTGGTAGTATACCTATTGTCAGATGCAGTTCCAAGGTGACATGTTTGCTGGTTAGTCTGTCGACCCGAGATCGTCATTTGTCTCGTGTGAGTTCCCACTTTGCTTTGATTACTACCCTACCACGGCTCAAAGGAGTCATGCAAACAGGTTTAGTTGGGTACAGTCCTGAACCACGTGGAGGCAGTGAGTGGATCGTCGGGGATTTGTCTCTTCCGGTATTGGGGGTTGATGTCGCACAGTGCACGGGTGGCCATCACTAGAAATACTTGGCCAAGATATTCGAGAATTACTGATTTGGATCAGTTGTTTCTCAGTTGGTGATTGGCTTCATACCGACACGAAATGTCACGTTATTAGGGGTCTGATTTTATCCACCCCTATACTCGATATGCGATACTCTTAGACGAACAGACCGGACTGTACGGATATTGTCACGGACAGGCTCAGTAGGGGTTCAGATGAGTTTTCTCGTCGGCCTCCCTTGCGCTCAATATCTGGGTAGCCGTTATGTACAGCTAGTGCCGCTGACATGCTTGTGGTTAAACCCACTGCCAGTGTACTGACAAGTCTTTAGAGTCCCACATAGAGGGTTTCCCTGCTTTGGGCGAAACGATGTAGAGGCGGTATGGTTTTACGAAAAGGTTCGATCATATACGTGCACTTGTGCACGTATCATGATTCAGACGGATAATACTAGTGGCTTTGGTTTAAGCCGGATTCTAGTATTATATTGATGGATTATTTTCGTCTCTTTGTTTTTGTATTTTTCGGATACATATACAGGTATGTATATACGGATGAGGGGTATTCTTGTAATTTATTACAAGGTGCTTCTAGAAAATGCCACCTCATTTAGTTTTAACCATTTAGGATTAAATGGTTAATGAGGTGGCGAGGATGAGGTGTTTATTGCATTAATTGTGGCATGGCTTTGTAGTGAGTCATGGCTACTATTCTAGCATGCTTTTTTTTTCTGTGAGATATTTTGGGTTGACTTAAGATATTTTGTTGACTTTAGATATTTTGTTGACTTGAGATATTTATTGGATGGCTTCAATTATTGCTAAAATAACTCACAACAACACAAAATATACTTAGCCATTTTTATTGTGTTGCCTCACTCTCTCATCCTCAAGCTTCTTCTTCTACGTCTACCCTTCAAGTCTCATGTGTTGAGAAACCTAGGGTGTTTGGAGACAAATTAATCCATCACTACACTCTATATCCTCTAAGCTATCTAGTTTAGCGAACTAGGTACCATAGTTACCTCGGCTATTGAGGTAGGAGCTCGGAATACAAATCCTAGGGTCTATTATCTTCGACGGAGGGAGACCGGAGATCAAGCTAGATCATGGTGGCCTCTAGGAGCTTGGAAAGGTGGTTGAAGACCGAAGGACACGGATCAATTCAGTATAACCATTATTAACTCCTATATTTGTATATAGCTAGTTTAGGGTTAATGGTAGATCCGGGTAGCGGGTTGTGTTAGCACCGGTTTAGAAAATTTTTGTTCCGCAATCGGCCAAGGTTTGATGTCCAGGGCGCTGCCATAACCCAACAGCTACATCTGGTCTGGTAAATATCATCGCATACATGATTGACCTGACTGCCGAAGCATAGGGTATCCCTTGCATGCGAGCCCTCTCCAAATCAGTCTTGGGAGACATCTCTTTGGAGAGAGTGATTCTTAAGCAAGAGGGTAAATTACCACGCTTAGAATCTTCCATACTAAACCTCTTTAGTATGGTGTCTATGAACCTGGATTGGGACAATCCCAACAACCTTTTAGAACTATCTCTATAGATCTTTATCTCCAAGATGTAGGAGGCATCACCAAGATCTTTCATGGAGAACATGTGTGATAAGAAGAGCTTGACCGAGTGTAGCATAGGAACATCATTTCCTATCAAGAGTACGTCATCCACGTACAATATGAGAAAGACAACCTTACTCTCTACTGAAAGGTTCCTAGGCACTCAAGTAAGGTCTCACAAGGCATCGGACATGCCAATTTAAAATTTTTGGTGCCGAGAAACCCTAGACTACGGATCGTCGCTAGAATTTTAGGCGAAAAGTAAATTAGTTAACACTTAACTACTTGGATATGGAAATAACAACCTTTGTAGATCCGGATATCCACCTCCACGGCTCCGCAACGAAGTCTCCTCGCTGTCCATCATGAATCCTCGACTCATTCGTCGGCTTCATCGGAATAATAATATGCGGAATAGTTCGTCGGCTTTGTGTCAAAGACGATCTACGTCGAGGTTGCACTAATTCAAGCTCCGACTTCACAAACTTATGAAACATGTGAAGTAAACACCCAAAACAACTTGGCAAGAGGTAGAGGGTGAAGAAATAGGAGGTGGGTTCACTTTAGAATTGGATTTATCTCACTAGATCTCAAGTTGCCATTGTTGTAGCAAGCTTGAAGAAGAAGAAGAAGATGAGCTCAAGAAAAGAATATGATAAGTCTTGTTATAAAAAATAAATTTAAATCAAATACTTATCATAACTTGAACTAGGGTTAAGTGTAGAGAATTAACCATGGTCACTTGGATGGGTTAGGGTTAAGCATGAAGATAAGGATGGTTAAGTAGTCAAAGCTTCATGAAGCTTCAACTAAATGACAAAGAAAGCCACCATCCCTTTTTAAATCATTTCCAAATAAACAAATGAAAATATAAATAAATAAATAAATATGCAAAACCCTAATTATCATAATAACCATGGTTTAATTCTATTCACTTAACCATATGATCAAGTATCATCAAACATGATACAAAAAATGCACGAAAGTATATCACATATACAATGTGCAATCCAAGTGAGAAAAATCCGTTTAAAGTGAACCAATACTAGTTAATGCAAAGTAATATATCAAATATATAATTATACATTAAATCATTAAATCAACATTTGATTCAATGATCCGGTCATGTCGCACATAACCGACTAGTATGCAATGTATCGATTTATCGAATCAATGATTCGATAACTAGGTCATATCGAATATAACCAATCGAAACATTTATCGCGAGAATGAAATGCGGTATCACATACACGCATTATTCTCGGTCCTGCACATATCTCATATGCGCTCCTATTTCGTTTCGCTTGAACCAGGAAACCTCTGTGTAGGACTCTAAAGACTCGTCAATACGCCGGTAGCAGATGATGATCATATCAAGCATCCACAAGCCGCAAGCGGTCTGCTAAACGTAACGGCCACCCGGGTATTGAGCGATCAGAAGATCGACGAGCTAGCCCGCTCACACTCCTGCGAATCCGACCAGTAACACTTACCGCACAGTCCGTTCTCTTCGTCTGATATGTCGCATATCAAGTCTAGGGGTGGTAAACGTCAGACCCCAATAACCCGATAAGTCGTACCGATGTGAGGCTCGTAACGGGTCGAGAAACTACTGGTAACACTTACCAGCAAATCTCTGATCAGCCCTGGCCTGGGACTTCCCTGTTACAGCCAATCGAGCACAGCGCAACATCAACTCCCAATACCGGGAGAGACGAAACCCCTCCTATCGCTCATTGCCTCCATGTGACTCGGGACTGTACCCAAAGATCACCGTTTTGCACGCCCTCATAGACGTGGTAAGGTGGAGATCAAAGCACAGTGGGAATCACACAAGACTCTATGACGATCTCGGGTCTACAGACTAACCTGTACAAGTGTCACCTGAGAACTGCCATCTGACGTGAGGTATAATACCATCTGGGAGTTCTCGGCGAGTCCGTCCAGTGTACCCAGTCTCCACTGAGCACCCGTACACCATCTTTGATGTCAAACACCAATGGATATGGGATCATCCATCGCCCATCACATGGGTCGAGAAGCGTATACGCTAGTCTACTCTGGTATATCGATGCCCCGTCTCGATACACCCACGACTAGGGACCTTGAAGGATGTACTTATGGACTACCATGTCCCCACTAGTATGATCTGCATCATAGTCCAGGTAGTCAAGTACACATCCTAAGGGCTTTACCAACATGTAACTACAAGACAGTATAAAGAGACTAGTGTACATGTTAAGATAAAGAGTAACCAGATAGCATACTATCATATCGAGCAAGAAAGTCATCTCTATATATGTCCAAGCATCCAATATAATATACAACATCTGTACAATACTGGCCTCTAGGGCATACATACAACTAACATCTACTACCTCTTTATATATACATGGTTCCTCTACATTTTTGATGAAGTCAAACTCTTTGACAGCTTCATCGAAACAGATGTTCCAGCTCCACGATGCTTGCTTTAATCCGTAGATTGATTTAAGCAGCTTGCACACGCTTTCGCTGCTCCCACTGTCTAGGAAGCCCTCTGGCTGTGTCATGTACACGCTCTTTTCTAAATCACTGTTTAGAAAAGCGATCTTGAAGTCCAACTGCCAGATTTCGTAGTCATGGTATGCAGCAATGGGAAGTAGGATCCTGATGGACTTAAGCATAGCCACTGGAGAAAAAGTTTCATCATATTCGACACCTAGTCGTTGACGAAAACCTTTTGCTACAAGTCTAGCTTTGAAGGTCTCAACCTTTCCATCTACACCAATTTTCTTCTTAAAGATCCACTTTCTCCCGATGTGTTTTACCCCTTCAGGAGAAACTTCCAAAGTCCATACTTTGTTGGTGTACATGGATTCCATCTCGGATCGCATAGCATCAAGCTATTTCACCGAGACTCCACTTATGATGGCCTGCTCGAAACTAGTCGGGTCATCATCTTCCATGATGTATTCCTCGCTCCCACCGTCTATGAGAAAACTTTAGTATCTCTTTGGTGGATGAGGAACCCTACTAGATCTGCGGAGTGGCTGAGATTCGTCGGGGACTATTGAATCCTCTGGTTCTACTAAATCGTCAGTTATAGTTTGTGTAGCTGGAACTTCTTCCAGTTCTACCTTATTACCACTAATTTCTTTCACAAGAAATTCCTTTTCTCAAAAGGTGGCATGTCGAGAAACAAACATCTTTTGTTGCTCAGCGTGGTAGAAGATATACCCTCGCGAATGTTTAGGATATCCTACAAACTTGCACAGAACTGACCTTGCCTAGAGCTTGTCCGGATTTTGCTTTTCAACATAAGCCGGACAACCCCATATCTTAACTTGTTTAAGATATGGTCTCTTCCCATTCCATATCTCATATGGAATGAATGGTAGGCACGGATTTGGTCGGAACTTTATTCAATAGGTTTGCAGCTATCTTAAGTGCATAACCCTAAAAGGAAATAGGGAACTCACCATTATTCATCATAGAGCGTACCATATCTAATAGGGTGCGATTCCTCCGCTCCGAAACCCCATTGTGCTGTGGTGTATACGGAGGAGTAAGATGAGAGAGAATCCCATTCTCTTTTAAGTAGTCTCTGAATTCCGTGCTCAAGTATTCTCCTCCCCGATCAGATTAAAGGATTTTAATACTTTTACCCGTCTGATTCTCAACTTCGTACTTATATTCCTTAAATTTCTCAAAAGGTTCAGACTTTTGTTTCAACAGGAACACATGTCTGAATCTTGAGAGATCATCGGTGAATGTAATAAAGTACGAGGAACCATTCCTACCATGTGTAGACATATGACCACATACATCACTATGTATCGGTCCCAAGAGTTCAGTAGCTCTTTCTCCGTGTCCAATAAACGGAGTTTTGGTCATCTTACCTTTAAGACATGACTGGCAAGTTTCATAAGATATAAATTCGAATGGATTCAAATATCCATCCTTATGCAACTTAACCAGTCTTGTCGCATTGATATGACCTAGTCTACAATGCCACAAGAAGGTTTTGTTCATTTCTGAACTGTTCCTCTTGTGTATGTTCTGTATACTTAGAACTGTTTTGTGATTTAGAACGTATATACCGTTATACAACGTACCATACCCAATCAATACTTGATTTAGGAAAACATTCACAATATTCTTTTGGTACGAAATAACAGTCACTCTGAATCGCTGTGTTACCACTTGGTAATACAAGATGATATTCGCCAACTGCTTTGGCTGCAACAATTGGACCAGTCCCTACTTCTAGAGACTTATCACCCTTTTCCAGTTCTCTACCTCTCTTTAGCCCATGTAACAAATTACATACGTGGGATCCTGATCCGGTTACGAACACACCCGAAGACGATATATCAACATGCTTATTCTTCGTTTGAGTTGTGTGGGAATCCTGATATTCCCCTATTCCTTGCTCAGACTTATGACAATCATAAGAAAAGCGGAACCAACGTTCTCCAGTTCAGTATAATAAGCGGGTTCGGTCAATACATCAATATTATTATCCTGATTAAGGCATGTCATTGGTCGCTACCTGAAGAAAGAGATAAGGAAACACTTTAGCATGCGCTCTTGCAAGATTAGATTGGTTATTATCTTATCTAATCAGGATGGCTCCCACTGTTTTTATCAAATCTTCCTTCAAACCCTAAAAGGTAAGATTACCCGGGATTAATTACACTCTACAAGTTCTCCAATCATTCGGCCAGGCAGGTATGGTATTCCGAGGGAGTCTCTCTTTGCTTTCGCATGGAACTAATTAAATAACCTCGTTTCCGCAGGGGCATCACCCCGTTAACACCTTTCATAGACACCTACTTGATCGGATAATTATAAAGTGAATAACTCTCAAAGGAGTAACTCTTACTCGCAGTGGGTATCGGGATCCAACTATCATATAGAAGGTATGCAATCTCATTGCAAATTTCAACACTTGAAAATCCCAATAATTGTTCTTACCCCTAACGTCCTATGACCTTAACGAAGGCCAACAAACCATAGGCCGCTAGTCAAGTTCAACCCGTTAATTTCTTGATTGAATTAAACCCATCCACAAGACCCTTGACGAAGGCCAACAAAGTCGCACGACTACCCTAATCCAATCGCATCACATGCTGCGGATAAGCACTAATCAGCAACCGCACACTACGCCTTGACAAAGGCCAACAAATGTAGCACGAATACTAAATAGTACTTATCTGAAATGACGGAGGGCTACGGCTGGTTTCTAAGAAAAACTTTAACGTAATGAACTAGATATCGTTGTAGGATCTAGTGATTTGAAAAGGAGTGTTTTTTGTAGCTTTTGCTAGTTTTGCTAAAGAGGTCACTCCCGGTGAAGGGATCTCGTCTCTTTCCTCATCGAATGAGGTGCTGGATATTCATCAAGGAATACCACTATGCAAAATAAGAACTAGAGAAGCTATAACAAAACCGAGTGGGTTGTAGCATTTCCTAGTTTTGCTAAAGAGGTCACTCCCGGTGAAGGGATCTCGGCTCTTTCCTCATCGAATGAGGTGCTGGATATTCATCAAGGAATACCACTATGCAAAGAAAAACTAGAGCTACCTTTTTAAAATTTCGATTCTACAATATCTTTAGGTTTCTTTTCTTTTCATTAATCTCATTAATGAAGTCCCGTCATTTAATGTTTCCTAAACATCACAGAAAAAGAAACTAAAATAGAACGTACGTGTATGCTATCCGCATTCGCCACGGGGCCCCGTCAAGCAACGTTAGATTACTTAACTAACGGCAGAGCGGGGGCTGGACTAGCGCGGGTGCAAAACAAAACCAACGTTTAATATATATATCATATATATATATATATATATATATATATATATATATATATATAGCATTCGTCTCACGCAGTTATATGATCACATCACAGAACCAAGCAGCAGAAGTCAACATATTAAATATTGGATATACTAGGAGGTCCGTATTTTAAATTCAGCCAGTAATGAAAAACACGGATTCCACGGTCGTGATGAATAGCCAAACCTACATCCCTAGACCCCCTACGAGTGCGGCAAGCAACCCTGCCAATTCTAGAGTTAGGAGACCCGGTCTCGACTCCTCGAGATGGTCTTCTACTGTACTCCAGAACCCGGTTACTTGTGCTCCCCGCCTTGGGTCTATCCTAATGCGGAAAGGTAAATAATATACATCAATGGTGACATCATTCTCAACCCCGAAGTGTCCCAAAAAAAGAATATTACATACAAATTTTACATGAATGAAAATTGAAAAACTCTCATCTCACATAAAACCCCTGCTATTAATTCACGACAATCCAATATAACATATCACAACAACACATAACATCACATGTCATCTACGTAAGTATATACGTGTATGCTAAATTCCGTTGACATATAGCAACGAGATTTGGGATACCCCACATATTACTTTTACGGTCGCAGAAAAGAAATGAAAAACTACAATAATTAGAATCTGCATTTCATTAGACATCATAAATTCGGAATATCTCATATTCCGTATTTAATTCCTAACCTATAAACCTTCCATTTTAGTCTCAAATCGAAAACACTTTTCAATAACTTAGTCATGCAATTCAACAAGATTCCCGACTACCCGATCGAATGCTCGTTGGAAACTTTAGTAGATGTCCGCACCCCCGATACCGTCAACGAAGTGCACTTAGGCGGAACACCGTGGCCGCGAGCACCCGAGTGGATGCTTTTGGCAACGGGGTTCTGCTACAGTCACTTGGTCGGGGCTATGTGGCATGGCTACCTAGTAAAGTTATTCGGCGAGTATTCGCGTACGATACGCGATTGCGACGGAGTTTCGATCCGAATCGAAATTTTGTGGCAATCAATCAAAAGAGACTACAATGCTATATTTACAAAATACTAACTAGTTTTCACAAAACTAATTACTCCGAATTCTAAATATTGTATCACATATCATCATAATCTATACAACGCTAAAAATTTCGATCAATTTTCAAACACCCACAAATTCCAGAGACATCAACAACTTGAGTCTCATCACAAATACCCAGAGAGTGCATAATTACATAATGGAGCAGCACAAGAGGAACGCCACCTCAACTCTTCAAACATGTGGCGGAACCGCGGCCAAACATAGGGTTTGGCCGCGGTTTCGCGGCGGTTTGATGGAGTTGGGTCGTCGAATTCCTTGAGGCTCTATTAAATTACCGGCACATTTTTCTGCATATTTTTAGTCACAAAAATTTCGACTTTCGAAAAATGGACAGAAACTTGGCAATTTTGCGGTTTAGAAACTCGATCGAACACTTTAACATCGTAAAGACTATCCCTAATGTTCTAGCCTGGCTCTGATACCAGAAAGTGTTTACTAGCACCACGATATGGTTAAAACGAGCATCGCACATGCGATTTTCAAAATTTCATGGTGCTAATGAACACTAACCTAGAATCTAACTAGAAAATTAGGGTTATAAACATGATATCAAAAACTATACTAAGAGAACGAAACTACAACCTTTGTAGATCATGTCCTTCTCTTCAAATGCTCCGGATTGTAGTCCACGCGACTCCACTAGGCTCCACTTGAAGATGGTGCAAACTCCTTTCTTGATCTTCATGCCAAAGACGATCTACCTGAAGCCTCTCTAATCCAACCTATCTCTTTACTAAACTCCTTAGTGAAGGAAATACACTAGTTCAAATTGCTAATTCAAAATAGGATGGTGAAGTAGGGGTGTTTAGGCTCACATAAGATGCTCACAAGCTCATGGGTTCACAACTCATGTGAGGGATTGAGCTTGGATATGAGGTGAGGAAAATGTAGAGAGCAAGAGCTCAACTCAAGAAAAATGAACTCTAAATTGGCTAAGTGTTAGACTGGCTCATTCTCTTGACCTCACTTATTCAAGTATGGAATAAAATTGCAATAAAAATTACAATCATTCTTGAATAGTGAGTCAAGGCCAATAAACAATAGATAAAAGCCATGCTTCACCCATGCCCAAAATATCTCCGCATTTTACACCTCATTTTCTATTTTCTAAAAATAGAAAATCCATGGCATGCTTCATATATATATATATATATATATCACATATATATATATTAATATATATATATATATATATTATGAAGAATAATTAGTGAGCTAATAATATTAGTTAATATATAATTATATCAAATATAATATATTTCAAATTATTAAGTCAACACTTGATTTAATAATCCGGTTATATCACATATAACCGACTAATATCATTTATCTGTATATCACATTATCAAATCAACACTTGATTCGATAATCCAGTTATATCACATATAACCTAACTGATAACAAATAACCGCCAGATTAGAATAAGGTATCTCATACTCGTATTTAATCAGGCCCCCGTACAAATTAGCATATGTGCCCTATTTCGTTTCATTTGAACCAGGAAACTTCTATGTGAGACTCTAAATTCTCGTCAATACGCTAGCAGAAGGTAATGATCACATCAGTTACCCACAAGCCGTCAGCGGTACTAGCTGTGTTCGGTTGCAAGTGCCCTGGCCATCAAACCGTGGACGATTGCGGAACAAAAATTTTCAAAACTGGCGCTAACACAACCCGCTTCTACGGATCTACCATTAACCCTAGACTAGCAAACAATAAAGAGATAGGAATGGTTATACCGAATTGATCCGCGTCCTTCGGTCTTCAACCACCTTCCCAAGCTCCTAGAGGCCACCATGATCAAGCTTGATCTCTGGTCTCCCTCCATCGAAGATGATCCACCCGAGGATTTGTATTTTGATCTCCTACCTCAATAACCGAGGTAACTAGGGTACCTAGATCGCTAAACTAGATAGCCTAGAGGATGTAGAGTGTAGTGATAGATTAATTTATCTCGTAACACCCTAGGTTTCTCAACACATGAGACATGAAGGGTGGAGGTAGAAGAAGATTCTTGAGGATAAGAGTGAGAAAACTCAAGAAAAATGGCTAGGTCATTTGTTGTGAGATGTCTTGTGTGCAATAATAGAATCCATCTAATAAATATCTCAAGTCTCCAAAATATCTCAAGTCAACCCAAAATATCCCAAGTCAACAAAAAATCTCACAACAAACAAAAACCTAAGCATGCTAGAATAGTAACCATGAGTCACTACTAAGACATGCCACAATAATTGCATAAAACACCTCATCCTTTCCACCCTATTAACCATTTAATCCTAAATGGTTAAAACTAAATGAGGTGGCATCTTCTAAAAGTAATCTTGTACGAAATTACAAGAATACTCCTCATCCGAATTCCGAAGAATACGGATACAATGAGACGAAAATAATCCAACAATATAATACTAGGATCTGGCTTAAACCAAAGCCCACTAGTATTATCCGTCCGAATCATGATCCGTGCACAAGTGCACGTATATGATCGAACCCTGCCGTAAAACCATACGACATCTACATCGTTTCGCCCGAAGCAGGGAAACCCTCTGTGTGGGACTCTAAAGACTCGTCAATACGCTGGCAGTGGGTTTAACCACAAGCACATCAGCGACACTAGCTATACGTAACGGCTGCCCTGGTATTGAGCGAAAGGGAGGCCGACAAGCAAACTCATCCTGAAACCCTTACTGAACCTGACAGTGACAATATCCGTACAGTCCAGTCCGTTCTTCTATGAGTATCGCGTATCGAGTCTAGGGGTGGATAAAGTCAGACCCCTAATAGCGCGACATGTAGTATCGGTATGAAACCCATCACCCACTGAGAAACTACTGATCCGAATCAGTAATTCTCGATTACCTTGGCCAAGAATTTCTGGTGATGGCCACCCATGCACAACGCGACATCAACCCCCAATACCGGGAGAGACGAATCCCCTGACGATTCGCTCACTGCCTCCATGTGGCTCGGGACTGTACCCAACTAAAACCTGTTTGCACGACTCCTTTGAGCCATGGTAGGGTAGTAATCAAAGCACAGTAGGAACTCACACGAGACAAATGACGATCTTAGGTCGATAGACTAACCTGTACACATGTCACCTGGGAACTACTATCTGACAATAGGTATAATACCAACTAGCATGTTCCCGGCGAGTCCGTCCGGTGTACTCATAACCTGATGAGCACCTGTATACATCTTAGGTGAACAAACTGACACCAATGGCTTGTGAGACCGGCCACCGCCCCTCGTCGGGGTCTCGATCAGTATACACTAGTCTACTCTGGAGTATCAATGTCCAGTCTCAAAACTCCCACGACTAGGGACATTTAAGGATGTTCTTATAGACCACCCAGCTCCCACGTATATGATCGCCATCATAATGCTGGTAGTCATGCAAGAATCCTATGGGCTCTATCAACATGTAATAGTGATCTTTAATGCCACCTAATGATGTACATGATGATAAAGACAAACCAGATAGCATACTATCATCTCGAGTAAGACTATTCTACCGGTATAGGTCCTTCCTCAATCATCATAATCACCTGCCTGCGACTATGATAATTGCCTTAAGGGCACTATAGCCAACAAGATGGACGTAACGGCTACCCAGTTATTGAGCGAATAGAAGATCAACAAGCAAGCTTTTCCAAACTCCCATGAAGCCTATAGGTAACACTTACCGTACAGTCCGGTCTCTTCGTATGATATATCGTATATCGAGTCTGGGGTGGAATCGTCAGACCACAATAACTTGATAAGTCATGCCCATGTAAGTCCAATAACGGTACGAGAAACTATTGATAACACTTACCAGTAAATCTCATCAACAGCCCTTGCAAGGGACTTCCTGTTATAGCCAATAGAGCATAGCGCAACATCAACTCTCTATACCGGGAGAGACGAAACCCCTCATATCGCTCATTGCCTCTATGTGACTCGGGACTATACCCAAAATCCACCTGTTTGCACGACTCCTTTGATCCGTGGTAGGGAGGAAATCAAAGCACAGTGGGAACTGCACAAGACTCTATGACGATCTCGGGTCAACAGACTAACCTTTACTGGTGCACCAAAGAACTGCTATCTGACGATAGGTATAGTACCATCTAAGAGTTCTCGGTGAGTCCTGTTCGGTGTACCCATTCTCTAATGAGCACCTGTATACAATCTTTGATGTCAAACACCAATGGATATGGGATCAACCATCGTCCCATACAGGGTCAGAAATGTACACACTAGTCTACTCTGGAATATCGATTCCCTGTCTCGATATTCCCTCGACTAGGAACTATTGAAGGATGTGCTTATGGACTACCCAGGTCCTAGTAGTATGATCTGCATCATAATCCTGGTAGTCAAGTGTAACGTTTTAAAAATAAATGAATAAATAAATAAATTCTTTAGGTGAAATTTCTGAATAACCTGTAATATAAATCATATTTTCCGTAAAACTTAACTATAATAATTTTTCAACATAGAATTGAATACACCTATTTTAACTCTATAATTGCTAGTAATTGGTATTTATTTAGTCACTTATAAATTATTAGTTGACTTAAATATTTTTCCTTAATTAATTATTTTAAATATTATTTTAAGCTTTCAATTATACATTTAATTAGTGTAAGTTACAAATGAGAATGGGTTAATCATACACTAATGCACCATAACAACTAATAGCTAGTTGTAACATATTCTAGTGTTCTTTAATTTTCCAAATGGTTCTAGAAAAGTCTAGGAATGGCTAGAAAACAAAGTAAAATTAATTAATTAAGAAATGAATTAATAAATGAGAAAATGGTGGCTTTCATAACTTGGGACTTTCCACACCCACTCACCCATAACCATTTTCTTCACCTGGCCGAGCCTAGGCTGCCCCCTCTCCATTCAACTTCATTTCTACATCTCATCTAAAATAAAGTATAAAAATAAAAGAATAAAGAAATAAATATGAGTGTTGACTTGAGCTTGGGAAAGGATACTTCTACACCCACACACTTCACACTCCTTTTCTTTGCTGCTCATGGCCGAGCCCCCCCCCCCCCCCCCCCGCAGCCTCTCTCATTTCTTCATCTCTTTTCTCTTTAAAAAAATTCTCCATTTTGCCTTAAAAATCCATATAAAGTCTCACTAATTCTTCATTAAACCTCTACCCAAATTTTTTTGGCCCAAACTAGCTTTAATCTTGGAGTATGAGAGCATTTTGGGAGGCTAAGATGCAAGTTTAATCTCAAACTTGTTATGGTATAATCCTAACCCTAGTGTTTAATTGTTGGTTAATTACTTTAAATCAATTTAATTAGGTATTTAAATGGTTCCAATTTCAAGTTAAGAAAATTCAAGAAATGGGTTTGAGATTAGATTAGAGTTTTCATCCCTTGTTTAAGGTTACAATGTGTAGTTTAACCTCTTAAGACTTAGAAAACCTAATCTAGTTGTTAGATTGTTAAATAGTTACATTTAGAATTGTCCAAATTATATAATTTGCAAACTAGATTTTTATAATTAATGCTAATATGTGAGATAAAATTTTAGTTAAGATTTGTGTGGCTTAATTAAGATATTGAGTGAATATTGTGGCCACTAGATTTGTTAAAACATCAAGATTTGAACTAAAATGGAAATCGATGCTTACTAGGTTTTCGGAATAAATCGATTTGAAATAAAGTTGAGATATTGATGTTATGCAACCTATTTCATATAATATCTAGTGTGTTGTGAGTGCGCGTTTGGTGCGATTAGATTCTAGGGTTGGGGATTGCCACGCATAGTGACCCTAGTTGTAGTTTATGGCGTTGTCGCGAGCACGTTTGTGCACCAAGGGTATGCGCGTTTTGTTGTGCGCGTGGTTGACTTGTGTCGTTTGTTCCGTGACTATTCATATCTTTATCTTCTTAATTGTTTGTGTGCGATTCTCGGATCGGGTGCGGTGGCGTCGGACGTGGCGCGGAAAGACAAGGCGGAGATCAGACTAGATTAGTCGAGGCGTCCCGGTGAGTAGATGTACACATCTATGGGGGGATCGTCTGGATGGCGCGAGGCATCCAATGGTTTAGTATTATTTGTAGTACTTGCATTATATGCATAGTTTTCCTAGTTATTCATTTATCGCATTGCATTATCTTATATACTCGTGATGTCATTTCATAAGACACTTGCACCATTACCATTGGTTCCTGCCGCACGTGCACTATTTATGTGAACACACATGCTTTTGGTAATTGCTATGTCACGAAACACTATAGAAACTTGATTAGGATCGGTAATTGTGCATGTGCATCATATATGATCCGTAGACTTATTCCAGTATATTCATTTCATTAAAATGGATACGTAGGATTGTTATTCATATGTACATACTGCATTGCATCATGATTCATGCATAGTTTCTATCCGTATTTCGTATGGTATATACTACAGAATCATAGATTTCCATCATCACTGGCATGTATATATATTGTGATTCTTATCGAGTATTTCGGTATTTATGAGATTTCTGGATTTTGGGGAAAACCGCAAGAATTTTATAAACTTATTATTATTTTAAAATGCAAGTTGCGGTTTTCTTATGATGTATGCGTCGTCCACCATGAGTTTTCATGATTTCTATTGGTTTTCGAGACCCGGTTCGAGGAGTAGGATGAACCCTTTCGGGTACATGGTGGGCCCGGTATGGTATCCCGGGGTGAGAGTGTTTTTGTGTGGATGACGATGAGCTTGGAAGGGACAGACTACCTACCAGTGATGTCTGACACGGCGGATATCCGGAGGATACCGATCGTATTCGTGCGATTTGATGATTTGGGCCAATCCGGACTGACGGAGCCCGAGATATTGAGGATATTGTGTCGATGCTTGACATGGACTTTCCTGTCGATTTCACCGATAAACATATTGTGTCGATATTTGACACAGATTTCTGTCGATTTCAATGGTTATAATCCACTTTTATTTTATAAAATGTTTTACCAAGTCAAAGATACAGATCTTCTCATATCAGACATATCATGATTTCGCGTTGATTATGCATTCATGTTGCTGTTAGTTATGTATATGTCCTAGAGGCCATTGTTGTACATATGATGTATATTATAATGGATGCTTGGATATATATAGAGATGACTTTCTTGCTCGTCATGATAGTATGCTATTTGGTTTCACTTTATCTTAACATGTTGACTTGTATTGGTTTACTGTTTTTCTCTCACATGTTGATAAAGCCCTTAGGATCTGTACTCGACTACTGGGACTATGATGAGATCATACTAGTGGGGCCTTGGTAGTCGATGAGTACATCCTATAACTGTTCCTAGTCGAGGGTATATCGAGACAGGGCATCGATACACCAGAGTAGACTAGCGTATACGCATCTTGACCCATATGATGGGCGATGGATGATCCCACATCCATCGGTGTTTGACATCAGAGATGGTGTACGGGTGCTCAGTGGAGACTGGGTACACTGGACGGACTCACCGAGAACTCCCAGATGGTGATATACCACACATCAGATGGCAGTTCTCCGATGACACTGGTATAGGGTAGTCTGTAGACCCGAGATCGTCATAGAGTCTTGTGTGATTCCCACTATGTTTTGATTTCCACCTTACCACGTCCAAGAGGGCGTGCAAAACGGTGGCTTTTGGGTACAGTCCCGAATCACATGGAGGCAATGAGCGATAGGAGGGGATTCGTCTCTCCCGGTATAGGGAGTTGATGTTGTGCTGTGTTCGATTGGCTATAACTGGAAGTCCCTGGCCAGGGCTAATATAGAGATTTACTGGTAAGTGTTACTAGTAGTTTCTCGACCCGTTATGAGCCACACATCGACACGACTTATCGGTTACTGGGGTCTAACGTATACCACCCCTAGACTTGATATGCGACATATCAGACGAACAGACCGGACTGTACGGGAGTGTTACTGATTGGATTCACAGGAGAACGCACAGGCTAGCTTGTTGATCTTCTGATCGCTCAATACCTGGGTGGATGTTACGTTTAGCTGACCGCTTGCAGCATGTGGGTGTTTGATATGATCATCACCTGCTACCGGCGTATTGACGATTCTTTAGAGTCCTACACAGAGGTTTCTTGGCTCAGGCGAAACGGAGTAGAGGCACATATGTGATATGTGCACGACCGAGAATAATGCGATATGAGATACCGTATTATATTCTCGCGATATTTAGATATGAACCGGGTCATCGGATCAAGTGTTGATTCGATGAATTGGTACATGATATATTAGTCGGTAATATTCGATATAGCCGGATCATCGGATCAAGTGTTGATTCGATGATTTAATGTATAATAATATATATGATATATTGTATTACATTATCTAATATTGGCTTGCTTTATTATTTCATTTTCTCACTAGATGATACATTGATATATATGCGATATATGTTAATTGTATTATTTTCTTTTGTTACAAATATATAATATATATGTGATATATATTATTGTGACATGATATGATTTATTATTAAACATGTTTAAGGATGATTAAATGAGGTTAGGGTTTGATTAGGGTTAGTTGCTTCATGCACCTTCTAGAAGCAATTTCTTTTGTCATGGTTAAGATATTTGTTGATGACACATTATCTAACCCAACCAAACCCTAACTCTAGTTTATTCTGTACACATTATTAGCCACTCATCCTTGACCATGGTTGATATATCAATCATATAGCTTTATTTTCTATTCATCACAAAAGGATTATTATCATTATCATTTTCCATCATCATCTTCTTCTCTCTTGAAAAAGCTCACTAGAAATTCTTTATGTGATGAATAAATATGAGAAAATGATTTAAAAAGAAAGCATAAATACTACTCTCTCATCCTCATCTCATCTAGCCCATGAGATTAGTGAGTTCATCTCTTTAGAGTGAGAAAGCTTGAGTCTTTGCAACTTCGACGTAGATCATCGGAGATTTGGAACACTTCAAGCTAGCATGGATCGTTCGAGTCGTAGAGCCTCTCATGAGTCCGGGAGATCGTGGATCGCGGCAAAGGGACTTCTACTCGGAGCTTGTGAAGCGAAGGAGCGGACTACAAAGGTTGTAATCCCTCACACTTAGATAAAAGTTATCATCTTGCATGTTTAACCCTAATAATCTAGCAAAGATCCCGGCTTTGGGTTGTTCGGCACGTCTAAAATTTAATCCGGGCATGTTTGATGCCTTATGAACCTTCACAAGAGTGCCTAGGAACCCTACAGTAGTATCAGAGCCTGGTACATCGTATCTTATTGATATACGTAGTTTATGACGCATTACGAGCATGCTTACGATAGCCTTATTAGATGTTACTTACTACTCACGAGTTAGCAACTCACCCCCGTTGTGCCACAGTATCTTGCAGGTCTGACCCGTCAGCACAGTAGCGGCGGGCGTACTCCTATTCTGCTTCCTTTGCTTCGGCTTGCAGCTTGCTCATAGGCGGGGTTTTGGAGGATTTTCTTTTGCTCCCACTGTGTATTTTATTTGTATCTAGTATACTCCATCTAACCTTGTATATTGGACTAAACGTTGAGATTTGTGAGACTTGTATTTGTGGTTTGGTGTCGATGCTCACTTGAGCCAACGTGATGCTCTTATGCTTTTATGCTTATTTTGCATTATTATGATATATTCATTGCATGTGGTTGTGATTCCGCCATTGGCGAAGAGCTAGCTCCCGCTTGGGGATGCCTTATTCATTGTTTATATGTATTTTCATGTGTTGTACCCGTTTGGGGGCCAGTATTTACAAAGGAGACTCTACCAAAATTTTCGGGAAAATTTGATGTTTTTTAAAATGTGAATAGGACTTATTTGGTTAACATCGCTTTCTTTAAATAAGTTTTCCTTCACTCTTTTGCTTTAAATGGTTTAGATTTCTGGGTTTTGGCTTACTTAGATTACGTTGTGCCTTGAGACGTTTCATAATTTAAGTGTCAGTCACGTTCCGTACCTTCGGATCGTGACATCAAGCCAACATCCTAAGGGCTCTATCAACATGTATATAAGAGACGGTATAATAATACCAGTGAACATGTTAAGATAAAGGCAACTGGATAGCATACTATCATGTCGAGCAAGAAGTCCTCCATATATATGTCCAAGCATCCACTATACCATACAATAATGGCATCTAGGGCATACATATCACTAACACTTCTTTGCTCCTTGAATAGACATAATATCATCAATAAACACCACTACGAACTGGTCCAGGTACGGTGAAAAGATTCGGTTCATCAAGTCCATAAATATTGCCGGTGCATTTGTAACTCCAAATGACATCACTAAGTATTCGTAATGCCCATATCGAGTTCAGAACGCTGTCTTGCAAATATCCTCTGATTTCACCCGAACTTGATGATATCCGGATCGCAAATCTAGCTTCGAGAATACCCTCGCTCCACTGAGTTGATCGAATAATTCGCCGATGCGAGGAATTGGGTACTTGTTCTTAATAGTCACCCGGTTTAATTCTCAATAATCGATGCACATCCTCCGCATGCCATCCTTCTTCTTGACTAGAAGAACTGGAGCTCCACAGGGTAAATTACTGCAGCGAATCCAACCCTTCTTTAGCAATTCGGAAACATGTTTCTTTATTTCTTCCAATTCCACCGGCACCATTGGATAATAAGCCCTTGAAATCGGCGCTGCTCCAGGAATAAGATCAATCGCGAACTACACATCTCGTTTTGGCCGTAAACCCGAGATTTCCTCGAACACTTCCATAAACTCTCGAACTACTGCCGGCGCTTCCTCCTTTTCTACTTCCATCGACGAAAAAACGGCATTAGTCGGCCTAGCTCCAAATTCGACTAGCCCGACAGATCTGCTACCTCCTGAAAATATAAACTTCGGATGTCTGGGAATCTGGAAAATCACTTTCTTTACCCTACAATCGATGTGAGCGTAGAAAGTGCCAAGAAAGTCCATTCCCATGATAACATCATAGTGTCACGACCCGGAAAGGCACGTGACTGGCACTTGAATCATGTGAAGCCTATACGACCCCACCTAATTCAAGTAAGCCAAAAGCTCAGAAATCTAAACCCTTTAGGGAAAATAGTGGAGGTGCAGTTTTGAAATAAGGTTTTACTGAAATCAAGTTCTTCTTTAAAACATAGATAATAGTATACAAAAACATATTGTTTGTAGCTATCTTTAAAACGTGTTTCGTCATTTAAAAATTAGGCAGCACCTCTCTTGTAAATTTTAACCTGAAAATGGTACGAGTAATATAATAAAGGCATCCCCAAGCTGGAGCTAGCTCTTCGCCAATTGGCCGAAACAACCATGCAAGTAATATAATTATACAACGCCGAAGGCGAGGATCAAAACACAGCAAGAATTACAGTAAAGAAAACAAAGCATCAGTAAGAAAACAGAAGTAACAAATAATACATGAGCATGACTCCAAGGTCGAAAGAATATACAACCATGGTTATCTAAGTCTACTAAATATACAAGTCTGGTTGATGGAGCTGTTAAGTAGATACAACTGAAATAAATAACAAGTACAACAGAAATATAAAGTACAACAGCGACGGTGGTCATGATGCAATGTATCCCACCTACCAAAGGAATCACCAGAAAGAAAGTGGTGTGCTAGCGAAACCGCTACGGAACCTGTACGGCTAAACCTGTAAGAAACTATGGCACAACGGGGGTGAGTTGCCAACTCGTGAGTAGAAGACATCACTGAGTAGAAATCGCATGTATGACGATCTCCTATGTCATATAGTACCATAATATTAGAATAATAATGATACGATAACATAGAGTAGCAGTATAGGTAATATTATGAGCATATGTGAAATGTCAGAACTTATGTCCGTGTCACAAGATAACTATATGTCATGTATAGTATGTATGAATGCATCATCAAATGGGTGTGTCCAGCATCGACACACAAAATCATTAGAAAATCTAAGTGACCAACATCGACACTCGAAACATCATAAAAACCGTGTCCATCAGCGACACATCATCCTCGTATCTTGGGCTCCGTCAGTCCGGATCGGCCCAAATCATCTGATCACACGACTACGGTCGGTATCCTCCGGATCTCCTCCGTATCAAATATCACCGGTAGGTAGTGCTCCCCTGCCAGGCTCATCGTCTACATCTCGAGCTTCTTGCCCCGGGGTACCTTACAGGGTCCACCATATACCCGCAGACGGATCATCCTACTCCTCGAATCGGTCTCGAAAACCAACTCAAAACTGAGAAAACATCATGGTGTACGTTACTCATCATATCAAGGAAAACCACATCTTTCTCTTTTAAAATAATCATAAGTTTATAAAATTCATATGCGGTTTCCCAAATCCAGAAATCTTATGAAGGATCTGAAATCTCAAAACCACGAGTAAATGAACAGTGAATATCGGCATAAAGCCCCACAACAGTACATAACCGAATGAATATTTGAATGCATTGGGTATCTAAGTAAGGAATGCAATATCTAAACTAGCATATGAGAGCAAGCATACTAATAATATGTCTAGACTACCAGTTAGCAAGTTATGCCAATGAAATAACATTTTCTAGAGTATACGTGACCTGGCAATTACCGATGATGATGTGTGTGAGCCGGCAAGCAAGTGTACGTGCAACATACGCATCATCGGTAATGGTGTTGGTGCCCTAGCAGACGTGATCATAATAGCTATAGGAAAACACATGTATATATATGCATTGCAAAGAGAACAACATGAGTATAACGGAAGATGAATAGTAAACGCAACATTATAGACTATAAATATCTGTATACGAGTCATACAGTTTTTTTTTGAAATAGCACGAATCGTGGTTTTTAGAAAAGTAGGGGCTACGGTGTTTGAGAAAAGATATTTCCTTTGAAAATCCGTAACATCCCTCGGATTGACTTTTGAAAATACTCACGATTCGTTGGTTTTGAAAATAGGTATGACTCGAGCCTAGTCTCGCATCTACCTAAACAACTAACAGACTAAACTAAGAAACTATTCGGAATGATAAGAAAAATCTAAACATATTCTGAGTCGATATATCTAATAGTCGGTGATCCAGCCTCATAATATCACGTACGGTAATATCTAACGTACGACATCCTCGAGGCAAGAGTGCAGATCAATCAACATATGTACCTCGTATGGTAAAATCCATCGTACGACATCCCCAATATCGAGGGTACGGGTCAAATATCATATATGCATCACCATCGTACAATATCATGATCAGGAGTACGGATCTAAGGTCTCGTACAATCTAATATCTCACTGAGTCACATGTTATGGCACATTTACATATATCGTTAGTTATATGTATGCCCTCGAGGCCATTATTGTACATGTGATGTATATTATAGTGGATGCTTGGATATATATAGAGATGACTTTCTTGCTCGACATAATACTATGCTATCTAGTTACCTTTATCTTAACATGTAGACTAATATTTGTACTGTCTTGCTCTCACATGTTGATAAAGCCCTTAGGATATGTACTTAACTACCAGGACTATGATAGAGATCATACTAGTGGGGACATGGTAGTTCACAAGTACATCATTTAATTGTTCCTAGTCGATGGAATATCGAGACAGGGCATCGATATTCCAGAGTAGACTAGCGTATACGCTTCTTGACCTATATGATGGGCGATGGATGATCCCACATCCATTGGTGTTTGACATCAAAGATGGTATACGGGTGCTCAGTGGAGACTGGGTACACTGAACAAGACTCGCCGAGGACTCCTATGTGGTAGTATACCTATCGTCAGATAGCAGTCCTCTGGTAACACTGGTACAGGTTAGTCTGTAGACCCAAGATCGTCATAGAGTCTTGTGTGATTCCCACTGTGCTTTGATTTTCTCCCTACCACGGCTCAAAGGAGCGTGCAAACAGGTGGATTTTGCGTACAGTCCTGAGTCACATGGAGGCAGTGAGCGATAGGAGGGGTTTCGTCTCTCCCGGTATAGGGGATTGATGTCGCGCTGTGCTTGATTGTCCATAACAACAAATTTCTGGCCAGGGTTGTAGAGATTTACTGATAAGAGTTATCAGTAGTTTCTCGAACCATTATGAGCCATACATCAGCATGACTTATAAAGTTACTGGGGTCTGACGTTTACCACCCCTAGACTTCATATGCGACATATCAGAAGAAGAGACCAGACTGTACGGTAGTGTTACTGATAGGCTTCATGGAGAGTATGGACGAGCTTGCTTGTTGATCTTCATATCGCTCAATACCCGGGTAGCTGTTACGTCCAGCTAGTACCACTGACGGCTTGTAGTTGACTGATGTGATCATCACCTACTACCGGCGTATTGACGAGTCTTTAGAATCCCACACAGAAGTTTCCTGGTTTGAGCGAAATGAAGTAGGGCACATATGCGATATGTGCATGGGCCTGATTAACTACGTGCATGTGATACCGTATTGTAATCTGGAAGTTATCTGGTATCGGTTAGGTCATATGTGATATGACCAGTGTAACATTTCAGAAAATGTAAAATATTATTTTTAGAATTTAATTTTAAAATAATATATTTCGCGAAAACTACCCGATTTGCGAAATTGGGGTTTTCGTAAAATGGTATAAATATATACCAATAATTGTGAAATAATTGATGATTTAAAATAATTTATTCATTTAAAAATATATTTATCGGATTTGGCATTTTTAAAAGTTTACTATATGCAGTTTGGACAAAAACCCGATTAGTGCACTTCTAATCACGATTAGGCCAAATCCGTATTTCTACTGTTTTCCATGGCTAGTGCACCATGTCTGATTACATTTTGGTTACACGTTGTCTCCTTGTGTTGTTTTTAGGGTATTATGTGTTTTGGTTTTAAAAATAAAAAGGAAAAGAAAATGAGAAAGGGTAAAAGAGTAAAGAGTGAGAGAGATGGTGAGAATAAGAGAAGAGAGAGAGAGAGGCGCAGCCACATTTTCCTTCCCCATTATTTATTTTCATCTTCTTCTTCCTCACTTCCCTCCACCTTTACCTCCATGAACCATCTCAAAAACCTTGTCAAAACCCTATATCCCCTTCACAAAAGATGATCCTCACTTCATCCTCTACACTTTGGACCATGAAAAGTTGGATTTTGATGAATTTGGACAGCTAGGGTTTTTCTTGAGTTGCCCAAATGAGGTATGAATTCTTCCATCTAGTTTAGTTTAAAGTCTAATAGCACCCTATAGTAGTTTAGAGTTAAATTGGTATCGATAAGTGATGTTTTGAAATTCAAGAGAAGGATTAGGGTTTGAATTGTGTTGTGGTGATGGAAGTGGCTGTTGTAAGACCCTTAGTGCTGTTTTTACTGGCCAAGACCCGGATTAGAAACCATGATACGAACTTTAGATTTGTCAATATCGGGTTTTTGTGGATTTAGTGTTGGTATTTAGAGATCTGGGATGACCCGAGACCTTTGTAAATAAAGTTCCCTTGACCATGAGACGTGCAAGCAACCATGAATCACCCCCTGAAACCTGAGCCCCTACCCCCTTTATCTGGCCGCAAATTTATGCATTGTGGCCGCAAATTGCGGCCAAATTAGAGGGGAATCTGGAGGATTTTGGTGTGTGGCCTTGATTTGTGATATCTAGACTAACCCCATGTGCAAAATTCCCAAGTTTGGCTTAGGGTGAAATCTGGGAGTGGTTTTCCTAGGTTGTTGTTTTCGTGTTTTGCAATTCTGAAACATGGGTTTTGGTATTTGATATTGTTTTGGGTTGTTTGGCATTTGTACGTCAACAACAAGGGTTGTTTAGTTGATTTTGTACGCGTAAGCTATATGTTCTAACCTATGAGCAATGCGCGTGCCGTATTGGATTTCAGAACTTGATGTTAATAGCGATTTCGATTGTGTATTATTGTAGGTACCATCGCATGGATTATGAGGCGACGGAGCGTGGCGTCATCGACTTCGGCAAGCGAGGATCAAGGTGAGTAGATCTATATCTACGGGGGAAGTCGGGTGGATGGCGTATAGCACCCCCGCAAGTTTTGATGGAAACCGATCTATAGTATAAAGTCGTAGAAACCTAGATTAGGAATAGGGTTATGGTTAAATAGATAGTTCGAGAAAATATGAGTGGTTGAATATGTGTATCGAGATATGAGATGAAAGCTTTAGGGATATGAAAAGTGAAAGTGAATTACGACTTATAAATAGTTAATTACACTAGAATAAGCATTGAGTTTTAGCGTAACATGAAACTAGATTAATAAGGTAGAATGTATATATGAAATTGACTTCTTGTGACGAAAAGAATATACGATGTGATATGATGACTTCATGATATGTTGGTATACGGATGCGAGTCGATATGAGATGATTGATACCTTACCGGTCCCATGATCCGAGATTGATGGAGACTTGACCTGAGAGATAGGTATATATTGTTGGAGATAGTGTCCTCATAGTCAATTATTGGATCGCAGGTACGTGATTGCAATGATTGCGGATGACCTATACCGGTAGGACAGTCTTACTCATGATGATAGTATGCTATCTGGTTTGCCTTTATCAGTCGTGTACATGTTCAGGTGACTGATTACATGTTACACTTTGATAGAGCCCTTAGGATCTTACTTTACTACCAACAGTATGATGGCGATCATATACGTGAGAGTTGGGTAGTTTATATGCATATCCTTAATTGTAGTCCCTAGTCGTGGGAGTTTCGAGACAGGGCATCGATACTCCGGAGTAGACTAGTGTGTACAGTCGAGACCCCGACGAGGGGCGGTGGCCGGTCTCACAAGCCACTGGTGTCAGTTGGATCACCTAAGATGTATACAGGTGCTCATTGGGTTATGAGTACACCGGACAGGACTCGCCGGGAATCTGCTAGTTAGTACTATATCTATCGTCAGATAGCCGTTCCCTGGTGACATGTGTACAGGTTAGTTCATCGACCTGAGGTCGTCATTTGTCTCGTGTGAGTTCCCACTGTGCTTTGATTTCTACCCTACCACGGCTCAAAGGAGTCGTGCAAACAGGTAGTTTTTGGGTACAGTTCCGAGCCATATGGAGGCACGTGAGCGGATCGGCAGGGGATTCGTCTCTCCCGATATTGGGGGCGAGGTCGTGCTGTGTCTAGGAGAGCCATTACACATAGTCCATGGCCATGGCAGGAGATTTACTGGTAGGTACTCCAGTAGTATCTCAGGGTGTTATTGGGCTACACTCCGACACGACTTATACTGCTATTGGGGGGTCTGACGTTTCTAGCTCCCTAGGCAGATATGCGATACTCATAGACGAACGGACCGGACTGTATATACATTGTCACTGTTAGGCTCAGTAGGGTTTCCGGATGAGTTCGCTCATCGGCCTCCCTTGAGGTCAGTCCATAGGCAGCCGTTATGCATAGCTAGTGCCGCTGACGGTTTGTGGTTAAACCCACTGCCAGGGTACTGACGAGTCATTAGAGTCCCCCATAGACAATTTCCCAAGTTCGGGCGAAACGTTGTAGAGGCCGTATGGTTTTATGGCAGGGTTCGGAAAATGCACGTGCGTTTACGCACGTGTTATTTTTCGGGCAGATGATACTGGTCGGCTTTGGTTTAAGCCGGATCCGAGTATTATATTGAGTAGGTGTAATATCTTTGTCTCAGTTGCATTTGTATTCGATCGTAATACAAATGCGGGTATATTTATACAGTTACGGGGTTATCCTGAAAGTCGTTTCAGGATCACTTTTGGAAGTTGCCAATTTCCAGTTTTCTATCAGCCGTCTTTTAACATTCGGTTAAAGACGGATTTATCTTTTTTTGAGATAAGGTGAGTCGGTGTTTCTAGAAACTTCTAGAAGTGGTGATGAGGCCAGTGAGTCATTAGAGCTTTAATTATGCTTTTAATGAAAGGATGACTAAGGTTAATGAGTCATCCTTTACATTAATTCTTTTTGTTTTTGCTTTGATATTTTGATTTAGATCTTTTTGCTTACACTCACCCCCTTTGCTCCTACACTCACCCTCCTCATTCTACATATATTGGCCGGCCATTATTTGTGTGAGAGAGAGAGAGAGATTAATTTCATTCTTGAGAGAAAAGACTATGGTTTAGGGTGCATGGAAATTTGTTTGCCTCTTTCATTCCATCACCCGATAAAATGGCAACTTCATTAACCGATCGTCCACGGACTTGGACGAAGTGAGACAAAGTAATCTATTCATTCTCTACATCATTCTTGGTCGTCTCTTTTAGCAAACTTGACGACCGAGTTGCCTCAAGTCAGAGGCGGGAGCCCGTTTAAAGAATCAGTGACGTGGTGCCACCTGGACGAGGAGAATCGGAGATCGACGAGATCGGAGCAGCCGCAACGGAGCGTGGGATGATGGTTAAAGAACGAAGGACTCGGATCGTTCGGTATAACCTTTCTACACTCTTTACAGTTTGTTAGTTTAGCAATAATGGCAGATCGGGGTTAAAGTATACGATAGCGCCAGTTAAAAGTTTTTTGTTCCGCATTTGGCGTCTGTAGACGGCCGGGGCGCTACCGTAGACTTACAGTGGTATCAGAGCCTCACCATTTTGCTATACTAACTTGTGCTATCGCGTTTAAAACATCGATCGAACCGGAAATCAAAAACCGCAAAATCCAAGCTTGACAGTTTCTGTCGATTTTAAAACGGTTCCAAAATTAATTTTACACATCACAGAAAATTCAGCAGGCTTTTATAAGAACACCGTCAAAATTTGGGACCATGATTCGATAAGACGGCCGCGGAAACGCGGCCAAACCCATGGTTTGGCCGCGGATCCGCGGCCATTCTGTGTCATCATGCCCCCAAATTTGGTCAGTGGGTTCTTCTCTGGAATTTGTGGTTTTTGGTATATATCTTTTGGGCCCAGATTTTGTTACTGTTCACCAGTTGTTCGTGGGGCCCACTTTGTGATATTTTGTCGATCGAAATTTAAACATGTTAGTTTACAGTGCTTACATTATATCTTCGACCGGGAATGTCATTTGATCGGTAAACCGCGTCTGATTGCTATAGTTCTTTTAGACGGGTTTGTGAACATGACATTCGCGTTGATGTTCTGTGTTGTGCTGTGATGTTGCGGATTTGTCGTGATGGATAGCAGTGTGCAATGGTAGTACAGTTTGAGTTTATTTGTACATTTGATATTGCGGGGCGAGCGTCCAACTTGTGGACTGCCGTCACTGCCTGTTGTATAATATTCTTTTGGGGCACGACCAGGTTGCGGTCGATGTACCTGTTGCACTATTTTTTCATTACTGTACTAGGTTTTGCCCCGCGACGGAGTGCACGGATAGCCGGGTTCTGAAAAGCAACGGGTCCGCATCTCATGGCTTTGAGAGGCAGAGGGGCCCCACTCTAGAATTGGCAGACTATTCGCCGCACTCGTAAGGGGTACAGGATTGACCCAAGGAGGGGTGCCCAAGATTACCGGATTCCGTGAAGTGCAGGGTGGTCCATTCACTATGCTGTAGGGGGCTGCCTCGCTTCAGGTTTTGGCGGGTAACTTGCCGCACCCGTAGGGGTCTAGGTTTCATTGCACAGGCTATCCACACGACAGGGGAACGTCGGGTTTCAGCAGCGGCTCTGTGAAACCCGGGGATCCCAAATTATCTGCTTTGTTCTGTGATGCTTATTACTTTTTTGTAATGTTGCATATTATCACGCCTGGAGCGATTATTGTATATTGGTTTATATACTATTAGATGTTGTATATGTTTTACACCCGCGCTAGTCCAGTCCCCGCTCTGTCGTTAGTTAAGTAACCTAACGGGTGATGACGGGACCCAGTGACGAATGCGGATGGCATATACGTACATTTTATTTTCGTTCTTTTCTGGTGTGATTAATTGATGGGACTGCGTTGATTCTGATCAATGCAAAGGAAAACAAACCTGTTTACAGTTGTTGGAACAAATTTAAAAAGTGTTATTGCAAAGACGTTTTCTTTTGTTATGCATAGCGATATTCAGTGGAATATCCTGCACCTCATTCGACGGGGAAAGGGCCGATATCCCTTCACCGGGACTGACCCCTTGGGCAGAAGTTTGCGTCAGCGTAATAACTTTACTATAGTCGATTACAAGTTGCTTTGCATAGCGGTATTCAGTGGAATATCCTGCACCTCATTCCACGAGGAAAGAGCCGAGATCCCTTTACCGGGAGTGACCACTTTGGCAAAAGGTTTTCGCCACTATATTTTAAAAAGCTATCAGGTTCCTTCAGCGATATCAAGTTCACTACGTTAAAGGTTTTTCGCCAAAAACCAACCGTAGCCCTCCGTCACTTCTTTTGAGTATTCAGTAGTATTCAAGCTGTGTATTTTAGCCAAAGTTAAGGCATAGTGTTTGGTAGCTGCTGGGTATTCAATTGTTGCATAGACAGACGAGTTAGTTTGGGACAGTCGTTCTGCCGATTGGCCAAAGTCAGGGGCATGTGCGGGTGGGTTCAAATTGACAAGATAGTGATGGGTAGAACTTGGCATGTGACTTATGACATTTTGACCAAAGCCAAGGTTATAAGAGCATGGGGCAAAAATCGTATCGGGAGTTTCTAAAGAAACTGAAACTTGCCAAGTATGCGCATACCTTCTGGAGTATGAGTAACGTGGATGCATTCCATCACGTTATCATGCGATGAGAGTTGGATCCTGATTCCCACTGATGAGTTAGTTTACTCTTCGGGTGATCCCGATTGATTCTTCTTTAGGTTTGGAGGAGAATTTGACAGGACAGTGGGAGGTTTCCGGATTAGATAAAATGATGACCATTCTGATCTAGGTTAGAGTGCACGCAGAGTGTTTCTTTTCTCTCTCTCTTTGGCAGCGACCTTTGACCGACCCTAGACTATGACTCAGTGACCAGGTTGACCGAACCTTCTTAAAATACTGGCTTTTGAATTGTCTGTGTTGCATAAGTCATTGCCACTCCTTCTTTTACCCTTTGAATTTCTCAGAACACCCGTATTACTACGGATATCCACTTCCATTGGATAGATCCATCGTATGGTTATATACGAACTCGAAGGGACTTCTTCGAGGATGGATCCAGGTACAGGAGAAATAGAATTGGTTTATTCAGTTGTCTTTTATTATCACCTTCTCTCAGGTTGCGAGGGCTCCTTGGTTTAGGAGAGTACACCTATTACGCTTATTGGATAGTCTTATTCCAAACCATAGGCTGGTGCCGAAAGGTAGGGAATGAAGAAAACCAATTAGCCTAAGTAGGGTGTGCAGAAGGTAATATGTAAAGACAAAATAAAGGGATTAGAAAGAGAGCAAAGTAAATTGCGACTGTTAACATTCACGACCAAACCTCGTACTTCATCGCCACTCCTATTTCACCTTTAAAAGAATAAGGTATTATTCAGTTGTCTTTTATCATCACCTTCTCTCGTGATGCGAGTACTCCTTGGTATAGGAGGGTACACCTATTATGCTTACTGGATAGTCTTCTTCCAAACCATAGGCTGGTGCCGAACGGTAGGGAAGGAAGAAAACCATTTAGCCTAACGATGGTGTACAGAAGGTAACGACTAAAGACAAATAAAGGGATTTGGAGAGATGGCAATAAAATATACGGTTGAAGTCATGAATTGGATTATGGAAGAGGCATTGCTATGAATACCAGGATACCCCTACGAAACATTTTCATGTTTCAGTGCATTGTTAAAGAAAAACTGTTTTCCCGATTAGACACTTACTCCAAGGGTATGTATTTACCAGGTTTCATTCTCATATCTGTATGGTTTTACAGATGATGAGTGGGAGTAAGTTATTGGGAATTAGGTGATTATCCTCATTATATCGGAATTCGTTGTAATTGGTGATATTTGAGGAAATCACCAGGGTACAGTTTTCAACCTATGACGCACAGGTTTTGAGTTGTTTAACTCAGCGGACTTATACAGAGTATTGTATGTTGTCCAAGTGTCCTTCAGGACAAAGGGGTAGGTCCTCGTACTATGTTTTGTTTACTTATAACTTCTCTAGTATTTAGACGAGTGTTTCGTAGAAATACAAGGTCTAAGTTTTGAGAAGTTGTGGGTATAAGAATAAAGTAGAGAACCAGGTGTCACAAGTATCGGGATTCTTCAAAGAGATCGAAGATGTAGATTCTTGTGATTGGTATTCAGATGATAGTGATGGTTTTGAGAAACGTGTTTCTCTTTCAGGTTGCTCATAATTGGATTGATTCCTAAGTTGAGTAATGCTGATTAGCCTCTTTCCATTAAGTTGATATGCACTGGAGACAACTGCATAGTTTGAATATGGTTCCAATTAAATAAGTGCCAAAGTTTCTATATTGGATATAGAATAGTTCGTACCTTAAAAGATATTAAGGTACGGGGAGTTGTCCAGCTTATGCTTAAAACCAGACTCTGGATAACTCAGGGCACGTTTCTGTAATGGCTGTTTGTGGGTTGACCCTGGCTATGACGAGGGTTGATATTCTACCATTTGGAAGATCAATAGTGATATTGTTCTTGACTCGCCACAGTTTTAGTAAAATGGATCTTTTTCAGAAAACAGTATTGGGAGTATGGTAGAACTGGAAGTGATTCCAGAACCGCGAACGATTGCGGAAAATTTAATAGGACCTATATATTCAATCAGGTTTGACATTCCAATAGCCACTCCGCAGATATGGTAGGTAACCTCAGACACCCGAGAGGTACTTCGGTAGGCTCAAGGACGGTGACAGGGAGGTTCTTATCTACCAAGACTTGACACTACTGTTGTTCCAGGCTATGAGACCCGGTAGGAGGGTTGTCGTAGTCAGTGGGAGCAGCGGAAGCATAGTGGGAAAGATGCTTATATCTATTTATAGACTAGAGCAGTTATAGCGGAGATAGATCATCTAATTTTGATATGACAGTCATGGTTTTGACTTCAATCAGAATAGGGGATGGATCTGTTAAGAAGGTAGTAGGGTGTGATGTCAAGGTATCTGGATGACATACACAAAGTAGGAAGTAAAATTCCTATACTACGGTCGGTTGAACTGTGGTCGTCACACAGTTGTTTCTCCAGACAGGATATGGATATAATATCAGACATTATGGTTTCTAGATCTATGGTTTTAGATCTGGATTTGGGTAGTTTCCTAATATGGGTACTTTGACAGATATTCTAATGGTTTTTAGAATAGATGACTCCTAGCATGGTGGTGTACCTGCAGGTGATGGAGTCACCCTCTCTAAAGATGTCTTACAGACTAAAGGAGAGAGGGATGGGCATGATTGGCAGATCACTTGCTTAGGCAATTGAGTCAATCATGAGATGTCAAGTACCACACCAAATGTTGTTTTTGCACTAGATGCAATAAGTTTGTATTAATCCAATCCTGGAGAAACATAAGGAAGCAGTTTTAGAACATAAGTACATGTTCTACGGATTTGATGACGGCAGCCTCCTTCGGGAGACGATTATCATTCCAGGCTTCAAAGGTGATATGGTTGACAGAGTGATTGTCAGAGTTATAGTTTTCCCTCTGATGAGGAACAGTATTATGGACAGGTGGTCCAAGAGGATACTGTGGGAGGCATGGTGCCGATACTGATTAGGTTCAGTGATCGATACAGTCTAAGAAGTTTGGATTTGGAGTTCATTTATGAACTAGGTCCCATCAGATATCCAGACATATTCTAAGACAGGTATTACTCAATTCGGGAGATGGCTTTCTCCGCGAACTTGAGATTAAGAGAGATATAGAAAGAAACATCTAGGCGGATCCACTCACTGAGGCTATTTCTCGAACACAATAGTTTTACAAACGGGCTTTGTGAAACTGATTAGTAGAGGAGTTGGATGTTCGGTTTCACACGGGCTGTGAGTAGTCGACATTGCAATAATTAACCTTGAGTGCAAGTGGGAGATTGTTGGAGATAGTGCCCGCATAGTCAATTATTGGATCGCAGGTACGTGATTGCAATGATTGCGGAGGACCTATACCGGTAGGACAGTCTTACTCATGATGATAGTATGCTATCTGGTTTGCCTTTATCAGTCGTGTACATGTTCAGGTGACTGATTACATGTTACACCTTGATAGAGCCCTTAGGATCTTGCTTTACTACCAACAGTATGATGGCGATCATATACGTGAGAGTTGGGTAGTTTATATGCATATCCTTAATTATAGTCCCTAGTCGTGGGAGTTTCGAGACAGGGCATCGATACTCCGGAATAGACTAGTGTGTACAGTCGAGACCCCGACGAGGGGCGGTGGCCGGTCTCACAAGCCACTGGTGTCAGTTGGATCACCTAAGATGTATACAGGTGCTCATTGGGTTATGAGTACACCGGACAGGACTCGCCGGGAATCTGCTAGTTAGTACTATATCTATCGTCAGATAGCAGTTCCCTGGTGACATGTGTACAGGTTAGTTCATCGACCTGAGGTCGTCATTTGTCTCGTGTGAGTTCCCACTGTGCTTTGATTTCTACCCTACCACGGCTCATAGGAGTCATGCAAACAGGTAGTTTTTGGGTACAGTCCCGAGCCATATGGAGGCACGTGAGCGAATCAGCAGGGGATTCGTCTCTCCCGGTATTGGGGGCGAGGTCGTGCTGTGTCTAGGAGAGCCATTACACATAGTCCATGGCCATGGCAGGAGATTTACTGGTAGGTACTCCAGTAGTATCTCAGGGTGTTATTGGGCTACACTCCGACACGACTTATACTGCTATTGGGGGGTCTGACGTTTCTAGCCCCCTAGGCAGATATGCGATACTCATAGACGAATGGACCGGACTGTATATACATTGTCACTGTTAGGCTCAGTAGGGTTTCCGGATGAGTTCGCTCATCGGCCTCCCTTGAGGTCAGTCCATGGGCAGCCGTTATGCATAGCTAGTGCCGCTGACGGTTTGTGGTTAAACCCACTGCCAGGGTACTGACGAGTCATTAGAGTCCCCCACAGACAGTTTCCCAAGTTCGGGCGAAACGTTGTAGAGGCCGTATGGTTTTATGGCAGGGTTCGGAAAATGCACGTGCGTTTACGCACGTGTTATTTTTCGGGCAGATGATACTGGTCGGCTTTGGTTTAAGCCGGATCCGAGTATTATATTGAGTAGGTGTAATATCTTTGTCTCAGTTGCATTTATATTCGGTCGTAATACAAATGCGGGTATATTTATACAGTTACGGGGTTATCCTGAAAGTCGTTTCAGGATCACTTTTGGAAGTTGCCAATTTCCAGTTTTCTATCAGCCGTCTTTTAACATTCGGTTAAAGACGGATTTATCTTTTCTTGAGATAAGGTGAGTCAGTGTTTCTAGAAACTTCTAGAAGTGGTGATGAGGCTAGTGAGTCATTAGAGCTTTAATTGTGCTTTTAATGAAAGGATGACTAAGGTTAATGAGTCATCCTTTACATTAATTCTTTTTGTTTTTGCTTTGATATTTTGATTTAGATCTTTTTGCTTACACTCACCCTCTTTGCTCCTACACTCACCCTCCTCATTCTACATATATTGGACGGCCATTATTTGTGTGAGAGAGAGAGATTAATTTCATTCTTGAAGAAAAGACTATGGTTTAGGGTGCATGGAAATTTGATTACCTCTTTCATTCCATCACCCGATAAAATGGCAACTTTATTAACCGATCGTCCACGGACTTGGACGAAGTGAGACAAAGTAATCTATTCATTCTCTACATCATTCTTGGTCGTCTCTTTTAGCAACTTGACGACCGAGTTGCCTCAAGTCAGAGGCCGGAGCCCGTTTAAAGAATCAGTGACGTGGTGCCACCTGGACGAGGAGAATCGGAGATCGACGAGATCGGAGCAGCCGCAACGGAGCGTGGGATGATGGTTAAAGAACGAAGGACTCGAATCGTTCGGTATAACCTTTCTACACTCTTTACACTTTGTTAGTTTAGCAATAATGGCATATCCGGGTTAAAGTATACGATAGCGCCAGTTAAAAGTTTTTTGTTCCGCATTTGGCATCTGTAGACGGCCGGGGCGCTACCGTAGACTTACAGATATATATATAGATAATGTTATGAATCTTGAGTGATATGCCGTACGAGACGTTAGGTCCGTACCCTCTTTGTCTCATAGGTTGTTAGGATCCTAAATTTTTTTATGACGCCGTATGATGAGTTACCGTACGTGATGAGTTAATTGATGATTGATCCATACCCTTGACTAGAGGAGGCCGATTGATAGATTTACCGACACGGTCTTGTTAGATACGTATACCTTATACCTTTTAACTTCCGATTTACTTTATGCTACGTTAATGTCATTACTATTGCATTTCATATACCTATGCTAGCACACATGCACCATTATTGATGATGCGTATGTCACACTTACACAGATTGGTCGACTTACACACTTCATCATCGATAATTGCCATGTCACTACACAGTAGAATTGATGCATCATGATATGACTCTTTGCATAATTTACTTGCTATAATTACATATACACCTTTATACGATGTTGCATCTGATCTTGGAGTAATTGGGAACGCTATATTTTAAAACTGGATTCATTTTAAAGAGTGGTTTTCCCTTGATATTTGCATATTACTGTTCCATGTTGCATGATTTACGGATATGCTTACATTCCGTTATATGTCGCATACATCATGCTTTACGATTTTACGCATTGAGATGTGCTGTTTTCATGAGATTTTTGGATTTGAGAACCGTGGTTATTTCAAAAGAAAGTATGTATTATTTTAAAAACCCCAGTTTCTCATGATATGATATTTCAGTGCGTCCACCATATGTTTTCTCGTTTCTGAGATTGGCATGTTTCACCCGATTCGAGGAGGAGGAGGAACCGTCTGCGGGTGGATGGTGCACCCGGTGAGGTACCCCGAGGCAAGATGGTCGCAGATGATGGCGTTGAGCCTGGCAGGGGAGCACTACCTACCGGTGATAGTACTTGGACTCGGCGGTTTATCTGAAGGATACTGACCGGAGTAGAGAGATGGACATGATGGCCGATCTGAGGATGCGGTGCCTGAGATATGAGGATTTATGTGTTGACGGTGGACACGTCTTTCATGATATTTCGAGTGTCGGTGTTGGACACTCAGGTTCCATGATTTGGTATGTCATTGATGGACACACACATTCTTGATATCCTCATATATTTACATGCATATGCTTTTATGATGTTTCGAGTGGACGAGATCCACATGCATACAGGCATTCATTATATTGTTGGATGATATCCACATGCATACTGCATTCACTATATTGTTGGCACATATTTACACATACGGTCACACTAGATATCATAGTATTACCTTTATAATATTGTTGACCTAGGAAATCATTATTTTATTCGATTTCTATCTGTTGATGTTTTCTACTCACGAGTTGGCAACTCACCCCCGTTGTGCCACAGTTATTGCAGGTTGACCGCTTGGATCGCTAGAGGCATAGTTGGCGCACAGCTTGCATTCGGATGATTTGCTTGGTAGGTGGGACATTTGTATCGTACCCACTCTTGTATTTATATTACATATTGTATCTAATCAACTCCATCAATCAAAACTAGTAATTGTATATGTAGTTGGACTTAGCAAGACTTGTAGTTACGAGACTTGAGCGATGGGTTATATGTTCGCTTTTTAGGTTGATGTCTTGCTTATTTATTATCTTTTGTGTTGATCTTCGCCGTTGGGCATCATATACTTATATTTATGATTTGCGTGGTTATGGATCCGCCGATTGGCGAAGAGCTAGCTCCTGCTTGGGGATACCTTTATCATTATTATGTATTGTGGTTTTGGATCAAAATATACAAAGGAGGTGTTGCCCAAATTTTTAAAGGACGAAACATGTTTTTCAACCAGTAAAATAAACTTGCATTTTTCATGTTCCCTTTTTATGCATTTAATAAAACGTTGTTTTCATTATACCTTACTTCAAACTTCACCACTTTTATTTCTTTAAAAGGTTTAGATTTCTGGGTTTCAGCTTACTTGGATTACGTTACGCCTTTAGACGTTGCGTGATTTAAGTGCTGGTCACGAGCTAATATTTCGGGTCGTGACAACCAGATTATCGAATCAAGTGTTGATTTGATAATGTGATATTTAGATAAATGATATTAGTCGGTTATATATGATATAACCGGATTATTAGATCAAGTGTTGATTTAATAATGTGATATATATTATATGTGATATAATTATATCTTAACTAATATCATTAGCTCACTAATTGCTTTATATATATATATGTTAATGTATATTTGATATATATATATATAAATATATATATATATGAAGCATGGCATATTTTTCTATTTTTAGAAAATGGAAAAATGAGGTGTAAATTTTGGAGATATTTTGGATATGGATGAGGCATGGGCTTATATGGTTTTTTTATTAATCTTGACTCACTATTCAAGCATGGTTGCAATTTAGAATTGTAATTTATTCCATGCTTGAATGAGTGAGGAGAGAGATGATTTATATGATTGTTTCTACACTTGCTCATGCTTAATGCCTTAGCCATTTTCCTTGAGCTTCATCTTCCTCTTGATCTCTACAATATCTTCATCTCACCTCCAAGCTCAAACCCTCACATGAGATGTGAATCATTGAGCTTGTGAGTAACCTAGTGAGCTTATCATATCCCCTACTTCATCATCCCATACCAAACTAGCAATTTAATGTGGTGTGTTTTATACACTAAAGAATTTAGTGTAGAGTTAGCTTGATCTAGAGAAACTTCGGGTGGATCATCTTTGGCGCGAAGATCACGAAGGAGGGTCGTTCAACTCGAAGAGAAGCCTTGTAGAGTCGCTTGGACATCAACCCGGAGCTTTAGAAGAGAAGGACTCGAACTACAAAGGTTGTATGCTTCTTTCCTTCTTGTTGTTAACCCTAATATTCTAGTTACGATCTTGTTAGACTAACTTAGCACCTAATAAAATTAAAATTTGGCATGCTTGATGCCTCTTAACCTCATGGTGGTGCTAAGGTAGACTTTCATAGTATCAGAGCCAAGCTAAAGTATTTGGCGATGATTGTAGAATTACGAAACCGAAACTTCTCCGAAACTTGAAACGCTAAAACCCAGTTTCTGTCAAATTTTAAAGTCGTCAAATTTTTTTTAAACAACTGCAGAATATTATATGAGATGTAACATGAACACTGGACAAAATCGAACACATTTGGACGGTTTTGACCCGAGCACAAGCCCCTCAAAACCGAGCAGACCGGCCATACAGTGGATTCAGGGGTTCGTTTTTGTTCTGTGTTCTGGTCTCTTGGTTTTGGGGTTTCAGATGTTGTTTGTTTTTCCTAAAATTGCATTAGATGTTATTTTTCTATAAAGGCAATTCAGAGTGCTTCATAGTCGTAATTCTAAGTTTATTTCGGGTTATTTAGACGGTGTTAAAAAGTTCGAATGGATATCAAATACCCACTTTAACCCTCGCCGGAAATTTTTCCAAGAGTTAGATTTTTTTATAATTATACTCAAATATCATGCAAGTGATTCGATGGACCCTCTAGAAGAACGAAACCTTAACTCGATTCTATGACCGTAAGAACCGCCGCCAAACCCTCAGGTTTGCGGTAGTTCCGCGGTGCCATAGGTGAGGTAAGGGTTGACTCTTCTACGGTTGGTCCATAGGTACCGCGGCATGTTCTGAGTATTTGTAAACTGCGCTCAAGTGTTGAGCTTTTTGGGAGATTTTGGGTGTTTGTTGATTCGATCGGAATATTTAACATCGTCTAGCTATTTGATGACATGTGATGTTATGTGTTGCTTGGATATGTTATATTGGATCGTCGTGTTTTGAATAGCAGGGGTTTTTATGTGAGATGAGAGTTTTTATTTTCATTCATGTAAAATTCATTGTATGTAATATTCTTTTATTGGGGCACTTCCAGGTTGAGGATGATGTCACCATTGTTGTATATTATTTACTTTTCCGTATTATGATAGACCCAAGGCGGGAAGCACAAGTAACCGGGTTCTAGAGTCCAGTGGAAGACCATCTCGAGGAGTCGAGTCCGGGTCTCCTAACTCTAGAATTGGTAGGGTTGTTTGCCACTCTCGTAGGGGTCTAGGGATGTGGGTTTGGCTATTCATCGCGACCATGGAATCCGTGTTTTATACTGGCTTAATTTAAAACATGGAATTCCTAGTATATCCAATATTTCATATGTTATCTTCTGCTGCTGATATTCTATGATGTGATTATATGCATGAGACGAATGCTTTATTATTGTATATATGATATATAATAAACGTTACTTATGTTTTGCACCTGCGCTAGTCCCGCCCCGCTATGGCGTTAGTTAAGTAACCTAACGGGACAATGTGGCGAATGCGGATGGCATAAGCGTACGTTGTATTTTCGTTTCTTCAGTGATGCTTAGGAAGCATAATTGATGGGACTTCATTAATGAGATTAATGAAAGAAAAGAAACCAAAATGATGTTGTAGAATCAAATTTTCAAAAAAGGGTAGCTCTAGTTTTTGCTTTGCATAGCGGTATTCCTTGTAGAATATCCATCACCTCATTCGATGAGGTGAGAGCCGAGATCCCTTCACCGGGAGTTACCACTTTAGCGAAACTAGAAGATGCTACAACCCACTCAGTTTTGTTTTTGATTGCCTTTTTAATTCTTGCTTTGCATAGCGGTATTACTTGTAGAATATCCAGCACCTCATTCGATGAGGAAAGAGCCGAGATCCGTTCACCGAGAGTGACCTCTTTAGCGAAACTAGTAAAAGCCTCAAAAACACTCCTTTTCAAAATCACTCGATTCTGCAACGATATCAAGTTCATTACGCAAAAGGTTTTCTTAAAAACCTGACGTAGCTCTCTGTCATTTCAGATAAGTACCGTTTAGTATTCGTGCTACATTTGTTGGCCTGCGTCAAGGCGTAGTGTGCGTTAGATATTTAGTGCTTATCTGTTGCATATGATGAAATTGGATTAGGTTATTTGTGCGACTTTGTTGGCCTGCGTCAAGGGTCGTGCGGGTGGGTTTAATTCAATCAAGAAATGTACGGGTTGAACTTGACTAGCGGACTATGGTTTGTTAGCCTGCGTCAAGGTCATAGGACACTAGGGGAAAAATATTAAATCGGGAATTTCAAGTGTTGAAATTTGCAATGAGATTGCATACCTTCTATGAGATAGTTGGATCCTGATACCCACTGCGAGTAAGAGTTACTCGTGGGATAGTTTTACACATCACAATTAGCCAATCAAGTAGGTGTCTAGAAAGGTGTTAACGGGGTCACGTCCCAGGGAAAACGAGGTTTATTTTAATTTAGTCTGTGCGAAAACACGGGAAACTTCCCTCAAAATACCGGCACTGGCCTGGCTGAAAGATTGGTAAACTTGTAAGGTGTAATTAATCCCGGCTAATCTTACCTTTTATGGATTGAAAGAAGATTTGATAAAAACAGTGGGAGCCATCCTGATTAGATAAGATAATAACCAATCTAATATTGCAAAGAGCGCACGCTAACGCATTTCCTTCTCTCTCTTTCCAGGCTGCAACCAATGTCATGCCTTAATCAAGATAATAATATGGATGTATTGACCGAACCCACTTGTTATACTGAGCAAGGGAATGTTGGTTCCGCTCCAACTTATAAGTGTTATAATTCCGAGCAGGAAATAGTAGAATATCTGGATTACCACGCCACCCAAACGAAGAATAAGCATGTTGATGCATCTTCTTCAGGCGTGTTAGTTACCGAGAACTATTTCTCAATACACTCTACGTCCTGGGTATTAGATACCGGATCGGGATCCCACATATACAATTTCTTGCATGGGCTAAGGAAAGGTAGAGAACTGGGAAAATGTGATCATTCTCTAAAAGTAGGGAATAGTGCAAGTGTTGCAGCCAAAGCAGTTGGTGAATATCACCCTGTATTGCCAACTAAGAATACATTGATCCTAAACGACCGTTATTACGTACCCTCTATGATATGCAATTTAATATCAATTTCTTAGAAGGATATAACTTTGTAGTAGAGAATAATGTTATGACCATTTACCTAAATCAAGTGTTGATTGGGTTTGGTGCGTTATGTAACAGATTATACGTTCTAAATCAAAACACGGTTTTTAACGTACAGAACACACACAAGAGGAAAAGTTCAGAAATGAACGAATCCTTCTTGTGTCATTGTAGACTAGGTCGTATCAATGCGACACGACTAGCTAAGTTACATAAAGATGGATATTTGAATTCATTCGAACTTTCATCTTATGAAATTTTCCAGTCATGTCTCAAAGGGAAGATGACCAAAACTCCATTTATAGGACACGGAAAAAGAGTTACGGAACTCTTGGGACTGATACATAGTGATGTATGCGGTCCCATGTCTACACATGCCAGAAATGGTTCCTCGTACTTCATTACATTCACTGACGATCTCTCAAGATTCGGTCATGTGTTCCTGTTGAAACACATGTCTGAAGCTTTTGAGAAATTCAAAGAATATAAGCATGGAGTTGAGAACCAGACAGGTAAAAGTATTAAAATCTTTCGATCTGATCGGAGAGGAGAATACTTGAGCACGGAATTCCGTGATTATCTAAAAGAGAATGGGATTCTCTCTCAGCTTACTCCTCCGTATACACCACAACACAACGGTGTATCGGAGCGGAGGAATTACACCCTATTGGATATGGTGCGCTCTATGATGAGTACTGCTGAGTTACCTATTTCCTTTTGGGGATATGCACTGGAGACAGTTGCAGACCTATTGAATATGGTTCCCACCAAATCTGTGCCAACCACTCCGTATGAGATATGGAAAGGAAAGAGACCATGTCTTAATTATGTTAAGATATGTGGTTGTCCGGCATATATGAAAACACAAAATCCGGACAAGCTCGAGGCAAGGTCTTTTCTGTGTAAGTTTATTGGATATCCAAAACATTCACGAGGGTATATCTTCTACCACACCGAGGAACAAAATGTGTTTGTTTCTTGACATGCCACCTTTTTAGAAAAGGAATTTCTTGAAAAAGAAATTAGTGGCAAGGAGGTAGAGCTGGAAGAAGTTGCAGCTACACAAACTACAACATAAGATTTGGTAGAACCAGAGGATTCGATAGTTCCCAACGAACCTCCGCCTCTCCGCCGATCTAGTAGGGTTCCTCATCCATCCGAGAGATACTACGGTTTTCACATTGATGGTGGGAGCGAGGATTGCATCATGGAAGATGATGACCCAACTGGCTTCGAGCGGGGACTCTGTGAAATGGCTGGATGCAATGTGATCTGAGATGGAATCCATGTAGACTAACAAAGAATGGACTTTGGAAGTTGCTCCCGAAGGGGTAAAACCCATTGGGAGCAAATGGATCTTAAAGAAGAAACTTGGTGTAGATGGAAAAGTTGAGACTTGTTGCAAAAGGTTTTCGTCAACGACCAGGTATGGATTATGATGAAACCTTTTCTCCAGTGGCTATGCTTAAGTCCATCCGGATCCTACTTGCCATCGTTGCATACCATGACTACGAAATCTGGCTAATGGATGTTAAGACCGCCTTTCTAAATGGTGATTTAGAAGAGAGCATGTACATGACTCGGCTGGAGGGCTTCATAGACAGTGGGAGCAGCGGAAAGGTGTGCAAGCTGCTTAAATCAATCTACGGGTTGAAGCAGGCATCACGGAGTTGGAACATCTATTTTTATGAGGTAATCAAAGAGTTTGACTTCATGAAAAACGCAGATGATCCTTGTATATACAAGAAGGTCGCAGAGAGTAAGGTCGTCTTCCTCGTATTGTACGTGGATGGCATACTCTTGATAGGAAATGATGTTCCTATGCTGCGCTCGGTCAAGCTCTTCTTATCACAAAGATTCTCAATGAAAGATCTAGGTGATACCTCCAACATATTAGGGATTAAGATCTATAGGGATAGATCTAAATGGATACTGGGAATGTCCCAATCCAGGTACATTGACACCGTACTAAAGAGGTTTAGTATGGAAGATTCCAAGCGTGGGAATATACCCACGATCTTAGGACTCTCTCTCTCCAAAGAGATGTCTCCCAAGACTGATTTGGAGAGAGCTCACATGCAAGGGATACCCTATGCTTCGGCAGTAGGCTCTATCATGTACACGATGTTATGTACCAGACCCGATATAGCGTACTCACTAAGTGTAGTGAGTAGGTATCAAGCAGATCCAGTAGATAATCACTGGACAACTGTGAAGAACATTCTCAAGTACTTGAGAAGACCTAAAGAAATGTTCTTGGTGTACGGTAACGGTGAACTCCAAATGGAGTCCTTTACCGACTCGAGCTTCCAGAGTGATAAGGACGACAGTAAGTCAGTTTCGGGTTTTGTCTTTACCCTCAACGGAGGGGCGGTTTGTTGGAAGAGTTCCAAGCAAGACACCATTCCAGACTCGAAGATGGAGGCTGAATACATCCCTGCCAACGATGCTGCCAAAGAAGTTGTCTGGATGAAGAAGTTCAATGCTGAACTTGGTGTGGTTCCATCCATCGAGCATCCAATACCTGTGTATTGTGATAACAATGGAGCGCTGGCTTTGGCCAAGGAACCAAGGTCCCATGAGAGATCCAGACATATTCTGAGGCGGTATCACCTGATCCGGGAGATAGTTGATCGCCGGGAGATCGAGGTCAGGAGAGTTGACACGAAGGACAACGTAGCGGATCCACTCACAAAGGCCCTCCTCCAGACACAATTTGAGAGACTTTTTGGGATGTTGGGTATGAGATACTACAACACATGGCCTTAGTGCAAGTGGGAAATTGTTAGTTATATGTATGCCCTATTAGTTATATGTATGCCTTAGAGGCCATTACTGTACATGTGATGTATATTGTAGTGGATGCTTGGACATATATAGGGAGAACTTTCTTACTCGACATGATAGTATGCTATCTGGTTGCACATTATCTTAACATGTACACTTATTGTCTCTCTATTACATGTTGATAAAGCCCTTAGGATGAGTACTTGACAACTAGGATTATGATGCAGATCATAATAGTGGGGCCAGGGTAGTCGATAAGTACTTCCTTCAAATGTTCCTGGTCGTGGGAGTATCGAAACAGGGCATCGATACTCCAGAGTAGACTAGCGTATGCGCTTCTTGACCTATAAGATGGGCGATGGATGATCCCATATCCATTTGTGTTTAACATCAGAGAAGGTATACGGGTGCTCAGTGGAGACTAGGAACACTGGACAGACTCGCCGAGAACTCCTAGATGGTATTATACCTATCGTCGGATAGCAGTTCTCTAGTGACACTGGTACAGGTTGGTCTGTAAACCCGAGATCGTCATAGAGTCTTGTGTGATTCCTACTGTGCTTTGAATTCCACCATACCACGGTCAAGAAATCATGCAAAAATGTGGTTTTGGGGTACAGTCCCGAGTCAAATGGAGGCAATGAGCGATAGGAGGGGTTTCGTCTCTCCCGGTATTGGGAGTTGATGTTAAGCTATGCTCGATTGGCCATAACAGGAAATCCCTGGCCACGGTTGCTGAGATTTACTGGTAAGTGTTATCAGTAGTTTCTCGAACCGTTATGGACCTTGCATCGGCATGACTTATCAGGCTATTGGGGTCTGTCGTTATACCACCCCTAGGCTGTTGATATGCGACATATCAGACGAAGAGACCGGACTGTAAGGTAGTGTTACTGATTGGATTCGCAGGAGTATGAGTAGGCTTGCTTGTTGTTCTTCTGATCGCTCAATACCCGGGTGGACGTTACGTTTAGCAGACCGCTTGCGGCTTTTGGGTGTTTGAAATGATCATCACTTACTGCCGGCGTATTGACAAGTCTTTAAAGTCTTACACAGAGGTTTCCTGGTTCATGCAAAACGGGGTAGGAGCACATATGTGATATGTGCCAGACCGAGATTAATGCGAGTATGTGATACCGCATTCTATTCTCGCGACTTGTGACATTGGTCAGGTATATGTGATATAGCCGGGTTATCGGATCAAGTGTTGATTCGATAAGTTGTTGCATTTGATATTAGTTGTTTATATTCAATATAACCGGATTATTAAATCAAATGTTGATTTAATAATTTAATGTAGAATTAAATATTCGATATATTAAATTACATAACTAATATTAGCTCACTTAAGTATTTCTTTTTCTCACATTTGATACATTGATATATATGTGATATATGTTAAATGTATTGTTTTATTTTTGCACAAAATATATAAATGATATATATTGTTGTGTCATGTTAGGTTACACTTGCAACATGTATGTATAAGAATTATACCATGCTTGGGTTGTTGTTTGGGTTTTATTTATCATTAAGTAATTCACAAAAGATTTGGAATGAGTCATGGTTGAAGCTTGGAGAAGCTTGTAGAAAACAATGACCAAGTCCACTCTTTTGTCATTGCTTAAGATATTTCTTAACCCAACCCTTAACTCATAGCTATGGTTTATTCTCTACATGAGTTAGGAATGACACTAACTCTCCTATAGTTGCAATTCTAATCTCACTTCTCATTCATTTTCTTCATCACTTCTTCTTCTTCCTCAAGAGAAAAAGCTTGCTAGCTTTTTCTAAGTGATGATTTATTGTGAGAAAAATAAAACAAAAGTGGGTCCACTTCCTACTTCATCATCCTCTACTACTTGCCATTTAGTTTAGGGTGTTTGCTTCACTAATCTCACCATTAGTGAAGAGATAGCATGAGCTAGTGTCTCCTCGACGTAGATCATCTTCGGCCTCAAAGACTTCGATGCAAGCTTGCTCCGTACATCTTGTGGAGCCTCTCTAGAGTCCGGGAGTTCGTGATCGCGGCGAAGGGACTACTACATGGAGCCATTGAAGTGATGGACTGGTCTACAAAGGTTGTATTCCTTCTTCCCTTTTTGTAAAGAGTTTACAATCTAGAAAACCCTAAGTCTCTAGTTCGATCCTCGTTCGGGTTCTTTAGCTCTCTAGAAAATTTTGAAATGGCATGTTCGATGCCCTAGTAAACACCGTGAGGGTGATAAGGAACCCATCAATGGTATCAGAGCCTAGCTAGAGCATTAGGCGTTGCGTAGGCGAAATTAAAAGTCCGGTCGAACTCCGAAAATCCTAATTTTCCCGCTTTCTGGAAATTTTTCAAAAGTTGAAATTTTTCATGGTAAAAATATTCAGAAAAACATGCAGGTAATTATATGGACACACCTGAAGAATGAAACCCTAACGCGTCTAAGTGACCGTGGATCCGCGGCTAAAACATGGTTTTGGCGACGGATCCGCGGCGCCACTTAAGAGGCTTGGGTCGGGCCCTTCAGCTGTTGGTCCGTAAGTACTGGGCATGCTTCTGGGCATTTTTAATTCTGCTTAATTGTTGAGCTCTCTAGGAATTTTGGGAATTCGTTGATTCGATCGAAATATTTAACGTCGCCTAGATTTCTGTGATTGTGGTACAATATTTGGAATCCACTATAATTAGTTATATGATAACTAGTTTGAATTTTGTAAATCTAGCGGTTTAGTCTCATTTGATCGGTTGCCACGGGATTTTGATATTGATCAAAGTCCGTCTCAATCACGTAGCGTACGCGGATACTCGCCGGGTAACATTTCTAGATAGCCACGCCCCATAGGCTCGACCAAGTGACTGTAGGAGAACCCCGTCGCCAAAAGCATCCATTTAGGTGCTCGCCGACGCGGTGTTCCGCCTTGGTGCACTTCGTCGACGACATCGGGGGTGCGGCCGTCTACTAAAGTTTCCGACGAGCATTCGATCAGGTTATCGGGAATCTTGTTGAATTACCCGACTGGTTATTGATAATTTTTTTCAATATCGAGACCAAAATGCGAGGTTTATAATTGTTAGGCATGAGATGTCTAAGGAATTCATTTGGTTAGGCATGAAATCCAAAGTATGTGATACATTGGGTTTATGATGTCTAAGGTGGTTGCGGATTCCAATTGTTGTAGTTTTTCACTTTCTTTTCTGCGACCGTAAGTGTAATATGTGGTGTATCGCTGGTTTCGGTGCTATATGTCAACGACAACTGGGATACGCATATTTACTTACGTTGATGACATGTGATGTTATGTACTGCTGTGATATGTTATATTGGATCGTCGTGTTTTGAATAGCCGGGGTTTTATATGAGATAAGGGTTTTTATTTTCATTCATGTAAAATTCGTTGTATGTAATATTCTTTTATTGGGGCACTTCCGGGTTGAGGTTGATGTCACCATTGATGTATATTATTTACATTTCCGCATTAGGATAGACCAAAGACAGGGAGCACAAGTAACCGGGTTCTAGGGTCCAGTGGGAGACCATCTCGAGGAGTCGAGACCGGGTCACCTAACTCTAGAATTGGTAGGGTTGCTTGCTGCTCTCGTAGGGGTCTAGAGATGTGGGTTTGGCTATTCATCACGACCGTGGAATCCGCATTTTTACTGGCTTAAATAAAACACGGAATTCCTAGTATATCCAATATTTCATATGTAATTCTTTTGCTGCTGATATTCTGTGATGTGATCACTTGATATGTTCTGAGACGAATGGATATATTATATATATGAGAAATAATAAATATTGCTTCTTTCATTTCTTATATGATGCTTAGGAAACATAACAGATGGGACTTCATTAATGAGATTAATGAAATAAAAGAAACCTAAAAGATGTTGTAGAAACTTGTCTCGAAAAATGGTAGCTCTAGTTCTTGCTTTGCATAGCGGTATTCCTTGTAGAATATCCAGCACCTTATTCGATAAAGAAAGAGCCGAGATCCCTTCACCGGGAGTGACCTCTTTAGCAAAACTAGCAGATGCTACAAACTCGGTTTGTCTTTCGATTGCTTCTATAGTTTTTGCTTTGCATAGCGGTATTCCTTGTAGAATATCCAGCACCTTATTCGATAAGGAAAGAGCCGAGATCCCTTCACCGGGAGTGACCTCTTTAGCAAAACTAGTAAAGGCCTAAAAAACACTCCTTTTAAAATTCACTCGATTCTACAACGATATCATGTTCATTATGCAAAGGGTTTTCTTAAAAAAAACTGTCGTAGCCCTCCGTCATTTCAGATAACTATTATTTAGTATTCATACTGCGTTTGTTGGCCTTTGTCAAGGTGTAGTGTGCGGTAGCTGACTAGTACTTATCTGCTTAAGCATATGATGCGATTGTATTAGGGTAGTCGTGCGACCTTGTTGGCCTTTGTTAAGGGTCGTGCAGGTGGGTTTAATTCAATCAGGAAATGACGGGTTGAACTTGACTAGCATCCTATGGTTTGTTGGCCTTTGTCAAGGTCATAGGAGGTTAGGGGCATAAAATTATCGGGAATTTCAAGTGTTGAAATTTGCAATGAGATTGCATACCTTCCATGAGATAGTTGGATCCCGATACCTACTGCGAGTAAGAGTTACTCCTGTGAGAGTTTTACACATCATATTTAGCCGATCAAGTAGGTGTCTAGAAAGGTGTTAACGGGGTTACGCCCCTGGGAAAACGAGATTTATTTTAATTAGGTCTGTGCGAATGCACGGGGAACCTCACTCAAAGTACCGACACTGGCCTGGCCGAAAGATTGGCAAACTTGTAGGGTGTAATTAATCCCGGCCAGTCTTACCTTTTAGGGTTTGAAGGAAGATTTGACTAAAACAGTGGGAGCCATCCTGATTAGATAAACCAATAACCAATCTAATCCTGCAAGAGCGCACGCAGAGTGTTTTTTTCTCTCTCTCTCTTGGTAGCAAACATGTCACGCCTTAATCAAGATAATAATATGGATGCAGTGACCGAACCTGCTTATTATACTGAGCTAGGGGACATTGGCTCCGCTCTATCTTATAAATGTTATAAGTCCGAGCAGGAAATAGGGGAATATCCGTATTCCCATGCAACCCAATCGAGGATTAAGCATGTTGATGTATCTTCTTCGGGTGTGTTCATTACCGAGAACTGTTTCTCAGTATCCTCTACGTGCTGGGTATGTGATACCGAATCAGGATCCCGCATATGCAAGAGTTACATGGGCTACAGACAGGTAGAGAACTGAGAATGGTGATATGTCTTTAAGTTTTAGAGAATGGTGCAATTGTTGTAGCCAAGTCTGTTGGCAGATATCACCTTATAATAATACATTGATTCTGAACAATTGTTATTACATACCGAACCTGATATACAATACCACATCATGTTTTTTACTGAGTTAAAGAAGGATATAATTATGTATTGGAGGATAATGTTGTGAACATTTTCCTGAGTCAAGAGTTGATTCGATCAGGCACGTTATATAATATCATATACGTTCTAAATCAAACCACAGTTCAAAGTATATAGAACACACGCAAGAGGACTAGTTCAGAAATGAACGAATCCTTCTTGTGGCATTGTAGACTAGGTCATATCAATGCGACACGACCAGCTAAGTTATGTTGGGTATATGTATGCCCTAGAGGCCATTATATGATAGTGGATGTATTTATACATGTATATATATACAGAGGACTTTCTTGCTCGACATGATAGTATGCTATCTGGTTGCTCTTTATCTGACATGTTCACTTGATCATGCTTTTATTCATTTGTACATGTTGATAAACTCCTGAGGATATTTGCTTGACTACTGTGATTATGATGCGGATCATACTAGTGGGGCATTTGTAGTTTATAAAGCATATCCTGAAATGTCCCTAGTCGTGGGTGTATCGAGACCGACATCGATATTGCGTATATGATACTAGACCCATATGATGGGCGATGGATGTTCCTATATCTATTGATGTTTGACATCAAGATCGCATGCGGGTGCTCAGTGGAGACTGGGTACACTGGACGGACTCGCCGAGAACTCCTATATGGTATTATATCTATCGTCAGATAGCAGTTCTCTGGTGATACTGGTACAGGTTAGTCTGTAGACCCGAGATCATCATAGAGTCTCACGTGTTCTCCCACTGTGCTTTGATTTCCACCCTACCACGGCTCTGCTGAGTCATGCAAACAGGTGGCTTTTGGGTACAGTCCCGAGACATGTGGAGGCAATGAGCGATAGGAGGGGTTTCGTCTCTCCCGGTATTGGGGGTTGATGTTGCGCTGTCCTCGATTGGCTATATCAGTAAGTCCCTCGCCAGGGATGTTGAGATTTACTGATAAGTGTAATCAGTAGTTTCTCGGTTTGATTATAGGCCATACATCGGCATGACTTATTGAGTTATTGGGGTCGACGATGCCATCCCTAGACTTGATATGCAGCATATCTGACGAAGAGACCGGACTGTACGGTGGTGTTACCAGTTGGCTCGACAGGAGTTTTGACAGGTCCGCTTGTTTTCTTCTTATCGCTCAATACACGGGTGGCCGTTACGTTTAGCTGACCTCTTGCGTCTTGGGGGTGCTTGATATGATCATCACCCACTGCCGGCGTATTGACGAGTCTTAGAGTCCCACAGAGGAGTTTCCTAGCCCAGGCGAAACGATATGGTGTGCATAAGTGATATGCACGGGGACCCGATTAAATGCGCGTATGTGATACCGTATATTAATTGGGCGATTTACTATTGGTCGGGTCGTATGTGATATGGCCGATTTGTTAAATCAAGTGTTGATTTAACATTGACTTTATTGCTCACTTTGTTTAAACCCTTTTCTTTATTGTATGCATGCATGTATGCTATGTTTATGTTGATGCACATGTTGATGTGCATGCACACATACATGCATACACTTGTGTGTATCATGTTTGTTGATACACTAGTGTTGGCAATGCAAGACTCACATGGAAGTATTTATCTAAATATTTATTTTTGAGTTAATGTAAATAGAATTAATTCATGGTTGATATTTATCCTTCATTCTCTACACTTAACCTTGCATTAACGATGAGTTAATTTTCTATGGCTCTCTTTTTCCAAAGTAAATATCTAGATATTTATTAACCCATGGTTTTGGATGAGAGTGGAAATTATATATAATTTCTATTCTCATTTTTATTATAAGGATTATCATAACTTGAGCTTTTGAGTTGCCATCATCTTCTTCCTCCTCTCTTTTGTGCTCTTGACTTTGTTAGTGAGTGAGATAGTGATAAAGATAGGGTTTTGAAGTGAGAAAACAAACCACATCATCATTCTACACTAGTCTAGCCAATTAGTTTAGAGTGTTAGCTTCATTTTCATCTTTTGATCAAGTGGAGCTTGGACAAAGAGGACTCCGGGTGGATCATCGTGGACTCGGAAGATCACTAGCAAGCCCGTTCAAACTCTCAAGTAGCCAAGGAGACAAGCAAAGAGAACTACAAATGTTGTATTCTCTTTACTTAGTGTTTTATTACTTGTAGTATGTGATACTACTTTATATGTTACTTTAAATTTCTAGTTTGACCCTAGGTTAGTTTGTTTAGCAGCCTAAAAAATTAAATTGTAGCATGTTTGATGCATTACAAACCCTTGTGAGGTGCTAGGTAAACCCAACAGTGGTATCAGAGCCAAACTAGAACATTAGAGTAACCTAGACGATGTTAAAACACTTCGAACGAACATCGATTACCCGAAAAAAAACCTTCTCTGGAAATTTTTCAAAATGTTGGAATTTTTCACATTAAAGATATTCAGAAAATCATGCAGGTAATTCTATGGACCCTCTAGAAGAACGATACCCTAACTCGACTAAACGACCACGGAACCGCTGCAGAAACCTGGTTTTGGCGGCGGTTCCGCGGCGCTGTTTGTGAGGCTTGGGTCTGCCCTTCTACGGTTGGTCCATAGGTACTATGGCATGCTTCTGGGTAATTTTAATTCTGCTCAGGTGTTGAGCTTCTCTGTGGATTTTTGGGTCATTGATCGATCGATCAAATGGTTTAACATCGCCTAGTTTATATGCATATATTGACATGAGATGTTATATGTTGCTGTGAAATGATGTATAGGATCGTCGTGATGAATGGCCGGGGTTTTAAGTGAGATGAGAGTTTTCTTTTCATTCATGTAAAATTCATTTGTATGTAATATTCTTGTAATGGGGCACATCCGGGTTGAGGATGATGTTTCCTTCGATGTATATTATTTATTTTTCCGCATTAGGATAGACCCAAGGTGGGGAGCACAAGTGACCGGGTTCTAGAGTCCAGTGGGAGGCCATCTCGAGGAGTCGAGACCGGGTCTCCTAACTCTAGAATTGGTAGGGTCGCTTGCCGTTCTCATAGGGGTCTAGGGTGTGGGATTGGCTATTCATCACAACCGTGGAACCCGTATTTTCTATCGTTGGCTAAATATAAAATATGGAATTCCTAGTATATCCTATTTTTTCATATATGTGCTTCTGCTGTTTATATTCTGTGATGTGATCGCTTGAAATATCTGAGACGAATGCAATATTATATATGAGATATATAGTAGGCGTTGCTTATGTTTTGCACCCACGCTAGTCCCGTCCCGGTATGCCATTAGTTAAGTAACATAACGGTGCATAACGGAACATTGTGGCGAATGCGGGTGGCATAAGCGTACGTTGTATTTTCGTTTCTTTTCTGTGTTTGGCTTAAGGACTTAAATGATGGGACTATATTAATATGATTAATGTAACAAAAAATAAACTTAAAAGGATGTTGTAGAATCAAATTTAAAAACCACTCGGCTTTTTGTGAAAAAGCTACATTTCAAAATTGCGGAGAATAAGCCACTCCCTTTGAAAACCGTTTGATTCTACAACGATATAAAGTTCAAAGCGTTAAGGGTTTTCTTAAAAACCATCCGCAACCGTCCGTCATTTTAGGAAGTAGAGTACTTAGTATTCGTGCTACGTTTGTTGACTATAGTTAAGGCGTAGTGTACGGTAGTTAAGTGATGTCTTCCTACACAGCATATGATGTGATTAATTGGGACAATTATATGACTTTGTTGACCATAGTTAAGGGTCATATAACTGGGTCTAATTAATCAAGAAATGACGGGTTGAGCTTGACTAGTGCTTGTGATTTGTTGACCATAGTTAAGGTCATGAGTGCTAGGGGTAAAAACCATATCGGGAGTTTCAAGAGTTGAAATTTGCAATGAGATTGCATACCTTCCATTTAATGGTTGGATCCCGATCCCACTGTGAGCAAGAGTTGCTCCCAGGAGAGTTTTGCACTTTACAATTAGCTAACTCATTAGGTGTCTAGAATGGTGTTAACGAGGCTACGCCTCTGGGAAAATGATGTTTACTTTAATTAGGTCCGTGTGAAAGCATGGGGAACCTCCCTCATGTACCGACACTGGCCTGGCTGAACAGTTGGCGAAGTTGTAGAATGTAATTAATCCTGGCTAGTTTTCTTTTTAAGATTTGACGGAAAATTTGATAAAAGCAGTGGGGGACATCGAGTAGATAAGATAATAACCAATCTGATCTTTGCAAAAGCTTTCGCTGAGTGTATTCTTTTCTCTCTCTTAATGGTAGATACCAATGACAGAACTCAAGCTTCTACTAGATAAAAATAAACTGAATGGGACCAATTATAAAGACTGGCTGAGGAACATTAACATTTCCTTGACTTATGAGAAGGTATCATATTTCCTCACGGCTCCAGCCCCGCCCTTCCCAGGTCCTAAATCTTCAATTGCGGACAAGGAAATCCGCAAGACATGGGATGCTGACTGTGCCACGGCCAAATGCCTCATGCTTGCATAGATGGATAACACACATCAAAAGCAGCATGAGCAGATATACGTTCAATCCATTTTTCTCCATACAAAAGATTTGTATGGGGAGAAATCTCGTGTCCTTCGATACGAAGCGTCTAGAAAGCTGTTTCAGATGCGGATGGCCCCTGGCACACCAGTAGGTGACCATGTTCTGAAGATGATAGCTCTTATAGAAGAGCTTGAGGACCTCCGGTGGTTAATGGAGAACGAACAATATATTGATATTATTCTACAGTCTCTCTCCCTACCTTTGCTCAATTTGTAGTAAACTTCAACGTGCACAACATGGAGAAGTCACTACCTGAACTCCTCAATATGTTGAGGAGTGCAGAGATCACACTGAAATCAGTGAAGACTCCCGCTTTGATTGCTGGGCCATCATCCTCCTCTCACCCGAAGGCCAAGGCCAAGGGAAAGATGAAGAAGAAACCCGCCAAACCAAGAGGTGGAGTTAAAAAGGTTATGGGGAAAGACAAGTCCACGGCTGGGGAATCGGGGAAAGGGGTATGTTATCACTGCCACAAATCGGGACACTGGAAGCGCAACTGCACTGAGTACTTGGATCTCAAAAGGAAGAAGCATGGGGATGCTTCCGCTTCAGGTGTGTTTGTGACAGAAAACTGTTTTTCTATAAACTCTGCTTCCTGGGTATTAGATACTGGTTCTGGTTCTCACATTTGCAATTCCATGCAGGGGCTGAGAAATAGTAAAGTTTTGAAGACATGTGACCATACTCTCCGGGTTGGAAATGGTTCCAATGTACATACGGTTTCAGTGGGAGAGTATCACCTGGGGTTGCCGTCAGGATGTATATTGGTTTTGAACCCATGTTATTATGTACCTAGTATGCTTTGTAATATAATATCCGTTTCTTTGTTAGACAATGAAGGATATCATTTTGTATTGCAGAATAATGTTATGAATATTAACCTGAATCAAATGTTGGTTGGGTATGGTACACTTAATAACGGGATATACGTCCTAAATCAACACACAGTTTTCAGCATACAACACACTAATAAAAGAAAACTTTCAGAAATAAATGAAGCTTTTTCTTTGGCACTGTAGACTTGGTCATATTAACGAAACAAGACTAAACAAGCTATATAAAGATGGATATTTAAACCCCTTTGAATATAAATCTTATGCGACTTGCCAGTCTTGTATCAAGGGTAAAATGACCAAATCTCCGTTTACAGGACACGGAGAAAGAGTTACTCAGCTCTTAGCCCTCATACATAGTGATGTATGCGGGTCAATGTCTATACAGGCTAGAGGCGGTTTTTCTTACTTCATAACTTTTACTGATGATTTCTCAAGGTTCGGTCATGTGTTTTTACTAAAGCATAAGTCTGAAGCTTTTAAGAAATTCTCTAAGTACAAACTTGAAGTAGAAAAACAAACCGGATTGAGTATCAAGATGCTTCGATCAGATCGAGGTGGGCAGTATCTCAGTACAGAATTTGCAGACTTTCTAAAAGAGAATAGGATTCTCTCTCAGCTCACTCCTCCTTACACACCACAGCACAACAGTTTGTCAGAGCGGAGGAATCGGACCCTATTGGATATGGTTCGTTCCATGATGAATGATGCTGAGTTACATGTCTCATTTTAGGGGCATGCATTGGAGACTGCAGCGTTTCTATTGAACATGGTTCCAACCAAAACCGTGTCTACCACGCCATATAAGATATGGCATGGGAAGAGACCATCTCTTAAACGAGTTAAGATTTGGGGTTGTCCGGCCTATGTCAAAAAGCAAGATCCGGACAAACTCGAGACACGGTCAGTCATGTGTAATTTTGTGGGGTATCTAAAGAATTCTTATGGATATCTATTCTACCACAAGGTGGAACAAAATGTGTTTGTTTCTCAGTATGCCACATTTTTAGACAAAGATTTTTTTACAAATGATACAGATGGCAGTGTGATAGACCTAGAAGAAGTTCTAGAAACACAAATTACAAATGACGACTTAGTTTAACCGTCTGTTGCAACAGAGACAAATGAACCTCAACCACTCCGTAGATCTGGTAGGACTTCTCGCCCACCGGAGAGGTACTACGGTTTCTTCATTGATGGTGATAGAGAAGATTGCATCATGGAGGATGATGATCCTACCAGTTTTCAGCAAGCAATCACGAGTGGAGACTCTGTGAAATGGATGGATGCCATGAGATCTGAAATGGAGTTTATGTACACCAACAAAGTATGGAATTTGGACATTGTACCCCCTGGGGTAAAATCCGTGGGGTGCAAATGGATCTTTAAAAGAAAGATTGGTGTAGATGGGCTGGTGGAGACCTATAAAGCAAGACTTGTGGCGAAAGGATTTCATCAAAGACCGGGTCTGGACTATGACGAAACTTTTTCTCCCGTAGCTATACTTAAATCCATTTGGATCCTACTTGCTATTGCTGCTCACTACGACTATGAAATCTGGCAGATGTATGTTAAAACTGCATTTCTAAATGGTGATTTAGAAGAATGCGTTTATATGGATCAGCCAGAGGGCTTCGTTGACAGTGGGAGCAGCGGGAAAGCATGTAGATTGCTTAAATCCATTTATGGATTAAAGCAGGCATCACGGAGTTGGAACATCTGCTTTGATGATGTTATCAAAGAGTTTGATTTCATCAAAAATCCAGAAGAACCTTATTTTTATAAGAAGGCTGTAGGGAGAGCTGTCACATTCCTCGTATTGTACGTGGATGACATTCTTCTGATAGGAAATGACATTCCTATGCTGCATTCCGTCAAATCATTCTTATCACAAAGGTTTTTTATGAAGGACCTGGGTGATGCCACGTACATATTGGGCATTCGGATCTATAGGGATAGATCCAAAAGGTTGTTGGGATTGTCCCAAACCAGGTATATCAACACCATCCTAAAGAGGTTTAGTATGGAAGACTCCAAGCGGGGTGCCTTATCCGCTTGCCATGGAGTCACTCTCTCCAAGGACTTTTTCCCAAGACCAATGAAGAGAGAGCTCGCATGAGCATTATACCCTATGCATCAGCCGTAGGATCTATAATGTATACGATATTATGTACACGCCCTGATGTAGCTTATACACTAGGTGTAGTAAGCAGGTATCAGTCCAACCCAGGGGAGAATCACTGGATAGCTGTGAAGAACATTCTTAAGTACTTGCGAAGAACTAAAGAATTGTTCTTGGTGTATGGTAACGGAGATCTCCAAATGGAGGCCTTTACCGATTCGAGCTTCCAGAGTGATAAGGAGATAGAAAATCTATCTCTGGGTTTGTATTTACCCTCAATGGAGGGGCGGTGAGTTGGAAGAGTTCCAAACAGGATACCGTTGCAGACTCTACGATGGAAGCTGAGTACATTGCTGCAAATGATGCCGCAAAGGAAGCAGTCTGGATGAGAAAGTTCGTCTCGGAGCTAGGAATAGTTCCAACCATTATTGATCCAATACCATTGTATTGTGATAATAATGGGGCTATGGTGTTAGCCAAGGAGCCCAGGTCCCATCAGCAGTCTAGACACATCCTGAGGCGATATCATTTGATCCGGGAGATAGTAGATCGCTGCGAGATCGAGATTCAGAGAGTAGATACAAAGAATAACACTGCGGATCCACTCACCAAGGCCCTCCTCAGCTGCAGCATGAGCGACTTTTTGAGATGTTGGGTATGAGATACGCCAATAACTGGCCTTAGTGCGAGATTGTTGGGTATATGTATGCCCTAGAGGCTATTATAAGATAGTGGATGTATTTATACATCTATTTTGGTTACTCTTTATCTGACAAGTTCACTTGATCATGCTTTTATTCATTTGTACATGTTGATAAAGCCCTGAGGATATTTGCTTGACTACTATGATTATGATGCAGATCATACTAGTGGGGCATGTATAGTTTATAAAGCATATCATGAAATGTCCCTAGTCGTGGGTGTATCGAGACGGGGCATCAATATTCCAGAGTAGACTAGCGTATATGATATTAGACCCATATGATGGGCGATGGATGTTCCCATATCCATTGATGTTTGACATCAAGATCGTATGCGGATGCTCAGTGGAGACTGGGTACACTGGACGGACTCGCCGAGATCTCCTATATGGTATTATATCCATCGTCGGATAGCAGTTCTCAGGTGACACTGGTACAGGTTAGTCTGTAGACCCAAGATCATCATAGAGTCTCACGTGTTCTCCCACTGTGCTTTGATTTCCACCCTGACACGGCTCTACTGAGTCGTGCAAATAGGCGGCTTTTGGGTACAGTCCCGAGACATGTGGAGGCAATGAGCGATATGAGGGGTTTCATCTCTCCCGGTATTAGAGGTTGATGTTGCGTTGTGCTCGATTGGCTATATCAGTAAGTCCCTCGCCAGGGCTGTTGAGATTTACTGATAAGTGTTATCGTAGTTTCTCGGTTTGATTATAGGCCATACATCGGCATGACTTATTGAGTTATTGGGGTCGACGATGCCATCCCTAGACTTGATATGCAGCATATCTGACGAAGAGACCGGACTGTACGGTAGTGTTACCAGTTGGCTCGACGGGTGTTTTGACAGGTTCGTTTGTTTTCTTCTGATCACTCAATACCCGGGTGGCCGTTACGTTTAGTTGACCTCTTGCGGCTTGGGGTGCTTGATATGCATATTGACGAGTCTTAGAGTCCCACAGAGGAGTTTCCTAGCCCAGGTGAAACAATGTGGTGTGCATATGTGATATGCGCGGGGACCCGATTAAATGCGCGTATGTGATACCGTATATTAATCAGGCGATTTACTATTGGTCGGGTCGTATGTGATATGGCCGGTTTGTTAAATTAAGTGTTGATTTAACATTGACTTTATTGCTCACTTTGTTTAAACCCTTTTCTTTTTTGTATGCATGCATGTATGCATATGTTTATTTTGATGCACATGTTAATGTGCATGCACACATACATGCATACACTTGTGTATATCATGGTTGTTGATACACTAGTGGTGGCAATGCAAGACTCACATGGAAGTATATATCTAAATATTTATTTTTGAGTTAATGTAATAGAATTAATTCATGGTTGATATTTATCCTTCATTCTCTACACTTAACCTTGCATTAACTATGAGTTAATTTTCTATCGCTCTCTTTTCTCCAAAGTAAATATCTAGATATTTATTAACCCATGGTTTAGGATGAGAGTTGAAATTATATATAATTTCTATTCTCATTTTTATTATAAGGATTATCATAACTTGAGCTCTTGAGTTGCCATCATCTTCTTCCTCCTCTCTCTTGCTCTCTTGACTTTGTTAGTGAGTGAGATAGTGATAAAGATAGAGTTTTGAAGTGAAAAAACAAACAACATCATCATTCTACACTAGTTTAGCAAATTAGTTTAGAGTGTTAGCTTCATCTTCATCTTTTGATCAAGTGGAGCTTGGACAAAGAGGACTCCGGGTCGATCATCGTGGACTCGGAAGATCACTAGCAAGCCCGTTCAAACTCTCAAGTAGCCAAGGAGTCAAGCAAAGAGAACTACAAAGGTTGTATTCTCTTTACTTAATGTTTTATTACTTGTAGTATGTGATACTACTTCATATGTTACTTTAAATTTCTAGTTTGATCCTAGGTTAGTTTGCTTAGCACCCTAAAAAATTAAATTGTAGCATGTTTGATGCATTACAAACCCTTGTGAGGTGCTCGGTAAACCCAACATGTTACACATGGATGAATATGAGAATCTGTTCGAATTTTCATCTTATGCTACTTGCCAGTCTTGTCTCAAAGGTAATATGACCAATACTCTGTTTACTGGAAACAGAGAAAGAGTTAGTGAACTCTTGGGACGCATACCTGATTATGTATACGGTCCTATGTCTATAAATACCAAGGTTGGTTCTTGATACTTCATTACATTTATCGACTATCTCTCAAGATTCGGACATTTGTTCCTGTTGAAACATGAGTCTGAAACTTTTGAGAAATTCAAGGAATGTAAGATTTAAGTTGAAGAACCAGACGGGTGGAAGTATTAAAGTCCTTCGATGTGATCGAGGAGGAGAATACTTGCGCATGGAGTTCCTGGAGTTTCTAAAAAGAGAATGTGATTCTATCTCAGCTTACTCCTTCGTATACACCACAGCACAAACGGTGTACGAGGCGGAGGTATCGCACCCTATGAGATATGGCACGCTCTATGATGAGTACTGCTGAGTTACCTCTTTCCTTTTTTGGTGTAATGCACTTGAGAAGCTGCATACCTATTGAATGGGGTTCCGTCCAAATCAGGGCCTACCACTACATATGAGATATGGTGTGGAAAGAGACCATGTCTTAAACGAGTTAAGATATAGGGTTGTTCGGCCTATGTTGAAAGGCAGAATCCGGACAAGCTCGAGGCAAGGTCAGTTCTGTGTAAGTTTGTTAGGATATCCTAAACATTTTTAAGGGTATATCTTCTACCTAACTGAGGAGCAAAAGGTGTTTTGTTGCTCAGCATGCCACATTTTTAGAAAAGGAATTTCTTGTGAAGAAATTAGTGGTCATGAGGTAGAACTGGAAGGAGTTCCTGCTAGACAAACTAACAGCTGATGATTTGGTGAAACCAAAGGATTCAATAGTCTCCAACGAACCTTAGCCTCTCCGCGAATCTGGTAGGGTCTCTCATCCACTTGAGAGACACTACGGTATTCTTGGTGACAGTGGGAGCGATGATTGCATCATGGTAGATGATGGCCCAACTATGTTTAGGAAGGCCATCACGAGTGACGACTCTATGAAAAGGCTGGATGCTATGCGATCAAAGATGGAATCCATGTACACCAACAAAGTATGACTTTGACCGTTGCACCTGAAGGGGAAAAACCCATTGGGAGCAAACGGATCTTGAGAAGATTCTTGGTGTAAATGGAAAAGTTGAGACTTTCAAAGCGATGCTTAAGTCCATCAGGAACAATGCGCGCATCGAGGAGTTGGAACATCTGTTTTGATGTGGTAGTCAAAGAGTTTGACTTCATCAAAATGGTAGATGAACCATATATATACAAGAAGGTTGCAGAGAGTAAGGTTGTCTTCCACGTATTGTATGTAGATGACATACTCTTGATAGGAAATGGTTTCCTATGCTACACTCGGTCAATCTCCTCTTATCATGAGGATTCTCAATAGAAGATTTGGATGATACCTACTACATCTTGTGGATTATGATCTATGGTGATGGATCTAAGTGGATGTTGGGAGTGTCCCAAATCCAGGTACATTAACACCACACTAAAGGGGTTTAGTATGGAAGATTCTAAGCATGGTGGTTCGCTCACTTACTCATGAATCACTCTCTCCAAAAAGATGTCTTCCAAGACTGATTTAGAGAGAGCTCGTAAAGGATAACCTATGCTTCAGCAGTAGGCTCTATCAGAGTATGCGATGTTATGTACCAGACCAGATGTAGATGACTCACTAGATGTAGTGATTAACAATCAATCAGATCTTAGGAGAATCACTGGATAGCTGTGGAGGACATTCTTAAGTACTTGAGAAGCACTAAAAGAAAGTTCTTGGTACCAGCTTCCAGAGTGATAAGTTTGACTGAAAGTCAGTCACAGGCATTTTCTTTACCCTTAGTGCAGGGACGGTATGTAGAAGAGTTCCAAGCTAGATACCGTGACATACTAGACGATAAAGGCTGAATACATTTCTACCAATGATGCTGCCAAAGTGGCTGTCTGGGCATTTCTTGTTCATGAGATGAACAAGGTTCCTACCATTGAGCGTCCAATAACTGTTATTGTGACAACGATGGAGTTGTGGCTTTAGCCTAGGAACGAAGGTCTCATCAGCATTCCAGACATATTCTAAGGCAAGTATCACCTGATCAGGGAGATGGTTGATCTCCAAAGGATCGAGGATAGGAGAGTAGACATGGAGGATAACACAGCAGATCACCTCACAAAGGCCTTGCCCCTAAAGAGACTTCTATGGGATGGTTGAGTATGGGATACTACAACCACTACTAAATTGTTGGGTATTGGATACTACAACAAATAGCTTTAGTGCAAGTGGGAGATTGTTAGTTATATGTATGACCTAGAGGCCATTACTGTACATGTGATATATATTGTAGTGGATGCTTGGACATATATAGGGAGGACTTTCTTGCTCGACATGATAGTATGCTATCTGGTTGCACTTTATCTTAACATGTACACTTATTGTCTCTCTATTACATGTTGATAAAGCCCTTAGGATGATTACTTGACTACCACGATTATGATGCAGATCATACTAGTGGGGAAAGGGTAGTCGATAAGTACATCCTTCAAATATTCCTAGTCGTGGGAGTATCGAGACAGGGCATCGATACTCCAGAGTAAACTAGCGTATGCACTTCTCGACCCAAATGATGGGCGATGGATGATCCCATATCCATTGGTGTTTGACATCAGATAAGGTATACGGGTGCTCAGTGGAGACTGGGTACACTGAACGGACTCGCCGATAAGTCGTAGAAGGTATTATACCTATCGTCGGATAGCAGTTCTCTGGTGACACTGGTACAGGTTAGTCTGTAGACCCGAGATCGTCATAGAGTCTTGTGTGATTCCCACTGTGCTTTGATTTCCACCATACACGGTCAAGAGATCGTTCAAAAAGGTGGTTTTGGGGTACAATCCCAAGTCACATGGAGGCAATGAGCGATAGGAGGGGTTTCGTCTCTCCCGATATTGGGAGTTGATGTTGCGCTATGCTCGATTGGCCATAACAGGAAATCCCTGGCCAAGGTTGCTGATAATTACTGGTAAGTGTTATCAGTAGTTTCTCGAACCGTTATAGACCTTGCAACGGCATGTTTTATCAGGCTATTGGGGTCTGACGTTATACCACCCCCAGGCTGTTGAAATGCGATATATCAGACGAAGATACCGGACTATACGGTAGTGTTACTGATTGGATTCGCAGGAGTATGAGAAGGCTTGCTTGTTGTTCTTCTGATCGCTCAATACCCGGGTGGCCGTAACGTTTAGCAGACCGCTTGCGGCTTGTGGGTGTTTGATATGATCATCACCTACTGCCGGCGTATTGATGAGTCTTTAGAGTTCTACATAGAGGTTTCCTGGTTCATGCGAAAAGGAGTAGGAGCACATATGTGATATGAGGGGACCGAGATTAATGCGAATATGTGATACCGCATTCTATTCTCGCGACTTGTGACATTGGTCGGGTAAATATGATATCGCCGGGTTATCGGATCAAGTGTTGATTCGATAAGCTGTTGCATTTGATATTAGTTGGTTATATTCAATATAACCGAATTATTAAATCAAATGTTGATTTAATAATTTAATGTAGAATTATATATTTGATATATTAAATTACATTAACTAATATTAGCTCACTTAAGTATTTCTTTTTCTCACATTTGATACATTGATATATATGTGATATATGTTAAATGTATTGTTTTCTTTTTGCACAAAATATATATGTGATATATATTGTTGTGTCATGTTAGGTTACACTTGCAATATGTATGTATGAGACTTATACCATGCTAGGGTTTATGTTTGGGTTTTATTTATCATTAAGTAATTCACAAAAGATTTGGAATGAATCATGGTTGAAGCTTGGAGAAGCTTGTAGAAAACATTGACTAAGTCCACTCTTTTGTCATTGTTTAAATATTTCTTAACCCAACCCTTAACTCATAGCTATGATTTATTCACTACATGAGTTAGGCATGACACTAACTCACCCATGGTTGCAATTCTAACCTCACTCTTTCATTCATTTTCTTCATCACTTCTTCTTCTTCCTCAAGAGAAAAAGCTTGCTAGCTTTTTCTAAGTGATGATTTATTGTGAGAAAAATAAAACTAAAGTGAGCCCACTTCCTACTTCATCATCCTATACTACTTGCCATTTAGTTTAGAGTGTTTGCTTCACTAATCTCACCATTAGTGAAAAGATAGCATGAGCTAGTGTCTCCTCGACGTAGATCATCTTCGGCCTCGAATACTTTGATGCAAGCTTGTTCCGTACATCTTGTGGAGCCTCTCTAATGTCCAGGAGTTCATGATCGCAGTGAAGGGACTACTACACGGAGCTATTGAAGTGAAGGACCGGTCTACAAAGGTTGTATTCCTTCTTCCCTTTAGTTTGTAAAGAGTTTACAATCTAGAAAACCCTAAGTCTCTAGTTCGATCCTCGTTCGGGTTCTTTAGCTCTCTAGAAAATTTTGAAATGGCATGTTCGATGCCCTAGTAAACACCGTGAGGGTGCTAAGGAACCCATCATGCCCTAGAGGCCATTATTGTACGTGTGATGTATATTATAGTGGATGCTTGGATATATATAGAGAGGACTTTCTTGCTCGACATAATAGCATGTTATCTGGTTACTTTTATCTTAACAAGTAGACTGGTATTTGTACTGTCTTGCTCTCACATGTTGATAAAACTCTTAGGATATGTACTTGACTACCAGGACTATGATAGAGATCATACTAGTGGGGATAAGGTAGTTCACAAGTACATCCTTTAATTGTTCCTGGTCGAGGGAATATCAAGACATGGCATCGATATTCCATAGTAGACTAGGATATACGCTTCTTGACCCATATGATGGGCGTTGGATGATTCCACATCCATTGGTGTTTGACATCAAAGATAGTATACGGGTGCTTAGTGGGGACTGGGTACACTGAACAGGACTCGTCGAGGACTCCTATGTGGTAGTATACCTATCGTCAGATAGCAGTCCTCTAGTGACACTGGTACAGGTTAGTCTGTAGACCCGAGATCGTCATAGAGTCTAGTGTGGTTCCCACTGTGCTTTGATTTCCTCCCTACCACGGCTCAAAGGAGTCATGCGTTTAGGTGGATTTTGGGTACAGTCCCGAGTCACATGGAGGCAGTGAGCGATAGGAGGGGTTTCGTCTTTCCCGGTATAGGGGGTTGATATCGCGCTGTGCTTGATTGGCCATAACACCTAATCCCTGGCCAGGGTTGTTGAGATTTACTGATAAGAGTTATCAGTAGTTTCTCGAACCGTTATGAGCCATACATCAGCATGACTTATAAAGTTACTAGGGTCTGATGTTTACCACCCCTAGACTTCATATGCGACATATCAGACGAAGAGACCGGACAGTACGGTAGTGTTACTGATAGGCTGCATGGAGAGTATGGACGAGCTTGCTTGTTGATCTTCATATCGCTCAATACCCCGGTAGCCGTTACGTCCAGCTTGTACTGCTGACGGCTTGTAGTTGACTGATGTGATCATCACCTACTGCCGGCGTATTGACGAGTCTTTAGAGTCCCATACAGAAGTTTCCTGGTTCGACCGAACTGAAGTAGGCACATATGTGATATGTGCGTGGGCCTGATTAAATACGTGTATGTGATACCGTATTGTAATCTGGCAGTTATCGGGTATCGGTTAGGTCATATGTGATATGACCAGATTATCGAATCAAGTATTGATTTGATAATGTGATATTCAGATAAATGATATTAGTCGGTTATATATGTTATAACCGGATTATTAGATCAAGTATTGATTTAATAATGTGATATATATTATATGTGATATAATTATATCTTAACTAATATCATTAGCTCACTAATTGCTTTATATTTATATATATATATAAATGTATATTTGATATATATAAATATATATTATTATATGAAGCATGGCATATTTTTCTATTTTTAGAAAATAGAAACATGAGGTGTAAATTGTGGAGATATTTTGGGTATGGATGAGGCATGGGCTTATATGGTTTTTTATTTGTCTTGACTCACTATTCAAGCATGGTTTCAATTTAGAATTGCATTTTATTCCATGCTTGAATGAGTGAGGAGAGAGATGATTCATATGATTGTTTCTACGCTTGCTTCATGCTTAATGCCTTAGCCATTTTCCTTGAGCTTCATCTTCCTCTTGATCTCTACAATTTCTTCATCTCACCTCCAACCTCAAACCCTCACATGAGATGTGAATCATTGAGCTTGTGAGTAAACTAGTGAGCTTATCATATTCCCTACTTCATCATCCCACACCAAACTAGCAATTTAGTGTTGTGTGTTTCATACACTAAAGATGTTTACTGTAGAGTTATCTTGATCTAGAGGAACTTCGGGTGGATCGTCTTTGGCGCGAAGATCACGAAGGAGGGTCGTTCAACTCGAAGAGGAGCCTTGTAGAGTCGCGTGGATTTCAACCCAGAGCTTTAGAAGAGAAGGGCTCAAACTACAAAGGTTGTATGCTTCTTTCCTTCTTGTTGTTAACCCTAATGTTCTTGGTACAGTCTTGTTAGACTAACTTAGCACCTAATAAAATTAAAATTTGGCTTGCTTGATTCCTCTTAAACCTCATGGTGGTGCTAAAGTAGACTTTCATATAGTTTGCCCATCGATCCTTTATTATATCATATCATAAACGATACCTCGACTCAATCACATATCAAAACCTCACGGCATCATGCCCGATCATATCGACTCATATCCGTTCAACATCTTGTATCCTCATCTTATACGTATATGTATACCATATGTATATATATATATATATATATATATATATGTATATATATACATATATACCCATATATCATATCTCGTGTGTGTGTGTGAGAGAGAGAGAGAGACAACCTATACACTACAGGTTCACGACTAAGAAACTAAACTAAGAGCAATCTTCTTCCAAGTATGCGTAATCTAAACTATGGTCTCCTAGAAAACCCTATTTGCTAAGTATCCGTACTATACATATACATACCATACGCATCCTAATCTACGAATTTGCGGGGGTTCTATACGCCATTCACCCAACTTCCCCCGTAGATATACATCTACTCACCTCGATTCTCGCTTGTCGAAGTCGATGACTCCACGCTCTCCCTTGTCGTCCGAAGCTCACGCAAAGGTACCTACAGTTTCAAATGCGTTATATCGTAAAACAATAATCAAATACAAGAAAAGCCGGTACGACACACGAAACACATATAGGTTAAAACCTACGGTCTACGCATTCAAGAATAACTAACAGCTCTTGACATCGACGTACGAACGTCAATCGACCGAGATAAAACACAATACCAAAATCCAAGTTCACAAAACTCGGAAAACGAATTCAGAAACTCAAGAAAATACTTCCAGATTTGTCTCAGGTAAGAATTGGGACATTCTGCACATAGGATAGGTCTAAATAACATACAACGGAGCCATGGACCAAACCTGGGGCCCACCCAACCAAGCCAGGCCGCAAATTTCAGCCTCTGAGGATAAATCTGTGGCCATACAGTAAAGTTGGGGTCTCGGGTCTTTAGGGTTGCTCTTAAGTTGCCTGCACGTCTCACTGTGTTCGCTATATAATTTTTAGGGTTCCCTAGCTGTAGCAGATCTCAATATATCACTACAAATTCTCACAAAACCGGACATCGGAGATTCTAAGTTCATGGCTTGGGTTTTCTAACTCAGTTGGTCCAGGATTTTTAGCACTAAAGGGGTTGGAGTCACTAACCAAGCCTCTACCTTCACAAGTCATAAAAATTCTCAAATCTCCTCTTGGAAAATTTCCACATCACAAACTCCACAAGTTTAACTCTAAACTACACTAAAACATAAGGAGAACTAAAAATTACACTAAGGGTATAGGAAATTACCTCATTTGGCAACTCAACAAAGTTTCTTGAGTTGCCCAAAGCCTCCAAAATCTACACTTGATTGATCCAAGGTGCTAGTAGCGAGCTTGGGGTTAAAATTTGTGAAGAGAGTGAAGTTTGATGGTGGTTTTGAGGGTGGCCATGGATGTTAGAGGAGGCGGAGGAAGGGGAAGAGGAGAACAAGAGAGGAGGTGAGGAAAATGGATGAAGAGAATGAGGGATGGCTAGGATTTGTGTAGAAGCTTCTCTCTTTCTCTTTCTCTCTCTCTCTCACCCATGATACTTGTCCCATCACTCTCTCACACCTATTTTCTTTACTTTCTTTTTTTTTAATAAAAACAAAAAATCATTTTTATACAAAAGAAGAAGCCATGTTTCAACAATAAAATGTAATAAGTGTTTTTGCAACATGTTAAGTTGCATGCCATGCACAATCAACCTTAATACATAATCAGTGAAATATTAATCAAGTTTAGCACTAATTTGAATACAATTAGTTGTATACGATTTTATAAAATGTCTAAACCGCATAAATTCTATCCAAAACAATATTTGATATAAATTTCCAATTATTTTCCAATTTATCGGTATAAGATTATACCCCTTCATTAAAACAAATCTCCAAACTTTTAAAATATCACTAATATTAATTATTTAATTAATTGAACTCCAAAAAATAATATTTTATTTTCTGAAATGTTACAATCTTCCCCCCTTAAATAAATTCGGTCCCCGAACTTAAATTTAAACTCCCCAAATACTAAAACATTTCAGTTAAATGATCAAATCGTCGGGGCTCCGAAATCATGAATACACAAAACGTATCATAGCACAATACATGCACAATGAGAACGAGTGTAAAACTCAAAATTAAAACTCTGTCAAGTATCATGCAATCATCGGAGTTATAGCGAAGATACGAATGTCAAAATCCAATATGAAAACCAACATGATATAATCAAAACTATAACATGTATATAGTTCGCATCGTGGTGAAATCATCAAGACAACCGAATAAAAGTGTATGCCAAATCCTTTTCAAATCGCCGTGCGATGCGCAAATTACGGCATAAGTAGCGGACGTTCATTATAAAGAAAATAGCTTCTTATATATATCCTATGTTTAACATATACGTTCCGCCTTTTGAAAACGATTTAGAAGGGTTTCCTTTGTAAAGTTTTCGTGTCATCCTGGACACGTAGGAAAATATTGAGACTATAGCTCCTTTTTGGAAAACCCTTCGGCAAATATCGATGCATTCAAAAACACATAGGTATTTTTCTCAGAACAGTCCTGCTTGGTTACTAAACCACATAGCATATAAGTCATGAAAACATGATGCTCGAAAGAAATCCAACTCAAATAGCGTATACAAAAGTGTCACGTGCATCTGGTGCGCACGGAAATCGAAACCAAATACAGGTGCCACGAAAGTGCGCAGAAACAAAACCAAGTGCAGTGGGTGTGCATGAAAACATCTGTCAAGTGCAACGGGTGTGCATGAAAACAACTGTCAAGTGCAACGGGTGTGCACGTAAACATCTGTTAAGTGCAACGGGTGTGTCTGACAACAATATCAAGTGCATCTGATGTGCACGAAAAATCTCGATCAAGTGCATCGGGTGTGCACAAAATTGTATCTATTGCGCCATGTGTGCGCAAGAATCCCAATCAAGTGCACTAGAGCGCACGAAAACATAAGTCCAGTGCACTAGTAGAGCGCATGAAAACAATATCGAATATCAAAGTCGAAATCAACGGTATACGACACACATCAAATCAAATCAGGTATACCGTGGTATATAACTCATAAATACTTGCATCTGTGAGCACAAAATCATATCAATACTGAAAGTGGGTGTAAACTGCTCGAATGCATAAGTCAAAATCATGTGCATACTATATGCACGAAATCAAAATCAAGTATCTCAGAGTGCGTAATATCAAAATCAAGCGCAAATGGCTATGTGCAAAAACGAAAATCAGTACAACTCATACGTGAAAATACGAATCAAGTGCAGCTGTGGTGCACATAAGAAATATCAATCATGAAACGAAATCCTCAAAATCCCAGAATAAAAAACAATAGAAACGTGATATTCGAATCACCAAGTCGCAAATCATAAATAACTGTCATCGATGTGCCCCTCTCTCAATGCCGAAAGGTGTCGGTGCATCCAAGGCTGGCAGAGCAAGAATATCCACTTGCCTCTTGCCCATGGTCCAGCGCCCTCTGCTTTTAGATCCTTATTTCTCTTTGTGGATTACCAGTTATATGCCTTCTCGGCTCGACAGCCCGATTCAGAGTAACGACGGAAACAGTTCCGCTCTGGCGCATTCTCTGAAGATCCCCTGACCAATTGCCATGGTCACTCATAACGTATCTCGTCAATGATGGCAACTCTGGCCCACTGAGTGTGCGTAATACGACCGATTCTGGGTCCAAGTCTTCTCGTGTAGTATTCCAGAAAGATCTCGCCGGGGTCTCTTCCAAATCATCTCCGCGGGATTGCTCGGAAGTTGGTGCTCCTTACTCAATCTGTTCCTTGCTTCGGAATAGCTCCATTCTCTTCATGTCTTTTCTCTGGAATACATGTCCTTATCCAACACCTCTGCGCGTATCAGGTCTCTAATATCAACGGGGTCGAACGACAACTCGTCAACATCTCGCACGAACCTCTTGCTCCGCTTTTCTTCAATGTGGACCAATTCGGAATTATCTCTTCGTAGCTGTGTGAACTGCGCTCAAAACGGCTGCACTCATATCTAGAGTCTCCTTTCCGAAGCTACGAACTCGGTATCCCTATTATCATGTAGTAGGCATCTGGCCAATTAAATTCTCGGGAACTCGTACAAGTCATCGGAGTGACGCGCTTCATTCGTCTGTCCTCGATTAACCCACAACACGTCTGTGTGAGGTCTTCTTCTAGCTGAAGCTAGCCAATCTAGAGATCTTGCATCGAGGTATCCAAACGAACCACATGTCCTAGTCATTCATCCATGGATGACTAGCGATCTTCTATCATATCCCCATGTATAAACTCATGCTACATTAGCTTCAAGGGTCTGGGGCGATACCTAATCAACTCAGCAACAGCTGGCTCCTCTATCCGCACGGTAGATAACACCTCAATCACCTGGAGTAGACGGTACCATAATAATCTTGGCAATTTGGCTGGCCTCTAGCAATGGCCCGGTCATCTGGTGTAGATCTCGAACGCTCGCGTCAACGAGAAAACATAGTAAAACAGTATATCGAAACGCTTGTGTCACCGGAATACATCTTGGTCAGTCCTCATCCATGACGAGCTCATTCTGACCGCATCTCTAGTCGCAGCTATCTCTACTCGTGTAGCCATGGTAAAAGATACCACGATCAAACATCGATGAGGATAGATCATAGGAACGAACAGAAATACGGTGAAAAAGAAATGTACATCATAATGCTTCTTAAGCGGAGTAGCGTATCGTAAGTATGCCGTGGAACAAACACTTGGTACGTCACTCTATTTAAGTCACCTACTCCATCAACCAAGGTCAACCTACGCGACGAAAGTTCGGGTCTAATACCCTCTCGGTCAAGTCTAAGTTCCGTAAGATCAAGCCTAGGTTCCGAATATATATATGCCCTAGACTCCGCATGGTCAAACCTAGACTCGAACCAAGGTTACACCTAAGCTCTAATACCAACATTGTCACGACCCTAAAAAGGCACGTGACTGGCACTTGAATCATGTGAAGCCTATACGACCCCACCTAATTCAAATAAGCCAAAAGCCCAGAAATCTAAACTTTTTATGGAAAATAGTGGAGGTGCAGTTTTGAAATAAGGTTTTACTGAAATCAAGTTCTTCTTTAAAACATACATAATAGTATACGAAAACACAATGTTTGTAGCTATCTTAAAAATGTGTTTCGTCATTGAAAAATTCGGCAGCACCTGCCTTGTAAATTTTAACCTGAAAACGGTACAAGTAATATAATAAAGGCATCCCCAAGCGGGAGCTAGCTCTTCGCCAGTTGGTAGAAACAACCACGCAAGTAAAAAAAGTATACAACGCCGAAGGCGAGGATCAAAACTCAGCAAGAATTACAGTAATGAAAACAAAGCATCAGCAAGAAAACAGAAGTAACAAATAATACATGAGCGTGACTTTAAGGCAGAAAGAATATACAACCGTGGTTATCTATGTTTACTAAATATACAAGTCTGGTTGATGGAGCTTTTAACTAGATACAACTGAAATAAATAACAACTGCAACAGAAATAAAAAATACAGCAGCGACGGTTGTCACGATGCAATGTATCCTACCTACTAAACCAATCACCCGAAAGAAAGTGGTATGCCAGCGAAACCGCTGCGGAATCTATACGGCTAAACCTGCAAGAAACTGTGGCACAGCGGGGGTGAGTTGCCTACTCGTGAGTAGAAGACATCACCGAGTAGAAATCGCAAGTATGACGATCTCCTAGGTCATAAAGTACCATAATATTAGAATAATAATGATACGATAACATCGAGTAGGAGTAAAGGTAGTACTATGAGCATATATGAAATGTCAGAACTCGTGTCCGTGTCACAAGGTAACTATATGTCATGTATAGTATGTATGAATGCATCATCAAATGGGTGTGTCCAACATCGACACACAAAATCATCAGAAAATCTGAGTGCCCAACATCGACACTCGAAACATTATGAAAACCGTATCCATCAGCGACACATCATCCTCGTATCTCGGGCTCCGTCAGTCCGGATCGGCCCAAATCATCTGATCACACGACTACGGTCGGTATCCTCCGGATCTCCGCCGAGTCAAATATCACTGGTAGGTAGTGCTCCCCTGCCAGGCTCATCATCTACATCTCGAGCTTCACGCCCCGGGTTACCTTACCCGGTCCACCATGTACTCGAAGAAGGATCATCCTACTCCTCAAATCCGGTCTCGAAAACCAACTCAGAACCAAGAAAATATCATGGTGGACGCTAATCATCATATCAAGGAAAACCGCATCTTTCTCTTTTAAAATAATCATAAGTTTATAAAATTTACATGCGGTTTCCCAAATCCAGAAATCACATGAAGGATCCGAAATCTCAAAATCACGAGTAAATGAACAGTGAATATCGGCATAAAGCCCCACAACAGTATATAACCGAATGAATATATGAATGCATCGGGTATTTAAGTAAGGAATGCAATATCTAAACAAGCATATGAGAGCAAGTATACTAAAAATATGTTTAAACTACCAGTTAGCAAGTTATGCCAATGAAGTAACGTTTTCTAAGGTGTACATGACATGGCAATTACCGATGATGATGTGTGTGTGCTGGCAAGAAAGTGTACGTGCAACATACGCATCATCGGTAATGGTGCTGGTACCCTAGCAGACGAGATCATAATAGCTAAAGGAAAACACATGTATATATATGCATTGCAAAGAGAACAACATGAGTATAATGGAAAATGAATAGTAAATGCAACATTATAGACTATAAATATCTGTATACGAGTCATACAGTTTTTGTGTTTGAAATAGCATGAATCGTGGTTTTTAGAAAAGTAGGGGCTACGGTGTTTGAGAAAAGATATTTCCTTTGAAAATCCGTAACATCCCTCGGATTGTCTTTTGAAAATACTCATGATTCGTTGGTTTTGAAAATATGTATGACTCGAGCCTAGTCAAGCATCTACCTAAACAACTAACAGACTAAACTAAGAAACTATTCGGAATGATATGAAAAATCTAAACATATTCCGAGTCGATATATCTAATAGTCGGCGATCCAGCTTCATAGTATCACGTACAGTAATATCTAACGTACGGCATCCTCGAGTCAAGAGTGTGGATCAATCATCATATGTACCTCGTATGGTAAAATCTATCGTACGGCATCCCCAATATTGAGGGTATGGATCAAATATCATATATACATCATCATTCGTACTGTATCATCATCGTACAATATCATTATCAGGAGTACGGATCTAAGTTCTCGTACAATCTAATATCTCACCAAGTCACATGTTATCGCACGTTTGCATATATTTCGCCCAACGATCCTTTAGTATATCATATCATAAATGATACCTCGACTCAATCACATATCATAACCTCACGGCATCGTGCCCGATCATATCGACTCTTATCTGTTCAACATCTTGTATCCTCATCTTATACGTATATGTATACCATATGTATATATATATCTCAACGCATCCATATATATATATATATATAAATGTATATATATATATACATATATACATATTGGTAGGAATATGTATGCCCCAGAAGCCAGTACATGTGATATATATTATAGTGGATGCTTGGACATATATATAGAGGACTTTCTTTCTCGACATGATAGTATGCTATCTGGTTACTCTTTATCTTAACATGTTGACTGATATATGCGATATAATTATATCTTAATTAATATCATTAGCTCACTAATTATTCTTCATTATATATATATATATATTAATATATATGATATATATATAAATATATATATAATGAAGCATGGCTTGATTTTCTATATTTGAGAAAAATAGAATTGAGGTGTAAATTGAGAGCATGGTTGCAAGCATGGGAGTTATATTTGTTTATTCATCTTGATTCACTATTCAAGCATGGTTGCAATTTTATATTGCAAATTTCTATGCTTGAATGAGTGGGGGACAAGAGTTGTCATTCATTCTAGTCTCATTCTCAACACTTAGCCATTTTCTTGAGTTGCTCCCATGGTTGCTCTCTAGCTTCATCTTCTTCCTCAATTGCCATGGTTCAAGTTTCAACCCTCACATGAGATGTGAATCATGAAACTTGAATACAAACTTGTGAGCTTTTAACATCCCCTACTTCACCATCCCACAACAAACTAGCAATTTGGTGCGGTGTGTTTCCTACACTAAAGGAGTTTTGTCACGCCCCGCTTCCCAAAAAAGTGGAATACGGGAAGCGGCGAAGGCCAGCCGTGCTACCTACGGTAAGGAAAAGTCCTTCCATAGTCACTTAAGGCTGTCTAGATTAACCTGTCAAAAATAAAATCCAATACCAAAAGAAATAATACTGATAATCATGCTGCAATGAAACCACAAGAAATCCTAAAAATGGGTCCACTAGATAATTGATGCAATTAAAGATCCAAAACAAAAGATTCGGAATAAAATAAGATCCGAAAGAGATACAAAAGTCCTAATGTCCTATAAGGGCGCACATACTAAAAGCTAAAAGCTAAAAGTAAAGGAAAATAAACCTACGATTACTAATCTTCAGCAAAGTCCTGGTAGCCGCTCTGATCCTGCTCAGCCTGCAGATCTGTCTCTAAAGCTGAGATGGCAAATCTCAGGGATGTCAGAACATCCCAGCAAGTACGCAACGTATAAAGAGTGTGTAGCATAACAAGAATATATAAAAGTGAAGCCCGGTTCGCAAGAAAACATGTATATAGATAATTAAATGCACTAACACTATGAAACATGTATGTAAGGGATTAGGTCATAATCTAACTGGCCACTAAAGGGTAAACTATCCTATCGTAAGCTTGAGTGTGTGCGTCAACCTCTGCAGGAGTATTCCTAACCCAAGAGTGGTGCCCCAGTGGCAAGGAAACACGGGCCCAACTATGGAATGAACAAGAGACCGCTATAGCCCGGTACGAGCTGTAAACATGTGACCGCTATAGCCCGGTACGAGCTGTAATCATGTGACCGCTATAGCCCGGTATGAGCTGTAATCATGTGACCGCTATAGCCCGGTACGAGCTGCCGGCATGGGACTCCTGAGATCCTGTTGTACAACGCACACTCAAACTATCCCAACACCCACGTATGTATAGTTGCTATGGTAAAGATTAAAATCACTAATTAAGAATGCTGAAAAGACAGGAACTTGTGGTATAGTAATTGTATGGAAATAAAACTTGTAAACAGTATGGATTGTGTCATGACATGTAGTCCAGCATTCTAATTAATGATTTCACTTTAAAAAAATAAATAATAAGGATCATGAATAAGCATGTCAAATCAAGGTGTTCTATACATGTAATCAACATGAGTCTCGAATGTGTATAAAGCATGTAAAAGGATTCTTGTGCATAGAAATCATGTCATAGTATCACATAAAGAAAAGGCAAGAGTACTTGCCTGAGGTTAACGATCACGGAAAAGATGTACGAAATGCGGGCACGAACTCAACTAAGGTGCGACTTGGGATCTGAGTTATACGATCCGCCTAGATAAATTTTCATCGATTAAATTATAAATATCTATATAAAAATTGTCACACAACCAAAACAAAATTATCTCAATTTAGGGTTTTCATACTAATTTCCCCCTTTCAATTGTTCACTGATTTCCTACCATTTTATTTATTTATTTATTTATTTCCCTCTTTTTTTTTCTGAAAACGAAACAGGAACCAGGGAATGCTTACAGGGGGAATCGTTGCAGTTGCCAGGGTTCAGATCTGACGATGGAAGGACAGGGATGATGTTGCTGCAGGGAGCTGTGGAGATCTGGGTGATGGTGTCGTCGAAAGAGGGAGATTTCCAGCGAGGGAGGAGCGATGAGGGCTTGGCGTTGGGTTCGGGGACATGGGTTGTTGCGGTCGAGCTCGGGTTGTAGTCGGGATGAAGGAGAGAGGGAAGGAGGAGATGGACGACAGGAGAAGGTTGAGGTCGGGGAGGAGGCGGCGACGGCTATGGTTAGGGTTTTCGAGAGCGGAGGCGGCGTGAGATGAGAAAAAGAACGAGGAGAGAGAGAGATGTTAGAATGAGAGATAGAGAGAGATTTTGTTGTATATATAAATTTTTATAATTATATGTATAAAGATGCATATCTTTAATTGGTCGTATTTTAGAGATTCGGTGCAGATTTTCTTGTTCTTATTTTAACAGTAAACAGATACGCAAAATGTTATTTTGCTGTCACTAAGAAAATATTATTTATATAATATAAAAACTGAATATTTTCCATATCAAAATTGTTTACAGAGAAAAATCTAAATTAAAATATTTTAGCGGCCAACTAAAAATTCAAAAATTATGGTAAAAGAATCTTGATAAACTCTTGAATTATTGCATTCAAATAGAGCTGTTACAAGTTTAGTGTAGAGTTAGCTTGGGCTAGAGGAACTTCGGGTGAATCGTCTTTTGCGCGAAGATCACGAAGGAGGTTCGTTCAATTTGAAGAGGAGCCAATTAGAGTCGCAGGAATACTACATGGACAATGTGAAGTGAAGGACTTGATCCTAAAGGGTATAGCCTTCTTTCACTTTCTCTAGTTGTTCACATCATCAAACCTTAACCCTAATATTCTAGCAAAGATCAGTCTAGCTTAGCACTACTAAAAATTGAAATTGGGCATGCTTAATGCCACCAGAACCTCATGGTGGTGCTAGGATCGACTATCATGGTATCAGCTAGAACATTAGGGCAGCTTGTAGCGACGTTAGAAATCTGCCGTTTTTGTGAGCAAAAACTGCCGATAAAAACAGTTTCAAAAATGATGTTTTAAGTTGTTTGCACACGCCGCGGGCTCACGGTTTGAACCGAGAAGCTGCGGGATAGAGAGTGCGCACCCCGGAGACACCCCAGGGGGGACCGAACGGCTGGGCTCACTCCCCAAGACCACCACAAGGTGGTCTTGGCGGTGGGGACCCGAAACTGCCCCACCTTAGGCAGTTTCGGGTCTGCCTTACCCTCTGGCCACCTCATGGTGGCCTCGGGGGTGGGGTACCCACTCTAGGCCCCCATTCGATACTTAATTTTGGTATCTTCGCCTCCACGATGATTCGGGCGGGTTTCGAGTTCGTTTCGACTCCCGGATTGGAATAAAACGATTGGTTTTGGAACATTAGCTCACTGGATTTTTTAAGTCCTGGAAAAATTAGTATAGTTTGCTAATAGCTTGCATAATTCTAATGTCGTGGTTACTTTACAAGTTTTGTGACGTGTGATACAATTATTAGAATCCAGATTAATTAGTTTTATGAAATCTAGTTAGTGTATTGTAAAGCTAGCCGTTTAGTCTCAATTGATCGATTGCCATGAAGTTTTGATTCGGATCAAAACTCCGTCGCAATTGCGTATTGTACGCGATCACTAAGCAGGGAATCTAGTTGAATTATACGACAACCAATTGAAAAGAGTTTTCAATTTGAGACTAAAATGCAAGTTTTATAAGTTAGGCATGAAATCTGGAATATGAGATATTCCGGGTTTATGATGTCTAAGGATATTGCGGATTCTAATTATTGTAGTTTTCTGTTTTCTTTTCTTCGACCGTAAGTGTAATATGTGGGGTATCCCAATCTCGTTGCTATACGTCAACAAGTTTTAGGGATACGCATATTTTCTTACATTGATTATATGTGATATCATGTGTTGTTGTTGATATGATTTATTGGATCGTCGTGAAAGAATAGCCGAGGGGTTTTTATGTGAGATGAGGGTTTTTATTTTCATTCATGTAAAATCTGTATGTAATATTCTTTTATTGGGGCACTTCCGAGTTGAGGATGATATCACCACTGCTGTATATTATTTACTTTTCCGCATTAGGATGAACCCAAGGCGGGGAGCACAAATAACCGAGTTCTAGTGTCCAGTAAGAGACCATCTCAAGGAGTTGAGACCGGGTCTGCTAACTCTAGAATTGGCAGGGTTACTTGCCGCTATCATAGGGGTCTAGGGATGTGGGTTTGGCAATTCATCACGACTGTGGAATCCGTGTTTTACATTACCGGCTAAATTTAAAACACGGACATCCTAGTATATCCAATATTTCATATGTTGCTTCTGCTGCTTGTTTCTGTGATGTTGATCACATAACTGCGTGAGACGAATGTAATATTATATATATGATATATAATAAACGTTGTTTATGTTTTGCACCCGCGCTAGTCCAACCTCCGCTCTGCCGGTAGTTAAGTAACCTAACGGTGCATGACGAGGCCTCGTGGCGAATGCGGATGGCATAAGCGTACGTTTTATTTTCGTTTCATTTTTCAGTGATGTTTAGGAAACATTAGATGATGGGACTTCATTAATGAGATTAATGAAAAGAAAGAAACAAAAATATGTTGTAGAATCAAATTTTCAAAAAGGGTAGCTCTAGTTTTTTGCTTTGCATAGTGGTATTCCTTGATGAATATCAAGCACCTCATTCGATGAGGAAAGAGACGAGATCCCTTCACTGGGAGTAACCTCTTTAGCGAAACTAGCAAATGCTACAACCCACTCGGTTTTGTCTTTTGACTGCTTCTCTAGTTCTTGCATTGCATAGTGGTATTCATGAATATCCAGCACCTCATTCGATGAGGAAAGAGCTGAGATCCCTTCACCGGGAGTGACCTATTTAGCGAAACTAGAAAAGACTCAAAGACACTCCTTTATAAAATCAATAGATTCTACAGCGATATCAATTACGCTCATGGTTTTCTTAAAAATCTGCATGGCCTTCCGTCACTTCAGATAAGTACTATTTAGTAATTGTGCTGTGTTTGTTGACCCTGTCAAGGCGTAGTGTGCGGTAGATGATTTGCACTTATCTGCCGGCATGAGATGCGATTGGGTTAGGGTAGTCGTGCGGCCTTGTTGACCTTGTCAAGGGTCGTGCGGGTGGGTTTAATTCAACCAAGAAATGACGGGTAGAACTTGACTAACGCTTATGGTTTGTTGACCTTGTCAAAGTCATAAGTGGCTAGGGGTAAAAACATTATTGGGAATTTCAAGTGTTGAAATTTGCAATGAAATTGCATACCTTCTATATGATAGTTGGATCCCGATACCCACTGCGAGTAAGAGTTACTCTTGGGAGAATTTTGCACTTTACAATTAGCTAATCCAGTAGGTGTCTAGAAAGGTGTCAACGGGGTTATGCCTCTAGGGAAACGAGGTTTATTTTAATTAGGTCCGTGCGAAAGCATGGGGAACCTCCCTCGGAGTACCGATACCTTCCTGGCTGAACGATTGGCGAACCTGTAGGGTGTAATTAATCACGGCTAATGTTACCTTTTAGGGTTTGAAGGAAGATTTGATAAAAACAGTGGGAGCCATCCTGATTAGATAAGATAATAACCAATCTAATGTTGCAAAGAGCGCATACAAAGTGATTACCCTTCTCTCTCTCCTTGTAGCGACCAATGAAATGCCTTAATCAAGATAATAATATGGATGTATTGACCGAACCTACTTATCATGCAGGGCTAGGTTCCGCTCTACCTTATGATTATCATAAGTCTGAGCAAGGAATAGGGGAATATACGGATTCCCACGTCACCCAAACGAAGAATAAGCATGTTAATGCATTGTCTTCGAGTGTGTTCGTATCCAAGAACTGTTTCTCAGTTACCTCTACGTCCTGGGTATTGGATACCGGATCAGGATCCCACACATGTAATTTGTTACATGGGCTATAGACAGGTGGAGAACTGGGAAAGGGTGATATGTCTCTAGTAGTAGAGAATGGTGCAATTGTTGCAGCCAAAGCAGTTGGCAAATATCACCTAGTGTTACCAACTGGTAATACATTGATTCTTAGCGACTGTCATTTCGTACCAATAAATATTGTGAATATTTTCCAAAATCAAGTGTTGATTGAGTAAGGTATGTTGTATAACAGTGTACACATTCTGAATCAAACTACAGTTCTAAACGTACAGAACACGCACAAGAGGAACAATTCAGAAATGAACGAAGTCTTCTTGTGGCATTGTAGACTGGGTCATTTCGATGAAACAAGACTAGCTGAAGTTCCATAAGGATGCATTTTTTGAATCCGTTCGAATTTACATCTTATGAAACTTTCCAGTCATGTCTCAAAGACTAGGTGACCAAATCTCCGTTTACTGGAAACGGAGAAAGAGCTACTGAACTCTTGGACAGATACATGGTGATGTATACGGTCCTATATCTACATATCCCAGGGATGGTTCCGCGTACTTTATTATATTCACCGATGTTCTCTCAAGATACGGACATGTGTTCTTGTTGAAACACAAAACTGAATCTTTTGAGAATTTCAAGGAATATAAGTACGAAGTTAAGAACCAGATGGGTAAAAGTATTCAAATCCTTCGATATGATCGGGGAGGAGAATAATTGGGCATGGAATTCCGAGACTATTTAAAAGAGAATGAGATTCTCTCTCAGTTTACTCCTCTGTATACACCACAACACAACGATATATCGGGGTAGAGGAATCCCACCCTATGAGATATGGTGCGCTCTATGATGAGTACTGCTGAGTTGCATATTTCCTTTCAGGGACATGCACTTGAGAAGATGCATACCTATTGAATAGAGTTCCGATCAGATCTGTTGCCTACCACTCCATATAAGATATGGAATGGGAAGAGACCATCTCTTAAACGAGTTAAGATATAGAGTTGTCCGGTCTATGTTGAAAAGCAAAATTCGGAGAAGCTCGAGGCAAGGTCAGTTCTGTGTAAGTTTGTAAGATATCCCAACCATTCGCGAGGGTATATCTTCTACCACACTGAGGAACAAAAGATGTTTTGTTTCTCGACATGCCACCTTTTTAGAAAAGGAATTTCTTGTGGAAGAAATTAGTGGCGATGAGGTAGAACTGGAAATAGTTCCAGCAAACACAAACTATAACTGACGATTTGTTGGAACCGGAGGATTCAATAGTCCCCGACGAACCGCAGCCACTCCGCAGATCTAGTTGGGTTCCTCATCCACCTGAGAGATACTACGGTTTTCTTGTAGACGGTAGGGAGCGAGGATTGCATCATGTAGATGATGACCCAACTAGTTTCGAGCAGGCCATCACAAGTGGAGATTATATGAAAAGGCTGGATGCTATGCGAGCAGGCTATCACAAGTGGGTTCCTCATCACTAGTTTCGAGTAGGCCATATACACCAACAAAGTATTGACTTTGGATGTTGCTCCTGAAGGGGTAAAACCCATCGGGTGCAAAGAGAATCTTTGAGAAAGATAATTTGGTATAGATGGAAAAGTTGAGACTTTCAAAGCTAGACTAGTTTCTAAGCTTAATTCCATCAGGATCCTACTTACCATTGCTGCATACTATGACTACGATATCTGGCAGACTGCACGTCAAAACCACTTTTCTAAATGGTGATTTAGAAGAAAGCGCGTATATGACACTGCCAAAGGGCTTCGTAGACAGTGAGAGCAGTGGAAGCATATGCAGGCTGCTTAAATCCATCTACGGGTTAAAGAAGGAATCGCGGAGATGGAACATCTGTTTTAATGAAGCTGTCAAAGAGTTTGACTTCATCGAAAAGATATATGAACCATGTATAAATAAGAAGGTTGTAGAGAGTATGGTTGTCTTCCTCGTAATGTACGCAGATGACATACTCTTGATAGGAAAGGGTGTTCCTATGCTACACTCGGTCAAGCACCTCTTATTACACAGGTTCTCCATGAAAGATCTAACTGATGTCTTCTACATCCTAGGGATATAGATATATAAAGATAGATTTAAATGAATTTGGGATTGTCCCAATCCAGGTACATAGACACCATGCTAAAGGGGTTTAGTATGGATGATTCTAAGCGTGGTAATGTACCCGCTTATTCAGGAATCACTCTCTCCAAAGAGATATCTCTCGAGACTGATTTGGAGAGGGCTCGCATACAAGAGATTCCCTATGCTTTGGCAGACGGGTCAATCATGTATGCGATATTATGTACCAGACCAGATGTGGCTTACTCAGTACATGTAGTGAATAAGTATTGAAAAGATCTTTAGGAAAACCACTGGACAACTGAAGAACATTCTTAAGTGCTTGAGAAGGACTAAAGAAATGTTCTTGGTGTATGGTAACGGTGAACTCCAGATGGAGTCCTTTTCCGATTCGAGCTTCCAGAGTGATAAGGACGACTGAAATTTAGTCTCGGGTTTTGTCTTCACCCTCAGTGGAGGGACGGTATGTTGGAAGGGTTCCAAGCTATATACCATAGCAGATTCGTTGATAGAGGCTAATTACATCGCTACTAACGATACTGCCAAAGAGGTTGTCTGGATGAAAAAGTTCATATGATGAACTTGGTTCCTACCATTGGGCATCCGATACTTGAGTATTGTGATGACAATGGAGCTGTGGCTTTGGCCTAGGAACCCCGGTCCCGTCAGCGATCCAGACATATTCTTAGACAGTATCACCTAATCAGGGAGATAATTGATCTCCGGGAGATCGAGGCCAGGAGTGTTGACACAGAGGATAACACAGAGGATCCACTCGCCGAGGCCATCCCCCAGATGCTATTCGAGAGACTTTTAGGACGTTGGTTATGAGATACTACAACAACTGGCCTTAGTGCAAGTGGGAGATTGTTAGGAATATGTATGCCCTAAAGGCCATTATTGTACATGTGATGTATATTATAGTGGATGCTTGGACATATATATGGAGGACTTTCTTTCTAGACATGATAGTACGCTATCTGGTTACTCTTTATCTTAATAAGTTGACTGCTATTCTTTACTGTCTTGCTCTCACATGTTGATAAAGCCCTTAGTATATGTACTTGACTACCAGGATTATGATGAGATCATACTAGTAGGGCCAGGGTGGTCCAATAGTACATCCTTTAATCAGTTCCTAATCGTAGGAATATCGAGAATAGGGCATCGATATTCCAGAGTAGACTAGTGTATACGTTTCTTGACCCTTAGAGGGCGATGGTTGATTCTACAACCATTGGTGTGTGACATCAAAGATTGTACACAGGTGCTCATTGGAGAATGGGTACACCGAACAGGACTCGCCGAGGACTCCTATGTGGTAGTATACCTAACTTCAGATAGCAGTCCTCTGGTGACACTGGTACAGGTTAGTCTTTCGACCCGAGATCATCATAGAGTCTTGTGTGGCTCCTACTGTGCTTTGATTTCCCCCTACTACGACACAAAGGAGTCGTGCAAACAGGTGGATTTTGGGAACAGTCCCGAGTCACATGGAGGAAATGAGCGATAGGAGGGGTTTCGTCTCTCCCAGTATTGGGGGTTGATGTTGCGCTATGCTCGATTGGCTATAACTGGAAGCCCCTGGCCAGGGCTGCTGCTGATATTTACTGATAACAGTTATTAGTAGTTTCTCGAACCGTTATAGGCCAGACATCGGCATGACTTATCACGTTACTGGGGTTTGACGTTTACCACCCCTAGACATGGTATGCGACATATCAGACGAAGAGACTGGACTGTACGTTAGTGTTACTAATAGGCTTCATGAAGACTATAGACAAGCTTGCTTGTTGATCTTCATATCGCTCAATACCCGGGTAGCCGTTACGTCCAGCTAGTACCGCTGAGAGCTTGTAGGTGACTGATGTGATCATCACCTACTGCTGGCGTATTGACGAGTCTTTAGAGTCCCATACAGAAGTTCCCTGATTCAAGCGAAACAAAGTAGGACACATATGTGATATGCGTGTGGGCCTGATTAAATACGTGTATGTGATACCGTATTGTAATGTGGCAGTTATCTGTTATCGGTTCGGTTATATGTGATATAACCAGATTGTCAAATCAAGTGTTGATTTGATAATGTGATATACAGATAAATGATATTAGTCGGTCATATATGATATAAACGGATTATTAAATCAAGTGTTGATTTAATAATGTGATATACATTATATGTGATATAATTATATCTTAACTAATATCATTAGCTCACTAATTATTCTTCATTATATATATATATATATTAATATATATATAATAATAATAATAATGAATCATGGCTTGATTTTCTATTTTTTAGAAAAATAGAAATGAGGTGTAAATTAAGAGCATGGTTGCAAGAATGAGAGTTATATTTGTTTATTCATCTTGACTCACTATTCAAGCATGGTTGCAATTTTATATTGCAAAATTCAATGCTTGAATCAGTGGGGGTCAAGAGTTGCCAGTCATTCTAGTCTCATTCTCAACACTTAGCCATTTTCTTGAGTTTCTCCCATGGTTGCTCTCTAGCTTCATTTTCTTCCTCAATTGCCATGTTTCAAGCTTCAATCCTCACATGAGATGTGAATCATGAAGCTTGAACACAAACTTGTGAGCTTTTAACATCCCCTACTTCACCATCCCATAGCAAACTAGCAATTTGGTGTGGTGTGTTTCCTACACTAAAGGAGTTTAGTGTAGAGTTAGCTTGGACTAGAGGAACTTCGGGTGGATCGTCTTTGGCACGAAAATCACGAAAGAGGTCCGTTCAACTCGAAGAGGAGCCTAATAGAGTCGCGGGAATGCTACATGGAGCATGTGAAGTGAAGGACTTGATCCGAAAGGGTATAGCCTTCTTTCACTTTCTCTAGTTGTTCACATCATCAAACCTTTACCCTAATATTCTAGCAAAGATCTTGTTTAGTTTAGCTTAGCACTACTAAAAATTGAAATTGGGCATGCTTGATTCCACCAGAACCTCATGGTGGTGCTAGGGTCGACTTTCACATATACACTTATATATCATATCTCGTGTGTCCGTGCGTGTGTGTGTGTGACAACCTATACACTATGGGTTCGCGACTAAGAAACTAAACTAAGAGTGATCTTCTTCCAAGTACGCGTAATCTAAACTATGGTCTCCTATAAAACCCTATTTGCTAAGTATTCGTACTACACATATACATACCATACGCATCCTAATCTACTAATTTACGGGGGTGCTATATGCCATCCACCCGACTTCCCCCGTAGATATACATCTACTCACCTGAATCCTCGCTTGCCGAAGTCGATGACGCCACGCTCTCCCTTGTCATCCGAAGCTCACGCAAAAGTACCTAAAGTTTCAAATGCGTTATATCGTAAAAATAGAATCATATACAAGAAAAGCCGGTACGACACACGAAACACACATAGGTTAGATCCTACGGCCTATGCATGCAAGAATAACCAACAGCTCTTGACATAGACGTACGAACGTCAATCTACCGAGATAAAACACAATACCAAAATCCAAGTTAACAAAACTCGCAAAACAAATTCAGAAACTCAAGAAAATACTTCCAGATTTGTCTCGGGTGAGAATTGGGTCATTCTGCACATAGGATAGGTCTAAATAACATACAACGGAGCCATGGACCAAACCTGGGGCCCAACCAACCAAGCCAGGCCGCAAATTGCGGCCTTTGAGGTTAAATCTGCGGCCATACTGTAAAGTTGGGGTCTCGGGTCTTTAGGGAAGCTCCTAGGTTGCCTGCACGTCTCACTGTGTTCGCTATATAATTTTTAAGGTTCCCTCGTTGTAGCAGATCTCAATATATCACCACAAATTCTCAAAAAACCCGACATCGGAGATTCTAAGTTCATGGCTTGGGTTTTCTAACTCAGTTGGTCCAGGATTTTTAGCACTAAAGGGGTTGTAGTCACTAACCAAGCCTTTACCTTCACAAGTCATAAAATTTCCCAAATCTCCTCTTGGAAAATTTCCACATCACAAACTCCACAAGTTTAACTCTAAACTACATTAAAACATAAGGAGAACTAAAAACTACACTAAGGGTATAGGAAATTACCTCATTTGGAAACTCAAGAAAGTTTCTTGAGTTGCCCAAAACCTCCAAAATCTACACTTGATTGATCCAAGGTGCTAGTAGTAAGCTTGGGGTCAAAATTTATGAAGAGAGTATAAAGTTTGATGGAGGTTTTGAGGGTGGCCATGGAGGTTAAAGGAGGTGGAGGAAGAGGAAGAGGAGAACAAGAGAGGAGGTGAGGAAAATGGATGAAGAGAATGAGGGATAGCTAGGATTTGTGTAGAAGGTTCTCTCTTTCTCTCTCTCTCTCTCACCCATGATACTTGTCCCATCACTCTCTCTCACCTATTTTCTTTTCTTTTTTAAAAATAAAAACAAAAAATCATTTTTATACAAAAGAAGAAGTCATGTTTCAACAATAAAATGTAATAAGTGTTTTTGCAACATGTTAAGTTGCATGCTATGCACAATCAACCTTAATGCATAATTTGTGAAATATTAATCAAGTTTAGCACTAATTTGAATACAATTAGTTGTATACGATTTTATAAAATGTCCAAACCGCATAAATTCTATCCAAAAAAATATTTGATATAAATTTCCAATTATTTTCCAAATTATTGGTATATGATTATACCTCTTCATTAAAACAAATCTCCAAACTTTTAAAATATCACTAATATTAATTATTTAATTATTTAAACTACCAAAAATAATATTTTATTTTCTGAAATGTTACACATAGCTACCAGTATCAATCACCAAGAATCCGCGAATAACTCTCGTCCGCAAATAACAACCGAACAATCCTTGCACTCACTACTAGATATAATTTTCCCATTCCCAGCGTGTATGTCCCAGCAACTAGACAAGCCCGCGTGTAATATAGAGTGTGCAGTAATAAACTTGGACGACATAAAACAATGGGATGCACCTAAATCGAATAATGCCAATGCAGGAAAATTATAAACGAGTAGGATACCCAAAACAACTTCGTCAGAAGCTTTGGCCTCCTCGGACGTCAAAGTGAAGGCCCGTGCTTGATTAGGCCTCTGAGTGATCAGCTTCTGCCTATGAATTTGCTTCTGCGGTGGCTTCTGGATATCGTCTCTCAATCATATCTTTGACGGGATAGCACTGATGGTATAGTCAGCTGATCCACAAACTAGACAAAGTCCGAGCCTCCTTCGACAGTCCTTCTGTAGGTGTCCGGGTAGATGGAAAAAGTCACAAATCACGCTTCTTTTCTGATCGGATACAACAGGCTTCTTTATAGGTACAATACCTCGCCTGTTCACCGGGATGCCTCTGCGTACAGGAGCTCTGTTTGGCGTAAATGCTGGCTTCCGCACTACGACGGCTTGCTGTTGTAAGTCCACGTTACCTCTCCCGGTACTTACGGGCTTGCGGAAATGATGAAAAACGATTTTTCAAGAGGTGGTAACATGGACTCAAAAACGGATCTTTGTTAAACAACTATCTAACAAACCAAACAAGAGTTTTACCTACTCGGTTAGGTGGTTATACCTTTCTTGAACTCCTTCGTCTTCAACTCTTTGCGGTGTACGGATCGGCCTCACCTCGTCGTCTCCTTGCGCCGAAGATGGATCCACCTGAAAGCTTCTACCTTTGGCTTCTTCTTCGAACTTGAAGAAACTAGAACACTTGGTTTGCTAAACCTTGTGAACTAGGATGAGTAGAGAAGTGATATGGGTTTTCTTTTATCTCTAAGGCAATGTTTCTCAACTCATGAGAGGGAGTTGCCTTGAGCTAGAGAGAGAGCAAGAGGAAGAGCAAGAGGGAGAGCTCAAGGAAGAGGGAGAGCTCAAGCAAATGAGAGAATGAGTAAGTCTTTTGCCATCCAAGCTCTCATAATCCAAAATCATCATAACAAAAAATAGTAATCAAGTATTATGTGATGGTTTAAGTCAAAATGGTCATATCATTTCATGCACTCATTTTGCAAGAAGAAACAAGCAAGCAAAAGTCTTTGCCATGAAATGATAGCCATTGTAATGATGATGGTCAACTAGTCCAACCTAGTCAACCGGTCAACAAAGTCAACAAGTCAACAAAGTCAACCCCTCAACAACCATGTCACTATAATACTTAATTAATATTATTATTAATTATATTTCTTATTCTTATTAGGGTTTAGCAAAAAGTCAATAGTCAACAGTCAACAGTCAACAACCTCAATGAGAATCCTCTGCCTCTGTCTCTCTGTCAACTGTGCATACACACCCGCATCCGCGTTCCGAGGAACACGAATACAAACGAGATAAAACCAATCCCAAAACGTACACTAGGATCTGGCTTAAACCAAAGCCCGATAGTGTTGACTGTCCGGACACTAAACGTGCACAAGTGCACGGATGTGACCGAACCCTGCCGCAAAACCATGCGACCTGTCGCAAAACCATGCGACCTGTCGCAAAATCATGCGACCTCTACTCTTTTACCTAAAGGAGAATAGCTTTCTGTGTGGGACTCTAAAGACTCGACACTACGCTGGCAGTGGGTTTAACCACAGACCGCAAGCGGCACTAGCTATGCGTAACGGTCCCCAGGTAGATGCCGACAAGAAGACTGACGAGGTGAAACCCATATGAACTCCAACTGAGCCTGGATGTGACAATCTCCGTACAGTCCAGTCTGTTCGTCTGATAACATCGCATGGCGGGCCTAGGGGCGGTAAACGTCAGTCCCCTAATAGCGGTACAAGTCGTGTCGGAGTGTAGCCCAGAACACCCTGAGATAACACTGGAAACCTACCAGTATATCTCGCTTGCCCTGGATACGGACTTTGTGTAATGGCTCTCCTAGACACAGCGTGATGTCAACCCCCAATACCGGGAGAGACGAATCCTGTCTAACCGTCACTGCCTCCAAGTGCTTCGGTACTGCACCCAACTACTACCTGTTTGCACGACTCCTTTGAGCCGTGGTAGGGTAGTTATCTAAGTACAGTGGGAACACACTCGAGGCGAAGTGACAGTGTCAAGTCAGCGGACTAAGCTGTACTCATGTCACCTGGGAACTGATAACTGACGATAGGTATAGTACCAACCAACAGTTCCCAACGAGTCCTGTCCAGTGTACTCGTAACCTAACGAGCACCCGCATACTATCTCAAGTACGACGTACTGACGGCTGTGGGACAGACCGTCTCCCACACTAGGATGAGAAGCGCATACGCTAGTCTACTCCGGAGTATCGATGCCCTGTCTCGATAGTCCTGCGACTAGGAACCTGCATAAGGATGTGCTTATAGATTACCCAGCCCCCACGAGTGTGACTGCCATCACAACGCTGGTAATTAAGCAAAGATCCTAAGGGCTCCACTAATGTGTAAAGGAGATATGCTAAAAGAAACACATGCACACATTAAAGCAGAAACAAACCAAGTAGCATACTACCATTTTGAGCAAGATTGTGTATACAACTGTGAATATCCCAAGCTTCCATTAAGTAATATACAAACTAGTATGATACAGTAATGGCCTCTAGGGCATATACACTAACAATCTCCCACTTGCACTAAGGCCATGTACTGGCGTATCGAAGACCTATCATCTCGATCAGCCGCTCGAACTGAGTCTGGGGTAAGGCCTTCGTGAGTGGATCAGCAGTGTCATCTTCCGTATTTACTCTCCTCACCTCGATCTCCCAGCGATCTACGATCTCCCTGATCAGGTGGTACCGCCTCAAAATGTGCCTGGACTTCTGATGGGACCTGGGTTCCTTCGCTAAAGCTATAGCGCCGTTGTTGTCACAATACAGCGGTATTGGATCAACACTGGAAGGAACCACCTGAAGCTCCGTGAGGAACTTCTTCATCCAGATAGCTTCCTTTGCGGCATCGCAAGCAGCTATGTACTCCGCTTCCATAGTTGAGTCAGCAACGGTCTCCTGCTGGAACTCTTCCAGCAAACCACCCCTCCATTGAGGGTAAAGACATAACCCGATATGGACTTGGAGTCATCCTTGTCACTCTGGAAGCTGGAGTCAGCAAAGGCCTCGATCTGGAGAGAGTTTTCTTTATCTTTCAATTCATGTAATTTGTAATTGATGTAATATTATTTATATGGCCGCACATCCGGGATGAGGTTGTAGCCGCCATTGTATAATTTCTTTTACTGTTTTTGCTCCTAGGATAGACCTAAGAAGGGGGTGCACAAACTACCGGGTACCTCGAAGTCCCGAGTGGCCTACTCACGTTGTTGAGGGAGGCTGCTTCACTTCGGGTATTTGGCGGGTAGTTTGCCGCACCCGTAGGGGTCTAGGGTGGGGTATTGGCTATTCATAGCGACCGTGTAATCCGCTTTTCGTTATAGGCTCGAACGAATCGCGGATTCCTAGTATATCCAAAGTATTCATCTGTGATCTGGAATGGCTATCATTGCATGTGACGAATGTATATATCTATATATGATATCTATTTAGGCGTTGCTTATGTTTTGCATCCGCGCTAGTCCAGCCCCCGCTCTGTCGTTAGTTAAGTAACCTAACGGGTAATGACAGGGCCCCGTGGCGAATGCGGATGGCATAAGCGTACGTCATATTTTCGTTGTTTTCTGCAATGGTAGGATTAAATGATGGGACGCATTAAATTAATGCAAGAAAATAAACCAAAGTAAAGTCGTTGGAACAATTTCAAAAAACCACTCGGTTTCTTTTCAAAAACCAACTTTTAAACGCGGATCTTAAGCCACTCCTTTTAAAAGCTATCTTGTTCCATCGATTATATCAAGTTCCCTACGTTCACGGTTTTGCCAACACCATTCGTAGCCCTCCATCATTTCACATGGATAGTCAATAGTATTCAAGCTATGTTTGTTGGCCAAAGTCAAGGCATAGTGATTGGTAGCTATTAGGTATTCATGTGCAGCATAGATAGATGCGTTGGTTTGGGATATTCGTACTGTCTTGTTGGCCAAAGTCAAGGGTAGGTACGGGTGGGTTCAAATTAACCTGGAGAATGACAGGTAGAACTTGACATGTGACTTATGATTTGTTGGCCAAAGTCAAGGTCATAAGAGCATGGGGCAAAAATCCACATCGGGAGTTTCTAAAGAAACTGAAACTTGCTAGCGTTGCATACCATTTGGAGTGTGATGATTCTGGTAGGATTCCTTCAGTTTTGTCACGCGATGATATTTGGATCTCGATCCTACTGTGAGTATATGCTACTCCTCGGGAAATTTCTCACTTAACGATCAATGCTATAAACCAAGTAGGTGTCTAGAAAGGTATTAGCGAGGCTACGCCCCCAGGGAAAAGAGGTTATTTAATTAAGGAACTTCGCGAAAGCGTTGGAAAACCTCCCTCGAAGTACCAACACTGGCCTGGCTGAACGGTTAAGCAAATATTGTACGGTGAGATTGATCCCGACTAATTCTTCCTTTTTGGTTTGAGGAGGGATTCGAGAGACAGTGGGAGCCATCCTGTTTAGACAAATTAAAAACCACTCTAAACTTGCAAGAGCATAATGCTAAAGTGTTTCTTCTCTCTCTCCTAATTACAGCGACCAATCGTCATAACCGGACTTAAGTTACTTCTAGATAAAAACATACTGACAGGGCCAAACTACAAAGATTGGCTCAGGAATGTCAAAATGGCAATCACTTATGACAAGTTGGGGTATCTCCTTACCACCAAAGATCCCCCTATCCCAGGTCCCAAAACCAGCGTCGCGGATAAGGAAATCCGTAAGACCTGGGAAATCGACTGCGCGAAGGCCAAGTGCCTCGTGCTTGCCTCTATGGACAATGAACATCAGAGGAGGCACGAGAATATGGACCTAGAATCCATATTTCTCCATACTAAGGAACTATATGGAGAGCAATCCCGTATCGCCCGATACGAAGTCTCGAAAAAGTTGTTTTCGGCGAGATTGGTCGTCGGATCATCGGTAGCGAAACACGTGCTTAAGATGATTGGCTTTATTGAAGAGCTCGCGGACCTTGGGACTACGTTGGAGAACGAGCTCTATACTGACTCGATTCTCCAGTCCCTTCCTTCCACTTACGCCCAGTTTATCCTGAACTTCAACTTGCAAGAAAAAAAAGTTGAACTTTCAGAACTCCTCAACATGCTGAGGAGTGCAGAGGGCACCCTACAGAAAGGTAGGGAAACATCCACTTTGTTTGTTAGGGGACCTTCCTCTTCTAGGTCCAAGGCGAAAGCTAAGGGAAAGAAGAAGAAAGCCCCACCAAACTAAGGGGCGGTGTTAGTAAAGTGGAAACGAAGGGAAAGGCAAAGGCAACAAAGGTAGCGGGAAAACTTGTGGGAAAGGAAGAGTGCTTTTACTGTCACAAGAGTGGACACTGGAAAAGGGATTGCAGGGCTTGGAAAGCCAGAAACCAGGACCCGAATCAAGTTGCGACTTCGGCTTCAGGTGTGTATGTTATTGAAAACTGTCCATCAATAAACTCTACTTCCTGGGTATTGGATACCGGATCAGGATCTCATATCTGTAATTCCATGCAGGCACTGAGAAAGCGTAGGGTTTTGAAGGCAGGCCCTCAGAGTTGCAAACGGAGCTGGCATGGATGCTGAGTCCGTGGGGGACTATCACCTGGGATTGTCAGATGGACACGTTTTGGTTTTGCGTAATTGTTATTTTGTACCCAATGCAACTTGTAATATCATTTCTGTATCTTTATTATCTGAAGAAGGTTATGAATTTGCATTTTTAAGCAATGTTGTAAACATTCACCTTAATCAAGTTCTGATTGGGTCAGGTACATTAAGCAATGGTATATACGTATTAAACCAACCACAGATTTTCAATGTCCAGAATACACACAAAAGAAAGTCTCTAGAAATCAATCATGCTTTCTTATGGCATTGTAGACTGGGTCACATCAATGAGAGAAGGTTGACGAAGTTACACACAGAAGGATATTTGGATCCGTTCGAATATCAATCATATGCAACTTGTCAATCCTGTCTCAAAGGAAAGATGACAAAGACTCCGTTCACTGGACATGGAGTAAGAGCGAGCGAGCTCTTGGGACTCGTACACAGCGATGTGTGCGGTCCAATGTCTACACATGCGCGAAGCGGTTTTTCCTACTTCATTACTTTTACGGATGACTTTTCAAGGTACGGATATTTCTTCTTATTGAAACATCAATCTGAAGCTTTTGGAAAATTCCAGGAATACAAGAATGAAGTAGAAAAACAAACCGGCAAAAGTATCAAGACACTGAGATCTGATCGAGGTGGTGAATACTTGAGTGTCGAGTTCCTGGATTACCTAAAAGAGAATGGAATTCTCTCTCAGCTTACTCCTCCATACACTCCGCAACATAACGGTGTATCGGAGAGACGGAACCGGACCCTATTGGATATGGTACGTTCCATGATGAGTAACGCTGAGTTACTGCGATCATTCTGGGGATATGCACTAGAATCAGCTGCATACCTTTTGAACCAAGTTCCAACTAAGACTGTGCCTACCACACCATATCAGATGTGGAGTGGGAAGAAACCCTATCTTAAGCACATTAAGACATAGGGATGTCCAGCTTTTGTTAAAAAGCAGCATGCGGACAAACTCGAGGCACGCTCAGTACAGTGCAAGTTTGTGGGACATCTAAAGTATTCCAAGGGATATTTCTTCTATTGCAAAGAGGAACAAAAGGTTTTTGTTTCTCGTCATGCACACTTCATAGAAACTGAATTTTTGGAAAATCAGATAAGTGGGAGCGCAATAGAACTGGAAGAAATTCTAGAACCACAAGCCATTACTGAAAGCTTAGTAGAACCAGAGGGTTCGAAAGAACAGGACATTCCTACGCCGCTCCGCAGAAGTAGTAGGCAGTCTCATCCACCCGAGAGATACTACGGTTTTCTCATAGATGGGGATAGAGAGGATTGCATCATTGATAGTGATGAACCGACTAGCTTCCAGCAGGACATTCAGAGCGTTGCCTCGGTAAAATGGCTGGATGCAATGCGGACTGAAATGGAGTCCATGTACACCAACAAAGTATGGACTTTGGACGTTGCTCCAGATGGGGTAAAACCCATAGGATGCAAGTGGATCTTCAAGAGGAAGATTGGTGTAGATGGACAGGTCGAGACCTATAAGGCTAGACTTATTGCAAAGGGTTTTCGTCAAAGACCTGGTTTGGACTATGACGAAAACTTTTCTCCAGTGGCTATGCTGAAATCCATTCGGATCCTACTTGCCATTGCTGCCTTCCACGATTATGAGATTTGGCAGATGGACGTAAAGACCGCTTTTCTAAATGGAAATTTAGAAGAGTGTGTCTATATGGACCGGCCAGAGGGTTTCAATCAGAGTAGGAGCAGCGGAAAGGTGTGGAAGTTGCTTAAGTCTATCTATGGACTAAAGCAGGCATCACGGAGTTGGAACATCTGTTTTGATGAGACGGTCAAAGAATTTGGCTTTATCAAAAATCCAGATGAACCACGCATCTATAATAGATTTGTAGCAAGAACTGTCGTATTCCTCGTTTTATATGTGGATAACATTCTCTTGATAGGAAATGACATTCCTATGCTACAATCTGTCAAAGGGTTCTTGTCACACAGGTTCTCCATGAAAGACCTGGGTGATACCTCTTACATTCTGGGGATCCGGATCCATCGTGATAGATCCAAAAGGATATTAGAACTTTCGCAGTCCATGTACATCGACACCATACTGAAAAGATTCAGTATGGAAGATTCCAAGCACGGTAATCTACCGGCTTGTCACGGGATCACCCCCTCCAAAGAGATGTCTCCCAAGACTGATTTGGAAAGGGATCGCATGTCTATTATACCCTACGCTTCTGCGGTAGGCTCTATAATGTATGCGATGTTGTGTACCAGACCGGATGTAGCTTATGCACTGAGTGTAGTAAGCCGGTATCAGTCAAACCCTGGGGAGAAGCACTGGATAGCGGTAAAGAACATTCTCAATTACCTGAGAAGGATTAAGGAGATGTTCTTGGTGTATGGCGGAAAAGACCTCCAGATCGAGGCCTTTGCTGACTCCAGCTTCCACAGTGACAAGGATGATTCCAAGTCCATGTCGGGTTTTGTCTTTACCCTCAATGGAGGGGCGGTGTGTTGGAAGAGTTCCAAACAGGAAACCGTTGCTGACTCGACGATGGAAGCGGAATATATCGCTGCTGCTGATGTCGCAAAAGAAGCCGTCTGGATGAGGAAGTTCTTGATAGAACTTCAGGAGGTTCCGTCCATTGTTGATCCAATACCTCTGTATTGCGACAACAATGGGGCTATAGCTTTAGCGAAGGAACCCAGGTCCCATCAGAAGTCCAGACACATCTTGAGACGGTATCACCTGATCAGGGAGATCGTGGTTCGCCAGGAGATCGAGGTTCGGAGAGTTGCTACGGAAGATAACACTGCTGATCCACTCACGAAGGCCTTATCCCAGACTCAGTTCGAGCGGCTGATCGAGATGATAGGTCTTCGATACGCCAGTACATGGCCTTAGTGCAAGTGGGAGATTGTTAGTGTATATTCCCTAGAGGCCATTACCGTACCATACTAGTTTGTATATTACTTAATAGAAGCTTGGGATATTCACAGTGTATAGACAATCTTGCTCAAAATGGTATTATGCTACTTGGTTTGTTTCTACTTTAATTTGTACATGTGTTTCTTTTAGTATATCACCTATACACATTAGTGGAGCCCTTAGGATCTTTGCTTGATTACCAGCGTTATGATAGCAGTCACACTCGTGGGGGCTGGGTAATCCATAAGCACATCCTTATACAGGTCCCTAGTCGTAGGACTATCGAGACAGGGCATCGATACTCCGGAGTAGACTAGCGTATGCGCTTCTCATCCCAGCATGGGAGACGGACTATCCCACAGCCGTCAGTACGTCGTACTTGAGATAGTATGCGGGTGCTCGTTAGGTTACGAGTACACTGGATAGGACTCGTCGGGAACTGTTGGTTGGTACTATACCTATCATCAGTTATCAGTTCCCAGGTGACATGAGTACAGCTTAGTCCGCTGACTTGACACTGTCACTTCGCCTCGAGTGTGTTCCCACTGTACTTTGATTACTACCCTACGACGGCTAAAAGGATTCGTGCAAACAGGTAGTAGTTGGGTGCAGTCCCGAAGCACTTGGAGGCAGTGATGGTTAGACAGGATTTGTCTCTCCCGGTATTGGGGGTTGATATCGCGCTGTGTCTAGGAGAGCCATTACACAGTCCCTGGCCAGGGCAAGCGAGATATACTGGTAGGTTATCCAGTGTTGTCTCAGGGTGTTCTGGGCTACACTCCGACACGACTTGTACCGCTATTAGGGGACTGACGTTTACCGCCCCTAGGCCCGCCATGCGATATTTTCAGACGAACAGACCGGATTGTACGGAGACTGTCACATTCAGGCTCAGTAGGAGTTCAGATGGGTTTCACCTCATCAGTCTTCTTATCGGCATATACCTGGGGGCCGTTACGCACAGCTAATGCCGCTTGCGGTCTGTGGTTAAACCCACTGCTAATGTAGTGTCGAGTCTTTAGAGTCCCACACAGAGAGCTATTCGCCTTTGGGCAAAAAGAGTAGAGGTCGCATGGTTTTGTGACAGGGTTCGGTCACATCCGTGCACTTGTGCACGTTTGGTGTCCGGGCAGTTATTACTAGCGGGATTTGGTTTAAGACAGATCCTAGTATACGTTTTGGGATTGGTTTTATCTCGTTTGTGTTCGTGTTCCTCGGAACGCGGATGCGGGTGTGTATGCACGGTTGAAAGAGACAGAGGCAGAGGATTCTCATTAGGGTTGTTGACTGTTGACCTTTTCTAAACCCTAATGAGAATAAGAAATATGATTAATAATATTATTAATTAAGTATTAGTGTGCCATGGTTGGGTTGAAGTTTGACTTTGTTGACTTTGTTGACCGATTGACTAGCTTGGACTTGTTGACCATCATCATTACAATGGCTATCATTTCATGGCTTAGACTTTTGCTTGCTTGTTATTCTTTACAAAATGAGTGCATAAAATGATAATGCCATTGACATGAACCATCACATAATACTCAATTATTATTATTATTATGATTATTTTGTATTATGAGAGAATGGTTGTAAAAAGTCTTCACTCATTCTATCATTTGCATTCTCTCTCATCAAAGCTCTCCCCTTCCTCTTGCTCTCCCTCTTCCTCTAGCTCAAGGCAAAAATCTCTCATGTGTTGAGAACCATTTGCCTTGGAGATAAAACCCAAAACACTTCTCTACTCATCCTAGTGTACAAGGTCTAGCAAGCCAAGTATTCTAGTTTCCTCTAGATTGAGGTTGGAGCCAAAGGTAGAAGCTTTCGGGTGGATCCATCTTCGGCACAAGGAGACGATGAAGTGAGGCCGATCCGACCACCACAAGGAGTCGAAGAGAAGGAGTTCAAGTTAAGGTATAACCCCTAACAGAGTAGTTAAACTCTTAGTTAGGTTGTTAGATAGTTTGTTTAGCAAAGATCCGTTTTTAGAGTCCATGTTACCTCCACCGAAAAAATCATTTTTCACCATTTCCGCATCCCCGAAAGAACCGGGACGGGTAACGTGGACTTACAGGATGATCCCACATCCATTGGTGTTTGACATCAGAGAAGGTATACGGGTGCTCAGTGGAGACTGGGTACACTGAACGGACTCGCCGAGAACTCCTAGATTGTATTATACCTATTGTCAGATAGCAGTTCTCTGGTGACACTGGTACATGTTAGTCTGTTGACCCGAGATCGTCATAGAGTCTTGTGTGATTCCCACTGTGCTTTGATTTCCACCTTACCATGTTCAAGAGATCGTGCAAAACGGTAGTTTTTGGGTACAGTCCCGAGTCATATGGAGTCAATGAGCGATAGGAGGGGATTTCGTCTCTCTCAGTATTGGGGGTTGATGTTGCGCTATGCTTGATTGGCCATAACAGGAAATCCCTGGCCAGGGTTGCTGAGATCTACTGGTAAGTATTATCAGTAGTTTCTCGAACCGTTATGGACCTTGCATCGGCATGACTTATCAGGCTATTGGGATATAATGTTATACCACCCCCAGGCTGTGATATGCGACATATCTGAGGAAGAGACCAGACTGTACGGTAGTGTTACTGATTGGATTCGCAGGAGTATGAGCAGGCTTGCTTATTGATCTTCCGATCGATCATTACCCAGGTGGCCGTTACGTTTGGCTGACCGCTTGCGACTTGTAGGTGACTGATATGATCACCACCTACTGCCGGCGTATTGTCGAGTCTTTAGAGTCCTACACAGAGGTTTCCTGGCTCAAGCGAAATGAAGTAGGAGCACATATGTGATATGTGCGGGACCGAGATTAATGCGCGTATGTGGTACTGCATTCTATTCTCGCGATATGTGATATCGGACGGTTATATGTGATATAGCCGGGTTATCGGATCAAGTGTTGATTCGATAAGTTGATACATAAGATATTAGTCGGTTATATGTGATATAACCGGATTATTAAATCAAGTGTTGATTTAATAATTTAATGTATAATTATATATTTGATATATTGAATTACATTAAATAATATTAGCTCACTTAAATATTTCTTTTTCTCACTTGTGTGCATATAGTATATATGTGATATATATTAATGTACATTATTTTGTGTCATGCTTGATGCCACATGCTTCATGGGTGTATGAGATTTACACTATACTTAAGATAATATTAGGTTTTTTTTATTTATCCAAGTAATTCAAAATTGATGGAAATTTGTCATGGTTAGAAGCGTGGAGATGCTTATGCTAACTATTGACTTAGTCCACTATCTTTGTTTTACATGAGATATTTATTAACTTAAGTCCTTAGCCATAGTGTAGGGTTCCTAGGCACTCTTGTGAAGGTTCAAAAGGCATCAAACATGCCCGGATTAAATTTTAGACGTGCCGAACAACCTAAAGCCGGGATCTTTGCTAGATTATTAGGGTTTAATATGCAAGATGATAACTTTTATCTAAGTGTGAGGGATTACAACCTTTGTAGTCCGTTCCTTCACTTCACAAGCTCCGAGTAGAAGTCCCTTTGCCGCGATCCACGATCTCCCGGACTCATGAGAGGCTCCACGACTCGAACGATCCATTCGAGCTTGTCGTATTCCAAATCTCCGATGATCTACGTCGAGGTTTCGAAGAACTCAAGCTATCTCACTCTAAAGAATAGAACACACTAATCCCATGGGCTAGATGAGATGAGTATGAGAGAGTAGTGATTTTGCTTTCTTTTAATATCATTTTCTCATTTTATTTCATCACTTCAAGATTTTCTAGCAAGCTTTTCAAGAGAGAAGAAGAAGAAGCTAATGGAAAAACAATAATGAGATTAAAAAAACCTTTTGTGATGAATAGAAAGAATCATATGATTGAATTGTAACCATGGTCAAGGATGAATGGATAAGAAAGAGTAGAGAATAAACTATAGTTAGGGTTTGGTTTGGTTAATAAATGTGTCATCCATAAATATCTTCATAATGACAAAAGAAAATGCTTCTAGAAGCAACTTGAAGCAACTAAACCAAATCAAACCCTAACCTCAATTAATCATCCTTAAACATGTTTAACAATTAATCATATCATGTCACAATAATATATATCACATATATATTATATATTTGCAACAAAAGAAAATAATACAATTAACATATATCGCATATATATCAATGTATCATCCACTGAGAAAATGAAATAATAAAGCAAGCCAATATTAGTTAATATAATAATAATATATCATATATATTATTATATATTAAATCATCGAATCAACACTTGATCCGACGATCCGGCTATATCGAATATTACCGACTAATATATCATGTACCGATTCATCGAATCAACACTTGATCCGATGACCCGGTTCATATCCATATATCGCGAGAATATAATACGGTATCCCATATCGCATTATTCTCGCTCCTGCGCATATCACATATGTGCCACTACTCTGTTTCGCCTGAGCCAAGAAACCTCTGTGTAGGACTCTAAAGAATCGTCAATACGCCGGTAGCAGGTGATGATCATATCAAACACCCACAAGCTGCAAGCGGTCAGCTAAACGTAACAGCCACCCAGGTATTGAGCGATCAGAAGATCAACAAGCTAGCCTGTGCGTTCTCCTGTGAATCCGATCAGTAACACTCCCGTACAGTCCGGTCTGTTCGTCTGATATGTCGCATATCAAGTCTAGGGGTGGTATACGTCAGACCCCAGTAACCGATAAGTCGTGTCGATGTATGGCTCATAACGGGTCGAGAAACTACTAGTAACACTTACCAGTAAATCTCTATATCAGCCCTGGCCAGGGACTTCCAGTTATAGCCAATCGAATACAGCACAACATCAACTCCCTATACCGGGAGAGACGAATCCCCTCCTATCGCTCATTGCCTCCATGTGATTCGGGACTGTACCCAAAAGCCACCGTTTTGCACGCCCTCTTGGACGTGGTAAGGTGGAAATCAAAGCACAGTGGGAATCACACAAGACTCTATGACGATCTCGGGTCTTCAGACTACCCTGTACCTGTGTCACCGGAGAACTGCCATCTGACGTGTGGTATATCACCATCTGGGAGTTCTCGGCGAGTCCGTCCAGTGTACCCAGTCTCCACTGAGCACCCGTACACCATCTCTGATGTCAAACACCGATGGATATGGGATCATCCATCGCCCATCATATGGGTCAAGATGCGTATACGCTAGTCTACTCTGGTGTATCGATGCCCTGTCTCGATATACACTCGACTAGGAACAGTTATAGGATGTACTCATTGACTACCGCGGCCCCACTAGTATGATCTCATCATAGTCCCAGTAGTCGACTACAGATCCTAAGGGCTTTATCAACATGTGAGAGTAAAACAGTAAACCAATACAAGTCAACATGTTAAGATAAAGTGAAACCAAATAGCATACTATCATGACGAGCAAGAAAGTCTTCTCTATATATAACCAAGCATCCATTATAATATACATCATATGTACAACAGTGGCCTCTAGGGCATATACATAACTAACAATCTCCCACTTGCACTAAGGCCAGCTGCTGTAGTATCTCATACCTAGCATCCCGAATAATCTCTCAAACTGTATCTGGGGAATAGCCTTCGTGAATGGATCCGCAGTGTTGTCCTTCGTATCTACTCTCCTGACCTCGATCTCCCGGCGATCAACTATCTCCCTGATCAGGTGATACCGCCTCAGAATATGTCTGGACTTCTGATGGGACCTGGGTTCCTTGGCCAAAGCCACAGCTCCATTGTTATCGCAATACAGAGGTATTGGATGCTCAATGGATGGAACCACACCAAGTTCACTAATGAACTTCTTGATCCAGACAGCCTCTTTGGCAGCATCGTTGGCAGCGATGTATTCAGCCTCCATCGTTGAGTCTGCAACGGTATCCTGTTTGGAACTCTTCCAACATACCGCCCCTCTATTGAGGGTAAAGACAAAACCCGAATGCGAATTAGAGTCGTCCTTATCACTTTGGAAGCTGGAATCGGTAAAGGACTCCACCTGGAGTTCTCCATTACCATACACCAAGAACATCTCCTTAGTCCTTCGTAAGTACTTGAGAATGTTCTTCACTGTTGTCCAATGACTCTCTCCAGGATCTGCTTGATACCGACTCACTACACTTAGTGAGTATGCTACATCGGGTCTGGTACATAGCATCGCATACATGATAGAGCCTACTGCCGAAGCATAGGGTATCCCTTGCATGCGAGCTCTCTCCAAATCAGTCTTGGGAGACATCTCTTTGGAGAGAGTGAGTCCAGAGATCGTGGGTTGGTTCCCATGCTTGGATTCTTCCATACTAAACCTCTTTAGTATGGTGTCAATGTACCTGGATTGGGACAATCCCAGTATCCTTTTAGATCTATCTCTATAGATCATGATTCCCAATATGCAGGAGGCATCACCTAGATCTTTCATTGAGAATCTCTGTGATAAGAAGAGCTTGACTGATTGCAGCATAGGAATATCATTTCCTATCAAGAGTATGTCATCCACGTACAATACGAGGAAGACTACCTTACCCTCTGCCACCTTCTTATAGATACAAGGTTCATCTATATTTTTGATGAATTCAAACTCTTTGACTACAACATCAAAACAGATGTTCCAACTCCGCGATGCTTGCTTTAACCCATAAATGGATTTAAGCAGCTTGCACACCTTACCGCTGCTCCCACTATCTACGAAGCCCTCTGGCTGAGTCATGTACACGCACTCTTCTAAATCACCGTTTAGAAAGGCGGTCTTAACATCCATTTGCCAGATTTCGTAGTCATGGTATGCAGCAATGGCAAGTAAGATCCGGATGGACTTAAGCATAGCTACTGGAGAAAAGGTTTCGTCATAATCCACACCTGGACGTTGACGAAAACCCTTTGCTACAAGTCTAGCTTTAAAAGTCTCAACTTTTCCATCTACACCAAATTTCTTTTTAAAAATCCACTTGCTCCCAATGGGTTTTACCCCTTCAGGAGCATTTTCTAAAATCCACACTTTATTGGTGTACATGGATTCCATCTCAGATCGCATTGCATCCAGCCATTTCACAGAGTCAGTACTTGTGATGGCCTGCTCGAAACTAGTGGGTTCATCATCATCCATGATGCAATCCTCGCTTCCACCATCAATGAGAAAACCGTAGTATCTCTCAGGTGGACGAGAAACCCTACTAGATCGGCGGAGAGGCTGGGGTTCGTCGGGTACTACTGAATCCTCTGGTTCCACTAAATTATCTGTTGTAGTTTGTTCTGCTGGAACTTCTTCCAGTTCTACCTCAGAGCCACTAATTTCTTTTTCAAGAAATTCCTTTTCTAAAAAGGTGGCATGTTGAGCAACAAACACCTTTTGTTGTTCAACGTGGTAGAATAGATATCCATACGAATTGCTTGGATATCCTACAAACTTACAAAGAACTGATCGTGCCTCGAGTTTGTCCGGATTTTGCTTTTTAACATAGGCCGGACAACCCCATATCTTAACTCTTTTAAGAGACGGTCTCTTCCCATTCCATATCTCATATGGAGTGGTAGGCACTGATTTAGTTGGAACTCTATTCAATAGATATATGGCTGTCTCCAGCGCATACCCCCAAAAGGAAATAGGTAACTCAGCTGTACTCATTATAGAGCGCACCATATCTAATAGGGTGCGATTCCTCCGCTCAGATACACCGTTGTGCTGTGGTGTATAAGGAGGAGTACGCTGAGAGAGAATCCCATTCTCTTTTAGATAATCTAGGAACTCACCGCTTAAGTATTCACCTCCTCGATCAGATCGAAGAATCTTAATACTTTTGCCCGTTTGGTTCTCTACTTCGTGCTTATATTCTCTGAATTTCTCAAAAGCTTCAGACTTGTGTTTCATCAGGAACACATATCCGAATCTTGAGAGATCGTCAGTGAATGTAATGAAGTAGGAAGAACCGTTCCTGGCATGCGTAGACATGGGACCGCATACATCACTATGTACCAGTCCTAAGAGTTCGGTAACTCTTTCTCCGTGTCCACTAAACGGAGCTTTGGTCATTTTTCCTTTGAGACATGAATGGCAAGTATCATAAGATGATAATTCGAACGGATTCAAATAACCATCCTTATGTAACTTAGCCAGTCGTGTCGCATTGATATGACCAACTCTACAATGCCACAAGAAGGATTCGTTCATATCTGAACTTTTCCTCTTGTGTGTGTTTTGTATATTTAGAACTGTATTCTGATTTAGAATGAATATGCCATTATGTAACGAGCCTGATGCAATCAACTTTTGATCTAGGAATATGTTCATAACATTATCCTGTACTACAAAATTATATCCCTCTTTACTCAATAAAGAAACTGATATAATGTTGCACATCATGTTCGGTATATAATAGCACTCATTTAGAATCAGTGTATTACGACTTGGCAATACAAGGTGATATTCGCCAACGGCTTTGGCTACAATACTCGCACCGTTCCCTACTAGAACGGAATGATCACCTTTTCCCAGTTCTCCACCTTTACGTAGCCCATGTAACTGTTTACATATGTGGGATCCTGATCCGGTATCTAATACCCAGGACGTAGGGTGAACTGAGAAACAGTTCTCAATAACAAACACACCTGAAGAAGATGCATCAACATGCATGTTCTTTTGGGCGGCGTGAGAATCCAGATATTCTCCTGTTTCCTGTTCAGTCTTATAACTCTTATAAGAAAGAACGGGTCTGACGTTCCCTTGCTTAGTACAATAATCAGGTTCAGTCAATACATCCATATTATTATCTTGATTATGGCCTGAAATGGTCGCTACCTGGAGAGAGAGAGAAGAAAACACTTTAGCGTATGCTCTTGCAAGATTAGATTGGTTATTATCTTATCTAATCAGGATGTCTCCCACTGTTTTTATCAAATCTACCTTAAAACCCTAAAAGGTAAGATTAGCCGGGATTAATTACACCCTACAATTTCGTCAATCTTTCAGCCAGATCAGTGTCGGTACTTTGAGGGAGGTTCCCCGTGCTTTCGCACGGACCTAATTAAAGTAAACCTCGTTTTCCCAGAGGCGTAACCTCGTTAACACTTTTCTTAGACACCTACTTGAATGACTAATTGTCCTGTGTAAAACTCTCCCAGGAGTAACTCTTACTCGCAGTGGGTATCAGGATCCAACTATCTCATAGGAGGTATGCAATCTCATGTTGGAGATAGTGCCCTCATAGTCAATTATTGGATCGCAGGTACGTGATTGCAATGATTGCGGAGGACCTATCCCGGTAGGACAGTCTTACTCGAGATGATAGTATGCTATCTGGTTTGCCTTTATCAGTCGTGTACATGTTCAGGTGACTGATTGCATGTTACACTTTGATAGAGCCCTTAGGATCTTGCTTTACTACCAACAGTATGATGGCGATCATATACGTGAGAGTTGGGTAGTTTATATGCATATCCTTAATTGTGGTCCCTAGTCGTGGGAGTTTCGAGACAGGGCATCGATACTCCGGAGTAGACTAGTGTGTACAGTCGAGACCCCGACGAGGGGCGGTGGCCGGTCTCACAAGCCACTGGAGTCAGTTGGATCACCTAAGATGTATACAGGTGCTCATTGGGTTATGAGTACACCGGACAGGACTCGCCGGGAATCTGCTAGTTAGTATTATATCTACCGTCAGATAGCAGTTCCCTGGTGACATGTGTACAGGTTAGTTCATCGACCTAAGGTCGTCATTTGTCTCGTGTGAGTTCCCACTGTGCTTTGATTTCTACCCTACCACGGCTCAAAGGAGTCGTGCAAACTGGTAGCTTTTGGGTACAGTCCCGAGCCATATGGAGGCACGTGAGCGGATCGGCAGGGGATTCGTCTCTCCAGGTATTGGGGGCGAGATCGTGCTGTGTCTAGGAGAGCCATTACACAAAGTCCATGGCCATGGCAGGAGATTTACTGGTAGGTACTCCAGTAGTATCTCAGGGTGTAATTGTGCTTCACTCCGACACGACTTATACTGCTATTGGGGGTCTGACGTTACTAGCCCCCTAGGCAGATATGCGATACTCATTGACGAACGGACCGGACTGTATATACATTGTCACTGTTAGGCTCAGTAGGGTTTTCCGGATGAGTGCGCTCATCGGCATCCCTTGAGGTCAGTCCATGGGCAGCCGTTACGCATTGCTCGTGCCGCTGACGGTTTGTGGTTAAACCCACTGCCAGGGTACTGACGAGTCATTAGAGTCCCCCACAGACAGTTTCCCAAGTTCGGGCGAAACGTTGTAGAGGCCGTATGGTTTTATGGCAGGGTTCGGAAAATGCACGTGCGTTTACGCACGTGTCGATTTTCGGACAGATGATACTGGTCGGCTTTGGTTTAAGCCGGATCCGAGTATTATATTGAGTAGGTATAATATCTTTGTCTCAGTTGCATTTGTATTCGGTAGTAATACAAATGCGGGTATATTTATACAGTTTCGGGGTTATCCTGAAAGTTGTTTCAGGATCACTTTTGGAAGTTGCCAGTTTCCAGTTTTCTATCAGCCGTCTTTTAACATTCGGTTAAAGACGGATTTATCTTTTCTTCAGTTGAGGTGAGTCATCATTCTAGAAGCTTCTAGAAGTGATGATGAGGCTTGTGAGTCATTAGTGCATTAATGGTGTCATTAATGCTTTTGGTGACTAAGGGTTTAGATTCATTGCATCTTTATGACTCATTGTTTTCATTAATGAGTTTTGTTAAGCTTAGGATATTTTTGAGTGAGAAGCTTTTGCTTAAGGTTACTCTCTTGCTCCTACACTCACCCTCCTCCTTCATATATGAATGAAAGGCCTCCTCTCTCATTCACTCTCTCACTTGATAGTTTTTCATGGTTGTAAAAAGGATATGATAGATTTTCGGGGTGTATGGAATTCACAGTTCATTTCATTCCATCACCCGATTTCCACGGCAACTTCATTAACCGATCATCCACGGATTTGGACGAAGTGAGACAAAGTCATCTACTCATTCTCTACATCATTCTTGGTCGTCTCTTTTAGCAAACTTGACGATCGAGTTGCCTCGAGTCAGAGGCGGGAGCCCGTTTAAAGAACCGATCATGTGGTGCCACCTCGACGGAGGAGATCGGAGATCGACGAGATCGGAGCAGCCGCAACGGAGCGTGGGATGATGGTTGAAGAACGAAGGACTCGGATCGTTCGGTACAATCTTTCTACACTCTTTACAGTTTGTTAGTTTAGCAATAATGGCAGATCTGGGTTAAAGTATACGATAGCGCCAGTTTAAAAGTTTTTGTTCCGCATTTGGCGTCTGTAGACTGCCGGGGCGCTAGCGTAGACTTACAGTGGTATCAGAGCCTCACCATTTTGCTATACTAACTTGTGCTAACGTGTTCAAAACTTCGATCGAACCGAAAAACCAAAATTGCAAAATTTCAACCCGACAGTTTCTGTTAATTTTAAATGGTCTCAAAATTCATTTCTGTATATCTTAAAAATCCGTGCAGGCGTTTTTAAGAGCCACGACAAAATTTGGGGTCGTGATCCCTCCAAGCTGCCGCGGAAGGGCGGCCAAACCCATGGTTTGGCCGCGCATCCGCGGCCACGTGGGGAGCACGTGCTCCCAAATTTTGTCAGTGTGTTCAGTGTTGGATTTTGTGATTTTTGGTATATATCAATTGTGCCCAGGTTTTGTTACTGTTCACCAGTAAGTCGTGGGGCCCATTTTTTTTGATATTTGGTCGATTGAAATTTAAACACGTTAGTTTACAGTGCTTACATTATATCTCCGACCGGGAATGTCATTTGATCGGTAAACCGCGTCTGATTGCTATAGTTCTTTTAGACGGGTTTGCGAACGTGACATTCGCGTTGATGTTCTGTGTTGTGCTGTGATGTTGCGGATTTGTCATGGTGGATAGTAGTGTGCAATGGTAGTACAGTTTGTGTTTATTTGTACATTTGATATTGCGGGACGAGCGTCCAACTTGTGGACTGCCGTCACTGCCTGTTGTATAATATTCTTTTGGGGCACGACCAGGTTGCGGTCGATGTACCTATTGTACTATTTTTCATTACTGTACTAGGTTTTACCCCGCGACGGAGTGCACGGATAGCCGGGTTCGGGAAAGCAACGGGTCCGCATCTTATGGCTTTGAGAGGCAGAGGGACCCCACTTCAGAATTGGCAGACTATTCGCCGCACTCGTAGGGGGTACAGGTTGACCCAAGGAGGGGTGCTCAATTTACCGGATTCCGTGAAGTGCCGGGTGTTCCATTCACTATGCTGTGGGGACTACCTCGCTTCAGGTTTTGGCGGGTAACTTGCCGCACCCGTAGGGGTCTAGGTTTCATTGCACAGGCTATCCACACGACAGGGGAACGTCGAGTTTCAGCAGCGGCTCTGTGAAACTCGGGGATCCCAGATTATCTGTATTGTTCTGTGATGCTTATTACTTTTCTGTAATGTTGCATACTATCACGCCTGGAGCGATTATGTATATTGGTTTATATACTATTAGATGTTGTATATGTTTTACACCCGCGCTAGTCCAGTCCCCGCTCTGTCGTTAGTTAAGTAACCTAACGGGTGATGACGGGACCCAGTGACGAATGCGGATGGCATATACGTACATTTTATTTTCGTTCTTTTCTGGTGTGATTAATGATGGGACTGCGTTGATTCTGATCAATGCAAAGGAAAACAAACCTGTATACAGTTGTTGGAACAATTTAAAAGGTGTTATTGCAAAGACGTTTTCTTTTGTTATGCATAGCGGTATTCAGTGGAATATCCTGCACCTCATTCGACGGGGCAAGGGCCGATATCCCTTCACCGGGACCGACCCATTGGGCAAAAGTTTGCGTCAGGGTAATAACTTCACTATAGTCGATTACAAGTTGCTTTGCATAGCGGTATTCAGTGGAATATCCTGCACCTCATTCCACGAGGAAAGAGCCGAGATCCCTTTACCGGGAGTGACCTCTTTAGCAAAAGGTTTTTGCCACTATATTTTAAAAAGCTATCAGGTTCCTTCAGCGATATCAAGTTCACTACGCTAAAGGTTTTTCGCCAAAAATCAGCCGTAGCCCTCCGTCACTTCTTTTGGGTATTCAGTAGTATTCAAGCTACGTATTTTGACCAACGCCAAGGCATAGTGTTTGGTAGCTGCTGGGTATTCAATTGTTGCATAGATAGATGAGTTAGTTTGGGACAGTCGTTCTGCCATTTTGGCCAACGTCAAGGGCATGTGCGGGTGGGTTCAAATTGACAAGATAGTGACGGGTAGAACTTGGCATGTGACTTATGACATTTTGACCAACGCCAAGGTTATAAGAGCATGGGGCAAAAATAATATCAGAAGTTTCTAAAGAAACTGAAACTTGCCGAGTATGCGCATACCTTCTGGAGTATGAGTAACGTGGATGCATTCCATCACGTTATCATGCGATGAGAGTTGGATCCTGATTCCCACTGATGAGTTGGTTTACTCTTCGGGTGATCCCGATTGATTCTTCTTTAGGTTTGGAGGGGAATTTGACAGGGCAGTGGGAGGTTTCCGGATTAGATAAAATGATGACCATTCTGATCTAGGATAGAGTGCACGCAGAGTGTTTCTTTTCTCTCTCTCTCTTTGGCAGCGACCTTTGACCGACCCTAGACTATGACTCAGTGACCAGGTTGACCGAACCTTCTTAAAATACTGGCTTTTGGATTGTCTGAGTTGCATAAGTCATTGCCACTCCTTCTTCTACCCTTTGAATTTCTCAGAACACCCGTATTACTACGGATATCCACTTCCATTGGATAGATCCATCGTATGGTTATATACGAACTCGAAGGGACTTCTTCGGGGATGGATCCAGGTTCAGGAGAAATAGAATTGGTTTATTCAGTTGTCTTTTATTATCACCTTCTCTCAGGTTGCGAGAGCTCCTTGGTTTAGGAGAGTACACCTATTACGCTTATTAGATAGTCTTATTCCAAACCATAGGCTGGTGCCGAAAGGTAGGGAATGAAGAAAACCAATTAGCCTAAGTAGGGTGTACAGAAGGTAATATGTAAAGACAAAATAAAGGGATTAGAAAGAGGGCAAAGTAAATTGCGACTGATATCATTCACGACCAAAACCGCGTACTTCATCGCCGCTCCTATTTCACCTTTAAAAGAATAAGGTATTATTCAGTTGTCTTTTATCATCACCTTCTCTCAGTTGCGAGTACTCCTTGGTTTAGGAGGGTACACCTATTATGCTTACTGGATAGTCTTCTTCCAAACCATAGGCTGGTGCCGAATGGTAGGGAAGGAAGAAAACCAGTTAGCCTAACGATGGTGTACAGAAGGTAACGACTAAAGACAAATAAAGGGATTTGGAGAGATGGCAATAAAATATACGGTTGAAGTCATGAATTGGATTATGGAAGAGGCATTGCTATGAATACCAGGATACCCCTACGAAACATTTTCATGTTTCAGTGCATTGTTAAAGGAAAAACTGTTTTCCCGATTAGACACTTACTCCAAGGGTATGTATTTACCAGGTTTCATTCTCATATCTGTATGGTTTTACAGATGATGAGTGGGAGTAAGATATTGGGAATTGGGTGATCATCCTCATTATATCGGAATTCGTTGTAATTGGCGATATTTGAGGAAATCGCCAGGGTACGGTTTTCCACCTACAACGCACAGGTTTTGAGTTGTTCAACTCAGCGGACTTATACAGAGTATTGTATGTTGTCCAGTGTCCATCAGGACAAAGGGGTAGGTCCTCGTACTATGTTCTATTTACTTATAACTTCTCTAGTATTTAGACGAGTGTTTCGTAGAAATACAAGGTCTAAGTTTTGAGAAGTTGTGGGTATAAGAATAAAGTAGAGAACCAGGTATCACAAGTATCGGGATTCTTCAAAGAGATCGAAGATGTAGATTCTTGTGATTGGTATTCAGATGATAGTGATGGTTTTGAGAAACGTGTTTCTCTTTCAGGTTACTCATAATTGGATGGATTCCTAAGTTGAGTAATGCTGATTAGCCTCTTTCCATTAAGATGATATGCACTGGAGACAGCTGCATGATTTGAATCTGGTTCCAATTAAATAAGTGCCAAAGTTTCTGTATTGGATATAGAATGGATCGTACCTTAAAAGAAATTAAGGTACGGGGAGTTGTCCAGCTTATGATTAAAACCAGACACTGGATAACTCAGGGCACGTTTCTGTAATGGCAGTTTGTGGGTTGACCCTGGCTATGACGAGGGTTGATATTCTACCATTTGGAAGATCAATAGTGATATTGTTCTTGACTCGCCACAGTTTTAGTAAAAATGGATCTTTTTCAGAAAACAGTAGTGGGAGTATGGTAGAACTGGAAGTGATTCCAGAACCACGAAGGATTACGGAAAAATTTAATAGGACCTATACATTCAATCATGTTTGACATTCCAATAGCCACTCCGCAGGTATGGTAGGTAACCTCAGACACCCGAGAGGTACTTCGGTAGGCTCAAGGACGGTGACAGGGAGGTTCTTATCTACCCAGACTTGACACTACTGTTGTTCCAGGATATGAGACCCGGTAGGAGGGTTGTCGTAGTCAGTGGGAGCAGCGGAAGCATAGTGGCCAAGATGCTTATATCTATTTATAGACTTGAGCAGTTATAGCGGAGATAGATCATCAAATTTTGATGTGACAGTCATGGGTTTGACTTCAATCAGAATAGAGGATGGATCAGTTAAGAAGGTAGTAGGGTGTGATGTCATCTGGATGACATACACAGAGTGGGAAGTAAAATTCCTATACTACGATCGGTTGTACTGTGGTCGTCACACAGTTGTTTCTCCAGACAGGATATGGATATAATATTTGACATTTTGGTTTCTAGATCTATGGTTTTAGATCTGGATTTGGGTAGTTTCCCAATGTGGGTATTTTGACAGATATTCTAATGGTTTTTAGAATAGTTGACTCCTAGCATGGTGGTGTACCTGCAGGTGATGGAGTCACCCTCTCTAAAGGTGTCTTACAGACTAAAGGGGAGAGGGATGTGCATGATTGGCAGATCACTTGCTTAGGCAATTGAGTCAATCATGAGATGTCAAATACCACACCAAATGTTGGTTTTGCACTAGATGCAATAAGTTTGTATTAATCCAATCCTGGAGAAACATAAGGAAGCAGTTTTAGAACATAAGTACATGTTCTACGGATTTGATGACGGCAGCCTCCTTCGGGAGACGATTATCATTCCAGGCTTCAAAGGTGACATGGTTAACAGAGTGATTGTCAGAGTTATAGTTTTTCCCTCTGACGAAGAGGGACAGTATTATGGACAGGTGGTCCAAGAGGATACTGTGGGTGGCATGGTCCCGGATACTGATTAGGTTCAGTGATCGATACAGTCTAAGATGTTTGGATTTGGAGTTCATTTATGAACCAGGTCCCATCAGATATCCAGACATATCCTAAGACAGGTATTACTCAATTCGGGAGATGGCTTTCTCCGCGAACTTGAGATTAAGAGAGATACAGAAAGAAACTTCTAGGCGGATCCACTCACCGAGGCTATTTCTCGAACACAATAGTTTTACAAACGGGCTTTGTGAAACTGATTAGTAGAGGAGTTGGATGTTCGGTTTCACACGGGCTGTGAGTAGTCGACATCGCAATATTAGCCTTGAGTGCAAGTGGGAGATTGTTGGAGATAGTGCCCTCATAGTCAATTATTGGATCGCAGGTACGTGATTGCAATGATTGCGGAGGACCTATCCCGGTAGGACAGTCTTACTCGAGATGATAGTATGCTATCTGGTTTGCCTTTATCAGTCGTGTACATGTTCAGGTGACTGATTGCATGTTACACTTTGATAGAGCCCTTAGGATCTTGCTTTACTACCAACAGTATGATGGCGATCATATACGTGAGAGTTGGGTAGTTTATATGCATATCCTTAATTGTGGTCCCTAGTCGTGGGAGTTTCGAGACAGGGCATCGATACTCCGGAGTAGACTAGTGTGTACAGTCGAGACCCCGACGAGGGGCGGTGGCCGGTCTCACAAGCCACTGGTGTCAGTTGGATCACCTAAGATGTATACAGGTGCTCATTGGGTTATGAGTACACCGGACAGGACTCGCCGGGAATCTGCTAGTTAGTATTATATCTACCGTCAGATAGCAGTTCCCTGGTGACATGTGTACAGGTTAGTTCATCGACCTAAGGTCGTCATTTGTCTCGTGTGAGTTCCCACTGTGCTTTGATTTCTACCCTACCACGGCTCAAAGGAGTCGTGCAAACAGGTAGCTTTTGGGTACAGTCCCGAGCCATATGGAGGCACGTGAGTGGATCGGCAGGGGATTCGTCTCTCCCGGTATTGGGGGCGAGATCGTGCTGTGTCTAGGAAAGCGATTACACAAAGTCCATGGCCATGGCAGGAGATTTACTGGTAGGTACTCCAGTAGTATCTCAGGGTGTAATTGTGCTTCACTCCGACACGACTCATACTGCTATTGGGGGTCTGACGTTACTAGCCCCCTAGGCAGATATGCGATACTCATTGACGAACGGACCGGACTGTATATACATTGTCACTGTTAGGCTCAGTAGGGTTTTCCGGATGAGTGCGCTCATCGGCATCCCTTGAGGTCAGTCCATGGGCAGCCGTTACGCATTGCTAGTGCCGCTGACGGTTTGTGGTTAAACCCACTGCCAGGGTACTGACGAGTCATTAGAGTCCCCCACAGACAGTTTCCCAAGTTCGGGCGAAACGTTGTAGAGGCCGTATGGTTTTATGGCAGGGTTCGGAAAATGCACGTGCGTTTACGCACGTGTCGATTTTCGGACAGATGATACTGGTCGGCTTTGGTTTAAGCCGGATCCGAGTATTATATTGAGTAGGTATAATATCTTTGTCTCAGTTGCATTTGTATTCGGTAGTAATACAAATGCGGGTATATTTATACAGTTTCGGGGTTATCCTGAAAGTTGTTTCAGGATCACTTTTGGAAGTTGCCAGTTTCCAGTTTTCTATCAGCCGTCTTTTAACATTCGGTTAAAGACGGATTTATCTTTTCTTCAGTTGAGGTGAGTCATCATTCTAGAAGCTTCTAGAAGTGATGATGAGGCTTGTGAGTCATTAGTGCATTAATGGTGTCATTAATGCTTTTGGTGACTAAGGGTTTAGATTCATTGCATCTTTATGACTCATTGTTTTCATTAATGAGTTTTGTTAAGCTTAGGATATTTTTGAGTGAGAAGCTTTTGCTTAAGGTTACTCTCTTGCTCCTACACTCACCCTCCTCCTTCATATATGAATGAAAGGCCTCCTCTCTCATTCACTCTCTCACTTGATAGTTTTTCATGGTTGTAAAAAGGATATGATAGATTTTCGGGGTGTATGGAATTCACAGTTCATTTCATTCCATCACCCGATTTCCACGGCAACTTCATTAACCGATCATCCACGGATTTGGACGAAGTGAGACAAAGTCATCTACTCATTCTCTACATCATTCTTGGTCGTCTCTTTTAGCAAACTTGACGATCGAGTTGCCTCGAGTCAGAGGCGGGAGCCCGTTTAAAGAACCGATCATGTGGTGCCACCTCGACGGAGGAGATCGGAGATCGACGAGATCGGAGCAGCCGCAACGGAGCGTGGGATGATGGTTGAAGAACGAAGGACTCGGATCGTTCGGTACAATCTTTCTACACTCTTTACAGTTTGTTAGTTTAGCAATAATGGCAGATCCGGGTTAAAGTATACGATAGCGCCAGTTTAAAAGTTTTTGTTCCGTATTTGGCGTCTGTAGACTGCCGGGGCGCTAGCGTAGACTTACAGATTGCAAATTTCAACACTTGAAATTCCCGGTAATGCTTTTGCCCCTAGCAACTTATGACCTTGGCTAAGGTCAACAAATCATAAGCGCTAGTCAAGTTCAACCCGTCATTTCTTGATTGAATTAAACCCACCCGTACGACCCTTGGCTAAGGTCAACAAAGTCGCACGACTACCCTAACTCAATCACATCTCATGTTTTAGTAGATAAATACTAATTAGCTACCGTACACCACGCCTTGGCTAAGGTCAACAAACGCAGCACGAATACTAACTAGTCTCTATCTGAAATGACGGAGGGCTACGCAGGTTTTTCAGAAAACCCTGAGCGTAATGAACTTGATATCGTCGTAGAATTGAGTGAAGTTTTGAAAAGGAGTGTTTTTGAGGCTTTTCTTAGTTTCGCTAAAGGGGTCACTCCCGGTGAAGGGATCGTCGGCCCTTTCCTCATCGAATAAGGTGCAGGATATATCATATATACCGCTGTGCAAAGCAAAACACTTAAAGCAATCAAAAGACAAACCGCGTTTTGTAGCATCTGCCAGTTTCGCTAAAGGAGTCACTCCCGGTGAAGGGATCTCGGTCCTTTCCTCATCGAATAAGGTGCAGGATATATCGTATATATCACTGTGCAAAGAAAAACTGTAGCTATCCTTTTTATAAAGTTTTTGATTCTACAACATCTTTAGGATTCTTTTCTTTTATTAATCTCATTAATAAAAATCCCATCAGCTTATGCTTCCTAAGCATCACAGAAGAAACGAAAGCAGTAATATTTATATATCAGCATATATATATAGTATAAGCATTCGTCTCAGGCAGTAATATGATCTCATCACAGAACATTGCAGCAGAAGAACATATATGAAATATTGGATATACTAGGACGTCCGTGTTTTCAATACGAGCCTGTATAAAACACGGATTCCACAGTCGCGACGAATAGCCAAACCCACATCCCAAGACCCCTACGAGAGCGGCAAGTAACTCTGCCAATTCTAGGGTTAGGAGACCCGGTCTCGACTCCTCGAGATGGCCTCCCACTGGACCCTAGAACCCGGTTACTTGTGCTCCCCTCCTTGGGTCTACCTTATGCGGAAAAGTAAATAATATACACTGGTGACAGCAACCGCATCCTGGAAGTGCCCCAAAATTTAAAAAATTTCCAGAGAGGGGTCCATTTTGTCCGTTTCGGGTTCGATCGGAGTTTTAATTTCGTAAACACATCGCCTAATGCTCTAGCTAGGCTCTGATACCACTGTAGGGTTCCTAGGCACTCTTGTGAAGGTTCAAAAGGCATCAAACATGCCCGGATTAAATTTTAGACGTGCCGAACAACCCAAAGCCGGGATCTTTGCTAGATTATTAGGGTTTAATATGCAAGATGATAACTTTTATCTAAGTGTGAGGGATTACAACCTTTGTAGTCCGCTCCTTCACTTCACAAGCTCCGAGTAGAAGTCCCTTTGCCGCGATCCACGATCTCCCGGACTCATGAGAGGCTCCACGACTCGAACGATCCATTCTAGCTTGTCGTATTCCAAATCTCCGATGATCTACGTCGAGGTTTCGAAGAACTCAAGCTATCTCACTCTAAAGAATAGAACACACTAATCCCATGGGCTAGATGAGATGAGTATGAGAGAGTAGTGATTTTGCTTTCTTTTAATATCATTTTCTCATTTTATTTCATCACTTCAAGATTTTCTAGCAAGCTTTTCAAGAGAGAAGAAGAAGAAGCTAATGGAAAAACAATAATGAGATTAAAAAACCTTTTGTGATGAATAGAAAGAATCATATGATTGAATTGTAACCATGGTCAAGGATGAATGGATAAGAAAGAGTAGAGAATAAACTATAGTTAGGGTTTGGTTTGGTTAATAAATGTGTCATCCATAAATATCTTCATAATGACAAAAGAAAATGCTTCTAGAAGCAACTTGAAGCAACTAAACCAAATCAAACCCTAACCTCAATTAATCATCCTTAAACATGTTTAACAATTAATCATATCATGTCACAATAATATATATCACATATATATTATATATTTGCAACAAAAGAAAATAATACAATTAACATATATCGCATATATATCAATGTATCATCCACTGAGAAAATGAAATAATAAAGCAAGCCAATATTAGTTAATATAATAATAATATATCATATATATTATTATATATTAAATCATCGAATCAACACTTGATCCGACGATCCGGCTATATCGAATATTACCGACTAATATATCATGTACCGATTCATCGAATCAACACTTGATCCGATGACCCGGTTCATATCCATATATCGCGAGAATATAATACGGTATCCCATATCGCATTATTCTCGCTCCTGCGCATATCACATATGTGCCACTACTCTGTTTCTCCTGAGCCAAGAAACCTCTGTGTAGGACTCTAAAGAATCGTCAATACGCCGGTAGCAGGTGATGATCATATCAAACACCCACAAGCTGCAAGCGGTCAGCTAAACGTAACAGCCACCCAGGTATTGAGCGATCAGAAGATCAACAAGCTAGCCTGTGCGTTCTCCTGTGAATCCGATCAGTAACACTCCCGTACAGTCCGGTCTGTTCGTCTGATATGTCGCATATCAAGTCTAGGGGTGGTATACGTCAGACCCCAGTAACCGATAAGTCGTGTCGATGTATGGCTCATAACGGGTCGAGAAACTACTAGTAACACTTACCAGTAAATCTCTATATCAGCCCTGGCCAGGGACTTCCAGTTATAGCCAATCGAACACAGCACAACATCAACTCCCTATACCGGGAGAGACGAATCCCCTCCTATCGCTCATTGCCTCCATATGATTCGGGACTGTACCCAAAAGCCACCGTTTTGCACGCCCTCTTGGACGTGGTAAGGTGGAAATCAAAGCACAGTGGGAATCACACAAGACTCTATGACGATCTCGGGTCTTCAGACTACCCTGTACCTGTGTCACCGGAGAACTGCCATCTGACGTGTGGTATATCACCATCTGGGAGTTCTCGGCGAGTCCGTCCAGTGTACCCAGTCTCCACTGAGCACCCGTACACCATCTCTGATGTCAAACACCGATGGATATGGGATCATCCATCGCCCATCATATGGGTCAAGATGCGTATACGCTAGTCTACTCTGGTGTATCGATGCCCTGTCTCGATATACACTCGACTAGGAACAGTTATAGGATGTACTCATTGACTACCACGGCCCCACTAGTATGATCTCATCATAGTCCCAGTAGTCGAGTACAGATCCTAAGGGCTTTATCAACATGTGAGAGTAAAACAGTAAACCAATACAAGTCAACATGTTAAGATAAAGTGAAACCAAATAGCATACTATCATGACGAGCAAGAAAGTCTTCTCTATATATAACCAAGCATCCATTATAATATACATCATATGTACAACAATGGCCTCTAGGGCATATACATAACTAACACATAGTTTAGTCTCTACATGAGTTAGTGTATGACATAAGCTTGGAGAAGCATATTTTCCCTCGTTGGAAATTTTCCAAGAGTTGGATTTTTCCAAATTTAAAATCTACAGAAAATCATGCAGGTGATTCTGTGGACACTCCAGAAGAACGAAACCCTAACTCGATTCTGTGACCGTCGGAACCGCCACCAAACCCTAGGGTTTGTGGTAGTTCCGCAGCGCCACAGGTGAGGCAAGGGTTGATCCTTCTACGGTTGGTCTATAGGTGTTGTGGCATGTTCTGGGTACTTTTTAAACTCCGCTCAAGTGTTGAGCTCTTTGGGAAATTTTTGGTGTTTGTTTATTCGATCGAAAAGTTTAACACCATCTAGCTATCTGTGATTGTGATACAATATTTGAAATCCACAATAATAGTTATGTGATAACTAATTTGAATTTTATGAATCTAGCAAGTTAGTCTCATTTGATCGGTTGCCACGGAATTTTGATGTGGATCAAAATTCCGTCGCAATCACGTAGCGTACGCGGATACTCGCCGGGTAACATTACTAGATAGCCATGCCCCATAGCCCCGACCAAGTGACTATAGGAGAACCTAGTCGCCAAAAGAATCCGTTTGGGTGCTCGCGGCCGCGGTGTTCGGCCTAAGTGCACTTCGTCGACGACATCGGGGGTGCGGCCGTCTACTAAAGTTTCCGACGTGCATTCGATCAGGTTATCGGGAATCTTGTTGAATTATCCGATTAGTTATTGAAAAGTGTTTTCAATATCGAGACTAAAATGCGGGGTTTATAATTGTTAGGCATATGATGTCTAAGGAATTCATTTGGTTTGGCATGAAATCCAAAGTATGTGATACATTGGGTTTATGATGTCTAAGGTGGTTGCAGATTCCAATTGTTGTAGTTTTTCACTTTCTTTTCTGCGACAGTAAGTGTAATATATGGTGTATCGCCGGTTTCGTTGCTATACGTCAACGATGAATTGGGATACACATATTTACTTACGTTGATGACATGTGATGTTATGTGTTGCTGTGATATGTTATATTGGATCGTCGTGTTTTGAATACCCGGGTATTTTTATGTGAGATGAGAGTTTTTCATTTTCATTCATGTAAAAGCTTGTATGTAATATTCTTTTATTGTGGCACTTCCGGGTTGAGGATGATGTCACCATTGATTTATATTATTTACTTTTCCGCATTAGGATAGACCCAAGAAGAAGAGCACAAGTAACCGGGTTCTAGGGTCTAGTGGGAGACCATCTCGAGGAGTCGAGACCGGGTCTCCTAACTCTAGAATTGGTAGGGTTGCTTGCCGCTCTCGTAGGGGTCTAAGGATGTGGGTTTGGCTATTCACCGCGACCGTGGAATCCGCGTTTTTTATTGGCTTAATTAAAACACGGAATTCCTAGTATATCCAATATTTCATATTTGTTCTTCTGCTGCTAATATTTTGTGATATGATCACTTGATATTCTGAGACGAATGCTTATATTATATATATGATATATAATAAATATTGCTGTTTTCGTTTCTTTTATGATGCTTAGGAAGCATAATTGATGGGACTTCATTAATGAGATTAATGAAATAAAAGAAACCTAAAAGATGTTGTAAAAATATTGTTTTAAAAACTGGTAGCTCTAGTTCTTGCTTTGCATAGCGGTATTCCTTGTAGAAAATCTAGCACCTTATTCCATAAGGAAAGAGTCGAGATCCCTTCACCGGGAGTGACCACTTTAGAAAAACTGGCAGATGCTACAACCCACTCGGTTTTGTCTTTTGATTGCTTTTTAGTTCATGCTTTGCATAGTGGTATTTGTGAAATATTAAGCACCTCATTCGATGAGGAAAGAGCCGAGATCCCTTTACCGGGAGTGACCTCTTTAGCAAAACTAGTAAAAACCTCAAAAACACTCCCTTTTCAAAATCACTCGATTCTACAATGATATCAAGTTCATTACGCAAAAGGTTTTTCTTAAAAAAATGTCGTAGCCTCCGTCATTTTAGATAAGTAGTATTTAGTATTCGTGCTACATTTGTTGTCCTGCGTCAAGGCGTAGTGTGCGGTAGCTAATTAGTGCTTATCTGCTGCATACGATGCGATTGAATTAGGGTAGTCGTGCGACTTTGTTGGCCTCCGTCAAGGGTCGTGCGGGTGGGTTTAATTCAATTAGGAAATGTACGGGTTGAACTTGACTAGCGGACTATGGTTTGTTGGCCTGCGTCAAGGTCATAGGACGCTAGGGGCAAAAACATTATCGGGAATTTCAGGTGTTGATATTTGCAATGAGATTGCATACCTTCTATGAGATAGTTGGATCCCGATACCCACTGCGAGTAAGAGTTACTCCTAGGAGAGTTTTACATATTACAATTAACCGATCAAGTAGGTGTCTAGAAAGGTGTTAACAGGGTTACGTCACTGGGAAAATGAGGTTTATTTTAATTAGGTCCGTGTGAAAGCATGGGGAACCTCCCTCAAAGTACCGACTCTGGCCTTGCCGAAAGATTAGCGTACGTGTAGGGTGTAATTAATCCCGGCTAGTCTTACCTTTTAGGGTTTGAAGGAAGATTTGATAAAAACAGTGGGAGCCATCCTGATTAGATAAAATTATAACCAATCTGATCTTGCAAGAGCATACGCTGAGTGTTTTCTTTTCTCTCTCTCTCTCTCCCCTGGTAGCGACCGTAACATGCCTTAATCAAGATAAAAATCTGGATGCATTGACCGAACCTGCTAATTATACTGAGCTGGGGAACGTTGGTTCCGCTCTATCTTATAATTGTTATAAGTCCGAGCAGGAAATAGGGAATATCCGGATTCCCATGCAACTCAATCAAAGAAAGTGCATGTTGATGCATCTTCTTCGGGTGTGTTTATTACCGAGAACTGTTTCTCAGTATCCACTACGTCCTAGGTATGTGATACCGGATCAGGATCCCGCATATGTAATATGTTATATAGGCTACAGAAAGGTAGAGAACTGGGATAGGGTGATATGTCTCTATGTGTAGAGTATGGTGCAATTGTTGCAGCCAAATGAGTTGACAGATATCACCTTGTATTACCAGATAGTAAATACATTGATTCTGAACAAATGTCATTAGATACCGAACCTGATATACGACATTACATCAGTTTCTTTATTAAGTTAAAGAAGGATATAATTTTGTATTGCATGATAATGTTGTGAACATTTTCCTTAATCAAGAGTTGATTGGATCAAGCACGTTATGAAATGGCATATATGTTCTAAATCAAACCACAGTTCAAAGTAAGTAGAACACACACAAGAGGAATAGTTTAAAAATGAACGAATCCTTCTTGTGGCATTGTAGACTAGGTCATATCAATGCGACACGACCAGCTAAGTTTTATAAGGATGAATATAAGAATCTCTTCAAATTTTCATCTTATGATACTTTCCAGTCTTGTCTCAAAGGTAAAATGACCAATTCTCCGTTTACTGGAAACAGAGAAAGAGTTACTGAACTCTTGGGATGGATACATGATGATGTATACGGTCCTATGTCTATTAATACCAGGGTTGGTACTTCGTACTTCATTATATTCACTGATCATCTCTCGTGATTCGGACATATGTTCCTGTTGAAACACAAGTCTGAAACTTTTGAGAAATTCAAGGAATATAAGCTTGAAGTTGAGAACCAGATGGGTAGAAATATTAAAATCCTTCGATGTGATCGAGGAGGCAAATACTTGGGCATGGAGTTCCTGGATTTTCTAAACGGAGAATGGGATTCTCTCTCAGGTTATTCCTTCGTATACACCACAACACAACGGTGTATCAGGGAGGAGGTATCGCACCCTATGAGATATGGAGCGCTCTATGATGAGTATTGCTGAGTTACCTGTTTCCTTTTGGAGTTATGTACTTGAGAAGCTGCATACCTATTGAATGGGGTTCCATCCAAATCAGTGCCTACCACTCCATATGAGATATAGAATGGGATGAGACAATGTCTTAAACGAGTTAAGATATGAGGTTGTCTGGCCTATGTTGAAAAACAAAATCTGAACAAGCTCGAGGCAAGGTCAGTTCTGTATAAGTTTGTTGGATATCCCGAACATTCGCAAGGGTATATCTTTACCATACTGAGAAGCCAAAGGTGTTTTGTTTCTCAGCATGCCACCCTTTTTAAAAAGGAATTTCTTATGAAGAAATTTGTGGTCATGAGGTAGAACAGGAAGGAGTTCCAGCTGGAAAAACTAACGCTGATGATTTGGTGAAACCAAATGATTCAATAGTCTCCAACGAACCTCAGCCTCTCCGCGAACCTGGTAGGGTTCCTCATCCACCTGAGAGATACTACGGTTTCCTCGATGACGGTGGAAGTGAGGATTGCATCATGGTTGATGATGACCCAACCGGGTTCAGGTAGGCCATCACGAGTGGGGACTCTGTGAAATGGCCGGATGCTATGCGATCAAAGATGGAATCCATGTACACCAACAAAGTATGACTTTGAATGTTGCACCTGAAGGGGTAAAACCCATCGGGAGCAAGTGGATCTTAAGAAGATTCTTGGTATAGATGGAAAAGTTGAGACTTTCAAAGCTATGCTTAAGTCCATCAGGATCATTGCACGTATCGCGGAGTTGGAACATCTGTTTTGATGTGGCAGTCAAAGAGTTTGACTTCATCAAAAAGGTAGATGAACCTTGTATATACAAGAATGTTGTAGTGAGTAAGGCTGTCTTCCACGTATTGTACGTAGATGACATACTCTTGATAGGAAATGGTTTCTTATGCTACACTCGGTCAAGCTCCTCTTATCATGAGGATTCTCCATGGAAGATCTGGATGATACCTACTACATCTTGTAGATTATGATCTATGGTGATAAATCTAAGTGGATGTTGGGAGTGTCCCAAATCCAGGTACATTAACACCATACTAAACGGGTTTAGTATGGAGGATTCTAAGCGTGGCGGTTTTCCTACTTACTCATGAATCACTCTCTCCAAAAAGTTGTCTCCCGAGACTGATTTGGAAAGAGCTCGCGTGCAAGGTATACCCTATGCTTCGGCACTAGGTTCTATCATATATGCGATGTTATGTACCAGACCAGATGCAGCTAACTCACTAGGTGTGGTGATCAGGAATCAATCGGATCTTGGGAGAATCACTGGACAGTTGCGAAGGACATTCTTAAGTACTTGAGAAGCACTAAAGAAATGTTCTTAGGGTTTGGTAACAGTGAACTCCAGTGGGAGTCCTTTACCAATTCGAGCTTCCAGAGTGATAAGGTCGACTGATAGTCAGTCTCGGGTTTTGTCTTTACCCTCAGCAGAGGGACAGTACATTGGAAGAGTTCCAAGCTAGATACTGTGACATAGTAGACGATAAAGGCTAGATACATCGCTACCAACGATGCTACCAAAGTAGATGTCTGGATAATTCTTGTTCATGAGATGAACATGGTTCCTACCATTCAACGTTCAATAACTGTTATTGTGACAACAATGGAGTTGTGGCTGCAGGGTTCCCCATGGCGGCAGCAAGATTTCGGGAGGCATCGTCCATGTCGTTTTCAAATTTTTTGCCGTACTAAAGAACCTTAACCCTAGAATCCTAACTAGAGGATTAAACAATACAACATGCAAACAACTTTGCTTACAAAGTGAATGAGGAATATAACCTTTGTAGACCGGTCCTTCACTTCTAAAGCTCCGTGTAGTAGTCCCTTCGCTCCAAGTAGTGAACACCCGAACTCTAGTAAGGGTTCACATGAAGAAATGAACAAGCTTGCTCGAAGTCTTCGAGGCCGAAGATGATCTACGTCGAGGAGACTCAAGCTCATGCTATCTCTTCACTAATGGTAGATTAGTGAAGCAAACACCCTAAACTAAATGGCTAATATAGTAGAGGATGATGAAGTAAGAAATGGGCTCTTTTTAGATTAAATTTTCTCACAATATTTTCTCACTTAGAAAAAAGCTAGCAAGCCTTTTCTCATGAAGAAGAAGAAGAAGTGATGAAGAGAATGAACTCATGAGGTGAGAATAGAAACCATGGGTGAGTTAGTGTCATACACTAACTTATGTAGAGAATAAACCATGGCTAATCAATAATGGTTAGGTTAATAAATATCTATAAGTAAAACAAAATTAGTGGACTTAGTCAATGGTTCCACAAGCTTCTACAAGCTTCAACCATGTGACTAATTTCCATCTAATTTGGTTTACTTTAAATAAATAAAAATCTTACATTATATTAAGCATGGTGTGAGTCTCATACACCCATATTGCATGTGGCATCAAGCATGACACAATAAAATGAACATTAATATATATCACATATATACTATATGCACACTTCTGAGAAAAAGAAATGTTTAGTGAGCAAATATTAGTTAATGTAAGTTAATATATCAAATATATAATTATACATTAAATTATCAAATCAACACTTGATTTAATAATCCGGCTATATCACATACAACCGACTAATATCAAATGCAACAATCTATCGAATCAACACTTGATCCGATAACCCGGCTATATCATGTTAGTTATATGTATGCCCTAGAGGCCATTATTATACATATGATGTATATTATAGTGGATGCTTGGATATATAGAGAGAGGACTTTCTTGCTCGATATAATAGTATGCTATCTGGTTGTTCTTTGTCTTAACATGTAGACTTGTGTTGTGATACTGTCTAGCTCTCACATGTTGATAAAGCCCTTAAGATATGTACTTGACTACCAGGACTATGATAGAGATCATATTAGTGGGGTAGTTCATAAGTACATCCTTTAATTATTCCTAGTCGAGGGAATATCGAGACAGGGCATCGATATTCCAAAGTAGACTAGCGTATACGCTTCTTGACCCATATGATGGGCGATGGATGATCCCACATCCCTTGGTGTTTGACATCAAAGATGGTATACGGGTGCTCACTGGAGACTGGGTACACTGAACAGGACTCGCTGAGGACTCCTATGTGGTAGTATACCTATCGTGAGATAGCAGTCCTCTGGTGACACTGGTACAGGTTAGTCTGTAGACCCGAGATCGTCATAGAGTCATATGCGGCTCCCACTGTGCTTTGATTTCCTCCCTACCGCGCTCAAAGGAGATGTGCAAACAGGTGGATTTTAGGTACAGTCCCGAGTCGTATGGAGGCAATGAGCGATAGGAGGGGTTTCGTCTCTCCCGGTATTGAGGGTTGATGTCGCGCTATGCTCGATTGGCTATAACTGGAAGTCCCTGGCCAGGGCTGCTGCCGAGATTTACTGATAAGTGTTATCAGTAGTTTCTCGAACCGTTTTAGTCCAGATATCGGCATGACTTATCACGTTACTTGGGTCTGACGATTTACACCTCATTTTTCCATTTTCTAAAAATAGAAAAATATGCCATGCTTCATATAATATATATATATATTTATATATAACGGTTCGAGAAATAGAAAAATATGCCATGATGGGGACTGGAAATCGTCAGACCCCAGTAACATGATAAGTCATGCCGATGTCTGGCCTATAACGGTTCGAGAAACTACTAATAACACTTATCAGTAAATCTCGGCAGCAGCCGTGACCAGGGACTTCCAGTTATAGCCAATCAAGCATAGCGCAACATCAACCCCCAATACCGGGAGAGATGAAACCCCTCCTATCGCTCATTGCCTCCATACGACTCGGGACTGTACCCAAAATCCACCTGTTTGCACGTCTCCTTTGAGCATGATAGGGAGTAAATCAAAGCACAGTGGGAGCCACACAAGACTCTATGACGATCTCGGGTCTACAGACTAACCTGTTCTAGTGTCACCAGAGGACTGATATCTGACGATAGGTATACTACCACATAGGAGTCCTCGTCGAGTCCTGTTCGGTGTACCCAGTCTCCACCGAGCACCCGTATACCATCTTTGATGTCAAACACCAAGGGATGTGGGATCATCCATCGTCCATCATATGGGTCAAGAAGCGTATACGCTAGTCTACTCTGGAATATTGATGCTCTGTCTCGATATTCCCTCGACTTGGAACAATTAAAAGATGTACTTGTGAACTATCCCGGCCCCACTACTATGATCTCCATCATAGTCCTGGTAGTCAAGTACATATCCTAAGGGCTTTATCAATATGTGAGAGCTAAACAATATCACAATACAAGTCTACATGTTAAGACAAAGAACAACCGGATAGCATACTATTATGTCGAGCAAGAAAGTCCTCTCTATATATATCCAAGCATCCACTATAATATACATCATATGTACAATAATGGCCTCTAGGGTATACATATAACTAACAATCTCCCACTTGCACTAAGGCCATGTGTTGTAGTATCTCATACCCAATGTCCCAAAAGTTTCTCGAATAGCATCTAGGGAATTGCCTCGGTGAGTGGATCCGCTGTGTTATCCTTTGTGTCAACTCTTCTGACCTCGATCTCCCGGAGATCAACTATCTTCCTGATCAGGTGATGCTATCTAAGAATATGTCTGGATCGCTGACGGTACCAGGGTTCCTAGGCCAAAGCCACAACTCTATTATCATCCCAATACACAGGTATTGGATGCCCAATGGTTGGAACCAAGTTCATCATATGAACCCTATTCATCCAGACAACCTATTTGGTAGCATCGTTGGTAGCGATGTAATTGGCCTTTATCGTCTAGTATGTCACGGTATCTAGCTTGGAACTCTTCCAACATACCGTCCCTCCACTGAGGGTAAAGACAATTCCTGTGACTGACTTTCAGTCGACCTTATCACTCTGGAAGCTCGAACCAAGAACATTCTTTTAGTGCTTCTCAAGTACTTAAGAATGTCCTCCACAGTTGTCCAGTGATTCTGCCAAAATCCGATTTATTCCTGATCACTACTCCTAGTGAGTCAGCTACATCTAGTCTGGTACATAACATCGCATACATGACAGAGCCTACCGCCGAAGCATAGGATATCCCTTGCACGCGAGCTCTCTTCAAATCAGTCTCGGGAGACATCTTTTTGGAGAGAGTGATTCCTGAGGAGTGGAGAACCACCACGCTTAGAATCCTCCATACTAAACCCCTTTAGTATGGTGTTAATGTACCTGGATTTGGGACACTCCCAACGTCCACTTAGATCTATCACCATAGATCATAATCCACAAGATGTAGTAGGTATCATCCAGATCTTCTATGGAAAATCATCGTGATAAAAGGAGATTGACCGAGTGCAGCATAGGAATATCATTTCCTATCAAGAGTATGTCATCCACGTACAATACGAGGAAAACGACCTTACTCTCTGCGACCTTCTTGTATATGCAAGGTTCATCTACGTTTTTGATGAAGTCAAACTCTTTGACTACCTCATCAAAATAGATGTTCCAACTCCGCAATGCCTGCTTCACTCCGTAGATTGATTTAAGCAGCTTGCAAACCTTTCCGCTGTCTACGAAGCCTTCAGGCTGAGTCATGTGCATGCTCTCTTCTAAATCACTTTTTAGAAAGGCGGTCTTAACATCCATTTGCCAGATTTCGTAGTCATGGTATGCAGCGATGGAAAGTAGGATCCGGATGGACTTAAGCATAGCCACTGGAGAAAAGGTTTCATCATAATCCATACCTGGTCGTTCACGAAAACCTTTTGCAACAAGTCTAGCTTTGAAATTCTCAACTTTTCCATCTACACCAAGTTTCTTCTTAAAGATCCATTTGCTCCCAATGGGTTTTACCCCTTCGGGAGCAACTTCCAAAGTCCATACTTTGTTGGTGTATATGGATTCCATCTCAGATCGCATTGCATCCAGCCATTTCACAGAGTCCCCACTCGTGATGGCCTGCTCGAAGCTAGTCGGGTCATCATCTTCCATGATGCAATCCTCGCTCCCACGATCAATGAGAAAACCGTAATATCTATCAGGTGGATGAGCAACCCTACTAGATCGGCGGAGAGGCTGAGGTTCGTAAGGAACTATCGAATTCTCTGGTTCTACCAAATCTTCTTCAGTAGTTTGTGTGGTTGGAACTTCTTCCAGCTCTACCTCTTTGCCACTAATCTCTTTTGCAAGAAATTCCTTTTCTAAAAAGGTGGAATGTTGAGCAACAAACACTTTTTGTTCCTCACTGAGGTAGAAATGATATCCATACAAATTGTTTGGATATCCCACAAACTTGAAAAGAACTGATCTTGCCTTGAGCTTGTCCAGATTTTGCTTTTTAACAAAGGTCGGACAACCCCATATCTTAACTCGTTTAAGAGATGGTCTCTTCCTATTCCATATCTCACATGGAGTGGTAGACACCGATTTGGTTGGAACTCTATTCAATATGTATGCTGCTGTCTCAAACGCATAACCCCAAAAGGAAATAGGTAACTCAGCGGTGCTCATCATAGAGCACACCATTGCGCAAGAATCCAAATCAAGTGCACAAGGTGCACGAAAACAAATATCGAGTATCACAATCGAAATCGACGGTATACAACATATCTCAATCCAAATCAGGTATACTGTGGTATATAATCTCACAACCACGTGCATCAGCGTGCACAAAATCGAATCAAAGTACTAAAGTACATGAAAACTACATCGAAGGCATAAGTCAAATCACATACATACCATAGGCATGAAATCAAAATCAAACATCTCGAGTGACATCAAATCGAAGTCGAGTGCAACTGCGGTGTACAAATCTCAATCATGCAAATAAATCGCCCAAAACACCGAAATCCAAAATGACGGACACGTGATATTCGAATCACCAAGTCACAAATTGTAAACATTGTCGTCAATATGTCCTTCCTTCAAAATCAAGAAGGTGTCGGTGCATCCAAAGCTAGCAGAGCAAGATATCCACTTGCCTCCTGTTCATGGCCTGGCGCCCGGTGCCCTTAGGCTCTCGTCTCTCACCGCGAATTGCTAGTTACATAGCTCCTCGGCTCAACGGCCCAATATAGAAATGATGACGGAAACAGTTCTGCTCTGGCACGTCCTCTAAAGATCTCTTGCCAACTATCATGGTCACTTATAACATGTCTCGTCGATACTGCCAAACTCTGGCCTACTAAATGTGCGTAATACGACCGATCCTGGGTCCAAGTCTTCTCGTTTAGTATTTCCAGAAAGATCTTGTCGGGATCTCTCCTAAATCTCATTTCTGCTGAACTGCTCGGAAGTTATCACCCTTTACTAAATCTATTTCTTGTTCTGGAACGGCTGCATACTGATCACGACTCCTTCTGGAAGATATATCCATATTCAACACCTCTGCATGCGTAACACATCTCTGATGTCAACGGAGTGGAACGTCATCTCATCAAAATCTCGTACGAAGCTCTAACTCCACTTTTCTCTAATGTCGACTGATTCGGACTCGTCTCTTCGTAGCTGTATGGACTACGCTACAACGACCATACTCATACCTAGAGTCTCCCAAGTAATGTATCCTATCACAAGATATCTGGACGACGTCGAACTTTTCGATCGATTCGTCAAAGTCCCATGATTTCCTCGAGAGCTCAACACATGAGCACAGTTTAATAATATCCAGTACATGCCACAGTACCTATGGACTAGCCGTAGAAGGGCAAACCCAAGCCTCATTAATGTCACCGCGGAACTCCCGCAAACCCTAAGGTTCAAAAGAGTTTCCATGGTCATTATGTCGAGTTAGGGTTTCATTCTTCTAGAGGGTCCACCGAATTACTTGCATGTTTTTCCAAATACCTTAAACTTGGAAAAATGGGTTTCTGACATTCGTTCGTTTCTATCGACTCTCAACGTACCTGCGTGAAGTCTTCTCTAGTTGGAATCAATCAATCTGATGACCTCGCATCGGGGTATGCAAACGAACCACATGTCCTAGTCGTTCATCCTTGGGTGACTAGCGATCTTCTATCATATCTCTAAGTACAACTCGTGCTGCATTAGCTTCAAACATCTGGGGCGATATCTTGTCAGTCGCAGCAACAACTGGCTCATTTGTCCGCACACTAACCAATGACTCAATCATCAAGAATAAACGGTGCATTGACGGTCATCACATTCTAAACGGCCTTTAGCAGTGGCCCAATCCTCTGATGCTGATCTGCACGTTCGAGAAGTTTAGTAAAAGCAATCCATCAAATGCTCATGGCGCGAAAAACACAATAAAACGACACATCTATGCAATCGTGTGTCACCGGAATTACGCCCCGATCAGTCCTCATCCAAGACGAGCTCATGCTGACCGCAACTCTAGCCGCAACTCTCTCTGCCCATGCAATCGTGGTAACAAAAACTAACAACTGATATCGATGAGGATAGATCATATGAATGAATAGAATATTGTGCAAGAAAATGTACATCCTAAAGCCTCTTAAGCGGAGTAGCGTATTGTAAGTATGCCGCGGAACATACACACGGTATGTCACTCTACTTAAGTCACCTACTCCATCAACCAAGGTCAACCTATGCGACGAAAGTTCGGGTCTAATACACCCTCGACCAAGTCTAAGTTCCATAAGGTCAAGCTTAGGTTCCGAATATAAATATACGCCCTAGACTCCGCATAGTCAAACCTAGACTCGAACCAAGGTTAAACCTAGCGCTCTGATACCAACTTTGTCACGACCCGAAATAGCACGTGACTGGCACTTGAATCATGTGAAGTCTATAGGACCCCACCTAATTTAAGTAAGCCAAAAGCCCAGAAATCTAAACCATTTTAAATAAGAAGTGAAAGAAAACTTGTTTAAAGCAAGTGGTTTAAATAAAATAAATGGCGTTAAACATTTAAAGGCAACATCATATTTTCCCGAAAATTTCGGCAGAGTCTCCTTTGTAAATACTGGCCCCAAACGGGTAAAACAGGAATAATATACATAATGAATAAGGCATCCCCAAGCGGGAGCTAGCTCTTTGCCAATTGGCGGACACAGCCATGCAAGCCATATAATATACAAAGCCGAAGGGCGATGATCAAAACTCAGAAAGAAAACTAGAGGAAAACCATGGTAATACAGAGCGCGACACTAAGGTCGAAAGAATATACATACTGGTCTTCTAAGTCTATCAAATAATACAAATCTGGTTGATAGAGTTACTAGATATAACAGAATATAAATAAGGTACAATGGTGGTCACGATGCAAGTGAACCCCCCCACCTACCAAAGCAATCACCTAGAAGGAAGCTGTGTGCCGGCAAAGCCGCCAAGGAAACCTGTACGGCAAAACCTGCAAGAAACTGTGGCACAACGGGGGTGAGTTGCCAACTCGTGAGTAGAAAACATCACCGAGCAAAAATCGCATGTATGACTCTATCTTAGGTCATACAATAAAATCCTGATAATATATATGATCTGAAGCATCTAATAATGACAAGGTAATCATCTAACATCAGTATAATACCAAGTTCTCGTGTCAGTGCCTCAGGTAATAACATGCCACATATATGATGTGCAAATGTATCAAGAATGAACGTAAAATACATCTTGTATGAGAAACCGTTTTCTTATCTCAATGAGATTTTTGTATTAAACCGAAGTATCATTAATGAATTCAACAGAGAAATCCGAGTCAAGCATCGACACAAAATATATATCTCAATATCTCAATACCTCGGGCTCCGGCAATCCGGACTGGCCCATATAATCAAATCTCAATGTCTCGAGCTCCGGCAATCCGGACTGGCCCCGGGCTCCGGCAATCCGGACTGGCCCAAATCATAAATATCTCACGACTACGTCGGTATCCTCCGGATATCCGCCGCGTCATGAATAACCGGTCGGTAGTGCTCCCCTGCCGGACTCAACGCCATCATCTGCGACCATCTTGCCCCGGGTACCGCACCGGGTCCACCATGCACCCGCAGACGGTTCCTCCTCCTCGAATCGGGTGTATGATACCGCTCAAGAGCCGAGAAAACTCATGGTGGACACCTCTCAAATCATATCACGAGAAAACCATAAATTTCTATCTTTAAAATGATAATGAGTTTGTAAAATCCTTGCGGTTTCTCCAAATCCTGAAATCTCATGGAAATTCAAAATCCCAATCTCAATAGTAAATAAAAAGTGAATTACCGACATAAAGCCCCATAATATTGGATGACAATTAATATGTATACATGCACGGGTACCTATGTAAAGAATGCAATATCTAAACTAGCACAATAATGATATATCGGAACTATCAGCTAACAAGCGATATCAATAAAGTAATATTCTCTAAAGTGTACGTCACATGAAAATTACCGATGATGATGTGTGTGAGCCGGCAAGCAGGTGTACGTAGAGCATATGGATGATCGGTAAAGTTGCTGGTGTCCTGACAGCAGGGTTTCATAATAACTACGAAAACATATTTAAGTATGCAATGCGATGCGAATAGCAAGAATATACATTATATATATACGAGTCATACAGTTTTGGCATTTGAAATAGCATGAATCGAGGGGTTTATAAAATAGGGGCTACGGTGTTTTTAAGAAAAGGTACGTCCTTTGAAATATCCATAGTATCCCTTGGCCTGTCTTTAAAATACTCACGATTCGTGCTATTTCAAATAGCACCATAATTACGTCCTTTAATATACGTCCTTTGAAATAAGTATCACTCGAGCCCAATTCTAACATCTACTAAGTAAACTACAGGATAAGCTAAGAGACTAACCAAAAGGGGTAAAGAAATCCACCTAAGTCCGAGTCGATATATCTAGTAGTCGGTGATCCCGCCTCAAAAGCGTCACGTACGATACAATATATAATACGACATCCTCGAATCAAGAGTGCGGATCTATCATAGTTTTAATATCTCGTACGGTAAATCCCTCGTACGACATCCCAAAATCTGGGTACGGGTCGAACATCACATATAACACATTATTCATATGGTATCATCATCATAATATCATGAGCGAGGGTACTGATCTAAAGTCTAGTACATACCGATACCATCCAACATATATCCGCGTGTGAATAAAATCACATCGCCCATCGATCCGCTATAATATCATGTCGTATCTCATAACACGACCCAAATCACATAACCGATCTCACGGCATCGTGCCCGATCGTATCGACTCACCTCCACGTATCATATACTATCCTCATCACCCGTGTATACGTATATGTATATATATATATATATATATATACACACACACCAACACAATCCACACACACACACACACACACACATATATATACATATAAACATATACACCTAAACATATCCCGTGTGTGCATGTGTGCAACTATACTCTAGGGTTTCGTAACTAAGAAATTACACTATAACTAACCCGTGAACACCTAAAGCCTAACTTGATAATCATTTAGTCTCACAATACGCGTATATATATATATATATATATATATATATATATATATATAACGTACTCGTATACTACACTACGAAACTGCGGGGGTGCTATACGCCATCCACCCGACTTCCCCCGTAGATATATATCTACTCACCTGATCCTTGCTTGTCGAAGTCGATGTGTCCATGCTCGTCCTTATCGTCCGAAGTCCGCATGAGGGTGCCTACACATATAAACACAAGGTATCGTAAACTGAAATCGCGCACGAAAACCAAAACGGTACACATATCATACATAGGGTTAGACCAATGCAAATCAACCAAATTACTCCTGATATCGACGTACAAACGTCAAGTGACCGATACAAAACACAAATATCAAAACTTCATGTCATGAAAAGTCACAAAACAAAACAACAACCCTAGAAAAATGGTTCCAGATTTGGTTTCAGGTAAAATGGGGATAAAAAAATTAATGCAGTGGGGTTGTATATGTGGTAAATGAGCTACAGAACCAATTCCAACACCAATACCCAAAATTCGCCCGATTACATTACCCTAAAAACCGGTGAGCTCGGCCAAAGTAGGGAGTTAGGGTTTCGTATTCTCAGGGCGGCCTCCCAGTGTCCAATCTAGGTCAATGGAGTTGCTTGTTTTTCTAGTAAATGTTCCAGATCATCCCAGATTTCCTGTAGGCACTAATTATACACAAAACTGACATTGCAACATCTAAATCCAATTTTTAAGGTCTAGGCTCTGGTTTAACACTAGGGGGGTTCTAGTCACTAATTACATCTCAATTGCACCATCTCAACTCAAAACAAACCCTAATCTCAACTTAGAATTTTCCAAGTTTACTAAACCTCACTTAAACAATTTTAAACTAAAATAGAAGCTAAAGGAACTTGATCACTACACTAATGGTGAAACAATTACATAATTTGGCAACTCAAGAATTTTCTTGAGTTGCTTAAAGTCTTCAAAATCCCCACTTGATCACACCATGGTCTTTGTAGCAAGGTTGTGCACATTTTTTATGAAGGGATATAAGGTTTTTGAGGTGGATTTGAGGTTGTGGTGAGGAGGTAGAGGAGGTGGAGGGAAAGGGCAGCCAAGTGAAGGAAGAGGAGAGAAATGAAGAAGAAACACGAGTGATGAAACAATGGGAGCCATGGTCAAAGACCCCTCACCCCTCTCTCTCTCTCTCTTCTCTCTCTTGCTCATACCCCTCACCATGCCACAATTCTTTATTCCATTTTTCTTTTTCTTTTCTTTTATTTATCCATTCTTTTAAATCTCATTTTAAAAACAAAAGCCATTCTATAAAAGAAAGAATCATGGTAGAATAATATGTAACAAGTGTAAACATGACTTGGTGCATGTCACATGCACAAAACACCATCAATGTGTGATTAGTGAATATTAATCAAGTTTAGAAATAAAATTGTATATAATTGATTGTATAACATTTATAAAATGTATAAATCATATAACATTTTTTCAAAAATCAATATTCATTTTAATTTTCTGATATTTTCCAAATTATCGGTATATAATTATACCATATCATTAAAACTAATCTCCACACATTAAAATATTCATAATATTTATTATTTAATTATATAAATTTCCAAAAATATATTTTATTTTTCTAAAATGTTACAAGAAGTTGCTTAGTGAAGGGCTTCATGAAGGAGTTCGCGGAGTATTTTGCCGATGTGCCGAGCGAATGGGTGGCGAGCCGCATGTCCTCAATCTTCTTCTCGAGGACCTCAATTCGCTACTGGTATCCTGAAGATTCTCCATAATTGGAGTGCCTGTTGTCCCTGGTTCGGGCTTGGGCGATGGAGCGGCTTCAGCTTCGCTCTATCACGTCTTTTAGAACTTCAGGGTGAACCCTTCCTGGCTCCCCCGACGTGCGCTCTGGGCTCGGCTTCGATGATTATGGTGATGTCGGTCTTCCCATGAATCAGTCGACCAGACCGACGTTGCCTCAGAGGGCAAAGGAACACGAAGAGCATCGAAACGACCATTTAGTTGGTCCTGAGACCTTGGCGTTGGGCTGTCCGGCACTGAACGAGTCATGTAATCATTCCCGGTATGGGGGTCGCGACTGCCGTAATTGGCACGCCGATGTTCCGTGGTGTCGTGGTTGGCATGAGCGAGGCTGAAGACCTGAACGCATCCCTCTACCGCCTCGTGCATGTCGCCGCTCTGGGGAGCAAGGGTGGCGGCTCGCCGGGCATGGCGGGCGGTTTGAACACAAGCCAGCGTGTCCACCATGGCTGTCAATCAGTCAATCCGTGTAACATTTCAGAAATATAAAATGTTATTTTTGGAATTTAAATAATAAAATAATAAATTTTATTAATATTATAAAAGTATGGAAATTAGTTTTAATGGAATGGTATAATTATATACCTTTATTTTGGAAAATATTTGGAAATTAATATGAATTATTGATTATGAAGGCATTTATTGGATTTGGACATTTTATAAATTATTATACGATTATTTACATACAAGTTTACGCTAAACCCGATTAATACTTTACTAATTATGTATTAACCATATTTATGTATCATGACATGCAACATATCATATTGTAACAATTGTTCATATTTTATAACCATGGCTTTATTTTCATTTACTTTTAATTTGTTTTGTTTTTCTTCTTTAGAAAAGAAAAAAAGGAAAGGATATTAAATAAGAGAGGGTGGGGACAAAAGAGCATGGTTGAGAGAGAGTGAGGGAAGGTTCTAGCAACCTTGAACCATCATCTTTACTTATTTTCCTCACCTCCTTCATCATTTCCTTCTTCATCTCCTTCTCCTTCATCCTCCTCCACCCTCACCACCACCCCAATTTCACCCTCAAAACCACTCCAAAACTAATTACCACCTTCATAAAAATCATTCCTAAGCTTACTACAAACACCATGGTGGGATCAAGTTGTGACTTTGAGCAATTTGGCCATCTTAGGATTTTCTAGAGTTGCTCCATGAGGTAAAACCTTCACCTTTTAGTTAAGTGTTTAAGTTCCTAATCTCCTATAGTAGTTTAGAGTTAAACAAGTGTATGTTTAGTGATCTTGGAAAATTCTAGGATGATATTTAGTGGATCTTTTGAATGGTGGAGATGTAATTGGGGCATAGTTAGTGACCACAAACCTATTAGTGATAGAATTCTAGACCAAACTTGAGTTTAGAAGTCCAAGACATGAACTTGGAATTTTCCAACATCAGGTTTTGTTGAATTGTAATGATCAAATAGAATCTGGAATAACTCAAGAGCTCTGAAAAATAAATTGCAGATACAGAGAGTTGTGCAGGCTTTTTAGAGACTACCCTAGAAACCCGAGCCCCTAACTCCCCTACCTGGCCGCCAAAATAACCATATCGGCTGCAAATTGCGGCCTGACAATAGAGTCGGGGTTTGGTTCTTGGTCCATGGTTCAATATCTTGATAACTAGGCAAATCCAATGTGCAGAATATCCTAATTTCACCGAGGGTAAAATATGGGACTGTTTTTCTAAGTTGCTGATTTCGTTTTGCGACTTTTGAAAATTATATTTTTGGTATTTGAGTTTTGACTTTGACATTCGTACGTCAACATCGGGGGTTGTTTGGTCATTCTTGCATTCATGGACCATAGGTTCTAACCTATGTATGTCTCCCTTGCCCTATCGGTTTTCGGACTTGATTTTGATGTCGATACGATATGCGTTGAACTGTAGGTATCTTCACGTGGACTTTCGGGACAACAAAGGAGAACAAGGCGTTCATCGAATTCGGCTAGAGCGAGAATAGTAGGTGAGTAGATCTATATCTACGGGGGAAGTCGGGTGGATAGCGTATAGCACCCCCCGCAACCGTAGTATTAAGATACTAGTTATATAGTTATATATACAATATTAGACATGTATACTTAGCTAATAGGGTTCTAGGAGACTATAGGCTATAGTAAGCGTACTCGTAGGAAGGAATACTCTTAGTTCTAATTCTCTTAGCGTTGAGCCTTTGGTATATATGTTGTCACACACACACACACACTTGGTATGATATGTGTGTGTATATATATATATGTATATGTATGTGTGTGTACACACACACATGTAAATTTGAGGATAATTTTGATATGACATCACGAGATGAGGATATGACATGTTAGAATAATTTGAGTCGATATAATCGGACATGATGTCATGAGGCTATGTTATATGATATGAGATTGAAACGTCATGATATGATATGATATATTATATTGACATTGGGCGATATATATTTATAACATGCGACAACATGTGACTAGATGAGATGAAAGAACGTACGTGACCATAGATCCGTGGCCTTGGTTTATGATATCGTACGACGGATTATACCGTACGAGATATGATATACTTGATGATTGACCCGCACTCTTGATTCGAGAATACCGTATGATGGATTATACTGTACGTGATATGATATACCTGATGTTTGATTCGCACTCTTGAGTCGAGGATGTCGTACGATGGATTATACCGTATGTGATACTATAAGGCTGGATCGCCAACCGATAGATGTATCGACTCGGAAAATTATTGTCTCATAATCACTTACGTAGACATTAGGATATAATTAGAGCCATACCTACTTTCAAAACTAACGAATCATTATGCATTTTTTAAAAGACAAACCCAAGGGACACTACAGATTTTCAAATGGTATCTTTTTCTCAAAAACACCGTAGCCCCTATTTATCTACAAACAACAACGATTCGTACTATTTTAAAACTATAACTGTATGGCTCATATGTAGCAATGTATCTTATGCTGTTGCGTTTACTTTTTACTTTTTCTGCTATGCTCGTATTATTCTCTTTTCTACGCTTTACATACACGTTCTTTTCCTTATCTTGTATGACCTTGTCTGCTAGGACACATGCACTAATACCGATGATGCGCATGTTGCACGTACACATACTCGCCGGCTCACACACTCATCATCGGTAATTTACATGCCATGTACACATTAGAAATCTCTAATTCATCGTATAACCTAATAACTTGTTGCTTTTTAGTATTGCTTGGTATTCTTTACCGCACATGCTAGTTTAGATATTGCATTTCTTACCTAGTTAGATGCCACGTTTATATATATACATACTGGTTATGCACTGTAGATTTGTTATGTGCCGGTACTCATTGTTTCATTATTGGCTCATGTTTATAAGATTTCGGTTTTCATGAGATTTCTGGATTTGAGAAACCGCATATGTATTTTTGAAAACTTATGATTGTTTTAAAAACACGGTTTCTCTTGATATGTTGTGTGGCGTCCACCATGAGTTTTCTCGGTTCTGAGCTATGGATATACCCGATTCGAGGAGAGATGAGACACCGTCTGCGGGTACATGGTGGACCCGATATGGTACCCTAGGGCAAGAAGATCGTATAAAGAGACGTTGAGCCCGGCAGGGGAGCACTACTGACCGGTGATAGTTTTGGCTCGGCAGATTTCCGGAGTATACCGACTGGAGTCGTGTGATCAGATGGATATGAGGGCCGATCCGATGAGATGGCGCCCGAGATATGTAGATTTATGTGTCGCTGCTGGACACGGTTTTTATGATGTTTTCGAGTGTCGAGGCTGGGCACTCAGTTCTTTATGATGATTTGGTGTGTCGTTTATAGACACACGTTGGATGATACAGATAACATGGTACCACTTTATGACACGGGCACGATTGTATTAGTATTATTATGCATATGTTTACACTATCACCCTTGTTACCACTCGACATTATTATATTATTAGTATATTACTGTATGACCTAGAAGATCGTCATACATCCGATTGCTACACGGTGATGTCTTCTACTCACGAGTTAGAAACTCACCCTGTTGTGCTACAGTTTTCTTGCAGGTTTGACCGCACGGATTCAGTAGCGGCTTGCTGGCACACAGTTTCCTTCTGGGTGATTTGCTTTGGTAGGTGGGTACACTTTGGATCATGACCATTATTTGTATTTATTTATTCAGTTGTATCTAGTTAAAAGCTTTATCAACCAGGCTATGTATATTGGTAGATTTAGAAACTACGGATTGTATATTCTTTCGGACTTAGAGTCATGGATATGTATTTATTCTTTATTTCTGGTTTCTTTGATGATGTTTTGGTTTCTTTACTTCATTCTGTGTTTGATCTTCGTCTTGGGTGTCGTATATCTTTATTTGTGTGGTTGTGATTCCGCCTATTGGCGAAGAGATAGCTCCCGCTTGGGGATGCCTATTATTATTGCTTTGTATTGGTTTCGGATTAAAATTTACAAAGGAGGCGCTGCCCAAATTTTCAATTGACGAAAATGTTTTCATACACACACACACACACACAACCCACTTGTATTTTCATACAACATCATTTAAACTTTTCTAGGAAGAATTTGAATTCATTATGCCATTATTTCAAACCTGCACCTCCATTATTTTCCGAAAAATGTTTAGATTTTTGGACTTTCGGCTTAATTGGATTACGGTGGGGTCCTATATTCCTATAGGCTTTACGTGATTCAAGTGTCAGTCATGTGCCATTTCCGGGTCATGATAAAGTTGGTATCAGAGCGTTAGGTTTAGCCTTGGTTCGAGTCTAGGTTTGACTATCTGGAGTCTAGGGCGTATATATATTTCGGAACCTAGGCTTGACCTTACGGAACTTAGACTTGGCTGAGAGGGTATTAGACCTGAACTTTCGTCATGTAGGTTGACCTTGGTTGATAGATTAGGTAACTTAAGTAGAGTGACGTACCGTGTGTATGTTCCGCGGCATACTTACGATATGCTGCTCCGCTTAAGTAACCTTAGGATGTACATTTCTTGAGATCCGTTATTCTATTCGTTCCTATGATCTACCCTCATCGATATTTGATTGCGATTCCGGTCACCATGGTTATGAGAGCTGGGAGAGCTGCGGCTAGAGATGCGGTCAGAGCGAGCTCGTCAGGGACGAGGACTGACCAAGATATTCTTTCGATGACATAGGAATCTACTGATATATTGTTTGTGTTAGGATCTCTCGTTTGAGACGAGCGTTCGGGATCTACACTAGATGATCAGGCCATTGCTAGAGGCCAGCCAGATTGTCGATGTGTTGTCTACCGTGCGGACAGATGAACCGGCGACTGCTGAGATTGATAATGTTAGTGTATATGCCCTAGGGGCCATTATTGTATCATACTAGCTTGTATATTACTTAATGGAAGCTTGGGATATTCACAGTTATATAACAGTCTTGCTAAACATGGTAGTATGCTACTTGGTTTTATCTATCTTAATATGTGAGTATACGTATTGATAGAGCTCTTAGGATCTTGCTTGACTACCAGCGTTGTGATGGCAGTCACACTAGTGGGGACTGGGTAGTCTACAAGCACATCCTTTTTCAGGTCCCTAGTCGTAGGATTATCGAGATAGGGCATCGATACTCCGGAGTAGACTAGTGTGTACGCTTCTCATCCCAGTTGGGGAGATGGTATGTCCCACAGCCGTCAGTACGTCGTACTGGAGATAGTATACAGGTGCTCGTTGGGTTACGGGTACACCGGACATGACTCACAGGGAACTGTTGGTTGGTATTATACCCGTCGTCAGTTAACAGTTCCCACGTGACATGAGTACAGCATAGTCCGCAGACTTGACACTGCTACTTCGCCTCGAGTGTGTCCCATTGTTCTTAGATTGCTACCCTACCACGGCTCAAAGGAGTCGTGCAAACAAGTAGCAGTTCGGTGCAGTCCTGAGCACTTGGAGGCAGTGGCGGTTAGACAGGATTCGTCTCTCCCGGTATTGGTAGTTGATATCGCGCTGTGTCAGAGAGCCATTACGCAAAGTCCCTGGCCAGGGCAAGCGAGATTTACTGGTAGATTCCAGTTGTTTCTCAGGGTGTAATGGGTTACGCTCCGACACGACTTATACCGCTATTAGGGGACTGACGCTTGCCGCCCCCTAGGCCCGATATGCGATAGTCTTAAACGAACAGACCGGACTGTACGGAGATTGTCACATCAGGCTCAGTAGGAGTTCGGATAGGTTTCCTCATCGGCCTTGTTATCGACATCTACCTGGGGACCGTTACGTACAGCTAGTGCCGCTTGCGGTCTGTGGTTAAACCCACTGCCAGTGTAGTAGTCGAGTCTTTAGAGTCCCACACAGAGAGTTTCCCTGCTCCAGGCGAAACGATATAGAGGTCGTATGGTTTTACGACAAGGGTTCGGACGCATACGTGTGTTTACGCACGTACGACATTCGGACAGTTTTTACTAGCCGGCTTTGGTTTAAACCAGTTTCTAGTATCAGGTTATTCGATTTATACAGTCTAAAGTTTTTCCGTGTTTTCACGGATAGGAGGGGCGTTCTCGTAATTTCGCATGAAGCTTCTAGAAGGATGGTGACTTGAGGGTTTAGGTGGCATTAGCATTAATTGATTTTGTGACTCATGAGATGAATCATTCAAGTGAGTGAATGAAGCATTTATTGCTTAATGACTCACTTGATGATTCATTGCACATATTAAATGAAGCATGATGATAAATCATTTGATTTATTTTATTTGATATTTTATATGCTTCATGATATATTAGAAGTGAGAAACAATTTCAATTCATTACCATTCTCACCTTCTCTCTCCTCAAGTTTTCTCTCTTCAAACCCTAACCCTAACCTCTCATGTGTTGAGATCAAGGGTTAGCTAGACTAATACATCCATCATCCAACTCTATATCACCTAGGTTGCTTAGATTAGCACTTTAAAAAACCTAGTTACCTCAAGTTAGAGGTGAAGCTTGGAGTATAGCTCTCAGGTGGATCTTCTATTACGTGGAGGAGGCCGAGAAGGAGGTGGATAACGAAAAGGAGAAGGACACGGTTCATTAGGTATAATCACTTATCATAGTAGTTAACAAATTCTATGTTTCTTGTTAGTTATAGTTTAGCAAAGATTCTCGGTTAGTCGATGTTTACGCAAAGAACAAGATCGTTTTTCAATTTTCCGTCTCCCCTCAAGTCGTGGGGTGTTGTACATCGACTTACAGTGGTATCAGAGCCTCGCCAAACAATAATTAACTCATTAGCAAAGTCGTATGAATTTCGAACGCAAAACGAACCGAAAAAGACATCGATATCACTAAGTTTCTGTCGATTTTAAAACAGGCTCTAAAAATTTTTCAAGGACCTGCAGAATAACCTACAGAGAAATATAAGGTTACTGGAGAAAAATGGGTTCATGAATCGGCCAAACAGCCGCGGAACCGCGGCCAATCCCACCGATCCGCCGCGGATCCGCGGCCGAGTTGAAGCCGATTCAACCCAGTTTACTCCAGTAAATCTTCTGTTATATTTTTGTGTTTTCTGGAATGTTTATTTTTCTTCTCAAGTCTCAGGTGCACAGAGAAGTTTTGGAGTAGAATCTAAAGTGTTTGCTCGATCGAAATCTTACGATGTTTGCTAATTTGATTATATCTGTGATTGTATAATGTGTTCGTAAACCTCCTCTAACTGCTAATATGTCGGTTAGCAGGGGGTTGCACATTTCTGTAATGGCTTTTACTGTTTGTGGTTATGAACTGTATTGGATTGTTGTGATGATTAGCCGGGGTTTGTGATGGGTTGTTATATTTATTCATTCAAAGTAATTGTAATATGTTGTAATATTATTTTGCGGGGCACATCCAGGTTGCGGTTGTAGCCACCGTTGTATTATTTCATTTTACTGTTTTTACTCCTAGGATAGACCCAAGGTAGGGTGCACAAACTACCGGGTATTTTGAAGTGTTTAGTGGCCTACTCACGTTCTTGAGGGAGACCGCTTCACTTCGGGTACTTGGCGGGTAGTTTGCCGTACCCGTAGGGGTCTAGGGAGGGGTAATGGCTATTCATCACAACTGTGTAATCCGTCTTTTGTTGCAGGCTCAAAACAAACGCGGATTGCTTGCATATCCAATAATGTTCATCTGTGATCTGGAATGCCTATTATTGCGTCTGACGAATGTACAATATCTATATATGATAGCTATTTAGACGTCACTTATGTTTTACACCCGCGCTAGCCCAGCCCCCGCTCTACCGTTAGTTAAGTAAGCTAACGGGTGATGACGGGACCCACTGGAGAATGCGGATGGCATAAGAGGACGTTGTATTTTCGTTATTTTCTGCAATGATAAGTTAATGATGGGACGCATTATTATTAATGCAAAGAAAATAAACCAAAAGTTGAATCGTTGGAACAATTTAAAAGAAACCTCTCGGTTATTTTAAAACAGATGATATTTTAATTGTGGAGCTTTAACCACTCCTTTTAAAAGCTATCAGGTTCCTTCGGTCATATCAAGTTCACTACGTTCACGGTTTCGCCAAAACCATTCGTAGCCCTCCGTCATTTCATTTGGGTATTCAGTAGTATTCAAGCTATGTATTTTGACCAACGCCAAGGCATAGTGTTTGGTAGCTACTGAGTATTCATTTGTTGCACAGATAGATGAGTTAGTTTGGGACAGTCGTCTTATCATTTTGGACAACGTCAAGGATATGTACGGATGGGTTCAAATTAACAAGATAATGATGGGTAGAACTTGACATATGACTTATGACATTTTGACCGATGCCAAGGTCATAAGAGCATGGGGCAAAAATTTATATCGGGAATTTCTAAAGAAACTGAAATTTGCAAAGAGATGCATACAATTTGGAGTTTGATGAATGTTGGTAGGATTCCTTCAACATTATCATACGATGATATTTGGATCCCGATCCTACTGTGAGTATATGCTACTCATCAGGAGATTCGTCACTTAACGATCAATGCTATAAACCAAGTAGGTGTCGAGAAAGGTGTCAGCGGGGTTACGCCCCCAGAGAAAAGAGGTTATTTAATTAAGGAACTTCGCGAAAGCGTTGGAAAACCTCCCTCGATGTACCGACACCGGCCTGGCTGAACGGTTAATCAAGTATTGTACAGTGAGAATAGTCCTGGCTAATTCTTCTTTTATGGTTTGAGGAAGGATTCGAGAAACAGTGGGAGCCATCCAGTTTAGATAAATTAAAAACCACTCTAAACTTGCAAGAGCATCATGCTAAAATGTTTCTTCTCTCTCTCCTACTTGCAGCGACCCTAAAAATGACTGGACTTAAGTTACTTTTAGAGAAAAATATACTGACAGGGCCAAACTATAAAGATTGGCTGTGGAATGTCAAAATGGCTTTGACCTATGACAAATTGGGGTACATTTTTTTTTGTTTGATGCTTCATGAATGAAGCATCCCATCCTTTTAGATATAACAAAAGGAAGTATAGGATTCCTTCAATTCAAGTAATGATTGGTCCGACAGAAAAAGGGGTCCTCACCGCTAAGGCACCTGCTGTCCCAGGTCCCAAATCCAGTAACGCGGATAAGGAAATCCACAAAACCTAGGAGTATGATTGCGCGAAGGCCAAGTGCATCGTGCTTGCCTCGATGAACAATGAACATCAGAGGAGGCATGAGGATATGGATCTTGATGCCATATTTCTCCATACAAAGGAACTTTATGGAGAGCAATCTCGTATAGCAAGATACGAGACCTCTAAGAACTTGTTTCGAGCGAGGTTGGCCGTCGGATCATCGGTAGGAGAACATGTCCTAAAGATGATTGGCTATATAGAAGAGCTCGCAGACCTTGGGACGACTTTGGATAATGAGCTCTATACAGACCTGATTCTCCAGTCCCTTCCTTCCACCTACGCCCAGTTTATTCTGAATTTCAACATTCAAAGAAAAGAAGTTGAACTTCCGGAACTCCTTAACATGTTGAGGAGTGCATAGGGCACCTTACAGAAGGCAAGGGAAACACCCGCTATGTTTGTTAGCGGTGCTTCATCTTCTGGGTCCAAGGATAGGGCCAAAGGAAGGAAGAAGAAGGCCGCCACCAAACCTAGAGGAGGTGTTAGTAAGGTGGGAGCGAAGGGAAAGAAAAAGTTTGCGGTGCCAATAGTGGCCCAGGATGAGTGCTTCCATTGTCATAGGAAAGGGCAGTGGAAGAAAGATTGCAAGGCGTGGAACGCCAAGAACCAAGAACAGAAGCAAGTTGTGGCTTCGACTTCAGGTGTGTTTGTAATTGAGAATTGTCTATCAATCAACTCTGCTTCCTGGGTATTGGATACCGGATCAGGATCTCATATATGCAATTCATTGCAGGCACCGAGAAACCGTAGAGTGCTGAAGGATGGTGATATGACCCTGATGGTTGCTAACGGAGATAGCGTGGGAGCTGTGCCCGTAGGGGATTATCACCTGGGATTGACGAGTGGACACATTTTGGTTTTACATAACTGTTTTTGTGTACCTAGCTTAACGTGTAATATCATATCAGTTTCCTTGTTATCAAATAAAGGTTATGATTTCACGTTTGTAAGTGATGTTGTTAACATCCACCTTAATCCTAGTTTGATTGGGTCCGGTACACTGGATAACGGTATATATGTCTTAAACCAACTCCAAATTTTCAATGTCCAGAACACACTAAAAAGAAAGTCTCCAGATTTAAATAAAGCTTTCTTATGGCATTGTGGACTAGGTCACATCAATGAGACAAGGTTGGCTAAGTTACATAGAGAAGGATATTTGGACTCGTTCGAATATCAAACTTATGCCACTTGTCAATCATGTCTCAAAGGAAAGATGACAAAGACTCCATTCACTGGACATGGAGTAAGACCGAGCGAGCTCTTAGGACTCATACACAGCGATGTATGTGGTCTAATGTCTACACATGCAAGAGGTGATTTTTCCTATTTCATTACTTTTACGGATGATTACTCAAGGTACGGATTCATTTATCTGATGAAACATAAATCCGAGGCTTTTGAGAAATTCCAAGAGTATAAGAATGAAGTAGAAAACCAAACCGGCAAAGGTATCAAGACACTAAGATCTGACCGAGGTGGTGAATACTTAAGTGCCGAGTTCCTAGGTTACCTAAAAGAGAAAGGAATTCTCTCTCAGCTTACTCCTCCATACGCTCCACAGTATAACGGTGTATCGGAGAGACGGAATCGAACCCTATTGGATATGGTACGTTCCATGATGAGTAATGCTGAGTTACCGCGATCTTTCTGGGGTTATGCGCTAGAATCAGCAGCATATCTTTTGAACATGGTTCCTACCAAGACTGTGCCTACCACGCCATATCAGATGTGGAGTGGGAAGAAACCCTATCTTCAGTATCTGAAGATATGGGGATGTCCAGCTTTTGTTAAAAAGCAGCATGTGGACAAACTCGAGGCACGATCAGTACAGTGTAAGTTTGTGGGATATCCAAAGAACTCCAAGGGGTATCTATTCTATTACGCAGAGGAACAAAAGGTTTTTGTTTCTCGTAATGCCCATTTTCTAGAATATCAGTTTTTAGAAAAGAAAATAAGTGGGAGCGAAATAGAACTGGAAGAAATTCCAGAACCACAAACTACTACTGAAAGTTTGGTAGAACCAGTAGTTCAAGTAGGACAGGACATTCCTGCACCCCTCCGCAGAAGTAGTAGGCCGTCTCATCCGTCTGAGAGATACTACGGTTTTCTCATAGATGGGGATAGAGATGATTGTGTCATAGATGATGATGAACCTACTAGCTTCCAGCAGGCCATCCAGAGCGGCGACTCGGTACGATGGCTAGATGCAATTCGGACCGAAATGGAGTCCATATACACCAACAAAGTATGGACTTTGGACTTTGCTCCAGATGGGGTAAAACCCATAGGATGCAAATGGATCTTCAAGAAAAAGATTGGTGTAGATGGACAGGTCGAAACCTATAAGGCTAGACTTGTTGCAAAGGGTTTTCGTCAAAGACCTGGTTTGGACTATGACGAAACTTTTTCTCCAGTGGCTTTGCTCAAATCCATTCGGGTCCTTCTTGCTATTGCTGCATTCCATGATTTTGAAATCTGGCAGATGGATGTAAAGACGGCATTTCTGAATCGTAATTTAGAAGAGTGCATCTATATGGATCAGCTAGAAGGTTTCAATCAGAATGGGAGCAGCGGGAAAGTATGCAAGTTACTTAAGTCCATTTATGGACTAAAGCAGGCATCGCGGAGTTGGAACATCTGTTTTGATGAAACGGTCAAAGAGTATGACTTTATCAAAAATCCAGATGAACCATGTATATATAGTAAAGTTGTAGCAAGAACTGTCGTATTCCTCGTCTTGTACGTGGATGACATTCTATTAATAGGAAATGACATTCCTATGCTACAATCTGTCAAAGGATTCTTGTCACACAGGTTCTCCATGAAAGACCCGGGTGATGTCTCTTAGATTCTGGGGATCCGGATCTATCGTGATAGATCCAAGAGGATGTTGGGACTTTCGCAGTCCAGGTATATCAACACTATACTGAAAAGATTCAGTATGGAAGATTCTAAGCGCGGTAATCTACCGGCTTGTCACGGAATCACCCTATCCAAAGAGATGTCTCCCAACACTGATTTGGAAAGGGATCGCATGTCGATTATACCCTATGCTTCTGCGGTAGGCTCTATAATGTATGCGATGTTGCGCACCAGACCAGATGTAGCTTACGTACTGAGCGTGGTAAGCCGGTATCAGTCAAACCCAGGAGAGAAGCACTGGATAGCAGTAAAGAACATTCTCAAGTACCTGAGAAGGACTAAGGAGATGTTCTTGGTTTACGGCGGAAAAGACCTCAAGATGGAGGCCTTTGCTGATTCCGGCTTCCAGAGTGATAAGGACGATTCCAAGTCCATGTCAGGTTATGTCTTTACCCTCAATGGAGGGGCAGTGTGCTGGAAGAGTTCCAAGCAGGACACCGTTGCTGACTCGACGATAGAAGCGGAGTATATTGCTGCTTGCGATGCCGCAAAAGAAGCAGTCTGGATGAAGAAGTTCCTAACAGAACTTCAGGTGGTTCCTACCATTGTTGATCCAATACCTCTGTATTACTGACAACAACGGAGCTATAGCTTTAGCGAAGGAACCAAGGTCCCATCAGAAGTCCAGACACATCTTAAGGCGGTATCACCTGATCAGGGAGATCATTGATCATCGGGAGATCGAGGTCCGGAGAGTTGCTACTGAAGAGAACATTGCTGATCCATTCACAAAGTCCCTACCTCAGATTCAGTTCAAGAGGCTATTCGAGATCATCGGTCTTCGATATGCCAGTACATGGCCCTAGTGCAAGTGGGAGATTGTTAGTGTATATGCCCTAGGGGCCATTATTGTATCATACTAGCTTGTATATTACTTAATGGAAGCTTGGGATATTCACGGTTATATAACAGTCTTGCTAAACATGGTAGTATGCTACTTGGTTTTATCTATCTTAATATGTGAGTATACATATTGATAGAGCTCTTAGGATCTTGCTTGACTACCAGCATTGTGATGGTAGTCACACTAGTGGGGGCTGGGTAGTCTACAAGCACATCCTTTTTCAGGTCCATAGTCGTAGGATTATCGAGACAGAGCATCGATACTCCGGAGTAGACTAGTGTGTTCGCTTCTCATCCCAGTTGGGGAGATGGTCTGTCCCACAACCGTCAGTACGTCGTACTGGAGATAGTATACAGGTTCTCGTTAGGTTACGGGTACACCGGACAGGACTCACAGGGAACTGTTGGTTGGTATTATACCCGTCGTCAGTTAAAAGTTCCCAGGTGACATGAGTACAACATAGTCTGCAGACTTGACACCGCTACTTCTCCTCGAGTGTGTCCCACTGTTCTTAGATTGCTACCCTACCACGGCTCAAAGGAGACGTGCAAACAGGTAGCAGTTGGGTGCAGTCCCGAGCACTTGGAGGAAGTAGCGGTTAGACAGGATTCGTCTCTCCCGGTATTGGGAGTTCATATCGCGCTGTGTCAGAGAGCCATTACGCAAAGTCCCTGGCCAGGGCAAGCGAGATTTACTGGTAGGTTCCAGTTGTTTCTCAGGGTGTAATGGGCTACGCTCCGACACGACTTATACCGCTATTAGGGGACTGACGCTTGCCGCCCCCTTGGCCCGATATGCGATAGTCTTAGACGAACAGGCCGTACTGTACGGAGATTGTCACATCAGGCTCAGTAGGAGTTCGGATGGGTTTCCTCATCGGCCTTCTTATCGACATCTACCTGGGGACCGTTACGTACAGCTAGTGCCGCTTGCGGTCTGTGGTTAAACCCACTGTCAGCGTAGTAGTCGAGTCTTTAGAGTCCCACACAGAGAGTTTCCCTGCTCCAGGCGAAACGATATAGAGGTTGTATGGTTTTACGACAAGGGTTTGGACGCATACGTGTGTTTACGCACGTACGACATTCGGACAGTTTTTACTAGCCGGCTTTGGTTTAAGCCAGTTTCTAGTATCAGGTTATTGGATTTATACAGTCTAAAGTTTTTCCGTGTTTTCACGGATAGGAGGGGCGTTCTCGTAATTTCGCATGAAGCTTCTAGAAGGATGGTGACTTGAGGGTTTAGGTGGCATTAGCATTAATTGATTTTGTGACTCATGAGATGAATCATTCAAGTGAGTTAATGGAGCATTTATTGCTTAATGACTCACTTGATGATTCATTGCACATATTAAATGAAGCATGATGATAAATCATTTGATTTATTTTATTTGATATTTTATATGCTTCATGATATATTAGAAGTGAGAAACAATTTCAATTCATTATCATTCTCACCTTCTCTCTCCTCAAGCTTTATCTCTTCAAACCCTAACCCTAACCTCTCATGTGTTGAGATCAAGGGTTAGCTAGACTAATACATCCATCATCCAACTCTATACCACCTAGGTTGCTTAGATTAGCACTTTAAGAAACCTAATTACCTCAAGTTAGAGGTGAAGCTTGGAGTATAGCTCTCAGGTGGATCATCTATTACGTGGAGGAGGCCGAGAAGGAGGTGGATAACGAAAAGGAGAAGGACACGGTTCATTAGGTATAATCACTTATCATAGTAGTTAACAACTTCTATGTTTCTTGTTAGTTATAGTTTAGCAAAGATTCTCGGTTAGTCGATGTTTACGCAAAGAACAAGATCGTTTTTCAATTTTCCGCCTCCCCGCAAGTCGTGGGGCATTGTACATCGACTTACAGATAAGATACCCCTCTAGATTTTATAAGCTGAAGCACATGAGTTTACTGGCAAGGATGTGACAGAAGATCACTAGTTACCCTTGAATAAGTGACTAGGACATTTTGTTCATTTGGATGCTCCGATACGAGATCATCAAATTAATTAGCGTCTGATAGAAGGGGGCCTCACTCAGACGTGTTGTGAGTCGATCGAGAAAGGACGAGCAAAAGCGTATTCCTCCGATGACTTGGACGAGTTCCCGAGGACGTAATTCGCCAGATGTCTTCTACAGAGTATTGGAGATGCCGAGTTCGTAGTTTCGATTCCTTACAAGAGACTCTAGATATGACTATAGCCAAATTGGAGCGCAGTCCACACAGTTATGAAGAGATGATTCCGAATTGGTCCATATTGAAGGAAAGTGGAGTAAGAGATTCGTGCGAGATCTTAATGAGTTGTCGTTCCTCTCCGTTGATGTCAGAGACTTGATATGTATGCAGAGGCATTGAATACGACCATATTTTCAGAGAAAAGTAGTGATGGGAATGCAGCTGTCCTGGAACAAAAAACGGATTAAGTAAAGAGTGGCAGTCTCTGGGAAGTTCGGCAGAGGTGAGATCAGAAGAGACCGTTGCAGGTTCTTTATGGAATAATACGCAATAAAGATTTGGACCCAGGATCGGTTGTATCGCACATGCTTAGAGGGCCAGAGGCTGCCGTCATTGACGTGCTACATTACGAGTGGCCATGTTAATTGGCCAAAAGATGTTCAGAGAAGCGTTAGAACGGGACTATTTTCGTCGCTACTCCCTAACGGGTTGTCGAACCGAGGAGTCATGCAATTGGTGATCCATAGAGAGAAACGAGGATCCAGGGGCAGAGGACACCAGACCGTGGGCATGAGGCAAGTATATATTCTTGCTCTGCCAGCCTTGGGTTCACTGGCACCTTTTGTCATTGAAGGAGGTGTACCTCAATGTCATTTATTTTGATTTGTGTTTAGTGATCCGAGTATCACGCCCTTATCGTTTTAGACTTTTGAGTTTTGATGATTAGTTCCATGATTGACATTTCGTGCACTGTAGTTGCACTTGATTTATATTTTATACACTGTTACATTTTATTTACGTTTTGTGCATATCCATTGCACCTGATATCGATTTTGTGCACTTGTTGCACATATTTATGATTCTGTATATCCCGATACAGTCGATTTTGATTTCATGTATATAGTATGCACTGGGTTTTGACTTATGCACTCGGTGTAGTTCATATTCGCTTCCAGTGCATTGATTTGGGTTTTGTGCATGCCATTGCATATGTTTATGATTTCATGCACCTTGGTATACTTTATTTTGATTTCATACATGTTTTATACCGCAGATTTTGATTCATACACTCGATGTCGTTCCTAAACGCTTTCGATGCATTGGTGAGTTTTTGTGCACCTAGCGCACTTATATTTGTTTTCGTGCACCCTATTGCACTAGATGCTTTTGTGCGGACCTGACGCACTTGATTTAGATTCTTGCGTATACTTGGCGCACTTGATGTAATTTTGTGCACACCAGATGCACTCAATCGTGATTCTTCGTGCATATTAGATACACCTGGTATCGTTGTCATGCACACCCGTTGCACTTGATAGATGATTTCGTGCACACCCGTTGCACTTAGTTTTGCTTCTATGCACATTCATGGCACTTGTGTTTGATTTCGATTTCCGTGCGCACCAGACGCACGTGGTATTTTTGTATACACTTATTGAGATTGATTTCTTTCGAGCATCATGTTTTTATAATATATATGATATAGTAACCGAGCAGGACTGGTCTGAGAACAGTACCTGAATATTCTTACATGCATCGATATTTACCGAGGGGATTTTCAAAAAGAGCCAGTCTTAATATTTTCCTACGTGTCCATGAGTGACACGAACTTTTATAAAGAAAACTCTTCTAAATCACTTTCAAAAGGCGGGACGCATATCTTATGTAAAACGTATATAGATATATATCTATTTCTTTACAAAATGAACGTCCGCTACTCGTGCCGTGATACACGCATCGCACGACGATTTGAAAAGGATTTTTGCATACACTTCATCCAGTTATTTAAACGATTTCACAAGGATGCGTACTATATATATATGTTATAGTCTTGATTGTATTATATTTGATTTTTTATAGTAGATTTTGAAACATGTATTTTCATCATAACTCCCATGATTGCGTGATGCTTGACAAAGTTTCGATTTTGAGTTTTGCACTCATTTTCATGTGCATGTGTTGCGCTGTGATATATCTTACGTATTCGTGATTTTGGAGCCCCATTGACTTGATTGATTTACTGAAATGTTTTAGTATTTGGGGGTTTAAATTTAAATTCGGGGACCGAATTTATTTAAGGGGGAAGATTGTAACATTTCAGAAATATAAAATGTTATCTTTGAAATTTAAATAATAAAATAATATATTTTATGAATATTATAAAAGTATGGAAATTAGTTTTAATGGAACGATATAATTATATACCTATATTTTGGAAAATATTTAGAAATTAATATGAATTATTGATTATGAAGGCATTTTTTGGATTTGGACATTTAATAAATTATTATACAATTATTTACATACAAGTTTATGCTAAACTCGATTAATACTTTACTAATTATGAATTAACCATGTTTATGTATCTTGACATGCAACATATCATATTGTAACACTTGTTCATGTTTTATAACCATGGCTTTATTTTCATTTACTTTTAATTTGTTTTGTTTTTCTTCTTTAGAAAAGAAAAAAGGAAAGGATATTAAATGAGAGAGGGTGGGAACAAAAGATCATGGTTGAGAGAGAGAGAGAGAAAGAGAGTGAGTGAGGGAAGGTTCTAGCAAACTTGATCCATCATCTCTACTTATTTTCTTCACTTCCTTCATCATTTCCTTCTTCATCTTCTTCTCCTTCTCCTTCTCCTTCATTCTCTTCCACCCTCACTACCACCACAATTTCACCCTCAAAACTGCCCCAAAACTAATTACCACCTTCAAAAAAATCATTCCTAAGCTTACTACAAACACCATGAAATTTGAGCAATTTGGCCATCTTAGAATTTTCTAGAGTTGCTCCATGAGGTAAAACCTTCACCTTTTAGTTAAGTGTTTAAGTTACTAATCTCCTATAGTAGTTTAGAGTTAAACAAGTGTATGTTTAGTGATCTTGGAAAATTCTAGTATGATATTTAGTGGATGTTTTGAATGGTGGAGATGTAATTGGGGCTTAGTTAGTAACCACAAGCCTATTAGTGATAGAATTCAGGACCAAACTTGAGTTTAGAAGTCCCAAACATGAACAAGGAATTTTTCAACATCTGGTTTTGTTGAATTGTGATCAAATAGAATCTGGAATAACTCGAGAGTTTTGAAAAATAAATTACAGATACAGAGAGTTGTGCAGGCTTTTTAGAGACCACCTTAGAAACCCGAGCCCCTAACTCCCATACCTGGCCGTAAAAATAACCATATCGGCCACAAATTGGGGCCTGACCATAGAGTCATGGTTTGGTTCTTGGTCCATGGTTCAATATCCTGATAATTAGGACAATCCAATATGCAAAATATCCTAATTTCACCTAGGGTAAAATCTGTGAGTGTTTTTCTAAGTTGCTGATTTCGTTTTGCGACTTTTGAAAACTAGATTTTTGGTATTTAAGTTTTGACTCGGTCGTTTGACGTTCGTACGTAAACGTCGGGGGTTGTTTGGTCATTCTTGCATGAGTGGACCATAGGTTTTAACCTATGTAAGTCTCTCTTGCCATATCGGTTTTCGGACTTGATTTTGATGTCGAAACGATATGCGTTGAACTGTAGGTACTTTCGCGTGGACTTTCGGGACGACAAAAGAGAACAAGGTATTCATCGACTTCGGCTAGAGCGAGGATAGTAGGTGAGTAGATGTATATCTACGGGGGAAGTTGGGTGGATGACGTATAGCACCCCCGCAACCGTAGTATTAGGAAACTAGTTATATATTTATATATACAATATTAGACATGTATACTTAGCTAATAGGGTTCTAAGAGACTATAGGCTATAGTAAGCATACTCGTAGGAAGGAATACTCTTAGTCCTTATTCTCTTAGTGTTGAGCCTTTGGTATATATGTTGTCACACACATGCACACTTGGTATGATATGTATGTATATATATGTATATGTATGTGTGTGTGTGTGTACACACACACATGTAAATTTGAGGATAATTTCGATATGAGGATATGACATGTTAGAATGATTTGAGTCGATATAATCGGACATGATATCACGAAGCTATGTTATGTGATATGAGATTGAAACGTCATGATATGATATAATATATTATATGGACATTGGGCGATATATATTTATAACATGCGACAACATGTGACTAGATGAGATGAAAGAACGTACGTGACCATAGATCTGTGCCCTTGATTTATGATATCGTACGACGGATTATACCGTACGAGATATGATATACTTGATGATTGACCCGCACTCTTGATTCGAGGATACCGTATGATGGATTATACCGTACGTGATATGATATACCAGATGTTTGATTCGCACTCTTGAGTCGAGGATGCCATACGATGGATTATACCGTATGTGATACTATAAGGCTGGATCGCCGACCGATAGATGTACAACTCGGAAAATTATTGTCTCCTAATCACTTACGTAGACATTAGGATATAATTAGAGCCATACCTACTTTCAAAACTAACGAATCATTATGCATTTTTTAAAAGACAAACCCAAGGGACGCTACGGATTTTCAAATGGTATCTTTTTCTCAAAAACACCGAAGCCCCTATTTATCTACAAACAACAACGATTCGTACTATTTTAAAACTATAACTGCATGGCTCATATGTAGCTATGTATCTTATACTGTTGCGTTTACTTTTTACTTTTTCTGCTATGCTCGTATTATTCTCTTTCTGCGCTTTACATACACGTTCTTTTCCTTATCTTGTATGACCTTGTCTGCTAGAACACATGCACCATTACCGATGATACGCATATTGCACGTACACATACTCGCCGGCTCACACACTCGTCATCGGTAATTGATATGCCACGTACACATTAGAAATCGCTACTTCATCGTATAATCTAATAACTTGTAGCTTTTTAGTATTGCTTGGTACTCTTTACCGCACAAGCTAGTTTAGATATTGCAGTTCTTACCTAGTTGGATGCCACGTTTATATATATACATACTGGTTATGCACTGTAGATTTGTTCTGTGCCGATACTCATTGTTTCATTATTGGCTCATATTTATGATATTTCGGTTTTCATGAGATTTCTGGATTTGAGAAACCACAGATGCATTTTTGAAAACTTATGATTATTTTAAAAACGCGGTTTCTTTTGATATGATGTGTGGCGCCCACCATGAGTTTTCTCGGTTCTGAGCTATGTATATATCCGATTCAAGGAGGGAGGAGGCACCGTCTGCGGGTACATGGTAGACCCGGTATGGTACACCGAGGCAAGAAGATCATATAGAGAGACGTTGAGCCCGGCAGGGGAGCACTACTGACCGGTGATCGTTTTGACTCGGCGGATATCCGGAGGATACCGACCGGAGTCGTGTGATCAGATGGATATGAGATCCGATTCGATGAGACGGCGCCCGAGATATGAGGATTTATGTGTCGCTGCTGAACATGGTTTTTATGATGTTTTCGAGTGTCGATGCTGGGTACTCAGATTTTTATGATGATTTTGTGTGTCATTGATGGACACACGTTGGATGATACTGATGATATGTTACCACTTTATGACACGGACACGATTGTATTAGTATTATTATGCTTATGTTTACACTATCACCCTTGTTATCACTCGACATTGTTATATTATTAGTATATTACTGTATGATCTAGGAGACCGTCATGGATTCGATTTCTACCTGGTGATGTCTTCTACTCACGAGTTGGCAACCCACCCCCGTTGTGCCACAGTTTTCTTGCAGGTTTGACCGCACGGATTCAGTAGGAGCTTGCTGGCACACAGTTTCCTTCTGGGTGATTTTCTTTGGTAGGTGGGTACACTTTGGATCATGACCACCATTTGTATTTATTTATTCAGTTGCATCTAGTTAAAAGCTCCATCAACCAGACTATGTATATTTTGTAGACTTAAAAATCACAGATTTTATATTCTTTTGGACCTAAAGTCACGGATTCTAGGATATGTATTTATTCTTTATTTTTGGTTTCTTTGATGATGTTTTGGTTTCTTTACTTCATTCTGTGTTTGATCTTTGCCTTGGGCGTTGTATATCTTTATTTTTGTGGTTGTGATTCCGCCTATTGGCGAAGAGCTAGCTACCGCTTGGGGATGCCTATTATTATTGCTTTGTATTGGTTTCGGATTAAAATTTACAAAGGAGATGCTGCCCAAATTTTTAAATGACGAAAATGTTTTCATATATATATAAATACACACACACACACACACATACACACACACACACACACACACACACACACACACACAACCCACTTGTATTTTCATACAACATCATTTATACTTTTCTAGGAAGAATTTGAATTCATTATGCCGTTATTTCAAAACCACACCTCGATTATTTTTCGAAAAATGTTTAGATTTCTGGACTTTCGGCTTACTTGTATTACGATGGGGTCTTATCGGCTTCACATGATTTAAGTGCCAGTCACGTGGCATTTCTGGGTCATGACAATTCGTGCCGTCAGGGTTCGATGATGTTGGGAGGAGTGGAATCTACCCTGCCTCCATTATGGAGGATAGGATGACTCATGTTGGGATCTTCGTTGCGATGATCACTGGTCATCGAATCGAGGGCGGAAGAACAATTTTTTTGGGTGGAAAAGCTTAATGTTCCTACAGATGGCGCCAACCGATGGAGGTCGGAATCTCCCTTACATGTTGTCCTCAGTCGATCTTGTGGCCAACGGGGCTGAACGGTGGAGATTTGTTATGGAGAATTAGACATGTAGATCTGTATAGGGTTGTTGGTTGTTGTTGACACCGAGCTACCTGCAAAAGAAGTCCCGGGGTGGGAAACCACCGTAGGACCCTCTGACAATGAAGTAAGTACCGAGAAATAATTGGGTAGAGTAGCGGTGTATTGGATTGAGTTCCAGTTACCTGAATCGTTTGGAGAAGGGGTTTATATTGGGGTCGCATTAGAGCGAGCCGATGCGAAATTCTCACCGTCCGTTATGCCACCGCGTTACGTTCATGTTGATAGCCAGATATGCTTATTAAAGGCGAGATACATTAGCGTGGGATGCGGGACGTGGAGTGGTAGAGATCTCGTCGTAGTGAGATACACGGAGCCGTTATGGGGGCGCTCGTGGTCGGTGCTCCCGACCAAACAGAGACGCTATGGAATCTTAGCTATAGGATAGCTCGGAGACGAGTAAGGACGCTGAGGAACCTCAGCAATAGGATAGCTCGGAGACGTGCTAGGGAGCCGAGGAAGCTCAACTCTATGATTGCTTGGAGATGGGAAATAGCTGGTGGTTAGGCGAAGAGGGAACATACTCAGAGGAGGCCTCCAAAAGGTCGGGTGCAACCTCGGAGGCTAGGCGCCGAGGAATGTCCCCAATGCATTGTTTTTTTCAAAAAGAATAGGTGGTAAAATGTAATATGTAGTTTAGTAACCGCAATCAATAACGGTGTCGCGTGTAGAGAGCGTTAGTGAGCACGGGTCGTCCTCTGGGATTCGAGGAATTCGTAAATTCTTTAGTTGGGTCGAAAGAAATAGTAAAGAAATTCAAGAAATTGTTTAAGATTTGGTTGAAGTAATCATTTCAAGAAATTCAAGAAATTGTTTTCAAGAAAGAAAATTCAAGAAAATGATCAAGATTTAGTTATCAAGAAAATTGTAGAAGGCTTGTAGGATTCAAACGGAATTGGTAGCCATGGATGACTATTCAAAATGATTCATCTTATCTATTGGTAGAATTAAAACTAGATTTATGGCTAACAATGTGATTTATGGCTAACAATAAGAATTAAAACTAGATTTTATGCACCGGATTTGTGTTTCGTGCACTAGATGCACCGAATTTGTATTTCGTGCACTGGATGCACCCGATTTGTATTTTGTGCATTTGTTGCACCAGGTTTGTATTTTGTACATTTGTTGCACCAGATTCGTATTTCGTGCATTTGTTGCACTAGATTTGCATTTCATGCCTTTGTCGCACCAGATGGGTATTTCATTCATTGGTTGCACTATATTTATACTCTGTACCTTGGTTGCACCCGATTTATGTCTTGAGCATTTGTTTTACCAGATTTATGTTTTCATGTGCGTTGCACTGGATGTTCGTTTTCGTGCATGCTACTGCACTAGATGTTTTATACGGACCTTACGCGCTTGGGTTGGATTTTTGCGCATATTAGGCGCTTGGTATTGGATTTTGTGCACATCGGATGCACTTGATTTAGATTTTTATTCGTGCATGTTGGATGCACTTGATTGGATTTCATTCGTGCATAACGGATGCACTTGATTTCGATTTTCGTGCATGTTGGGCTCATGATCTGAGATGTGATTTTGTGCATACCGGATGCACTCGATTGGGATTTTCACTCGTGCATGTTAGTTGCACTGGGTTGAGATTTTCATGCACTATAGATGCACTAGATGTTGTTGTCATGCACACCCGTTGCACTGGACAGATGCTTTCGTGCACACCCGTTGCACTTAGTTTGGATTTGTGCACATTCGTAGAACTTGTATTTGGATTTGATTTCCGTGTGCACCAGACGCACCTGATTATTGGATACGCCTTTTTGGGGCTGATTTTGCTCTTGAGCACTTTGTTTTTATGATGGGCACTATATTATGTAGCAGCCGAACATGACTGATCTGAGGACAGTACCTGAGTACTTTGCATGCATTAAAGGTTTAACAAGAGGTTTTCAAAAAGGAGCTATAGTCTCGCGATTTCTTACTTGTCCGTGAGCGACACGAACGTTTACAAAGGAAAACCTTTTGGGATATTTTAAAAGGACGGAACGTATATTTTAGCAAAACCTATATGAACATATATTTATTACTTTACAAATGAACGTCCGTCACTTATGCCGTGAGTTACGCATCACACGGCGATTCAGAAAAGATTTTGTATATGTTTTATTCAGTTTTAAGAGATTTTTCCAAAGATGCGTACTATACACGTATTATAGTATTTGGCTAGTGCATATTGGATTTCAGTAGTGGATTTTGAGATCTGTATCTCCATTGTAACTCCGATGATTTCCGTGACGCTTGACGGAGTTCGATTTTGAGTTTCATACTCATTTTTCAAGCACACATGATGCACTGTAGTATTTCTATATTTCCGTGATTTCGGAGCCCCGTGATTTGAGCCGATTATTGAAATGTTTTAGTATTTGGGGTTTAAATTTGAATTCGGGGACCGAATTTATTTAAGGGGGGAAGATTGTAACATTTCGAAAAAAATAAAATATTATTTTTGGAATTTAAAATTAAAATAATATATTTCGCGGAAACTACCCGATTTGCGAAATTGGGGTTTTCATAAAATGGTATAAATATATACCAATATTTGTGAAATAATTGTAGATTAAAATGATTTATTCATTTAAAAATATATTTATTGTATTTGGCATTTTTATAATTAATTATCTGCCGTTTGGATAAAAACTGATTAGTGCACTACTAATCGCGATTAAGCCAAATCCGTGTTTGTAAATTTTTCCATAGTTAGTGCACCATGTCATGTTGTATTTTGTTGCATGTTGTTGCATTTGTGTTGTTTTATGAGTATTATGTGTATTATTGTGAGGAAAAGAGAAAAGGGTTAAAAAGAGAATGATTAGAGAGAGAGAGAGAGTGTGTGTGTGAGGCATGGGCTTGAGAGGGGTGAGAATAAGAAAGAGTGAGGGTAAAGAGAGAGAGAGGGCAGCCATCACTTTCCCCTCCCCATTATTTTCCTTCATTTTCTTCCTCCTTATTTCCCTCCACCTTCACCTCCAAATATCATCTCCAAATCTTCATCAAAACCCTACACCCTCTTCATTAAAAATGATCCCCACCCCACCCTCAACACTTTGGACCCATCAAAGTTGTATTTTGGATACTTTGGACATCTAGGGTTTGCTTAAGTTGCATCAATGAGGTATATTTCCTTTCATTTAGTTTAGTTTTAAGTTTCCTAGCATCCTAGTGTAGTTTAGAGTTAAACTTGTTAGATTAGTGATGTTTGGAAAATCCTAAGAGAGGGTTTCGGTGGATTTATGATGTTAGGGGCTGTTACAAGACCTTAGTGTTGATTTTACTGGCCAAGACCCGGATTAGAAACCAAAATACAGACTTAGGAAATTACCCGTGTCGGTTTTGTGAAGTTGTGTTGGCCTACAGGGAATCTGGGGCAATCTGCGAAGTTTCTGAGTTAAACAAACAAGTCCATTGACCTATATTGACCACTAGAAACCCACTATAGAAGTACGAGCCCATTCCCTCATCAAACGGCCGGCGAGACCGGACTTGGGGGAAATGTCGCCGGTTTTCCAGTAAGGTCTGGGGTTGGGTTTTTAACTGTAGCTCCTAATCCCTGTGACCTATATCCTATACTTGCTAGTTTAGTCCCAATTTAACCTGAGATAAATCTGGGAGCACATTGGGGTGTTTTTGGGTTATGTTTTCCGATATTGAAATTCATGGTTTTGATATTGTATTAGGTCGTTGGATGTTTGTACGTCAACGACGAAGGTTGTTTGGTTGTTTTTGCATGCGTAGGCTATAGGTTCTAACCTATGAGCGCACTGTGTGCCGTATCGGTTTTCCGGACTTGATTTTAATAGCATTTGCGATTGTGTATTGATTGTAGGTACCTTCGCGTAGATTCTGAGACGACGGAGCACATCGACTACGGCTGAACAAGGAGTTCCGCAGGTGAGTAAATTTATATCTACGGGGGAAGTCGGGTGGATGGCGTATAGCACCCCCGCAAACTTTGATGGAAACCGATATATAGAGTATGGTTAAGGAACCCGTGTTAGAAACTTATGAATATGGTTAAAAAATTAGTAGAAGATAAGAAATACCATGACTTAAAGTTATAGCTTATGGTTTAGGTGACATGATATGATAGGAAAGATGTCTCGAATTGATGTTTAAGGATGTGAAACGTGAATGTGAATTACTATATAGATATAGATAAGTAGTTGCAAAGAGAATCAATAGGAGATTATAGTGGCATGTTATGAGGTTGATAAATACGACTTTAGACTAATAAGATGACTTGATGTGAGATATTGATGTGATGAAAGGAGTATACGATGAGATATGATGACTTGGTTTGATATGTCGTTATACGGATGCGAGTCGATATGAGATAATTGATACCTTTGCCGGTCCCATGATTTGAGATTGATACGGACGTAACCTGGGACATAGGTATATAGATGTATATAATGTTGTGAATCATTAGTGATATGTCGTACGAGACGTTAGGTCTGTACCCTCATTGTCATATAGGTTGATAGAATCCATAATCATTTAATGCCGCTGAATGATGGATTATCGTACGTGATGAGTTTGACTTGATGATTGATCCATACCCTTGACTAGAGGATGCCGTACGATGGATTATACCGTGTATGATGTTGTGAGGCTGGATACTAATTGATAGATTCACCGACCCGGTCATGTTATAGATACGTATACCTTGTAGCATTTTGCTTACGATGCACTTCATGCTACGTTCTTAATATTCTCATTGCATTATATATACCTGTGCTAGTATACCTACACCATTATCGATGATGCGTATGTTACACTTGTAAGTCCACTTTACCCGTCCCCGGTTCTTTGGGGTTGCGGAAATGGTGAAAAACGATTTTCTACGGTGGGGGTAACATGGACTCAAAGAATGGATCTTTTCTAAACAAACTATCTAACAACCTAGCTAAGAGTTTAGCTACCATGTTAGGGGTTATACCTAATCTTGAACTCCTTCTCTTCAACTCCTTGTGGTGGTCGGATCGGCCTCACCTCGTCGTCTCCTTGTGCCGAAGATGGATCCACCCGAAAGCTTCTACCTTTGGCTCCAACCTCAATCTAGAGGAAACTAGAATACTTGGCTTGCTAGACCTTGTACACTAGGATGAGTAGAGAGGTGTTTTGGGTTTTATCTCTATGGTTCTTGTTTCTCAACACATGAGACAATAGAACCATGAACTAGAGAGAGAGCAAGAGGAAGAGGGAGAGCTTGAGGATGAGAGAGATTGAGAATGATAGCATGAGCAAGACTTTTTCCCACCCTTGCTCTCATAATCCAAAATAATCATAAAAAATAATAATAATTGAGTATTATGTGATGGTTCATATCATATCAAATGGCAATATCATTTCATGCACTCATTTTGTAAAGTATAACAAGCAAGCAAAAGTCTTTGCCATGAAATGATAGCCATTGTAATGATGATGGTCAACAAGTCCAACCTAGTCAACCGGTCAACAAAGTCAACAAGTCAACAAAGTCAACCATTCAACCCAACCATGGCACAATAATAATTAATTAATATTATCATTAATCATATTTCTAATTCTCATTAGGGTTTAGCAAAAGTCAACAGTCAACAACCCTAATGAGAATCCTCTGCCTCTGTCTCTGTCAACCGTGCATACACACCCGCATCCGCGTTCCGAGGAACACGAATACAAACGAGATAAAACCAATCCCAAAACGTACACTAGGATCTGGCTTAAACCAAATCCCGCTAGTAATAACTGCCCGGACACTAAACGTGCATAAGTGCACGGATGTGACCGAACCCTGTCGCAAAACCATGCGACCTCTACTCTTTTGCCTAAAGGCGAATAGCTCTCTATGTGGGACTCTAAATACTCGACACTACGCTGGCAGTGGGTTTAACCACAGACCGCAAGCGGCACTAGCTGTGCGTAACGGCCCCCAGGTAGATGCCGATAAGAAGACGGACGAGGTGAAACCCATCTGAACTCCTACTGAGCCTGAATGTGACAGTCTCCGTACAGTCCGGTCTGTTCGTCTGAGAATATCGCATGGCGGGCCTAGGGGGGCGGTAAACGTCAGTCCCCTAATAGCGGTACAAGTCGTGTCGGAGTGTAGCCCAGAACACCCTGAGATAACACTGGAAACCTACCAGTATATCTCGCTTGCCCAGGCCAGGGACTTTGTGTAATGGCTCTCCTAGACACAGCACGATATCAACCCCCAATACCGAGAGAGACGAATCCTGTCTAACCGTCACTGCCTCCAAGTGCTTCGGGACTGTACCCAACTACTACCTGTTTGCATGACTCCTTTGAGCCGTGGTAGGGTAGTAATCAAAGTACAGTGGGAACACACTCGAGGCGAAGTGACAGTGTCAAGTCAGCGGACTAAGCTGTACTCATGTCACCTTGGAACTGATAACTGACGATAGGTATAGTACCAACCAACAGTTCCCGACGAGTCCTGTCCAGTGTACTCGTAACCTAACGAGCACCCGCATACTATCTCAAGTACGACGTACTGACGGCTGTGGGACAGACCGTCTCCCCTGCTGGGATGAGAAGCGCATACGCTAGTCTACTCCGGAGTATCGATGCCCTGTCTCGATAGTCCTACGACTAGGGACCTGCATAAGGATGTGCTTGTGGATTACGCAACCCCCACGAGTGTGACTGCCATCACAACGCTGGTAATCAAGCAAAGATCCTAAGGGCTCCACTAATGTGCATAGGCGATATGTTAAAAGAAACACATGTACACACATTGAAGTAGAAACAAACCAAGTAGCATACTACTATTTTGAGCAAGATTGTCTATACAATGGTGAATATCCCAAGCTTCCATTAAGTAATATACAAACTAGTATGATACAGTAATGGCCTCTAGGGCATATACACTAACAACACTTACACACTTTTATCATCGATAATTGCCATAACACTTACACAGTAGAATTGCTACATCATTATGTTATGTTGCATGATACACTTGCTATAGCTACATATACACCTTTACATGATGTTGCATTTGACTTGGAGAAATTGGGAACCGCAGAATATATTTAAAAACTGGATTCATTTAAAAGAGCGGTTTTCCCTTGATATGCGCATATTACTGTTCCATGTTTGCATACATCATGCTTTAAGATTTTACTCATTGAGATGTTGTTTTTCATGAGATTCTGGATTTGAGAACCGTGGTTAAATTTCAAAGGAAATTATGTATTGTTTTAAAAACCCGGTTTCTCTTGATATGATATTTCGAGACGTCCACCATGTGTTTTCTCGGTTCTAAGATTGGCATGTGAAACCCGATTCGAGGAGCGGTAGGCATCGTCTGCGGGTACATGGTGGACCCAGTGAGATACCCCGGGATAAGAAGACTCGTATTGTTAGGTGGTGAGCCTAGTAGGGGGGCACTACCTACCGGTGATAGTATTTTGGGACTCGGCGGTTATCCGGAGGATATCGAACGGAGTCGTGAGATGAGGTGGGCCGATCCGGACTGACGGAGCCCGAGATATATGAGGATTTACGTGTCGATGTTGGACACGGGTTTCATGATGTTTCGAGTGTCGATATTGGACACTCAGGTTCCATGATTTTGATGTGTCGTTGATGGACACACGTTGATTGATATCCTCATATTTACATGCATATGCTTTCCTGATATTTACATGCATGATGTTGTTGTGTCATTGATGGACACGTAGATGTTATCCACATGCAGATAGGCATTGATTATATTGTTGGCACATATGCAGATACGGTCACCCTAGATATCATAGTATTACCTTTATAATATAGTTGACCTAAGAAATCGTTGTTTTATTCGATTTCTACCTGATGATGTTTTCTACTCACGAGTTGGCAACTCACCCCCGTTGTGCCACAGTTTCTTGCAGGTTGACCGCATGGATCAGTAGCGGCATCACTGGCACACAGCTGCATTCGGGTGTTTTGCTTTGGTAGGTGGTACAAGTTGGACCTTACCACTCTTGTATTTATTATTTCTGTTATATCTAATTAACTCCATCAATCAGAAACTAGTATTTAAGTAAGTAGTGAGACTTAGCAGGACTTGTAGTTGCGAGACTTAGAGCGATGGGTTATATGTTCGCTTGGTGGGTTGATGTCTTGCTTATTTCATTATTCTTTGTGCTGATCTTCGCCATTGGGCGTCGTATACATATATTCTGTCTTGCATGGTTGTGATTCCGCCGATTGGCGAAGAGCTAGCTCCCGCTTGGGGATGCCTTTATATTATCATGTGTATGTGGTTTTGGTTCAAAATATACAAAGGAGGTGCTGCCCATATTTTTAAAAGACGAAACATGTTTTCAACTAGTAAAATTTACTTTCATTTTTCATGTCCCACTATTTAAGCATTTAAGAAAATGATTGGTTTTCATCATACCTTTATTCAAAACTTTACCTCTTCTATTTTCTTTAAAAAGGTTTTAGATTTCTGGGCTTCGGCTTACTTAATTTACGTTACGCCTTTAGACGTGGCGTGATTTAAGTGCCAGTCACAAGCTAATATTTCGGGTCATGACACCCGTACACTGGAAAGCGGGACATGATAGGTTTTGTTGGTGGCCCATGCAGGTCAGCTCTGTATGGACATCCAGGTCAGCTCTATATGGACATGCAGGTCATGTTCTGCGTGGACAACCTAAGCAATATAACACAAGAACCAGCAACTAAAACATTCTTTACAATTCATATTCCTTGAATCTTCCAATTTCATATATTTTGAATCTGTCCTAACCAAAAATTTCTTTCAAGGTTATGGATTCCCCAAACAACACTAGCACAAATTTCAACAACACTCCACTACCTCTACTGCTTACACCTTCCATAGCTGCTCCGATCAATGAGCAGACGGTACTACTTGAGGCGATCCGCAGCCTTCTGGAAGGACAGCAGCAGCAGACCGCTATCTTGATGAACCATCCAGAGGCGGAAGCACCTGGGGTGAAGCAATTCAGGGCTTTGCACCCCAAGCAATTCTCAGGAAAAGAGAGCCCTCTAGAAGCTGAGGAATGGGCTCAAAGTATTGAAGATGATCTGGCAGTGGCACAAGTGCCACAGATAGCTTGGGTTCGAGTCGCAAAGCTACAGCTCACTAACAATGCACGGGTCTGGTGGAAGGCGGAAGAAAGCCATCTTGACCAACCGATCGAATTGAGGACTTTTTGCGATATGTTTGACGCGAAGTACTTCCACTATTAGATTCGACATGGAACAGCAGTTCATTCACTTACAACAAGGTTCGAAGTGGACCAAATCAGTGGATGAGTACGATGCTGAGTTTACCATGCTCAGTCGGTAAGATACGTCTCAATTTTTCAATTTTAAAATATCACATACTACACAACTAACACAATACCTTAACAGATTCGCGGCACACCAAATACCGACGGACGAGATCAGAGCCCGACGATTTCAATAAGGGTTAGATCCGGGGATCAAAGCTGCATTAGCCACAGGGGATTTCCCGACTCATGAATTGGCTCTGAAAGCGGCCCGTCGATACGAGGCGGTGGTAAAGATGAGGGGCAGATCTCAATCTGCCGGAGTTAAGCGTCCTGCCGACCAGATGGCAGGAGGAGCCTCTTCAAGGCCACCATTTGTGCCCAGGAGACCGGGAGTACCGAACAACCGGCCTAACCCAGCTTTTTGTACTTACTGCAGGAGGGATGGACATCTGGTGAAAGATTGCCGGCGAGCAAATCACCTTTGCTTAGTCTGCGGCTCAGCTACTCATGATCTCGGGTCTTGTCCTTGTAGATACAGCCCATATACTGCACCCAGGCCAGCAATCACTTACCAACAGAGCCCAGCCATCCAGGCACCTGCTCCACGACTCGCACAACCTGCTCCACCTACTCGTGGACTGACTGCACCTCCTCCTTGTCAGTTCCATCAAGCTCAACGGAACGTACCTTAAGGACCAAGGAATGGACAGAGGAATGCTCCTCTAGCAAGAAGGAATGTGCCGAGGCGATAGGCTTTCACAATGACCGTGGAAGAAGCTGAAGCCACCGGTCAAGTCATCACTGGTAACACTTCCATTTCAAATTCTCTTTCAGTCCATAGACATACCTAGATATCTTTTCCTTATACCTAAAACATATTTCACATAACATAGGTACAATCTTAGTAGCCTCACTCCATGTACTAGCACTCTTTGATATTGGAGCATTTCATTGCTTTATGTCGCAACGGTTCGTCCGAACTCATGCGATTCCAGTCACACCGCTTGTATCCAGCTAGAATGTCAGTTCAGAGAATGGCGTTCTAAAGGCAACAATGGGATACAACCTGTGTCCAGTGGTCGTCTGCAGCAGAGAATTTTATGCTGACTTCAAGGTGCTGGACATACTGAACTTCGATGTGGTCTTGGGTATGGATTGGATCGGAACCTTCTACGCTACCATTGACTATCGTTAAAGGAGGGTAGTATTCGAGATTCCAGAGCATCCGGTCTTCTATTTCAAAAGTGGAGACCGTACCCTGGAGCCAAGTACATACAAGGCGAAACCAAAGAAGGCAGTGATTGCAGCAATTCAAGCAGAGGAAGGATCAAAGCCAGAAGTAGTTCGAGAGTTCGACGATGTGTTTCCTTACGATATATCAGGTTTGCCTCCCGATCAAGCTCTTGAATTCATCATTGATTTAGTACCAGGAGCACAACCGGTGATCAAAGCACCGTATCGGTTAAGTTCGGAAGGTTTGAAGGAAATCCGAACTCAGTTGGATGAATTATTGGCGAAAGGATGGATTCGTCCCAGCACTTCAAGTTGGAGATCTCCAGTTTTGCTCGTGAAGAAGAAGGAAGGTTCATACAGAATGTGCATTGATTATAGAGCCTTGAACGAAGTAACGATAAAGAACAAGTATCCACTACCGCGCATCGACGATTTATTCGATCAGTTAAGTGGATCTTGCATTTTCTCTAAGTTAGATCTTCGTTCGGGTTATCTGTAAGTGCACGGCAGCGTCCCGGCCGTCTGAACGAGGCCAAAATGCAGAAACAAAACTTTTCTTTAACTTAGAAACTGTTGCTACCGCGTACTAAAAACCCGGATCGGGCCAATAATCTACTCCTAGCTATCTAGAGAATGGGTAGAGAGATATACCGAGCGATCCATGTCCTTCGGTCTTCTCGTCGTCATCCCGATCTCCCCGCGGAATCTCCGGTCTTCACCTCCTCGTCGGAAGGGCACCACATCGCCGGGTTCTTTTAGGGGCTCCCACCTCTGGACCGAAGCAACTCGGGCACGAAGTTGGCGAGTCGACGTGTCCAAGGATGCTGTAGGCTAAGTGTAGAACACTGGGTCTCATGGGGTTACTAGAAGTTGCCATATGAATGTCAAAGTGGAGGAATCAACTTTGGATGGTGCTATGGAGTTTTTGTGTGAGCCAAAGAGATAAAAACCCATCACACAAAAATTGGACAACCCCTACAACATGTGGCCGGCCCTTCTTTTTTCAAGGGTGGAGAGAGAAAAGTCAAGGGGGGGAAGCAATAAGAGAAAAGAATGGGTGATGATGAGGAGTCATGATCACACCAAAAAGTCTCAACCTACTCCCATCATATAAAATAAGCAATCATGAACTAAAGAAGTCAAAGGAAGTAAGAACCATCATGAACCAACCATTAACAAGAAACACCCTCCAAATTGCTAATTTGCACATTTGCGAATTAGCCCCTCCACACCAATTTTCAGCCAAAGAAAGAAACAAAGGAAAATGGCCGAAACGGAATGCGAACTGGCAACTTCAAAAAACTGATCCCGTAATAAATTACAGGAAAACCCCGCGATTGTATATACATACCCGCATTTGTATTCCGACCGAATACAAATGCAATGAGAAAAAATCTACACTGTACTATACTAGGATCCGGCTTAAACCAAAGCCCGCTAGTATTATCCGTCCGATCATGATCCGTGTAATACCGCACGTATATGATCGAACCCTGCCATATCTCCATACGGCCTCTACAGCGTTTCGCCCGAAACTTGAGAAACGGTTTGTGGGGGACTCTAAAGACTCGTCAACACTTTGGCTGCGGATTTAACCACTAGCACGTCAGAGGTATTAGCCATACGTAACGGGCTATCAGGTATTGACCAAAAGGGACGTCGATGAGCGAACTCATCCTGACACTCTACTGAGCCTGTCAGTGACAATATCCATACAGTCCGGTCCGTTCGACTATGAGCATCGCATGGCGGGCCTAAGGGGTTGGTAAAAGTCAAAAGAATTTCAGTACATATGGCGCGAGACGATTCCACATATCTAGGTCGGAATGGGATCGCGCCTAACTCGCACTGCTTTCAAGAGCTAGCTTTCAGACCCCCAAAAGCGGTACAAGTCGTGTCGGAGTGTAGCCCTGAACACCCTGAGATCTACTGGAATACCTACCAGTAAATCTCATGCCTTGGCTAAAGACTTCGTGTAATGGCTCTCCTAGACACAGCGCGACCTCAGCCCCAATACCGGGAGAGACGAACCCCTGAGATCCGCTCACTGCCTCCATGTGGCTCGGGACTGTACCCAACTAAAACCTGTTTGCACGACTCCTTTGAGCCGTGGTAGGGTAGTAATCAAAGTACAGTGGGAACTCACACGAGACAAATGACGATCTCAGGTCGATGAACTAACCTGTATACATGTCACCAGAGAACTGCTATCTGACGTCAGGTATAAGACCAACTAGCATGTTCCCGGCGAGTCATGTCCGGTGTACTCATAACCCAATGAGCACCTATATACATCTTAGGTGAACCAACTGACACCAGTGGCTTGTGAGACCGGGCACCGCCCCTCGTCGAGGTCTCGACTGTATACACTAGTCTACTGTGGAGTATTGATGCTCTGTCTCGAAACTCCCATGACTAGGGACCTTTTAAGGATGTGCTTATAGATCCCAGCTCCCACGTATATGATCGCCATCATACTGCTGGCCGTCAAGCAAGAATCCTAAGGGCTCTATCAACGTGCAATAGTGACCTCTAAGGTCACCTAAAGCTGTACACGATGATAAAGATAAACCAGATAGCATACTATCATCTTGAGTAAGACTGTCCCACCGGTATAGGTCCTCCCTCAATCATTGCAATCACGTGCCTATGATCCAATAATTGACTCTGAGGGCATTATCTCCAACAATCTCCCACTTGCACTCAAGGCTAATTATTGCGATGTCGCATACTCACAGCCCGTGTGATACCGAACACCCAACTCCTCTACTAATCAGTCTCACAAAGCCTGTTTGCGAAACTATTGCGTTCGAGGAATAGCCTCAGTGAGTGGATCCTCTCTAATGTTTCTTTCTATGTCTCTCTTTATCTCAAGTTCACGGAGAAAGCCATCTCCCCAAATGAGCAATACCTGTCTTAGAATATGTCTGGATATCTGAGGGGACATAGCTCATAAATGAACTCCAAATCCAAACTTCTTAGACTGTATCGTCAACTGAACTTAATCAGTATCCTGCGTTATGCCTCCCTCAGTGTCCACTTGGATCACCTGTCCAAAACACTGCCCCTCGTCAGAGGGAAAACTATAACTCTGACAGTCACTCTGTCATCCAGGTCACCTTGGAAGCCTGAAATGATAACTGTCTCTTAAAATAGGCTGTTGTTATCATATCCCTAGAACATCCACTTGTGTTCTAAAACTGCTTCCTAATGTTTCTCCAGGATTGGATTAATATCAACTTATTGCATCTACTGCAAAAAAAACATCTGGTGTGGTACTTGAAATCTCATGATTGACTTAATTGCCTAAGCAAGTGATCTGCCAATCATGTACATCCCTCTCCCCTTTAGTCTGTAAGACACCTTTAGAGAGGGTGACTCCATCACCTGCAGGTACACTACCGTGCCAGGAGTTGTCCATTCTAAAACACCTTTAGAATACTGTCTAAGCACCTAGATTGGGACACTTCCTATTTCTAGATCTCAAACTATAGATCTAGTAACCAGAATGTCTGATATAATGTCCAATTCCTATGTGTGACAACCAAAGTACAACCGATCGTAGTATAGGAATTTCACTTCCTACTCTGTGTATGTCATCCAAACACCAGGACATCACACCCTACTACCTTCTTAACAGATCCATTCCCTATTCTGATGAAGTCAAACCTATGACTGTCATATCAGAAATAGATGATCTATCTCCGCTATATCTGCTTTAGTCTATAAATAGACATAAGCCACTTGTCCACCATGCTTCCGCTGCTCCCACTGACTACGACAACCCTCTGGCAGAATAATATACACGTGCACTTCTAAAGCTAGTTTAGAACGACGCTATACTCATCCTCATGCCGGGTCTCATAGCCTGGAACAACAGTAGTGTCAAATCTGGGTAAACAAGAACCTCCCTGTCACCGTCCTTGAGGCTACCGGAGTACCTCTCGGGTGCGTGAGGTTACCCACCATATCTGCGGAGTGGCCAATGGAATGTCAAACCAAATTGAATCTTTCGGTTCTTATCAAATTTTTAGTAATCGTCTGCGGTTCTGGAATCACTTCCAGTTCTACCATACTCCCACTTCTGTTTTCTGAAAAAAAAATCCATTTTACTTAAAACTGTGGCGAGTCTAGAACAATATCACTATTGATCTTCCAGATGGTAGAAAGTCAACCCTCGTCATAGCCAGGGTCAACCCACAAACAACCATTACAGAAACGTGCCTTGAGTTATCCAGAGTCTGGTTTTAATCATAAGCCGGACAACTCCCCATACCTTAATAATGTTAAGATATGAACTGTTCTATATCCAATACAGAAACAGAGGCACTGATTTAATTAAACCAGATTCAAATCATGCAACTGTCTCCAGTGCATGTCAACTAAATGGAAGGAGGCCGATCAGCGTTACTCAACTTAGGAATGCTTCCAATTATGAGTAACCTGAAAGAGAAGCAAGTTCTCTTAATCATTACTATCAACTGAATACTATGCACAAGTATCTACATCTTCGATCACCTTGAAGAATCTCGATACTTGCAACACTTGGTTCTCTATTTTATTCATATACCTATAACTTCTCAAAACTCGGACCTTGTGTTATACGAAACACATGTCTAAGAACTAGAGAAGTCATAAGTAAACATAATATAGTACGAGTATCAACCCTTCTGTCCTGATGGACACTGGACAACATACAATACTCTGTATAAGTCCCTTGAGTCTAATAACTCAATCCCTGTGTGTCGTAGGTTGAAAACTGTATTTTTGGTTAAGAAGAATTACACCGCTGTTTAATGCTCCTTACCTAACCATCCACTGATATAGGTAAATATCATGGACATAATTTCAAAAAGGGTATATCTCACTCTATAAAAATAGACGTACAGATATATCAATTTGAAATTGGTGCATAACAACGGATATTCAAAACCAAATATTTGTCGTCCGGCAAACAACCCAGGTGACTTCCTCAAATATCACCAATTACAACGAATTCCGATATGATGAGGATAATCACCTAATTCCCAATAACTTACTACCACTCATCATCTGTAAAACCATACAGATGTGAGAATCATACCTGTTAAATGCATACCCTGGAGCAAGGGCTAATTGGGAAATTAGTCTTCTTTTAACAGTACACAGTGAAACTGAAACATTGAAATATTTCGTAGGGGTATCCGGGTATTCCTAGTAATGCCTCTTCCATTATCCAGATTCGCAACTGTAACTGTATATTTCTTTGCCATCTCTCCAAATCCCTTCATATGTCTTTAGTCATTACCTTCTGTACACCCTCTTAGGCTAAATGGTTTTCTACCTTCCCTACCGTTCGGCACCAGCCTATGGTTTGGAAGAAGACTATCCAATAAGCGTAATGGGTGTACTGTCCTAATCCTAGGAGCACTCGCAACGCGAGAGAAGGTGAAGATAAAAGACACCTGAATAAACCTTATTCCTATTTCTCCTGAACCAGAATCCATCCCTGAACTGGAACAAGTTCCTTTCAAATTCGTATATAACCATACGATGGAGTATCCAATAAACTGTGGATCTTCGTAGTGATACGGAGTGTCCTGGAGAAATACAAAGGTGAAGTGGGAGTGGTAAAGAAATACTTGGTTTGGTCGTGAATAGCAGTCGCAGTTTACTTTGCCCTCTTACTAATCCATTTATTTTTCTTTACTTAATACCTTCTGTACACTATCGTTAGGCTAATTGGTTTTCTTCATTCCCTACCGGTCGGCACCAGCCTATGGTTTGGAAGAAGACTATCCAATTTGCGTAATAGGTGTACTATCCCCTAATCTAAGGGGCACTCGCAACCTGAGAGAAGGTAAAAAGAAAAGACAGCTGAATAGTCCTATTCGTTTTCTCCAGAACCGGAAACCATCCTCGAAAAAGTTCCTTCGAGTTCGTTTATAACCATACGATGGTTTTATCCAATGGAAGTGGATGTTCGTAGTAATACGGGGTGTCCTGGAGAAATGGGTAAAAGTAGGAGTGGGAATGAGGTATGCAACTCTGACAATCCAAAAGCCAGTGTTTTAAGAAGGTTCGGTTAATCTTGGTCACTGAGTCATAGTCAAGGGTCGGGCCATGGTCGCTGCCAAAGAGAGAGAGAGAGAGAAAAGAAACACTCAGCGTGCACTCTAACCTAGATCAGAATGGTTATCAATTTATCTAATCAGGAAACCTCCCACTGTAACGTCAAATTCTTCTCCAAACCTGAAAGAAGAATTAGTCAGGATCACCCGAGGAGTAAACAAACTCATCAGTGGGAATCGGGATCCAACTATCATCACATGATAACGTGATGGAATCCACTCACGTTATCACACTCCAGAAGGTATGCGCATATCTGGCAAGTTTCAGTTTCTTTAGAAACCCCCGATGTGATTTCTGCCCCATGCTCTTATGACCTTGACTAAGCCCAACAAATCATAAGTCACATGTCAAGTTCTACCTGTCATTCTCCAGGTTGATTTGAACCCTCCCGTACCTACCCTTGACTTTGGCCAACAAGGCAGTACGACTGTCCTAAACCAACGCATCTATCTATGCAGCAGAAAAGTAACAAATAGCCACCATACACTATGCCTTGACTAAGGCCAACAAACATAGCATGAATACTAAGTGCTACCTTTCTGAAATGAAGGAGGGCTACGAATGGTTTTTGGCGAAAAACCTTTAACGTAATGAACTTGATATCGTTGAAGGAACCGGATAGCTTTATAAAAATATAGTGACGAAAACCTTTACTAAAGAGGTCACTCCCGGTGAAGGGATCTCGGCTCTTTCCCCGTAGAATGAGGTGCAGGATATTCCAACTGAATACCACGATGCAAAGCAAAAGTAATCGACTATAGTGAAGTTATTGCCCTTACGCAAACTTCTGTCACTCCCGGTGAAGGGATCTCGGCCCTTGCCTCGTCGACTGAGGTGCTGGATATTCATAACCGAATACCACTGTGCAAAACAAAAGTGAACGTCCTTGCAATAACAGCTTTTTGAAAAATTGTTCCAACAACATCAGAATATGTTTGTTTAGCTTGCATTGATCCGAATCAATGCAGTCCCATCAATTGATCACACCAATAAAGAACGAAAATAATGATGTACGTATATACCATCCGCATTTGCCACTGGGTCCCGTCATTATCCGTTAGGTTAACTAACGACAGAGCGGGGACTGGACTAGCGCAGATGCAAAACATATACAACATCTACTAGTATATATATCAATATATAAAATTTGCTTAAGGCGTGATAAAATGCAACATCACAGAAATGTATTAAGCATCACAGAACAATACAGATATCTGGGATCCCCGGGTTTCATAGAGCCGCTACTGAAACCCGACGTTCCCCTGGTCATGTGGATAGCCTGTGCAATGAAATCCTAGACCCCTACGGGCGCGGCAAGTTACCCGCCAAAACCTGAAGCAAGGCAGTCCCCTTCAACAACGTGAATGGACCACCCAGCACTTCACGGAATTCGGTAACTTGGGTACCCCTCCTTGGGTCAACCTGTACCCCCTACGAGTGCGGCGAATAGCCCGCCAATTCTAGAGTAAAGCCCCCTCCGTCTCAATGCCATGAGATGTAGGCTCGTTGCCCTCTAGAACCCGGCTATCCGTGCACCCCACCGCGGGGTAATCCTAGTACAGAAAGTAAAATATACATACAACGGGTACATCGACCTCAGCCCGGTCATGCCCCAAAAGAATAATATACAAACAGGCAGTGACGGCAGTCCACATGTCGGACGCTCGCCCCGCAATATCAAATGTACATAAACAACCAAACTGTACTAACATTGCATCCAGGCTATCCACCATGACAAATCCGCAACATCACAGCACAACACAGAACATCAACGTGAATGTCACGTTCGCAAATCCGTCTAAAAGGGCTATAGCAGTTAGACAGGATTTACCGATCAAATGACATTCACGGTCGCAGATATAATGTAAATACTGTGAACTAACATGTTTAAAATTTTTGATCGACTAAAATTCCCGAAGTGGGCCCCAAGCACAACTGTAGCACTCAAAGAAAATCTGGGCCCAAACAGAACATACCAAAAACCCTATTTCCATGTCAGAAGGCTACCGTATAAATTTGTTGCAATGAAGCTACATTTCAGCGGCGGAACCGTGGCCAAATTGGGGTTATTGCCGCGGTTCCGCGGCTCTACAGTAGGATCAGGGTACCAAATTTCTACAGAATTCACAAAAAACCCTGCACGATTTTTTAGCATGCCCAGAAAAAATTTTGGAGCACAAAATAAAATCGACATAAACTGTTGCAATAGAAATTGTGGTTTTTGGAAATTCGTTCGATCGAACTTGTAAACACGTTAGAGCAAGCTAGACTAGGTTAATGGCGTGGCTCTGATACCAGTGTAAGTGCACGGCAGCGCCCCGGCCGTCTGAACGAGGCCAAAATGCGGAAACGAAACTTTTCTTTAACTTAGAAACTGGCGCTACCGCGTACTAAAAACCCGGATCGGACCATTAATCTACTCCTAGCTATCTAGAGAATGGGTAGAGAGATATACCGAGCGATCCGTGTCCTTCGATCTTCTCGTCGCCATCCCGATCTCCCCGCAGAATCTCCGGTCTTCACCTCCTCGTCGGAAGGGCACCACATCGCCGTGTTCTTTTACGGGCTCCCACCTCTGGACCGAGGCAACTCGGGCACGAAGTTGGCGAGTCGACGTGTCCAAGGATGCTATAGGCTAAGTGTAGAACACTGGGTCTCATGGGGTTACTAGAAGTTGCCATATGAATGTCAAAGTGGAGGAATCAACTTTGGATGGTGCTATGGAGTTTTTGTGTGAGAAAAAGAGATAAAAACCCTTCACACAAAAATTGGACAACCCCTACAACATGTGGCCGGCCCTTCTTTTTTCAAGGGTGGAGAGAGAAAAGTCAAGGGGGGAAGCAATAAGAGAAAATAATGGGTGATAATGAGGAGTCATGATCACACCAAAAAGTCTCAACCTACCCCATCACATAAAATAAGCAATCATGAACTAAAGAAGTCAAAGGAAGTAAGAACCATCATGAACCAACCATTAACAAGAAACACCCTCCAAATTGCTAATTTGCACATTTGCGAATTAGCCCCTCCACACCAATTTTCAACCAAAGATAGAAACAAAGGAAAATGGCCAAAACGGAATGCCAACTGGCAACTTCAAAAAACTGATCCCGTAATAAATTACAGAAAAAACCCCGCGGCTGTATATACATACCCGCATTTGTATTCCGACCGAATACAAATGCAATGAGACAAAATCTACACTGTACTATACTAGGATCCGGCTCAAACCAAAGCCCGCTAGTATTATCCGTCCGATCATGATCCGTGCAATACCGCACGTATATGATCGAACCCTGCCATATCTCCATACGGCCTCTACAGCGTTTCGCCCGAAACTTGAGAAACGGTTTGTGGGGGACTCTAAAGACTCGTCAACACTTTGGCTGTGGATTTAACCACTAGCACGTCAGAGGTATTAGCCATACATAACGGGATACCAGGTATTGACCAAAAGGGACGTCGATGAGAGAACTCATCCTGACACTCTACTGAGCCTGTCAGTGACAATATCCGTACAGTCCGGTCTGTTCGTCTATGAGCATCGCATGGCGGGCCTACGGGGTTGGTAAAAGTCATACCCCCAAAAGTGGTACAGGTCGTGTCGGAGTGTATCCCAGAACACCCTGAGATCTACTAGAATACCTACCAGTAAATCTCATGCCTTGGCCAAGGACTTCGTGTAATGGCTCTCCTAGACACAGCGCGACCTCACCCCCAATACCGGGAGTGACGAACCCCTGCAGATCCGCTCACTGCCTCCATGTGGCACGGGACTGTACCCAACTAAAACCTCTTTGCACGACTCCTTTGAGCCGTGGTAGGGTAGTAATCAGAGTACAGTGGGAACTCTCACGAGACAAATGACGATCTCAGGTCGATGAACTAACCTGTACACATATCACCAGGGAACTGCTATCTGACGTCAGGTATAAGACCAACTAGCATGTTCCCGGCGAGTCCTGTCCAGTGTACTCATAACCAACATACATCTTAGGTGAACCAACTGACACCAGTGGCTTGTGAGACCGGCCACCGCCCCTCGTCGGGGTCTCGACTGTATACACTAGTCTATTCTGGAGTATCGATGCCCTGTCTCGAAACTCCGACGACTAGGGACCTTTTTAAGGATGTGCTTATAGACCCCAGCTCCTACGTATATGATCGCCATCATACTGCTGGCCGTCAAGCAAGAATCCTAAGGGCTCTATCAACGCGCAATAGTGACCTCTAAGGTCACCTAAAGCTGTACACGATGATAAAGATAAACCAGATAGCATACTATCATCTTGAATAAGACTGTCCCACCGGTATAGGTCCTCCCTCAATCATTGCAATCACGTGCATGTGATCCAATAATTGACTCTGAGGGCACTATCTCCAACATTATCATTAGGTGAAGGTTAAGGAATCTGATATCCATAAAATGATATTCAGAACTCTCCATGGTTATTACGAATTTCTTGTGATGCCATTTGGAGTGACCAACGCACCAGCAATATTCATGAACTTAATGAATCAAGTTTTCCGGAAGTACCTAGACAGGTTTGTTGTCATATTTATCGACGACATCTTGGTGTATTCTAAGAGTCGGAAAGAACATGCCGAGCACCTATGAATTATCCTGGAAACTGTACGACAACATCAACTCTATACCACGTATAGAAAATGCGAGTTTTGGTTAGATCAAGTTGGTTTTCTTGGACATATTGTATTAGGTGAAGGAATCTCTGCGGATCCAGCGAAAGTATCAGCAGTAAGAGAATGGCCGACACCAAAGTCGGTGAAGGACATTCGAAGTTTCTTGGGTCTAGCTGGATATTACAGAAGGTTCATTGAAGGATTTTTGAAGCTAGCATCACCCCTGACCAAGATCACACGTAAAGATGAAGAATTTGTGTGGTCAGAAGCATGCGAACAAGCTTTCATGGAACTCAAGTCAAGATTGACATCAGCACCTATCCTTGTTATACCGGACCAATCTGGATGTTTTGTAGTGCATTGCGATGCATCCGGTAAAGGATTAGGATGTGTTCTACATCAGCACGGTAAGGTTGTGGCTTATGCTTCAAGACAGCCGAAGATTCATGAGTGTAATTATCCGACGCATGACTTGGAATTGGCGGCCGTAATATTTCCTTTTAAGATTTGGCGCCATTATCTTCTTGGTGAACGAGTGGACATACACACAGATCACAAGAGTCCGAAATATGTGTTTACTCAGAAGGAGTTGAATATGCGGCAGAGAAGATGGTTAGAACTCATGGCGGACTTCGACATCAACCTGCAATATCACCCTGGGAAGGTGAATGTAGTACCTGATGCTCTTAGTCGCCAACCATTAGCATTGAATCTCACCGCACAGTGGAAGCTTCAACAAGACTTACATCAAATGGAGATTGAAGTAGTCATGCCAGGTAACGCTTCAAGTTTGATGAACTTACGAGTTCAATCTACCATTATCAATCAGATCAAAGAAGCTCAAACAAGTGATGCTAAGTTGCAAAAGATCAGAGAACAAGTGGAGAATGGACTTAGAACAGACTTCATCATCCATGAAGACGGATATTTGAGATACGGCAGCAAACTATGTATACCAAAAGGTTCTGTTCGGGAAGAGTTGATGAAAGAAGCTCACAGCTCTCCCTATCCAGTACATCATGGAGGTACAAAGATGTACAAAGATCTGCGTCAAAATTACTGGTGCCATGGAATGAAGCGCGAAGTAGCCAGAAGCGTCGCTAAATTCTTGGTGTGTCAGCAAGTAAAGACTGAACATCATAGGACTGCTGGATTACTTCAACCGTTATCTATCCCAGAATAGAAGTGGCAAGACATCACAATGGATTTTGTGACTGCACTTCCTCGCAGCACAAAGGGTAACGATGCGGTATGGGTTATTGTGGATCGACTCACAAAGTCGTCTCACATCATCCCATTTCGAGTTGGCCAATCTACTAAGAATCTAAGTAAGATTTTAAACTCTTCAAGTATGTACTATGTCTGATACCCATGAACTCATGCAAGAAATCGTGAGACTTCATGGAGTACCGGTATGCATTGTCTCCGATCGTGACACTAGGTTCCGATCACAATTTTGGCAGAGTCTGCAAGCGAGCTTGGGAACAAGTCTGAATTTCAGCACAACTTATCATCCACAAACAGATGGTCAGTCTGAGCAAACTATTCAGATCTTAGAATATATGCTCAGAGCGTGTATGCTAGTCTTCGGAGAATCATAGGAAGATCACCTACATCTTGTGGAGTTTTTATACAACAACAGCTACCAAGCAAGCATAAGAATGGCACCCTTTGCAGCATTTTATGGAAGGAAGTGTCGATCGCCATTAAGTTGGGACGATATCGGAGATAGAGAACTCCTTGGACCTGAAATGATAGTAGCAACTGTCTACCTGGTTCGCACTATCAGAGAACGAATGCGCATAGCCCAAGATCGACAGAAGTACTGGGCTGATGCAAAGCGCCGTCATTTGGAGTTCCACCCAGGAGATCGTGTATTTCTGAAGATATCTCCGAACCGTGGAGTAATCCGTTTTGGAAGAAGGGGTAAGCTTAGTCCAAGGTACATTGGACCGTTCGACATACTCAAACGAGTCGGTGAAGTGGCTTATCGCTTGGCACTTCCACCTTCATTGGAAGGAGTGCACAATGTGTTACACATATCCCAACTTAGAAGGTATGTGAGTGACCCCAGCTGTCACGACCCGAAATTTAGTTCATGACCTGAACTTAAATCACGCAACGTCAAAAGGCGCAACGTAAATTAAGTAAGCCGAAGCCCAGAAATCTAAACCTTTTTTAAAAAAATAAAAGAGGTGAAGTTTTGAAATAAAGGTATGATGAAATCAAAAAATTTCTTAAATGCATAGATAATGGAACATGAAAATGCAAGTGGATTATACTAGTTGAAAAACATGTTTCGTCTTTTAAAAATTTGGGCAGCACCTTCCTTGTATATTTTGATCCAAAACCACATATACATAACAACAATAAAGGCATCCCCAAGCAGGAGCTAGCTCTTCGCCAATCGGCAGAATCACAACCACGCAAGTCAGAAATATATGTATATGACGCCCAACGACGAAGATCAACACAAAAGGAAAAAGTAAATAAAGCAAGACATCAAAACCCCTAATAGCGAACATATAATTCGTCGCTCTAAGTCTCGCAAACACAAGTCTTTCTAATTCTTACTACTTATACAAATACAACTTTCTGATTGATGGAGTTGACTAGATACAACAGGAATAATAATACAAGAATAGGCACGTTCCAATGTGTCCCACCTACCATAGCAAAACACCCGAATGCAAGCTGCGTGCCAGCGATACCGCTACTGATCCTAAGCGGTCAAACCTGCAAGAACTGTGGCACAATGGGGGTGAGTTGCCCACTCGTGAGTAGAAAACATCAGCAGGTAGAAATCGAATAAAACAACGACTCTTAAGTCAACTGTATTATAATGGTAATACTATGATATCTAGGGTGACCGTATCTGCATATATGCCAACAATATAATCAATGCCTGTATGCATGTGGATATCATCCACGTGTCCATCAGTGACACAACAACATGAAAGCATATGCATGTAAATATGAGGATATCAACCACCGTGTGTCCATCAACGACACATCAAAATCATGGAACCTGAGTGTCCAACATCGACACTCGAAACATCATGAAACCCGTGTCCAGCATCGACATGTAAATCCTTATATCTCGGGCTCCGTCAGTCCGGATCGGCACACTGGCTCCGTCAGTCCAGATCGGCCCATATCATCTTACGACTCCGGTCGGTATCCTCCAGATAACTGCCGAGCCCAAATACTATCACCGGTAGGTAGTAGTCCCTTTACCAGGCTCATCGTCTATTGCACAACATCTCTTTCTTGCCCCGGGGTACCATACCGGGTTCACCATATACCCGCAAACGGCTCATCCAGCTCCTCGAATCGGGTATCACATAGCTCATAACCGAGAAAACACATGGTGGACGTCTCGAAATATCATATCAAGAGAAACCGGGCTTTTAAAACAATACATATTTTCTTCTTTTGAAATATAACCACGGTTCTCAAATCCAGAATCTCATGAAAACAGCATCTCAATGCGTATAATCGTAAAGCATGATGTATGCAAACATAGAACAGAACTGTGAGCATATCAGTATATCATGCAACATAGAATAGTGATGTGAGCGTAGCAAGTATATCATAGCATGATGTAGCAATTCTACTGTGTCAGTGACATAGCAATTATCGATAATGAATTTGTGTGAGCTGGAAAATCTGTGTAAGTGTAACATACGCATCATCGATAATTGTGCAGGTGTATTAGCACATGTATATGTAATGAAATGAGAATATCATGAACGTAGCATAAAGTACATCGTAAGCGAAATGCTATAAGGTATACTAAGCGGTGTAGACCGGGATTAAATATCTATAACATATCCGAGTCGGTGAATCTATCAATCAGCATCCAGCCTCACAACATCACGTACGGTATAATCCATCGTACGGCATCCTCTAGTCAAGGGTATGGATCAATCATCCTGTAAAATATCGCGTACGGTAATCCAACGTACGGCGGCATTAAACAATTAGGGATTCTATCAACCTATATGACAATGAGGGTACGGACCTAACGTCTCGTACGACATATCACTCATTATTCCCATAATTACACACACACACACACACACACACACCTATATCTCAGGTCACATCCGTATCAATCTCATATCATGGGACCAACAAAGGTAACAATATTCTCATATCGCCTTACATCCGTATAACGACATATCAAACCAAGTCATCATATTTCACTGTATACTCTTTTCATCACATCAATATCTCACATCAAGTCATCTTATTAATCCCATATCATATTTATCGACCTCATAACAAGCCACTATAATCTCATACTTATTCTCTTGTATCTATATATATATATATATATATATATATATATATATATATATATATATATATATACGTATACTCTTTTCATCACATCAATATCTCACATCAAGTCATCTTATTAATCTCATATCGTATTTATCGACCTCATAACAAGCCACTATAATCTCATACTTATTCTCTTGCATATATATATATATATAGATAGATATATATATCGTGATTCACATTCACGTTTCATATCCTTATATATCAATTCGAGACATCCTTTCTATCATATCATTTCACACTAAGCCATTAACTATGACCTTAAGTAGTGGCATATCTTGTCTCCAATTTATAAATCACATATCAATGGTTGTAGGGGTGCTATACGCCATCCACCCGACTTCCCCCGTAGATATAAATCTACTCACCTTGATCCTCGCTTGCCGAAGTCGATATCGCCATGCTCTTCCTTGTTATCCGAAATCCACGTGAAGGTGCCTACATATATAAACACATAGTATCGTAAACAGAAATCGCGTACGAAAACCAAAACGGCACACTAATCTCACATAGGTTAGAACTTATGGCCTAAGTATGCAAGAAGAACCAATAACCCTCGACATCGACGTACAAACGCCAATCGACCGAGATAAAACACCTATATCAGAACTTAAGTTATTAAGACACATAAAACATAAAACAGCAACTTAGAAAACTGGTCCTAGATTTTTGGTCAGGTGAAATAGGGATAAACAAGAAGTACAGTGGGGTAGTATATTGGGTATGTGAGCTACAGAACCAACCTTAACACCAATACCCTCAATTGACCAGGCGACATCAACAGAATTTCCGGCCTGGCCGGTCTGGGGTGCTTTGATTGGGTTCGTATTTGCAGGGTGGTCTTCTAGTGTTAAATATAGGTCAGTAGAGTTGCTAGTTTTTCCTGTAAAGATTCCAGGTCATTCCATATTCCCTGTAGGCACACAATATTCACAAACCGACACGAAAAGTCTCTAAACTTCAAGTCTTGGGGTTTTATTCTCAGTTTTAGTCGATAAGATTAACACTACCGGGGTTTAAGGTCACTACTAAATCTCAATTGCACCACCTCAATTCAAATCAAACCCTAACCTCAACTTGGAATTTCCAAACAACACTAAACCAACTAATACAAACTCTAAACTAAAATAGGATTTACTAAACATAATAACTTAAATAAGAGATGTGGGTTTTACCTCATTTGGCAATTCAAGAATTTTCTTAAGTTGCTCGAAGTCTTCAAAATCCAACTTTGATTGGTCCAATGCGTTTGTAGAGAGGTTGTGGTCTTTTTTTGTGAAGGGGGTGTAGGGTTTTGGTGAAGAAATTGAGGTGGTTGCCATGGGGTAGAGGAGTTGAAGGAGGAGGAGAAGGAGTTGATGAAGATGAAGAATGAAGGAAGTGGGAAGAGAAATGAAGAAGTCAAGGGTGTGCCATGCCATCATCTCTCTCTCTCTCTCTCATGGCATGCTCCCATGCCATCATTTGGTCCCCTCTCTCTCCTCAATAATTGTTCTCTTTTCTTTCTTTTTCTCACAAAATCCAAATATCAACAATATACAAATGAAACAACATGCAACAAAAATGCAACATGTCATGGTGCACTAGCCATGACTAATTAAAAATACGGATTTGGCCTAATCGTGATTAGTAGTGCACTAATCGAGTTTAATTTAAACTTGCATATAATTAATTATAAAAATGCCCAAATCCAATAAATATATTTGTAAATGAATAAATCATTTTAAATCTCCAATTATTTCCCAAATATTGGTATATATTTATACCATTTTACGGAAACCCCAAATTCGCAAATCGAATAGTTTTCGCGAAATATATTATTTTAATATTTAAATTCCAAAAATAATATTTTATATTTATGAAATGTTACAATCTTCCCCCCTAAAATAAATTCGGTCTCTGAATTTAAATTTAAATCCCCAATTACTAAAACATTTCAATAATCAGCACAAATCAACGGGGCTCCGAAATCACGGAAGATACAAAAATACCACAGCGCATCGTGTGCGCCTGAAAACGAGTATGAAACTCAAAATCAAACTCCGTCAAGTGTCACACAATCATCGGAGTTACAATGGAGATACAGAGATCAAAATCCACTACTGAAATCCAATATACACTAGTCGAATACTATCATACGTATATAGTACGCATTCTTGGAAAAAATCTCCTAAAATTGAATAAAACACATGCAAAATTTTTTCTGAATCGCCGTGTGATGCGTAACTCACGGCATAAGTGACGGACGCTCATTTGTAAAGTAATAATTATACGTTTATATATGTTTTGCTCAAATATACGTTCAGCCGTTTTGAAATATCCCAAAAGGTTTTACTTTATAAACGTTCGCATCGCTCGCGGACACGTAGGAAATTGGGAGACTATAGCTCCTTTTTGAAAACCTCTTGGTAAACTTTTTATGCATGCAAAGTACTCAGGTACTGTCCTCAGATCAGTCGTGTTCGGCTACTACATAATATAGTGCCCACCATGAAAACAATGTGCTCAGAAGCAAAATCAGCCTCAAAAGGCATATCCAACATCACGTAGGTCTGGTGCGTACGGAAATCAAAGCCAAATACAAGTGATAAGAATGTGCACAAAACCAAACTAAGTGCAACGGGTGTGCACGAAAGCATCTGTCCAGTGCAATGAATGTGAACGACAGTAATATCAAGTGCATCTATAGTGCATGAAAATATCAACCCAGTGCAACAACCATGCACAATGAAAATCCCAATCGAGTGCATCCGACATGCACGAATAAAATCTAAATCAAGTGCATCCAACATGCACGCATAAAATCTCAATCAAGTGCATCCAACATGCATGAATAAAATCTAAATCAATTGCATCCAACATGCACAAATAAAATCTAATACCATGCGCCTAATATGCGCAAAAATCTAAACCAAGCGGGTCAGGTCCGTATAAATGCCCAGTGCAGTAAAGCGCACGTAAACGAGCGTCAAGTGCAAATGCACACAAAAGAATAAATCCGGTGCAACTAATGCACGAAATAAAAATATAGTGCAACAAATGCACGGTAATGCATCAATAGCTCAAATGCGTATAAAAAGCAACACCGAGTGTACCAAAGCGTATAAAATCATAAACGTGTGCAACTGTGTGCACAAAACATGTATCAATGCACTACAATCACATGTAAGCTATACCGAGTGCAAAAATCAAATCGAGTGCGTATCACATGCACAAAATCAAATCGACAGTATCGAAATCTACAAAATCATAAACACGTGCTACGAAGGCACTAATCGATACCAAGTGCAATAGATATGCATAAATCATAAACCAACACAATGGTGTATAAAGTATATATCAAGTGCAATAACTATGCACAAAATTTAAATACCCAGTAGGTGCAGCCATGGTGCACGAAAACAATATCATGAAACTCAATCATCAAAACTCAAATCCAAGCGATATAAGCATGATTCTCGGATCACAAACGCAAATCACGGCAAGGTACCTATCACAACGGCATTGGATGCCTGCGCATCCTGCGGTGTCAAAGCAAATACTCGGGCCTGTCCTCCACCGATAGCGGGCTGACCTCGACCTCGGCCTCTGCATCCTCGGCCTCTCTGAACAGGACTGCCGCGTCCACGGCCTCTGGGTGCACCTAACTGGCGTGGAGCATCGCCGGTGGTAGGAAGTAGGGCTCTCTGAGGAGGGGGTGGTGATGGTGGTAGGGTCACATGCGGAACTGTCGCTGCTCCCTGTCGTCTCGCCGGACAGTCTCTGACAAGATGGTGCAGACTCCCGCACCCAAAACACCCTGGCGACGGCTGCTGCCCCTGGGGATAAGAACCATATAACTGTCCCCGTCCAAATCCTCTGCCAGGCCTATCTCTCGGAAAGAATCTGGCGCGCTGCCTCTGAGACGGTACATCGGTGCGAATCCTCTTCGGCCCAGAAATGGCCGAAGTCTGTGATATGCGTGCCTCCATCCGTAATGCCGTATCCATAGCAGCTGAATAAGTATCGTAGTGCTGGGCGCCAATGGCAAGATATAGCTGGGCATCAAGTCCCTGTACAAACCTCTTCACCATCTTCTCTTCGGTATCCACCAAATACTGAGCATATCGGGATAACTGTGTAAACTGGATGTCATACTCAGACACCGTCATCCCAGGTGTCTTGACTAAGGCCTCGAAGCTACGAGCTCTGGCGTCACGAACACTCTCTGGGAGGAAACGAGCTAGAAAGACCGCTGTAAACTCGGCCCAAGTCATAGGCGGTAGACCTGCAGCTCGACCTCTCAAGACTGACTCCCACCATGTCTGCGCGAGACCCTCTAGTCGGAAACTCGCAAGCTCTACCCATCGATCATCCGAACATCTCAGCGAAGGGCAGATCCTGGCTAAACTGTCAAGGAACGTCTGTGGGTCCTCCGCTGCCTCGGTGCCGGTGAATACAAGAGGTCTCAGCCTCATGAAATCCTGTAGCGAAACCGGAATGGCCACGGTGGTAGTAGTGGGGACAGGTATCATGGTCGTCTGTGATGTAATAGGTACGTCATCCGGCCTCGGTGTACGACTGGCTGCAACTAGGGATCCTACCATCTGACGTAGCTCCTGCATGCCCCCCATCATCTGTCGCAACTCCTCCATACCAGTCTCGAGCCTATCCATACGGCCTGGGGAAGGTGGATCGGTCTGTCCCTGCGGCGTAGGCATACCACCCTGCTCAGTCCTAGTCTCGGACGAGCCAGCTCGAATCTCGTCTCGGGCGGCAGCCCTCTGTGCCCTCGTAGCCTTCGGCGGCATAGTGGCTGTTACAGGAAAACGGATAATAAGAACAGTGAAATAGAATCATAGGATAGACGGAATTGAAGAAGGAATTTCAAGCAAGTATCCTAAAGTCACTTAGGGGGAGTACCGTATCACAAGTATGCCGCGGACATACGCACGCTACGTTACCCTGCTTAAGTCACTTACTCCATCTACCAAGGGTCATCCTACACTCAAAAAGGTAAAACCTATCGCTCTGATACCAACTTTGTCACTACCCGCAAGGTACGGAACGTGACTGGCACTTAAGTTTACGAAACGTCTCGAAACGTCCGTAAAATAAGTAAGCCAAAGCCCAGAAAACCAAAACCAAATAAGCAAAAGAGTGAAGAAAACCCAATCAGTTGAAAGCGAGTTTTATCAAATAAGTCATGTAAAACCCTTTTTAAAACAATACAAATTTTTCCAAAAATTTCGGCAGAGTCTCCTTTGTAAAAACTGGCCCCCAAAATGGGTACAACAAGAATATATATGAATCCAACAAATAAGGCATCCCCAAGCGGGAGCTAGCTCTTCGCCACAAGGCGGTCACAAATCCCACGCAATATAAAGCAACAACATGCGAAATAATCATAATGAAGCATAAGAAAAACAGCATGTCGACTCAAGTGAGCTCGACCCCAAAATACAGCATAAAAGTCCACAAACCTCACAGTCTCATCTCTAGGTCAATATACAATAATACTGGTAGATACAGTAGATGGAGTACACTAGATACAAGAATATACAAGGTGGTACAAAAATAATGATATAACCCACCTAAGAGCAAAACCTCGAGTCCAGGCAAAAGAAACAAGAGCGCCCGCCGCTACTGCACTGACGGAGCGGACCTGCAAAAGGCTATGGCACAACGGGGGTGAGTTGCCAACTCGTGAGTAATAAATAACATCTACACAGGCTATCGTATGCATGCACACAAACCTCCTAGCATCTAAATACTGGTAAGGCAGGACATAATGGCAAGTATGTATGCAATATGAATATACTAGCAGGTATGAATGCAATGCGAGTCAACTCGTGATCTGAATGTGTAAGTATAAGAAATCATGTTTTTCCCTTTAAGAATCTCTTTTGAAATACCAGCACAATACCAATAGAATCAACAAGAACCTGTGTCCAGCAACGACACCTCAAAACTATCATAAATCTCATATATCCATGTCATAGTATCTCTGGCCTCAGCCATCCGGCTGACCCAGCTCAATATCAAAATCTCATCATCTCGCGGCCACGGTCGGTATCCTCTGGATATCCGCCGTGCCAAACAGTCACCGGTAGGTAATCCGTCCCCTGCCAGGCTCAATGTCAACACCACATTCATCTTGCCCCGGGGTACCATACCGGGCCCACCATGTACCCGTGACGGTTCCTCCACTCCTCGACACGGATCTCGAAAACCACAAAAAACTCATAGTGGACGACACTTTACATCACTAGAAAACCGCAATTACATATTTTAAAAACATAATAAGTTTAGAAATTTTTGCGGCTTTCCCCCGAAATCCAGAAATATCATAAAATCTCAAGAAATCCTCATAAGTGCATATATCAATGGTGATGAATGTATATGGTATCAATAATTAAGCTACGATGTATGATTAATAGACTAGGCATGAACAAATAATATGATGAGGTACATGCACATGAATAGCAATCCTACGATTTCATTTTAAGGAATTAAAGGCAATAGCACAGGTTTAAATATCAATTAGTAAAAGGTTTCAAATTATAGGTTATCTAGTGTGGTGGCATGGCAATTACCAGGGCGTGTGTGTAAGCATGAATAGTGCTCGTGCTGCATATAAAAACCCTGGCAATGGTGCAGGTGTCCTATAAAAAGGGTTCGCATATGTATGTCAATATAAGGCATGGATGCAGCAAATAATCATATAAGTATTACACCCCTAATTACTAACATCACTAAGAATCTTTTAAGTTACTAAAACTATCGGGCGGCTTGCGCCATCCAACGATAGTCTCCCGTAGATGTTACATCTACTCACCGGAACCCTAGATAGTCACGTCCAATCACCGCTTTCCCCTTTCATGCCGCGTCTGACGTCTCCGCGACCGAACCTGGAATTTACATCAATACAAACATAAGGTTACAAATCAAGAACAACGCAATACCCAAACGAAAACACTAACGTTCACAAGCTAGGTACAACGTGCACAAGGTGCGCGGAACACACGCGAAAATCGCAAAAACTGCAAAAATCGCCGATTTGGTCTCCCGGAAAAACTAAAACCCGATTACTCAAAAATCCGCACTCACACATCCTAAATGTCATAGGATATGCCAACAATATAATCTAGATATCGCAATTAATTCGTCACAATAAATTACATAAAACCTAGTAAGCTAGAAATTGCAAAATTGGTGCAAACATCGACAATTAGCGACAAGTGCACACAATATCACACAAATATCCAAATTAAACTATTAGAAAGCCGCTACAATTAAATTAACCCCTTTACCAAGCATCAAAACCCACATTCCATGCACAAACCTTTTCTTGATTTTGATAATTAGCAACCTTAATGAAAATTTCACACAACTTTAACATAGATTAGCCTAATATGAAGCCACTTAAGCAAAGTAACCATATAAATTGGTTAAGTAAACAACTAGGTTAATTAAAAAGACTTAATTGACCTAAACATGGTTTCAAGAAACCCTAGTTTAATTTTCAATCATTAACTAAAAAAAACTAGATTAGAACTAACACTAAATTAACACTACAACCATTTAACTTAAGAAACTTAACCAAAAGAATTTAATTAGCAAGAATTTATACCTCAACTAGAGATCTAGCAAGAATAATTTGCCTCCAAAGATGCCTCCTTTCCACAAGATTTAAACTAAAGTGGGTGTGAGAAGAGATGGAACAAGGTTTTGTGTTAAAATGGTGAAGGAAATTGTTGATTTTTGGAGCAATATTTGGATTAACTTTGATGAAGAAAAGAGATGAGGCAAAAAATGGGGGAGGGGCTGCTGCAAACTGCAGGAATTCTGTGGAGAGAGAGGGGGATGGGGGATGTGAGAGGATGGTGCAAAAAGTCTTAGCCAAACCCCCCCCCCCCAAAAATACCATAATACCCCCACCTAAATACTATATTTAAATCCTATTCAAAACCATTCATTCACAAGACTTAAGGTCAAAAAAGAGAGGGATGGGGGCTGCTTCAGCAGTGGTGGGGTCGGCCTTGGGGAGTGGGGGTGAGTGGGAGTGAATACAAAAAGAAATTTTATGCAAAAAGACCCCCTACAAGTCAAAAATTGCAAGTTTAAGCTTAAATTCAATAAATTTCGTTTTCCATAACAAAAATTAGTTAAAACTTAAAATAAATTACTAAAAATTTATATTACAATTAGATTTTAATTAACATGATTTTAAAGATTAATTTTAGCCCATTTAAATTTGTATTTATCGCTAATTTAAGGTATTTTCTTACCGGCTTAAAATAATATTAAAATTTTGAAAAAAAGGGAAAATTTTTTAAATGACCAAAATTTCATAAGTAACTCATTAGCTACTAAAAACAAGCAATTAGCTATCCATTTTAGGTATAATTAGTCCTAAACTGCAAAATAACGAGAAAGACGGTTTTCGGAAAAATACCGAATTTTCACCGATTTTCAGGAAAACTCCAAAACGACTTTTCAAGACGCTACAAGTCCGGTCTCTTTGTATGATATGCCGCATATCGAGTCTAGGTGTGGAATCGTCAGACCATAGTAACTTGATAAGTCATGCCGATGTATGGCTCATAACGGTTCGAGAAACTACTAATAACACTTACCAGTAAATCTCATCAGCCCTGGCCAGGAACTTGCTGTTATAGCCAATCGAGTATAGCGCAACATCAACTCCCTATACCGGGAGAGACGAAACCCCTCCTATCGCTCACTGCCTCCATGTGACTCGAGACTGTATCCAAAATCCACCTGTTTGCACGACTCCTTTGAGCCGTGGTAGGAAGGAAATCAAAGCATAGTGGGAACCACACAAGACACTATGACGATCTCAGGTTTACAATCTAACATGTACCAGTGTCACTAGAGAACTGCTATCTAACGATAGATATAGTACCATCTAGGAGTTCTAGGCGAGTCATGCTCAGTGTACCCATTCTCTAATAAGCACCTGTGTACAATCTTTGATGTCAAACATCAATGGTTATGGGATAAACTATCGCCCCCTACAGGGTCAAGAAACATAAACACAAGTCTACTCTGGAATATCGATGCCCTCTCTCGATACTCCCTCGACTAGGAATAGTTAAAGGATGTGCTTGTGGACTACATAAGTCCCAGTAGTATTGTCACGACCCGTAATTTAGCACTTGACCGACACTTAAATCACACAACGTCTAAAGGCGTAACGCAATTCAAGTAACTCGAAGCCCAGAAAATCTAAACTTTTTTGCGGAAAATAGTGGGGGTGCAGTTTTGAAACATTGTCATCAGAAATTCAAGCCTTCACTTTAAAGAGTATAAGTCATACAATATAAAAAGGCAATGAATGTATACTATCTTTGAAAACATTTTCGTCTTTGAAATTTCGGGCAGCACCTCCCTTGTATATTTTGATCCAAAAGCATATACATAACAATATATAGGCATCCCCGAGCGGGAGCTAGCTCTTCGCCAATTGGCGGAATCACAACCACACAAGCAATATATACGACGCCAAATGGCGAAGATCAACACAGAAGAACAATAAAGCAAGACATTAATAACACCAAGAAGTGAACATACACCCATCGCTCTAAGTCTCGCAACATACCCAAGTCTCCAAATATACAAATTCTAGTTTCTGATTGATGGAGTTTATCTAGATACAACAGAATATAAGTACGAGAGTAGGCACGATCAGATATGTGTCCCACCTACCAAAGCAAAACACCCTGGATGAAGCTGTGTGCCAACAATACCGCAACTGATCCCAAGCGGTCAAACCTGTAAGAACTGTGGCACAATATGGGTGAGTTGCCAACTCGTGAGTAGAAAACATCAGCAGGTAGAAATCGAATAAAACGACGATTTCTAGGTCATACTATATCACGAAGGTAATACTATGATATCATGGGTGACCATGTATGCATATATGTCAACAATCAAATCAATGGGAATGACATATATATATATATATATATATATATATATATATATTAAACATCTGACATCATATACCTGCATGCATGTGGATATCATCCACGTGTCCATCAACGACACAACAATATCATAGAACCTGAGTGTCCAACACCAACACGCGAAACATCATGAAAACATATGCATGTATGTATGAGGATATCAACCACGTGTGTCCATCATCGACACATCAAAATCATGGAACCTGAGTATCCAACACCGACACTCGAAATATCATGAAAACCCGTGTCCAGTATCGACACGTAAATCCTCATATCTTAGGCGCCGCATACTCAGATCGGCCCTCATATATATCTAATCTCAGGCGCCGAATACTCGGATCGGCCCTCATATCCATCTCATATCATAACTCCAAAACGGTATCCTACGGATATCCGCCGAGTTCTATACAATCACCGGTAGGTAGTAGTTGTAGGATTACCTAGCACGACAGCAAGGTTTCGGGAGGTATCGTCCATGCCATTTTCAAAAAATTACCATGCTACTTAACCCTAACCCTAGAATCTTAACTTGAGAATTAGACAATGCAATATGTAAACAACTTTACATCTAAGTGAATATGGAATACAACCTTTGTAGACCGGTCCTTCACTTCAAATGCTCCGTGTAGAAGTCCCTTCGCTCCAAGTAGTGGTGATCCGGACTCTCCGTAGGCTCCACTAGTCAAAATGAACGAGCTTGCACATTGATCTTCGGGAGGCCGAAGATGATCTACTTTGAGGAAACACCAACTCAAGCTACCTCTTCACTAATTAGGGATTAGTGAAGCTAACACCCTAAACTAAATGGCTAATCTAGTAGAGGATGATGAAGTAGAAATTTTGCTCACTTTAGAATTCTTTTTCTCACTCTATTTCTTTTCATCACCAAAACCTAGAGAGCTTTTTCTTGTTGAAGATGAAGATGAAGATAATAATGGATGAGAGAGTGAATGGCAACCATGGGTGAGAAATGTCTCATATAACCCTTGTAGAGACATAACCATGGCTAAAGATTAAGGTTAGATTAATAAATATCTAATGCAAGACAAATTTAGTGGACTAAGTCAAGGGTTTCCATAAGCTTCCAAAGCGTGCAAAAATACTTAATTCCCACCGATTTAAATTTTCATTAAATAAATAAAACCCTAATAATCTAGTGGCATGGTATAAGTCTCATATACCCATGTAGTGTGTATCATCAAGCATGACACAAATAATATATATCACATATATATTAAGTGTGCACATGTGAGAAAAGAAAAGTATAAGTGAGAAAATATTAGTTAATATAAATTAGCATATCAAATATACAATTATACATTTAATTATCAAATCAACATTTGATTTAATAATCCGGCTATATCTCAAATAACCGACTAATATAATATGTATCATCTTATCGAATCAACACTTAATTCGATAACCCGGTTATATCACATATAACCGACTAATATCACATATCGCGATAATAGAATACGGCATCACATACTCGTATTAATCTCGGTCCCGTACATATCACATATATGCTCCTACTTCGTTTTGCCTGAGCCAAAAAACCTCTGTGTAGGACTCTAAAGACTTGTCAATACGCCGGCAGTAGGTGATGATCATATCAAGCACACACAAGCCGTCTACTAGCTGGAAGAAACGGCTACCCGGGTATTGAGCGATCAGAAGATCAACAAGAAAGCCCGCTCATACTCCTATAAAGCCTGTCAGTAACACTACCGTACAGTCCGGTCTCTTCGTCTGATATGTCGCATATCCAGTTTAGGGGTGGTAAACGTCAAACCCCAGTAACTGATAAGTCTTGCCGATGTGAGGCTCATAACGGGTCGAGAAATTACTGATAACACTTACCGGTAGATCTCCATATCAGCCCTGGCCAGGGACTTCCTGTTATAGCCAATCGAGCACAGCGCAACATCAACCCCCAATACCGGGAGAGACGAAACCCCTCCTATCGCTCATTGCCTCCATGTGATTCGAGACTGTACCCAAAAGCCACCGTCTTGCACGTTCTCTTGAACGTGGTAAGGTGGAAATCAAAGCACAGTAGGAATCATACACGACTCTATGACTCTCGGGTCTACAGACTAACCTGTACCAGTGTCACCATAGAACTGCTATCTGACGATAGGTATAATACCAACTAGAAGTTCTCGGCGAGTCCATATAGTGTACCCAGTCTCCAATGAGCACCCGTATACCATCTTTGATGTCAAACACCAATGGATGTGGGATCATCCATCACGCATCATATGGGTCAAGAAGCATATACGCTAGTCTGCTCTGGAATATCGATGCCCTGTCTCGATACACCTTCGACTAGGAACAATTAAAGGATGTACTTGTAGACTACCATGGTCCTACTAGTATGATCTCTATCATAGTCCTGGTAATCAAGTACACATCTTAAGGGCTCCATCAACATGTGAGAGCAAGACAGTATCACAATACAAGTCTACATGTTAAGACAAAGAGTAACCAGATAGCATACTATCATGTCAAGCAAGAAAGTCCTCTCTATATATGTCTAACCATCCACTATAATATATATCATATGTACAATAATGGCCTCTAGGGCATGCACATAACTAACAGTAGTCCCTCTTCCAGGCTCATCGTCTATTGCACAACATACCTTTCTTGCCCCGGTGTACCATACTCGGTCCACCATGTACCCGCAGACGGCTCATCCAACTCTTCGAATCGGGTATCATATAGCTCAGAACCGAGAAAACTCATGGTAGATGCCTCAAAATATCATATCAAGAGAAACCGCGTTTTTAAAACGATTCATAATTTCCTTTGAAATATAACCGCGGTTCTCAAATCCATAAATCTCATGAAAACAACATCTCAATGCATATAACCATAAAGTACAATGTATGCAAACATAGAACAATAATGTGAGCATATCAAGTATATCATGCAAACATGTCATATGATAGTACTAAACAATTGAGATTAATATAAGGATATAGCAATTCTACTGTGTAGGTGGCATAACAGTTCTACTGTGTAGGTGGCATAGCAATTACCGATAATGACTGTGTGTGAGCTGGCAATTCTGTGTAAGTGTAACATGCGCATCAACGGTAATTGTGCTGGTGTACTAGCAGATGATATCATATAGCAATAAATACCGGAATTTGGTATGTACATCACGAGGGATAATCCTACACAATATGAGCAATAAACAGGTATATATGTCCATACATGAACCATACGGCAGTTTTAAAAGATACGAATCTTAGTTTTGAAAATGGGGACTACGGTGTTTTTGAGGAAAGGACATCATTTGAAATTCCGTAGCTTCCCTTGAGTTTTCCATTTAAAAGTGCATACGATTCGTCAGTTTGGAGATAAGTATGGTTCAGGTGACATCTTTTACGTCGGCGATCCAGCCTCATAGTATCAGACATGGTAATATCCTCGATCATCATCCTCAATCACGAGCGCGGATCAATCATCCGGTATAACACATCACGTACGGTAATCCATCGTACGGTGACATCAAACAGAACATGGATTCTGTAGGGTTCCTAAGCACGACAGCAAGGTTTCGGGTGGCATCGTCCATGCAAAATTCAAATTTTTGTCATGCTAAAGAACTCTAACCTAGGATGCTTAACTAGATAATCATACGAAAACAAAATGTAAACAACTTTACAACTAACTGAATGCGGAATACAACCTTTGTAGACCGGTCCTTCACTTCATATGCTCCGTGTAGAAGTCCCTTCACTGCGAGTAATGATCTCCCGAACTCTTGAGAGGATCCACAAGGTGAAAGATGCAAACTTGCTCGCAGTCTTCGAAGCCGAAGATGATCTATGTCGAGGAGACTCAAGCTCATGCTACCTCTTCACTAAATTAGGGTTTAGTGAAGCAAACACCCTAAATAGCTAATAGTAGAGGATGATGAAGTAGGAAATGGGCTCTCTTTAGTTTTCTTTTTCTCACAATATTTCATCACATGGAAAAAAGCTAGCAAGCTTTCATGAGGGAGAAGAAGATGAAGTGATGAAAGAATAAAACTTATGAGGTTAGAAATGCAACCATGGTGAGTATATGTCATGACTTAACCCTTGTAGAGACTAAACCATGGCTAAGTGTGAAGGTTAGTGTTCCCCTCCGAACACAGAGACGCGACCGCGTAGGTCCGTCTTGCCTGAAATTCGGGGCAGATGCTAATTGGTGCTATCCGTCCACCTCTGCGAAGATGCCAAGTTGATTTATGGCACCATGTATCGAAGGTTTAAACGGATGCAGCCGATGTAGCAGACTTCGTCAGATTCCCCCTCATCTGAGGGGTTTTTGATTGTGGGGACGCTCTTCCCTGCAGGCGTAAGCCCCTGCAGTTAATTACGCTACAACATCGTGGTAACAACTTTCTCCTTCTCCAGATGGTCACTTCGTATCGTGGGTGTTTGTTTTGTTTATGGTTGCCCGTGAATTGTATACGGAGATTAAGTTATGTCGTCACCGTAGGGCGTAGACTAGTCCAAATCCGTATCTTTCTTAGATTTGGGTTTGGGGGTTTTGGGTTTAAGGATACGTTAGCCTCATTTGAGACTAAGATTAACTTAAACGTTTGTTAAGGATACGTTAGTCTAAATTTAGACTAAGATCAACTTAACGGGACCATTTAGATCCGACAAAAGAGCATTTGGGCTCTATTGTTTAGTTTAGGGACATTGCGGTCGATAATTAGTTTAAGGACATTACGGTCCATTGTTGGTTTAAGGACATCTCGGTCCAGTGTTAGTTTTAAGACATCACGGTCGAGATTAAGGACATCATAGTCCGAGAATTTAAGGACTCCACAGTCCGGTGTTAGTTTAAAGACATCACGGTCGAGGTTAAGGACATCATAGTCCGTGGATTTAAGGACTCCACAGTCCGGTGTTAGTTTAAAGACATCACGGTCGAGGTTAAGGACATCATAGTCCGTGGATTTAAGGACTCCACAGTCCGGTGTTAGTTTAAAGACATCACGGTCGAGGTTAAGGACATGATAGTCCGTGGATTTAAGGAATCCACAGTCCGTGAAATGTATGGTTGTCGGGACCCGTCACCTCTTTGAAGACGTTGAGGGATTACAACGATAAATATCAAAGGAGTGAAGAGATGTACCCTTGAACCAAGATGGATTAAATGATCTGTAGCCCAGTTTGGAGCTAAGACCAATTAATTATACTATGAGCACAATAGCTCATTTAAGTCTGAATTGAGGAATTATGGCCAATTTGGGCTAAGTCCAATCAAGTTAAAATGTTTAACATTCGTTTTGTGTTGTTAAGCATTTGTTTGGGCTTGGCCCTTTTAACAATGCGGAGCATTGATTTAAATTCTGACAATGTTTGTCTTTTATTTAATGGTAAGCATTCATCATAGCTCTGGGGCTTATCCAAAGAACAATTTATGTTCTGCCCAAGTGCACATAAAAGTATATAGTGCGCTTGGCACTAGCGCCAGTCGATGAGCGCAGTGCGCTATGGTTAAAACGCTAATGCGCTTGGCGCTTGGCGCCAGATGTTAAGCGCTGATGCGTTTAGCGCTTTGCGCTAAGTGAAGAGCGCAGATGCGCTTAGCGCTAAATGAAGAGTGCTGATGCGCTATAATTGAAGCGTTGAGGCGCTTGGTGTTGGTGACATATAATGAGCGCGAAGCGCTTTTAGTAATGCAGCGCACACGTGAGGAGCACGTGATGCGCTTAGCGCTAGCCAATTAGCGCAGTGCGCTGTTGTTTGAAGTGCTATGGTACTGCAGCGCTTTGCGCTAGATGAAGAGCACTAAGGCACTTTTAAATTAGGAGCGCTAAGGCTCTTCTTAGGTTAACTTTGCACTCTGAAGATTATTTTTTTGATAAGAGACTTTGTCTCAAGATTCCAAGAACAAAGTTCTTAACTTATAGGAGATACTTCAATTTCTTTTTGATGAAAGGCTTGTTAGTGTTTATGCCCTAGAAGGCCATTACTGTATCATACTAGTTTGTATATTACTTAATGGAAGCTTGGGATATTCACATGTATATAACAGTCTTGCTAAACATGGTAGTATGCTACTTGGTTTTTCTATCTTAATATGTGAGTATACGTATTGATAGAGCTCTTAGGATCTTGCTTGACTACCAGCGTTGTGATGGCAGTCACACTAGTGGGGGCTGGGTAGTCTTCAAGCACATCCTTATTCAGGTCCCTAGTCGTTGGATTATCGAGACAGAGCATCGGTACTCCGGAGTAGACTAGTGTGTACGCTTCTCATCCCAGTTGGGGAGATGGTCTGTCCCACAGCCGTCAGTACGTCGTACTGGAGATAGTATACAGGTGCTCGTTGGGTTACGGGTACACCGGACAGGACTCACAGGGAACTGTTGGTTGGTTTTATACCAGTCGGCAGTGAATAGTTCCCAGGTGACATGAGTACAGCATAGTCCGCAGACTTGACACTGCTACTTCGCCTCTAGTGTGTCCCACTGTTCTTAGATTGCTACCCTACTACGGCTCAAAGGAGTCGTGCAAACAGGTAGCAGTTGGGTGCAGTCCCGAGCACTTGGAGGCAGTGGCGGTTAGACAGGATTCGTCTCTCCCGGTATTGGGAGTTGATATCGCGCTGTGTCAGAGAGCCATTACGCAAAGTCCCTGGCCAGGGCAAGCGAGATTTGCTGGTAGGTTCCAGTAGTTTCTCAGGGTGTAATAGGCTTCCCTCCGACACGACTTATACCGCTATTAGGGGACTGACGCTTGCCGCCCCTAGGCCGGATATGCGATAGTCTAGGACGAACGGACCGGACTGTATGGAGATTGTCACATCAGACTCAGTAGGAGTTCGGATGGGTTTCCTCATCGGCCTTCTTATCGACAACTACCTGGGGACCGTTACGTACAGCTAGTGCCGCTTGCGGTCTGTGGTTAAACCCACTGCCAGCGTAGTAGTCGAGTCTCTAGAGTCCCACACAGAGAGTTTCCTATTCCAGGCGAAACGATATAGAGGTCGTATGGTTTTACGACAAGGGTTCGGACGCATACGTGCGTTTACGCGCGTACGACTTTCGGACAGTTTTTACCAGTCGGCTTTGGTTTAAGCCAGTTACTGGTATCCGGTTATTGGATTTTTACAGTCTAAAGTTTTTCCGTATTTTTGCGGATTGGAGGGGCGTTCTCGTAATTGTGCGAGAAGCTTCTAGAAGTGGTGACTAAGGAGGTTTAGGTGTCATATGCAATGAATGAGATTAGTGAGTCATGAGGGTGATTCATTCATGTCATTAAAGCATCATAAATGCTTAATGACTCATGATAATGAATCACCATTAGATATTTGTGAAGCATGCTTATTCATCATGTATTATTCTTTTCTTCATAAAAGAGAATGCTTCATATTTATTATGATACTCAATAATCTCATCTCATTATTATCTACACATTCTCTCTCCTCAAGCTCTCTCTCTTCAAAAGACTAATCCTCCCCTCTCATGAGTTGAGTACAAGGGTTAGTAAGACTAAACAATCCATAACCATCACTCTATCTCAATCTATCTTCTTTGATTAGCAATCCAAGAAGGTTAGTTGCCTCAAGTTTAGAGGCTAAGCTTGGAGTTTTGCTCTCGGGTGGATCGTCTACTACTTCGAGAAGGCCGAGGAGAACAAGGAGTTCGTAAAGATGAAGGAGTTGGTTCATTAGGTATAATCCCTAAACACAGTAGTTTAGAAACACTTTGTGCTTGGTTATTTATAGTTTAGCTTCGATTCAAGCGGTTAGTCGATGTTCGTTCACTAAACAAGTTCGTTTTTGAAAATTCCGCCTCCCCACAAGTATTGGGGTGTAGTACATCGACTTACAGTAGTATCAGAGCCTCGCTAAACAATAAATAACTTAATTGCAAATTTGTACGAATTTCGAACGGAAAAAACGAAACCGGAAAACCCCGAACTGTCAAGTTTCTGTCGAAATTTAAATGAAGTCCAAAAATTTTTCAGGTAAGCTCAGAAAGCTTGAAAAGGGTCCAGGAGAACACCCATGAAATTTGAGCCCATGAATCGGCTAAAGCGCCGCGGAAGCGCGGCGGATCCCACCGATCCGCCGCGGTTCCGCGGCCGAGTTGCCGAGTCATGGACTCATTTTTCATGTGTGGGTCCCCTCTGGTGTTTGGTGTTTTCTGGAATATTTTAATTTTGCTCAGGTTTCCAGTTTACAGAGCAGTATTGGAGCAATGTTAAATGCGTTTAATCGATCGAAATTGTACAGTATTTGCATATTGGATTATATCTATGATTGTTTAATGTGTTCGTAAACCTCCCCTAACTGCTAGTATGTCAGTTGGCAGGGGGTTGCACATTTCTGTAATGGTTATATCTGTTTGTGCATATAAACTGTATTGGACTGTTGTGGTGTATAGCCGGGGTTTTGAAATGGGTTATTATTTAATTCATTTGTTGTAAATGTAATTTGTTGTAATATTATTTTGCGGGGCACATCCAGGTTGCGGTTGTAGCCACCGTTGTATTATTTCATTTTACTGTTTTTGCTCCTAGGACAGATCTAAGGTGGGGTACACAAACTGCCGGGCGGGTAGTTTGCCGTACCTGTAGGGATCTTGGGTGGGGTAACGGCTATTCATCACAACTGTGTAATCTGTCTTTTCTTGCAGGCTCAAAAGAAATACAGATTGCTTGCAAATCCAATAAAGTTTATCTGTGTTCTGGAATGTATATCATTGCGTCAGACGAATGTAAAATATCTATATATATGATAGTTATTTAGACGTCACTTATGTTTTACACCCGCGCTAACCCAGCCCCCGCTCTGTCGTTAGTTAAGTAACCTAACGGGTAATGACGGGACCCCGTGGCGAATGCGGATGGCATAAGAGGACGTTGTATTTTCGTTGTTTTCTGCAATGATAGGTTAATGATGGGACGCATTATCTATAATGCAAAGAAAAATAAACCAAAGTTTTAATCGTTGGAACAATTTAAAAGAAACCACTCGGTTAATTTTAAAAACAGATATTTTTAAATGCGGAGCCTTAACCACTCCTTTTAAAAGCTATCAGGTTCCTTCGGTTATATCAAGTTCACTACGTTCACGGTTTCGCCAAAACCAGTCGTAGCCCTCCGTCATTTCTTATGAATGGTCAGTAGTATTCAAGCTATGTTTGTTTGGCCCTTAGTCAAGACATAGTGATTGGTAGCTGCTGGGGTATTCATTTGTTGCATAGATAGATGAGTTGGTTTGGGACACTCGTATTACTTTGTTTGGCCCTTAGTCAAGAGTATACGGATGGGTTCAAATCAACAGGATAATGATGGGCAGAACTTGACATGTGACTTATGATTTGTTGGCCCTTAGTCAAGATCATAAGAACATGGGGCAAAAATCTATATCGGGAATTTCTAAAGAAACTGAAATTTGCAAAGAGATGCATACCATTTTAAGTTTGATGAATGTTGGTAGCATTCCTACAACATTATCAAACGATGATATTTGGATCCCGATCCTACTGTGAGTATATGCTACTTATCAGGATATTCGTCACTTAACGATCAATGCTATAAACCTAGTAGGTGTCCAGAAAGGTGTCAGCGGGGTTACGCCCCCAGAGAAAAGAGGTTATTTAATTAAGGAACTTTGCGAAAGCATTGGAAAACCTCCCTCGAAGTATCGAAACTGGCCTGGCTGAACGGTTAAGCAAGTATTGTACGGTGAGAATAGTCCTGGCTAATTCTTCTTTTATGGTTTGAGGAAGGATTCGAGAAACAGTGGGAGCCATCCAGTTTAGATAAACTAAAAACCACTCTAAACTTGCAAAGGCATCATGCTAAAGAGTTTTCTTCTCTCTCTCCTAATTGCAGCGACCCTGAAAATGACTGGACTTAAGTTACTTTTTGAGAAAAATATACTGACAGGGCCAAACTATAAAGATTGGCTGCGGAATGTCAAAATGGCTTTGACCTATGACAAACTGGGGTACATCCTCACCGCTGCGGCACCTGCTGTCCCTGGTCCCAAATCCAGCAATGCGGATAAGGAAATCCGCAAAACCTGGGATTTAGATTGCGCGAAAGCCAAGTGCATCGTGCTTGCCTCGATGAACAATGAACATCAGAGGAGGCACGAGGATATGGACCTTGATGGCATATTTCTCCATACAAAGGAACTTTATGGAGAGCAATCTCGTATAGCAAGATACGAGACCTCAAAGAACTTGTTTCGAGCGAGGTTGGCTGTCGGGTCATCGGTAGGAGAACATGTCCTAAAGATGATCGGCTATATAGAAGAGCTCGCAGACCTTGGGACGACTTTGGATAATGAGCTCTATACAGACCTTATTCTCCAGTCCCTTCCTTCCACCTACGCCCAGTTTATCCTGAACTTCAACATTCAAAGAAAAGAAGTTGAACTTCCGGAACTCCTGAACATGTTAAGGAGTGCAGAGGGCACCTTGAAGAATTCAAGGGAAACACCCGCTATGTTTGTTGGCGGTTCATCTTCTTCCGGGTCCAAGGCTAGAGCCAAAGGAAGGAAGAAGAAGGCCGCACCCAGACCTAGAGGAGGTGTTAGTAAGGTGGGAGGGAAGGGAAAGAAAAAGCTTGCGGTACCGGTAGTTGGCCAGGATGAGTGCTTCCATTGTCACAGGAAAGGGCACTGGAAGAAGGATTGCAAGGCGTGGAACGCCAAGAACCAGGAACCGAAGCAAGCTGTGGCTTCGACTTCAGGTGTGTTTGTAATTGAGAATTGTCTGTCGATCAACTCTACTTCCTGGGTATTGGATACCGGATCAGGATCTCATATTTACAATTCATTGCAGGCACTGAGAAACCGTAGAGTGCTGAAGGAAGGTGATATGACCCTAAAGGTTGCTAACGGAGCTAGCGTGGGAGCTGCGTCCGTCGGGGACTATCACCTAGGATTGACGAGTGGACACATTTTGGTTTTACATAACTGTTATTTTGTACCAAGCTTAACGTGTAATATCATATCAGTTTCCTTGTTATCAAATAAAGGTTATGATTTCATGTTTGTAAGAGATGTTGTTAACATCCACCTTAATCATGGTTTGATTGGGTCCGGTACACTAAATAACGGCATATATGTTTTAAACCAACTCCAAATTTTCAATGTCCAGAACACACTAAAAAGAAAGACTCCAGATTTAAATAAAGCTTTCTTATGGCATTGTAGACTGGGTCACATCAATGAGAGAAGGTTGACTAAATTGCATAGAGAAGGATATTTGGACTCGTTCGAATATCAAACTTATTACACTTGTCAATCTTGTCTCAAAGGAAAGATGACAAAGACTCCATTTACTGGACAAGGAGTAAGAGCGAGCGAGCTCTTAGGACTCATACACAGCGATGTATGTGGTCCAATGTCTACACATGCGAGAGGTGGTTATTCCTACTTCATTACTTTTACAGATGATTTCTCTAGGTATGGATATGTTTTCTTAATGAAGCATAAATCCGAGTCCTTTGAGAAATTCCTGGAATACAAGAGTGAAGCGGAAAACCAAACAGGCAAAAGTATTAAGACACTAAGATCTGATCGAGGTGGAGAATACTTAAGTGCCGAGTTCCTAGGTTACCTAAAAGAGAAAGGAATTCTCTCTCAGCTTACTCCTCCATACACTCCACAGCACAACGGTGTATCGGAGAGACGGAATCGAACCCTATTGGATATGGTACGATCCATGATGAGTAATGCTGAGTTACCGCGATCTTTCTGGGGTTATGCGCTAGAATCGGCGGCATATCTTTTGAACCAGGTTCCAACAAAGACTGTGCCTACCACACCATATCAGATGTGGAGTGGGAAGAAACCCTGTCTAAAACATTTTAGGACATGGGGGTGTCCAGCTTTTGTAAAAAAGCAGCATTCGGACAAGCTCGAGGCACGCTCAGTACAATGTAAGCTTGTGGGATATCCAAAGAACTCCAAGGGATATTATTTCTATTATGCAGAGGAACAAAAGGTTTTTGTCTCTCGTCATGCCCACTTCTTAGAAACTGAATTTTTAGAAAATCAGAAGAGTGGGAGCGCAGTAGAACTGGAAGAAATTCCAGAACCACAAGCTGCTACTGAAAGTTTGGTAGAACCAGAGGTTCAAAAAGAACAGAACATTCCCGCACCCCTCCGCAGGAGTAGTAGGCCGTCTCATCCGCCTAAGCGATACTACGGTTTTCTCATAGATGGGGATAGAGAGGATTGCATCATAGAAGATGATGAACCTACTGACTTCCAGCAGGCCATCCAGAGCGGCGACTCGGTACGATGGCTAGATGCAATGCGGACCGAAATGGAGTCCATATACACCAACAAAGTATGGACTTTGGACTTTGCTCCAGATGGGGTAAAACCCATAGGATGCAAATGGATCTTCAAGAAAAAGATTGGTGTAGATGGACAGGTGGAAACCTATAAGGCTAGACTTGTTGCAAAGGGTTTTCGTCAAAGACCTGGTTTGGACTATGACGAAACTTTTTCTCCAGTGGCTATGCTCAAATCCATTCGGGTCCTTCTTGCTATTGCTGCCTTCTATGATTATGAAATCTGGCAGATGGACGTAAAGACGGCTTTTCTGAATGGAAATTTAGAAGAGAGCGTCTATATGGATCAGCCAGAGGGTTTCAATCAGAGTGGGAGCAGCGGGAAAGTATGCAAGCTGCTTAAGTCCATTTATGGACTAAAGCAGGCATCGCGGAGTTGGAACATCTGTTTTGATGAGACAGTCAAAGAATATGACTTTATCAAAAATCCAGATGAACCGTGCATATATAGTAAAGTTGTAGCCAGAAGTGTCGTATTCCTCGTCTTGTACGTGGATGACATTCTATTGATAGGAAATGACATTCCTATGCTACAATCTGTCAAAGGATTCTTGTCACACAGGCTCTCCAGGAAAGACCTGGGTGATGCTTCTTACATTCTGGGGATCCGGATCTATCGTGATAGATCCAAGAGGATGTTGGGACTTTCGCAGTCCAGGTATATCGACACTGTACTGAAAAGATTCAGTATGGAAGATTCTAAGCGCGGTAATCTACCGGCTTGTCACGGAATCACCCTCTCCAAAGAGATGTCTCCCAAGACTGATTTGGAAAGGGAACGCATGTCTATTATACCCTACGCTTCTGCGGTAGGCTCTATAATGTATGCGATGTTGTGTACCAGACCAGATGTAGCTTACGCACTGAGCGTGGTAAGCCGGTATCAGTCTGACCCAGGGGAGAAACACTGGATAGAAGTAAAGAACATTCTCAACTACATGAGGAGGACTAAGGAGATGTTCATGGTTTACGGAGGAAAAGACCTCAGGTTGGAGGCCTTTGCTGATTCCGGCTTCCAGAGTGATAAGGACGATTCCAAGTCCATGTCGGGTTATGTCTTTACCCTCAATGGAGGGGCGGTGTGCTGGAAGAGCTCCAAGCAGGACACCGTTGCTGACTCGACGATGGAAGCGGAGTATATAGCTTCTTGCGATGCCGCAAAAAAAGCAGTCTGGATGAAGAAGTTCCTAACAGAACTTCAGGTGGTTCCTACCATAGTTGATCCAATACCTCTGTATTGCGACAACAACGGAGCTATAGCTTTAGCGAAGGAACTAAGGTCCCATCAGAAGTCCAGACACATCTTGAGGCGGTATCACCTGATCAGGGAGATCATTGATCGTCAGGAGATCGAGGTTCGGAGAGTTGCTTCAGAAGAGAACATTGCTGATCCATTCACGAAGGCCCTACCTCAGATTCAGTTCGAGAGGCTACTCGAGATCATTGGTCTTCGATATGCCAGTACATGGCCCTAGTGCAAGTGGGAGATTGTTAGTGTTTATGCCCTAGAAGGTCATTACTGTATCATACTAGTTTGTATATTACTTAATGGAAGCTTGTGATATTCACATGTATATAACAGTCTTGCTAAACATGGTAGTATGCTACTTGGTTTTTCTATCTTAATATGTGAGTATACGTATTGATAGAGCTCTTAGGATCTTGCTTGACTACCAGCGTTGTGATGGCAGTCACACTAGTGGGGGCTGGGTAGTCTACAAGCACATCCTTATTCAGGTCCCTAGTCGTTGGATTATCGAGACAGAGCATCGGTACTCCGGAGTAGACTAGTGTGTACGCTTCTCATCCCAGTTGGGGAGATGGTCTGTCCCAAAGCCGTCAGTACGTCGTACTGGAGATAGTATACAGGTGCTCGTTGGGTTACGGGTACACCGGACAGGACTCACAGGGAACTGTTGGTTGGTTTTATACCAGTCGTCAGTGAACAGTTCCCAGGTGACATGAGTACAGCATAGTCCGCAGACTTGACACTGCTACTTCGCCTCGAGTGTGTCCCACTGTTCTTAGATTGCTACCCTACCACGGCTCAAAGGAGTCGTGCAAACAGGTAGCAGTTGGGTGCAGTCCCGAGCACTTGGAGGCAGTGGCGGTTAGACAGGATTCGTCTCTCCCGGTATTGGGAGTTGATATCGCGCTGTGTCAGAGAGCCATTACGCAAAGTCCCTGGCCAGGGCAAGCGAGATTTGCTGGTAGGTTCCAGTAGTTTCTCAGGGTGTAATGGGCTTCCCTCCGACACGACTTATACCGCTATTAGGGGACTGACGCTTGCCGCCCCCTAGGCCGGATATGCGATAGTCTAGGACGAACAGACCGGACTGTATGGAGATTGCCACATCAGACTCAGTAGGAGTTCGGATGGGTTTCCTCATCGGCCTTCTTATCGACAACTACCTGGGGACCGTTACGTACAGCTAGTGCCGCTTGCGGTCTGTGGTTAAACCCACTGCCAGCGTAGTAGTCGAGTCTCTAGAGTCCCACACAGAGAGTTTCCTATTCCAGGCGAAACGATATAGAGGTCGTATGGTTTTACGACAAGGGTTCGGACGCATACGTGCGTTTACGCGCGTACGACTTTCGGACAGTTTTTACCAGTCGGCTTTGGTTTAAGCCAGTTACTGGTATCCGGTTATTGGATTTTTACAGTCTAAAGTTTTTCCGTATTTTTACGGATTGGAGGGTCGTTCTCGTAATTGTGCGAGAAGCTTCTAGAAGTGGTGACTAAGGAGGTTTAGGTGTCATATGCAATGAATGAGATTAGTGAGTCATGAGGGTGATTCATTCATGTCATTAAAGCATCATAAATGCTTAATGACTCATGATAATGAATCACCATTAGATATTTGTGAAGCATGCTTATTCATCATGTATTATTCTTTTCTTCATAAAAGAGAATGCTTCATATTTATTATGATACTCAATAATCTCATCTCATTATTATCTACACATTCTCTCTCCTCAAGCTCTCTCTCTTCAAAATACTAATCCTCCCCTCTCATGAGTTGAGTACAAGGGTTAGTAAGACTAAACAATCCATAACCATCACTCTATCTCAATCTATCTTCTTTGATTAGCAATCCAAGAAGGTTAGTTGCCTCAAGTTTAGAGGCTAAGCTTGGAGTTTTGCTCTCGGGTGGATCGTCTACTACTTCGAGAAGGCCGAGGAGAACAAGGAGTTCGTAAAGATGAAGGAGTTGGTTCATTAGGTATAATCCCTAAACACAGTAGTTTAGAAACACTTTGTGTTTGGTTATTTATAGTTTAGCTTCGATTCAAGCGGTTAGTCGATGTTCGTTCACTAAACAAGTTCGTTTTTGAAAATTCCGCCTCCCCACAAGTATTGGGGTGTAGTACATCGACTTACAAGGCTTTGCCTTTAGGATCTGTGATCCTAATAGAATTGAATAATTCTCCCTCCCCCCCTTTATAATGAGATGTTCATGATCTCAGAAAGATAATTTGTCTTATAGATCTATGATCTGTGAATTAAGTACTTCTTTATTTTTTGATAAGATCTTTTTGATCTCTTTATAAAAGACCTTGGTCTTTGTAGATATATGGTCTTTTAAGAAGAGAATTCTTCTCTTTAATTATGAGATGATTTCATCTCTTTGTTCATCACCATTCTTTTTACCTTGAAGAAAAATCTTCTTTTGCCGAGAGCTATTTCTTCTTCTTGAGATTTTCTCAAAGTTTATTGGGGGGGTTCCTCCTTTTTTTTAGACTTGAAGTCTTGGGTCCTTTATATAGGGGAAGCTGATTTGTTGAATCAGTTAAAGAGATTTATTCTCCAATTAATTTGGGAATTTCCCCACCGTTGGATCCTTGATCCAAGGGCTTCTGATTCACAGAAGATAATCTTCTTGTTTTAACAAGATTGAGAAATCTTTCCTTCTTTACAGAACTTGTTCTGTATTTTAGTGATTTTTAATCACCATTGGATCTTTGATCCAACGGTATTCCAAATTCAAGGCACAATCTTTTCTGTTTGGAAAGATTCAACAGAATTTTATTCTTATTAACCGATGAATTAATCATATCCGTTGGATATTTGATCCAACGGTGAGGAACATTTAGTTCCAGCGCTAGCGCTTATGCGCTCTGCCCATGGTGCGCTAATTGGAGCGCGGCACTCTTAGCGCTAGAGCACACGTGCTTTGCACGTGGTGCGCTATATGGAACGCAGCGCACCTAGAGCTAGTGCCAATGTGCTTTGCACGGGGGTGCGCTAGTTGTAGCGAAGCGCTTTTGTAAAAGCGCAGCTGTAATTCAAATTTTGAATTCTAAACAGAGCTTTGCTCTAATTGGGGAAACAAATGCCCCCCCACCGTTGCGCTCACGGGGCCCACACGTGGGTGCAGCGGTGACAACATCTCGACTCTTGGATCACCCAAGGAACTGAAACGGCGCATAGTGTAGGGTTCCTAGGTTTAGGGTTGCTAGGCACGCGCACAAGGGTCTACGAGGCATCAAACATGCCCGAATAAAAATTTAGCCGTGCCGAACTATCCGAATACGGAACTTTAAACTAGAGATTAGGCGAAAAACAACATGCTAAACGATTTAACACTAAGTGAGAGTGATCACAACCTTTGTAGATCCGGTCCTTCACTTCATATGCTCCGTGTTGTGGTCCCTTCGCTGCGATCATCGAGTTGCGTCTCGAGAGGTTCCACGAAGAGAAAGACGCAACCTTTGCTTCCGATCTTCGATACTAAGATGATCTACCTCGAAGTTTCTTTAACACAAGCTAACACTCATGAAATGATGTGAACACCCTCATCTAAATGGCAAGGGAAGATGAGGATGATGAAGTAGGATTTTTGCTCTATTTATTTATCTTTTTCTCACAATTATTCATCACCTTTGAAAAATCAAGCAAGCTTTTTCATGGAAGAATGAAGGAGGAAGAAGAAGATTAATCTTTTGTGATGAATAGGAAAAGGAGATATGATAGAATTATGCAACCATGGTTCACTTAACCATTGTAGAGAATAGACTAGGGTTAGGGTTTGGGTTTGGTTAAAGCATGACTCATGAACAAATATCTTTCACAAAACAAAATAAAACCTTCTAGAAACTTCTAGAAAGTTTAACCCTAATCCAAACCCTAATCATGTTTAAACTCCACTAAACAAGTTGCATTATTTATCATATCATGTTACAATATTATATATCACATATATAATATTTATCGTAACAAAATAAAATAATACAATTAACATATATCGCATATATATCAATGTATTATCCGAGTGAGAAAAAGAATCTTTTAGTGAGCAAATATTAGTTAATGTCTTTTAATATATCAAATATATTATTATACATTAAATTATCGAATCAACACTTGATCCGACAATCCGGCTATATCGCATATAACCGGCTAATATTTATCCGTACCGATTCATCGAATCAACACTTGATCCGATGACCCGGCTGATATCAAATATCGCGAGAATAGAATACGGTATCACATATCGCATTATCCTTGGTCTCGCACATATCACATATGTGCTCCTACTCCGTTTTGCCTGAGTCAAAAAACCTCTGTGTAGGACTCTAAAGAATCGTCAATACGCCGGCAGTAGGTGATGATCATATCAAACACCCACAAGCTGCAAGCGGTCAGCTAAACGTAACAGCTACCCAGGTATTGAGCGCTCAGAAGATCAACAAGCAAGCCTGTAACTTCTCCTGTGAATCCAAACAGTAACACTCCCGTACAGTCCGGTCTCGTCGTCTGATATGTTGCATATCTCGCCTAGGGATGGTAAACGTCAGACCCCAGTAGCTCGATAAGTCGTGTCGATATGAGGTCTATAACAGTTCGAGAAACTACTGATAACACTTACCAGTAAATCTCAGCAACCCTGGCCAGGGATTTCGGGTTATAGCCAATCGAACACAGCACAACATCAACTCCCTATACCGGGAGAGACGAATCCCCTCCTATCGCTCATTGCCTCCATGTGATTCGGGACTGTACCCAAAAGCCACCTTTTTGCACGCCCTCTTGGACGTGGTATGATGGAAATCAAAGCACAGTGGGAACCACACAAGACTCTATGACGATCTCGGGTCAACAGACTACTCTGTACCAGTGTCACCGGAGAACTGCCATATGACGTATGGTATAATACCATCTGGGAGTTCTCGGCGAGTCCGTCCAGTGTACCCAGTCTCCACTGAGCACCCGTACACCATCCTTGATGTCAAACACCGATGGATATGGGATCATCCATCGCCCATCATATGGGTCAAGATGCGTATACGCTAGTCTACTCTGGTGCATCGATGCCCTGTCTCGATACACCCTCGACTAGGAACAGTTATAGGATGTACTCGTCGACTACCGTGGCCCCACTAGTATGATCTCATCATAGTCCCAGTAGTCGAGTACACATCCTAAGGGCTTTATCAACATGTAACATAGAGACAATCAGAGTACATGTTAAGATAAAGTACAACCAGATAGCATACTATCATGTCGAGCAAGAAAGTCCTCCCTATATATGTCCTAGCATCCACTACAATATACATCGTATGTACAGTAATGGACTCTAGGGCATACATATAACTAACAATCTCCCACTTGCACTAGGGCCATCTGTTACGGTATCACATACCCAACAATTAGCTGCGGTTGAAGTATCTCATACTCAACCATCCCGTAAAAGTCTCTACTGGGAAAAAGGCCTTTGTGAGTGGATCCGCGCTGTTGTCCTCTGTGTCTACTCTCCTAACCTCGATCTCCCTGGAGATCAACCATCTCCATGATCAGGTGATACTGCCTAAGAATTATATCTGGATTTCTGATGGGACGGTAGTTCCTTGGCTAAAGCCACAACTCCATTGTCACACAATGGTAGGAACGAAGTTCATCTTATGAACTTATATATATCCAGACTTCCTCTTTGGTAGTATCCTTGGTAACGATGCATCTTGCCTTTAATCGTCTAGTATGTCACGGTATCTAGCTTGGAACTCTTCCAACATACCGTCCCTCCACTGAGGGTGTAGACAATGCCTGTGACTGACATTCAGTCATCCTTATCACCCTGGAACCTTTCCAGTGATTCTCCCCAGGATCGATTGATACCATCTCACTACAACTAGTGAGTATCCTAACATCCAATTAGATCTATCTCATAGATCCAAAACCTAGGATTTAGGAGGTATCACCTTGATCCTATATGGAGAAAACTTGTGATAAGCGGAGATTGACCGAGCGTAGCATAGGAAACACCTTCCCTATCAAGAGTATGTCATCCACGCACTCTACGAGGATCACCACCATACTCCCTACTACCTTTTTGTATATACAAGGTTCATCTATCATTTTGATGAAGTCAAACTCTTTGACTACCATATCAAAACAGATGTTCCAACTCCGTGATGCCTGTTTTATCATATAAAACATCTTGCATACGTTTCCGCTGCTCCCACTGTCTACGAAGCCCTCTGGCTGTGTACTTATAGACGCTCTCTTCTAAACATCATTTAGAAAAGCAGTCATGACACCCAACCACCAGATATCGTAGTCATGGTATGTAGCCGTGGCAAGTAGGATCTGGATGGACTTAAGCATAGCTTTGAAAGTCTCAACTTTTCCATGCACACCAAGTAATCTTCTCAAGATATACTCGCTCCTGATGGGGATTTAACCCTTCAGATAAAGCAACCAAAGTCCATACTTTGTTGGTGTATAAGGATTCCATCTCAGATCGATAAGCATCCAGCCATTCTTACAGAGTCCCACTCCTGATGGCCAGCTCGAAACTAGTTGGGTCATCATCTCATGATGAAATCCTCGCTCCTACTGTCATAGAGAAACTAAAGTATCTCTCAGGTGGGTGAGGAACCCTGCTAGATCGGCGGAGAGGCTGAGGTTCGTTGGTATCTACTGAATCCTTTGGTTGTACCAAATCATCTGCTTTATTTTGTATAGCTGGAACCCTTCCAGTTCTACATAACAGACCTTGCCTCGAGCTTGTCCGGATTTTACTATCAGACATAGGCCGGACAACCCCAAATCTTAACAAACTTAAGATATAGGCTCTTCCCCTTCCATATCACATATGAAGTGGTAGGCAACTGATTTGATTTGAACCCTATTCAATAGGTATGCAACTTCACAAGTGCATATCTCCCTAAAGGAAATAGGATACTCAGTAGTACTCATCATAGAGCACACCATATCACATAAGGTGTTGTTGCTCCGCCCCGATATACCATCGTGCTATGGTGTATACGGAGGAGTAATGCTGAGAGAGAATCTCATTCTCCTTTAGAATAGTCCAGGAATTCCGTGCTCAAGTATTCTCCTCCTTGATCTCATCAAAGGACATAATACTTATACCCGTATTTTGGTTTTCTACTTCTAACTTATATTCTGTGAATATCTCAAAAGGTTCGGACTTGTGTTTCAACAGGAACATATGTCTGAATCTTGAGAGATTATCAGAGAATGTAATGAAGTACAAAGAACCGATCTTGGCATGTGTAGACAGGGGACTTTCATACATCAGCATGTATCAATCCCAAAAGTTCACTAACTCTTTCTCTGTTTCCAATAAACAGAGCTGTGGTCATCATATCTTTGTGACATGACAGGCAAGTTTCATAAGATGTAAATTCAAACTAATTTGAATATGCATCTTTATGTAACTTCAGCCAGTCGGGTCGCATTGATATGACCTAGTCTACAATGCCTCAAGAAGGATTCGTTCATATCTGAACTCTTCCTCTTGTGTGTGTTCTGTATACTAAGAACTGTAGTTTGATTTAGAACGTCAATGCTTTTAGATAACGTGCCTGAACCGATCAACTCTTGATATAGGAAATGTTCAAAACATTATCCAACAATACAAAATTATATCCTTTCTTTACTAATAAAGAGACTGACATGATTTTGTATATCAGGTTCGGTATCTAATAACATTTGTTTAGAATCAATGTATTCCGATAATACAGGGTGACAGTGACCAACAGACTTGGCTGCAACACTTGCACCGTTTTCTGCCTCATGAAACTTATCACCCGTTCTCAGTTCTCTACCTATCTGTAGCCCATGTAACAGATTACATATGCGGGATCCTGATCCGGTATCTTATACCCAGGACGTAAAGGATACTGAGAAACAGTTCTGTGTAATGAACACACCCGAAGATGATGCATCAACATGCACTTTCTTCGTTTGGGCGGCACGGGAAATCTGGTATTCCCCAATTTCCTGCTCTGTCTTATAACAATTATAAGTTGGAGCGGGACCAACGTTCCCCAGCTCAGTATAACAAGCGGGTTCGGTCAATATATCCGTTTTATTATCTTGATTAAGGCGTGATATGGTCGCTACCTGGAGAGAGAGAGAAGAAAACACTCAGCGTATGCTCTTGCAAGATTAGATTGGTTAAATAATATATCTAATCAGGATGTCTCCCACTGTTTTAGTCAAATCTTCCTTCAAACCCTAAAAGGAAAGACTAGCCGGGATTAATTACATGCTACAAGTTCGCCAATCTTTCAGCCAGGCCAGTGTCGGTACTTTGAGGGAGGTCCCCCGTGCTTTCGCACGAACCTAATTACAGTAAACCTCGTTTTCCCAGAGGCGTAACCCCGTTAACACCTTTCTAGACACCTACTTGATCGGCTAATTGTAATGTGTAAAACTCTCCCAGGAGTAACTCTTACTCGCAGCGGATATCGGGATCCAACTATCTTATAGAAGGTATGCAATCTCATTGCAAATTTCAACACTTGAAATTCCCAATAATATTTTACCCCTAGCGTGCTATGACCTTGACGGATGCCAAACAACCCATAGTCCGCTAGTCAAGTTCAACCCGTACATTTTTTGATTGAATTAAACCCACCCGCACGACCCTTGACGCATGCCAAACAACGCCGTACGAATACCCTAATCCAATCGCATCGTATGCTAGCAGATAAGCACTAGTTAGCTACCGTACACTACGCCTTGACGCATGCCAAACTACCGCAGCACGAATACTAACTAGTACTTATCTGAAATGACGGAGGGCTACGACAGGTTTTTATGAAAACCCTTTGCTTAATGAACTTGATATCGTTGTAGAATCGAGTGATTTTAAATGGAATGTTTTTGAGGCTTTTCTAGTTTTGCTAAAGGGGTCACTCCCGGTGAAGGGATCGTCGGCCCTTTCCTTATCGAATAAGGTGCAGGATATATCATATATACCGCTATGCAAAGCAAAAACTATAGATGCAATCAAAAGACAAACCGAGTTTGTAGCATCTGCCAGTTATTGCTAAAGGAGTCACTCCCGGTGAAGGGATCTCGGTCCTTTCCTTATCGAATAAGGTGCTGGATGTTCTATAAGGAACACCGCTATGCAAAGCAAGAACTGTAGCTACCAGTTTTTAAACAAGTTTCTACAACATCTTAGGTTTCTTTTATTTCATTAATCTCATTAATGAAGTCCCATTTTAATTATGCTTCTCAAGCATCTCTTTTTGAAACGAAATCTGCAATATAACATATATCTCATATATATAATATAAACATTCGTCTCAGGCAGTAATATGATCTCATCACAGAACATTGCAGCAGAAGAACATATATGAAATATTGGATATACTAGGACGTCCGTGTTTTCAATACGAGCCTGTATAAAACACGGATTCCACGGTCGCGATGAATAGCCAAACCCACATCCCTAGACCCCTACGAGATCGGCAAGTAACACTGCCAATTCTAGGGTTAGGAGACCCGGTCTCGACTCCTCGAGATGGTCTCCCACTGGACCCTAGAACCCGGTTACTTGTGCTCCCCGCCTTGGGTCTACCTAATGCGGAAAAGTAAATAATATACAACGGTGACATCTTCCGCTACCTGGAAGTGCCCCAATAAAAGAATATTACATACAAATGAATTTTACATGAATGAAAAAGAAAAAAACTCTCATCTCACATAAAAACCCCGGCTATTCAAACACGACGATCCAATATAACATATCACAGCAACACATAATATCTCATATCATCAACGTAAGCAAGTATGCGTATCCCGATTGTCGTTGATGTATAGCAACGAAGCCGGCGATACACCACATACTACGCTTACGGTCACAGAAAAGAAAGTGTAAAACTACAACAGTTGGAATCTGCAACTTTCTTTAGACATCGCATGCCTAACCAAATGAATTCCTTAGACATCGCATGCCTAACAATTACAAACCCCGCATTTTAGTCTCATTATCGAAAACTCTTTTCAATATCAAGTCGGGCAATTCAACAAGATTCCCGACGTCCTGATCGAATGCTCGTCGCAAACTTTAGTAGACGGCCGCACCTCCGATACCGTCGACGAAGTGCACCAAGGCGGAACACCGCTACCGGGAGCACCCGAACGGATGCTTTCGGCGACGGGGTTCTCCTACAGTCACTTGGTCGGGGCTATGGGGCGTAGCTGTCTATTAAGTTTACCCGACGAGTATCCGCGTACACTACGTGATTGCGATGGACTTTTGATCATATCAAAATTCCGTGGCAACCGATCATCTGAGACTAAACTGCTATGTTTATAATATTCAAATTAGTTATCTCATAACTACCTGTGGATTCCAATTATTGTATCACATTCCAGATAAATAGACAAAGTTAAACTTTCCGATCGAATCATCAAACACCCAAGATTTCCCCAATATATCTCAACACTTGAAATTAGTTTAAAAACATCCATCACATGCCACAGTACCAATGGTCCAGCCGTAGAAGGGTCAAGCCAACGCCTCACATGTGGCACGCCGTACTGCCCCAAACCCTAAGGTTCAAAAGGCAGTTCAAGACGGTCACATAATCGAGTTAAGGTTTGTTGTCTTCTAGAGGGTCCACCGCGTTACTTGCACGACTTAGAACGTTCTTAAACACGAGGAAAAATTCAACTTTTGAAAAAATTTCCGACAGGGGAAAAAGTGAGTTATTGATATCCGTTCGAACTTTTTAACAGTTTCTAAAATTATCCGGACAAACTAAACAAAGTTAAATTATCCAATCGAATCAACGATTCCCTAATACAACCCTTGAAAACTCAACACTTGAGTGAAATTAAAATATTCCCAGAAAAAATTAACAAGAAAGGGCCTAAAAATAATTACATGAAATTTCAGGGATTAAGTCCAAATTTTGGCCGCGGAAGCGCAGCAAAACTCATGGTTTCGCGGCGGTTCCGCGGTCAAATTTTCGAGTTAGAGGTCCGTACTTCACAGTAATTCTTAGTTTTTCCTGCTTAATTTTCTGAGAATTTTTAATTCAGAAAAAACCACATTTTTGGAAAAAGGACAGAGAGGGTTCCGTGTCGGGGTTTCGGCGTTCGATCGGACTTTAAACTTCGTCTAGACTTCGCCTAAAGCTCTAGCTTGGCTCTGATACCACTTTAGGGTTGCTAGGCACGCGCACAAGGGTCTACGAGGCATCAAACATGCCCGAATAAAAATTTAGCCGTGCCGAACTACCCGAATACGGAACTTTAAACTAGAGATTAGGCGAAAAACAACATGCTAAACGATTTAACACTAAGTGAGAGGGATCACAACCTTTGTAGATCCGGTCCTTCACTTCATATGCTCCGTGTTGTGGTCCCTTCGCTGCGATCATCGGGTTCCGGGCTCTCGAGAGGTTCCACGAAGAGAAAGACGCAACCTTTGCTTCCGATCTTCGATACTAAGATGATCTACCTCGAAGTTTCTTTAACACAAGCTAACACTCATGAAATGATGTGAACACCCTCATCTAAATGGCAAGGGAAGATGAGGATGATGAAGTAAGATTTTTTCTCTATTTATTTATCTTTTTCTCACAATTATTCATCACCTTTGAAAAATCAAGCAAGCTTTTTCATGGAAGAATGAAGGAGGAAGAAGAAGATTAATCTTTTGTGATGAATAGGAAAAGGAGATATGATAGAATTATGCAACCATAGTTCACTTAACCATTGTAGAGAATAGACTAGGGTTAGGGTTTGGGTTTGGTTAAAGCATGACTCATGAACAAATATCTTTCACAAAACAAAATAAAACCTTCTAGAAACTTCTAGAAAGTTTAACCCTAATCCAAACCCTAATCATGTTTAAACTCCACTAAACAAGTTGCATTATTTATCATATCATGTTACAATATTATATATCACATATATAATATTTATCGTAACAAAATAAAATAATACAATTAACATATATCGCATATATATCAATGTATTATCCGAGTGAGAAAAAGAATCTTTTAGTGAGCAAATATTAGTTAATGTCTTTTAATATATCAAATATATTATTATACATTAAATTATCGAATCAACACTTGATCCGACAATCCGGCTATATCGCATATAACCGGCTAATATTTATCCGTACCGATTCATCGAATCAACACTTGATCCAATGACCCGGCTGATATCAAATATCGCGAGAATAGAATACGGTATCACATATCGCATTATCCTCGGTCTCGCACATATCACATATGTGCTCCTACTCCGTTTTGCCTGAGTCAAGAAACCTCTGTGTAGGACTCTAAAGAATCGTCAATACGCCGGCAGTAGGTGATGATCATATCAAACACCCACAAGCTGCAAGCGGTCAGCTAAACGTAACAGCTACCCAGGTATTGAGCGCTCAGAAGATCAACAAGCAAGCCTGTAACTTCTCCTGTGAATCCAAACAGTAACACTCCCGTACAGTCCGGTCTCGTCGTCTGATATGTTGCATATCTCGCCTAGGGGTGGTAAACGTCAGACCCCAGTAGCTCGATAAGTCGTGTCGATATGAGGTCTATAACAGTTTGAGAAACTACTGATAACACTTACCAGTAAATCTCAGCAACCCTGGCCAGGGATTTCCGGTTATAGCCAATCGAACACAGCACAACATCAACTCCCTATACCGGGAGAGACGAATCCCCTCCTATCGCTCATTGCCTCCATGTGATTCGGGACTGTACCCAAAAGCCACCTTTTTGCACGCCCTCTTGGACGTGGTATGATGGAAATCAAAGCACAGTGGGAACCACACAAGACTCTATGACGATCTCGGGTCAACAGACTACTCTATACCAGTGTCACCGGAGAACTGCCATCTGACGTATGGTATAATACCATCTGGGAGTTCTCGGCGAGTCCGTCCAGTGTACCCAGTCTCCACTGAGCACCCGTACACCTTCCTTGATGTCAAACACCGATGGATATGGGATCATCCATCTCCCATCATATGGGTCAAGATGCGTATACGCTAGTCTACTCTGGTGCATCGATGCCCTGTCTCGATACACCCTCGACTAGGAACAGTTATAGGATGTACTCGTCGACTACCGTGGCCCCACTAGTATGATCTCATCATAGTCCCAGTAGTCGAGTACACATCCTAAGGGCTTTATCAACATGTAACATAGAGACAATCAGAGTACATGTTAAGATAAAGTACAACCAGATAGCATACTATCATGTCGAGCAAGAAAGTCCTCCCTATATATGTCCTAGCATCCACTACAATATACATCGTATGTACAGTAATGGCCTCTAGGGCATACATATAACAAACACTAGGCACTCTTGTGAAGGTTCATAAGGCATCAAACATGCCCGAATAAAATTTTAGACGTGCCGTACAACCCAAAGCCGGGATCTTTGCAAGATTATTAGGGTTTAACATGCAAGTAAACATCTGTACTACTAAGTGTGAGGGATTACAACCTTTGTAGTCCGCTCCTTCGCTTCATAAGCTCCGAGTAGAAGTCCCTTCGCCGCGATCCACGATCTCCCGGACTCAAGAGAGGCTCCACAACTCGAACGATCAATGCTAGCTTGTAGTGTTCCGCTTCTCCGATGATCTACGTCGAAGTTGCTATAACCCAAGCTCTCTCACTCTAATGAGGTGAACACCCTAATCTAATGAGCTAGATTAGATGAGGATGATGGAGTAGTATTTATGCTATCCTTTTATATCAATTTCTCACAAGAAATCATCACCAAAGGAAATCTAGTGAGCTATTTCAAAAACTAAAGAGAGAAGAAGATGAAGAATAATAAGATAATCCTTTTGTGATGAATAATGATAAGAGTATATCAATAATAATGCAACCATGGTTAATGATGACAAGGATAACCCTTGTAGAGAGTTAACTAAGGCTAGGGTTTGGTTGGGTAAAGAAATGAGTCATAAGAAAATATCTATCATAATATCTTCTTCATGACAAAAGGTATGCTTCTAGAAGGTGCAAGAAGAAGCTAACCCTAATCAAACCATAATCTCTTTATATCATCACTAAACATGTTTCATTATTAATCATATCATGTTACTATAATATATATCACATATATATTATATATTTGTAACAAAAGAAAATAATACAATTAATATATATCGCATATATATCAATGTATTATTCGGTGAGAAAATGAAATAATAAAGCGAGCCAATATTAGATAATGTAATACAATATATCATATATATTATTATACATTAAATCATCGAATCAACACTTGATCCGACAATCCAGCTATATCGAATATAACCGACTAATATATCATGTACTAATTCATCGAATCAACACTTGATCCGATGATCCGGTTCATATCTAAATATCGCGAGAATATAATACGGTATCTCATATCGCATTATCCTTGGTCCTGCACATATAACATATGTGCCTCTACTCCGTTTTGCCTGAGCCAAGAAATCTCTGTGTAGGACTCTAAAGAATCGTCAATACGCCGATAGCAGGTGATGATCATATCAAACACCCACAAGCTGCAAGCGGTCAGCTAAACGTAACAGCCACCCAGGTATTGAGCGATCAGAAGATCAACAAGCTAGCCTGTACGTTCTCCTGTGAATCCAATCAGTAACACTCCCGTACAGTCCGGTCTGTTCGTCTGATATGTCGCATATCAAGTCTAGGGGTGGTATATGTCAGACCCCAGTAACCGATAAGTCGTGTCGATGTGAGGCTCATAACAGGTCGAGAAACTACTAGTAACACTTACCAGTAAATTTCTATATCAGCCCTGGCCAGGGACTTCCACTTATAGCCAATCGAACACAGCACAACATCAACTCCCTATACCGGGAGAGACGAATCCCCTCCTATCGCTCATTGCCTCCATGTGATTCGGGACTGTACCCAAAAGCCACCGTTTTGCACGCCCTCTTGGACGTGGTTAGCTGGAAATCAAAGCACAGTGGGAATCACACAAGACTCTATGACGATCTCGGGTCTACAGACTACCCTGTACCAGTGTCACCGGAGAACTGCCATCTGTCGTGTGGTTTATCACCATCTGGGAGTTCTCGGCGAGTCCGTACAGTGTACCCAGTCTCCACTGAGCACCCGTACACCATCTCTGATGTCAAACATCGATGGATATGGGATCATCCATCGCCCATCATATGGGTCAAGATGCGTATACTCTAGTCTACTCTGGTGTATCGATGCCCTGTCTCGATATACCCTCGACTAGGAACAGTTATATAGGATGTACTCATCGACTACTCTGGCCCCACTAGTATAATCTCATCATAGTCCCAGTAGTCGAGTACAGATCCTAAGGGCTTTATCAACATGTGAGAGAAAGATAATAAACCAATACAAGTCAATATGTTAAGATAAAGGAAAACCAAATAGCATACTATCATGACGAGCAAGAAAGTCCTCTCTATATATATCCAACATCCATTATAATATGCATCATATGTACAACAATGGCCTCTAGGGCATATACATAACTAACAATCTCCCACTTGCACTAAGGCCAGCTGCTGTAGTATCTCATACCTAACATCCCGAATAATCTCTCAAACTGTATCTGGGGAATGGCCTTCGTGAGTGGATTCGCAGTATTGTCCTTCGTATCTACTCTCCTGACCTCGATCTCCCAGCGATCAACTATCTCCCTGATCAGGTGATACCGCCTCAGAATATGTCTAGACTTTTGATGGGACCTGGGTTCTTTGGCCAAGGCCACAGCTCCATTGTTATCGTAATACAGAGGTATTGGATGTTCAATGGATAAAACCACACCAAGTTCACTAATGAACTTCTTTATCCAGACAGCCTCTTTGGCAGCATCGTTGGTAGCGATGTATTCAGCCTCCATCGTCGAGTCTGCAATGGTATCTTGTTTGGAACTCTTCCAACATACCGCCCCTCCATTGAGGGTAAAAACAAATCCCGAGTGTGACTTAGAGTCGTCCTTATCACTTTGGAAGCTGGAATCGGTAAAGGACTCCACCTGGAGTTCTCCGTTACCATACACCAAGAACATCTCCTTAGTCCTTCGTAAGTACTTGAGAATGCTCTTCACAGCTGTCCAGTGACTCTCTCCAGGATCTGCTTGATACCGACTCACTACACTTAGTGAGTATGCTACATCGGGTCTGGTACATAGCATCGCATACATGATAGAGCCTACTGCCGAAGCATAGGGTATCCCTTGCATGCTAGCTCTCTCTAAATCAGTCTTGGGAGACATCTCTTTGGAGAGAGTGAGTCCAGAGATCGTGGGTTGGTTTCCACGCTTGGATTCTTCCATACTAAACCTCTTTAGTATGGTGTCAATGTACCTGGATTGGGACAATCCTAGTATCCGTTTAGATCTATCTCTATAGATCATGATTCCCAATATGCAGGAGGCATCACCTAGATCTTTCATTGAGAATCTTTGTGATAAGAAGAGCTTGACTGATTGCAGCATAGGAATATCATTTCCTATCAAGAGTATGTCATCCACGTACAATACGAGGAAGACAACCTTACCCTCTGCTACCTTCTTATAGATACAAGGTTCATCTATATTTTTGGTGAAGTCAAACTCTTTGACTACAACATCAAAACAGATGTTCCAACTCCGCGATGCTTGCTTCAACCCATAAATGGATTTAAGCCACTTGCACAACTTTCCGCTGCTCCCACTATCTATGAAGCCCTCTGGCTGAGTCATGTACACGCACTCTTCTAAATCACCGTTTAGAAAGGCGGTCTTAACATCCATTTGCCAGATTTCATAGTCATGGTATGCAGCAATGGCAAGTAAGATCCGGATGGACTTAAGCATAGCCACTGGTTAAAAGGTTTCGTCATAATCCACACATGGTCTTTGACGAAAACCCTTTGCAACAAGTCTAGCTTTGAAAGTCTCAACTTTTCCATCTACACCAAATTTCTTTTTAAAGATCCACTTGCTCCCAATGGGTTTTACCCCTTCAGGAGCCTTTTCCAAAGTCCATACTTTGTTGGTGTACATGGATTCCATCTCAGATCGCATTGCATCCAGCCATTTCACAGAGTCACCACTCGTGATGGCTTGCTCGAAACTAGTCGGGTCATCATCTTCCATGATGCAATCCTCGCTTCCACCATCAATGAGAAAACCGTAGTATCTCTCAGGTGGACGAGAAACCCTGCTAGATCGGCGGAGAGGCTGGGGGTTCATCGGGTACTACTGAATCCTCTGGCTCTACTAAATCATCTGTCATAGTTTGTGTTGCTGGAACTTCTTCCAGTTCTACCTCATTGACATTAATTTCTTTCATAAGAAATCCCTTTTCTAAAAAGGTGGCATGTCGAGAAACAAACACCTTTTGTTCCTCAGAGTGGTAGAAGATATACCCTCACGAATGTTTTGGATATCCAATAAACTTACATAGGACAGATCTTGCCTCGAGCTTGTCCGGATTTTGTGTTTTTACATAGGCCAGACAACCCCATATCTTAACATACATAAGAGATGGTCTCTTCCCTTTCCATATCTCATATGGAGTGGTAGGCACTGATTTGGTAGGAACCATATTCAATAGGTGTATGGCTGTCTCAAGCGCATGCCCCCAGAAGGAAATGGGCAACTCAGCCTCACTCATCATGGAGCGCACCATATCTAATAAGGTACGATTCCTCCGTTCCGATACACCGTTGTGCTGTGGTGTATAAGGAGGAGTAAGCTGAGAGAGAATCTCATTCTCTTTTAGATAATCCAGAAAATCATTGCTTAAGTATTCTCTTCCTCGATCAGATCGAAGGATCTTAATACTTTTGCCCTTTTGGTTCGCTACTTCGTGCTTATATTTTCTGAATTTCTCAAAAGCTTCAGACTTGTGTTTCATCAGGAACACATGTCCGTATCTAGAGAGATCGTCAGTGAATGTAATGAAGTAGGAAGAACCGTTCCTGGCATGCGTAGACATGGAACCGCATACATCACTATGTACCAGTCCCAAGAGTTCGGTAACTCTTTCTCCGTGTCCACTAAACGGAGCTTTGGTCATTTTTCCTTTGAGACATGAATGGCAAGTATCATAAGATGATAATTCGAATGGATTCAAATATCCATCCTTATGTAACTTAGCCAGTCGTGTCGCATTGATATGACCAAGTCTATAATGCCACAAGTAGGATTCGTTCATTTCTGAACTTTTCCTCTTGTGTGTGTTTTGTATATTGAGGACTGTATTTTGATTGAGAATGAATATGCCATTATGTAACGAGCCTGATGCAATCAACTTTTGATCTATGAATATGTTCATAACATTATCCTGTACTACAAAATTATATCCTTCTTTACTTAATAAAGAAACTGATATAATGTTGCACATCATGCTCGGTATATAATAGCACTCATTCAGAATCAGTGTATTACGACTTGGTAATACAAGGTGATATTCGCCAACTGCTTTGGCTACAATACTTGCACCGTTCCCTACTTTAACGGAATGATCACCTTTTCCCAGTTCTCTACCTTTCCATAGCCCATGTAGCAATTTACATATGTGGGATCCTGATCCGGTATCTAATACCCAGGACGTAGGGTGAACTGAGAAACAGTTCTCAATAACACACCTGAAGAAGATGCATCAACATGCATGTTCTTTTGGGCGGCTTGAGAATCCAGATATTCTCCTATTCCCTGTTCAGTCTTATAACTCTTATAAGAAAAAATGGGTCCAACGTTCCCCTGCTCAGTATAATAAGCGGGTTCAGTCAATACATCCATATTATTATCTTGATTATGGCCTGACATGGTCGCTACCTGGAGAGAGAGAGAGAAGAAAACACTTTAGCGTATGCTCTTGCAAGATTAGATTGGTTATTATCTTATCTAATCAGGATGTCTCCCACTGTTTTTATCAAATCTTTCTTCAAACCCTAAAAGGTAAGATTAGCCGGGATTAATTACACCCTACTATTTCGTCAATCTTTCAGCCAGATCAGTGTCGGTACTTGAGGGAGGTTCCCTGTGCTTTCGCACGGACCTAATTAAAGTAAACCTCGTTTTTCCTAGAGACGTAACCCCGTTAATACTTTTCTAGACACCTACTTGATCGGCTAATTGTCCTGTGTAAAATTCTCCCAGGAGTAACTCTTACTCGCAGTGGGTATCGGGATCCAACTATCTCTTAGGAGGTATGCAATCTCATTGCAAATTTCAACACTTGAAATTCCCGATAATTCTTTTACCCCTAGCGTCCCATGACCTTGACGAAGGCCAAACTACCCATAGGGCGCTAGTCAAGTTCAACCCGTTCATTTCTTGATTGAATTAAACCCACCCGTACGACCCTTGACGAAGGCCAAACTACGCCGTACGAATACCCTAATCCAATCGCATCGTATGCTAGCAGATAAACACTAGTTAGCTACCGTACACTACGCCTTGACAAAGGCCAAACTACCGCAGCCCGAATACTAAGTAGTACTTATCTGAAATGACGGAGGGCTACGCATGTTTTTCAGAAAACCTTGAGCGTAATGAACTTGATATCGTTGTAGAATCATGTGGTTTTTGAAAAGGAGTGTTTTTTAGGCTTTTCTAGTTTCGCTAAAGAGGTCACTCCCGGTGAAGGGATCTCGGCTCTTTCCCCATCGAATAAGGTGCAGGATATATCATATATACCACTGTGCAAAGCAAGAACTATATAAGCTGTCAAAAACTAAACCGCGAGTTTGTAGCATCTGCCAGTTTCGCTAAAGAGGTCACTCCCGGTGAAGGGATCTCGGCTCTTTCCTCATCGAATAAGTTGCAGGGTATATCATATATACCGCTATGCAAAGCAAAACTGTAGCTACCCTTTTTATAAAGTTTTGATTCTACAACATCTTTTAGGTTTCTTTTCCTTTTATTAATCTCATTAATAAAATCCCATCAGGTTATGCTTCCTAAGCATCACAGAAGAAACGAAAGCAGTAATATTTATATATCATCATATATATATAGTATAAGCATTCGTCTCAGGCAGTAATATGATTTCATCACAGAACATTGCAGCAGAAGAACATATATGAAATATTGGATATACTAGGATGTCCGTGTTTTCAATACGAGCCGGTATAAAACACGGATTCCACGGTCGCGATGAATAGCCAAACCCACAACCCTAGACCCCTACGAGAGCGGCAAGTAACTCTGCCAGTTCTAGGGTTAGGAGACCCGGTCTCGACTCCTCGAGATGGCCTCCCACTGGACCCTAGAACCCGGTTACTTGTGCTCCCCTCCTTGGGTCTACCTAGTGCGGAAAAGTAAATAATATACACTGGAGACATCAACCTCATCCCGGAAGTGCCCCAATAAAAGAATATTAAATACAAATGAATTTTACATGAATGAAAATAAAAAACCCTCATCTCACATAAAACCCCCGGCTATTCAGAACACGACGATCCAATATAACATATCACAGCAACACATAATATCACATATCATCAACGTAAGTAAGTATGCATACACCGATCGTCGTTGATGTATAGCAACGAAGACCGGCAATACAACTACATACTACACTTACGGTCACAGAAAAGAAATTGTAAAACTACAACATTTTGGAATCCACAATCACTTTAGACATCATAAATCCGAAATATCACATACTTCGCATTTCATGCCTAACTATATGAATTCCACATATTGTATCACATTCCAGATAAATAGACAGTATTAAACTTTCCGAACAGATAATCAAATACCCAAAATTTCCTAAATTGCTCAACACTTGAGCGGAGTTCAAATAATCCCAGAATCTGTCACGGTACCGATGATCCAGCCGTAGAAGGGTCAAGCCAACGCCTCATATATGGCACGCCGTACTGCCCCAAACCCTAAGGTTTAGAGGCGGTTCAGACGGTCACATAATCGAGTTAGTGTTTGTGTTCTTCTAGAGGGACCGCCGCGTTACTTGTTCGTTTTTCCGAAAAATTTAAACCCGATAAAAATTCAACACTTGAAAGTTTTTCGTGCCGGGAAAAGGTGAGTTTAATGATATTCGTTCGAACATTTTAACAGTTTCTAAATATCCGGAAAACAGAACAAAATTAAATATTCCGATCGAATCAACGATTACAAAATAAACCCCAGAACACTTGACACTTGAGTCGGATTAAAAGTACCCAGAAAAATACATAAACACCTAAGGATATAACCCTGGAAAAACGAGTCAACAACATGCCTGTACGGCCGCGGATCGCGGCAGGAGCAAGGTATTGCCGCGGTTCCGCGGCGGATTGTACGGATCATTGACACGTGTTTCACAGAGATGCTTATATTTTCCTGCTGGTATTTTAAAGCAATTTTAATTCTGAAAAATCACAGTTTTTAAAAAATATCCAGAGATGGGTTTAAAATGTCGTTTCGGGGTTTGTTCGGAGTTTTAACTTCGTATACAAGTCGCCTAATACTCTAACCTGGCTCTGATACCACTGTAGGGTTCCCAGGCACTCTTGTGAAGGTTCATAAGGTATCAAACATGCCCGAATAAAATTTTAGACGTGCCGAACAACCCAAAGCCGGGATCTATGCAAGATTATTAGGGTTTAACATGCAAGTAAACATCTTTACTACTAAGTGTGAGGGATTACAACCTTTGTAGTCCGCTCCTTCGCTTCATAAGCTCCGAGTAGAAGTCCCTTCGCCGCGATCCACGATCTCCCGGACTCAAGAGAGGCTCTACAACTCAAACGATCCATGCTAGCTTGTAGTGTTCCGCTTCTCCGATGATCTACGTCGAAGTTGCTATAACCCAAGCTCTCTCACTCTAATGAGGTGAACACCCTAATCTAATGGGCTAGATTAGATGAGGATGATGGAGTAGTATTTATGCTATCCTTTTATATCAATTTCTCACAAGAAATCATCACCAAAGGAAAATCTAGTGAGCTATTTCAAAAACTCAAGAGAGAAGAAGATGAAGAATAATAAGATAATCCTTTTGTGATGAATAATGATAAGAGTATATCAATAATAATGCAACCATGGTTAATGATGACAAGGATAACCCTTGTAGAGAGTTAACTAAGGCTAGGGTTTGGTTGGGTTAAGAAATGAGTCATAAGAAAATATCTATCATAATATCTTCTTCATTACAAAAGGAATGCTTCTAGAAGGTGCAAGAAGAAGCTAACCCTAATCAAACCCTAATCACTTTTTATCATCACTAAACATGTTTCATTATTAATCATATCATGTTACTATAATATATATCACATATATATTATATATTTGTAACAAAAGAAAATAATACAATTAATATATATCACATATATATCAATGTATTATCCGGTGAGAAAATGAAATAATAAAGTGAGCCAATATTAGATAATGTAATACAATATATCATATATATTATTATACATTAAATCATCGAATCAACACTTGATCCGACAATCCGGCTATATCGAATATAACCGACTAATATATCATGTACCGATTCATCGAATCAACACTTGATCCGATGATCCGGTTCATATCTAAATATCGCGAGAATATAATACGGTATCTCATATCGCATTATCCTCGGTCCTGTACATATAACATATGTGTCTGTACTCCGTTTTGCCTGAGCCAAGAAACCTCTGTGTAGGACTCTAAAGAATCGTCAATACGCCGGTAGCAGGTGATGATCATATCAAACACCCACAAGCTGCAAGCGGTCAGCTAAACGTAACAGCCACCCAGGTATTGAGCGATCAGAAGATCAACAAGCTAGCCTGTACGTTCTCCTGTGAATCCAATCAGTAACACTCCCGTACAGTCCGGTCTGTTCATCTGATATGTCGCATATCAAGTCTAGGGGTGGTATACGTCAGACCCCAGTAACCGATAAGTCGTGTCGATGTGAGGCTCATAACAGGTCGAGAAACTACTAGTAACACTTACCAGTAAATCTCTATATCAGCCCTGGCCAGGGACTTCCAGTTATAGCCAATCGAACACGGCACAACATCAACTCCCTATACCGGGAGAGACGAATCCCCTCCTATCGCTCATTGCTTCCATGTGATTCGGGACTGTACCCAAAAGCCACCGTTTTGCACGCCCTCTTGGACGTGGTTAGGTGGAAATCAAAGCATAGTGGGAATCACACAAGACTCTATGACGATCTCGGGTCTACAGACTACCATGTACCAGTGTCACCGGAGAACTGCCATCTAACGTGTGGTATATCACCATCTGGGAGTTCTCGGCGAGTCCGTCCAGTGTACCCAGTCTCCACTGAGCACCCGTACACCATCTCTGATGTCAAACACCGATGGATATGGGATCATCCATCGCCCATCATATGGGTCAAGATGCGTATACGCTAGTCTACTCTGGTGTATCGATGCCATGTCTCGATATACCCTCGACTAGGAATAGTTATAGGATGTACTCATCGACTACTCTGGCCCCACTAGTATGATCTCATCATAGTCCCAGTAGTCGAGTACAGATCCTAAGGGATTTATCAACATGTGAGAGAAAGATAGTAAACCAATACAAGTCAACATGTTAAGATAAAGGAAAACCAAATAGCATACTATCATGACGAGCAAGAAAGTCCTCTCTATATATATCCTAGCATCCATTATAATATACATCATATGTACAACAATGGCCTCTAGGGCATACACATAACTAACACTCAGTGCCTATAAATAGGACTCTTGGCCCTTGAGATAACTTTTGTTCATCTTCAATCCTTCTTGAAAATTTATTTTCTTCTTCAGAGCGCAGCTCTTCTTCTTAAGAATTTTTAAGGACAGAACTTTGTCGGATTAGGTAAAAGATTAAATCTTTTTGAGACATCTTTTAGGGTTTCACACATTAACAGAGCTTTGCTCTTCATAGATCTTTGATCTAAAGAAAATCCTTTTTATGGTTTTATTGATAGAGCTTTGCTCTCTTGGAATCATAGATCTAAAAGGATCTTGCTTATGATTTCTTAATCCATTAATGGAGCTTTGCTCCTTTCAGATCATATAGCAGAACTCTTAAGAGTTTGTTCATGGATCTTGAATATCAAATTGAAATTTTATTTTTGATAGATTATTCCATCATCTTTTCAGAGCAAGGTTCTTCTTGAGGAATTTTATTCCTTCATCATTAGACCTTGACAGTGTTGGAGATAGTGCCCTCATAGTCAATTATTGGATCGCAGGTACGTGATTGCAATGATTGCGGAGGACCTATCCCGGTAGCACAGTCTTACTCGAGATGATAGTATGCTATCTGGTTTGCCTTTATCAGTCGTGTACATGTTCAGGTGACTGATTGCATGTTACACTTTGATAGAGCCCTTAGGATCTTGCTTTACTACCAACAGTATGATGGCGATCATATACGTGAGAGTTGGGTAGTTTATACGCATATCCTTAATTGTGGTCCCTAGTCGTGGGAGTTTCGAGACAAGGCATCGATACTCCGGAGTAGACTAGTGTGTACAGTCGACACCCCGACGAGGGGCGGTGGCCGGTCTCACAAGCCACTGGTGTCAGTTGGATCACCTAAGATGTATACAGGTGCTCATTGGGTTATGAGTACACCGGACAGGACTCGTCGGGAATCTGCTAGTTAGTACTATACCTATCGTCAGATAGCAGTTCCCTGGTGACATGTGTACAGGTTAGTTCATCGACCTGAGGTCGTCATTTGTCTCGTGTGAGTTCCCACTGTGCTTTGATTTCTACCCTACCACGGCTCAAAGGAGTCGTGCAAACAGGTAGTTTTTGGGTACAGTCCCGAGCCATATGGAGGCACGTGAGCGGATCGGCAGGGGATTCGTCTCTCCCGGTATTGGGGGCGAGGTCGTGCTGTGTCTAGGAGAGCCATTACACAAAGTCCATGGCCATGGCAGGAGATTTACTGGAAGGTACTCCAGTAGTATCTCAGGGTGTAATTGGGCTTCACTCCGACACGACTTATACTGCTATTGGGGGTCTGGCGTTACTAGCCCCCTAGGCAGATATGCGATACTCATTGACGAATGGACCGGACTGTATATACATTGTCACTGTTAGGCTCAGTAGGGCTTTCCGGATGAGTGCGCTCATCGGCATCCCTTGAGGTCAGTCCATGGGCAGCCGTTACGCATTGCTAGTGCCGCTGACGGTTTGTGGTTAAACCCACTGCCACGGTACTGAGTCATTAGAGTCCCCCACAGACAGTTTCCCAAGTTCGGGCGAAACGTTGTAGAGGCCGTATGGTTTTATGGCAGGGTTCGGAAAATGCACGTGCGTTTACGCACGTGTCGATTTTCGGACGGATGATACTGGTCGGCTTTGGTTTAAGCCGGATCCGAGTATTATATTAAGTAGGTATAATATCTTTGTCTCAGTTGCATTTGTATTCGGTCGTAATACAAATGCGGATATATTTATACAGTTTCGGGGTTGTCCTGAAATTCGTTTCAGGATCACTTTTGGAAGTTGCCAGTTTCCAGTTTTCTATCAGCCGTCTTTTAACATTTGGTTAAAGACGGATTTATCTTTTCTGCAGATGAGGTGAGTCAGTGTTCTAGAATATTCTAGATGAGGTGACTAGGCTTATTGGTGTAGGGTTTTCATTGGTTGCATTTATTAAAGGGTGACTAGGTTTAGTGAGTCATGCTTTGTATTAATGCATTCTTGTTTTGGTTAAGATATTTTAAAAGTGAGAAGCTTTTGCTTAAGGTCACCCCCTTCTCCTACGGTCACCTCCCTCTTGCTATATATGGCTTGCCCTCTCTCTCTCCTCATTCTCTCTCTCACTTGAGTTTTCATTTGCTAGAAAAGATATGATAGGTTTTATCGGTGTATGGAATTTCACAGTCCATTTCATTCCATCACCCGATTCCTTCGGCAACTTCATTAACCGATCGTCCACGGACTTGGACGAAGTGAGACAAAGTCATCTACTCATTCTCTACATCAATCTTGGTCGTCTCTTTTAGCAAACTTGACGATCGAGTTGCCTCGAGTCAGAGGCGGGAGCCCGTTTAAAGAACCGATCATGTGGTGCCACTTCGACGAGGAGATCGGAGATCGACGAGATCGGAGCAGCCGCAACGGAGCGTGGGATGATGGTTGAAGAACGAAGGACTCGGATCGTTCGGTATAACATTCCTACACTCTTTACAGTTTGTTAGTTTAGCAATAATGGCAGATCCGGGTTAAAGTATACGATAGCGCCAGTTTAAAAGTTTTGTTCCGCATTTTGGCGTCTGTAGACTGCCGGGGCGCTAGCGTAGACTTACAGTGGTATCAGAGACTTACCATTTTGCTATACTAACTTGTGCTAACGCGTTTAAAACATCGATCCGACCGGAAATCGAAAATTGTAAAATCCATGCCCGACAGGTTCTGTTAATTTTAAACGGTGTCAAAATTGATTTCTGTATATCTTAAAAATCCGTGCAGGCATATTTAAGAACCACGACAAAATTTGGGGTCGTGATCCCTCCAGGCTGCCGCGGAAGGGCGGCCAAACCCATGGTTTGGCCGCTCATCCGCGGCCACGTGGGGAGCACGTGCTCCCAAATTTGGTCAGTGTGTTCTGTGTTGGGTTTTGTGATTTTTGGTATATATATTTTTGGCCCAGGTTTTGTTACTGTTCACCAGTAAGCAGTGGGGCCCACTTTTTGATATTTGGTCTTTGGTCGATCGAAATTTAAACACGTTAGTTTACAGTGCTTACATTATATCTCCGACCGGGAATGTCATTTGATCGGTAAACCGCGTCTGATTGCTATAGTTCTTTTAGACGGGTTTGCGAACGTGACATTCGCGTTGATGTTCTGTGTTGTGCTGTGATGTTGCGGATTTGTCGTGGTGGATAGCAGTGTGCAATGGTAGTACAGGTTGTGTTTATTTGTACATTTGATATTGCGGGACGAGCGTCCAACTTGTGAACTGCCGTCACTGCCTGTTGTATAATATTCTTTTGGGGCACGACCAGGTTGCGGTCGATGTACCTATTGTACTATTTTTCATTACTGTACTAGGTTTTTCCCCGCGACGGAGTGCACGGATAGCCGGGTTCGGGAAAGCAACGGGTCCGCATCTCATGGCTTTGAGAGGCAGAGGGTCCCCACTTCAGAATTGGCAGACTATTCGCCGCACTCGTAGGGGGTACAGGTTGACCCAAGGAGGGGTGCTCAATTTACCGGATTCCGTGAAGTGCCGGGTGTTCCATTCACTATGCTGTGGGGGACTGCCTCGCTTCAGGTTTTGGCGGGTAACTTGCCGCACCCGTAGGGGTCTAGGTTTCATTGCACAGGCTATCCAAACGACAGGGGAACGTCGAGTTTCAGCAGCGGCTCTGTGAAACTCGGGGATCCCAGATATCTGTATTGTTCTGTGATGCTTATTACTTTTCTGTAATGTTGTATATTATCACGCCTGGAGCGATTATTGTATATTGGTTTATATACTATTAGATGTTGTATATGTTTTACACCCGCGCTAGTCCAGTCCCCGCTCTGTCGTTAGTTAAGTAACCTAACGGGTGATGACGGGACCCAGTGACGAATGCGGATGGCATATACGTACATTTTATTTTCGTTCTTTTCTGGTGTGATTAATTGATGGGACTGCGTTGATTCTGATCAATGCAAAGTTAAAACAAACCTGTTTACAGTTGTTGGAACAAATTTAAAAAGTGTTATTGCAAAGACGTTTCCTTTTGTTATGCATAGCGGTATTCAGTATGAATATCCAGCACCTCATTCGACAAGGCAAGGGCTGATATCCCTTCACCGGGAAAGACCCCTTGGACAGAAGTTTGCGTCTGGGTAATAACTTTACTATAGTCGATTACATGTTGCTTTGCATAGCGGTATTCAGTGGAATATCCTGCACCTCATTCCACGAGGAAAGAGCCGAGATCCCTTTACCGGGAATGACCTCTTTAGCAAAAGGTTTTCGCCACTATATTTTAAAAGGCTATCAGGTTCTTTCAGCGATATCAAGTTCACTACGCTAAAGGTTTTTCGCCAAAAACCAGCCGTAGCCCTCCGTCACTTCTTTTGGGTATTCAGTAGTATTCAAGCTATGTATTTTGACCAACGCCAAGGCATAGTGTTTGGTAGCTGTTGGGTATTCAATTGTTGCATAGATAGATGAGTTAGTTTGGGACAGTCGTTCTGCCATTTTGGCCAACGTCAAGGGCATGTGCGGGTGGGTTCAAATTGACAAGATAGTGATGGGTAGAACTTGGCATGTGACTTATGACATTTTGACCAACGCCAAGGTTATAAGAGCATGGGGCAAAAATGATATCGGGAGTTTCTAAAGAAACTGAAACTTGCCAAGTATGCGCATACCATCTGGAGTATGAGTAACGTGGATGCATTCCATCACGTTATCATGCGATGAGAGTTGGATCCCGATTCCCACTGATGAGTTGGTTTACTCTTCGGGTGATCCCGATTGATTCTTCTTTAGGTTTGGAGGAGAATTTGACAGGACAGTGGGAGGTTTCCGGATTAGATAAAGTGATGACCATTCTGATCTAGGTTAGAGTGCACGCAGAGTGTTTCTTTTCTCTCTCTCTCTTTGGCAGCGACCTTTGACCGACCCTAGACTATGACTCAGTGACCAGGTTGACCGAACCTTCTTAAAATACTGGCTTTTGGATTGTCTGAGTTGCATAAGTCATTGCCACTCCTTCTTCTACCCTTTGAATTTCTCAGAACACCCGTATTATTACGGATATCCACTTCCATTGGATAGACCCATCGTATGGTTATATACGAACTCGAAGGGATTTCTTCGAGGATGGATCCAGGTTCAGGAGAAATAGAATTGGTTTATTCAGTTGTCTTTTATTATCACCTTCTCTCAGGTTGCGAGGGCTCCTTGGTTTAGGAGAGTACACCTATTACGCTTATTGGATAGTCTTATTCCAAACCATTGGCTGGTGCCGAAAGGTAGGGAATAAAGAAAACCAATTAGCCTAAGTAGGGTGTGCAGAAGGTAATATGTAAAGACAAAATAAAGGGATTAGAAAGAGGGCAAAGTAAATTGCGACTGATATCATTCACGACCAAAACCGCGTACTTCATCGCCACTCCTATTTCACCTTTAAAGAATAAGGTATTATTCAGTTGTCTTTTATCGTCACCTTCTCTCAGTTGCGAGTACTCCATGGTTTAGGAGGGTACACCTATTATGCTTACTGGATAGTCTTCTTCCAAACCATAGGCTGGTGCCGAACGGTAGGGAAGGAAGAAAACCAGTTAGCCTAACGATGGTGTACAGAAGGTAACGACTAAAGACAAATAAAGGGATTTGGAGAGATGGCAATAAAATATACGGTTGAAGTCATGAATTGGATTATGGAAGAGGCATTGCTATGAATACCAGGATACCCCTACGAAACATTTTCATGTTTCAATGCATTGTTAAAGAAAAACTGTTTTCCCGATTAGACACTTACTCCAAGGGTATGTATTTACCAGGTTTCATTCTCATATCTGTATGGTTTTACAGATGATGAGTGGGAGTAAGATATTGGGAATTAGGTGATTATCCTCATTGTATCGGAATTCGTTGTAATTGGTGATATTTGAGGAAATCGCCAGGGTACAGTTTTCAACCTACAACGCACAGGTTTTGAGTTGTTTAACTCAGCGGACTTATACAGAGTATTGTATATTGTCCAAGTGTCCTTCAGGACATAGGGGTAGGTCCTCGTACTTTGTTCTGTTTACTTATAACTTCTCTAGTTTTTAGAAAAGTGTTTCGTAGAAATACATGGTCTAAGTTTTGAGAAGTTGTGGGTATAAGGATAAAGTAGAGAACCAAGTATCACAAGTATCGGGATTCTTCAAAGTGATCGAAGATGTAGATTCTTGTGATTAGTATTCAGATAATAGTGATGGTTTTGAGAAACGTGTTTCTCTTTCAGGTTACTCATAATTGGATGGATTCCTAAGTTGAGTAATGCTGATTAGCCTCTTTCCATTAAGTTGATATGCACTGGAGACAGATGCATGGATTGAATATGGTTCCAATTAAATAAGTGCCAAAGTTTCTGTATTGGATATAGAATGGATCGTACCTTAAAAGAAATTAAGGTATGAGGAGTTGTCCAGCTTATGCTTAAAACCAGACTCTGGATAACTCAGGGCACGTTTCTGTAGTGGCTGTTTGTGGGTTGACCCTGGCTATGACGAGGGTTGATATTCTACCATTTGGAAGATCAATAGTGACATTGTTCTTGACTCGCCACAGTTTTAGTAAAAATGGATCTTTTTCAGAAAACAGTAGTGGGAGTATGGTAGAACTGGAAGTGATTCCAGAACCGCGAACGATTACGGAAAATTTAATAGGACCTATACATTCAATCAGGTTTGACATTCCAATAGCCACTCCGCAGGTATGGTAGGTAACCTCAGACGCCCGAGAGGTACTTCGGTAGCCTCAAGGACGGTGACAGGGAGGTTCTTATCTACCCAGACTTGACACTACTGTTGTTCCAGGATATGAGACCCGGTAGGAGGGTTGTCGTAGTCAGTGGGAGCATCGGAAAATAGTGGGCAAGATGCTTATATCTATTTATAGACTTGAGCAGTTATAGCGGAGAAAGATCATCTAATTTTGATGTGACAGTCATGGGTTTGACTTCGATCAGAATAGAGGATGGATCAGTTAAGAAGGTAGTAGGGTGTGATGTCATGGTATTTGGATGACATACACAGAGTAGGAAGTAAAATTCCTATACTACGATCGGTTGTACTGTGGTCGTCACACAGTTGTTTCTCCAGACAGGATATGGATATAATATTTGACATTCTGGTTTCTAGATCTATGGTTTTAGATCTGGATTTGGGTAGTTTCCCAATGTGGGTACTTTGACAAATATTCTAATGGTTTTTGGAATAGTTGACTCCTAGCATGGTGGTGTACCTGTAGGTGATGGAGTCACCCTCTCTAAAGGTGTCTGACAGACTAAAGGGGAGAGGGATGTGCATGATTGGCAGATCACTTGCTTAGGCAATTGAGTCAATCATGAGATGTCAAGTACCACACCAAATGTTAGTTTTGCACTAGATGCAATAAGTTTGTATTAATCCAATCCTGGAGAAACATAAGGAAGCAGTTTTAGAACATAAGTACATGTTCTACGGATTTGATGACGGCAGCCTCCTTCGGGAGACGATTATCATTCCAGGCTTCAAGGTGACGTGGATGACAGAGTGACTGTCAGAGTTTTAGTTTTTCCCTCTGACGAAGAGGGACAGTATTATGGACAGGTGGTCCAAGAGGATACTGTGGGAAGCAAGGTGCCCGATACTGATTAGGTTCAGTGATCGATTCAGTCTAAGAAGTTTGGATACGGAGTTCATTTATGAACTAAGGTCCCATCAGATATCCATACATGTTCTAAGACAGGTATTACTCAATTCGGGAGATGGTTTTCTCCGCGAACTTGAGATTAAGAGAGATATAGAAAGATACTTCTAGGCGGATCCACTCACTGAGGCTATTTCTCGAACACAATAGTTTTACAAACGGGCTTTGTGATACTGCTTAGTAGAGAAGTTGGGTGTCGGTTTCACACGGGCTGTGAGTAGTCGACATCGCAATATTAGCCTTGAGTGCAAGTGGGAGATTGTTGGAGATAGTGCCCTCATAGTCAATTATTGGATCGCAGGTACGTGATTGCAATGATTGCGGAGGACCTATCCCGGTAGCACAGTCTTACTCGAAATGATAGTATGCTATCTGGTTTGCCTTTATCAGTCGTGTACATGTTCAGGTGACTGATTGCATGTTACACTTTGATAGAGCCCTTAGGATCTTGCTTTACTACCAACAGTATGATGGCGATCATATACGTGAGAGTTGGGTAGTTTATACGCATATCCTTAATTGTGGTCCCTAGTCGTGAGAGTTTCGAGACAGGGCATCGATACTCCGGAGTAGACTAGTGTGTACATTCGAGACCCCGACGAGGGGCGGTGGCCGGTCTCACAAGCCACTGGTGTCAGTTGGATCACCTAAGATGTATACAGGTGCTCATTGGGTTATGAGTACACCGGACAGGACTCGCCGGGAATCTGCTAGTTAGTACTATACCTATCGTCAGATAGCAGTTCCCTGGTGACATGTGTACAGGTTAGTTCATCGACCTGAGGTCGTCATTTGTCTCGTGTGAGTTCCCACTGTGCTTTGATTTCTACCCTACCACGGCTCAAAGGAGTCGTGCAAACAGGTAGTTTTTGGGTACAGTCCCGAGCCATATGGAGGCACGTGAGCGGATCGGCAGGGGATTCGTCTCTCTCGGTATTGGGGGCGAGGTCGTGCTGTGTCTAGGAGAGCCATTACACAAAGTCCATGGCCATGGCAGGAGATTTACTGGTAGGTACTCCAGTAGTATCTCAGGGTGTAATTGGGCTTCACTCCGACACGACTTATACTGCTATTGGGGGTCTGGCGTTACTAGCCCCCTAGGCAGATATGCGATACTCATTGACGAACGGACCGGACTGTATATACATTGTCACTGTTAGGCTCAGTAGGGTTTTCCGGATGAGTGCGCTCATCGGCATCCCTTGAGGTCAGTCCATGGGCAGCCGTTACGCATTGCTAGTGCCGCTGACGGTTTGTGGTTAAACCCACTGCCACGGTACTGAGTCATTAGAGTCCCCCACAGACAGTTTCCCAAGTTCGGGCGAAACGTTGTAGAGGCCGTATGGTTTTATGGCAGGGTTCGGAAAATGCACGTGCGTTTACGCACGTGTCGATTTTCGGACGGATGATACTGGTCGGCTTTGGTTTAAGGCGGATCCGAGTATTATATTGAGTAGGTATAATATCTTTGTCTCAGTTGCATTTGTATTCGGTCGTAATACAAATGCGGGTATATTTATACAGTTTCGGGGTTGTCCTGAAATTCGTTTCAGGATCACTTTTGGAAGTTGCCAGTTTCCAGTTATCTATCAGCCGTCTTTTAACATTTGGTTAAAGACGGATTTATCTTTTCTACAGATGAGGTGAGTCAGTGTTCTAGAATATTCTAGATGAGGTGACTAGGCTTATTGGTGTAGGGTTTTCATTGGTTGCATTTATTAAAGGGTGACTAGGTTTAGTGAGTCATGCTTTGTATTAATGCATTCTTGTTTTGGTTAAGATATTTTAAAAGTGAGAAGCTTTTGCTTAAGGTCACCCCCTTCTCCTACGGTCACCTCCCTCTTGCTATATATGGCTTGCCCTCTCTCTCTCCTCATTCTCTCTCTCACTTGAGTTTTCATTTGCTAGAAAAGATATGATAGGTTTTATCGGTGTATGGAATTTCACAGTCCATTTCATTCCATCACCTGATTCCTTCGGCAACTTCATTAACCGATCGTCCACGGACTTGGAAGAAGTGAGACAAAGTCATCTACTCATTCTCTACATCAATCTTGGTCGTCTCTTTTAGCAAACTTGACGATCGAGTTGCCTCGAGTCAGAGGCGGGAGCCCGTTTAAAGAACCGATCATGTGGTGCCACCTCGACGAGGAGATCGGAGATCGACGAGATCGGAGCAGCCGCAACGGAGCGTGGGATGATGGTTGAAGAACGAAGGACTCGGATCGTTCGGTATAACATTACTACACTCTTTACAGTTTGTTAGTTTAGCAATAATGGCAGATCCGGGTTAAAGTATACGATAGCGCCAGTTTAAAAGTTTTGTTCCGCATTTTGGCGTCTGTAGACTGCCGGGGCGCTAGCGTAGACTTACAGACAGATGTCTGTCTAGTGAAGAGCGCTGCTCTCAATGGGAGTTTTACTCCTCTGCCCGAGGGATGTCTCATTTAATGAGAATCTCTTGAGGATTTCCTCATTTAATGTCAGCCTCATCCAATGATGAGGCCGTTTTATTAATGATGAACTGTCATCTAGATTTTGTGGGTCCCCTTTGGTCCCCTTTAACTGCATTGCAGTGCGGTACGAATTTATCGTACCTTGTAACATAATTTAATTTATAGCATTGGTGGCTGAAAAATTCGTTCTTTTCTGCGCAGGCATTATGTCTTACAACACCTCCTTCCCATTCATTCGTTCAGAAGGCGGATTTCCTGAAGCACCCATTGACCGAGAGGTTTTCGCGCTGATAAAAGACCATGACCCGGAGCATAAGAGTCTTCATCTATGGGGTAAATGGTATGATCAAATTATCATGTGCCGACGGAGCTTTTCCTGTGTGACACCCTCGGAGCCTATTTCAGCGATTGCTTATGTAGATGCGCCTCCGATAAATTACACTATGGAGGAAGTCAACTGGACTTCAGAAGGTCTCCTTCGGCCTTCTATTGCCGCAATACCCGTGCAGCCGCCGGTGGCTTTGGACATCCTAGGGCGACGCATATGTCAGGGCAAGTCACGCCCCTGGGGACAGCCGTACAATGTAGGGCTAACTCCCCGTCACCCAGCCGGGTATTTACAGTGGGCCCGGTATATTCTATCGGCGAGGAAGGCACACTTGATGAAACTCGGATTGTATCTCGCCGTTTATGCTTCTTTGTTTCAATATTCCATACCCCCTACATGGTGGGTCAGGGCATTTCTGGAACTGTGGAACGTCCCAACCCACACATTCCTTCTATCAGATCGAGAAGTCTCCATTTCTTTGGAGGAGTTTGAAAAGGTCTCGGGTTTACCCGTTAGGGGGGAACATTATGAGGAATTGCTTCCCCCATATGAGTATGTTTTCGCTACCAAATCAATGGTAATGGGTCTTACTCCCGAGAATGCTATTCAACACAAATTTTTGAGCTTAATAAAAGTGTTGAATATGTACGAGAACCTCTCTCTTGCATCCGAAGGTCGTGGAGTTAGTTTTACGGCTTTTATCGCTGATTTTCTTCGCCCGGAAATATTGAAGGAAGAAGTCGAGAAATTCGCCAGTCTTGATGACCCCTTCGGCTTGGGTTTAGGCAATCTGCCAACGGTGGAGGCGGATCAGAAGAGCTTTCTTCTACCTGATACCCCGGTCATCCCTTTTGCAGAATTGGCGGCTCCTGGGATCAACGAAGAAGCGTTCTTTTTAGGGTTCCTCGGACTGTGGCTGAGTTGGTTCGCGCTTCCCATGCACCCTCGCCGTATGAGGTCGTCCATCTTCTATCCTGCGCATCGAATGGTTGCTGGGATACAAGTGGCTGTGTGGATTGCTGGGTTAGCCCATATGTATCACGGCCTCAGCTTGGCGGCTGATACCACTGAGCCAGGGGTGCAGTCGGTAAACTTCCCGATGCATTATTTCACGTCATGGCTCGAGTTACACGTGCTAGGTGTCTTTGGCATCCACAAGAGGCCGGGTTTTTATGACAGGTGCAGGTTCTCTCGGATCATGCGACTGGTCGACACTTCTATCGTAACTCCGACGCAATGGGAAGCTAGAGTCTTGCTTCTTCGCCCACACACGGTTGGGGCTGGCATGTCCTTTACTGATAAAGTTCTGACCGTTGGCCAAGAGTCGGGGAAGATGGTGCTGCCACCGCAGGACATATTTAAAGATGGGGCCTCTGTGTTGAAAGCTCGGGAGATCCTTCATTATACTCCATCAGACCGGGTCTCTTAGTGTTCAGGAAAAATGATGCGGCGTTATTCATGAGATATAACCCGCACCGTTTCGCCCAGCAGCTAAGTTACAATCAGGGCGTCCCACTTGAAGCCTTCTTGGCCGAGCCTGCTGCTACCGAAGAAAGAATGCGGAGCGCACTGCATCATTTCATGCGCTTGAACACAGGGTCCAACTTCTTTATCAGCGAACTGAGTTGTGTCCCAAAGGCTCTTAATGCGTACGTGGCGTGGTATCAGCATTCAATGGGCGTCGTCATCAGGGAAGAGAAGCGATTGTTGCTCGATCGCAAGGGTGCAGTGCCGGCTGGTGATCGAAATGTTCCTCTGAAGCGACGGAACATTGTTCATCCTCCCCTGAGAGAGGTCACTGTAGTTGAGCCTCCATACATGTTAAGCCCTACGCATGGGTTGCCCCCACCCAGCGTGCCTGAAGAGAAGGTGGCTGCCGAGTCCCCCGAGTCGGACGTAGGAAAAGAAATTGGGATTCGTCGTCCAAAGGCATCTACCAAACGCAAACTCGTGTATCGGCCACCGGCGCCCGTCCTCGGAAGAAAAAGAAACGAGTACTTTCTTTGGACACCATATTAGGCTCAACGCCCCCTGCTCCGTTTAGCGAAGGCTTGAGCGAATATGGGATCAAACGAGGGTTTATTCGGGATGCTTGATGATACCGACTTGGAGGTCGCCATTGAAGCTTCCAAACAATCGGCCGCCCTCGAAACGAAATTGGCAGCCCTTTTGCAGTCAGGTATATTCTATCCTTATCTCTCAGCTGTTTATTTCACTTTTTTTTATCATACTTTGACTGATGCCTCCTGTTTTAACAGGTGCCTCTACAGAAGAAGCCATTGCTGCTTCGCTTAAAACCTTTGAAGAGGAGGAAAGGCTTCGCGCCTCACTGCCAACAGAGGCTTCGCTTGAATGACCGATGATGGATACCGTAATGGCTCCGAAGGTAAAACCTAGCCCTAGTGATATTATCTCTTTGGCGAAGGTCTTGAAGAAGCCTCCCCTCCCTGTCAAAACCGAGAAGAAGCTCAAAAAATAGACGGCAAGGGGAAAGAAGCGATCTTCTAGAGACATTAGCTCTAGGCCAAAACGGGGGAAGAAGACCGCTGCTAGTCCACCAGACTACAGTCTTCTTTTTCCTGGTTCATCCGCCGAGGAAGCTGCACAACTGGCTGAGGCTATAAGACGTTCTCAAGACGAGTCAGAGAACGTAAGAATTCCGAAAAAGCCCTACCCAGCCGTCATTTTTTATGAAGACCCTTCGTGGATCCGGTGACGATTCATCGGCCCTTTGGAGGAATGGGGCGAAAGGGCCCTTAAACAGGCTGCTTCGGAGGACGCTGCAGATGCGCTTTCATTGTGGACTGGTGGCCACTTGTATACCCTTGAACCTCGGCGAGCACACCTCGTTGAGAAGAAGTGTCGGCTTGAGCGAGCCATACAGAAAGCTTCCTTGCGCATCGGTTTGTTCCGGTATTTCTTTGTAATACTTCATATTGTCTGCACTTGTATATATGTATTCTTATCCTTGTGTGAACTGTGCAGAGACTTCGGCGATGGGGGAGGTTCCCACGGGTTTACTGACCGTAGAGCCTGCTGATACCCCTAGTGAAACACTGCTCAGTGTGGAGGGGGCTGATGAAACTGTCCCTCCTGCGATGGAGCTTCCCTTGGTGATTCTTGCTCCCCAGGTGATTGCTCCTCCGGAAGAGGCATCTTCATTGGCCGCGGGTTCAATGGATATCCCTGGGGACAGCCAGGAGACTGCGGGACAGGTAATCAAGGCCACCATCCTTCCATTGGAGCCCGTAGCGATGGTCACTGCTCCTCCACCGGAAGTTACTATACCGGTTCACCTCCCCGATGATGTGTCTGGGGGCACGGAGGAGGCCGCCGAAGCTGCTATCCTTCCAACCCAAAGTGGGAGGAGCATCGAAGGTATTGTTCCATCTTTTATTTTAACGATCTCTTCATTATTTGAACTTTTCTGTCTTTTCAGAGCTACGGGAATTGGCGGCGTCCATCGCTGGCCTGTCTCCCAGGAAGTCTTTCCAGCGTCTGCTGGAACTGGCTGCTCCACAGGCGATAACCCCTCAGCGCATCATTCTATCTTCCGGACAAGGTTAGTATTATTCGCTCCTTTCTCGATATTGTTACTTCTTTATGTAACAATGTTCGTGTCTTCTGTAGTTCTGGAGGCTGATGATGAGGTTGAGGTCCTCGATGGGCCCGGAGATCTTCCAGACTCTTCTCGTATAAACGTGGGTAAGTAAATTTTCGACGCCTTTGCATCTATCCTCTGTTTGCAACCTTTGCTGATCATTTATCAATCTTTAACAACTCTGCCTACTTTTACCGCGTTGGAGACTCGCATTCTCATGCCGTCTGGCCCTTATGCGCTGCGTGCATCCGAACGTATGGCCAAGTCAAGCCTTCACTCTTTGTTAGAGTTAATCGAAGACTTTCGTGTTGGTAGCTCGCTCACATTTAAGAATTTGTCGCTGAAGCCAACGGTTCTCTCCCCTTTCTTGCCACTTATCACAGTGAAGCATTTGTGCAAGTTTGGGTCGAATTCTGTCGTCGAGTGGAAGCTTGCTTTCATAGTCTTGAATGCGCACGCCTTCCTTCAAAGGTGGTGGCTGCGAAGACAAGTTTGTAGGAGTTGATTAAGCGGTACGCCGCTAATACGCTTTCTTGTGAAAAGAGGCTCTGCCAAAAGTTCTCAGAGAGGAAGCTGGCTTCAACCGCGCTAGGGGAGCTTCAAGCCGAACTTACATCTAAGACCACCGGCGCATATAAACTTTGGCAAGAGCTTCAAGCCGTAATCAAGGACGTGGTGGTTGTTGATAAAGCTGTTATCTTCACCCGGACGATGGTTGATGCTCATAAAGCTACTGAGCATGAACTTGAAGGACGGCTTGCCTCGTATCAGGCCCAACAGTCGGAAGCGGAGACCCGTCTCGCAACCATAACCAATTTTGAAGATGAGACCCAAGAAAGGAAGGATGAACTGATGAAACTTTTGAATCATCCGCCAGCTTGAAGAATTGTATATATATTTTTTATTCTTCTTTTGTACATACTTCTGAATGAGAGTATTTTTGGTTATTTCATAAATTGTACTTTGTATTCATTTGGATTCATGAATAAAAGGCATATTTTGCTTCATGATGGTGTGTCCCTTTTAGTAGGTACATTTTATGGATAATCTACTTTGATTTCCTTGTAGGACAGCGATGGCTTAGGAGTCAGGTTAACATCTGCTTCCTAAGGCTTTTCAATTTTATGAGCCATGAGGGTCTCATAAAGACTTTCTCCCTACGAGTCGCGAGGATCTCATAGGTGTATTTTCTCCTTAGGAATCGAGAGGATTCCTAAGTGCGTTTTCCCTTATAAGTCGTAAGGATCTTATAAGAGAGTTTTTTTTCTTCCTTACGAGTCGAGAGGACCCGTAAGTGTTTAGTGGGATAGACATGTAGATGACGTACTTCCGAAACGGGGTCATATGGATGACGTATTTCCGTGACGGGGTCATACTGATGACGTTGTATATTCCTGCAGAGACACTGATTTCTCTGCGAGTCGGCGCGAATCGAGATGTTCTCGTCAAGGATGCTGATTTTCCTGAATCGAGGAGGTTGCCAAGGACACTGATTTCCTTGGGTTGAGATGAATCGATGTATTCCTGCAAAGACACTGATTTCCTTGCGGGTTGACGCGAATCGAAGTGCTCTCCAAGGACGCTGATTTCCCTGAATCGATGAGGTTGCCAAGGACACTGATTTCCTCGGGTTGAGACGAATCGAGGTATTCCTGCAAAGACGCTGATTTCTCTGCGGGTCGACGCGAATCGAAGTGCTCTCGTCAAGGACGCTGATTTCCCTGAATCGAGGAGGTTTCCAAGGACACTGATTTCCTCGGGTTGAGACGAATCGATGTATTCCTGCAAAGACGCTGATTTCTTTGCGGGTCGACGCGAATCGAAGTGCTCTCGTCAAGGACGTTGATTTCCCTGAATCGAGGAGGTTGTCAAGGACACTGATTTCCTCTGGTTGAGACGAATCGATGTATTCCTGCAAAGACACTGATTTTCTTGCGGGTCGACGCGAATCGAAGTGCTCTCGTCAAGGACGCTGATTTTCCTGAATCGAGGAGGTTGCCAAGGACACTGATTTCCTCGGGTTAAGACAAATCGAAGTATTCCTGTAAAGACGCTGATTTCTCTGCGGGTCGACGCGAATCGAAGTGCTCTCGTTAAGGACGCTGATTTTCCTGAATCGAGGAGGTTGCCAAGGACACTGATTTCCCTGGGGTTGAGACGAATTATTTCCGAGACGGAGCGTTGATCCGGCGGAGAGGTCATTGGTTGACTCTAGGTTGTCTGTAGACTGTAGAGTCTTGGACCTAAGGACTTTGCCGTGGCTCCGTTTGTTGATGTTGCGTCTGCATCCGATTGGACTGCGAAGGAACGCTGTTACTGACATTGCGTCTACTGTATCGAGACGAATGTCGTGGTTGTCTCTAGGTTTTTGGTGAACCGTCGAGGCTTGGAACTAGGGACTTTGCCATGGCTCCGTTGTCGGTGTTGCGTCTCCATCTTGTTGGAGGAAGAACGCTGGGGTGACATCGCGTCTGCTGTATCGAGACGAACGTCGAGGTGGTCTCTAGGTTGTTTTTGAACCATCGAGACTTGGAACTGGGGACTTTCCCGTGGCTCCGATTTGTTTTGACTTTGGGTTCGCTTGTGTTAGTTATATGTATGCCCTAGAGGCCATTACTGTACATACGATGTATATTGTAGTGGATGCTAGGACATATATAGGGAGGACTTTCTTGCTCGACATGATAGTATGCTATCTGGTTGTACTTTATCTTAACATGTACTCTGATTGTCTCTATATTACATGTTGATAAAGCCCTTAGGATATGTACTCGACTACTGGGACTATGATGAGATCATACTAGTGGGCCACGGTAGTCGACGAGTACATCCTATAACTGTTCCTAGTCGAGGGTGTATCGAGACAGGGCATCGATACACCAGAGTAGACTAGCGTATACGCATCTTGACCCATATGATGGGCGATGGATGATCCCATATCCATCGGTGTTTGACATCGAGGATGGTGTACGGGTGCTCAGTAGAGACTGGGTACACTGGACGGACTCGCCGAGAACTCCCAGATGGTATTATACCATACGTCAGATGGCAGTTCTCCGGTGACACTGGTACAGAGTAGTCTGTTGACCCGAGATCGTCATATAGTCTTGTGTTGTTCCCACTGTGCTTTGATTTCCATCATACCACGTCCAAGAGGGCGTGCAAAAAGGTGGCTTTTGGGTACAGTCCCGAATCACATGGAGGCAATGAGCGATAGGAGGGGATTCGTCTCTCCCGGTATAGGGAGTTGATGTTGTGCTGTGTTCGATTGGCTATAACCGGAAATCCCTGGCCAGGGTTGCTGAGATTTACTGGTAAGTGTTATCGGTAGTTTCTCGAACTGTTATAGACCTCAAATCGACACGACTTATCAAGCTACTGGGGTCTGACGTTTACCACCCCTAGGCGAGATATGCGACATATCAGACGACGAGACCGGACTGTACGGGAGTGTTACTGTTTGGATCCACAGGAGAAAGTACAGGCTTGCTTGTTGATCTTCTGACCGCTCAATACCTGGGTAGCTGTTACGTTTAGCTGACCGCTTGCAGCTTGTGGGTGGTTGATATGATCATCACCTACTACCGGCGTATTGACGATTCTTTAGAGTCCTACACAGAGGTTTCTTGACTCAGGCAAAACGAAGTGGGAGCACATATGTGATATGTGCGGGACCGAGGATAATGCGATATGTGATACCGTATTCTATTCTCGCGATATCTGATATCAGCCGGGTCATCGGATCAAGTGTTGATTCGATGAATCGGTACGGATTTATATTAGTCGGTTATATGCGATGTAGCCGGATTGTCGGATCAAGTGTTGATTCGATAATTTAATGTATAATAATATATATGATATATTAAATTACATTAACTAATATTTGCTCACTAAAAGATTCTTTTTCTCACTCGGATAATACATTGATATATATGCGATATATGTTAATTGTATTATTTTATTTTGTTACGATAAATATTATATATGTGATATATAATATTGTAACATGATATGATAAATAATGCAACTTTTTTAGTGGAGTTTAAACATGATTAGGGTTTGGATTAGGGTTAAACTTTCTAGAAGTTTCTAGAAGGTTTTATTTTGTTTTGTGAAAGATATTTGTTCATGACTCATGCTTTAACCAAACCCAAACCCTAACCCTAGTCTATTCTCTACAATGGTTAAGTGAACCATGGTTGCATAATCTATCATATATTATTCTTTCTATTCATCACAAATGATTATTCTTCTTCTTCCTCCTTCATTCTTCCATGAAAAAGCTTGCTTGATTTTTCAAAGGTGATGAATAATTGTGAGAAAAAGATAAATAAATAGAGCAAAATTCCTACTTCATCATCCTCATCTTCCCTTGCCATTTAGATGAGGGTGTTCACATCATTTCATGAGTGTTAGCTTGTGTTAAAGAAACTTCGAGGTAGATCATCTTAGTATCGAAGATCGGAAGCAAAGGTTGCGTCTTTCTCTTCGTGGAACCTCTCGAGAGCCCGGAACCCGATGATCGCAGCGAAGGGACCACAACACGGAGCATATGAAGTGAAGGACCGGATCTACAAAGGTTGTAATCCCTCTCACTTAGTGTTAAAATGTTTAGCATGCTTGTTTTCGCCTAATCTCTAGTTTAAAGTTCCGAATTCGGGTTGTTCGGCACGGCTAAATTTTTATTCGGGCATGGTTGATGCCTCATAGACCCTTGTGCGCGTGCCTAGCAACCCTACAGTGGTATCAAAGCCATGCTAGAGCTTTAGGCGAAGTCTAGACGAAGTTTAAAGTCCGATCGAACCCGGAAAACCCGAAACCCTAAACTCAAAATTGCTCTCTGGACTTTTTCTGAAAATGTGGATTTTTCCAAATTAAAAATATCCAAAAATTACAGCAGGTAATTATAAGAATTACTGTGAAGCACGTGAGCACAAGTCGACAAAACTAGCGCGGAACCGCGGCCCCACCCCAGCATGTGCAGCGGTTCCGCGGCAACACAGTCGATTCTTGTCACGTGCTTCCAACAGTAACTCCTATTTTTTAATGTTGTATTTTCTGGGAATTTTTAATATTTATTCAAGAGTTGAATTTTCTGGAGTTGTTTTGGGGATTCGATGTTTCGATCGGAGTATTAGATTTTGTCTATGCGGCTTTCCGGATAAATTTTAGAAACTGTTAAAAAGTTCGAACGGATATCAATAACTCACTTTTTCCCCTGTCGGAAAATTTTTCAAAAATTGGATTTTTTCTCGTGTTTAAGAATGTTCTAAGTCGTGCAAGTAACTCGGTGGACCCTCTAGAAGACAACAAACCTTAACTCGATTATGCGACCGTCTTGAACTGCCTTTTGAACCTTAGGGTTTGGGGCAGTACGGCGTGCCACATGTGAGGCGTTGGCTTGACCCTTCTACGGCTGGACCATTGGTACTGTGGCATGTAATGTATGTTTTTAAACTGATTTCAAGTGTTGAGATATATTGGAGAAATCTTGGGTGCTTGATGATTCGATCGGAAAGTTTAACTTTTTCTATTTATCTGGAATGTGATACAATAATTGGAATCCACAGGTAGTTATGAGATAACTAATTTGAATATTATAAACATAGCAGTTTAGTCTCAGATGATCGGTTGCCACGGAATTTTGATGCGATCAAAAGTTCGTCGCAATCACGTAGCGTACGCGGATACTCGCCGGGTAATTAAGTTTGCGACGAGCATTCGATCAGGACGTCGGGAATCTTGTTGAATTGCCCGACTTGATATTGAAAAGAGTTTTCGATAAATGAGACTAAAATGCGGGGTTTATAATTGTTAGGCATGCGATGTCTAAGGAATTCATTTGGTTAGGCATGCGATGTCTAAGGAGGTTGCGGATTCCAACTGTTGTAGTTTTACACTTTCTTTTCTGTGACCGTAAGCGTAGTATGTGGTGTATCGCCGGCTTCGTTGCTATACATCAACGACAATCGGGATACGCATACTTGTTTACGTTGATGATATGAGATATTATGTGTTGCTGTGATATGTTATATTGGATCGTCGCGTTTTGAATAGCCGGGGGTTTTATGTGAGATGAGAGTTTTTTCTTTTTCATTCATGTAAAATTCATTTGTATGTAATATTCTTTTATTGGGGCACTTCCAGGTAGCGGAAGATGTCACCGTTGTATATTATTTACTTTTCCGTATTAGGTAGACCCAAGGCGGGGAGCACAAGTAACCGGGTTCTAGGGTCCAGTGGGAGACCATCTCGAGGAGTCGAGACCGCGTCTCCTAACCCTAGAATTGGCAGTGTTGCTTGCTGCTCTCGTAGGGGTCTAGGGATGTGGGTTTGTCTATTCATCGCGACCGTGGAATCCGTGTTTTATACAGGCTCGTATTGAAAACACGGACGTCCTAGTATATCCAATATTTCATATATGTTCTTCTGCTGCAATGTTCTGTGATGAGATCATATTACTGCCTGAGACGAATGTTTATATTATATATATGAGATATATGTTATATTGCAGATTTCGTTTCAAAAGAGATGCTTATGAAGCATATTAAAATGGGACTTCATTAATGAGATTAATGAACTAAAAGAAACCTAAGATATTGTAGAAACTGGTTTATAAAAACTGGTAGCTACAGTTCTTGCTTTGCATAGCGGTGTTCCTTGTAGAACATCCAGCACCTTATTCGATAAGGAAAGGACCGAGATCCCTTCACCGGGAGTGACTCCTTTAGCAATAACTGGCAGATGCTACAAACTCGGTTTGTCTTTTGATTGCTTCTATAGTTCTTGCTTTGCACAGCGATATTTGTGAAATATCCTGCACCTTATTCGATGGGGAAAGGGCCGACGATCCCTTCACCGGGAGTGACCCCTTTAGCAAAACTAGAAAAGCCTAAAAAACACTCCATTTAAAATCACTCGATTCTACGACGATATCAAGTTCATTACGCAAAGGGTTTTCTGAAAAACCCGTCGTAGCCCACCGTCATTTCAGATAAGTACTAGTTAGTATTCGTGCTACGTTTGTTGACTATGTTAAGGCGTAGTGTGCGGTAGCTGATTAGTGCTTATCTGTATAAGCATATGATGCGATTGGATTAGGGTAGTCGTGCGACTTTGTTGACTATGTTAAGGTTCGTGCGGGTGGGTTTAATTCAATCGGGAAATGACGGGTAGAACTTGACTAGCACTTATGATTTGTTGACTATGTTAAGGTCATATAGCTGCTAGGGGTAAAATATTATTGGGAATTTCAAGTGTTGAAATTTGCAATGAGATTGCATACCTTCTATTAGATAGTTGGATCCCGATACCCGCTGCGAGTAAGAGTTACTCCTGGGAGAGTTTTACACATTACAACTAGCCGATCAAGTAGGTGTCTAGAAAGGTGTTAACGGGGTTACGCCTCTGGGAAAACGAGGTTTACTTTAATTAGGTTCGTGCGAAAGCACGGGGGACCTCCCTCAAAGTACCGACACTGGCCTGGCTGAAAGATTGGCGAACTTGTAGCGTGTAATTAATCCCGTCTAGTCTTTCCTTTTAGGGTTTGAAGGAAGATTTGACTAAAACAGTAGGAGACATCCTGATTAGATATATTAGATAACCAATCTAATCTTGCAAGAGCATACGCTGAGTGTTTTCTTCTCTCTCTCTCCAGATAGCGACAATATCACGCCTTAATCAAGATAATAAAACAGATATATTGACCGAACCCGCTTGTTATACTGAGCTGGGGAACGTTGGTCCCGCTCCAACTTATAATTGTTATAGGACAGAGCAGGAAATTGGGGAATACCAGATTTCCCGTGCCGCCCAAACGAAGAAAGTGCATGTTGATGCATCATCTTCGGGTGTATTCATTACACAGAACTGTTTCTCAGTATCCTTTACGTCCTGGGTATGTGATACCGGATCAGGATCCCGTATATGTAATATGTTACATGGGCAACAGATAGGTAGAGAACTGAGAACGGGTGATAAGTTTCATGAGACAGAAAACGGTGCAAGTGTTGCAGCCAAGTCTGTTGGTCACTATCACCCTGTATTACCTGAATACATTGATTCTGAACGAATGTTATTAGATACCGAACCTGATATACAAAATCATATCAGTCTCTTTATTAGTAAAGAAAGGATATAATTTTATATTGTTGGATAATGTTTTGAACATTTCCTATATCAAGAGTTGATCGGTTCAGGCACGTTATCTAAAAGCATTGACGTTCTAAATCAAACTACAGTTCTTAGTATACGGAACACACATAAGAGGAAGAGTTCAGAATTGAACGAATCCTTCTTGAGGCATTGTAGAATAGGTCATATCAATGCGACCTGACTGGATGAAGTTACATATAGATGCATATTTAAATTAGTTTGAATTTACATCTTGTGAAACTTGCCAGTCATGTCACAAAGATAAGATGACCACAGCTCTGTTTATTGGAAACAGAGAAAGAGTTAGTGAACTTTTGGGACTGATACATGCTGATGTATGAAAGTCCCCTGTCTACACATGCTAAGATCGGTTCTTTGTACTTCATTACATTCTCTGATGATCTCTCAAGATTCAGACATATGTTCCTGTTGAAACACAAGTCCGAACCTTTCGAGATATTCATAGAATATAAGTTAGAAGTAGAGAACCAAAATATGGGTATAAGTATTATGTCCTTTGATGAGATCAACGAGGAGAATACTTGAGCACGGAATTCCTGGACTATTCTAAAGGAGAATGAGATTCTCTCTCAGCATTACTCCTCCGTATACACCATAGCACGATGGTATATCGGGGTGGAGCAACAACACCTTATGTGATATGGTGTGCTCTATGATGAGTACTACTGAGTATCCTATTTCCTTTAGGGAGATATGCACTTGTGAAGTTGCATACCTATTGAATAGGGTTCAAATCAAATCAGTTGCCTACCACTTCATATGTGATATGGAAGGGGAAGAGCCTATATCTTAAGTTTGTTAAGATTTGGGGTTGTCCGGCCTATGTCTGATAGTAAAATCCGGACAAGCTCGAGGCAAGGTCTGTTATGTAGAACTGGAAGGGTTCCAGCTATACAAAATACAGCAGATGATTTGGTACAACCAAAGAATTCAGTAGATACCAACGAACCTCAGCCTCTCCGCCGATCTAGCAGGGTTCCTCACCCACCTGAGAGATACTTCAGTTTCTCTATGACAGTGGGAGCGAGGATTTCATCATAAGATGATGACCCAACTAGTTTCGAGCTGGCCATCAGGAGTGGGACTCTGTAAGAATGGCTGGATGCTTATCGATCTGAGATGGAATCCTTATACACCAACAAAGTATGGACTTTGGTTGCTTTATCTGAAGGGTTAAATCCCCATCAGGAGCGAGTATATCTTGAGAAGATTACTTGGTGTGCATGGAAAAGTTGAGACTTTCAAAGCTATGCTTAAGTCCATCCAGATCCTACTTGCCACGGCTACATACCATGACTACGATATCTGGTGGTTGGGTGTCATGACTGCTTTTCTAAATGATGTTTAGAAGAGAGCGTCTATAAGTACACAGCCAGAGGGCTTCGTAGACAGTGGGAGCAGCGGAAACGTGTGCAAGATGTTTTATATGATAAAACAGGCATCGCGGAGTTAGAACATCTGTTTTGATATGGTAGTCAAAGAGTTTGACTTCATCAAAATGGTAGATGAACCTTGTATATACGAAAAGGTAGTAGAGAGTATGGTGGTGATCCTCGTAGAGTACGTGGATGACATACTCTTGATAGGGAAGGAGTTTCCTATGCTACGCTTGGTCAATCTCCGCTTATCACAAGGATTCTCCATATAGGATCAAAGTGATACCTCCTAAATCCTGGGTTTTGGATCTATGAGATAGATCTAATTGGATGTTAGGACACTCACTAGTTGTAGTGAGATGGTATCAATCGATCCTGGGGAGAATCACTGGAAAGGTTCCAGGGTGATAAGGACGACTGAATGTCAGTCGCAGGCATTGTCTATACCCTCAGTGGAGGGATGGTATGTTGAAAGAGTTCCAAGCTAGATACTGTGACATACTAGACGATTAAAGGCAAGATACATCGTTACCAAGGATGCTACAAAAGAGGCAGTCTGGATATTTATAAGTTCATGCAATGAACTTCGTTCCTACCATTGTGTGACAATGGAGTTGTGGCTTTAGCCAAGGAACTTCCGTCCCATCAGAAATCCAGATATAATTCTTAGGCAGCATCACCTGATCATGGAGATGGTTGATCTCCAGGGAGATCGAGGTTAGGAGAGTAGACACAGAGGACGCAGCGCGGATCCACTCACAAAGGCCATTTTCCCAGTAGAGACTTTTATGGGATGGTTGAGTATGAGATACTACAACCGCAGCTAATTGTTGGGTATGCGATACCATAACAGATGGCCCTAGTGCAAGTGGGAGATTGTTAGTTATATGTATGCCCTAGAGGCCATTACTGTACATACGATGTATATTGTAGTGGATGCTAGGACATATATAGGGAGGACTTTCTTGCTCGACATGATAGTATGCTATCTGGTTGTACTTTATCTTAACATGTACTCTGATTGTCTCTATATTACATGTTGATAAAGCCCTTAGGATATGTACTCGACTACTGGGACTATGATGAGATCATACTAGTGGGGCCACGGTAGTCGACGAGTACATCCTATAACTGTTCCTAGTCGAGGGTGTATCGAGACAGGGCATCGATACACCAGAGTAGACTAGCGTATACGCATCTTGACCCATATGATGGGCGATGGATGATCCCATATCCATCGGTGTTTGACATCAAGGATGGTGTACGGGTTCTCAGTAGAGACTGGGTACACTGGACGGACTCGCCGAGAACTCCCAGATGGTATTATACCATACGTCAGATGGCAGTTCTCCGGTGACACTGGTACAGAGTAGTCTGTTGACCCGATATCGTCATAGAGTCTTGTGTGGTTCCCACTGTGCTTTGATTTCCATCATACCACGTCCAAGAGGGCGTGCAAAAAGGTGGCTTTTGGGTACAGTCCCGAATCACATGGAGGCAATGAGCGATAGGAGGGGATTCGTCTCTCCCGGTATAGGGAGTTGATGTTGTGCTGTGTTCGATTGGCTATAACCGGAAATCCCTGGCCAGGGTTGCTGAGATTTACTGGTAAGTGTTATCGGTAGTTTCTCGAACTGTTATAGACCTCAAATCGACACGACTTATCAAGCTACTGGGGTCTGACGTTTACCACCCCTAGGCGAGATATGCGACATATCAGACGACGAGACCGGACTGTACGGGAGTGTTACTGTTTGGATCCACAGGAGAAAGTACAGGCTTGCTTGTTGATCTTCTGAGCGCTCAATACCTGGGTAGCTGTTATGTTTAGCTGACCGCTTGCAGCTTGTGGGTGGTTGATATGATCATCACCTACTGCCGGCGTATTGACGATTCTTTAGAGTCCTACACAGAGGTTTCTTGACTCAGGCAAAACGAAGTAGGAGCACATATGTGATATGTGCGGGACCGAGGATAATGCGATATGTGATACCGTATTCTATTCTCGCGATATCTGATATCAGCCGGGTCATCGGATGAAGTGTTGATTCGATGAATCGGTACGGATTTATATTAGTCGGTTATATGCGATGTAGCCGGATTGTCGGATCCAGTGTTGATTCGATAATTTAATGTATAATAATATATATGATATATTAAATTACATTAACTAATATTTGCTCACTAAAAGATTCTTTTTCTCACTCGGATAATACATTGATATATATGCGATATATGTTAATTGTATTATTTTGTTTTGTTACGATAAATATTATATATGTGATATATAATATTGTAACATGATATGATAAATAATGCAACTTGTTTAGTGGAGTTTAAACATGATTAGGGTTTGGATTAGGGTTAAACTTTCTAGAAGTTTCTAGAAGGTTTTATTTTGTTTTGTGAAAGATATTTGTTCATGACTCATGCTTTAACCAAACCCAAACCCTAACCCTAGTCTATTCTCTACAATGGTTAAGTGAACCATGGTCGCATAATCTATCATATATTATTCTTTCTATTCATCACAAATGATTATTCTTCTTCTTCCTCCTTCATTCTTCCATGAAAAAGCTTGCTTGATTTTTCAAAGGTGATGAATAATTGTGAGAAAAAGATAAATAAATAAAGCAAAATTCCTACTTCATCATCCTCATCTTCCCTTGCCATTTAGATGAGGGTGTTCACATCATTTCATGAGTGTTAGCTTGTGTTAAAGAAACTTCGAGGTAGATCATCTTAGTATCGAAGATCGGAAGCAAAGGTTGCGTCTTTCTCTTCGTGGAACCTCTCGAGAGCCCGGAACCCGATGATCGCAGCGAAGGGACCACAACACGGAGCATATGAAGTGAAGGACCGGATCTACAAAGGTTGTAATCCCTCTCACTTAGTGTTAAAATGTTTAGCATGCTTGTTTTCGCCTAATCTCTAGTTTAAAGTTCCGAATTTGGGTTGTTCGGCACGGCTAAATTTTTATTCGGGCATGGTTGATGCCTCGTAGACCCTTGTGCGCGTGCCTAGCAACCCTACAGCTTGTTGACGTCTCGTCTGCATTCCGATGTAGTGAGAAGAGATGCTGTTGTTGGTCTCCAGGCTGTAAATGTGGCCGTTGAGACTTGGAACTAGGGACTTTGCCATGGCTCCATTGTTTTGACCCTGGGGTCGTTTGTCGACGTCGCATCTGCATCCTGTTGGAGCAAGGAGAAACGTCGTTGGTGATCTCTAGGCCGTCTGTGAACCGTCGAGATTTGGAACTAGGGGCTTTGCCATGATTCCGTTTCGCTGTGTCGCTTCCGTGCCTTGTTGGCATAAGGAGGAGCGCTGTTGTTGGTCTTCTGGGATGCAGATGTGACCGTCGAGACTTGGCTCTCTTTCTGATGGAGCCTGAGGAGGGAAGGCGTGATTCCTTCTTTGTTTGCGCCCCTGGATTGTATACAGGGATCGATGTGATATCACCTGTAGGGCATAAATTTCATTCATTTTTTTATTTCTTTCCGCGATGCTCTATCATTTCAGCTTTTATATCACGAAGGTCGCGATTGCCCAATCATTTCAGCTATTTTTCGCGGTGCCCAATCATTTCGGCTATTTGTTTTATTTTTACTCGCTGCTTTTTATTGCGAGTTTCCAATCATTTCGGCTATTTCGCATGCATATATTTTTACTTGCTGATTTTGTTTGCAAGTTGCCCCATCATTTTGGCTATTTCGTATGCATGTGTGGCTTGCCATCTTTTGTTGCAAGCTTGGATTTGAACACTGATTTCTGCATCAGCACCGCTACAACTGGGATATTGCCAGGAGAGAATCATCATTTGCCTTTGTCGATGTCGAACAAAGGTGGCTTAGTAGACAGGGTTAGGATTCTGTCGACTAAGGCTTTTGACTTCATAAGCCGTAAGGGTCTCATAAAAGTATTTCTCCCTACAAGTCGTAAGGATCTCGTAAGTGCATTTTCTCCCTAGAAATCGTGAGGATTCCTAAGTGCATGTTCTCTTATAAGTCGTAAGGATCTTACAAGAGTATTTTCTCCTTATAAGTCGAGAGGACTCACAAGGGTTGCCACCGTGCGAACATATCCCTAGTCACGGATGGGACTTTGCTAGGGAAATATTTATTCGCGCCCGTGGATTGTATACAAGGGTCAGCATTGAGCCGCTTTTAGGGAAGTATTGGAGGTTGTGGGGGCTGCTTAAGAACAGGTTCAGATCCCTGTAGCTTAAGACTTTCAAATCTTATGAGCCGTGAGGGTCCTATAAGAAGGTTCTCCTTACGAGTCGTGAGGATCTCGCAAGTGTGTTTCTCCTTAGGAATCGTGGGGATCCCTAAGTGTGTTGCTCTCTTATGAGTCGTAAGGATCTCACGCAGGTGGTTTCTCCTTACAAAGTCGAGAGGACCCTGCAAGTGTCTTTTAACGAGATTGCGCCCTTTCGGGTTTTCACAAAACTCGCCGGTAGCCCTGCTGTTTTTACTCACGGAGTCCTTTTGGGTTTTCATCCGTTCCCATTTTGCTTATGGACATACCGTTTTTTTTTTCTTTTTTTTATTCTAAAAAGGTTGCGCCCTTTCGGGTTTTCACAAAACTCGCCGGTAGCCCTGCTGTTTTTACTCACGGAGCCCTTTCGGGTTTTCATCCGTGCCCATTTTGCTTATGGACATACCGTTTTTTTTTCTCTTTTTTTATTCTTTATTTTTGTATCAACTTTAGGATGCTGCAATCCATCGTAGTTTATCGACATCTCGATCAACGGCCAGTTTTAGGACATAGTGGTCCGTTGTTAGTTTAAGGACGTTTCGGTCCGTCGTTAGTTTAGGGACGTTTCGGTCCGTTATTAATGAAGCCGGCTACTACCTATAGAGTTTGGGCTTAGGAAAGCGAGCGGACATAGTCGTCGTCATCTGTCATTGACCTAGGCCGTGACTCGTCAGGCGTAGTATTTCTTCAGAAAGCGACCATTTATTGGCCTGAAGGGCCTTTCGCCATGCATGTCCATGAGTAGATAGGCTCCACCCTGGTAGACCTTGTCACATAATCCAAGGGTTTTGGCACTGCTCCTGCCCCCAGCTCCTCTACGTTATCTCCTAACGCCGAGTGAGCTGCTTTGTTACTTAACCACAGATGAGCGATCATGTGGCAACTTGCCACATAATCTTCGGATCCTTCTGATAAGTCGTCTCCCTCATCATTGTCGTTATCTTCGTTCTCAGGGATGTGACTGAGGAACTCTTGAAGTGTGACTCGGGTTCGCGCCCTCTGGTTGTATTCTTTCAACGCGCCAATATGCTTTTGCAGATCCGTGCGCTTGTCGTTAGACACCGCGGGCTTTTGGGTCTTCTTCTTTTTTTTCGAAGACTGTGACGACTGTTCCTGGGTGCTGTGCCCATTGTTATTAATTCCCGATGTTGGGCGTGGTTTCAGCGTCCCGTCGATGTTCTCCGGCTCTTGTGGGCTTTTCCACCTGATCGCCGGACATGTGTGAAGATCCTTCAGCATTCTTTTCGTCTTAGCTGAAAAAGCAACCTCCCATGGAGCTTCTTCTATAAAAGAGCACGATGCCCCCGGTGTGCCCACTCTTTTAGGAGTGTGCTGTTGTGGCGGATTCACCTTCCAATTTCCGGATAGCGCGAACTTGCCTTGCTGGTATTGGTCTTCAACCCAATTTTTGAAGACATAGCAATCTTCGAGTGGGTGGCCCAATACTCGATGGTAAGGGCAGTAATTGGGATCGTTGACGTCATTCGGTTGCGGTGGGTGTCTAGACTCCGGTAGAGTGATGAGCACATTGCGCACTGCCAGTTCGAACAGTCTCTTTATTTTATCTCGGGGAAACGAGTAAGGACGTCTCAATTTCTCATCGAGGGATTGCCGCTTGTTGCTTTGGCGAACAACTGCTCTCGGGCCACTCGGTTGTTGTTGAACGTTGGCGACAACGATCGCTTTCCCTTTTCCTTTCTCATTTCAAGAGTCTGGCTTTGGAGGAGACGGTCTATGACCTATCTGGTCCATTTGGGCCAGTTTGTCGATCAAGGCCTGGAAAGTGGTCGGCTTGAAGAACATCATGAACTGGGAAATAGTTGCGTGAGGGTCGAGAGTGCCCACGAAGATACCCACCGCCGGTGCTTCTTCGATACGTTGTTCGCACTTTGACCACAGATTTCGCCATCGGATTGCATATTGAACCCACGTCTCGCCCGGCTTCACCCTGGCATTGATCAATGCCATTATTGGGGTGCGTTCACTAGCACTTGCGAATCACTGGGTGAACAACAACTCCATTTCTGCGAAAGTTTTGACGGAGTCATTTGGAAGTTCGGAGTACCACTCAAATGCCGTCTTCGATAAGCTGCCGACGAATTGGCGGAGCAAAAGCTTATCATCACCCCCGGTGTTGCCGCAAAGTGCCCTGAACTGAGCGACATGTTGATGTGGATTCCCCATCCCTTTATATACATGGAATTTAGGGATCGTATATCCCGACGGGTAACTTATTTGTCATACCGGCCTGGATATGGTCGCCCAGGTTTAACAACTTGGCCGGCCGCTTCATTTGCCTGGTGAACTCGTATTTGCTGAGCGATATAATCATCCAGGGTGGACTTGGAAATAGTTTCCTCCTTGGCTGCTGAAAGAGCCGGAGATGGATTTGATGTTTCTCCTCTATCGTCTTCGAGGATAATCGGAGGATCTTCAGCTGGAGGGTCTTGCTGGATCATCATACCCACCATGTCTTGGAATTGAAGAGCCATTTTTTTTATGTTGGCTGCTTGTTCCGCGGCCTCTTTGTCCTTCTTCTCAAGCATTCTCCGAAAGAATTAGGCATCAGTTTCCTGCTCACGGCACTGCTCTGAGGATGTCTCTGGGCTTGCTTTCGGTCCTGTGAGTGCGGCCATAGCTGTTAAATCTCTTGGAGTTTTTGTTGTTGTTTCTCCTGAGCCTTAGTCACTGATCATGTAAGCGGTAGATGACCTGTGGAGATACGGCTATCCTCTTTTCCGGATGCCATATAGATAGTATGCACCACCATGCCCCCAGACTTAGGGCGTTTAGGTTCAGTGGTCTTGCGATTCATCGCAGACTCAGGGATTTTCTCTGGCCTTCTCTTTTTGTAGGCTGGTGAAGTTGAGGGTGCCGTTGTAGTGGGCACCCAGGTAGACGACACCTTCTGTGGTACGACAGAATAGTCCTTCTCTTGCCGAACCTTCATCTTTTTCTGTCGGCGGGGGTAGTCTTGATAAATCACGGAGTCTTGGACCTGACGCCAGACCTTGTAAATTTTAGAGGACAGCCGTTGAGGGGGCTGCTCCAGCTTCGTCTTTGTGGCATTCTCAATAGGTGGAGGAGATCTTTTCAGCACAGTAGTCGGGGAGTTCTTGCGGACCCTCCTTAGTGGTTCAAAGTTGTTCCCAGTTGGAACAGCAGCGTCGACTTCCACCATTGGAGCCGGCGGAGTTAGTCCAGAAAGGGAATTGCCCCCAGCTTTCCTCACTCGGCGCCAGTGGCGACGTCGAGCATGTCGTGCGGCCGGGATCACCTCCGCTGTTGGATTAGCTTATCCGTGCCCCCTATTCTGATGAGAGTCTGATGTTGGCGCCAGCCTGTCAAAGACAGATGCTCGCTGAGAGGGGGTAGTCAATCTTGCGAAGGCCGACTTTCGAACAGGGGAAACAACCCTCATGACTTCACATGGAGTCGGAGCTGAAATGGTCAGTCTTGTGAAGACCGACCCCTTAGGAGGAGAAGCCGCCTTGGGGACTTCAGGAGTAGGAATGGCTATCCGTTTTGGGATGACCTCTTCAGGAATTGCGGGCTTTTTCACGGGCCCACCTGCGCTTTGGCCCAGTCTATTGAAAACTGAGGCACTGGATTTGGGCGACCCGTTGAGAGGGGTCGCGGTAGTTGTAAGCCGATCAAAGACCGACTTCTTCGGAGCCTCTTGCGACGGTAATGGGGCGTTGAAGCTCATTGGTGGGATCATGGTCCCGAAGAATAGCCCAGTGGTAGCCTGAGTCACCTGTTCCACCGGCATAGCGAATATGGAGGCCGCTTGGGGCCCGTAAGTCACTCCTCCGGACGGTACGGAGCGAGAGTTGCAGTTGTAGTTAGTGCAGTTTGAAGCCATTGATCTTCTGTTTTCTGCACGGAGCAAGACACCAAATCTTAGTACCTCGAATCCACAGGCAACCATAGCAAATCGTGATTCGTTCGCGAATACAACACACGAAGTGTGGAGTGGAAAGAGGAAAAGGTCCCACCGGGCATGCCAGAATATGTTCCCTCCGAAAGACGCGGCGGAGACGCGATGTACGTCTCGGCCAACGATAATTAGTTTAAGGACATTACTGTCCATTGTTAGTTTAAGGACATCTCGGTCCAGTGTTAGTTTTAAGACATCGCGGTCGAGGTTAAGGACATCATAGTCCGTGGATTTAAGGACTCCACAGTCCGGTGTTAGTTTAAAGACATAACGGTCGAGGTTAAGGACATCATAGTTCGTGGATTTAAGGACTCCACAGTCCGGTGTTAGTTTAAAGACATCACTGTCGAGGTTAAGGACATCATAGTCCGTGGATTTAAGGACTCCACAGTCCGGTGTTAGTTTAAAGACATCACGGTCGAGGTTAAGGACATCATAGTCCGTGGATTTAAGAACTCCACAGTCCGGCGTTAGTTTAAAAACATCACGGTCGAGGTTAAGGACATCATAGTCCGTGGATTTAAGGACTCCACAGTCCGTGAAATGTATGGTTGTCAGGACCCGTCACCTCTTTTAAGACGTTGAGGGATTACAACGACAAATATCAAAGGAGTGAAGAGATGTGCCCTTGAACCAAGATGGTTTAAATGATCTGTAGCCCAGTTTGGAACTAAGACCAATTAATTATATTATGAGCACAATAGCTCAGTTAAGTCTGAATTGAGGACTTATGGCCAATTTGGGCTAAGTCCAATCAAGTTAAAATGTTTAACATTCGTTTTGTGCTGTTAAGCATTTGTTTGGGCTTGGCCCTTTTAACAATGCGGAGCATTGATTTAAATTCTGACAATGTTTGTCTTTTATTTAAATTCTGACAATGACCCTAATCTTCAGAGTGCAAAGTTAACCTAAAAAGAGCCTTAGCGCTCCTAATTTAAAAGTGCCTTAGTGCTCTTCATCTAGCGCAAAGCGCTGCAGTGCCATAGCACTTCAAACAACAGCGCACTGCGCTCATTGGCTAGCGCTAAGCGCACCACGTGCTCCTCACGTGTGCGCTGTATTACTAAAAGCGCTTTGCGCTCATTATATGGCACCAGCACCAAGCGCCTCAATGCTTCAATTATAGCGCATCTGCGCTCTTCACTTAGCGCAAAGCGCTAAACTCATCAGCGCTTAACATCTGGCGCAAAGCGCCAAGCGCATTAGCGCTTTAACAATAGCGCACTGCGCTCATCGACTGGCGCTAGCGCCAAGCGCGCTATATACTTTTATGTGCGCTTGGGCAGAACATAAATTGTTCTTTGGATAAGCCCCAGAGCTATGATGAATGCTTACCATTCAATAAAAGACAAATATTATCAGAATTTAAATCGATACTCCGCATTGTTAAAAGGGCCAAGCCCAAACAAATGCTTAACAACACAAAACGAATGTTAAACATTTTAACTTGATTGGACTTAGCCCAAATTGGCCATAAGTCCTCAATTCAGACTTAACTGAGCTATTGGCTCATAATATAATTAATTGGTCTTAGTTCCAAACTGGGCTACAGATCATTTAATCCACATTGGTTCAATGGTACATCTCTTCGCTCCTTTGATATTTGTCGTTGTAATTCCTCAACGTCTTCAAAGAGGTGACGGGTCCCGACAACCGTACATTTCACGGACTGTGGGGTCCTTAAACCCATGGCCTATGATGTCCTTAATCTCGACCGTGATGTCTTTAAATTAACACCGGACTGTGAGGTCTTTAAACTCACGAACTATGATGTCTTTAACCTCGACCGTGATGTCTTTAAACTAACACCGGACTGTGAGGTCTTTAAACTCATGGACTATGATGTCCTTAACCTCGACCGTGATGTCTTTAAACTAACATTGAACTGTGGAGTCCTTAAATCCACGGACTATGATGTCCTTAACCTCGACCGCGATGTCTTTAAACTAACAATGGACCGAGATGTCCCTAAACTAACAATGGACCGTAATGTCCTTAAACTAATTATCGACCGCAATGTCACTAAACTAAACAACAGAGCCCAATTGCTCTTTTGTCGGATCTAAATGGTCCCGTTAAGTTGATCTTAGTCTAAAATTAGACTAACGTATCCTTAACAAACGTTTAAGTTGATCTTATACGTTAGCCTCATTTGAGACTAAGATCAACTTAAACGTTTGTTAAGGATGCGTTAGTGTAATTTTAGACTAAGATCAACTTAACGGGACCATTTAGATCCGACAAGAGAGCAACTGGGCTCTGTTTTTTAGTTTAGTGACATTGCGGTCGATAATTAGTTTAAGGAAATTACGGTCCATTGTTAGTTTAGGGACATCTCGGTCCATTGTTAGTTTAAAGACATCGCGGTCGAGGTTAAGGACATCATAGTCCGTGGATTTAAGGACTCCACAGTCCAATGTTAGTTTAAAGACATCACGGTCGAGGTTAAGGACATCATAGTCCATGAGTTTAAAGACCTCACAGTCCGGTGTTAGTTTAAAGACATCACGGTCGAGGTTAAGGACATCATAGTCCGTGAGTTTAAAGACCTCACAGTCCGGTGTTAATTTAAAGACATCACGGTCGAGGTTAAGGACATCATAGTCCATGGGTTTAAGGACTCCACAGTACGGTGTTAGTTTAAAGACATCTTTTATTTAGTTTAGTGACATTGCGGTCGATAATTAGTTTACGGACATTACGGTCCATTGTTAGTTTAAGGACTCCACAGTCCGGTGTTAGTTTAAAGACATCACGGTCGAGGTTAAGGACATCATAGTCCGTGAGTTTAAGGACCGCACAGTCCGATGTTAGTTTAAAGACATCACGGTCAAGGCTAAAGACATCATAGTCCGTGAGTTTAAGGACCCCACAGTCCGATGTTAGTTTAAAGACATCACGGTCGAGGTTAAGGACATCATAGTCCGTGGGTTTAAGGACCCCACAGTCCGATGTTAGTTTAAAGAGATCACGGTTAAGGTTAAGGACATCATAGTCCGTGAGTTTAAGAACCGCACAGTCCGATGTTAGTTTAAAGACATCACGGTCGAGGTTAAGGACATCATAGTCCGTGAGTTTAAGGACCTCACAGTCCGATGTTAGTGTAAAGACATCACGGTCGAGGTTAAGGACATCATAGTCCGTGAGTTTAAGGACCTCACAGTCCGATGTTAGTGTAAAGACATCACGGTCGAGGTTAAGGACATCATAGTCCATGAGTTTAAGGACCTCACAGTCCGATGTTAGTTTAAAGACATCACGGTCGAGGTTAAGGACATCATAGTCTGTGAGTTTAAGGACCCCACAGTCCGATGTTAGTTTAAAGACATCACGGTCGAGGTTAAGGACATCATAGTCCGTGAATTTAAGGACCTCACAGTCCGATGTTAGTTTAAAGACATCACGGTTGAGGTTAAGGACATCATAGTCCGTGGATTTAAGGACTCCACCGTCCGATGTTAGTTTAACGACATCACGGTCGAGGTTAAGGACATCATAGTCCGTGGATTTAAGGACTCCACAGTCCGGTGTTAGTTTAAAGACATCACGGTCGAGGTTAAGGACATCATAGTCCATGGATTTAAGGACTCCACAGTTCGGTGTTAGTTTAAAAACATCCCGGTCGAGATTAAGGATATCATAGTCCGTGGGTTTAAGGACTCCACGGTCCGTGAAATGTATGGTTGTCGGGACCCGTCACCTCTTTGAAGACGTTGAGGGGTTACAACGACAAATATCAAAGGAGTGAAAAGATGTACCCTTGAACCAAGATGGATTAAATGATCTGTAGCCCAGTTTGGAACTAAGACCAATTAATTATATTATGAGCACAATAGCTCAGTTAAGTCTGAATTGAGGACTTATGACCAATTTGGGCTAAGTCCAATCAAGTTAAAATGTTTAACAATCGTTTTATGCTGTTAAGCATTTGTTTGGGCTTGGCCCTTTTAACAATGCGGAGCATTGATTTAAATTCTTACAATGTTTGTCTTTTATTGAATGTTAAGCATTCATCAAAGCTCTTGGGCTTATCCAAAGAACAGTTTAAGTTCTGCCCAAGTGCACATAAAAGTATATTGCTTGCATGGCACTAGCGCCAGTCGATGAGCGCAGTGCACTATGGTTAAAGCGCTAATGCGCTTTGCGCCAGATGTTAAGCGCTAATGCGTTTAGCGCTAATGCATTTAGCGCTTTGCGCTAAGTGAAGAGCGTAGATGCGCTTAGCACTTTGCGCTAATTGAAGAGTGCTGATGCGCTATAATTGAAGCGTTGAGGCGCTTGGTGCTGGTGCCATATAATGAGCGCGAAGCGCATTTAGTAATGCAGCGCACACGTGAGGAGAACGTGGTGCACTTAGCGCTGAGCGCTAGCCAATGAGCGCAGTGCGCTATTGTTTAAAGTGCTATGGCACTGCAGCGCTTTGCGCTAGATGAAAAGCACTAAGGCACTTTTAAATTAGGAGCGCTAAGGCTCTTTTTAGGTTAACTTTGCACTCTGAAGATTATCTTCTTTGATAAGAGACTTTGTCTCAAAATTCCAAGAACAAAGTTCTTAACTTATAGGAGATACTTTAATCTCTTTTTGATGAAAGGCTTTTCCTTTATGGATATGTGATCCTAAGAGAATTGAATAATTCTCCCCCCTTTATAATAAGATGTTCATGATCTCAGAAAGACAATTTGTCTTATAGATCTATGATCTGTGAAGTAAGTACTTCTTTATTTTATGATAAGATCTTTTTGATCTCTTTATAAAAGACCTTGGTCTTTGTAGATCTATGATCTTTTAAGAAGAGAATTCTTCTCTTTAATTATGAGATGATTTCATCTCTTTGTTCATCACCATTCTTTTTACCTTGAAGAAAAATCTTCTTTTGCCGAGAGCTATTTCTTTTTCTTGAGATTTTCTCAAAGTTTATGGGGGGGGGGGGGGGTTCCTACTTTTTTTTAGACTTGAAGTCTTGGGTCCTTTATATAGGGGAAGCTGATTTGTTGAATCAGTTAAGGAGATTTATTCTCCAATTGATTTGGGAATTTCCCCACCGTTGGATCCTTGATCCAAGGGCTTCTGATTCACAGAAGATAATCTTCTTGTTTTAACAAGATTGAGAAATCTTTCCTTCTTTACAGAATTTGTTCTGTATTTTAGTGATTTTTAATCACCATTGGATCGTTGATTCAACGGTATTCCAAATTCAGGGTACAATCTTTTCTGTTTGGAAAGATTCAACAGAATTTTATTCTTATTAACCGATGAATTAATCATATCCGTTGGATATTTGATCCAACGGTGAGGAACATTTAGTTCCAGCGCTAGCGCTTATGCGCTCTGCCCATGGTGCGCTAATTGGAGCGTGGCGCTCTTAGCGCTAGCGTACACGTGCTTTGCACGTGGTGCGCTACTTGGAGCGCAGCGCACCTAGAGCTAGCGCCTATGTGCTTTGCACGGGGTGCGCTAGATGTAGCGAAGCGCTTTTGTAAAAGCGCAGCTGTAATTCAAATTTTGAATTTTGAACAGAGCTATGCTCTAATTGGGGAAATAGTTAGATTAATAAATATCTTAAGTAAAAACAAACAAGTGGACTAAGTCAAAGGTTCTACTAGCTTCCTCAAAGCTCAACCATGACTAATTCCAAATGATGTTTAATTGCTTAATAATAAATATTAGACCCTAACATTAACCCTAGCATGGTGTGAGTCTCATACACCCATGTTGCATGTATAACCTAGCATGTCACAATGATATATATCACATATATATAATTTGTGAACAAAATAAAACAATACAATTAACATATATCACATATATATTAATGTATCATCAAGTGAGAAAAAGTATTGCTTAAGTGAGCCAATATTAATTAATGTAATTTAATATATCAAATATATAATTCTACATTAAATTATTAAATCAATACTTGATTTAATAATCCGGCTATATCACATATAACCGACTAATATCAAATGCAACACCTTATCGAATCAACATTTGATCCGATAACCCGACTATATCACATATAACCGACCAATGTCACAAGTCGCGAGAATAGAATGCGGTATCACATACGCGCATTAATCTCGGTCCCGCACATATCACATATGTGCTCCTACTCCGTTTCGCATGAACCAGGAAACCTCTATATAGGACTCTAAAGACTCGTCAATACGCCGGCAATAGGTGAGATCATATCAAACACCCACAAGCCGCAAGCGGTCTGCTAAACGTAACGCCCACTCAGGTATTGAGCGATTAGAAGATCAACAAGCAAGCATGTACATACTCCTGCGAATCCAATCAGTAACACTACCGTACAGCCCGGTCTCTTCGTCTAATATGTCGCATATCTAGTCTAGGGGTGGTAAACATCAGACCCCAGTAACCGATAAGTCGTGCCGATGTGAGGCTCATAACGGGTCAAGAAAATACTGATAACACTTACCAGTAGATCTCCATATCAGCCCTGTCGAGGGACTTCCAGTTATAGCCAATCGAGCACAGTGCAACATCAACCCCCAATACCTGGAGAGACGAAACCCCTCTTATCGCTCATTGCCTCCATGTATTCGGGACTGTACCCAAAATCCACCGTTTTGCACGTTCTCTTGAACGTGTTAAGGTGGAAATCAAAGCACAGTGGGAATCACACAAGACTCTATGACGATCTCGGGTCTACAGACTAACCTGTACGAGTGTCACCAGAGAACTGCTATCTGACGATGGGTATAATACCAACTAGGAGTTCTCAGTGAGTCCGTTCAGTGTACCCAGTCTCCACTGAGCACCCGTATACCATCTTTTATGTCAAACACTAATGGATGTGGGATCATCCATCGCCCATCATATGGGTCAAGAAGCGTATACGCTAGTCTATTCTGGAGTATCTATGCTCTGTCTCGATACACCCTCGACTAGGAACAATTATAGGATGTACTTGTGGACTACCCTGTCCCTAGTAGTATGATCTACATCATAGTCCTAGTAGTCAAGTACACATCCTAAGGGCTTTACCAACATGTGAGAGCAAGACAGTAACACAATACAAGTCAACATGTTAAGACAAAGAGCAACCAGATAGCATACTATCATATCGAGCAAAAAAGTCCTCTCTATATACATCCAAGCATCCACTATAATATACATCATATGTACAATAATGGCCTCTAGGGCATATACATAACTAACAGATTCTATCGTCCTATTCATTAATAAGGGTACGGATCTATAGTCTAGTACGACATATCACTCTTTATTCTCATAAATATATTTATGTACACACATATCTTGAGTCACATCTGTATCAATCTCATATCATATCATCTTACATATACGTAATATTTATACTGATATCAAGTCGTATCGATCTCGATCTCATATTATACCACTATCAACTCATACTTGTCCTCTTTCAATTCTATATATATCATGCTTCACATCCTCATATCATATCCTCATATATTAATCTGAAACATCCTTAGCTATCATATCCGTGAGTTATACATAGGTTTTCTCCAAACTATAGTTTATATATCACTTATCCATATCATTGGTTGCGGGGGTGCTATACGCTATCCACCTGACTTCCCCCGTAGATATAAATCTACTCACCCGCTAAACTACTTGTTTAGCCGAAGTCGATGTGCTTGGTTGTAACAACCCTAAACTTTCTGTACAATTTTTTTTTCAAAAATACAGAAAGGAGTACTTGAGCCTGAGCAGAAGTTATAAGTTTGATTTTCTTTTGAACTTCAAGAAGGAGCTTGTAGCTCATTGGTAAGACCTTGCACTGCTGAACCAAAGCACCAGAGTTCAAATCCCATCAGCCATATTATCTTTTTATTTTGATTTCTTTTAATCTTTTTAGAAGCCCAAGAGTCTACACGTGCATAACCCGTAAAACCAAGAGTCACACATAAAACAAACGAGTCCACTGCAGTAGACGAAGCGACGGGTACACGTGGCTTGGAGACCGGCCTGACTCGCTTGATTCGGGTCGGCGACTCACGCGAATCGGCAGGCACCACCGGTCCGACTCAGCCTAAACTCCAATTTTCTTTTTCTGTTGTGACCTTTGAACTCCCCCTATAACCCCTGTATTATTTAAATTCCCAGCACATTTGCAGAGCAAATTAAAACCCCCATTTAATCCATTTTTAATACAAAATTTTAATACACCCTTTCATTACCCTAAACCCTAATTTTTCCTATAAATACAACCTCTCAAATCGCCCCCCTCACTCACAAATCCCTGCCCAAACTCTCAAGAAAATTCCCAAGACTTTTTGTGTGCAAGTGGAGTTAGCAAAGGGCGAAGCTCCGACGAACTTCCGACGACGATCCGAGGAGATTCCGACGACGAAACGACGCACCGACACCTCCTACTTCTTCCCCCTTCTCTCCTCTAGCTAATCAACCTATAAGTCCCCCCTCTCTCTCTCTTACTATTCTCAAATTCTTAATTTTTAAAACGTATCGGAAGCGGAGTTATCCGACTTCCGATTCTCTTTTCTTTCAAAAATTCAACATTTTCTTAATAACAAAGCTACAACTTTTGATATATTGTTTAATACTCATTAACTAAGACAATAGATCAAGTTTGACATAAAAATGATAACCATAGCCAGTTTTATTTCAATTTTACATTAAAATACCTTTATGTTTCATATCGACATGTTTATACCTTTTAACCATGCTAGCCTTAGAAACTCACGAGGTAATGACCTAGCTCCTCACAACACTCATATGTAACATAACAAGATGGAATTTGGGAACATAGATCTGGGAAAAATACGACTTTACATATAGCCACCTTCAATTATAAAAATATTTTTCTACAAGATGTGTATTTTAACAAATCTTTGCAAACGCCTCTACAACCCATTTCGGGAAACCCGTTCGGGATGGTGCGGATTATCGCACATCCTTGGGCTTAGTAGAGTGAGATGCAGACCTCTGCAAGGGAGCATACGATCTCGAAAGATTTAAAATACAATTTTCTTTAGAAATGTGATTTCTATTATAAATAAAACTTATATTTTTAATAAATAAATATATATGTAATTAATATCAAAATATCTATTTTTGATATTTATAAAATTCCACATTTCCAAAATTCAAGAAAAACATTACATTTACAAGAAAATACCATACAACTCCAATATTACAAATAAATACCATATATTATGAAATTATGTTTATTTCACTAGAAATGTCACATTGATAAAATATACATCAATGAAAACTCTAAAGACGATAATTAAATGCTTGGGTGTATTTTGAAAATTATAAAAAATTATTTTTACATAAAACCCACTCAAGTTATACTAAATTACAATAAGGACCCTAGTAAACATAGGTTTAAGCGGGACCAGTCTCTTGAGTCTCAGGGAGACAGAGATATGGGTGCTTGCCTATTTAAGATAGACAACTTAACAAACGGTGTTATCAACACGATAATCATCTTTGAAAAAGACGCAAATCCTGCCGTCCATGTGCAGCGGTTACCGAAAACACCAAAACCTAATTCAGGATTTCAATTTCATTTCTAATTGTCTGACTCAGTCCGAGTCTCATTATAACCAATCTGACTTGAATATGATTCAACTACAAACTACAATTCAACATGAATCCATGTATCCATATATTCAATCTATTCAATCTATTCAAGTTGACTGAACAGAACCATGGATATATTCTATCTACATGTTCATCCATTATATCCATTCCAGGACTGATATCATGGTTTCAGCAAGTCATCCATCTATATACAATATACACTTCAAACAATATACCAATACAATCAAGACATCGCAGGGTTTATAAATGGGTAGACTAGTACGGAATATGTTAAAGGTGACACAAGGTGGTCACTTAAGACGTAATTACATCCATGCCGTTGTTCCGTGGTATTATCGACGGAGCCTTGTACTCCATATACCGTAGTCTCCGGTCTAGTGAGACTCCTCTCGTATACACTGGCATCTTCTGTACCAAGCTACAAACAATATAATACAACTTTAAAAACTACATTCTCTCTCTGTCTATTCTACTTCTCCCTTATCTTTGGGACTTAACGAGCGATTTGTTCGCTGACGACATTCTCTTTCTTCTTCTTTGGAATGTCGTCGGGTGATTCTCTGGAGATTGAGCCTACCAGCGAGGACATGGATCAGCTAGCCTTCGACCCGGAGCTCTAGTTATTTGTACACATTTACATTCTGTATTTTCCATTTCTGTTATGTCACTATTTAGGCATTACTTTCCATTCCATGTATTTACTTTTCAGATGTATTGTAAAAAGAATGTTAATAAATAAATTTGTTGTTCAATTATATCTATTGTCTTTTTCTCTTGTGCATTTTACTTATATTGCTTAGATACACTTAGCGTGTTTACTTCAGAGTAAATACGTAGCGGACTCATCGCGTCCTCTGCCCGTATACTGGGAAGCGGGGCGTGACATTCGTCGTCTCGAAAGTCCACGCGAGGGTACCTACATATCAACACATTATAACGTTATTAAAACCAAGTTCGGAAAACCGATACGGCACGCAAAGTGCTCATAGGTTAGAACCTATAGCTTACGCATGCAAGATCAACCAAATAACCCTCGTCGTTGACGTACAAACGTCTAACGACCAAATACAATATCAAATATCAAAACCCAAGTTTCAGAAATCTCAAACCACAAAATCAGCAACAAGGAAAATCTCTCCAAGATTCTACTTTAGATCAAACCAAGATATTTTGCATATAGGGTACGTCAATATATCACATAAGGGAGACACTGACCAAAACTCATCGCATTCCACTTCAATGTGGCCGCAATTTGCGGCCACAATCAATAAATCTGCGACCCAGATAGAAAGGAAGGGGCTCAGGTTTCAGGGATTGCTTCATGGTTGCCTGCTTGTCTCACTGTGATTGGGACTTCTTTTATGGGTCTCTCGGGTCATCCCAGATTCCAATATACCCTTACAAACTGTCAAATCATCGATGTCGGGGAATTCTAACTTCGGGTTTTGGGTTCTTGTCTCAGGTCTTGGCCAGTAAAAACATCACTCAAGTCTTGCAAATACTCACTAAACCTCAATTTACCATTTACAAGTCCAACTTCCACTAAACAATCAACCTAGAAAATTCCAAGATCACAAACTAGACTAAAACAAGTTCTAAACTAAACTAGGATATATTAAACATAACAACTTAACTAAAGGTGTAGGGATTACCACATTTGGCAACTCAAGAAAATTCTTGGGTTGCCCAAAGTCTTCAAAATCCAAACTTGATTGGTCCAAAGGGTTTAGGAAGAGTTAGAGATCATTTATTGTGAAGGTGGCATGGGGTTTTGGTGACGGTGTCATGACCCGGATATGTGGAACGTGACTGGCACTTAAATTACGAAATGTCTAGAGGCGTAACGTAATCTAAGTAAGCCAAAGCATAGAAAATCTAAACCATTTATGTAACAATTAGGAAAAAGTTAGAAATAAATAAATTTAATTAAATTAAGAATAAGCTGATAAATCACTAAACAGTTAAAATCAAATATGTCAATCTTCATAAGTTATATGTAATACAAATTAAATTAGAATTTTTAAATGTAATTTAAATAAGTTATAAGAGTTTTAATGATAATTTTAGCTTCATTTTAAACAAAAGATGTGTTTTATAATAAGTAAGTTGTGAGGGGTTAAATTGTAAAGTTAAGTTTTTATGCAAATAGGGTATTGTCAAGGGTTTAAGTGGTTAAAGGGAATCATTTCAGTTCTGAAAATAAATTCAAAATAAAACAAAAGAAAATGGAAAATAAACCAAAAACACCTCATGCTTCAAACAACCTCTCATTTCCACCTCCTCCTTGCATGAAACATGCACACCCTTGGCCTTGACACCTCCACCTTCCCTTATCCTTTCATCCTCTCACATATATAACTCATTTCAGTTCTGAAACCTAATTAAAACTGAAAAGAAAATCAAAGGAAAAGAAAAGTAAAAGAGAAAAAGGGAAGAACAAGAGGAAGAAGAAGAAGAGGGAGCTTGTTCATGGAGATGGCTCATCATCAACATAGGAGGGACTTAGCCAATTGGAGGGTTATTCCTACAACAAATTAGGAGGGTAAACTTCTTAAACATAGTAGAGATAAGCTCTGTAGTTCAATTGATTAAAGTTTAGATAAGTCACATAATATCGTATTTTAGTTAGAAATTGTGTCTGTTAGAATCTGCTGTGTTCTGAAACATAATTAAATAAATTCAACAGAGCTAAAATGATGTAGGAATCAATTAGAACACACCACAAGAGAACGACAATGGGGGGCCGGTTTTGGGCCGGCGACAGAAGAGAATTGGCCGGCGTCGCCGGCCATGTTGAGGATTTTGGGGGTTTTCTCTGTAGGGGTGTTTACAGTATACAATTTGGACTAATTTGGTACTGTTGATTTTAATTAGTTTCACTGTAGTTAAAATCTGGGATGATATATCGGAAAAGGAATCGTAAAACGTTAAAAACGACACGACTAAATCATGTCGCGTTTTAAATTCTGAAACAGTGCAGTTTTGGGTTAAAATCCAGCAAGACTAAGTGTTTAATAACTTGATATAATCAAATAGTAGATAACTAGTAAGTAGGATAACGTGTTTCTATTTCCGTTATATCGGAATAGCCGTTTTGCTTATACACGTAACTTTGCATATTTAGACGCGGATACGAGAAATACGGAAGCCGCGAGGAAAGGGAAAGGATTAGCGATTCCGGAGTAGATTCGACTTTCCGGTGAGTAGACTAAACATCTACCGGGGAATTTTGTAAAGATGGCGTGTTTCGCCCGTGGTTTACTTAATGTGGTATTCATATCGTCATGTTTAAATGTTAGAATCTCATTCATTAAAAATACTTGTATATTGCTTAGTTGTTAGTACACTTCACAATTATCGACGAGTCATGCCACGTGCACATTTTATATGCTACACACACCTCGTCGATATTACCATGTCACATACACTTAAATATCATAATTGTTAAAATAGATGATATTGTATTTCACATATCTAATGTAGTGATAGATTGCATCATTGACATCCTGTTACCTTATGCGTATTTTGGTGTTATATACGAGATAAATGCAGAATTGAGGATTTGTGGTTTTGAATTTGAATACTATTGCATAAATTCGGTGTTTTCATGATTGATGTGTCATGTCCACCATGAGATGATTTCTGTTTTGATTTTATTCCGGACCGAGTGGGGGAGATATACGGTCGCGGATTTACGTTATCCATACTGAGTGGGGGAGATATACAGTTGGATACATGGTGGACCCGGTCGAGACCGAGGGGCAGGATAGCCGTATTGAGACGGGGGAGCCTAGCGAGGTTACTCGATACCGGAGTTGGTTATAGAAATACGGCGTGTATCTAGAGGATAACGACCGATATGATGGGTATAGGATCATTCGGGGAATGATGCCTATAAGGAATGAAGGTTTTGTATCATTGATGGACACCGTGAAATGATTAAATTGAGTTGGGATTTCAAAAGTATAATAATATTTTATTGTTGAATTTCACATATACTCACATATCATATTGACTCATATTCAGTAGCATGATTGTCATATTTACTTTATTCGCCGTTATATGTTAGTCGTATTCACTGAGTTGGCAACTCATCCCCGTTGTGCCACAGTTCCTTGCAGGGATAGAGTGGACGGGTAGCTGCGAGGCAGGATCACTTTTGCAGTCGTATTCCATCTTTTGAGTGGTAGGTTACATGTGTAGTAACCTTCCTTTTTGTATTTTGTATCTAGAAAGACTCCATCAGACTGTATTTTGATTTAGAAATGAGAGATGGAATATATATGTACAGTTGAGATCTGTTGATCAGTATTATAGTTCTTCTTTATGAGATTCAGTGAGGTTCATTATGTGTATATTCATGTTCATTTTGATATCGTTGATTCCAACTAGGAATACAACCAAACTTAACCTTTATTATCTGTTTATTGAATTAACTTCATAAATTGAGATTTTTACTAAAAAAAAAAAACTAAATTTTCATAAATAATTCCGCAATAAGGTATTTGATCTTGGTTTTCGGCTTACTTGGACTTGTGCATATCTTTAGATATGATCCAATCTAAGTGCCGGTCACATCCAAACTTGGGTCGTGACAAAGTTGGTATCAGAGCCTAGGAGTAACCTTACGGAATTCAGTAAGGGATTTCAATAGGTTGATGTAAGTCCGAGAGTTAGGATGACCTTTGGTTTGATGGAGTAGGTGAATTAGGACGAATGCAGTACCGTACGTATGTTCCGCGGCATATTTACGTTATCGTATTCAGCCTAACTAACCTTAGGATGTTTATCTTGATCTATTCTTCCGTTGATTCTTCGTTATTGATTGCTTCTGTTCCCACACCTTATCAACTCTCGTTTCTTGTTCCAGTTGCTATGGCTACGCGGGCTAGGCGAGCCGCAGCCAGGAATGCAGCTAGGGCGAGTCCGCCTGTGACGACGACTGGTACACCGGACGTGCAGGAGGTGCATGAGCATGTTGATCCTCCTCCTCCAGATCGCATGACTTGGATTGAGGAGGGTATGTTGGGATTACAGCGAGTGGTAGGACAGTTAGCTGAGACCACTCGAGCTGTGAGATCAGATCCAGCACCGACCGTAGCAGAGTCCGAGGTACAGCCTACACAGACGGTAGCACCAGTAGATACGAGAGTGATGGAGGTATCACTTGCAGAGTTTATGAGATTGAGACCCCCAGTATTTACAGGGACCGACGTGACGGAAGATCCTCAGTCCTTTCTTGATAGGATGGCGAGAATTGGCAGATCGTTGCGATGTTCTGATGCGAGGTCAGTTGAGCTGACTAGCTTTCGTTTGGAGGGACTTGCACAGGAGTGGTGTGAGTCGATGGAAAGAGGGCGAGCTACGAATCTTCCTCCGATGACATGGACCGAGTTTTCTACAGTCTTTCTTGCCATATTTCTTCCCCAGAGTGTGAGGGATGCTAGAGCTAGCAGTTTCGAAGCGTTGAGGAAATCAGCTAGTATGTCAGTAGCAGATTATGACTTATGATTCACCCAGCTGTCGCGATATGCCCCATATTTAGTACCTACAGAGGAGCTTCGGGTGAAAAGGTTCCTAAGGAGTTTGGACACACAGTTGTATCTGGCGATAGGCTCCCAGCATTTTGATACATATGCACAGGCCATGGATGCGGCGATTCGAGTAGAGGAGCGTTTGAGCCAGTCAGGAGTCGTTCCGGAGCCAAAGAGGAGTAGACCATTCGTGCCGACAAATAGACAGTTTGGCAGAGGTAGAGGGTCCTATCCAGGCAGATATACTCCAGGCCGCAGTGTTGGACGAGGTTGGACACAGGGCCAGATGTTTAGTTCTTATCCTGATGATCAGAGACCACCATCTACCTGTTATAGTTGTGGACTTCCCGGACACTTTGCGCGAGATTGTAGATCTCAGGGCGGGACCATTGCTCCACAGGCTGTTTTACCCCTTCCATCTCCTACACCGATGGCTTTACTTCCTCCCCCAGTTGGCGCTACACGCCAGGCAGTTGCACCACGAGGTCGAGGCTATGCAGGACGTGCTCAGAGAGGTAGAGGAGATAGAGGTAGAGGATGACAAGATGCGGGCAGGGGCCAGGCACGGGTTTTTGCGCTGACTCCACAAGATGCCCAGGCATCAAATGCAGTCGTGACAGGTACTCTTACAGTATGCTCATTAGAGGCACATGTTTTATTTGATCCCAGTTCTACACATTCTTATGTATCTTCACGATTCGCACTTTTGTTGGGGAAGGAGTCGTCATTATTAGAGTTACTGTTGGTAGTGATTACTCCAGTTGGAGATTCCTTTATTGCTCGGCACGTATTCAGATCGTGTTCGGTGCGTATTGGTAATAGAGATTCGCTAGTTGATCTGATTCTCCTGGACATGTTGGATTTTGATATACTTCTTGGGATGGATTGGTTAGCCGCTTGTCATGCCTATGTAGATTGTAGAGGAAAAGCGGTTAGATTCTGTTTTCCAGGAGAACCGGTGTTTGTTGTGCAGGGGGATTGCAAGTTAACCCCTGTCAACATGATTTCTGCTGTTGGTGCGAGACGGCTCTTGAAGAAGGGTTGTCATGGGTTCTTGGCTTTTATTCAGGACATAGGGGTCGCTGAAGTTCCATTGGACCAAATCCCGATCGTACGAGAATTTCCTGAGGTATTTCCTGCTGAGTTACCAGGATTGCCACCTGATCGAGATATTGAATTTTGTATCGACTTGATTCCGGGTGCAGGGCCTATTTCTATACCACCCTATCGAATGGCACCGACGGAATTGAAAGAACTCAAAGGCCAGTTGCAAGAGTTGTTAGATAGAGGACTGATTCGTCCCAGTGCTTCACCGTGGGGAGCTCCTGTGTTATTCGTAAAGAAGAAGGACGGTAGTATGAGAATGTGCATCGACTACCGACAGCTGAATCGCGTCACTGTGCGAAACAGGTATCCATTACCACGAATTGATGACTTGTTCGATCAGTTGCAAGGAGCCGGATTCTTCTCAAAGATTGACTTGAGGTCAGGGTATCATCAGTTGAGGGTTCGGAAGGACGATATTCCAAAGACGGCGTTTCGTACGAGATATGGGCATTATGAATTTCTGGTGATGTCGTTCGGACTCACCAATGCTCCAGCAGCTTTTATGGATATGATGAACCGTATCTTTAGACCATTTATCGATCGGTTTATTATAGTATTCATAGATGATATTCTTGTATATTCTCGGAGTCAGACGGAGCACGAGCAGCATTTACGTATCACAATGCAGACCTTGAAGGTGCATCAATTGTATGCAAAGTTTTCTAAGTATGCTTTTTGGCTCGATAGTGTGGAGTTCTTGGGTCACATCGTTACGAGAGAAGGTATTTGTGTAAACCCAAAGAAGATTGAAGCGGTACAACACTGGCCCAGGCCTATGTCAGTTACGGAGGTTCGAAGTTTCTTAGGTCTGGCAGGTTATTACAGACGCTTCGTACAGGATTTCTCACGGATAGCGGCACCTTTGACAGGATTGACTAGGAAGGAAGTTCCGTTTCAGTGGACAGATGCGTGTGAGCAGAGTTTCCAACAGTTAAAGACGCGTTTGACGACTGCACCTGTATTATCTTTGCCTTCCGGGTCAGGGGGTTTCGTCGTGTATTGTGATGCTTCTAGAGTGGGCTTAGGCTGTGTGTTGATGCAACACGGCAAGGTTATAGCATATGCTTCTCGGCAGTTGAAGAGGCATGAACAAAACTACCCCACTCATGATCTAGAGATGGCTGCTGTGGTATTCGCATTGAAGATTTGGAGACATTACTTATATGGAGAAACGTGTCAAATCTTCACAGATCATAAAAGTTTAAAGTATATCTTTCAGCAGAAAGATCTGAACCTCAGGCAACGTAGATGGATGGAATTGGTGAAAGATTACGACTGTGAGATTTTGTACCATCCAGGCAAAGCAAATGTGGTAGCAGACGCCTTGAGTCGGAGGCCTGGAGGTAATTTATCTCATTTGAGCATTTTGCAGAGACAGTCTTCTATAGACTGGCAGCTCTTATGTGATAGTCGTATACAGTTTGAGTTTACATCGGCAAGAGGTCAGTTGGCACATGTTCTCACCAGACCTCAGTTATTGGATCGTATACGAGATGCGCAGCCTACAGATACTCGCATGATGGAGATTATGGATCATGTTAGGCAGGGCAAGGAGACGGAGTTCGCGATTGATGATCATGGAGTATTACGTTTTAGGACTCGTCTCTGTGTGCCAGATTCTGACGGATTGAGGCGTGAGATTTTGGAGGATGCCCACAGGTCAGTATACAGTATTCATCCTGGTTCCACCAAAATGTATCGTGATTTGAAGGATAATTATTTGTGGGAAGGAATGAAGAAGGATGTTACGGATTTTGTTTCTCGATGCTTGACTTGTCAGCAAGTCAAAGCAGAACACCAGAGGCCAGCCGGAGAGCTGCAACCCTTACCCATTCCAGAGTGGAAATGGGAACAGATTTCCATGGATTTCGTGGTGGGTCTACCCAGGACTAGCAGAGGGTATGATTCCATTTGGGTGGTTGTTGATAGATTGACAAAAGCCGCTCATTTTCTTCCAGTGAAGACGACATATGGATTTGCTCAATATGCACAGGTTTATATCGATGAGATTGTACGTCTACATGGAGTTCCGACATGCATAGTATCAGATCGAGGTACCCAGTTCACGAGCAGGCTATGGCAGAAACTTCAGGACGCTCTTGGTACATGACTGAGTTTTAGTACAGCTTTCCACCGACAGACAGACGGTCAGTCGGAGCGGACCATTCAGATACTAGAGGATATGCTTCGGGCTTGTAGCCTAGATTTCGGTGGTAGTTGGGATCGTCACCTACCTTTGGTAGAATTCTCGTATAACAACAGTTTTCAAGAGACGATCCAGATGGCACCCTTTGAAGCCTTGTATGGAAGGAAGTGTAGATCACCTGTTTGCTGGACAGAACTTAGTGAGAGTGGTATATTAGGACCGCAGATAGTACAGGAAACTACAGAGAAGATTCAATTGATACGAGATAGAATGAAAGCGGCTCAAAGCAGACAGAAGTCATACGCAGATCGACGACGACGTAAACTGGAGTTTGATGTGGGAGATCATGTGTTCCTTCGAGTATCTCCAATGAAGGGTGTGATGCGCTTCGGGAAGAAAGGGAAGCTCAGCCCCAGATATGTTGGACCTTACGAGATTTTAGAGAGAGTAGGCGCTGTGGCTTATCGGTTAGCACTTCCACCTGGTTTTCCTGACGTACATCCGGTGTTTCACGTTTCGATGCTTCGCAGATATCTTCACGATCCATCTCATGCGATCCAGCATCAGACTCTACAGATTGAGTCAGATCTATCCTTCACAGTGCAGCCAGTCGCTATTCTGGACAGGCAGGCAAAGCAACTACGATCAAGGATACTGCCATCTGTTAAGGTTCTCTGGCAAGGAAAGGATCGCGAGGAGATTACTTGGGAGACGGAGGACGCGATGCGGAAGAAATTTCCACATCTTTTCATAGGTATGTCTAGTAATTATTTTAAATTCGGGGACCGAATTTTCTTAAGGAGGGAATATTGTAACAATTAGGAAAAAGTTAGAAATAAATAAATTTAATTAAATTAAGAATAAGCTGATAAATCACAAAACAGTTAAAATCAAATATGTCAATCTTCATAAGTTATATGTAATACAAATTAAATTAGAATTTTTAAATGTAATTTAAATAAGTTATAAGAGTTTTAATGATAATTTTAGCTTCATTTTAAACAAAAGATGTGTTTTATAATAAGTAAGTTGTGAGGGGTTAAATTGTAAAGTTAAGTTTTTATGCAAATAGGGTATTGTCAAGGGTTTAAGTGGTTAAAGGGAATCATTTCAGTTCTGAAAATAAATTCAAAATAAAACAAAAGAAAATGGAAAATAAACCAAAAACACCTCATGCTTCAAACAACCTCTCATTTCCACCTCCTCCTTGCATGAAACATGCACACCCTTGGCCTTGACACCTCCACCTTCCCTTATCCTTTCATCCTCTCACATATATAACTCATTTCAGTTCTGAAACCTAATTAAAACTGAAAAGAAAATCAAAGGAAAAGAAAAGTAAAAGAGAAAAAGGGAAGAACAAGAGGAAGAAGAAGAAGAGGGAGCTTGTTCATGGAGATGGCTCATCATCAACATAGGAGGGACTTAGCCAATTGGAGGGTTATTCCTACAACAAATTAGGAGGGTAAACTTCTTAAACATAGTAGAGATAAGCTCTGTAGTTCAATTGATTAAAGTTTAGATAAGTCACATAATATCGTATTTTAGTTAGAAATTGTGTCTGTTAGAATCTGCTGTGTTCTGAAACATAATTAAATAAATTCAACAGAGCTAAAATGATGTAGGAATCAATTAGAACACACCACAAGAGAACGACAATGGGGGGCCGGTTTTGGGCCGGCGACAGAAGAGAATTGGCCGGCGTCGCCGGCCATGTTGAGGATTTTGGGGGTTTTCTCTGTAGGGGTGTTTACAGTATACAATTTGGACTAATTTGGTACTGTTGATTTTAATTAGTTTCACTGTAGTTAAAATCTGGGATGATATATCGGAAAAGGAATCGTAAAACGTTAAAAACGACACGACTAAATCATGTCGCGTTTTAAATTCTGAAACAGTGCAGTTTTGGGTTAAAATCCAGCAAGACTAAGTGTTTAATAACTTGATATAATCAAATAGTAGATAACTAGTAAGTAGGATAACGTGTTTCTATTTCCGTTATATCGGAATAGCCGTTTTGCTTATACACGTAACTTTGCATATTTAGACGCGGATACGAGAAATACGGAAGCCGCGAGGAAAGGGAAAGGATTAGCGATTCCGGAGTAGATTCGACTTTCCGGTGAGTAGACTAAACATCTACCGGGGAATTTTGTAAAGATGGCGTGTTTCGCCCGTGGTTTACTTAATGTGGTATTCATATCGTCATGTTTAAATGTTAGAATCTCATTCATTAAAAATACTTGTATATTGCTTAGTTGTTAGTACACTTCACAATTATCGACGAGTCATGCCACGTGCACATTTTATATGCTACACACACCTCGTCGATATTACCATGTCACATACACTTAAATATCATAATTGTTAAAATAGATGATATTGTATTTCACATATCTAATGTAGTGATAGATTGCATCATTGACATCCTGTTACCTTATGCGTATTTTGGTGTTATATATGAGATAAATGCAGAATTGAGGATTTGTGGTTTTGAATTTGAATACTATTGCATAAATTCGGTGTTTTCATGATTGATGCGTCATGTCCACCATGAGATGATTTCTGTTTTGATTTTATTCCGGACCGAGTGGGGGAGATATACGGTCGCGGATTTACGTTATCCATACTGAGTGGGGGAGATATACAGTTGGATACATGGTGGACCCGGTCGAGACCGAGGGGCAGGATAGCCGTATTGAGACGGGGGAGCCTAGCGAGGTTACTCGATACCGGAGTTGGTTATAGAAATACGGCGTGTATCTAGAGGATTACGACCAATATGATGGGTATAGGATCATTCGGGAAATGATGCCTATAAGGAATGAAGGTTTTGTATCATTGATGGACACCGTGAAATGATTAAATTGAGTTGGGATTTCAAAAGTATAATAATATTTTATTGTTGAATTTCACATATACTCACATATCATATTGACTCATATTCAGTAGCATGATTGTCATATTTACTTTATTCGCCGTTATATGTTAGTCGTATTCACTGAGTTGGCAACTCATCCCCGTTGTGCCACAGTCCCTTGCAGGGATAGAGTGGACGGGTAGCTGCGAGGCAGGATCACTTTTGCAGTCGTATTGCATCTTTTGAGTGGTAGGTTACATGTGTAGTAACCTTCCTTTTTGTATTTTGTATCTAGAAAGACAACATCAGACTGTATTTTGATTTAGAAATGAGAGATGGAATATATATGTACAGTTGAGATCTGTTGATCAGTATTATAGTTCTTCTTTATGAGATTCAGTGAGGTTCATTATGTGTATATTCATGTTCATTTTGATATCGTTGATTCCAACTAGGAATACAACCAAACTTAACCTTTATTATCTGTTTATTGAATTAACTTCATAAATTGAGATTTTTACTAAAAAAAAAAGCTAAATTTTCATAAATAATTCCGCAATAAGGTATTTGATCTTGGTTTTCGGCTTACTTGGACTTGTGCATATCTTTAGATATGATCCAATCTAAGTGCCGGTCACATCCAAACTTGGGTCGTGACAATTTAAGGAAATAGAGTGAAGGAAAACTTATTTTTAAAAAGTGATTTTAGAAAAATAAAGTCACACTAAAACATTTTAAAATATTAAGTTTTCCCGAAAATTTCGGCAAAGTTTCCTTTGTAAATACTGGCCCCAAATGCGTACAACACATGAATATATACAAGTAAAGAATAAATGCATCCCCAAGTGGGAGCTAGCTCTGCGCCAAAGACGGAATCACAACCACATGCAATATATATCATCATAATATGAGTTTAGCATCAGAAAACAAGAAATAAGAAAACACCACGTCGGCTCAAGTGAGCATCGACACCAGAAATAGAATACATGCAAATCTCACAAGCTCACCATCTAAGTCCAAGTATACAACTGATGGAAAACGGTAGATAAGGTGGATGGAGTGTACTAGATACAATAATAATACACAAGGTGGGAACAAAAATATCCTCGCAACCTACCTACGAGCAAACCGCAAGTCAATGCAAATGAAGCAAAAAGAGGAAGTACGCCCGCCGCTACTGTGCTGACGGGTCAGACCTGCAAGATACTGTGGCACACCGGGGGTGAGTTGCCAACTCGTGAGTAGTAAGTAACATCTAACAAGGCTATCACAAGCATGCACGCAATTGCGTCACAACCTATGTTAGTGTATATGCCCTAGAGGCCATTACTGTATCATACTAGCTTGTATATTACTTGATGGAAGCTTGGGATATTCACAGTTGTATAGACAATCTTGCTCAAAATGGTAGTATGCTACTTGGTTTGTCTCTACTTCAATATGTGCATGTGTTTCTTTTAGCATATCGCTTATATACATATTAGTAGAGCCCTTAGGATCTTTGCTTGATTACCAGCGTTGTAATGGCGCTCACACTCGTAGGGGCTGGGTAATCCATAAGCACATCCTTATACAGGTCCCTAGTCATAGGACTATCGAGACAGGGCATCGATACTCCGGAGTAGACTAGCGTATGCGCTTCTCATCCCAGCAGGGGAGACAGTCTGTCCCACAGCCGTCAGTGCGTCGTACTTGAAATAGTATACGGGTGCTCGTTAGGTTACGAGTACACTGGACAGGACTCGTCGGGAACTGTTGGTTGGTGTTATACCTATCGTCAGTTATCAGTTCCCAGATGACATGAGTACAGCTTAGTCCGCCGACCTGACACCGTCACTTCGCCTCGAGTGTGTTCCCATTGTACTTAGATTACTACCCTACCACGGCTCAAAGGAGTCGTGCAAACAGGTAGTAGTTGGGTGCAGTCCCGAAGCACTTGGAGGCAGTGACAGTTAGACAGGATTCGTCTCTCCCGGTATTGGGGGTTGACATCGCGCTGTGTCTAGGAGAGCCATTACACAAGTAGTCCCTGGCCAGGGCAAGCGAGATATACTGGTAGGTTTCCAATGTTATCTCAGGGTGTTCTGGGCTACACTCTGACACGACTTGTACCGCTATTAGGGGACTGACGTTCACCGCCCCCCTAGGCCCGCCATGCGATGTATCAGACGAACAGACCGGACTGTACGGAGATTGTCACATACAGGCTCAGTAGGAGTTCGGATGGGTTTACCTCATCGGCCTTCTTATCGACATCTACCTTGGGACCGTTACGTACAGCTAGTGCCGCTTGCGGTCTGTGGTTAAACCCACTGCCAGCGTAGTGTCGAGTCTTTAGAGTCCCACACAGAGAGTTTCCCTGCATTGAGCGAAACGTGTAGAGGCCGTATGGTTTTACGGCAGGGCTACGATCACTTACGTGCACTTGTGTGCGTATGCTGTTCGGGTAGGCAATACTGGTGGGCTTTAATTTAAGCCAGATCCTAGTATTGCACAGATGGATTTGATTTGTCTTCTGTGCATTCGCATTCTACGGAATGCGGATGCGGGTGTGTATGCACAGTTTTGAGGAGCGATGAAGGAGGAGGTGCCCCATTAGGGTTTTGGCAGTTGGTTCGGCCAAAACCGTAATGTGGCACACTCATTAGGGTTTTGACAGTTCGTTTGGTCAAAACCGTTATGAGCCAGAGACATTGTTTACTAATTCTTTTAGTGATAGATTTATGATGGCTAATTGCATTGACTATTTGACCACTTAGACCTCTCTTGACTTTGTTGACCCGTTGACCGTGTCGACCCGTTGACCCTGTTGACCATTGACCTTCAATAGAGATCTACACTCTTCTTTCATTTTCTTTTTAATTCTTGAGTTATGATAATGGTCAATTCAATGTGCCATCAACTCTATCATGATAAGATTAGTAATGATGATTTTTTGTATTATTGCAACCATGGTTCATTTCATTTGGCTTAATCTTTTTCATTATTCTCTTCTCATTCTCTCTCTTGAAATGAGACGAAAAGAAAAGCTCCATGGTTGCTAAGCTTTCTCCTTCTTCTTCCTCTTCTTGATCTCATCTTTTGATCTCATGTGTTGAGAGAAAAAGATCCCACAAAGACAAATACATCCATACATCTCCTCTACACTTCCTAGGGCTTCTTGACTAGCAATATCTTTGCCCTAGTTGCCTCGGCTCGAGGTGGAGCTCGGTGTATATCTCTCGGGTGGATCGTCTTCGACTCAAGAAAGCCGTGGAGGTGCCTGAGGTCCGGATCGACGCTTGGAGCTTGGATGGACGAGCGGGACAGCGGAATGAAGACCCGAAGGACCGGTTCCGTGAGGTATACTTTCTACAGTATAGTAGTTAAAACCTCTAGTAGTTTACTAGTTTCTAGTTTAGCCAAGATCCTTGCTTTTGAGTCCATGTTGCCTTGCGCCAAATCATTGTTTTTCGCCGTTTCTGCCTCCCCGTAAAAACCGGGGTGAGCAACGTGGACCTACAGTGGTATCAGAGCCTAGCTAAACATAAACGAGTAAGTTAGCAAAGTGTTTAGAATATCGATCGGAAAAAAAGTCGCAAAACACATCCGACAAAAACCAAGTTTCTGTCGAATTTTTATACTGCAAAGTAAAAGCAATCGGCTATAGTGAAGTTAATGCCCTGACGCAAACTTTTTGTCCAAGGGGTCACTCCCGGTGAAGGGATCTCGGCCCTTGCCTCATCGACCGAACGAGGCTGTCGTTATCATATCCCTAGAACATCCACTTATGTTCTAAAACTGCTTCCGACTGTTTCTCCAGGATTGGATCAATGTCAACTTATTGCATCTAGTGCAAGAACAACATCTGGTGTGGTACTTGACATCTCATGATTGACTCAATTGCCTGAGCAAGTGATCTGCCAATCATGCACATCCCTCTCCAGTTTAGTCTGTAAGACACCTTTAGAGAGGGTGACTCCATCACCTGCAGGTACACCACCGTGCCAGGAGTCGTCCATTCTAAATACTCTTAGAATGCTGTCTAAGTACCCAGATTGGGAAACCACCCAAATCTAGATCTAAAACCATAGATCTAGTAACCAGTATGTCTGATATAATATCCAAGTCCTGTGTGGAGAAACCACTGTGTGACGACCAAAGTATAACCGATTGTAGTGTAGGAATATCACTTCCTACTCTGTGTATGTCATCTAAATACCATGACATCACACCCTACTACCTTCTCAACAGATCCATCCCCTATTCTGATGAAGTCAAACCTATGACTGTCACATCAGAAATTGATGATCTATCTCCGCTATATCTGCTTTAGTCTATAAATAGACATAAGCTACCTGTCCACCAATGCTTCCGCTGCTCCCACTGACTACGACAACCCTCTGGCAGAGTCATATACACGCACACTTCTAAAGCAAGTTTAGAACGACGCTATACTCATCCTCCTGCTGGGTCTCACAGTCTGGAACAACAGCAATGGCAAGTGTGGGTAAACAAGAACCTTCCTGTCACCGTCCTTGAGGTTACTGGAGTACCTCTCGGGTGCCTGAGGTTACCCACCTTAACTGCGGAGTGGCCAATGGAATGTCAAACCAGATTGAATCTTTAGGTTCCTATGAAATCTTCAGTAATCGTTTGTGGTTCTGGAATCACTTCCAGTTCTACCATACTCCCACTACTGTTTTCTGAAAAAATCCATTTTTAATAAAACTGTGGCGAGTATAGAACAATATCACTATTGTTCTTCCAGATGGTAGAAAATCAACCCTCGTCATAGCCTGGGTCAACCCACAAACAGCCATTACAGAAATGTGCCTTGAGTTATCCAGAGTCTGGTTTTAAGCATAGGCCGGACAACTCCCCGTACCTTAACATCGTTAAGATATGAACTGTACTATATCCAATATAGAACCAGAGGCACTGATTTAATTGAACCATATTCAAATCATGCAGCTATCTCCAGTGCATGTCAACTAAATGGAAGGAGGCCGATCAGCGTTACTCAACTCAGGAATGCTTCCAATTATGAGTAACCTGAAAGAGAAGCAAGTTCTCTTAATCATTACTATCAACTGAATACCATACTCAAGTATCTACATCTTCGATCACTTTGAAGAATCCCGATACTTGCAATATCTGGTTCTCTACTTTATTCAAATACCTACAACTTCTCAAAATTCAGACCCTGTGTTTCGAAGAAACACCTGTCTAAAAGCTAGAGAAGTCACAAGTAAACCGAATATAGTACGAGGACCAACCCCTCTGTCCTGATGGACCCTGGACAACATACAATACTCTGTATAAGTCCCTTGAGTCTGATAATTCATTCACTGTGTGTCGTAGGTTGAAAACTGTACCTTTGGTTACGAAGAATTACACCGCTGTTCAATACTCCTTACCTAAGATATAGGTAAATGTCGTAGACATAATTTCAAAAGGGTATATCTCACTTTATGAAAATAGACGTACAGATATATCGATTTGAAATTGGTGCATAACAACGGGTATTCAAAACCAAATATTTGCCGACCGGCAAACAGCCCAGGTGATTTCCTCAAATATCACTGATTACAACGAATCCCGATATAATGAGGATGATCACCTAATTCCCAATAACTTACTCCCACTCATCATCTGTAAAACTATACAGATGTGAGAATCATACTTGGTAAATACATACCCTGGAGCAAGTGTCTAACTGGGAAATCAGTTTTCCTTTTACGGTACACAGTGAAACTGAAACATTGAAATGTTTCGTAGGGGTATCCCGGTATTCCTAGTAATGCCTCTTCCAAATTCACGACTATAACCGTATAATTCTTTGCCACCTCTCCAAATCCCTTCATATGTCTTTAGTCATTACCTTCTGCACACCCCTTTAGGCCAAATGGTTTTCTTCCTTCCCTACCGTTCGGCACCAGCCTATGGTTTGGAAGAAGACTATCCAATAAGCATAATGGGTGTATTGTCCTAATCCTAGGAACACTCGCAATGCGAGAGAAGGTGAAGATAAAAGACACCTGAATAAATCTTATTCCTATTTCTCCTGAACCAGAATCCATCCCCGAACTGGAACAAGTTCCTTTCGAGTTTGTATATAACCATACGATGGAGTATCCAATAAACTGTGGATCTTCGTAGTGATACGGAGTGTCCTGGAGAAATACAAAGGTGATTTAGGATTGGCGAAGGAATCCTTGGTTTGGTCGTGAATATCAGTTGCAATTTACTTTGCCCTCTTACTAATCCCTTGATTTGTCTTAACTCAATACCTTCTGTACACCATCGTTAGGCTAATTGGTTTTCTTCATTCCCTACCGGTCGGCACCAGCCTAAGGTTTGGAAGAAGACTATCCAATTTGCGTAATAGGTGTACTACTCCTAAACCAAGGAGTACTCGCAACCTGAGAGAAGGTAAAAGGAAAAGACAACTGAATAGTCCTATCCGTTTTCTCCAGAACCGGAAACCATCCTCGAATAAATTCCTTCGAGTTCGTATCTAACCATACGATGGTTTTGTCCAATGGAAGTGGACGTTCTTAGTAATACGGGGTGTCCTGGAGAAAAGGGTAAAAGTAGGAGTGGCAATAAGATTTGCAACTCTGAAAATCCAAAACCCAGTGTTTTAGAAGGTTCGGTCAATTTTGGTCACTGAGTCATAGTCTTAGGGTCAGGTCAATGGTCGCTGCCAAAGAGAGAGAGAAAAGAAACACTCAGCGTGCACTCTAACCTAGTTCAGAATGGTTACCATTTTATCTAATCCGGAAACCTCCCACTGTACCGTCAAATTCTCCTCCAAACCTAAAAGAAGAATTAGTCGGGAACACCCGAGGAGTAAACCAACTCATCAGTGGGAATCGGGATCCAACTATCATCGCATGATAACGTGACGGAATCCGCTCACGGTGTCACACTCCAGAAGGTATGCGCATATCTGGCAAGTTTCAGTTCTTTTGAAACTCCCGATGAGATTTCTGCCCCATGCACTTATGACCTTGACTTTGGCCAACATATCATAAGTCACATGTCAAGTTCCACCCGTCATTCTCCAGGTTAATTTGAACCCCACCCGTACATGTAAGTCGATGTAGTACACCCCAGTACTTGTGGGGAGGCGGAATTTTCAAAAACGATCAAGTTTAAAGAACGAACATCCACTAACCGCTTGAATCGAAGCTAAACAAATAATAACCGAACACATAGCTATATTAAACTATAGTGTTAAGGGATTATACCTATCGAAACTAGTCCTTCGTCTTTACGATCTCCTTGTCCTCCTCGGCCTTCTCTAGGTAGTAGACGATCCACCCGAGAGCGAAACTCCAAGCTAAACCTCTAAACTTGAGGCAACTAACCTTCTTGGATTGCTAATCAAAGAAGTTAGGATGAGATAGAGTGATGGTTATGGATTGTTTAGTCTAACTAATCCTTTGATCTCAACTCATGAGGTGTAAGGATTAGGGTTTGAAGATGAGAGCTTGAGGAGAGAGAATGTGAGATAAGATAATGAGAAGAGAGAGAGTGTATCATAATATATTATGAAGCATTTTCTAATAATGAGAAAAGAATAAAGAGTGATGATAAATCATGCTTCATAAATATCTAGTGGTGATTCATTAGCATGAGTCATTAAGCAATAAATGTGCATTAATGAAATGAATGAATCACCACCATGACTCACTTTCTTATCCATAAGTAACCTCCTTAGTCACATCTTCTAGAAGCTTCTCGTACAATTACGAGAACGCCCCTCCAATTCGCAAAAATACGGAAAAAACTTTAGACTGTAAAAATCCAATAACCGGATACCAGTAACTGGCTTAAACCAAAGCCGACTGGTAAAAACTGTCCGAAAGTCGTACGTGCGTAAACGCACGTATGCGTCCGAACCCTTTGTCGCAAAACCATGCAACCTCTATATCGTTTCGCCTGGAGTAGGAAACTCTCTGTGTGGGACTCTAGAGACTCGACTACTACGCTGGCAGTGGGTTTAACCACAGACCGCAAGCGGCACTAGCTGTACGTAACGGTCCCCAGGTAGTTGTCGATAAGAAGGCCGATGAGAAACCCCATCCGAACTCCTACTGAGTCTGATGTGACAATCTCCATACAGTCCGGTCCGTTCGTCCAAGACTATCGCATATCGGGCCTAGGGGGGCGGCAAGCGTCAGTCCCCTAATAGCGGTATAAGTCGTGTCGGAGGGAAGCCCATTAGACCCTGAGAAACTACTGGAACCTACCAGCAAATCTCGCTTGTCCTGGCCAGGGACATTGCGTAATGGCTCTCTGACACAGCACGATATCTACTCCCAATACCGGGAGGGACGAATCCTGTCTAACTGCCACTGCCTCCAAGTGCTCGGGACTGCACCCAACTGCTACCTGTTTGCACGACTCCTTTGAGCCGTGGTAGGGTAGCAATCTAAGAACAGTGGGACACACTCGAGGCGAAGTAGCAGTGTCAAGTCTGCGGACTACGCTGTACTCATGTCACCTGGGAACTGTTCACTGACGACTGGTATCAAACCAACCAACAGTTCCCTGTGAGTCCTGTCCGGTGTACCCGTAACCTAACGAGCACCTGTATACTATCTCCAGTACGACGTACTGACGGCTGTGGGACAGACCATCTCCCCAACTGGGATGAGAAGCGTACACACCAGTCTACTCCGGAGTATCGATGCTCTGTCTCGATAATCCAACGACCAGGGACCTGAAAAAGGATGTGCTTGTAGACTACCCAGCCCCCACTAGTGTGACTGCCATCACAACGCTGGTAGACAAGCAAGATCCTAAGAGCTCTATTAATACGTACACTCACATATTAAGATAGAAAAACCAAGTAGCATACTACCATGTTTAGCAAGACTGTTATATACATGTGAATATCCCAAGCTTCCATTAAGTAATATACAAGCTAGTATGATACAGTAATGGCCTTCTAGGGCATAAACACTAACAATCTCCCACTTGCACTAGGGCCATGTACTGGCGTATCGAAGACCGATGATCTCGAGTAGCCGCTCGAACTGAATCTGAGGAAGGGCCTTCGTGAATGGATCAGCAATGTTCTCTTCTGAAGCAACTCTCCGAACCTCGATCTCCTGACGATCAATGATCTCCCTGATCAGGTGATACCGCCTCAAGATGTGTCTGGACTTCTGATGGGACCTTGGTTCCTTCGCTAAAGCTATAGCTCCGTTGTTGTCGCAATACAAAGGTATTGGATCAACTATGGTAGGAACCACCTGAAGTTCTGTTAGGAACTTCTTCATCCAGACTGCTTCTTTTGCGGCATCGCAAGCAGCTATACACTCCGCTTCCATCGTCGAGTCAGCAACGGTGTCCTGCTTGGAGCTCTTCTAGCACACCGCTCCTCCATTGAGGGTAAACATAACCCGACATGGACTTGGAATCGTCCTTATCACTCTGGAAGACGGAATCAGCAAAGGCCTCCAACCTGAGGTCTTTTCCGCCGTAAACCAAGAACATCTCCTTAGTCCTCCTCAGGTACTTGAGAATGTTCTTTACTGCTCTCCAGTGGTTCTCCCCTGGGTCTGACTGATACCGGCTTACCACGCTCAGTGCGTAAGCTACATCTGGTCTGGTACACAACATCGCATACATTATAGAGCCTACCGCAGAAGCATAGGGTATAATAGACATGTGTTCCCTTTCCAAATCAGTCTTGGGAGACATCTCTTTGGAGAGGGTGATTCCGTGACAAGCCGGTAGATTACCGCGCTTAGAATCTTCCATACTGAATCTTTTCAGTACAGTGTCGATATACCTGGACTGCGAAAGTCCCAACATCCTCTTGGATCTATCACGATAGATCCGGATCCCCAGAATGTAAGAGGCATCACCCAGGTCTTTCATGGAGAACCTGTGTGACAAGAATCCTTTGACAGATTGTAGCATAGGAATGTCATTTCCTATCAATAGAATGTCATCCACGTACAAGACGAGGAATACGACACTTCTGGCCACAACTTTACTATATATGCACGGTTCATCTGGATTTTTGATAAAGTCATATTCTTTGACTGTCTCATCAAAACAGATGTTCCAACTCCGCGATGCCTGCTTTAGTCCATAAATAGACTTAAGCAGCTTGCATACTTTCCCGCTGCTCCCACTCTGATTGAAACCCTCTGGCTGATCCATATAGATGCTCTCTTCTAAATTTCCATTCAGAAAAGCCGTCTTTACGTCCATCTGCCAGATTTCATAATCATGGAAGGCAGCAATAGCAAGAAGGACCCGAATGGATTTGAGCATAGCCACTGGAGAAAAAGTTTCGTCATAGTCCAAACCAGGTCTTTGACGAAAACCCTTTGCAACAAGTCTAGCCTTCTAGGTTTCCACCTGTCCATCTACACCAATCTTTTTCTTGAAGATCCATTTGCATCCTATGGGTTTTACCCCATCTGGAGCAAAGTCCAAAGTCCATACTTTGTTGGTGTACATGGACTCCATTTCGGTCCGCATTGCATCTAGCCATCGTACCGAGTCGCCGCTCTGGATGGCCTGCTGGAAGTCAGTAGGTTCATCATCATCTATGATGCAATCCTCTCTATCCCCGTCTATGAGAAAACCGTAGTATCTCTCAGGCGGATGAGACGGCCTACTACTCCTGCGGAGGGGTGCGGGAATGTTCTGTTCTTCTTGAACCTCTGGTTCTACCAAACTTTCAGTAGCAGCTTGTGGTTCTGGAATTTCTTCCAGTTCTATTTCGCTCCCATTTGTATCCTTTTCTAAAACTTGTTGTTCTAGAAAATGGGCATTACGAGAAACAAAAACCTTTTGTTCCTCTGCGTAATAGAAGCAATATCCCTTGGAGTTCTTTGGATATCCTACAAGCATACATTTTACTGATCGTGCCTCGATCTTGTCCACAAACTGCTTTTTGACAAAAGCTGGACATCCCCAAATCCTTATATACTGAAGATAGGGTTTCTTCCCACTCCACATCTGATATGGTGTGGTAGGCACAGTTTTGGTAGGAACTCTGTTCAAAATATATGCCGCTGATTCTAGCGCATATCCCTAGAAAGATCGCGGTAACTCAGCATTACTCATCATGGATCGTACCATATCCAATAGGGTTCGATTCCGTCTCTCCGATACACCGTTGTGTGTGGAGTGTATGGAGGAGTAAGTTGAGAGAGAATTCCTTTCTCTTTTAGGTAACCTAGGAACTCGGCACTTAAGTATTCTCCACCTCGATTAGATCTCAGTGTCTTAATACTTTTGCCTGTTTGGTTTTCCGCTTCACTCTTGTATTCCAGGAATTTCTCAAAGGCCTCTGATTTATGCTTCATTAAGAAAACATATCCATACCTAGAGAAATCATCTGTAAAAGTAATGAAGTAGGAATAACCACCTCTCGCATGTGTAGACATTGGACCACATACATCGCTGTGTATGAGTCCTAAGAGCTCGCTCGCTCTTACTCCTTGTCCAGTAAATGGAGTCTTTGTCATCTTTCCTTTGAGACAAGATTGACAAGTGTCATAAGTTTGATATTCGAACGTGTCCAAATATCCCTCTCTATGCAACTTAGTCAACCTTCTCTCATTGATGTGACCCAGTCTACAATACCATAAGAAAGCTTTATTCGAATCTGGAGACTTTCTTTTTAGTGTGTTCTGGACATTGAAAATTTGGAGTTGGTTTAAAACATATATGCCGTTATTTAATGTACCGGACCCAATCAAACCATGATTAAGGTGGATGTTGACAACATCTCTTACAAACGTGAAATCATAACCTTTATTTGATAACAAGGAAACTGATATGATATTACACGTTAAGCTGGGTACAAAATAACAGTTATGTAAAACCAAAATGTGTCCACTCGTCAATCCTAGGTGATAATCCCCGACGGACGCAGCTCCCACGCTAGCTCCGTTAGCAACCCTGAGGATCATATCACCTTCCTTCAGCACTCTACGGTTTCTCAGTGCCTGCAATGAATTGCAAATATGAGATCCTGATCCGGTATCCAATACCCAGGAAGTAGAGTTGATCGACAGACAATTCTCAATTACAAACACACCTGAAGTCGAAGCCACAGCTAGCTTCGGTTCCTGGTTCTTGGCGTTCCACGCCTTGCAATCCTTCTTCCTGTGCCCTTTCCTGTGACAATGGAAGCACTCATCCTGACCAACTATCGGTACTGCTTTCTTTTTCTTTCCCTTCCCTCCCACCTTACTAACACCTCCTCTAGGTCTGGGTGCGGCCTTCTTCTTCCTTCCTTTGGCCCTAGCCATGGACCCGGAAGAAGATGCACCGCCAACAAACATAGCGGGTGTTTCCCTTGATGTCTTCAAGGTGCCCTCTGCACTCCTTAACATGTTCAGGAGTTCCGGAAGTTCAACTTCTTTTCTTTGAAGGTTGAAGTTCAGGATAAACTGGGCGTAGGTGTGAGGAAGGGACTGGAGAATAAGGTCTGTATAGAGCTCATTATCCAAAGTCGTCCCAAGGTCTGCGAGCTCTTCAATATAGCTGATCATCTGTAGGACATGTTCACCTACTGATGACCCGGCAGCCAACCTCGCTCGAAACAAGTTCTTTGAGGTCTCGTATCTTGCTATACGAGATTGCTCTCCATAAAGTTCCTTTGTATGGAGAAATATGCCATCAAGGTCCATATCCTCGTGCCTCCTCTGATGTTCATTGTTCATCGAGGCAAGCACGATGCACTTGGCTCTCGCGCAATCTAAATCCCAGGTTTTGCGGATTTCCTTATCCGCATTGCTGGATTTGGGACCAGGGACAGCAGGTGCCGTAGCGGTGAGGACGTACCCCAGTTTGTCATAGGTCAAAGCCATTTTGACATTCCGCAGCCAATCTTTATAGTTTGGCCCCGTCAGTATATTTTTCTCTAAAAGTAACTTAAGTCCAGTCATTTTCAGGGTCGCTGCAATTAGGAGAGAGAGAAGAAAACTCTTTAGCATGATGCTCTTGCAAGTTTAGAGTGGTTTTTAGTTTATCTAAACTGGATGGCTCCCACTGTTTCTCGAATCCTTCCTCAAACCATAAAAGAAGAATTAGCCAAGACTATTCTCACCGTACAATACTTGCTTAACCGTTCAGCCAGGCCGGTGTCGATACTTCGAGGGAGGTTTTCCAACGCTTTCGCGAAGTTCCTTAATTAAATAACCTCTTTTCTCTGGGGGCGTAACCCCGCTGACACCTTTCTGGACACCTACTTGGTTTATAGCATTGATCGTTAAGCGACGAATATCCTGATAAGTAGCATATACTCATAGTAGGATCGGGATCCAAATATCATCGTCTGATAATGTTGTAGGAATGCTACCAACATTCATCAAACTCAAAATGGTATGCACTTGGTTCTTTGCAAATTTCAGTTTCTTTAGAAATTCCCGATATAAGTTTTTACCCCATGCTCTTATGACCTTGGCGTTGGTCAAAATGTCATAAGTCACATGTCAAGTTCTACCCATCATTATCTTGTTAATTTGAACCCATCCGTATATATCCCTGACGTTGGCCAAATGATAATACGACTGTCCCAAACCAACTCATCTATCTATGCAACAAATGAATATCCAGCAGCTACCAAACACTATGCCATGACGTTGGCCAAAACTGCATAGCTTGAATACTACTGAATACCCAAATGAAATGATGGAGGGCTACGACTGGTTTTGGCGAAACCGTGAACGTAGTGAACTTGATATAACCGAAGTAACCTGATAGCTTTTAAAAGGAGTGGTTAAAGCTCCGCATTTAAAAATATCTGTTTTAAAATTAACCGAGTGGTTTCTTTTAAATTGTTCCAACGATTTAAACTTTGGTTTGTTTTACTTTGCATTATAGATAATGCGTCCCATCATTAACCTATCATTGCAGAAAACAACGAAAATACAACGTCCTCTTATGCCATCCGCATTCGCCACTGGGTCCCGTCATCACCCGTTAGGTTACTTAACTAACGACAGAGCGGGGGCTGGGCTAGCGCGGGTGTAAAACATAAGTGGCGTCTAAATAGCTATCATAAATATAGATATTTTACATTCGTCTGACGCAATGATATTCATTCCAGAACACAGATAAACAATATTGGATTTGCAAGCAATCTGTATTTCTTTTGAGCCTGCAAGAAAAGACAGATTACACAGTTGTGATGAATAGCCGTTACCCCACCCTCGACCCCTACGGGTACGGCAAACTACCCACCCGGCAGTCTGTGTACCCCACCTTGGGTCAGTCCTAGGAGCAAAAACAGTAAAATGAAATAATACAACGGTGGCTACGACCGCAACCTGGAAGTGCCCCGCAAAAATAATATTACAACAAATTACATTAACAACAAATGAATTAAACAATAACCCATTGCAAACCCCGGCTATACACCACAACAGTCCAATACAGTTTATATGCACAAACAGATATAACCATTTCAGAAATATGCAACCCCCTGCCAACCGACATACTAGCAGTTGGGGGAGGTTTACGAACACATTAAACAATCACAGATATAATCCAATATGCAAATACTGTACAATTTCGATCGATTAAACAACATCAATATTGTTCCAAAATCTGCTCTGTTAAACAGTAACCTGAGCAAATATTAAATATTCCAGAAAACCCCAAATATCACAGGGGACCCACACAAGAAAGATGAGTCCATGACTCGGCTAAAGCGCCGCGGAAGAGCGGCGGATCCCACCGATCCGCCGCGCTTCCGCGGCCGAATTGCCGATTCATGGGCTTGAATTTCTTGGGTGTTCTCCTGGACTCCTTTATAGCTTTCTGAGCACACCTGAAAAATTTTTGGACTTCATTTTAAGTTCGACAGAAACTGAACAGATTTAGGGTTTTCCGGCTTCGTTTTTCCGTTCGAAATTCGTACAAATTTGCAATTAAGTTATTTATTGTTTAGCCTGGCTCTGATACCACTGTAAGTCGATGTAGTACACCCCAGTACTTGTGGGGAGGCGGAATTTTCAAAAACGATCAAGTTTAAAGAACGAACATCGACTAACCGCTTGAATCGAAGCTAAACAAATAATAACCGAACACATAGCTATATTAAACTATAGTGTTAAGGGATTATACCTATCGAAACTAGTCCTTCGTCTTTACGATCTCCTTGTCCTCCTCGGCCTTCTCTAGGTAGTAGACGATCCACCCGAGAGCGAAACTCCAAGCTAAACCTCTAAACTTGAGGCAACTAACCTTCTTGGATTGCTAATCAAAGAAGTTAGGATGAGATAGAGTGATGGTTATGGATTGTTTAGTCTAACTAATCCTTTGATCTCAACTCATGAGGTGTAAGGATTAGGGTTTGAAGATGAGAGCTTGAGGAGAGAGAATGTGAGATAAGATAATGAGAAGAGAGAGAGTGTATCATAATATATTATGAAGCATTTTCTAATAATGAGAAAAGAATAAAGAGTGATGATAAATCATGCTTCATAAATATCTAGTGGTGATTCATTAGCATGAGTCATTAAGCAATAAATGTGCATTAATGAAATGAATGAATCACCACCATGACTCACTTTCTTATCCATAAGTAACCTCCTTAGTCACATCTTCTAGAAGCTTCTCGTACAATTACGAGAACGCCCCTCCAATCCGCAAAAATACGGAAAAAACTTTAGACTGTAAAAATCCAATAACCGGATACCAGTAACTGGCTTAAACCAAAGCCGACTGGTAAAAACTGTCCGAAAGTCGTACGTGCGTAAACGCACGTATGCGTCCGAACCCTTTGTCGCAAAACCATGCAACCTCTATATCGTTTCGCCTGGAGTAGGAAACTCTCTGTGTGGGACTCTAGAGACTCGACTACTACGCTGGCAGTGGGTTTAACCACAGACCGTAAGCGGCACTAGCTGTACGTAACGGTCCCCAGGTAGTTATCGATAAGAAGGCCGATGAGAAAACCCATCCGAACTCCTACTGAGTCTGATGTGACAATCTCCATACAGTCCGGTCCGTTCGTCCAAGACTATCGCATATCGGGCCTAGGGGGGCGGCAAGCGTCAGTCCCCTAATAGCGGTATAAGTCGTGTCGGAGGGAAGCCCATTACACCCTGAGAAACTACTGGAACCTACCAGCAAATCTCGCTTGCCCTGGCCAGGGACTTTGCGTAATGGCTCTCTGACACAGCACGATATCTACTCCCAATACCGGGAGGGACGAATCCTGTCTAACTGCCACTGCCTCCAAGTGCTCGGGACTGCACCCAACTGCTACCTGTTTGCACGACTCCTTTGAGCCGTGGTAGGGTAGCAATCTAAGAACAGTGGGACACACTCGAGGCGAAGTAGCAGTGTCAAGTCTGCGGACTACGCTGTACTCATGTCACCTGGGAACTGTTCACTGACGACTGGTATCAAACCAACCAACAGTTCCCTGTGAGTCCTGTCCGGTGTACCCGTAACCTAACGAGCACCTGTATACTATCTCCAGTACGACGTACTGACGGCTGTGGGACAGACCATCTCCCCAACTGGGATGAGAAGCGTACACACCAGTCTACTCCGGAGTATCGATGCTCTGTCTCGATAATCCAACGACCAGGGACCTGAAAAAGGATGTGCTTGTAGACTACCCAGCCCCCACTAGTGTGACTGCCATCACAACGCTGGTAGACAAGCAAGATCCTAAGAGCTCTATCAATACGTACACTCACATATTAAGATAGAAAAACCAAGTAGCATACTACCATGTTTAGCAAGACTGTTATATACATGTGAATATCCCAAGCTTCCATTAAGTAATATACAAGCTAGTATGATACAGTAATGGCCTTCTAGGGCATAAACACTAACAGTACATACCCTTGACTTTGGCCAAAATGGCAGCACGACTGTCCCAAACCAACGCATCTATCTATGCTGCATATGAATGCCCCAATAGCTACCAATCACTGTGCCTTGACTTTGGCCAACATACACAGCTTGAATACTATTGAACACTCATATGAAACGACGGAGGGCTACGAATGGTTTCTGGCGAAAACCTTTAACGTAAAGAACTTGATATCGTTGAAGGAACGGATAGCTTTTAAAATATAGTGACGAAAACCATTGCTAAAGAGGTCACTCCCGGTGAAGGGATCTCGGCTCTTTCCCCGTAGAATGAGGTGCAGGATATTCCAAATGAATACCACGGTGCAAAGCAAAAGCAATCGGCTATAGTGAAGTTAATGCCCTGACGCAAACTTTTTGTCCAAGGGGTCACTCCCGGTGAAGGGATCTCGGCCCTTGCCTCGTCGACTGAGGAGCAGGATATTCCAACTGAATACCACGATGCAAAACAAAAGTGAACGTCCTTGCAATAACAGCTTTTTGAAAAGTGTTCCAACAACATCAGATTAGGTTTGCTTTTAACTTGCATTGATCCGAATCAACGCAGTCCCATCAATTGATCACACCACAAAGAACGAAAATATACTGATGTACGTATATGCCATCCGCATTCGCCACTGGGTCCCGTCATTACCCGTTAGGTTAGCTAACTAACGACAGAGCGGGGACTGGACTAGCGCGGATGTAAAACATATACAACATCTACTAATATATATACCAATATATTATATTTCGCTCAAGGCGTGAAAAAAGAAATGCAACATCACAGAAATGTACAGCATCACAGAACAATACAGATATCTGGGATCCCCGGGTTTCACAGAGCCACTACTGAAACCCGACGTTCCCCTGGTCGTGTGGATAGCCTGTGCAATGAAATCCTAGACCCCTACGGGCGCGGCAAGTTACCCGCCAAAACCTGAAGCGAGGCAGCCCCCTTCAGCACCGTGAATGGACCACCCAGCACTTCACGGAATCCGGTAACTTGGGCACCCCTCCTGGGTTAACCTGTACCCCTTACGAGTGCGGCGAATAGCCCGCCAATCCTAGAGTGAGGCCCCCTCCGTCTCAATGCCATGAGATGCGGGCCCGTTGCCCTCTGGAACCCGGCTATCCGTGCACCCCTCCGCGGGGTAATCCTAGTACAGAAAGTAAAATATACATACAACGGGTACATCGACCGCAACCTGACCGTGCCCCAAAATAATAATACAAACAGGCAGTGACGACAGTCCACATGTCGGACGCTCGCCCCGCAATATCAAATGTACATAATACAACCACACTGTACTAGCATTGCATCCAGGCTATCCCCCACGACCGATCCGCAACATCACAGCAATACATAGAACATCAACGTGAAAGTCACGTTCGCAAATCCGTCTAACCGGGCTATAGCAGTTAGACCGGATTTACCGATCAAGTGACATTCACGGTCGCAGATATAATGTAAATACTGTGAAATAATGTGTTTAAAATATCCGATCAATCAAATTTTAACATGTGGGCCCCAAAGCATTACTGTAGCAGATCAAGAAATTCTGGGCCCAATATTAATATTCCAAAACCCCTATTTTCATCCCAGAAAGATACTGTAGAAATTTGGTGCAGGGAACCCAAAATAGTGCGGCGGAACCGCGGCCCAAAGGGGTGTTTGGCCGCGGTTCCGCGCTCCTACAGTGGAGTTAGCGCATCGAATTTTCACAGAACTCTTATATTTTCTAGTAGATCACTTTTCTGTAACCTGAAAAAAATTTCGACACCAAAAATTTTCAACAGAAAACTGATGTGAACAAAAATGCAGATTTTGGAATTTTGGTCGATCGGAAATGCAAAACACATTAAACAAAGCTAGACTAAGTTAATGGCGAGGCTCTGATACCACTGTAAGTGCACAGCGGCGCCCCGGCCATCAATCCGACGGCCAAATGCGGAAGCGGTGATAAACTTTAAATTTTACTTGAACTGGCAAACCGCCGCGCACTAATACCCGGATCGAACCATTAATTAGTCCTAGCTAACTACAAGATGGGGAAGAGAGATGTACCGACTGATCCAAGTCCTCCGGTCTTCTCGTCATCGTCCTGATCTCCTGCGGAAGCTCCGGTCTCCACCTCGTCGCCGGAAGTGCACCACATCGCCTACTTCTTTTACGGGCTCCCACCTCAATGCCGAGGCAACTCGGGCACGAAGCTGGCTAGTCGACGTGCCCAAGGTTTGCTGTAGAATATCTAGTGAGCAAGTCTCATTTGGGGTTCATGGAGATGCCTTTGTGGTGGAGGAAAAAGAACTTGGAGAGAGGTGAGGAAAAATGTAGTATACAAAGAATGAGATTATCATTTTTCTCCCAACCCAAAAGAGAAGCATTTCCCTCATCCTCCAAATAGTGGCCGGCCCACACCCTATGTGTGAGTGGAGAGAGAGAGAGCAAGGTCAAGGGGGTGGGTGGAAAGCAAGTGATGATGAGAAAAGATCAAATGATCACAACAATTCCAACACTCCAAAGCAACCATCATCTTTCCACAAGTCAAACCATGATGACAAGAAGAAGACAAGAAGTCAAGGTCAAGGGATGGGCTCCATCATGAAACCATCATGATACAAATATAAGCAAAGAACCCCTCCAAAAAATGCTTATTTGCAACAATGCAAATAAGCCCTCCTCCACCAATCTTCGGCCAATGAACGATACAAAGGAAATTGGCCGAAACGGAAAGCAAACTGGCAACTCCAGAAAATTGGTACCGTAATAAATTACAGGAAAACCCCGATACTGTGCATACACACCCGCATTTGTATTCCGACCGAAATACAAATGCAATGAGACAAAATCTACACTGTACTATACTAGGATCCGGCTTAAACCAAAGCCGGCTAGTAATATCCGTTCGATCCTGATCCGTGCAATACCGCACGTATCTGATCGAACCCTGCCATATATCCATACGGACTGTAGTACAAACTGTCCGATCCTGATCCGTGCAATACCGCACGTATCTGATCGGACCTTGCCATATCTCCATACGGCCTCTATAACTTTTCGCCCGAAAGCAGAGTAACTGAATGTGGGGGACTCTAAAGACTCGTCAACACCATGGTTGTGGATTTAACCACTAGCACGTCAGAGGTATAAGCCAATACGTAACGGGCTACCAGGTATTGACTAAAAGGGACGTCTGTGAGCGAACTCAGCCCGACAACCCTACTGAGCCTGTCAGTGACAATATCCGTACAGTCCGGTCCGTTCGTCTATGAGTATCGCATGGCGGGCCTAGGGGGTTGGTAAAAGTCAGACCCCCAAAAGCGGTACAAGTCGTGTCGGAGTGTAGCCCAGAACACCCTGAGATACTACCGGAATACCTACCAGTAAATCTCCTTGCCTCGGCCGAGGGCTTCGTGTAATGGCTCTCCTAGACACAGCGCGACCTCACCCCCAATACCGGGAGAGACGAACCCCTGAAGATGCGCTCACTGCCTCCATGTGGCTCGGGACTGTACCCAACTAAAACCTGTTTGCACGACTCCTTTGAGCCGTGGTAGGATAGTAATCAAAGTACAGTGGGAACTCACACGAGACAAATGACGATCCCCGGGTCGATGAACTAGCCTGTACACATGTCACCAGGGAACTGCCATCTGACGTCTGGTATATGACCAACTAGCATGTTCCCGGCGAGTCCTGTCCGGTGTACTCATAACCCAATGAGCACCTGTATACATCTTAGATGAACCAACTGACACCAGTGGCTTGTGAGACCGGCCACCGCCCCTCGTCGGGGTCTCGAATGTACACACTAGTCTACTCTGGAGTATCGATGCCCTATCTCGAAACTCACACGACTAGGGACCATTTAAGGATGTGCTTATAGACTACCAGCTCCTACGTATATGATTGCCCTCATACTGCTGGTGGTCAAGCAAGAATCCTAGGGGCTCTATCAACGTGTAATAGCGACTTGTCAGGTCACCTAGAGCAGTACACGATGATAAAGGTAAACCAGATAGCATACTATCATCTCGAGTAAGACTGTCCTATCGGGATAGGTCCTCCATCAATCATTGTAATCACGTGACTGTGATCCAATAATTGACTCTGAGGGCACTATCTCCAACAATCTCCCACTTGCACTCAAGGCTAATTATTGTGATGTCGCATACTCACAGCACGTGTGATACCGAACACCCAACTCCTCTACTAGTCAGTCTCACAAAGTTCGCTTGCGAAACTATTGCGTTCGAGGAATAGCCTTAGTGAGTGGATCCGCCTTGATGTCTCTTTCTATGTCTCTCTATATCTCAAGTTCGCGGAGAAAGCCATCTCCCGAAATGAGCAATACCTGTCTTAGAATGTGTCTGGATGTCTGATGGGACCTAGCTCATAAATGAACTCCAAATCCAAACTTCTTAGACTGTATCGTCAACTGAACTTAATCAGTATCCTGCGCCATGCCACCCTCAGTATTGCCTTGGACCACCTGTCCAAAATACTGCCCCTCGTCAGAAGGAAAAAACAATAACTCTGACAACCTCCTTGTCGTCCATGTCACCTTGGAAGCCTGGAATGATAACAGTCTCCCGAACGAGGCTGTCGTTATCATATCCCTAGAACATCCACTTATGTTCTAAAACTGCTTCCGACTGTTTCTCCAGGATTGGATCAATGTCAACTTATTGCATCTAGTGCAAGAACAACATCTGGTGTGGTACTTGACATCTCATGATTGACTCAATTGCCTGAGCATGTGATCTGCCAATCATGCACATCCCTCTCCAGTTTAGTCTGTAAGACACCTTTAGAGAGGGTGACTCCATCACCTGCAGGTACACCACCGTGCCAGGAGTCGTCCATTCTAAATACTCTTAGAATGCTGTCTAAGTACCCAGATTGGGAAACCACCCAAATCTAGATCTAAAACCATAGATCTAGTAACCAGTATGTCTGATATAATATCCAAGTCCTGTGTGGAGAAACCACTGTGTGACGACCAAAGTATAACCGATTGTAGTGTAGGAATATCACTTCCTACTCTGTGTATGTCATCTAAATACCATGACATCACACCCTACTACCTTCTCAACAGATCCATCCCCTATTCTGATGAAGTCAAACCTATGACTGTCACATCAGAAATTGATGATCTATCTCCGCTATATCTGCTTTAGTCTATAAATAGACATAAGCTACCTGTCCACCAATGCTTCCGCTGCTCCCACTGACTACGACAACCCTCTGGCAGAGTCATATACACGCACACTTCTAAAGCAAGTTTAGAACGACGCTATACTCATCCTCCTGCCGGGTCTCACAGTCTGGAACAACAGCAATGGCAAGTGTGGGTAAACAAGAACCTTCCTGTCACCGTCCTTGAGGTTACTGGAGTACCTCTCGGGTGCCTGAGGTTACCCACCTTAACTGCAGAGTGGCCAATGGAATGTCAAACCAGATTGAATCTTTAGGTTCCTATGAAATCTTCAGTAATCGTTTGTGGTTCTGGAATCACTTCCAGTTCTACCATACTCCCACTACTGTTTTCTGAAAAAATCCATTTTTAATAAAACTGTGGCGAGTATAGAACAATATCGCTATTGTTCTTCCAGATGGTAGAAAATCAACCCTCGTCATAGCCTGGGTCAACCCACAAACAGCCATTACAGAAACGTGCCTTGAGTTATCCAGAGTCTGGTTTTAAGCATAGGCCGGACAACTCCCCGTACCTTAACATCGTTAAGATATGAACTGTACTATATCCAATATAGAACCAGAGGCACTGATTTAATTGAACCAGATTCAAATCATGCAGCTATCTCCAGTGCATGTCAACTAAATGGAAGGAGGCCGATCAGCGTTACTCAACTCAGGAATGCTTCCAATTATGAGTAACCTGAAAGAGAAGCAAGTTCTCTTAATCATTACTATCAACTGAATACCATACTCAAGTATCTACATCTTCGATCACTTTGAAGAATCCCGATACTTGCAATATCTGGTTCTCTACTTTATTCAAATACCTACAACTTCTCAAAATTCAGACCCTGTGTTTCGAAGAAACACCTGTCTAAAAGCTAGAGAAGTCACAAGTAAACCGAATATAGTACGAGGACCAACCCCTCTGTCCTGATGGACCCTGGACAACATACAATACTCTGTATAAGTCCCTTGAGTCTGATAATTCATTCACTGTGTGTCGTAGGTTGAAAACTGTACCTTTGGTTACGAAGAATTATACCGCTGTTCAATGCTCCTTACCTAACCATCCACTGATATAGATATAAGTAAATGTCGTAGACATAATTTCAAAAGGGTATATCTCACTCTATGAAAATAGACGTACAGATATATCGATTTGAAATTGGTGCATAAGAACGGATATTCAGAACCAAATATTTGCCGACCGGCAAACAGCCCAGGTGATTTCCTCAAATATCACCGATTACAACGAATCCCGATATAATGAGGATGATCACCTAATTCTCAATAACTTACTCCCACTCATCATCTGTAAAACTATACAGATGTGAGAATCATACTTGGTAAATACATACCCTGGAGCAAGTGTCTAACTGGGAAATCAGTTTTCCTTTAACAGTACACAGTGAAACTGAAACATTGAAATGTTTCGTAGGGGTATCCCGGTATTCCTAGTAATGCCTCTTCCAAATTCACGACTATAACCGTATAATTCTTTGCCACCTCTCCAAATCCCTTCATATGTCTTTAGTCATTACCTTCTGCACACCCCTTTAGGCCAAATGGTTTTCTTCCTTCCCTACCGTTCGGCACCAGCCTATGGTTTGGAAGAAGACTATCCAATAAGCATAATGGGTGTATTGTCCTAATCCTAGGAACACTCGCAATGCGAGAGAAGGTGAAGATAAAAGACACCTGAATAAATCTTATTCCTATTTCTCCTGAACTAGAATCCATCCCCGAACTGGAACAAGATCCTTTCGAGTTCGTATATAACCATACGATGGAGTATCCAATAAACTGTGGATCTTCGTAGTGATACGGAGTGTCCTGGAGAAATACAAAGGTGATTTAGGATTGGCGAAGGAATTCTTGGTTTGGTCGTGAATATCAGTTGCAATTTACTTTGCCCTCTTACTAATCCCTTGATTTGTCTTAACTCAATACCTTCTGTACACCATCGTTAGGCTAATTGGTTTTCTTCATTCCCTACCGGTCGGCACCAGCCTAAGGTTTGGAAGAAGACTATCCAATTTGCGTAATAGGTGTACTACTCCTAAACCAAGGAGTACTCGCAACCTGAGAGAAGGTAAAAGGAAAAGACAACTGAATAGTCCTATCCGTTTTCTCCAGAACCGGAAACCATCCTCGAATAAATTCCTTCGAGTTCGTATCTAACCATACGATGGTTTTGTCCAATGGAAGTGGACGTTCGTAGTAATACGGGGTGTCCTGGAGAAAAGGGTAAAAGTAGGAGTGGCAATGAGGTTTGCAACTCTGACAATCCAAAAGCCAGTGTTTTAGAAGGTTCGGTCAATTTTGGTCACTGAGTCATAGTCTTAGGGTCAGGTCAATGGTCGCTGCCAAAGAGAGAGAGAAAAGAAACACTCAGCGTGCACTCTAACCTAGTTCAGAATGGTTACCATTTTATCTAATCCGGAAACCTCCCACTGTACCGTCAAATTCTCCTCCAAACCTAAAAGAAGAATTAGTCGGGAACACCCGAGGAGTAAACCAACTCATCAGTGGGAATCGGGATCCAACTATCATCGCATGATAACGTGACGGAATCCGCTCACGGTGTCACACTCTAGAAGGTATGCGCATATCTGGCAAGTTTCAGTTCTTTTGAAACTCCCGATGAGATTTCTGCCCCATGCTCTTATGACCTTGATTTTGGCCAACATATCATAAGTCACATGTCAAGTTCCACCCGTCATTCTCCAGGTTAATTTGAACCCACCCGTACATACCCTTGACTTTGGCCAAAATGGCAGCACGACTGTCCCAAACCAACGCATCTATCTATGCTGCATATGAATGCCCCAATAGCTACCAATCACTGTGCCTTGACTTTGGCCAACATACACAGCTTGAATACTATTGAACACTCATATGAAACGACGGAGGGCTACGAATGGTTTCTGGCGAAAACCTTTAACGTAAAGAACTTGATATCGTTGAAGGAACGGATAGCTTTTAAAATATAGTGACGAAAACCATTGCTAAAGAGGTCACTCCCGGTGAAGGGATCTCGGCTCTTTCCCCGTAGAATGAGGTGCAGGATATTCCAAATGAATACCACGGTGCAAAGCAAAAGCAATCGGCTATAGTGAAGTTAATGCCCTGACGCAAACTTTTTGTCCAAGGGGTCACTCCCGGTGAAGGGATCTCGGCCCTTGCCTCTCGACTGAGGAGCAGGATATTCCAACTGAATACCACGATGCAAAACAAAAATGAACGTCCTTGCAATAACAGCTTTTTGAAAAGTGTTCCAACAACATCAGATTAGGTTTGCTTTTAACTTGCATTGATCCGAATCAACGCAGTCCCATCAATTGATCACACCATAAAGAACGAAAATATACTGATGTACGTATATGCCATCCGCATTCGCCACTGGGTCCCGTCATTACCCGTTAGGTTAGCTAACTAACGACAGAGCGGGGACTGGACTAGCGCGGATGTAAAACATATACAACATCTACTAATATATATACCAATATATTATATTTCGCTCAAGGCGTGAAAAAAAAATGCAACATCACAGAAATGTACAGCATCACAGAACAATACAGATATCTGGGATCCCCGGGTTTCACAGAGCCACTACTGAAACCCGACGTTCCCCTGGTCGTGTGGATAGCCTGTGCAATGAAATCCTAGACCCCTACGGGCGCGGCAAGTTACCCGCCAAAACCTGAAGCGAGGCAGCCCCCTTCAGCACCGTGAATGGACCACCCAGCACTTCACGGAATCCAGTAACTTGGGCACCCCTCCTGGGTTAACCTGTACCCCCTACGAGTGCGGCGAATAGCCCGCCAATCCTAGAGTGAGGCCCGCTCCGTCTCAATGCCATGAGATGCGGGCCCGTTGCCCTCTGGAACCCGGCTATCCGTGCACCCCTCCGCGGGGTAATCCTAGTACAGAAAGTAAAATATACATACAACGGGTACATCGACCGCAACCTGACCGTGCCCTAAAATAATAATACAAACAGACAGTGACGGCAGTCCACATGTCGGACGCTCGCCCCGCAATATCAAATGTATATAATACAACCACACTGTATTAGCATTGCATCCAGGCTATCCCCCACGACCGATCCACAACATCACAGCAATACATAGAACATCAACGTGAAAGTCACGTTCGCAAATCCGTCTAACCGGGCTATAGCAGTTAGACCGGATTTACCGATCAAGTGACATTCACGGTCGCAGATATAATGTAAATATTGTGAAATAATGTGTTTAAAATATCCGATCAATCAAATTTTATCAAGTGGGCCCCAAAGCATTACTGTAGCAGATCAAGAAATTCTGGGCCCAATATTAATATTCCAAAACCCCTATTTTCATCCCAGAAAGATACTGTAGAAATTTGGTGCAGGGAACCCAAAATAGTGCGGCGGAACCGCGGCCCAAAGGGGTGTTTGGCCGCGGTTCCGCGCTCCTACAGTGGAGTTAGCGCATCGAATTTTCACAGAACTCTTATATTTTCTAGTAGATCACTTTTCTGTAACCTGAAAAAATTTTCGACACCAAAAATTTTCAACAGAAAACTGATGTGAACAAAAATGCAGATTTTGGAATTTTGGTCGATCGGAAATGCAAAACACATTAAACAAAGCTAGACTAAGTTAATGGCGAGGCTCTGATACCACTGTAAGTGCACGGCGGTGCCCCGGCCGTCAATCCGACGGCCAAATGCGGAAGCGGTGTTAAACTTTAAATTTTACTTGAACTGGCAAACCGCCGCGCACTAATACCCGGATCGAACCATTAATTAGTCCTAGCTAACTACAAGATAGGGACAAGAGATATACCGACTGATCCAAGTCCTCCGGTCTTCTCGTCATCGTCCCGATCTCCTGCGGAAGCTCCGGTCTCCACCTCGTCGCCGGAAGTGCACCACATCGCCTACTTCTTTTACGGGCTCCCACCTCAATGCCGAGGCGACTCGGGCACGAAGCTGGCTAGTCGACATGCCCAAGGTTTGCTGTAGAATATCTAGTGAGCAAGTCTCATTTGGGGTTCATGGAGATGCCTTTGTGGTGGAGGAAAAAGAACTTGGAGAGAGGTGAGGAAAAATGTAGTATACAAAGAATGAGATTATCATTTTTCTCCCAACCCAAAAGAGAAGCATTTCCCTCATCCTCCAAATAGTGGCCGGCCCACACCCTATGTGTGAGTGGAGAGAGAGAGAGCAAGGTCAAGGGGGTGGGTGGAAAGCAAGTGATGATGAGAAAAAATCAAATGATCACAACAATTCCAACACTCCAAAGCAACCATCATCTTTCCACAAGTCAAACCATGATGACAAGAAGAAGACAAGAAGTCAAGGTCAAGGGATGGGCTCCATCATGAAACCATCATGATACAAATATAAGCAAAGAACCCCTCCACAAAATGCTTATTTGCAACAATGCAAATAAGCCCTCCTCCACCAATCTTCGGCCAATGAACGATACAAAGGAAATTGGTCGAAACGGAAAGCAAACTGGCAACTCCAGAAAATTGGTCCCGTAATAAATTACAGGAAAACCCCGATACTGTGCATACACACCCGCATTTGTATTCCGACCGAAATACAAATGCAATGAGACAAAATCTACACTGTACTATACTAGGCTCCGGCTTAAACCAAAGCCGGCTAGTAATATCCGTTCGATCCTGATCCGTGCAATACCGCACGTATCTGATCGAACCCTGCCATATATCCATACGGCCTGTAGTACAAACTGTCCGATCCTGATCCGTGCAATACCGCACGTATCTGATCGGACCTTGCCATATCTCCATACAGCCTCTACAACTTTTCGCCCGAAAGCTAAGTAACTGAATGTGGGGGACTCTAAAGACTCGTCAACACCATGGTTGTGGATTTAACCACTAGCACGTCAGAGGTATAAGCCAATACGTAACGGGCTACCAGGTATTGACTAAAAGGGACGTCTGTGAGCGAACTCAGCCCGACAACCCTACTGAGCCTGTCAGTGACAATATTCGTACAGTCCGGTCCGTTCGTCTATGAGTATCGCATGGCGGGCCTAGGGGGTTGGTAAAAGTCAGACCCCCAAAAGCGGTACAAGTCGTGTCGGAGTGTAGCCCAGAACACCCTGAGATACTACCGGAATACCTACCAGTAAATCTCCTTGCCTCGGCCGAGGGCTTCGTGTAATGGCTCTTCTAGACACAGCGCGACCTCACCCCCAATACCGGGAGAGACGAACCCCTGAAGATGCGCTCACTGCCTCCATGTGGCTCGGGACTGTACCCAACTAAAACCTGTTTGCACGACTCCTTTGAGCCGTGGTAGGATAGTAATCAAAGTATAGTGGGAACTCACACGAGACAAATGACGATCCCCAGGTCGATGAACTAACCTGTACACATGTCACCAAGGGAACTGCCATCTGACGTCTGGTATATGACCAACTAGCATGTTCCCGGCGAGTCCTGTCCGGTGTACTCATAACCCAATAAGCACCTGTATACATCTTAGGTGAACCAACTGACACCAGTGGCTTGTGAGACCGGCCACCGCCCCTCGTCGGGGTCTCGAATGTACACACTAGTCTACTCTGGAGTATCGATGCCCTATCTCGAAACTCACACGACTAGGGACCATTTAAGGATGTGCTTATAGACTACCAGCTCCCACGTATATGATCGCCCTCATACTGCTGGTGGTCAAGCAAGAATCCTAGGGGCTCTATCAACGTGTAATAGCGACTTGTCAGGTCACCTAGAGCAGTACACGATGATAATGGTAAACCAGATAGCATACTATCATCTCGAGTAAGACTGTTCTATCGGGATAGGTCCTCCATCAATCGTTGTAATCACGTGCCTGTGATCCAATAATTGACTATGAGGGCACTATCTCCAACACTTTTCAAAAACCAGCATTTTAAAACGCGGAGCTTGAACCACTCCTTTTAAAAGCTATCTCGTTCCATCGACTATATCAAGTTCACTACATTCACGGTTTCTCCAAAACCATCCGTAGCCCTCCGTCGTTTCATATGAATATTCAACAGTATTCAAGCTGTGTTTGTTGGCCTTAGTCAAGGCACAGTGTTTGGTAGCTCGTGGGTATTCATATGTTGCATAGATAGAATGCGTTGGTTTGGGACAGTCGTATTGCTTTGTTGGCCATAATCAAGGGTATATACGGGTGGGTTCAAATTAACCTGGACTACGACGGGTAGAACTTGACATGTGACTTGTGATTTGTTGGCCCTAGTCAAGGTCATAAGAGCATGGGGAAAAAATCCACATCGGGAGTTTCATAAGTACTGAAACTTGCTAGCGCTGCATACCATTTGGAGTGTGATGATTCTGGTAGGATTCCTTCGGTTTTATCACACAATGATATTTGGATCCCGATCCTACTGTGAGTATATGCTACTCCTCGGGAAATCTCCCACTTAACGATCAATGCTATAAACCAAGTAGGCGTCTAGAAAGGTGTTAGCGGGGCTACGCCCACAGGGAAAAGAGGTTACTTAATTAAGGAACTTCGCGAAAGCGTTGGAAAACCTCCTTCGAAGTACCGACACTGGCCTGGCTGAACGGTTAAGCAAGTATTGTACGGTGAGAATGATCCTGACTAATTCTTCCTTTATGGTTTGAGGAGGGATTCGAGAGACAGTGGGAGCCATCCTGTTTAGATAAATTAAAAACCAATCTAAACTTGCAAGAGTATCATGCTGAGTGTTTTCTTCTCTCTCTCTTAATTGCAGCGACCCAGTGACCGCACCTAGGTTACATCTAGATAATAAAATGACTGAATCTAACTGTTATGACTGGCAAAGGTCTGTACAGATGTCCATTGCCCATGACAAGCTGGGACACCTCTTGACTGATCCAACCCCTGCCGTCTCAGGTCCAGTTTCCCCTGTCACGGATATTGATATCCGTAGGACATCGGAAGAAGACTGTGCGAAAGCCAAGTGCCTCGTGTTAGCCTCAGTTGATGGTATATACCAGAGGCAGCACGAGAAGATGGACTCAGCTTCTATCTTCCTCCATAACAAAGTTTTATATGGAGAGCAATCTCGTATCGCAAGATATGAGACCTCGAACGAATTGCTTCCAGCGAGGTTGGCTATCGGGTCATCTGTAGGGGGCAACGTCTTTACAGAGACCAGCTCTTTTGAGCTCTTGGACCTGAAGACCACGTTGAAGAACGGGTCAGATGCTAACTTAGTTCAACAGTCTCTACCTACTACCCTGAAGGAAACCAGGGAAGTAGAAAGAAAGGAAAGGGCAGAAGTTTCGGGAACAGATGTAGTAAAAGAGGGATGTTCCTATTGTTATGGGAATGAACATGGACAGAAGGATTGGAGGGCTTGCAAAGCCAGTAGCCAGAATTCGAAGCATGTTGTGGCTTCGGCTTCGGGTGTGTTTGTAATAGAGAACTGTATGTCAGTTAACCCTACTTCCTGGGTATTGGATACCGGATCAGGATCTCATATCTGTAATTCGTTACAGGCTCTGAGAAACCGTAGGGTTATCAGGAAAGATGATATGACTCTCAGGGTTGCTAACGGAATGAGCATGTATGCTGAATCCGTAGGGGAATATCATCTAGGACTAACAACTGGGCAGATATTGATTCTGCGTGACTGTTTTTATGTACCAGGTGCGACTTGTAACATCATATCTGTATCCTTACTTTCTAAGGAAGGATATGATTTTACTTTTGTAAGCGATGTAGTAAACATCCACCTAAATCAAGTACTGATTGGGTCAGGTACATTGAAATACGGTATATACGTTTTGAATCAAGCTCAGGTCTTCAGTGTCCAGAACACACTTAAAAGAAAGTCTCCGGAAACAAATCAGGCTTTCTTATTGCATTGTAGACTGGGTCACATTAATGAGACACGGTTGACAAAGTTACATAAAGAAGGATACTTGGATCCGTTCGAGTACCAGTCTTATGCCACTTGTGAATCTTGTCTCATGGGAAAGATTACAAAGACTCCGTTCACTGGACACGGAGAAAGAGCGAGCGAGCTCTTGGGACTCATACACAGTGATGTGTATGGTCCAATGTCTACACATGCACGAAGTGGTTATTCATACTTCATTACTTTCACAGATGATTTCTCTAGGTATGGGCATGTCTTCTTAATGAAGCACAAATCCGAGGCCTTTGAGAAATTTCAGGAATACAAGAATGAAGTTGAAAAACAAACAGGCAAAAGTATCAAGACACTGAGATCTGATCGAGGTGGCGAATACTTGAGTGCCGAGTTTCTGGGCTTCTTAAAAGAGACTGGAATTCTCTCTCAGCTTACTCCTCCATACACACCACAACACAACGGTGTATCGGAAAGGAGGAATCGAACCCTATTGGATATGGTTCGTTCCATGATGAGTAAGGCTGAGTTGCCGCGATCCTTCTGGAGTTATGCACTAGAAACAGCTGCATATCTTTTGAACCAAGTTCCTACTAAGTCAGTGCCTACCACACCATATCAGATGTGGAGTGGGAAGAAACCCAGTCTTAAACACTTTAAGACATGGGGATGTCCAGCTTTTGTAAAAAAGCAGCATGCGGACAAGCTCGAGGCACGTTCAGTACAGTGTAAGTTTGTGGGATACCCAAAGAACTCTAAGGGGTATCTTTTCTATTACGCAGAGGAATAAAAGGTTTTTGTTTCTCGTCATGCCCGCTTCTTGGAAACTGAGTTTTTGGAAAATCAGATAAGTGGGAGCGCAATAGAACTGGAAGAAATTCCAGAACCACGAGCTATTACTGAAAGCTTAGTAGAACCAGAGGGTTCGAAAGAACAGGACATCCCAGCGCCACTCCGCAGGAGTAGTAGGCAGTCTCATCCGTCCGAGAGATACTACGGTTTTCTCATTGACGGGGATAGAGAGGATTGCACTATGGATTATGGTGAACCTACTAGCTTCCAGCAAGCCATTCAGAGCAGTGACTCGGTAAAATGGCTGGATGCAATGCGAGCCGAGATAGAGTCTATGTACACCAACAAAGTTTGGACTTTGGACTTTGCACCAGAAGGGGTAAAACCCGTAGGCTGCAAATGGATCTTCAGAAAGAAGATTGGTGTAGATGGGCAGGTTGAGACCTATAAAGCTAGACTTGTTGCAAAGGGTTTTCGTCAAAGACCTGGTTTGGACTATGACGAGACCTTTTCTCCAGTGGCTATGGTAAAATCCATTCGGATCCTTCTTGCCATTGCTGCCTTCCACGATTATGAAATCTGGCAGATGGACGTAAAGACGGCTTTCCTAAATGGAAATTTGGAAGAGTGCGTCTATATGGATCAGCCGGAAGGATTCATTCAGAGTGGGAGCAGCGGTAGAGTGTGCAAGTTGCTCAAGTCCATTTATGGACTTAAGCAGGCATCGTGGAGTTGGAACATCTGCTTTGATGATACTGTCAAAGAATTCGACTTCATCAAAAACCCAGATGAACTATGCATTTACAGTAAGATTGTAGGGAGAACTGTAGTATTCCTCGTCTTGTACGTGGATGACATTCTCCTAATAGGAAATGATATTCCTATGCTACAGTCAGTCAAATGATTCTTGTCGCAGAGGTTCTCCATGAAGGACCTGGGCGATGCCAACTACATTCTGGGGATCCAGATCTATCGTGATAGATCTAAGAGGATGTTGGGACTTTCACAGTCAAGGTACATCGATACCATACTGAAAAGATTCAGTATGGAAGACTCCAAGCGCGGTAATTTACCGGCTTGTCACGGGATCGCCCTCTCCATAGAGATGTCTCCCAAGACTGATTTGGAAAGGGATCGTATGTCTATTATACCCTACGCTTCTGCGGTAGGCTCTATAATGTATGCGATGTTGTGTACCAGACCAGATGTAGCATACGCATTGAGCGTTGTAAGCCGGTATCAGTCGAACCCAGGGGAGAAACACTGGATAGCGGTAAAGAACATTCTCAAGTACCTGAGAAGGACTAAGGAGATGTTCTTGGTGTATGGCGGAAAAGACCTCCAGCTCGAGGCCTTTGCTGACTCCAGCTTCCAGAGTGACAAGGATGACTCCAAGTCCATGTCGGGTTATGTCTTTACCCTCAATGGAGGGGCGGTTTGCTGGAAGAGTTCCAAGCAGGAGACCGTTGCAGACTCAACTATGGAAGCGGAGTACATAGCTGCTTGCGATGCCGCAAAGGAAGCTGTCTGGATGAAGAAGTTCCTCACGGAGCTTCAGGTGGTTCCTACTATTGTTGATCCAATACCATTGTATTGCGACAACAACGGCGCTATAGCTTTAGCGAAGGAACCCAGGTCCCATCAGAAGTCCAGGCACATTTTGAGGCGGTACCACCTGATCAGGGATATCGTAGATCGCCGGGAGATCGAGGTGAAGAGAGTATGTACGGAGAACAACACTGCAGATCCACTCACGAAGGCCCTACCCCAGACTCAGTTCGAGCGGCTGATCGAGATGATAGGTCTTCGATACGCCAGTACATGGCCTTAGTGCAAGTGGGAGATTGTTAGTGTATATGCCCTAGAGGCCATTACTGTATCATACTAGCTTGTATATTACTTGATAGAAGCTTGGGATATTCACAGTTGTATAGACAATCTTGCTCAAAATGGTAGTATGCTACTTGGTTTGTCTCTACTTCAATATGTGCATGTGTTTCTTTTAGCATATCGCTTATATACATATTAGTAGAGCCCTTAGGATCTTTGCTTGATTACCAGCGTTGTGATGGCGCTCACACTCGTGGGGGCTAGGTAATCCATTAGCACATCCTTATACAGGTCCCTAGTCGTAGGACTATCGAGACAGGGCATCGATACTCCGGAGTAGACTAGCGTATGCGCTTCTCATCCCAGCAGGGGAGGCGGTCTGTCCCACAGCCTTCAGTGCGTCGTACTTGAGATAGTATACGGTTGCTCGTTAGGTTACGAGTACACTGGACAGGACTCGTCGGGAACTGTTGGTTGGTATTATACCTATCGTCAGTTACCAGTTCCCAGGTGACATGAGTACAGCTTAGTCCGCCGACTTGACACTGTCACTTCGCCTCGAGTGTGTTCCCACTGTACTTAGATTACTACCCTACCACGGCTCAAAGGAGTCGTGCAAACAGGTAGTAGTTGGGTACAGTCCCGAAGCACTTGGAGGCAGTGACGGTTAGACAGGATTCGTCTCTCCCGGTATTGGGGGTTGACATCGCGCTGTGTCTAGGAGAGCCATTACACAAGTAGTCCCTGGCCAGGGCAAGCGAGATATACTGGTAGGTTTCCAGTTTTATCTCAGGGTGTTCTGGGCTACACTCTGACACGACTTGTACCGCTATTAGGGGACTGACGTTCACCGCCCCCATAGGCCCGCCATGCGATGTATCAGACGAACGGACCGGACTGTACGGAGATTGTCACATACAGGCTCAGTAGGAGTTCGGATGGGTTTACCTCATCGGCCTTCTTATCGACATCTACCTGGGGACCGTTACGTACAGCTAGTGCCGCTTGCGGTCTGTGGTTAAACCCACTGCCAGCGTAGTGTCGAGTCTTTAGAGTCCCACACAGAGAGTTTCCCTGCATTGAGCGAAACGTGTAGAGGCCGTATGGTTTTACGACAGGGCTACGATCACTTACGTGCACTTGTGTGCGTATGCTGTTCGGGCAGGCAATACTAGTGGGCTTTGGTTTAAGCCAGATCCTAGTATTGCACAGATGGATTTGATTTGTCTTCTGTGCATTCGCATTCTACGGAATGCGAATGCGGGTGTGTATGCACAGTTTTGAGGAGCGGTGAAGGAGGAGGTGCCCCATTAGGGTTTTGGCAGTTGGTTCGGCCAAAACCGTAATGTGGCACACTCATTAAGGTTTTGACAGTTCGTTTGGTCAAAACCGTTATGAGCCGGAGACATTGTTTACTAATCCTTTTAGTGAGAGATTTGTGATGGCTAATTGCATTGACCATTTGACCACTTAGACCTCTCTTGACTTTGTTGATCCGTTGACCGTGTTGACCCGTTGACCGTGTTGACCATTGACCTTCAAGAGAGAACTACACTCTTCTTTCATTTTCTTTTTAATTCTTGAGTTATGATAATGGTCAATTCAATGTGCCATCAACTTTATCATGATAAAATTAGTAATGATGATTTTGTGTATTATTGCAACCATGGTTCATTTCATTTGGCTTAATCTTTTTCATTATTCTCTTCTCATTCTCTCTCTTGAAATGAGAAGAAAAGAAAAGCTCCATGGTTGCTAAGCTTTCTCCTTCTTCTTCCTCATCTTTTGATCTCATGTGTTGAGAGAAAAAGATCCCACAAAGACAAATACATCCATACATCTTTTCTACACTTCCTAGGGCTTCTTGACTAGCAATCTCTTTGCCCTAGTTGCCTCGGCTCGAGGTGGAGCTCGGTGTACATCTCTCGGGTGGATCGTCTTCGACTCAAGAAGGCCGCGGAGGTGCCCAAGGTCCGTATCGACGCTTGGAGCTTGGATGGACGAGCGGGACAGCGGAATGAAGACCCGAAGGACCGGTTCCGTGAGGTATACTTTCTACAACATAGTAGTTAAAACCTCTAGTAGTTTACTAGTTTCTAGTTTAGCCAAGATCCTTGCTTTTGAGTCCATATTGCCTTGCGCCAAATCATTGTTTTTCGCCGTTTCCGCCTTCCCGTAAGAACCGGGGTGAGCAACGTGGACTTACAACCTACATATACCATCATGATGTGATGCACTAGTATGAATGCGACATGAATGCATAATCAAACACGAAACCTGAAAATGTCTGGTATAGGAAAATATGTATTCTTACCTTGGTAAAACTGCTGTATAATAAAACTGGAGTATCATCAATGAAATCGACAGAAAATCCGTGTCAAGCATCGACACAACATATGTATATCTCAATATCTCAATGTCTCAATATCTCAATAGTCATCTCTCGGATTGGCTCTCAAATCTGTCACATCCCACTACTCCGGTCGGTATCCTCCGGATAACCGTCGAGTCAATAATAACCAGTAGGTAATGCTCCCCTGCCGAGCTCAACGCCTTCTCAATACGTCCATCTTTCCCCGGGGTACCACACCGGATCCACCATGTACTCGCAGACGGTGCATCCCCCTCCTCGAATCGGGTGTATGATACAGCTCAAGAACCGAGAAAACTCATGGTGGATGCCACACATCATAACATGAGAAAACCGCAACTTACATTTTTAAAATGATAATAGGTTTATAACATTCTTGCGGTTTTCGTCAAAATCCATAAATCTCATAAACATTGAAATCTCCAAGAATAATCACAATATAAAAACATATCGGAAATAATGGATGTCTATGATATCGAAAATATACCATGCAATGTACGACTAAAGCTATGTATGAATTATGGTGCGATGAGGTATATAACTAGCAACCTACATATCAATTCTGATGCCATGAGTATACGGCTAAAATCTACATATAATGCATGATGCAAATGCACAGATACCGATTTAAGCAAGTTCTATAGTGTCCGTGACATAGCAATTACCAATGGCGTGTGTGATCACATGAATAGTGCATGTGCGGCATAAACCAATGGTAACGGTGCAAGTGTCTTATGAGATAATATCATATGTATATAAGATGATGCAATGCAATGAGATGAATGACTAGGAGACTACGCATATAAATACAAGCACTAGTAGTAATCCTAACTATCGGGCGCCTTGCGCCATCCATACGATCCCCCCCATAGATGTGTACATCTACTTACCGGGACGCCTTGGCTAAACTGATCCAATCACGAATTTTCATTTCCGCGCCGCGTCAACGTCTCTGCAACCGATCCTAGAATCGCACACAAGTAAATAAGAGGATAGATATATAAATAGTCGCGGACACAAACGATACAAGACAACCAACGTGCACTAACTAGACGCGCACGCACTTGGTGCACAAAACGCGTACGACATCGCTACAACCACAACTAGGGGTCGCTATGCGTAGAAATCCCCAAACCTAGAACCCAATCGTACCATCCGCGCACTCACATCACATTATATAATTTAGAAATCAGGTTGTAGATCATCAAACCTCAAACTTAATTAAAATCTATTTATTTCAAAAACCTAGTAAGCAACAATTAACCATTTAGTGCAAATCTAGATGTTTTAGCAAAGTTAGTGGCCATAATGTTCACTTAATATCTTAATCAGGCCACACAATTATTAACTATATTCTAATCTCACATATTTACACACTAATTATGAAATTAGTTTGCATGCACAATTAATTAGGACAATTAAAAGTAACGATTGGCAAATTAACTACTAGATTAGATTTTGCAAGGTCTTAAGATGTAAATCTACACATGCTACCATAAATTAGTGATGTAAACTTTAAATTAATCCCAAACCCTTCTCTTTAAAACTTCAACTTTCAATTAAAACCATATAGCACTTAATTAACATTAGATTTAGAACAAATTTGAACAAAGTAACAATTTGAATAAGGTTATAACTCAAAATGGTTGAGAAAGAAATCCAAAAATGCTATCAAATGTAGAAACTTGAGCCAAGAATCAAGCTAGCTTAGAACAAGAAATTTGTGAAGATTTTAGCTAGGATTTGTGTTGATTTATTTGGATATTTGAATGAATTTTTTGTAGAGTTTGGAGGTGGAGAATTTGGAAGAACTTGAGGAGGAAAGGCTGCAGATTTCGGCTGTTGTTTGGGGAGGAAAAAGAGAGTGTGAGGTGTGGGTGGGTGTGAGCCAAGTCAAGAAAAACCCCTCCATACCTCATTAATGCACCATACCTCTTATTTCCTTTTTCCCCCCCATTTTCTATTCTCTTATATTTCCCCCTACAAAATCTAGAACATGCTACATAACTTGTTTAAGTTGCCATGGTTATGAAAACATGAATTAATCTATCCTAACTTTGATTAACACTTGGTTAGTGTGCAATGTGCAAGTTAAAATAATTTTCGAAATTAATAATTAAGGAGAATAATTCGGTGAACAAGTGATTAAATAGATAATTAATAAATACCAATAAAACAAGCATTTACATAGTTAAAATAGTTATATTTGAGTCTATAAGGAATGTAATTATAACTTGATTTAGTAGCAAAGCACATGTTAAAACGCTAATTAATATATAATTAACCTAAACCATTTTCTAAAGCGTTACAATCTTCCCCCTTAAAGAAATTCGGTCCCCAATTTTAAAATCTAACTACGTGTAACTTCGAAGAGATGGGAATATTTCTTCCTCATCTCGTCTACGGCTTCCCACATGACCTCTTCGCTGCTCGGGCCACGCCAAAGAACTTTTACGGACGGTAAGACCTCGAACCTTAGTTTCCTCACCTACCGATCTAGAATGACTATCGGTTGCTCGGTGAAAAAAAGATTGCATTCCAGCTGGATCGTCTGATGCTGTATCGTGTGAGAGGGGTCATGAAGGTACCTGCGGAGCATCGATACATAAAACACGGGGTGAACATCTGGGAAGCTGGGTGGAAGAGCCAAACGATAAGCAACTGTGCCGACACGCTCGAGAATCTCTAAGGGACCCACATATCTGGAACTAAGCCTTCTTTTCTTTCCGAATCTCATCACACCCTTCATAGGAGAACCCTCAAGAAAATATGATCATCTTCAGCGAACTCAAGTCTGCGACGGCGTCTATCAGCAATAGATTTCTGCCTGCTCTAGGCCGCTCTCATCCTATCCGGAATCAACTGGATCTTCTCTGTCGTCTCCTGCACAACCTGTGGTCCAAAAATACTGCTATCGCTGAACTCTGTCCAACAAACGGGCGATCGACATTTCCTCCCATATAACGCCTCGAAGGGTGCCATCTGAATCTTCTCCTGAAAGCTGTTATTATAGGAAAAGTCTATCAAGGGAAAGTCGCAATCCCAACTACCATGAAATCTAGAACGCAAGCTCGGAGCATATCCTCAAGAGTCTGAATAGTCCGCTCTGACTGACCTTCGGTCTACGGATGGAAGCTGTACTAAAACTCAATCTGGTGCCCGAAGCCTCCTGAAGTTTATGCCATAGTTGGCTAGTGAACTGAGTGTCCCGGTCGGACACAATACAAGTAGGAACTCCATGTAGTCGCACAATCTCATCAATGTATATCTGGGCATACTGAGCAAATCCGAAAGTGGTCTTCACTGGCAGAAAGTGAGCCGTTTTCGTCAATCGGTCTACTATCACCCAAATAGAGTCATACCCTCGACTGGTCCTGGGTAGACCCACAAACAAGTCCATAGAGATCCGTTCCCATTTCCACTCCGGAATGGGCAAAGGCTACAACTCTCCTGCTGGCCTCTGGTGCTCGTCCTTGACTTACTGACAAGTCAAGCATCTCAAAACAAAGTCTATGACATCTCTCTTCATCCTTTCCCACTAGTAGACATCTCTCAAATCATAGTGTTGGCTATAGTGCCCTCAAGTCAATTATTGGATCGCAGGCACGTGATAGCAATGATTGAGGGAGGACCTATAGCGGTAGAAAAGTCTTACTCGAGATGATAGTATGCTATCCGGTTTGTCTTTATCATCGTGTACATGCTTCAGGTGACATTACAGATCACTATTACATGTTGATAGAGCCCATAGGATTCTTTCTTGACTACCAGCAGTATGATGGCGATCATATACGTAAGAGTTGGGTGGTCTATAAGCACATCCTTAAAGTGTCCCTAGTCGTGAGAGTTTCGAGACTGGGCATCGATACTCCATGAGTAGACTAGTGTATACTGATCGAAACCCCAACGAGGGGCGGTGGTCGGTCTCACAAGCCATTAGGGTCAGTTGGTTCACCTAAGATGTGAACAGGTGCTCATTGGGTTATGAGTACACCGGACGGACTCGCCGGGAACATGCTAGTTGGTATTAAACCTATTGTCAGATAGCAGTTCCCTGATGACATGTGTACAGGTTAGTCTATCGACCTGAGATCGTCATTTGTCTCGTATGAGTTCCCACTTTGCTTTGATTACTACCCTACCACGGCTCAAAGAAGTTGTGCAAACAGGTTTTAGTTGGGTACAGTCCCGAGCCACATGGAGGCAGTGAGCGGGTTGTCAGGGGATTCGTCTCTCCGAGTATTGGGGGTTGATGTCGCGGTGTGCATGGGTGGCCATCACCAGAAATCCTTGGCTAAGGTAGTCGAGAATTACTGATTCGGATCAGTAGTTTCTCAGGTGGTGATGGGCTTCATACTTACACTAAATATCGCGTTATTAGGGGTCTGACTTTATCCACCCCCTAGACTCGATATGCGATACTCATAGACGAACGGACCGAACTGTACGGATATTGTCACTGTCAGGCTCAGTAGGGTTTCAGGATGAGTTTGCTCGTCGGCCTCCCTTTCGCTCAATACCTAGGTAGCCATTACATACAGCTAGTGCCACTGATGTGCTTGTGGTTAAACCCACTGCCAGCGTATTGACGAGTCTTTAGAGTCCCACACAGAGGGTTTCACTGCGTCGGGCGAAACGTTGTAGAGGCCGAATGATTTTATGGAAGGGTTTGATTGGATACGTGTACTTGTGCACAGATGATGTTCGAATGGATAATACTAGTGGAGTTTGGTTTAAGCCGGATCCTAATATTATATTGTTGGATTATTTTCGTCTCGTTGTATTCGTATTCAGTCGGAATACGGATGCGGGTATGTATATACAGATGAGGGGTATTCTTGTAATTCATTACAAGTTTACTTTGGAAGATGTTTTTTCTTTTTGCTATAAACATTTTGGTTTAAATGTTTATTTGTGTGGAAAGTGTGACCCATGGTTCATGCCTGTGCACTTGTGACTCATGGTGATGAGTCATGGTGGCATGATGGCTATTTTTTTGTGTGAGATATTTGTGCTAGATATTTGTGTTAGTTATGTATATGCCCTAGAGGCCATTGTTGTACATATGATGTATATTATAATGGATGCTTGGTTATATATAGAGATGACTTTCTTGCTCGTCATGATAGTATGCTATTTGGTTTCACTTTATCTTAACATGTTGACTTGTATTGGTTTACTGTTTTACTCTCACATGTTGATAAAGCCCTTAGGATCTGTACTCGACTACTGGGACTATGATGAGATCATACTAGTGGGGCCGCGGTATGTAAGTCTACGCTAGCGCCCCGGCAGTCTACAGACGCCAAATGCGGAACAAAAACTTTTAAACTTGGCGCTATCGTATACTTTAACCCGGATCTGCCATTATTGCTAAACTAACAAACTGTAAAGAGTGTAGAATGGTTATACCGAACGATCCGAGTCCTTCGTTCTTTAACCATCATCCCACGCTCCGTTGCGGCTGCTCCAATCTCGTCGATCTCCGATCTCCTCATCGAGGTGGCACCACATGATCGGTTCTTTAAACGGGCTCCCGCCTCTGACTCGAGGCAACTCGATCGTCAAGTTTGCTAAAAGAGACGACCAAGAATGATGTAGAGAATGAGTAGATGACTTTGTCTCACTTCGTCCAAATCCGTGGACGATCGGTTAATGAAGTTGCCGTGGAAATCGGGTGATGGAATGAAATGAACTGTAAAATTCCATACACCCTGAATACTATCATAATCTTTTTTCCGAATGAATTCAACAACCATGAGAGAGAGAGAGGGGCCGGCCTCTTTATAGAATGAGGGAGGTGACCGTAGGAGAGGGGGGTGACCATAGGATGCAACCTTATCATAACTCTAAGATATTATGAACAAATATCAAGCAAAAAGATCTGAAGCAAAACAAGAAAGTAATGAAATCAAAGCATGAGTCACAAGACACCTCACCAAATCTAGAACCTTCTAGAACCTTCTAGAAGCTCGACTCACTCTCATCCAAGAAAAGATAAATCCGTCTTTAACCGAATGTTAAAAGACGGCTGATAGAAAACTGGAAACTGGCAACTTCCAAAAGTGATCCTGAAACGACTTTCAGGATAACCCCGAAACTGTATAAATATACCCGCATTTGTATTACGACCGAATACAAATGCAACTGAGACAAAGATATTATACCTACTCAATATAATACTCGGATCCGGCTTAAACCAAAGCCGACCAGTATTATCTGCCCGAAAAATAACACGTGCGTAAACGCACGTGCATTTTCCGAACCCTGCCATAAAACCATACGGCCTCTACAACGTTTTGCCCGAACTTGGGAAACTGTCTGTGGGGGACTCTAATGACTCGTCAGTACCCTGGCAGTGGGTTTAACCACAAACCGTCAGCGGCACTAGCTATGCGTAACGGCTGCCCATGGACTGACCTCAAGGGTGGCCGAGGAACGAACTCAAGGGAGACCGATGAGCGAACTCCTCCGAAAACCCTACTGAGCCTAACAGTGACAATGTATATACAGTCCGGTCCGTTCGTCAATGAGTATCGCATATCCGCCTAGGGGGCTAGAAACGTCAGACCCCCAATAGCAGTATAAGTCATGTCGGAGTGAAGCCCAATAACACCCTGAGATACTACTGGAGTACCTACCAGTAAATCTCCTGCCACGGCCGTGGGCTTTGTGTAATGGCTCTCCTAGACACAGCACGATCTCGCCCCCAATACCGGGAGAGACGAATCCCCTGCCGATCCGCTCACGTGCCTCCATATGGCTCGGGACTGTACCCAAAAGCTACCTGTTTGCACGACTCCTTTGAGCCGTGGTAGGGTAGAAATCAAAGCACAGTGGGAACTCACACGAGACAAATGACGACCTCAGGTCGATGAACTAACCTGTACACATGTCACCAGGGAACTGCTATCTGACGATAGATATAATACTAACTAGCAGATTCCCGGCGAGTCCTGTCCGGTGTACTCATAACGCAATGAGCACCTGTATACATCTTAGGTGATCCAACTGACACCAGTGGCTTGTGAGACCGGCCACCGCCCCTCGTCGGGGTCTCGACTGTACACACTAGTCTACTCCGGAGTATCGATGCCCTGTCTCGAAACTCCCACGACTAGGGACCACAATTAAGGATATGCATATAAACTACCCAACTCTCACGTATATGATCGCCATCATACTGTTGGTAGTAAAGCAAGATCCTAAGGGCTCTATCAAAGTGTAACATGCAATCAGTCACCTGAACATGTACACGACTGATAAAGGCAAACCAGATAGCATACTATCATCTCGAGTAAGACTGTCCTACCGGGATAGGTCCTCCGCAATCATTGCAATCACGTACCTGCGATCCAATAATTGACTATGAGGGCACTATCTCCAACAATCTCCCACTTGCACTCAAGGCTAATATTGCGATGTCGACTACTCACAGCCCGTGTGAAACCGAACATCCAACTCCTCTACTAATCAGTTTCACAAAGCCCGTTTGTAAAACTATTGTGTTCGAGAAATAGCCTCGGTGAGTGGATCCGCCTAGAAGTATCTTTCTGTATCTCTCTTAATCTCAAGTTCGCGGAGAAATCCATCTCCCGAATTGAGTAGTACCTGTCTTAGAATATGTTTGAATATCTGATGGGACCTTAGTTCATAAATGAACTCCATATCCAAACTTCTTAGACTGTATGGATCACTGAACCTAATCAGTATCCAGCACCATGCCACCCACAGTATCCTCTTGGACCACCTGTCCATAATACTGTCCCTCGTCAGAGGGAAAACTATAACTCTGACAATCACTCTGTCAACCATGTCACCTTTGAAGCCTGGAATGATAACCGTCTCCCGAAAGAGGCTGCCGTCATCAAATCCGTAGAACATGTACTAATGTTCTAAAACTGCTTCCTTATGTTTCTCCAGGATTGGATTAATACAAACTCATTGCATCTAGTGCAAAAACAACATTTGGTGCGGTACTTGACATCTCATGATTGACTCAATTGCCTAAGCAAGTGATCTGCCAATCATGCACATCCCTCTCCCCTTTAGTCTATACGACACCTTTAGAGAGGGTGACTCCATCACCTGCAGGTACACTACCATGCTAGGAGTCAACTATTCCAAAAACCATTAGAATATCTGTCAAAGTACCCACATTGGGAAACTACCCAAATCCAGATCTAAAACCATAGATCCAGAAACCAGAATGTCAAATATTATATCCATATCCTGTCTGGAGAAACAACTGTGTGACGACCACAGTACAACTGATCGTAGTATAGGAATTTTACTTCCTACTCTGTGTATGTCATCCAGATACCATGACATCACACCCTACTACCTTCTTAACTGATCCATCCCCTATTCTGATTGAAGTCAAACCCATGACTGTCACATCAAAATTAGATGATCTATCTCCGCTATAACTGCTCAAGTCTATAAATAGATATAAGCATCTTGCCCACTATGCTTCCGTTGCTCCCACTGACTACGACAACCCTCCTACTGGGTCTCACAGCCTGGAACAACAGTAGTGTCAAGTCTGGGTAGATAAGAACCTCCCTGTCACCGTCCTTGAGCCTATCGAAGTACCTCTCGGGTGTCTGAGGTTACCTACCATACCTGCGGAGTGGCTATTGGAATGTCAAACCTGATTGAATGTATAGGTCCTATTAAATTTTCCGTAATCGTTCGCGGTTCTGGAATCACTTCCAGTTCTACCATACTCCCACTACTGTTTTCTGAAAAAGATCCATTTTTACTAAAACTGTGGCGAGTCAAGAACAATATCACTATTGATCTTCCAAATGGTAGAATATCAACCCTCGTCATAGCCAGGGTCAACCCACAAACAGCCATTACAGAAACGTGACCTGAGTTATCCAGTGTCTGGTTTTAAGCATAAGTTGGACAACTCCCCGTACCTTAATTTCTTTTAAGGTACGATCCATTCTATATCCAATATAGAAACTTTGGCACTTATTTAATTGGAACCATATTCAAATCATGCAACTGTCTCTAGTGTATATCAACTTAATGGAAAGAGGCTAATCAGCATTGCTCAACTTAGGAATCCATCCAATTATGAGTAACCTGAAAAAGAAACACGTTTCTCAAAACCATCACTATCATCTGAATACCAATCACAAGAATCTACATCTTCGATCTCTTTGAAGAATCCCGATACTTGTGATACCTGGTTCTCTACTTTATTCTTATACCCACAACTTCTCAAAACTTAGACCTTGTATTTCTATGAAACACTTGTCTAAATACTAGAGAAGTTATAAGTAAATAGAACATAGTACGAGCACCTACCCCTTTGTCCTGATGGACACTTGGACAACATACAATACTCTGTATAAGTCCGCTGAGTTAAACAACTCAAAACCTGTGTGTCGTAGGTAGAAAACTGTACCCTGGCGATTTCCTCAAATATCACCAATTACAACGAATTCCGATATAATGAGAATGATCACCTAATTCCCAATATCTTACTCCCACTCATCATCTGTAAAACCATACAGATATGAGAATGAAACCTGGTAAATACATACCCTTGGAGTAAGTGTCTAATCGGGAAAACAGTTTTTCTCTTAACAATGCACTGAAACATGAAAATGTTTCGTAGGGGTATCTTGGTATTCATAGTAATGCCTCTTCCATAATCCAATTCATGACTTCAACCGTATATTTTATTGCCGTCTCTCCAAATCCCCTTACTTGTCTTTAGTCATTACCTTCTGCACACCATCGTTAGGCTAAATGGTTTTCTTCCTTCCCTACCGTTCGGCACCAGCCTATGGTTTGGAAGAAGACTATCCAGTAAGCATAATAGGTGTACCCTCCTAAACCCAGGAGTACTCGCATCTCGAGAGAAGGTGATGATAAAAGACAACTGAATAATTCCTTATTCTTTTAAAAGTGAAATAGGAGCGGCGATGAAGTACGCGGTTTTGGTCGTGAATGATATCAGTCGCAATTTACTTTGCCCTCTTTCTAATCCCTTTATTTTGTCTTTACATATTACCTTCTGCACACCCTACTTAGGCTAATTGGTTTTTCTTCATTCCCTACCTTTCGGCACCAGCCTATGGTTTGGAATAAGACTATCCAATAAGCGTAATAGGTGTACTCTCCTAAACCAAGGAGCTCTCGCAACCTGAGAGAAGGTGATAATAAAAGACAACTGAATAAACCAATTCTATTTCTCCTGAACCAGGATCCATCCCCGAAGAAGTCCCTTCGAGTTCGTATATAACCATACGATGGATCTATCCAATGGAAGTGGATATCCGTAGTAATACGGGTGTTCTGAGAAATGCAAAGGGTAAAAGAAGGAGTGGCAATGACTTATGCAACATAGACAATCCAAAAAGCCAGTATTTTAAGAAGGTTCGGTCAACCTGGTCACTGAGTCATAGTCTAGGGTCGGTCAAAAGTCGCTGCCAAAGAGAGAGAGAGAAAAGAAACACTCTGCGTGCACTCTAACCTAGATCAGAATGGTCATCATTTTATCTAATCCGGAAACCTCCCACTGTCCTGTCAAATTCTCCTCCAAACCTAAAGAAGAATCAATCGGGATCACCCGAAGAGTAAACCAACTCATCAGTGGGAATCGGGATCCAACTCTCATCGCATGATAACGTGATGGAATGCATCCACGTTACTCATACTCCAGATGGTATGCGCATACTTGGCAAGTTTCAGTTTCTTTAGAAACTCCCGATATAGTTTTTGCCCCATGCTCTTATGATCGTGACTAAGGGCCAGCCCACCATAAGTCACATGTCAAGTTCTTCCCATCATTATCTTGTTAATTTGAACCCACCCGTACTCGCCCTTGACTAAGGGCCAACAAGGCTGTACGACTGTCCCAAACCAACTCATCTATCTATGCAACATGTGAACACCCCAGCAGCTACCAATCACTATGTCCTAGCTAAGGGCTAGACCAACATAGCTTGAATACTACTGACCATCCATATGAAATGACGGAGGGCTACGGCTGGTTTTTGGCGAAAAACCTTTAGCGTAGTGAACTTGATATCGCTGAAGGAACCTGATAGCTTTTTAAAATATAGTGGCGAAAACCTTTTGCTAAAGAGGTCACTCCCGGTAAAGGGATCTCGGCTCTTTCCTCGTGGAATGAGGTGCAGGATATTCCACTGAATACCGCTATGCAAAGCAATATGTAATCGACTATAGTGAAGTTATTACCCTGACGCAAACTTCTGCCCAAGGGGTCAGTCCCGGTGAAGGGATATCAGCCCTTGCCCCGTCGAATGAGGTGCAGGATATTCCACTGAATACCGCTATGCATAACAAAAGGAAACGTCTTTGCAATAACATTTTTTAAATTAGTTCCAATCAACTGTAAATTGGTTTGTTTTACTTTGCATTGATCAGAATCAACGCAGTCCCATCAATCAATCACACCAGAAAAGAACGAAAATAAAATGTACGTATATGCCATCCGCATTCGTCACTGGGTCCCGTCATCACCCGTTAGGTTACTTAACTAACGACAGAGCGGGGGCTGGACTAGCGCGGGTGTAAAACATATACAACATCTAATAGTATATAAACCAATATACAATAATCGCTCCAGGCGTGATAGTATGCAACATTACAGAAAAGTAATAAGCATCACAGAATAATACAGATAATCTGGGATCCCCGGGTTTCACAGAGCCGCTGCTGAAACCCGACGTTCCCCTGTCGTGTGGATAGCCTGTGCAATGAAACCTAGACCCCTACGGGTGCGGCAAGTTACCCGCCAAAACCTGAAGCGAGGCAGTCCCCACAGCATAGTGAATGGAACACCCGGCACTTCACGGAATCCGGTAATCTTGGGCACCCCTCCTTGGGTCAACCTGTACCCCTTACGAGTGCGGCGAATAGTCTGCCAATTCTGAAGTGGGGACCCTCTGCCTCTCAAAGCCATGAGATGCGGACCCGTTGCTTTCCCGAACCCGGCTATCCGTGCACTCCATCGCGGGGTAAAACCTAGTACAGTAATGTAAAATAGTACAATAGGTACATCGACCGCAACCTGGTCGTGCCCCAAAAGAATATTATACAACAGGCAGTGACGGCAGTCCACAAGTTGGACGCTCGCCCCGCAATATCAAATGTACAAATAAACTCAAACTGTACTACCATTGCACACTGCTATCCATCACGACAAATCCGCAACATCACAGCACAACACAGAACATCAACGCGAATGTCACGTTCGCAAACCCGTCTAAAAGAACTATAGCAATTAAACGCGGTTTACCGATCAAATGACATTCCCGGTCGGAGATATAATGTAAGCACTGTAAACTAACGTGTTTAAATTACGATCGACCAAATATCAAAAAGTGGGCCCCACAGCTTACTGGTGAACAGTAACAAAATCTGGGCCAAAACTTTATATACCAAAAATCATAAAATCCAACAAGAAACCTAATGACAAAATTTGGGAGCACGTGCTCCCCACGTGGCCGCGGTTGCGCGGCCAAACCATGGGTTTGGCCGCGCTTCCGCGGCAACTTGGAGGGATCACGACCCCAAATTTCGTCGTAGTTCTTAGAAAACCCTGCTCTGATTTTTAAGACATCCAGATATAATTTTTGAGACCGTTTAAAAACAACAGAAACTGTCGGGTAGGATTTTGCAGTTTTTAGTTTTCCGGTCGGATCGATGTTTTAAACGCGTTAGCACAAGTTAGCATAGCAAAATGGTGAGGCTCTGATACCACTGTAAGTCTACGCTAGCGCCCCGGCAGTCTACAGACGCCAAATGCGGAACAAAAACTTTTAAACTTGGCTCTATCGTATACTTTAACCCGGATCTGCCATTATTGCTAAACTAACAAACTGTAAAGAGTGTAGAATGGTTATACCGAACGATCCGAGTCCTTCGTTCTTTAACCATCATCCCACGCTCCGTTGCGGCTGCTCCAATCTCGTCGATCTCCGATCTCCTCATCGAGGTGGCACCACATGATCGGTTCTTTAAACGGGCTCCCGCCTCTGACTCGAGGCAACTCGATCGTCAAGTTTGCTAAAAGAGACGACCAAGAATGATGTAGAGAATGAGTAGATGACTTTGTCTCACTTCGTCCAAATCCGTGGACGATCGGTTAATGAAGTTGCCGTGGAAATCGGGTGATGGAATGAAATGAACTGTAAAATTCCATACACCCTGAATACTATCATAATCTTTTTTCCGAATGAATTCAACAACCATGAGAGAGAGAGAGGGGCCGGCCTCTTTATAGAATGAGGGAGGTGACCGTAGGAGAGGGGGGTGACCATAGGATGCAACCTTATCATAACTCTAAGATATTATGAACAAATATCAAGCAAAAAGATCTGAAGCAAAACAAGAAAGTAATGAAATCAAAGCATGAGTCACAAGACACCTCACCAAATCTAGAACCTTCTAGAACCTTCTAGAAGCTCGACTCACTCTCATCCAAGAAAAGATAAATCCGTCTTTAACCGAATGTTAAAAGACGGCTGATAGAAAACTGGAAACTGGCAACTTCCAAAAGTGATCCTGAAACGACTTTCAGGATAACCCCGAAACTGTATAAATATACCCGCATTTGTATTACGACCGAATACAAATGCAACTGAGACAAAGATATTATACCTACTCAATATAATACTCGGATCCGGCTTAAACCAAAGCCGACCAGTATTATCTGCCCGAAAAATAACACGTGCGTAAACGCACGTGCATTTTCCGAACCCTGCCATAAAACCATACGGCCTCTACAACGTTTCGCCCGAACTTGGGAAACTGTCTGTGGGGGACTCTAATGACTCATCAGTACCCTGGCAGTGGGTTTAACCACAAACCGTCAGCGGCACTAGCTATGCGTAACGGCTGCCCATGGACTGACCTCAAGGGTGGCCGAGGAGCGAACTCAAGGGAGACCGATGAGCGAACTCCTCCGAAAACCCTACTGAGCCTAACAGTGACAATGTATATACAGTCCGGTCCGTTCGTCAATGAGTATCGCATATCCGCCTAGGGGGCTAGAAACGTCAGACCCCCAATAGCAGTATAAGTCAT